>OX621199.1:32500-1282500 GCA_951640565.1 Petrophora chlorosata | reverse complement strand
TCCCGCTATGTACTTGTAGCTTCGTACCTACATTGCGGAGTGCGCTAGGCCTGCTATAACGTAGTTTATTTAACAACACCCGGAATATACCCGGCCTTACTCCTGATGGTCGGGGATCAAACGCTTGTGTGTGTCATGTAGCATTGTACATATAAGTTATCGTGAAAATTAATTATATTGGTACATTATGATAAAAGTGTGCTAAGTTGATCATTACTAATGATCATTTTATAATAATTCATATAATATAATCTATCTAGCTATATATATATTATATATATATATATATATATATATATATATATATATATATATATATATATATATATATATATATATATATATATATATATATATATATTCTCTCGAAGCGGTATTATGGCTCGAGCCGTTGCAACGTTGGTGAGCGCAATAAGGGAGCCAAGAGTGTAATGATCAACTCACACGCGTTTCATACAACGTAAATAGCATTAAGTCATTCCTTATACAATTTTTGTGCCAAACTATTTAATAAGTAATACACAGATCTTGGCCGCTAACTAAGATTCACTGTATCTAGAGAACCAAAGACCTATGTATAAGGTAGTAATTATGATTATTTATAAGTATACACACAATCGATATGACTGTACCGAGTTTACAATCGATATGACTGTACCGAGTTGGTCGGCAGGCTGAGCTACAATGTACCTTCCAGAACCCATTCACGTTCTTCACGTAAT
This sequence comes from Petrophora chlorosata, assembly GCA_951640565.1. Classification (NCBI taxonomy): domain Eukaryota; kingdom Metazoa; phylum Arthropoda; class Insecta; order Lepidoptera; family Geometridae; genus Petrophora; species Petrophora chlorosata. Next base: position 1,281,778 of record OX621199.1, on the reverse strand, counting down.
CTCAAAGTGTTTGCTACCGCAGCATGTCGTACTAATTCTGGGCAGCGATCTCCACTGTATCGTATGACTAAATCCTATAATGATAACTTCAATTGTATAGATATATTCCATGAACGGGTGGGTTGTTTCAGGAGGACTGTTCTGAATCTGCTGGAAAGTGGGGGTAATTTATGATGTTGTCATGTAATCCATGGCAGCGTCATGATTACTTCTGCAATGTATATATATGTAGTGTGTGTATGTGTGCGTGTATATGTATGTAATATGTATGTTTGTATATGTATGTATACACATACACATATGTGTACAACACCGTAAGAAATTGCTTGAAGCGATAAGACCGCCTATTGTATAACCTCAGATAAGTCTTTACTTTATATATAAAATATGGTGTTTTGATTAGTTAAAGGACGGAGACGGGGCAGCCTCGTGCAGTAACTCATTCTTATATCATGCTGAGAGGGGCTGGATTATTTAGGTGTTAATGTTGTTTACTGCATTGTAGGGATTCCTTGACATTACTCATCTTTTGTTTGTTTGGCATTATATAGAATGTGTTTACTTTGCTATTAATTTACATTAATAATGTTATTTTGTTATCTTAATCCTAACATTTCGTTACATGTATATCTATCTGTGGTCAACGATGTTGGTTTCACTTATATTAAGATTTTATTTTTAAGTCTGTTAATTAAGGTACTAGTGAAACTGTTTGCTGATCCTTAAATAAATTTAAAAAAAAAGTATAATGTTTATTGCTGTAATTTATAATATGTATTATCTTATTAATAATATAATCAATCATTTATTGTATCCATATGTCACAGATCAAATACATATTTATTGAGATCAAATGGATAATATTAATTGGTACAAATGGCCCTGGCAGGGAATAGCAATGAAAGTGGTGGACCGCATGGATTTATTAGTCAGTACCTACAATAAATAATAATGTATTTATTAATAACAATAAATTCATTAATAATAATTTTAAAATGTCATAACAATAATGAATTTTTTTTATAATAATGTCATAATTTTAATCAATTGATTAAAAATAATTCAATACTATAAATAATAATAATGAACTCGTCCCAATCCTTATCCCAATCACGATCGTTAAAAATAAAAAGTTTTAAATACCCCCGACACATGTTTAAGAACCACCGCTAGAAAACCTGCTTTTATTATTTTTATCTTTTCAAATAAAAAACTGCATCCAAATCGGTTCACCCGTTTAAGAGCTACGGTGCCACAGACCGACACACATAGTGGTCAAATTTATAACAATGCGTTGGGGGTTCAAAATGATCGATATTGTAGTTTGAAAGATGCTAACGCATTCCAAATTTGAAATTGAATGCGATCGGGATTTGTTTTCGAGTTACACGATTCCCCTGCAGTGTACCTACGCTGATTATTCACTCAACGCTCCGCTCAACGCCCCGCTCAACGCCCCGCTCAACGTCCCGCTCAACTCTCCGATTAACGCTCAGCTCAACGCTCCAACCAATGCTGAGCTCAACGCTCCGATCAACGCTCAGCTCAACGCTCCGATCAACGCTGAGCTCAACGCTCCATGCTCCCATGCTACAAAATACTATCCTTATTATTTATTATTCTCACGACCCTATAATCAAATAGCGAACAATAAAATACCGTCAAAGCTATCAGAGATTATTTAAACGTCTATAAAGTGGCGATTACCGTTCAATACGAATAGTACAGACAGCATCAGTGACACCTTCTATTTTACTACATTGTTTTTTTTGTGTGTTTTATAATTTAATAATTGTAATAGTATAAGTACATATAATCCTACTTATATTATAAACGCGAAAGTTTGTAAGAATGTATGGATGTAAGTTTGTTAGTCTTTCACGCAATAACTACCGAACCGATTTTGATGGAATTTGGTATGTAGGTACTTTAGAACTTGGAATAGCACATAAGCTACTTTTTATCCCGGGAAACCACGGGTGAAACTGCGGGACGCAGCTAGTATGTAATATTCTGGCAATTTCAGAAAGTAATTTACACTGTAGAAAACGTGCTTAAGTGTAGTGTGTGTAAAAATTGTAAGCATTTTACTCGTAGGTCTCTCGTATGCGGGAGGCCGTCTGGGCAGGTACCACAGCTTTGCCAGTTATTCTTTCGCCAAGCAGTAGTGTACAAACATTACCATGTTCTGGTTTGAAGGGCATTGTAGCCAGCGTAATTACTGAGCATATGAGACTTAATATTTGATGTCTCGGGGTGCTACGAAATGATTTTTATGGTATTAAAAGTTCTGGGTGGCACTGTAATTATTATGGGCAGGCGTGTCGTATACCATCAGGCAAATTACCTGCTTCTCGTCACTCAGTATCATAAAAAAGTAACTACTTTTTTAACCGGATTTTGAACGTCCCAGTGGAAGGTGCATCCCGTATTGTGACAGGCAGTCTATTATAGACGACGGACCTAGTATGTAGACGGACCTCTCAGACCTTCCGAGCTTGTGTGAAGGTGTTACAACTTGATTCTTGTGTTTTTTGCAAATGTTGGATTAACGGTTTAAATCTTTATTTATTTCTTAAGGATTAAAATTATTTACTTACATTTGTTGAAGGCAAAATTACTGGGCATTATGAGACTTAACAGCTCATCTATCCTCACAATTGTTCGCATTTATAATACATACTACTAAGTTTTTCCCGCGACGTAGAAAACAAAGTTCATCTTTTTTCTAAACCATTATAGTAAGACCTCTCCAGTATATGATAGCAAATAGTGTAAAGAGGCCAAGCGGTATTTTTGTAGTCACCTAACCAATTTTGATGTGACATACCCTATAATCTAAGTTTAGACTTATGCTACCAAACCCTGATAATTTAATTGAAATCCGTTCAACAGTTTTCTAGGCTATAGATAAATAAATTATTTTTCAAAAAAAACTAAACCGACTTCAAAACCACAAATGGCACTCAAAAGTAAAAAATAAATTAATATAATTATCATAAGCGCTACCCACTCATATATTTGAAGTCGGTGCCAGCCAAGTCTAATAGGTAGCAGATAAATACTATGTATATAGTAAGTACTACTTGTAGGTAGTATATATCTACTACCTTTTATTAAAATAATTTATTTTTACCCTTTTTAGTGAAAAACAAGTTTTAATTAAATTAATTCAAAAAGTTTTTAAAGACAAGCTTTTATGATCTAGAAGCCACATCATGACGAAGTTTAAAACGGGCTATCACAATTAAATGCATGTACAAAAAAATTTCATGTCTGTCCTATATCTCTGTTGAGAAGTTCCCTCGCCGGAAGTCAATCCTGGGTGTATCTGCCATGTCATGATAGAATTTAGAACAGGCTATTATGGTTAAATCCATTTACGAAATGTTGTGTCTGTACTATTCACCGTTGAGGAGTTCCCTCACCGGAAGTCAACCCTGGTTGAAGCAGGTGAAGCAGTCGAATACAAACTTCCACCTTTAGAAAGTTGGTTACGAAAAAAACAAGAACCGACTTGAAGATTAAACTTATATTTTTTGTTTTTGCTATTTTTTTCAAAAACTACTGAATGAATTTCGATAAAATTTATATGGGACCACCTTTGAAGTATTACCTACCAATCAAAAAAAGAATCATCGAAATCAATGCATAATTGGCGGAGTAATCGCGTAACAAATACACAAAAAAAAAAAAAAGACATACCGTCGAATTGTAAACCTCCTCCTTTTTGAAGTCGGTTAAAAACATTTAAAATTACAATAATAGTAAAAAAAAGAACAATATTAAAAAAATTGTAAGCATTTTACTCGTAGGTCTCTCGTATGCGGGAGGCCGTCTGGGCAGGTACCACAGCTTTGCCAGTTATTCTTTCGCCAAGCAGTAGTGTACAAACATTACCATGTTCTGGTTTGAAGGGCATTGTAGCCAGCGTAATTACTGAGCATATGAGACTTAATATTTGATGTCTCGGGGTGCTACGAAATGATTTTTATGGTATTAAAAGTTCTGGGTGGCACTGTAATTATTATGGGCAGGCGTGTCGTATACCATCAGGCAAATTACCTGCTTCTCGTCACTCAGTATCATAAAAAAGTAACTACTTTTTTAACCGGATTTTGAACGTCCCAGTGGAAGGTGCATCCCGTATTGTGACAGGCAGTCTATTATAGACGACGGACCTAGTATGTAGACGGACCTCTCAGACCTTCCGAGCTTGTGTGAAGGTGTTACAACTTGATTCTTGTGTTTTTTGCAAATGTTGGATTAACGGTTTAAATCTTTATTTATTTCTTAAGGATTAAAATTATTTACTTACATTTGTTGAAGGCAAAATTACTGGGCATTATGAGACTTAACAGCTCATCTATCCTCACAATTGTTCGCATTTATAATACATACTACTAAGTTTTTCCCGCGACGTAGAAAACAAAGTTCATCTTTTTTCTAAACCATTATAGTAAGACCTCTCCAGTATATGATAGCAAATAGTATAAAGAGGCCAAGCGGTATTTTTGTAGTCACCTAACTAATTTTGATGTGACATACCCTATAATCTAAGTTTAGACTTATGCTACCAAACCCTGATAATTTAATTGAAATCCGTTCAACAGTTTTCTAGGCTATAGATAAATAAATTATTTTTCAAAAAAAACTAAACCGACTTCAAAACCACAAATGGCACTCAAAAGTAAAAAATAAATTAATATAATTATCATAAGCGCTACCCACTCATATATTTGAAGTCGGTGCCAGCCAAGTCTAATAGGTAGCAGATAAATACTATGTATATAGTAAGTACTACTTGTAGGTAGTATATATCTACTACCTTTTAGACTTGGCTGGCACCGACTTCAAATATATGAGTGGGTAGCGCTTATGATAATTATATTAATTTATTTTTTACTTTTGAGTGCCATTAGTGGTTTTGAAGTCGGTTTAGTTTTTTTTGAAAAATAATTTATTTTACCCTTTTTAGTGAAAAACAAGTTTTAATTAAATTAATTCAAAAAGTTTTTAAAGACAAGCTTTTATGATCTAGAAGCCACATCATGACGAAGTTTAAAACGGGCTATCACAATTAAATGCATGTACAAAAAAATTTCATGTCTGTCCTATATCTCTGTTGAGAAGTTCCCTCGCCGGAAGTCAATCCTGGGTGTATCTGCCATGTCATGATGGAATTTAGAACAGGCTATTATGGTTAAATCCATTTACGAAATGTTGTGTCTGTACTATTCACCGTTGAGGAGTTCCCTCACCGGAAGTCAACCCTGGTTGAAGCAGGTGAAGCAGTCGAATACAAACCTCCACCTTTAGAAAGTTGGTTACGAAAAAAACAAGAACCGACTTGAAGATTAAACTTATATTTTTTGTTTTTGCTATTTTTTTCAAAAACTACTGAATGAATTTCGATAAAATTTATATGGGACCACCTTTGAAGTATTACCTACCAATCAAAAAAAGAATCATCGAAATCAATGCATAATTGGCGGAGAAATCGCGTAACAAACACACAAAAAAAAAAAAATAAAAAAAAAAAAAAAAACACCGTCGAATTGTAAACCTCCTCCTTTTTGAAGTCGGTTAAAAACCATCTACACCCGCTTCCGCAAACATTCCAGATGCACTGCAATAGCGAGGCAGTCCCATCAGCATCCAAAAATGTTATTATACTGGACGCGTAGAAAATTAACAGTCCGCTGAGTATGGCCAACCCATAGGCTACTCGAGTAAGCTTAAATATACTGTTTTTGACTTCTCTCGAGCAGCGAGCAAACCTACGAGCAAGCATATTTCCTCGGACCGCCAATGCTCTGCGCTCCCTTTCTATGTCCGCATCATCTTTGAGATCTTCAGTCACAATGTGCCACAGATATTTAAAATATTCACTACCTTCAGAAACGCGCCATTTAGCATAATTGGCGGAACAGCGGACCCGGTTCAACTCTACCACTCTTTGTAGTGCAGTGCCGCGCAGGATTTCGCAAACCAAAGTTCTGGATGGCGCTGCAACTGTTATGAGCAGGCGTATTGCTTACCATCAGGTAGCAGATAAATACTATGTATATAGTAAGTACTACTTGTAGGTAGTATATATCTACTACCTTTTAGACTTGGCTGGCACCGACTTCAAATATATGAGTGGGTAGCGCTTATGATAATTATATTAATTTATTTTTTACTTTTGAGTGCCATTTGTGGTTTTGAAGTCGGTTTAGTTTTTTTTGAAAAATAATTTATCATGCAATAATCCGCAGGGAAGTGCATCCATACTCCAGGGTGCGCGAGGCAGTGCCAACAGTGTCCTACAGATGATTGTCTCACGTCCAGATTGTCCCATCCAAAACAAATGAACGCACATTTGTTTGAATTGCAATGCAGATTAAAACTAAAATAATTGTAACTTAAAGCACGTATAAGCAATGATTGTTATTTGTATTGTGCATCTATAATAAATAATAAATAAATGGATGAAAATTTTGATGAGACAAGTTTATTTTTTTTTCTAGCCTATACTGTCCCACTGCTGGGCAAAGGCCTCCCCAAACTAACTGTTTTTAATCATATTTCATTTTGACATTATATTTTATATAATTTTAATTATTTTAATATTGTTATTAATGTGTATTATGGTTGTTTTCATAATTGAAATCAATGAATTGAATTGAACTGCGCTCGTCATCTTGAGAATATTAGCTATTAAGTCTCATAATGCATCTTATTGTAGCAACTGCTTTTATAACGGTCCTTCTATACCTGATGAGTTTTATCTGTCGTTCATCGCTAGCTGTCGACTATACGCCGACTCACGCGCATCTGCCGCCCCTGTGGGCGTGGCCAGTTGCCATGCTAACGGCGACGCCTTTTATGCATAATTTAGCTCCTGACACATTATACTGGTTGGAGTGAACTCTGAATGACGCTTGTAATACAAGTAGTCATTTCGGTAATTTTGAAGTAGGTATACGTTTACGGCAAGTATACGTTTTATCGAACAAACAATCGCATTTAATGTATCTTCGAATTCCAAGGTCAAATATCGATGAAATTTATATGGGACCACTTTGTAGCTATACTGAACCTAACGCAAAAAGAATTTTCTAAATCGGTTCCTGAATGACGGAGTTGTGAGGTAAGAAAAATGAAAAAAAAAATAAAAAAAGTACAATCGAATAGAGAACTTTTTACTTTTTTTAAGTCATTAAAAAAGTAGCGTCAATTATAGATTAGATAACTCTTTATTGTTACACCACCAGAATTGTAAGCCTATACAGTAAACACACATTTAAACAGCTTGTTAACACCAACTTTACGCGTACAAGAATTTGTACACCGATGGCTGTGGAGGGGCGCGCCTTCGTGAGTGAACAGTACTAGTTTACAAGTACTATGTTTTTAAAAATATTAAGTAAAATGACTGAATTGAGGGCACTAAAAAGTTGATCAAAAGTTTTCCGATGTTACAACGCGTTACCAGCATACTAATACATACCGGGAGTCATGGAGTACCTAAGCACATAGAGAGCTTAGTCAACCGTTTTTCTTTGAAACATGTTGTTCAACTCACCACTCCGGGCCGGAGGCTTATAGCGCGATTGCAAAATGCTTCATAGTAAAGCATTTGCGAAAATTCAATAATCAAGCGTTATAAATAAATAATGCCCGCAACGATCTTGGGAACAATTATGGATCTTGGATCTCCCAAGATGCGATCGTTGCCTTAAATAGAATTCTAGGGAACCAGAAAATAAGATAAATATGATCCCACGACCAACTCAAAACACAATGCTTGCAATTTTTTTTCTACGCACAGACATTTGGTCCCGTTACTGTGTTCACACAATACTGTGCGTGTGCAAATATTACTGTGTTCCGTTTTGAAGAGCACTCCTTCAAGTAAATTTTACGGGGCATTATAGATTTGTTCATAATCACATTGAGCGCAGTGCCGCGAAAGATTTAGGAAAACAAAGTTCTGATAGTTGCTCTTACGGCAGTAGGTACTACATTTTAGCACACATAAAATGCAATGACATTAAAAAGGTAAGGTAAAGGCTGCTTATATTCCGTGAGACAAGAGGCTCGATATGCACAGTCCAGTGGTGTTATAGTCTTTGCCGGGACCCGACCAATCGAGTAACTTTTTCTTTATTGGAGACACCTGACAGGTCACAAGGAGATCAGAATATTGCTGTTATCATAGACTTGGAAAGAGAGGTCAAAGTGATTTTTTCCCTCTTTTCTTGTGTCTTTTAGAAGGCAAATGAAGTTTTTAACGGCAAAAAGAATTAACAAAAAAAATACAAATAAGAACTGATATGTTTCTAATCTCGTCAAAATTTTGGTTTCAAAACATATTCAGACGTACGGCAAGCCGTCATCAATTCATGGTTGACATCCCTCCTGCTCGCACCAAGCGCTTTGCTTCGACCTTCATAATGCGAACGGCCAAGGAGTAGAACTCTCTGCCGGCATCTGTGTTTCCGGATAGCTACAATCTGGATGTCTTTAAGACAAGAGTGAACAGGTTTCTTCTAGGCGAGCGTGCTACATCTTCGACCGCATCGTCACTTAACAACAGGTGAGATAGCGGTCAAACGCAAGCCTATAAATAGTAAAAAAAAAAATAATTTAAAAATACCTACCAGTTTATGATTGGTTTATACTCGTATCAACAGATTCTGGGGGCTACCTTTCACATATAGCGCGATACTTTTCAATTTGACATCTGAAGGATATTTATAAACTTTAGATTGACAAACTAGCAATTGTGATTGCGATATCGATCGCGACTCATTTTTTAAAGATATTTGAGTGAACATTATGCTCATTTAATGTTCTTCAATTGCTAATAATTGGAAATCATTGGTATTTGGATAACCTGGCAGTAAAAACGAATCGTTTGGACTGCTCCGCGTCGATTTCTTTAACCTTTTATCGCTTTCAGATCCGAACTTCACTGGTGGTAGGTTTTTCGTATGCGAGAGGTCGTCTGGGCGGGTACCACCGTTTTGCCAGTTATTCAGCCGCCAAGCAGTAGAGCGCAAGCATTACTGTGTTTCGGTTTGAAGGGCATTGTAGCCAACGAAATTACTGGGCATTATGAGACTCAACAACTAATTGTCTCAGGGTGACGAGCGCAGTGCAGCGCCGCGCAGGATTTTGCAAAACAAAGTTCTGGGTGGTGCTGTTATTGTTATGGGCTGGCGTATTCATATAAACGACCAGCTCGTCTCGTCATTCTGTTACATAAAAAAAATGTTCTGATAGCGATTGTGATAAAAAACTTAGACAATACCTACCATTTGAAAATTAGGATAAATACATATACCTAAGTTACAGTTTTAACGTATTTTAATTGATTTGTATTGTGTATTTGACCTTCAAAAGTGCATTTCTTGTGCCTATTTAATAAATATCTTTTGACTTCATCATCATCATCATCATCATCAGCCCATCACGTTCCCACTGCTGGGACACGGGCCTTCTTTCATAGAGAGAGTACGGGCCATAGTCCATCACGCTGGCCTAGTGCGGGTTGGTGCATGTCACATGTCCTTGAATTTGAGTCTTTTGACTTCACTTGATAATAATCCCCCTGCTCTTATCCATTAGCGTTCCAGTCCAGTATTCTTCTGGATACCATACTTATATCACAGAATACTAAGGAACAGAAGCATCACTCCGCAAAGACATTTAAACAAATAGCGACTCTTGCAATGACGCAATAAAATTTAATTCTGCTCGCGTAGCGCTGCATACCTATCAGTCATTTTAACCTACAGAGCGCCTCTTTCTATCGCATAGCTCTTATCTCTTCTGACGCGCCACGTGTAACGACGCGCGACCCGTCGATGTCCGGCTATATATTTGTAGCTTCGTACCTACAGTGTAGAGTGCGCTAGGCCTGTTTATATAAAGGTTTTACTTACAAACGTGTTAATAAAGATATTTTCTGTATATGGCTCTTTCCATTCCAGCGGTCTGCTGACGCTAGATTTCCCCGCGGGGTCCGCATAGGCCAGTTTCCCATGACATAAGCTATTTGATAGGATTACAGTCTAGAGTAGTTTCGATTAGTATAGAGTACAAACATGATAGCAATTTTATATATCATAGATATATAGACTAGCTACGCTCCGGGTTACACCCGCGGTTTCCCGGAATAACAAGTAGCCAATGTCCTTCCCCAAGTTTCAACAAAATATGTTCAGTAGTTTATGCGTGATTAAGTAACAAGCATCCATCCATCCTCACAAACTTTCGCATTTATAATACCTACTAGCTGCTCCACGCGGTTTCCTGGGAGAAAAGTAGCCTATGTCCTTTTCCAGGACCTAAGGTACATTCATTAAAATCTGTTCAGTTGTTTATGCGTAAATGTCCCTCACAATCTTTCGCATTTACAATATTAGTAGCATAGGATGTATTTTGTAATTTATAATATAAATAATCATAATATTTAGTGGGAATTCACTTTTACATCTGAATGCCGAGACGAGCACGTCATTCAAATAAAGTAAAATCCATTAAGTTGCACCTCCCAGAACTTTGTTTTGCAAAATACCGCGCAGTGAACTCAACATAACTTACGAAAAGTCTAATTACGACAGAGGTACGAAAAGAATGAATACTTAATTAGTCATTTATTTGATTGAAATTGACAAAATAACTTTTTAACATTCCTTCGAGAAACTGAACGAACAAAGCGCCAAAAATTGAACAAAATCGCAATCAGTCCCTGTAAACAATCCCTTTGATTCTCTCGTTACGCGATCCGTCACAATTCGGGCCTGATCACGTCCGTCTCTGGAGTGCTTGTGTGCTCCGTATTCAAGCGGATGGCGTTTGACATTATTAAAGACTAAACCTGTGACATAAGACGATCATGCTCTTCAACGCGTTCGTCCGCAGTAAGTTGGAGTTTGGTGCGACAGTGTGGGATCCCGCGGAGGCTAAGTACACTTTGCTAATAGAGAGGCTCCAGCGAAAATTCGCTAGGTACGTTTATAAGCGTATGTACGGATATTACCCGTACCTGTTCCTATCTCTATTTGTCACAGGAATGATCGGAATAGACACACTAGAGTACAGGCGTAAGTTACTTTTAGTCATACACTATTTGCAAATACTGCGCAACAAGGTCAATAATCCGACCGTGCTGGGTACACTTAGAGTCTTAGACTATACGTTCCAAACAACAACGTTCGCGCCGGGATTCGTCGCCGGCACCCGCTGTTCTCATGTCCTATTGTACGAACAAGTCACGCCAACAACGCTCCTACAAGTAGGGCGTTGTCACTTTTGAATCGTTTTGCACAAGAGTTCCAACAAGTCGACATTTTCAATGACAGTATAAGGACTAGTGTTACGTATTTGTATTTGTTTCTCAATAATTACCTAATATAGTTAGGTTCGTTCGTGGTATAGTTTTGGTGTTAGACTGTAAATTTACTATTATAAACTAAATAAATAAATAAAAGACATAAGTTATCCTTGGCACCCAGGGCTTAGAAAAATGAACTAAAAGAATTACAGTATAGGTATGTAATAGAATGCTAAATAGTTATTTTTAAAACTAAAGAGACGGTACTGGCAAAAAGTGCCTCCTGTTAAAGTGTGTTCATGCAATGTCGATGTACTTCATTTAACATTTTCTCCCTTCTCTTCTTCTTCCCATCCTTATAAGGGTTTTAACATATCGGCAATTCTTTTGGTCTTGCAGATGTCCATAGGCGACGGTGACCGTGACCACCCGCGACCTTGTTTCTAGGATACAGAGTACCATCGTTATTTCTTATTCCAGGATCTAAAGTAAGTACCAAGGGAACTTCTTCTAAATCCATTTAGAAATTTTTGCGAACATTTCTTGGAGCTATTTTACAATGAGTAAGAGTATGTATGTATGATACATCTCTCCGCTCATAGCCCGCACTCGGGCCACGCCCGCGTTTCACCCTTATTTGAATAATTCGTTGCCAACCGTGACACATAATTGCTCGGCCGACTGTGCCGTACCTGCAGTGATTGCGATTTATTGCCGTTTTATTCAAACAAAGACACATCGCTTGAATAAAATGTACAGCGCTTGAATAAATTATTCCATTACTTGAATGAAAAACGCATTAACGAACGTTTATTTTCAAATGCTCATTGTAATGTCTATTGTTAATGTGAAAAGTAGCTAATTAGCTACAAGATTGGCTACGGACTCAAATTTTGATTTGTAGAGAAATAGCATATTGTAGCAAAAGGGCTGGGCATACGAGTATGAGATTTAATATCTGATGTCTCGGGGTGATGAACGCAGTGCTATACGCAGGACTTTTTGTGGTACTTATTAAAAGTACTCGGTGGCACTGCAATTTTTATGGGCCGGCGTTTACCATCAGCCAAACAACTTGTATGTCTCTGTTGTAAAAATAAGGGAAATTGTAATATATTTTTTTAATGTGCTTATTTTCAGGCAAGGCTGTCAAAATATATCATTACAATATGAGTGACACTCTAGAAAATACAATTTTAATTTTTTATGTCTTGTCTTATTCCTTGTAACTCAGTACCTACTTACCTATCTAGATAAGGATTTATTTGTAAGAATGTACGGTAAAGCTAGCTAATTGCTATTGACGTTCATAAGTGCGTCTGTGACGACAAAATTGAAATAAAGAACTTTTGAAATGAATTGAGAATAAATTATTATTCATTATACACCCTAAAATATTTTTTTTGTAAAGTAATCAACTTGTTTTAACAACATGAAGTTATCTTCCTATAACTGACGTAGGAAGATGTAAAATGTAAAAAGACGTCCGTAAACTACTGATGCAGGTCCGGTAAAATACTAGGCATTATGAGACTCAACAGCTAATTGTCTTAGGATGACGAGCGCAGTGCAGCGCCGCGCAGGATTTAGCAAAACAAAGTTCTGGGTGGTGCTGTTATTGTTATGGGCTGGCATATAGCTTGTCTCTTCATCCAGTTACATTAAAAAAACCTCCATTATAAATTATTCTTTCATTAGGTACCTATATAAATATGTGAAGTTTTTACACTATATATACAATATACAACGACGTGTTTGATCTATTGGATTTTTCTAACAGGTTTTTTTTTAGATAGCAGCGGCACGTAACTCGCATCAATCGAATTGACAAAACCCTATCGAGTACTCTGTCGATTTGATCTCAGCCGCTCCGATTCATCGAGTATGATCGATTGAGAGATTAACCAAAACGCTACCATCTCCGTACCTTTCTAGTGGAAATAAAAACGGCGACTCAAAGACATGCTAATGCGAATGGTTAAGTGCATAGAGATTGTGTTAAGAAAAAATGCTTATGTTCACCGGTAAACTTGTTCACACTTGGAAGGAGCGCAATCACTGCTTCTGTGCGAACGAGTTGTTATTATATTTTCAAATTTTATTAATATTTTTTAATCGACTTCAAAAAAGGAGGAGGTTCTCAATTCGATGGTATGTTTTTTTGTATGTTTGTTACGCGATTACTCCTCTAATTATGAATTGATTTTGATGATTATTAATGATTTTTTTTTTGGTAGGTCATACTTCAAAGGTGGTCCCATAGGTATTAATTTTATCAAAATTGATTCAGGATTTTTTGTAAAAATTAACAAAAACAAAAAAGAAAAGTTAAGTCTTGAAGTCGGTATTTGTTTTTTTTTCTAAATCTTATTATTTTTTGACTTAATATACACCACTGTACAATCATAAACACTGAAAGAAAGTTACACTATTCCTAAGTGACATATATAGGTACATTACTTTGTCGTTTCTATTTCATCTTCAAGTAAATAAATAAATAAATCTCCAAGTACCAACTCATCAATAATAAGTACCTATATTGCCACATCATTGCTTAACATCAGGCGAGATAGTGGCCAAACATAGATCTATAAAGTGTAAAAACAAAAAAAAAATAATATAGTAATGTACTCTGTTACAACAATGATTTCAATGACAAGGTAATTAAGACAAGCAAAAAATTAAACTTTTTACAATAACATAGTACTAAAACGTTTACTTATTTTTGAAGCGGACTCTACCTACCACAGGTAACTCGCACAATGAAAAACAAATAAAACTCGTATTTCGAAAAACATAACAATGTTTGATCAGTCTCTGTGCGCCTCAGAAAATTGGGAAAACGGGACGGTAAACAATTTTATACGAAACAGTAGACAACCTCGAAATAATCCTTGTGGAGATTAGGTACACACTCTTGTTTACGAGTTTACATAAGGTTAGTTCGCCCGTCGTCACCCAGTCGTTCGTTAATGCGCGAGCCATTTCGATAGCGAGGACTAATTCTACTGATATTATAAACGCGAAAGTTTCTAAGAATGGATGTATGGATGTATCTTTGTTACTCTTTCACGCAAAAACTACTGAATGGATTTTGATGAAATTTGGTATGGTGATAGCTTATACCCTGGATTAACACATAGGCTACTTTTTATCCCGGGAAACCGCGGGTGAAACCGCAGGGCGCAGCTAGTGTTACATAAACGGACGGCGGTGATTGAATATCACCCTTACTTAGTAGACATTCCGCCAATTCGTACCAAACGTTTTGGTTCCACGTTTATAGTGCGTACTGCTAAGGAATGGAACTCCTTGCCGTCTTCTCTGTTTCCTGATAACTGCAATATCTTCAAGGCCAGAGTGAATAGGTATCTTCTTGCTCTACGTGCTACATCTTCGGCCACATCGTCGCTTAACATCAGGCGAGATGGTGGTCACATGTATATCTATCATTTATATATAAGTATAACAAATATTACTACATTTTATGAAAAAAAAACGACTTTAATGTATCTCCGAAGTCCAAGGTCAAATATCGATGAAATTTATATGGGACCACTTCGTAGCTATACTAAACCCAACGCAAAAAGAATTGTCCATATCTGTTCATAAGTGACGGAGTAACAGTCTGAGGTAACAAACAAAAAAAAATCTAATAGAGAACCTCCTTCTTTATTTAAAGTCGGTTAATAAAAGACTTCTTTCTTCACACTTATATACATGCAAAAGTTTGTAAGTGTAGGTTTGTTATTTCTTAATGCTAAGAGCTCAACGGGTTTGAGTATTTGAAATGGAGATAGCTTATACCCTGGATTAACATAAAGGCTACTTTTTATCCCGGGAAACCGCGGGGCGCTGCTCCTTTCTAAATAATTCTAGTACCTTCGATCGTGATTATTGTACCAGAAGGTTCGCTACTGTTTGCAAATGTAAGCAGTTTTATTCAATTCAAAAAGGTGTTACAAATATTTGTGAGAGACTCACGCTCCGGGGCGCTCAGCATACGGTTTTTTACGGAAATGAAGGGAATAAATGTAGTTCATACGGAGGATATTAGAGGACAGGAACACTGACAGGTTTCTATGGAAAAATCTATTCAAATTTGACAGCCTGTGTCTTGGGCAGGTTGGCTCAAATCTCATACACCAATGAGGTTACGGGTTCGATTCCCGCGACGGGACAAATGTTTGTGCACAGACGAAAAAAGCGCAAGCATTTGTTTCGTGTCTGGGTGTTGTGGGACCATGGTCGTCGTCTAAAAATCTAGATTCTTGGTTTATTGGTAATCTAGGCGTTTAAGGGCCTAGAGCAAATTAATTTATCTACTGGTATTTTCTAGATAAGCATGTCTCATCGTCAACCGCGTCGCCACTTTCCATCGTGATATTTGACAGCCTCTGTGGTGTAGTAGTTGGGCAAGGTTGGCTCAAATCTTATAGACCACTGAGGTTCGATTCCCGCGAATGGGTAAATGTTTGTGCATAAAAAACAAGTATATGTTTTATGAAACAAAAAAACCGACTTCAATGTATCTTCGAAGTCCAAGGTCAAATATCGATGAAGTTAATATGAGACTACTTCGTAGCTATACTGAACCCATCGTAAAAGTATTTTCCAAATCGGTTCATAAATGACGGAGTTCTGAGGTTAAAAAACACAGTCGAAAAGAGAACCTTCTCTTTTTTAAGTCGGTTAAAAAAGCGCAAGCTTTGTTTCGTGTCTGGGTGGGACCATGGTCCTTATAGTTCCTGGTTCCCTAGATACAGGGAATCCTAGTTAGGGGCCAGGATCTATGAACGTGATTGTTGGGCGTGTTTATAAAAATCAACATTAGTTGAAAATCCTGCTTGAAATGTGTGATGTATGTTAGTATGTACGTAGCACCCCCACATAGGTGTATTGTTTATATGTGTGCATGAGTACACAGGCGGTCGCCCGCGCACGCGCAATCGGCAGTCAATTAATACTTACTAATACGCTAAATACGTGTTTCCTTGCAAAAACCTCAAAATTTAGCAAGATCACGCTAATTATATCACAAAGTTTTTTTCTATGTAATTGATTGACGAGACGAGCAGGTTGTTCGCCTGATGGTTAGCAACATGCCTACCTATGACAGTTGCAGCACCACCCAGAATTTTGTTTTGCTAAATACGCGGCATCGGCACTGCACTGCACTCGTCACACACACGTCATACTTTAACTCAAAATTAACATTTAACATAGTCGGGAGCAAAAAGCCCGGGAGCCAAAGAAACCCCCCGGTTTCTTTTGCTGCTGACCTGACAATCCAGTAGGTAATTTTATAACGTTGTATAAAAAAATAAGATTCTCTTACATCGATTGGCAAAAACATTTGCCCCAAAATCTATCGGCTTATCAAAGCATTAGCAGGTAGACGGTCAAAAAGCAGACAAGAAAAAAATAACTTTCAAATAGCAAAATAAGCGACGCCAGTGCGTCTGACACTTGTTCATTCATACATTCTACGTTCATTCATGAATTCATTCAAGAAATAGTTCTATTCATATAACGTTTGAATATCCTATCTCTATTGTCAATTTCATGGTCGAAAGAACCCTTGTTTGTGGTAAAAATGGTGTTGGTAATTTATTACACCTTTTAGAAGATATTTTGGTCTTTTATTGGCGCAGAAATGGTAAAGGCAATTTTGTGAATGGTTTTGCGACAATTTTGCGCTCGAGTGTGTGAATTTGGAAGATATTTTAATGGAGGTGGTCTTTTATTTGTAGTGCTGTTATT
The DNA here is from genome assembly GCA_951640565.1 of Petrophora chlorosata. NCBI lineage: Eukaryota > Metazoa > Arthropoda > Insecta > Lepidoptera > Geometridae > Petrophora > Petrophora chlorosata. Next base: position 1,264,686 of record OX621199.1, on the reverse strand, counting down.
GAATTATGTAGGGGTATAGAATTCTTGAGTGCTAGCGTGTAAGTCCATGAATAGACGATAAGAATGTGCCTTGAAGTTGTGGAATGATTAAACATAATGGAGAAAAGGCTTTGTGAAATGTCGATCTCGTCTTCACAGAGAAGGAATACACGGGCGTTACAATATAAAAAACACCGGCCAAGTGCGAGTCGGCTCGCGCACGAAGGGTTCCGTACAATTATCTATAAAAACGGCAATAAAATCATGTCTGTTGTATGGGAGCCCCCATAAATATTTATTTTATTCTGTTTTTTAGGATTTGTTGTTATAACGGCAACAAAAATACATCTGTAAAAAATTCAACTGTCTAACTATCACGGTTCATGAGATACAGCCTGGTGACAGACGGACAGACAGACAGACGGACGGACAGTGGAGTCTTAGTTATAGGGTCCCAATTTACTCTTTGGGTACGGAACCCTAAAAATATGTAAGTGACGTCAATTTGTGAACTTCCTTTTTTGAAGTCGGATAAGTGTCATCTTTTTATATCAGGTAACGTGATGGGCAAGGTAGTGTAAAAAGCCCCTTATTCACACACATATTTTGCTGTTAAGATCGGGAAAAAATGTAATGATCATCAAAATAATCTTTGAGATCCCCCATACACTTCTATCCAAAAATTTAGTAAATGATCACCAAATTTAGTATATGACCAATCTTACCCGAATTTCCGCACTGAACTTCTTCGTTTGCGTCTAGGACTCTAAGTCATATATTTTGCTGGATCTGTCAGCGGCGTTGTCTATTTAGATTTTTAAATGAAAATGGGAATTAGTTGCAAAAGCTTCTTAAAAATCATTAAAAAAACAAATGTTCCTGTTAAATTCTTTAACAAAACAAACATTGTAAGAACGGTAAAACATAACGATCTATAAAATATACAACCGCCAAGCAAGGGTGTGTCGTGACTGAGTGCGAACTCGACACTCTGTTATTAACTACAGTGAATTCGATACCCGTTTGATAACTTCACAGAAACACTGCGGAGTAACAGTATGGAAGTACTTGTACTACTTAACAAGCGCAGCGGTATACACCTTAAAAAAACATTTATTTTCATAAACATAGGTAGAAATACAATTTAATTATAGGTTTTAATTAATTAGATCACTATGATATGACCGTCAGGTGTGCAAATTTTTATCACAATATGTATGTAATAAATTAAATATAAATGTAAAATTCAAAACATATTTTCATTTAACGAATAGCAATATTTATAAGAATTAATTAATTGACTGTTGTGCTTTTTATGGTAATAAAAGTTCTGGGTGGCACTGCAATTTTTATGGACAGGTGTGGCGCACACCGTCAGGCGTACGACTTGCTCGTCTCACAACTCAGTAACATAAAAAAACTACGAGTCGCCAAACTTACACATTTATTCCGTGAATGTAGCGCAGCTCGCTTAATAGTTCGTAACGGACCTGCTACATTCACTGCGGTCACCACTTGGATGGGTGATCCTTTTTGTGTTATTTACATCTTAGCGCCACCATACCAGAGGGCACACAATGCCGTCGGTCCCAGTTATTGTCAACAGTCCGTCCATCCGTCCATCCGTCCATCTGGTTGCAGTTTTCAAAGGTCCAGTTGTCAGGGTTTGGTAGCATATTAGTCCCAACTTAGATTATAGAATATGTTACATCAAAATTGGTTGGGAGACTACGAAGACACAGCTTGACTTCTTCGTAGTTATTTAAAACACCTTAGCGTATGCTGGGTCGGAACCTTTTCCTGACATCGCGCAAAGTTTCACTGTGTTGTATTTATTGTTTTTGTGTTGCCCTTATTTTGTGTGTTGTCACACAACATTACATCAGTGTAATGTTTTGAATAAATGTGTTATTCTTTCTTTTTCTTTCTTTCTGTCTAGTGGGTAGACATGGTACGTGCTCTCACATACTGAAGTCTTGCTAAGATAGTCTTGGAAAAAATATTAATATGGGCTTCTTCTGTCGTTCATGCAGACGAAGTCACGGGAAAAAGTTAGTTTATGAATATGAATAAAAAAAAGACCCGCAAATTAGGATTCTGTTTTTTGAATAAAACAATTTTTGGTGGCGAGAGAAACAAGTTGTAAAATTTACATTGTTAACGTAGTGACGCTTGAGAGTCTCGTCACCGCGATGTAGGAATCGGCTCTCGTTTGAGAGCGACATCTAGTTTATTTTCTAGGAACTAAAATTACTTAGGCTAACAACTTATACGATTCGAACAATGTTTTCAACTACGGATTGGATATGCTCACGATTTCCGAATGTATTAATGAGTAACCGTCCATACTGCTACCGTCCTATAGCATGCGCCAAGTGAAACAATTATGTATTAATCTGTGGCACAGTTGCCAAGTACAGGCGCTGTGGCAATGAAGTGGGCGGGGTGGTGTGACGTATGAAGCTATGAAATTGGAAAAAGATTTAAAATGCTGTGCTGCAGATGTAGATGACAGGACAGATAATGTAGTAGGAATAAACGCTGTTCTACAAGTTTCTGTTGTGGTTATGCTTATGCGCATAGCAATAAGATTCAAATCAGCACATTTTTTTTCACACACACTACCTTGTTTGTCTGTCAGTCTATCTGTCGTTCCGGGTGGAATCTTGCAACTCAAATTTCGAGCACATTCCGATTAGCTATCCGGCTGAAACATTCAGGGTAGCTCACAACTCGATGACGATGCATTGTAAATCCATTTCATCATCATCATCATCAGCCCATCACGTTCCCACTGCTGGGACACGGGCCTTCTCTCATAGATAGAGTATGGGCTATAATCCACCACGCTGGCCCAGTGCGGGTTGGTAGAAATCCATGTATTAGCATGCAATGCCAACCTAGCTTCAAAAAGCGCATAAAAACGTGGTTTTTAGATTTATTTTTTAAGGTCACTTTCTTAATAATTCAATGTTTAATGACTTATAACAATCGTAATTAAACAAGTATAAATTAAAACTTACATTAAAACAGATAATATGAGCTCATTACCTTTTAAACAGCTGAGCAAATTTTCATGAAACTCAAGCTAAGAACCATCTCGATGAAACAATGAAACAAGCTTTGATGAAAAAAAACTGGATTGAAATAAATCTATCCTTTTCGGAGCTACGGAGCCACAGACACACATATACCTAGACATAGGCGTCAAACTTATAATACAGGTACCTCATTTTGGATCGAAGCCTCGCGAGGGGTAAAATCAATAAAAACATCATCATTATTAAGTACTTATTATGTAACTGAGTTACGAGACGAGCAGGTTGTTTGCCTGATAGTAAGCAAAGCGCATGCCCATTACAATAACAGCACCACCCAAACATAGTTTTGCAAAATCCTGCGCGGGGATGCACTGCGCTCGTCGCGGGAATGCACTGACAATTAGCTGCTAAGTCTCATAATGCCCAGTAATTTCGCAGGCCACGATGCCTCTCAAACCGGAACACAATAATGCTAGCGCGCTACTGCTTGGCGGCAGAATAACTGGCAAAGCTTATAAATAGAGTCCGGTCATTGTAAAAATATTGTTCCATGGACACAAAAACACATGTCACCACGCCTGATAACCTATCCAATAACCAGTGTTTCATTGCTATCAATCACTAGTTAATAAAACAGTGATTAATCAACATTGTTTCATTAATCATCCGTCATTATTGCATGACCTTTGTTTCCCATATAATCCGTTTATATTCGGATATAAATGATCCCGATGTATTTGCGATGCTGACGCGACTTTTATGAGTCCTTAGAATAATAACACCTAGAGATGAAGCACTGTAGGTACATGAAACAAGTCAACCAAGCCAGAAATGGCTTGGTTTACGTACGTACACGATTTTTCGTGGGTATTTGTGCAATTTCTGCTTGTTGGAGAATGACAATATATACACTAATATATACACTTGTAATATGTATGTATTACAAGTACCTACATATTGTTATTCCATATTTAGGGAAGTATCCATATTTAGTTTTTACTGGTGGTAGGTTTCTCGTATGCGAGAGGCCGTCTGGGTGGGTATCACCGCTTTGCCAGTTATTCAGCCGCCAAGCAGTAGTGCGTAAGTATTACTGTGTTCCGGTTTGAAGGCCGTCTCCCGCATAAGACGGGATGCGGTTACCTTATAAGGTAGTTTGTCACCCAGATGGCCTCCCGCATACGAGAGACCTACCACAAGTAACGATATAACATGCGTATACGTATTTATTAAGTTAGAATTATTTTCATTTCCTCTATTTTAATGTACGTACATATCTAGTAGTTTAGTAAATAAAAATCAAAATTAGGATAAAATGAATACGATTAGTAGCCAGAGTGATCCCCTTTAACCGTTTAACACTTAAACCCTTTTACTGTGTTCCGATTTGAAGGGCATTACAGCGAAATTACTGGGCATATAAGACTTAATAACTGAGTCTCGGGGTGATGAGCGCAATGCAGTGCTACGCAGTACTTTTTGTGCTATTTAAAGTACTACTAGCGCTGTAATTTATATGGGCAGACGTGGCGTTTACGATCAGGTGAACCACTTGTTCGTCTCATTACTCAGTAACATTAAAAGAAAATACAAAATACCCTGCTGTACAGGCTCATCAGAGACCTAGTGCGGGGACAGAGTTCCTAAGGGTAATACGTTATGTTTTATTCTTATTTTTGTAGGTCAACAACAGGTGTAACAAAGTGTAGGTGTAACAAAATTTATCAAAAAAAATGCCAAATAACGTGCAATAAAGCAATATTTTACAAAGTTCTCTATCTGTGTTCAGACTGCAAATACTAACGTAGAGCCTCGAACTAACGGAGAGAATTGAGCCTGGCTTAAAAATGCACTACTCCACTAGCAAGAGCAATTTCCACATCTGTGTTACGTAGAGAGAAATACAAACATAGATTCTGGCCCCTAAGTGGGACTCCCTGTATGTAGGGAACCAGGAACAACGAGGACCATGGTCTCACAACACCCAGACACAAAACAAATCACAGGTCTAATTTTGGTACCAATGTTCTCCAACCAGGAATAAAAAAGTGTCAATCTCTTCTCAATGTTTATGAAAGGTGATGTTTGTTGGAATTCACATAAATTTATCTTTATCTTCTAAAGTATTTATATTATGTAAACGCGAAAAAAAAACTTGTTATTTCCTTTATTGTATGTTTTCTGAGCGCAAACATTTGACTCGTCGCGGGATCAAACACGCAACCTCAATGGTGTTTGTGATTTCAGCCAACCTGCCCAACCACTACACCACAGAGGTTGTGATTGAAAAACAACATTTCAAGCCAATCTTTCTCATATTTCAAGTCCAGAGTGAATCGGTATCTTCTAGGCAAGCATGATCCATCGTCGACCGCTTCGTCACTTTCCATCAGGTGAGACAGCTGTCAAATGTTTGCCTATCAGGTGTAAAAAAATAAACATGTTATGTCAAACCTCCATTTGAATTTCGATATTCACTTGACCTGTATTTTCTTCTCAAAGTAAATTTCCATTTCCGCAAACAACCGAATCAACCAACAACATCATCCATATTAATTGTCCGCAGAGATCTGCATTAAATTCATATTTTGCCATTCATTATTCATCTCGACAAAGGAAATGCATGTTGTCAACGCAAAGTGAACAAACGTTGACAGTAATGTAAGTTGATACAATACAATACTGTAGTGCTTGGAAAATACCAATAAAACACCAACTTTAAAATTGTCACACTCGTCCGCTTCGCGGCCGACCGGAGAGTGCGCGGGATGCACGCTACGCACGTGATGTACGTTCAGCCCGCGGCCTCTTGATCGCTCGCTTCACCAGTTCGAGACTGTATTTATTGTAGTACATTACAAATACAATAATACTTCATTGAACACCAAAACCGGCAACAAAAGTTTACAGTTACATATAATAGTGGTAAAAATAGGGGCAGCCATTGAGCTAAACAAGATATATATCAATGGGGGCAGCCATATCATTAGTCTCTCGTTATACTCGATATACATATATATGCACATTGCATATAAATATGTATAACGAGGTTACGTCAGGAGGCGCTCTTATCAGGGGGGTCAGACATGTGGAAACGTAGAGAGTTTAGTACGGAACTGACCTTCTCTTCAAAACTAGTTCCACCGTGGAACATAATACTCAGACCAGGGATTCTCCAGAAGCTGAACATCCATCAGGAACCAAATTATAAACAATGCCATGACAACCGCTGCCACTCCGTTTGTCAACATTAATATTCAAATCTCTTTGAGGCCAGTTCCGCACTAACCATTCCCAAGCATATAGACTTGAGAAAGAAGATCCCAAGCCACTACCACGGCGTTTCCTTGATAAAATGCAATAGATAGCACTACGGGCTAAGCTCACGCTCCGACATATATATATATATAGGTATAAATGCAATTTCTTACAGGTCCATCCAAAAGTTCATCATCATCATGATGATGATGACAGAAATAAAGAGGTCAAATAATTGCGGGCAGTTGGTGTACGAAGTGATTAATATAAAATATATAATGTAGTAAATACAAAACTTAAAACAATGCATAAATATAAAACACATACATATTATATATAATTGTGTAATATAAAACACATATGATAGATATGATATGAGTAGCAGATGTTTATCTAAATGATATAACTCACACTACAACAGTGCTATTGATATAAGGTATACCACCAAATCAGACTAGTCAAAGTAAAGACAGTTTATTGTATATAAATAACGCCCAACGCCCACATCCCTCCAAATCCTCTAACTAGGAAAAACGAGGACCATGGTCCCACAATACCCAAATACCTAACAAATACTTCGCTTTTTTTCTGTGTACATACATATTTTGTCCTGTAGCGGAATTTGAACCCGCAACCTCTGTGGTGTATGAGATACGAGCCGACCTATTCAACCTCTACACTACCGACGCTGTCACTTGAAACTACTTGCAATTGCACACACTACAGATATTGTATACACAAGACAGTATTTGAAATTGTGAGAATTATATAATTTGTATCAAGTTAAGCAAGTTAAGTCCAAGCACAAGGTTTGTCAAAGAGCAATGGAACACAGCATACTCGTGGTGAAAAGGGCCGACGAGATCCGAAATACAACAGGCATCGCTGACGCAGGCTTTAAAAGTAAGAAGCTGAAGTGGGACTGGGCGGGGCACGTAGTTTGCATGCATCTGAAGAGGTGGCAAGAGTCATCATTCAATGGGAGCCTCAAGACGGGCGGAGACGTCGTGGCCGGCCTCGGAAAAGGTGGCGTGACGATCTCAGCACCTACCGACCAGATGGAAGGAAATAACGAAAGATGGAGATGTTTGGAAGGAGATGGGGGAGACCATTACCCAGCAGTGGGATACAATAGGTTAATAAAAAACAAGTTAAGTTACTGTTACTACTGATACTTTAAGCTACCTACGCTGGTATATCTCGCTTCATTCCGTAAGCTCTTGATGGACAGAAGAAAAACTAACTGAAACGTACTTTGTTTTCATTTTGAGTACAATAAATTGCTTTTTGGGAAGCTTTTAAAGGTTTTGTTCTTGGTTTTCGTTTGGTCTCGCTATTGTTGGCGTTGAAGCTATTTATTTTGCTGCTAGCTGGTGTGTTTTAATTTATAACGGGCTACGTAACGGGATAAAAAGGACGTTTATAGAGAACATTTATAGATATTTGGTACATTTTAGGTATATAGGATAATTCGTTGTAGTTTTTTTGGTGCATAAACATTTGTCCCGTCACGGGAATTGAACCGGCAACCTCAGTGGTGTATGAGATTCGAGCCAACCAAGAAATAGCTATTAATAATTTATAGTTCTAAAACATAAAAGATAAAGATAATCACCAGCATTCGTACTAGGATGTACCTGTGTTACGATGCTTGTTTCTATTTTCCCTATTTAATTAATATAATTACTTACATTATCAAGAATATTATAGCATAATACCATCACATCGCTTATTTTACTGTCGCGTCATACTAAAAAGTAAAACACCTAACCATTAAGTAGGTTTTTTTAATTTGATTGAATGACGAGCTGGTCGTTCGTCTAATGGTAAGCAATACGCCAGCCCATAACAATAACAGCACCACCCAGAATTCTGTTTTGCAAAATCCTGCGCGGCGCTGCACTGCGCTCGTCACCCTGAGATAATTAGCTGTTGAGTCTCATAATGCCCAGTAATTTCGCTGGCTACAATGCCCTTCAAGCCGAAACACAGTAATGCTTGCGCACTACTGCTTGGCGGCTGAATAACTGGCAAAGCGGTGGTACCCACCCATACGACCTCTCGCATACGAGAAATCTACCACCAGTAAAATGTCTAACCATTTCTACCCATGCCTCTCCCGTACACCGTGATACCTACAACTAGTCCTAGTTGAAATCCCAATCGCAAATGGACTCGTGACAGTTGACAGCTCATCAAACCCACTTTGATCACGAGCACGTTTCGTGAAGTACACTCACCCAATAAAGTGGTTAACCGGCAACAGTATCCAATTATAAACGTGCATGAGTGTACTTGGTCCACAACAAGGTCTGTATTATTCGATTTGCATGGCACTTGATGGTAATTGTAGGGGTTGTGTGATCATGGGATCATCCTGTGTATATCCTCATCACTGACTCACCCACGCACCAAGCTTCTCTCATGGCTACACATCATGATCGAACCTGCGGCTTCGGAGTACCGTTCCGACGCCTTAACCACTAGGCCACCGAACCTGCTCGAGCAACTACATTTCTTCTATCCTTCTTATATCGTTTTATGATTCTACGTCATCTGTCGCCAATGTTCACAATGATCAACCGAGCAAGTCTAATATTACAATAAAATTAGCAACAAGTTCTAACGGTTCGACACTTGCCCGAGCATTATCATTTTTACAAGCTTTTATTTCACTTGCACAACAAATAAATAAATAAAATGTTTATTTAATAAATAAAATAAACATTTTATTTATTTATTTGTTTAGGTCAAATCTTGCAAGTTGAATCAGGACCACTTCCTCTTATGCTACGGAGTTGGTATCACCGCTTTACCAGTTTATCTGCCGCTAAGCAGTAGTGTGCAAGCATTACTGTGTTCCGGTTTGAAGGGCATTGTAGCCCGCGAAATAACTGGGCACTTAATATCTGATGTCTCGGGGTGATGAGCGCATTGCAGTACTACGCAGTGCTGTTTATGACATTAAAAGTTCGGGTTGCACTGCGATTGTTAATGGCAGGCATGGCGCTTACCATCAGGCGAATGACATTCTCGTCTTATTACTCGATTAATAAAAAAAAATTGATTCAACCACAGTTTAAACCGCGTGACGCAGCTACTATTTTTTTTACCCACCCAAAATACGGAAATAATTAAAAACCAAAATAACAACTAACTTATTATAATAGTGTCACAATGGGCGGTCTTATCGCTCAAAGTGATCTTTTCCAGACAACCCACAATTGAAGGAATGTAGACTAAAATATATATGGACGGTGCTACTAAGAAAAGATCTTGTAATAATGCTTATGAGTGAAACACTGTTCCTTCTTCGTAGTTGTCAAATCCAACACGACTGCTAATGTCAGATTTCAATACACTGTTTCAGCAATAGTGAAGACCCAAAGTTTGTGCTTAACTGTTGTTTAGTCTTGTCGGAGACAGCTAGCGAACAGTTTGGAAGATTAGGCATATTACCTTTAGAACTTATCTGAATAACATCATGGAACAGTTAACAACTTGTCAATCACAAAATATGTAGGACAGACTAAAATTTTATATACACAACACACACATTATCAGCCCATCACGTTCCCATTGCTGGGGCACTGGCTTTCTCTCATAGAGAGAGAAGTGAGCCATTGATGATTACATACTTTTTAAATGTTTTTTTAATAAAGTTATAAATAAAATATTGTTTTATTCCAACCTTTTGAGCCATTTCTACGTAACCATTTCGGTTGAAACGCGAATGACCCGTTTCATTTTTTTGGATTAAAACTCCCAAAACGAATAAATACTTTATTAATTAATTAATTAATATAATATAAAACTGGAAGACCACTCACTGACTGACTGACATATAATTGACAGAAATAGAAGTGGTACTTGCCGTTATGGTGGGGGGGAGTGTTTTGTACGGTTGTATAGAGGGTGTTTTGAAACCAACCAGAAAAATCCGAAATCCATGGAAAGGTGTCTCCGAGATGGAACTGCTCAAGGGATCTCGGAAACTATAAATCGGATGGGGGTACCGCTTGAACTAAATATGCCCCAAAACCTGGGCCGTTTTTGAAAATTTGAAAAAAAAGATGGCCGCCATACAAAAAAACATGGCCGCCATACAAAATGAAAATGTAAATAACTTTTGAATGGTCAGAGATAGGTATAGGGTGCTCGACCAAATGTCATAGAGGGCAATGGGGGAAATTTGAAAAAGTTGGAAAAATTAAAAAAAAAGAAAAAAAATTGGCGGCCATTTTGAAAGTTGCTCCGATCCGACTGAAATTTTGCATCGGGGGGTTTTCTGGGTCGTAGATTACGATTATGAAAAAAAATTTTGGTTTTCGCCATTTTTCAAGATGGCTGCCATACAAAAGTTTTTTTTCCGGAAAAATAAGCCAAACAAAACTTTTGAACCGTAGTCGATAGGAAGCGTCTATAAAAAAAAAGCAACACCTTTCCACGCGAGCTGCTTTAGCAGCTCGCGCACGCCACAAAATTACTTGGATTCCGCCATTTTTCACGATGGCCGCCATACAAAAGTCTTTTTTTCAGAACAACTGAACTTAAATAACTTTAGAACCGTAATCGATAGGGAGCTTTTATAAAAAAGCAAAACACCCCCCCACGCGAGCTGCTTTAGCAGCTCGCGCACGCCACACAATCACTTGAAATCCAGCTTTTTTTCATGATGGCCGCCATACAAAAGTTTGTTTTCAGACCAAAAAGGGTAAACAAAACTTTAGAACCGTAATCGATAGGAAGCTTTAAAAAAAAAACAGCAGCCACCCCCCCACGCGAGCTGCTTTAGCAGCTCGCGCACGCGGCGAAATACTAGTTAATATAATATAAAACTGGAAGACCATCACTGACTGACTGACTGACTGACTGACTGACATATTGACAGAATTGATCTCCCACTTGCCGTTTTGGTGGGGGGTAGTGTTTGGTACCGTTGGATAGAGGATGTTTTGAAACCAACCAGAAAAATCCGAAATCCATGGAAAGGTGTCTCCGAGATGGAACTGCTCAGGGGATCTCGGAAACTATAAATCGGATGGGGGTACCGCTTGAACTAAATATGCCCCAAACCTTGGGCCATTTTTGAAAATTTGAAAAAAAAGATGGCCGCCATACAAAAAAACATGGCCGCCATACAAAATAAAAATGAAAATATCTTTTGAATGGTTAGAGATAGGTATAGGGTGTTCGACCAAATGTCATAGAGGGCGATGGGGGAAATTTGGAAAAGTTGGAAAAATTAAAAAAAAAGAAAAAAAAATGGCGGCCAGTTTGAAAGTTGCTCCGATCCGACTGAAATTTTGCATAGGGAGGTTTTCTGGGGCGTAGATTACGATTATGAAAAAAAATTTCGATTCCGCCATTTTTCAAGATGGCTGCCATACAAATGTTTTTTTTCATGACAAAATAGGTGAAAATAATATGCAAATAACTTTTAAACGGTTACAGATAGGTATAGGGTGCTCGACCAAATATCATAGAGGACCATAGGGGAAATTGGGAAAAGTTGGAAAAATTAAAAAAAAGAAAGAAAAATGGCGGCCATTTTGAAAAATGCTCCGATTCAACTGAAATTTTGCATCGGGGGGTTTTTGGGGTCGTAGATTACGATTTTGAAAAAATAATTTGGATTCCGCCATTTTTCAAGATGGCCGCCATACAAAAGATTTTTTTCCGAACAAAGAGAATAACTTTAAAACCGTAATCGATAGGGAGCTTCTATAAAAAAAAAACAACACCACCCCACGCGAGCTGCTTTAGCAGCTCGCGCACGCCACAAAATCACTTGGATTGCGCCATTTTCCAATATGGCCGCCATACAAAAGTTTGTTTTTAGAACATAAAGGCTTAGATAACTTTAGAACCGTAATCGATAGGAAGTTTCTTTAAAAATAAAAATAACACCACCACCACGCGAGCTGCTTTAGCAGCTCGCGCACGCGGCGAAATACTAGTTATATTATATAAAATTAAAAGACCACTCACTGACTGACTGACTGACTGACATATAATTGACAGAAATAGAAGTGGTACTTGCCGTTATGGTGGGGGGTAGTGTTTGGTACGGTTGTATAGAGGATGTTTTGAAACCAACCAGAAAAATCCGAAATCCATGGAAAGGTGTCTCCGAGATGGAACTGCTCAAGGGATCTCGGAAACTATAAATCGGATGGGGGTACCGCTTGAACTAAATATGCCCCAAACCTTGGGCCATTTTTGAAAATTTGAAAAAAAAGATGGCCGCCATACAAAAAAACATGGCCGCCATACAAAATAAAAATGAAAATATCTTTTGAATGGTTAGAGATAGGTATAGGGTGCTCGACCAAATGTCATAGAGGGCGATGGGGGAAATTTGGAAAAGTTGGAAAAATTAAAAAAAAAGAAAAAAAAATGGCAGCCATTTTGAAAGTTGCTCCGATCCGACTGAAATTTTGCATCGGGGGGTTTTCTGGGTCGTACATTACGAATTTTAAAAAAAAATTTGGTTTCCGCCATTTTTCAAGATGGCTGCCATACAAAAGTTTTTTTTCCGGAAAAATAAGCCAAACAAAACTTTTGAACCGTAGTCGATAGGAAGCGTCTATAAAAAAAAAGCAACACCCCCCCACGCGAGCTGCTTTAGCAGCTCGCGCACGCCACAAAATCACTTGGATTCCGCCATTTTTCAAGATGGCCGCCATACAAAAGTAATTTTTTCAGAACAACTGAACTTAAATAACTTTAGAACCGTAATCGATAGGGAGCTTTTATAAAAAAAGCAACACCCCCCCCACGCGAGCTGCTTTAGCAGCTCGCGCACGCCACACAATCACTTGAAATCCAGCTTTTTCTCAAGATGGCCGCCATACAAAAGTTTGATTTCAAAACAAAATGGGTAAACAAAACTTTAGAACCGTAATCGATAGGAAGCTTTTAAAAAAAAAACAGCAGCCACCCCCCCACGCGAGCTGCTTTAGCAGCTCGCGCACGCGGCGAAATACTAGTATTATATAAAAGTGAAAGACCACTCACTGACTGACTGACTGACTGACTGACTGACTGACTGACTGACATATTGACAGAATTGATCTCCGACTTGCCGTTATGGTGGGGGGGAGTGTTTGGTACGGTTGTATAGAGGGTGTTTTGAAACCAACCAGAAAAATCCGAAATCACCAGAAAGTGGTTTCCTCGATGGAACTGCTCAGGGGATCTCGGAAACTATAAATCGGATGGGGGTACCGCTTGAACTAAATATGCCCCAAACCTTGGGCCAATTTTGAAAATTTGAAAAAAAAGATGGCCGCCATACAAAAAAACATGGCCGCCATAAAAAATAAAAATGTAAATAACTTTTGAATGGTTAGAGATAGATATAGGGTGCTCGACCAAATGTCATAGAGGACGACGGGGGAAATTTGGAAAAGTGGGAAAAATTAAAAAAAAAGAAAAAAAAATGGCGGCCATTTTGAAAGTTGCTCCGATCCGACTGAAATTTTGTATCGGGGGGTTTTCTGGGTCGTAGATTACGATTATGAAAAAAAAATTGGATTGCGCCATTTTTCAAGATGGCCGCCATACAAGAGTTATTTTTCATGACAAAATAGGTGAAAATAATATGCAAATAACTTTTTAACGGTTACAGATAGGTATAGGGTACTCGACCAAATATCATAGAGGACCATAGGGGAAATTTGGAAAAGTTGGAAAAATTAAAAAAAAAGAAAGAAAAATAGCGGCCATTTTGAAAAATGCGCCGATTCGACTGAAATTTTGCATGGGGGGGTTTGTTAGGTCGTAGATTACGATTATGAAAAAATAATTTGGATTCCGCCATTTTTCAAGATGGCCGCCATACAAAAGATTTTTTTCCGAACAAAGAGAATAACTTTAAAACCGTAATCAATAGGGAGCTTCTATAAAAAAAAAACAACACCACCCCACGCGAGCTGCTTAAGCAGCTCGCGCACGCCACAAAATCACTTGGATTGCGCCATTTTCCAATATGGCCGCCATACAAAACTTTGTTTTTAGAACATAAAGGCTTAGATAACTTTAGAACCGTAATCGATAGGAAGTTTCTATAAAAAAAAATAACACCACCACCACGCGAGCTGCTTTAGCAGCTCGCGCACGCGGCGAAATACTAGTTGAATCTATAAATTTAAATCATAATAAAATCACTGCTCTCTTGTTTTGGTATAAGATGCAGCATTGATAATAGAGAAAATAATTCTTAAACGTTTTATTGACCTTAAGTTAATGTAACATTTCTTATTATATTTGTTGGTATTTTGTTATTTATTTCTTATTGATAGAGTCTAAAGTCCAACGGCATACGCGACGACGGTAAGTGGCTTTATTTTTATATCGCTTTTTTTTATCGCTTTGCGTACCTACGTAGATACGTGATATACGAAGGCATACTATTGGCAAAGAATACTATATTACAGCTATTGGTATGTACTACAGTTCACAAACTCGTTCGATCCAAATCAAAACAATCTAACTATCTTACTTCTTTTGAGCGAGTGTGCCTTTGCGGGAACTCGTGCGCCTTTCGATCCGACGCACCTGGGTTCGAATCCCGACTCGGCCCTGCACCAATGACTTATAGTTAAGTGCAGATTTTGCACGCTCGCTCTAAAACGGTGAAGGAAAACATCGTGATGAAACCTGCTTATGGCTCCTGTTGCCGAACAAAGCCATGCCGTCAAGCGACCTAGTCGTGTTTCGGGATGATGCTCGGTGAACCATCGGGGAGACGGGTCTGAGCAGCCGCTCAACTGCCGTCTCTCTCTAGATCTATGTGCTCCATCTTAGGCCACATTATCGCTTCACATCAGGCGAGATAGTGGCCAAACATAGATATACTAGGTGTAAAAAAAAAAAAAAAACTTCCTACTAATATTATAAATGTGAAAGTTTGCAAGGATAACCAAAGTAGGAAAGTGTATGGATTCAAAATCAAAAAATCAAAATCAAAATCTCTTTAATCATTTTGGCATCACAGACGCACTTATGAACGTCAAATTATCACTATGACTCTACCACCGTATCGGAAAAAGAACCACTACTCAGAAGATACGGCAAGAAACTGAGGGGCATTTTTTTTTAGAGATTTTGTTACTGATTGATGGATGGATGGATAAACTACAGAACGGATTTTGATGAAAATTGGTATGTAGGTACTATAGGTCCTGGAAAAGGACATAGGATACTTCTAACCCCGAAAACCGCGAGTGAAACCGTGGGGAGCGACTAGTTCAACAACAACCACTATCTTTAAATTGGCGGATAATATCAAAGTAGACATAAACGTACCCTTAAATAGAAACGCACCCAACCATGTGTCAACAAACTTAGCCCGACTTCCGACAAAGGTAAAGATATCCACAACAAAAGATAAAACATGTTCGCAAAAAAAGATCGCAAAAAGTATTTTTAATGTACCGATGAATAATGGGTATAAAGATATATATCAGGCTAGTTTTACATATAATGCGCAACCCTTTAAGAAGAGGTACGTGTACACAATTTACAATAAAATTACGATGATAGGAACGGACCATTATCATGTCATGAACGCACCTAATACGTACCTAGATATATCATGGTATAATAGGTGTGCCGAGTACTAGTTTTACCGAGTAACCGAGTACCGAGTGTTACTCGGTTTGTTTGTTCAACTGAATACCTACAAGCCGAGTTACTGTTATCGTAAACCGTAACCGAGTGAAACAACATTTTTGCATTGCAGGTTTTTTGTTTTGACAAAACTGAGGCATATTTATCGTGACAACATCATGCAAGTTTGTTGCGTGGTAACTAGAAAGTTTGCCTAAACTTGCAGTAAGTTGCACACTTGCCATGGCAAACTTGGTACATTTTTACACGTTTGCTACTTCTAACTTTCCGCAAGTCTGAAACAAGTTTATATTGCTATCTGGGGTAGGACTGCATAGCGGTCACACAATGCTCAGTAATTTCGCTGGCTACAATGCCCTTCAAACCGGAACACAGTAATGCTTGCGTACTACTGCTTGGTGGCACAATATCTGGCAAGCCGGTGGTACCAAGTAGACCACCTAGCGTCAGTATAAACAAGACAGACATTTTTTACCCAAATGTATTCGTGTTACAGTTTGAAGGGCATTGTAGCCAGTGCAATTAGATACTGGGCATATGAGAGTTAATATCTCATGTCTCGGGGTGATGAGCGCAATGCAGTGTTACGCAGTGCTTTTTATAGTATGTATTAAAAGTTCGGAGTGGCACTGCAATTGATATGGGCAGGCGTGGTGCTTTCCATCAGGCGAACGACTTGCTCGTCTCATCACTCAGTTCCATAAAAAAAAACGTTTATGGCTTACTTTTTAAAGTTTGTGTTTTAAAAAGTCAAACTTAATCTATAACAAATGGGTCACCCATTAGTGTAGATATAAATGTATGTTAGTTGAAAGCTTAAATTCAGTTTTAAACTTAAAGATAATCTTGTTTGCTCAGCAATAACTCACTGCATTATCGTTTTGTAAAATACTTGTAACAAAATAATTTAAGGGGTATTAAAAAAGCAAACTTTGGGGTCACAATTGAAATGTTAAGTTGAAAATATGAACGTCATATTTAAAGGGTCGGGCTACGAGTTTGGCGTTCTACAAGTTATATCAATATATTTACTCGTGGTAAGGTCTCTCGTATGCAGGAGGCCGTCTGGGTTGGCACCACAGCTTTGCCAGTTATTCTGCCGCCAAGCAGTAGTGCGCAAGCATTACTGTGTCCCGGTTTCAAGGGCATTGTAGCCCGCGAAATTACTGGGCATTATGAGACTTAATATCTGATGTCTCCGGGTGATGGCGCAGTGCAGTGCTATGGAGTGCTTTCTATGGTATTAAATTCTGAGTGGTACTGCAATTGTTATGGGCAGTTGTGGTGCTTACCATCAGGTGCACGACTTGCTTGTCTCATCACTTAGTAACATAAAACAAAATTATGATATCAGGCGTATAAACACACCATTCGAATTATTATAAGTAGCTAGCGATATTAGATATAACTCTTTATTGTTTCACAACCAGAAAACATAATAACAAAAAGAAAAAAAACAAAGTTAAAAACTAAAGTGTTACAATGGGCGGTCTTATCGCTCAAAGCGATCTCTTCCAGACAACCAGAGTCTTCCAGAGATATTTTGTTTAGTTTATAGTAATTCGAATGTTTTTGATTACCTATAGTGCTTGTTTTTCAGATACGTGGTCAATCATTGTAATCATTTCGTCGCGTTCAGTCAAATTCGCATTCGGTCAAGTGACCGAAAAACTGTCAAAATCGCAACGGTCAAATGCACATAATTTTCTAATCGCGACCGGTCAAAATAGGGCTTGGTCTAAATTGCAAATGATCAAATGCACATATTTAATCGTGAACTGTAAAAATTGATATTGGTCTAAATCACGAACGGTCAAATGCTCATAATAGGGGATCGGACAGTAATCGAGAAAAAATCTAAAATGTAGTTAGAACGAATGTTCGTCGAACCAGAAAGATCATTCAATCAATATTTTTGTAAAGTAATAATGATTTATATTTTTAAATCCATAAATAATTCTGATATTTTTAATCTGTTCTTCATCTCAAACGAAACAACAATCACAGCGCATGACGTCATTTGTAGGCAAATGCCATGAGTCAAGCTTGTGTTTACTTTACGTTTTTGCTTTTCATAAAATGTATTTTTGCTAATTTTTTCGTTTCATTATTACAATATAGTCCCCAAACTTCACAAAACGTATTAGAATCTCTTTGCAAGTTTTATTTCGAAGATTTTATTATTTTCCACCTACATATGACATCACAACTCGCACTGGGCCAGCGTGGTGGATTTTGGTCCATACTTTCTCTAAGAGGGAAGGCCCGAGTCCCAGCAGTGGGAACGTAATGGGCTAATGATGATGATGATGACATCACAAGTTTTGAGGTGACCTTTTGCGCGGCAATATTTAAAACATACTATTTAAACATAGTTTTAGGTACTTTTAGAGCGTCATTTAATTAAAATAGTATTTTTCATGGCTATACCTATATATTCATTGTAGTTAATTTAAAACACTTTCTGAAAAGTTGTCCGATCCCCTATTTTCTGATTGCGAACGATCAAATATTTATTTTAAGTATAGATAGTTGTTATAATTATGATATCTAAACTAATATTATAAAGAGGAAAGATTTGATTGTTTGTTTGCATTGAATAGGCTCCGAAACTACTGAACCGATTTGAAAAATTCTTTCACTATTTGGAAGCTACACTATCCCCGGGTGACATAGGCTATACTATATATTGAAAAAATTAGGGATCCTTAATAAAACTTCAAAATTGTAACCCAATGTGTACAAAAAAATGTTGAATACCCGTGCGAAGCCACGGCGGGCCGCTGGTTTTTAATATTTTGCGTTTGACGTTGATAGGTTATGTGCGTCGTTTCCAAATTTCAACTATATCCGTTAAGCCGCTACAGCGTGAAGAAGTAACAAACACACCTACAACAAACATACAAACTTTCGCATTTATAGTATTATTTTTTTTATTATAAAGCAATTAAAATAAATACCTAAGCTTTATTGAAACACACAGATAATTAAAAAACACAAACAAAACAAATTAAAAATACTAATAACTAATCTAATCTAATAAACCACTACCAGTGGGCAACGTTCCCAAAATGCTGGCAGCATTGCCACGTTGAATGGCAATGCTTATCCTTTGGCCAAAATATAGGCCAGCATTTCGGTCACGCGTTGCTACGACAAGAAGTTTTGATATATCTTTGAAAACTGTATGCGCCCCCAGTCCTAATATTAATAGGGTAGAAATAACTTTTGAGTTTCTTATTTGGTATACTTGAACATTTGCATTTCAATATTAATTGAAGTATTGACATAAACAACTTCCCTTTGGATAAAAATTATACCCATTTTGTACCTCAAAAATGTCGGAAGCTGTCAGACGACCAATCAATGTCATTATCAGGAAATTAATTTTCTTTTTAACATTTTCTGGAACATGATTACCTCAGTTATTTTTTGTATCAAATGAATAAAATGTGGCTGAAAAACCAGCGGATTTAATAAAACAAGTCTGCACATGTTGATATAAGTGAAACGACAAAATATATTTTCTGTAGTTTTTGAGCTCGTCAATAATGAAAAGGAAGACATTACGGAGGTTTTTTTATAATAATATAAAAAGTGAGGTTTAGAAGTGCATTTTTTGTGCCTATTTAATCAAAATCCTTTTCATTTTTATGTAATTGAATGACGAGACGAGCTGGTCGTTTGCCTAATGGTAAGCAATACGCCAGCCCATAACAATAACAGCACCACCCAGAACTTTGTTTCGCAAAATCCTGCGCGGCGTTGCACCGCGCTCGACACCCTGAGAGAATTAGCAATTGAGTCTCACAATGCCCAGTAATTTAGCTGGCTACAATGCCCTTTAAACCGGAACACAGTAATGCTCGCGCACTACTGAATAACTGGCAAAGCGGTGGTACCCACCCAGACGGCCTTTCGCATACGAGAAACCTACCACCAGTAAAGTAAAGTAAATCTTTTGTTTTTGACTTGACTTAAAAAACAATACAAGTGCCTCATCATCATCATCAGCAGCCTACATCAGTCCACTGCTGGACATAGGCCTCTCCAATAGCACGCCACTGAGCCTGATCTTCGGTTTTCCTTCTCCAGTCGCTACCGGCAACCCTACGTATGTCGTCGCTCCATCTAGTCGCAGAGCGTCCTGCTCTACGTTTGCCGATTCGCGGTCTCCACTCTATAGAACATGTCTACCCCAGCGATGCCTACAAGTGCCTACTATAATTATTTATTTGTTTCGTGTCTGGGTGTATTTTTTTTTTTACACTTAATAGATCTATGTTTGGCCACTATCTCGCCTGATGTGAAACGATGATGTGGCCTAAGATGGAGCACATAGATCTAGAGAGAGACGGCAGTTGAGCGGCTGCTCAGACCCGTCTCCCCGATGGTTCACCGAACATCATCCCGAAACACGACTAGGTCGCTTGACGGCATGGCTTTGTTCGGTGGGTGGTATTACAACCACGGCCAGAGCCTACCACTCCAAAGCGCGTAAGCGGGTTTCATCACGATGTTTTCCTTCACCGTTTTAGAGCGAGCGTACAAAATCTGCTCTTAACTATAAGTCATTGGTGCAGGGCCGACTCAGCATTCGAAACCAGGACCAGTGTTGTGGGACCATGGTCCTCGTAGTTCCCGGTTTCCTTGATACATAGTGATCGTTGGGCGTAACAAGTATACATTTTACCAAAAAACCTATCTTAGAATTTCAAGGTCAAATCGATGATATTTCTATGGGACCAATTAGGTTTAGTAGCTATACTAAACCCAACGCAAAAAGTATTTTCCAAATCAGCTTATAAATGACGGTGTCCTGAGGTAACAAACATTAAATATTATTTTTTATTTTTTTATTGTTAATTGGCTTGCGTTTGACCACTATGTCACCTGATGGTAAGCGACAAGGCGGTCGACGATCTAGCACGCTTGCCAAGATAGTACCTGTTTACTCGAGACTTGAAGATTCCCAGATTGTAGCTATCGAGAACATACAATCGAATTGAGAAACTCCTGCTTTTCGTAAGTCGGAAAAAAAAAATTTAAACATATTTAAAATACAACAACTTTGTAAACCTTTGACAGCTTTATTAATATTTAAATACCCCCCAAACTTTTGTCATAACATGGAATTAGCTCGCATGTTGAGGCCCTCGTCATGCCTACGTGTTAATATTTGAACTGTCACCAGTTCCACGTCAAATAACATTCCGACGAACATTCCGTAACTAATAACAACCTAGTTAGGAAATATTTGAAATTGTTGAAAGTTCTTGCGTGACACTTTAGATATTAGTTGGCTTAATCAGTGTCTATAACTTTGAAATTCAATGATGTAATGTCACGCAAATCACAACACCCTACTCTCTTTTTACTTAAGAAAAGGAGGAGGTTCTCAATTCGATTGTATTTCTTTTTTATGTTATAGTTATCTTAGAACTCCGTCATCTATTAACTGATTTAGAATTATTTTGGGATCGGTTTAGTATAGCTTCAAGGTGGTCTCATATAAATTTCATCGATACTTGACCTTGCGGACTTCGAAGGTACGTCAGAATTGAAGTCGGTTTTTTGTTACAAAATGATTTATTAGAACAATCAATTTAATATCTCTTTATGGACATATTGAGCCGCGGTTGTAATGTCATCCCCCGAACAAAGCCAGGCCGTCAAGCGTCCGAGTTGCGTTTGGAGGTAATGTTCCGTAAACCATCAGGCAGACAAGTCAGAGCAGTCACTCAGCTGCCATCTTCCTTTAGATCTAGATTTTAAGGGATGATGTAGCCGAATATAGAGCACACGGTATAGTGGCCAAATGAAGATGGATACCAAAAAATGGCCATCATCATCAGCCAATTGCGTTCCCACTGTTGGGATACGGGCCTTCTCTCATAAAGAGAGTAATCTTGGTCCAGTACGTGTTGGTGGATGTGGATCTTTGAATTTCTGTGAATAATTTTTGGACATGACGGTTTTCTCACGAAGTTTTCCTTCCATTTTTAGAGCGAGAGTAAAATCCGCATATAAGTGAAAGTCAGTGGTGCGGAGCCAGCGGGATTCGAACTTGGGTGCGTCGCTATAAGCCACATTCAAGCCAAAGCTAAAAATCGTACATGCTCCCACTGAGCCACACTCGTTTTTAAAAAATCTCTACAAAAATGATCGTGTAATTACTAAACTTAACAGAGTCTTCGTTTCTCGATTCTTATAACGTAGGTGTCTTCAAGTCTCAAGTGAAACGATATCTTCTAGGCAAGCATGATCCATCGACCGCGTCGTCACTTTTCATCAGGTGAAATCACGGTCAAACGCCTGCCTATTCAATAATAAAAAAAATTAATGATTTTCATGATTCAGAGTGAACGAATGTGTTCCAAATCGCTCCCGCTCCGCTTAAAAGATCGCGTGTTTCGTAACCGTACGAACTAAATGTGCCTACACTAGTATATTTCAATCTGTGAGAACATCAAACAAAATATGAATTGATAGTATCATAAATACAGACCCATACAACGGGCGGATGTTTGCACTTCTGTTTGTGCAATTTTTTTCATACAACCCGTACAAGAGATGGGATCATGCCCTTTGGCTTAGTTTTTGTTATTAGTTTAGTTACAAAGAGTGAAGTAATATCTGATATTTATAGTTTTGTAAAATTAAAGAAAGACGCGGAAGACGCCTTCCTTGTTTATTTTTCGGAAACATAAATCTACTAAAGGTTTATACAAAAGTGTTGTAGCAAAGTTAGCTGGGACTTGAAGATATAAGGAAAACCACATAGATCCTTGCTTAAAGTATTTTAAATGATTTTTTACGATTGTTATATACACTAGTGCAGAAATTAATTAAATTTGAGAAAATAGATAATTATATATATAGAAATTTATTTACAAACTGGATATTTACCAAGTCTTTGTTTATTTTTAGTTCTACGTATTTCAACACTGTTGCAAGCACAAAAGCACAATGATCACGAAGGAATATATTGAAATTGAGAAAATATATAATTATTAGAATTTGATTTACAAACGGGATATTTACCATTTGTCTTTGTTTTGTTTTGAGTTCTCGATATTTCGGCTCTGTCTCAAGCACAAAAGCACAATGATCACTAAGAAATATATTGAAATTGAGAAAATAATATAATTATTAGAATTTGATTTACAAACGGGATATTTACCATGTCTTTGTTCTGTTTTGAGTTCTCAATATTTCAACACTGTTGCAAGCACCATGGACACGAAGAAGTATCTTTTTACATGGTAAATATCCCGTTTCTAAATCTAATTCTAATGTCAGTGACCAAGACCATAATAAATAATTATCTTTTTCTTATAAAGATATTTTTCTATTACCTATCTTATAAGTACTTAAACATTTTGGATAGACTTATTACGGCCAATCAACAATACTGATGACGCAGTACGAAATAGATATATTCGCAGAATTAATTTATTATATTCTATCATTTCTATAATCCCGTCGATATTCGATTATCCCATGATTGACAGTATCCTAATAATAGATAAATAACAACGCATTTAGGATAATTGTCAAATTATAGGATATTGTACAATGCGCCGAGGTCGTGAAATTTTTGGGGCTTTTACCCCATTTTTGCCCTATTTTGTTAGATTCTTTTCATTTGAGATTAAATATAGGTAACTTTAGTAATACAGCGAAATTACTAAGCATATGAGATTTAATATCTAATGTCTCGGAGTGATGAGTGCAATGCAGTGCTACACAGTGCTAATAAATCAAATCAAAATTAAAATCAATCAAATCAAATTAAATCAAATAAAAATAAATTAAAATAAATCAACTCAAATTAAAATCAATTAAATTAAATTACAGTAATGTGTAGGTATTAAATTAATTTATCTTCAAAAAATTTCGAGCGCTGTACTATGTTATGTATATTTAAGTCCCTATAAAATTAAGATTTTTTCGTAATAATAATATTATAAATAATGAGATAATAACAAGCCCCTATCTTGAAAATATAAAGCTGTTATTATGGATTTACCAAAAAAACAACAATAAACGGATTTTCTTATTTAAATCTACGAATCCCTAAAAACGGCGATTGTTCCCAAATTGGCACGCGTCTATTGTTGCCTTGTGATAATCCGAAACGCGATAAAAAATAAATATAATGAAAAATAATAAGTTTGCGTGGTTTACATCAAAATAAAGTCAAAAATCTATTTTATGCAAATAGGCACAGAAATACACTTTTACTGGCCAAAAAACATAAGAATGTAGTACATATAAAATAAGATTTTTGTTGCAAAATATTTTTTTCAAGACAAATTCGTAATTTCGCTTTTAACAAATTAGTAATCGGAACCGCGAGCAGATTAAAATGAGCTCAAACACTAGTAGTTTACGATTATCCGTCAAGGAGCTCCATTGCCCACCTTCCGTCTCCGTCATCAGATCAGGTAGCTATCATCATAGTATTGCATTGATATCGAACTTTGACAAGTATGCAAAATTTCAACTCCACAGAATAAGAGGAAGTGGTTCTGATTCAATTTGCAAGATTTGACCCAAACAAACATACAAACATTGCAAGTTAAATAAAAGCTTGTATATTATTTTTACGCATTTCTTTCCCAAATCCGTACCGAAGTTCAATGCGGAAAAGAAATAATATAAGAAAACGGAATCTACCAGATCTTTGAAAATACACTCGTCATAGATACTTCCACAGTACATTATTTAGTTAAATATCTAAACAGTACAGCCTTGTTTAACAATTTAAACTGAAAGCTTACCGGTCATGAAAGTAAAGCAAGATTTATGATTATTCGCAGTCTCCAACTAAATATTATATTTTAGCATCCTTTACGTGTCTCGGAAAATATGCTCTTGTTAACCCGTGATTTACGGATTATTTGATAAGTATGGTTATAAATTAAGAAAAATGCGTTACAAATTTTCATCCGTAATTAGAAGCGGCCGGAAATATATTTTTTTCCTTTTTTTCATAAGAAAGCTTGCCAGCAACTTAAAAAAATGTGGTCATTTTTTAATGGAATGGAATTAAATAAATTAAAGTACATACCTAGTTCTTGAAAACAAAACTTTTATTGTAAAATATAGTTTTCAGGGCAGGCTTTTAACAAATTCGTAATCGAAGCCGCGAGCAGATTAAAATGATCCCAAACATTTACGATTATCCGTCAAGGAGTTCCATTGCCCTGCCGTCTCCATCATCAGATCAGCTGGCTGTCACCATAATATTGCATTGTCATCGGACTTTGACAAGTATGCAAAATATCAACTCCGTAGGATAAGAGGAAGTGGTTCTGATTCAACTTGCAATATTTGACCCAAACAAACAAACATTGCAAGTTAAATAAAAGCTTGTAAAAAGTCTGGAACCGCTGTATGTATTTTTTATTTTATTTTATTATCATTTAAAAATAACATACAATATCAAGTTGCATGGCATTCATAAACCACTGAGGTTTGTGTTCAATACCATATTTAGTCTACATCGATATTAGGTAACACAATCATCTAATAACTTTATCTATGAAGGTCGAAATCTGGTAAGCGCATTTCTTAGCAATCTGAACATGCAATGTGTTGCAAGAAGTGAGCCTTAAGTTTAACTTTAATGTTTAGTGGCGTGATATCATTAAACAAATCCGGGGGTAAATTATTAATTAGCCGAGGGCCTAGGTAAGACGATGTCCGCTCGCCGTACGCATTGTTCGCACCTATTGTAAAAAGCCGGTTTCGAGCGACGGCCCGCGTGTATACAGAATGTTGGATTTCTTTTTTTAACTCCTCTTTAAATAATTGTTCTTTAAGCAATGTATATTTAAATTGTGTATGAGTAGGTAGGATTTTGCAGTGATCAAACCACCGAGAGTCATAATTTCGAAATTGTTCTTTAATTTTATTGTAGTCAAGTTTATCATGTGAATCGAGTCATTACCAGCAGCATGTACCTGCCACTTAAGCCTTGTGCTTCCTGGCTCAGTTAAGATTTCAAAATTGTTAGTAGGTATATATTTCTATTTTGAACTACCTAGCTGCGCCCCGCGGTTTCATCCGCGGTTTCACGGGATAAAAGTAACCTATGGCCTTTTCCAGGCCCTAAAGAACCTATATACCAAATTTCTTCAAAATTTGTTAAGTAGTTTTTGCGTGATTGAGTAAAAAACATCCATCCATCCATACTGAGAACTTTCGTATTTATAATATCTCGTATTTCTTTTCTATCTAATATTTCGTATTTATTATATCTTCGTATTTATATTTATAATATAATATATCGGATTCTTTGTGCTCCTGCGTAGGGACTACTAGGGACTCACTAAGTTCTTCGTACTGCGTTATTCGTTATTCGTCGCGGAATTTATTTCGCTCCTGTCTCGAGGGGCGTTGGGCTGCGAGAATTTTGTTAATATTGCATTTCTGAAATAGCTTCTTTTCTAGAAAATGTATTTTACATTGAGTTTATGTTTTTGACACTACGTCAGAGGCAAGATGATATTAGGAGCCCTTGGCGGTGGTAAAAATGTAGTCTTAAATATAATGTACTGTGCAGTGGTTGGTTTCTCGCATGGGAGAGGCCGTCTAATTTGGTACCACCAAAATAACTGGCATAGCAGTTACTCTGCCGACAAGCAGTAGTGCGCAAGTATTACTGTGTTCCGGTTTAAAGGGTATTGTAGCCAGCGAAATTACTGGGCATATATTATGAGACTTAATATCTGATGAACGAATTGCCTACGCAGTGCTTATTATGGTATTAAAAGTTTTGGGTGGTCTGCAATTATTATGGGCAGGCGTTGCGCTTACCATCAGGCGAACGACTTGCTCGTCTCATCACCACAGTTCACGGCCACATCCACGGCTTTTATTGTTTTTAAAATTAAAAAAATGATAATAATTCGTATAACAAGTAATCCTACACCATTTGTTGTAAAGTGAAGTCCATAAAGACAATCGAAGAGCAAAACGAATTCACAGAGGAAAGAAGTATAAAGACACCTCTATTCGCGCCGTTTGTTCTGTCTAGAGTCCGGGCGACGACGGACGGGTGTAAACATCGTTTGTCTTGTCGCTTTGGGCTATTTGGCGGGCTGCTAACTAAGCGAGCTTTATGAAAAAACATTTTGGATTTTGAAAAAAAGAATTATTTTTATTCGACAACCACCAATTTATAAAACTTGCAAAACACTCAACGAAAAAACAAGCCAATTTCAGTAAACTAAAACTTAAAAAGACACAAAA
The DNA here is from genome assembly GCA_951640565.1 of Petrophora chlorosata. Lineage (NCBI taxonomy): Eukaryota > Metazoa > Arthropoda > Insecta > Lepidoptera > Geometridae > Petrophora > Petrophora chlorosata. The sequence continues at coordinate 1,237,510 of OX621199.1, read as the reverse complement.
TACCTATAAAAAGTGAAAACGGCTAAACCGATTTTGATAAAACATGTCTAAAAACTGTAAGAAAGAAAGAAAGAAACGGTTTATTTTGCCAAAACTGCACACAAGAAACAACGCACATACACAAGGACGCCAGGAGGACAAGATAAAACAAGTTAATAAAGCAAGCAGTAGTGCGTAAGCATTGCAGTGCGGTTTGAAGAGCATTGTAGCCAGCGAAATTACTGGGCATTATGAGACTCAACAGCTAATTGTCTCAGGGTGACGAGTGCAGTGCAGCGCCGCGCTGGCTTTTTCAAAACAAAGCTCTGGGTGTTGCTGTTATTGTTATAGGCTGGCGTATTGCTTACCATCAAGCAAACGACCAGTTCGTCTCGTTAATCCGTTAAAAAAAACCCATGGCAAACAGTTACAGCATGTGTATGGAGACCGCTGCCGTGTACAGTGCAGCCAATAAAGGTCTGTGCTTAGCATAATGTTGTGAAGAATCCACAACGCTGTACTATACTTATTGGTGGCTTTAGGTAAAGAATACTTACTAACTATTACTACAGAATACTAAGGGACAGCAGCATCACTCCGCAAAGAAATTTAAACAAATAGCGACTCTTGCTATTACGCAATAAAATTCAATTCAGCTCGCGTAGCGCTGCATATCTACCAGTCATATTAACCTACAGAGCGCCTCTCTTTCTATCGCATAGCTCTTATCTCTTCTGACGCGGCACATGTAACGACGCGCGACCCACCGTCGGTGTCCGGCTATGTACTTGTAGCTTCGTACCTACAGTGCCGAGTGCGCTAGGCCTGCTATTACTTACTTTAGGTATATGAACATTGTATTTTTTTCTTTTTGTAAGATTGTTAATAAATGCTTTTATTATTATAAAAAACGGCCACACTATTCACGCTATTCTAATGGCCCCACAGAGCTGTGAGTTCGCAGTCGTAATGATGTTTGTTTTGGAATGGGTAATTTTAAACAATTCCGCGTTAAATGACCCATCCGACACTCTCAGCCACGTTTTTCCTAATTTGTACACTATTTAGGAGCGAAAAATAACTTGCTTTTGGGCCAATTTTTCAATCGTCAGATAGACGAGCAGATAATTTGAGAGCCGGATAAAATTACAATTGCCAAGGCAAGTACCGTGAACCCGTAAGGATTTTTTTTTGAATTCTGCACCAATTTGTATCGATTCTAACCATTAAGCTTCTATCTAAGAGATTGCTTTTAGCCATAAAGACACCCATTGTAACAGTTCCTTTAATTCGTTTTTTGTGTACCTAATGTCTTTAATTTAATGTTTGTAATAAAGCGTTCATCTATCTATCTATCTAATGTAGCGCTTGTAGCGTAGCTCGCCTAAACGTTCGTAACGGATCTTCTAGGTTTAGCAACGTTTGCAGCGGTCACAACTTGGATGGGTGACCGCTTGTGTTGTATTTACATCTGAGTGCTACCGTGCTTTGGTTGTCTTATTAGGACGGCAGCCGTTAGGCCATGTCGGAGGCGTTCGGGCGGTCTAAAAACTCCGACATCACACACCAACACGAGAAAAGAAAAAGGATAAGCTTCACAAAGTTATTTAACAAGAAAAAACCGGACAAGTGCGAGTCGGACTCGCCTACCGAGGGTTCCGTACAAAGACTTGGTATATTTTTATGATTTAATAACAAATGTATGGGTTTCAGATTTTTCCCTGTACGATATTACCTACTTGCCAAATTTCAGAGTTCTATAGCCAACATATTCATAGCTTTAAGGGACTGTAGACCTGAGTATATGGTTTTAATTTGAACTCGATATCTCCACGCGTTCCCGAGATAAAGGGTCTTCATAGACAGACGGACGGAAAGACAGACGGACAACAAAGTGATCCTATAAGGGTCCCGTTTTTCCTTTTGAGGTACGGAACCCTAAAAATCCGTCTAAAGAATCGTTTGGTTCTTATTTTTAGTAATAATCTAAAGAAAAATCCATTCGTTCTGATTGATACCCTAATCCTAATTTTATACCACAAATTCAATTTAAAGAAAGTTATTCAAATGAAATGAAAGTTTTCCTTTTCATCATATTTTAGTTTGTCTAGACGAAGCGCGATAAAGGAAAGTCGTTCAATTAAATGTCCAATGTATTCAGAAATATCACCAAAGTATTGCAGTACTTTAAAACTAACATCTTATGAACAGTTGGGTTTTAATTTAGTAGTTCTGAAGGAACCTTTATTGTTTTGTGTTTTAGATTAAATTTAACTTCTTGTTTTTTAACAAAAACAAGGCAGAACAAATTAAATTTATCACAAAAATTCAAGGACATGTGACATCCACCAACCCGCACTGGGCCAGCGTGGTGGATAATGGCCCATACGGGTCTTCTCTCTCTATGAGAGAAGACCCGTATCCCAGCAGTGGGAACGTGATGGGCTGGTGATGAAGGTAGAACAAATAAACAAAATGTATTGAAAATAAATTACAACGGTCTTATCGCTAAAATTCTAAGCTAGCTACAATCCGCGGTTTATAATTTTCCGGGATAAAAGTGTCATATCTCAAAGAAGATAAAGAAAAAAGAAAGAGATAAAAAGATAAAGTTCGTCTTTGGTTTCTAGGACATAAAGACAGGTAGGTGTTGAGAGGTATGTAGGTGCTGTCAACATTTATTATACCTTTCATCAAAATTCGTTTCAATATTTTATGTGATGAACATCCATCCATCCACACAATTACTGGTGGTAGGTTTCTCGTTTGCGAGAGGCCGTCACCGCTTTGCCAGTTATTTAGCCGCCACGCAGTAGTACGCAAGCATTACTGTGTTCCGGTTTGGAGGATATTGTAGCCAGCAAAATTACTGGGCATTATGAGACTCAACAGCTAATCGTCTCAGGGTGACGAGCGCAGTGCAGCGCCGTGCTGGATGTTGCAAAACATAGGTCTGGGTGGTGCTGTTATTGTTATGGGCTGGCGTATTGCTTACCATCAGGCAAACGACCAGCTCGTCTCGTCATTCAGCATATATATAAAAAAATAAAAAAATATAATTATACTTACATCCAAATAAAGGCGCATTTTCTCGTTTGTGAGTTTATTAGACCGTCTGGTCCGACACTTCAGCAGGCAGAAGATTTATCTCTTAGTCAACGCAAACTTAAAAAGGCTTTAAATACATATAGATCCGTTTCAATACCACTAATTCACCATTTACGATAAAAACATGTGATGAAAGAGCCATCGCCTCAATGTGTGCAATTACAGACGCTTTCGAAAGGATTCAACTCTCCCTCGCGGCGCATCAATCACGTCGGATCGATGTGCGACGGCTAAGAATATGCAGATACACAGAGAAGACACTCGATTGAGGACTACCTACTATTATTGAGGACAATGGTAAATAATTTTCAACGATCGCAAACTTGGCCCCTGATTAGGATTTCTTGCATTTAGACCAAGACAAACATAACTTATGACATGATGACTTCTAATAGCACCTACACAACAAACATTAATAGTTTTTATCACGTTTTTATTAAGTCACTTTCTTGTTTGTCTGTTTGTCTGTCGTTTCGGGTGAAATCTTGCAACTCAAATTTCGAGCGCTTCCCGATTAGCTGAAGGCTGAAACTTTTAGGATAGCTCACAACTTGATGTAAATGAATTATAAATCCATAAAAACGTTGCTTTTAGATTATTTTTTAATTCATTACGGATTTTTTTCTGGTATTTTTTCCGCTGCGGGAATCAAACTAAAGACATTGATGTTAGGAGTCCACTTTGCTTCTAACATTGGGAAGTAAATTAACTTGGCATTATGAGACAGAAAAATTGTGTCAGGGTGACACTTAATAATACTAAAAATTAATAATAATAATGAATGCTTTATTGTACACCAAACAAGAAATTAACAAGATACACGAAATATTCTTACAGACTATAGTACAACGGGTGGACTTATCGGTAAAAGCGATCTCTTCCAGTCAACCTTTGGATGGAAAAAACTAAAGGAGTGAGAGAGGTCGGAAGTATAAATAAAAAGTAAAAGAGGACGACTAAATCATATAAAATATATAAATACTTAGTTATCTTGGAACAAAATGTGCTCATTACTGTATGTCTAGGTATATACGTTAGCAATCTCAACACAAAGCTTCGGCGTATCCATTAAACTATCTCAGACTCATCTTTATCAGCCCTTAGATAAAGTCCTTAGAGCCGCTGCAAACTACAGACTTTCTACCGGCCGATAGATTAGTCGGCTTAGAATGTTTATCAATCAATCAATAAATCAAATCATTTATTTCAGAATTAATATCCATATATTGTTAGTAAAGAAATTATAATTATGTTAGTAGGTAATTTGTACAACATATTATTCATAACTAAAATTTCATTATATAAATCTTATTATTAATTATTGATCATCAAAATTACAATTTTTATTACTGAAAAATTTATGTCTTCATGAAATATTTCTACTACATACATTATTTAAGCTTAATCTTAAAAAGCTTAACCAATATATGAAGATGTATACAAGTGCGCACATTATAACAATTCTGTATCGGCCGATAAAAAAGTTTGATGGGTTACCCAATTGTCTTCAAACTAATCTATTGGCCTACTATTAGATAGGCCGACTGGTTTATCTAGTTTGGCACTCTCCCACGCGCGCACGCTGATTTTTTTGTTGGCCGACACAGCCGATAGTCGCATTCTCATTTCACTCCGAGTTTCGAGCGAAACGGTCGCGCATATGTATGTTTCAAGATGGCGCAGTCACTGCTTATCGAATTAAATTAACAAGTTAATTGAAGCCTGCTATGATAATTCTATAAAAAAAACTAAATAACCCATTTTATAACAAAAAAAAACCGACTTCAATTCTGATGTACCTTCGAAATCCAAGATATCGAATATCGATGAAATTTATATGGGACCACCTTGTAGCTATACTGATCCTAACGTAAGAATTTTCCAAATCGGTATATAAATGACGGAGTTCTGAGGTAACAAACATAAAAAACATACAATCGAATTGAGAACCTCCTCCATTGTTTGAAGTCGGTATAAAAAAATAAAAAAAGGGTTTAGTAAATTTGAATGAACCGTGTGTAACCTTTCTTGCAATATTTATATATTACTGTTCATCGTCAGCCCATCACGATCCCACTGCTGGGACACGGGCCTTCTCTCATAGAAAAAGAATGGGCCATAAATAATCCACCACGCTGGCCCAGTGCGGGTTGGTGAATGTCACATGTTCTTGTTTTTTTGTGAAAAATTCTTGGACATGCCGGTTTCCTCACGATGTTTTTCCTTCACCGCTTTAGAGCGAGTTAAATCCGCACATAGCTTAAGAATGTCAGTGGTGCGGGGCCAGCGGGATTCGAACTCGGGTGCGTCGGATCGAAAGTCGCACGAGCTCCCAATTACTGTTGATAGGATGCATCCAATAATCTCAGTTATTTTCTTGATCCTAGTTGTATAATACCTAACAATGTTTATTATGTAACTTTCATTTTGCGACCGCTTGATCAACTAGAGTAATCAGCCGACTGTTAGCTGCTGTCTGCGCACTCACCACCAACCAGACTCCACCTTGGAGGCTTGGTGAAATGTGCGCGCTAACAGCCCTACCCGATAAAATTTTCGCCGATAGAAGTTTGTAGTTTGCGGGGGCTCTTAACGTGTTCACTGTTGGGTCACAGGCCTCGGATGAGTTAGCAATACCTAAGCACGAATTACAAAGACGCCACACACTTCGCTATACGATCTGCATATAGGCAAATCTGTGTACTATTTACTCTCCCGTCGAAGACGTAAGCGTGACGTGAACGGCTCGTATTGGATTCCTCAATATTACGTTACATGTCTCTGGGTGATACATGACCACTTTCAGTGGCTATTGCAAGGTTTTTCTACTTTAAGCTGTTGGTACATTCTCAATCATGAATGCGCAAAAATATTGTATAAAAGTTTTTACAAATAATTTATGGTTAGGCTCGTGGTAGGTCTCTCGTATGCAGGAGGCCGTCTGGGTAGGTAACATTACTTTGCCAGTTATTCTGCCGCCAAGCAGTAGTGCGCAAGCATTACTTGTTCCGGTTTGCGCATTGTAGCCAGCGAATGACTGGGCTTATGACACTTAATATCTGATGTCTCTGGGTGATGAGCGCAACGCAGTGCTACGCAATGCTTTTTATGGTATTACAAGTTCTGGATGGCACTGTAAATGTTATGAGCAGACGTGGCACTTACCATCAGGCGAAAGACATGCTCCACTCATCACTCAGTAAAAAAATGTTTTTTCTGCGGCGTCCACATGACAGCGATTTGCATGTGCAAAAATGTGAAAAAATATGCGCTCAAAATAGCTCAAAGCAGAATTGGCGAAATCAAACGTCATTTGCCGTCTTAACGGTACATGCTTACTTGTACAAGTTTAATGTGAGCTAATCGGCGTGCTGTACAAGTGTTAGCGAATGACGTCCGTCCATAGTCTACGTCACACCACGACCATAGTTCAATAACATATTTTAAACAGATGTGGTTTGATAAGTCTATTATTAGTGTTGTTCAATAATTCTTGTATTGTTTAAAAGTTTTTAATGTTCAATATGTACAAATTAGTAGTTGTATGTTTTGGTGCCAGCAGCAGTGGCGCTACAAGAAGTTTATGTAACTTAAATAACATTCAAATAATGTAACTAATTCATAATAATTCATAAATAAATACTTAATCTATTTACGTTTGGTTTGTCAAATAATTTAATGTAAAATAACATTCTGGATATGACTTGAAATATAAAGGATTTGTAAACGGCTTGACTCGCAGTTCGTATAAAAATCGACAGCAATATTAGACAGTGGGAACTATTGATATATCATTGGTTAAAGGCAGAAGCTCTGCCCAAAATATAAATGTTGGAACCTATCCGACGTTTTTTTTGAAACCAAATCCCACGAATCGTCACACAAGCTATGAACGTGGTATACTTATTTAAAGTCTTAAGTACATTCTTGCTTGTACAAACTAGAATTTGTGCAAGTAAGATTGAGCGTGTAGCCGAGCTTTTAAGTGACGTAGACTTATTGATGGACATTTTTTTAAAAACGTTCGTAGTTATTGAGACCAAATGATTTTGTAGTAATAGTAGGGGAGCCCAAGCGGGGATTTCGGGATTTACTAAAGCGCGGCAGATTAATATACAGGGGGATACCTTGTACCCGGTTAAGTACCTCCACAAAACATGAGGCCCATATATAAGGCCGCCCGTGAAGGATACACGATCAGATTAGTAAAAAAAAATTGACCATCAGAAATTCTCGAGCGCGTCAGATTAAGGTAGGGTGAGTTAATTACATCCTAAAAAGTGTATATTCCACTAATCTGACAATTTGAGAATGACGTAAAAAAAGGGGAGGGCAACAAAGTTGTAAAAAAAAAACGTCATCTCGACATTCTCGAGCGTAGCTAATTTTTTTTTTTATTTTGAATGAAATAATTCAAGAATAATGAAAAATATATAATCTGACGATTTCCGCAAGCCGAAATAACAAAAATTCGTCGATAAAGTTAAATGCGTGCAGCTGCGTAATTTTTTTATAAATACATGTAATCTACTAAAAAAGCATACACTTATTTATTTGCATGCTATTTCCTGAGCTTTTTAATTAATTAAGTTCAATGATTTAAAAAAATAAGAAAAAAATTTTTTTTGAAAGTGGTTTTTTTGGAATAACTTTTAACCGGCTTTATCGATTAACTTCAAAAACTAATCCGCCTTTGAGCTTGAAAAACCACGTCGATCGCCACCAAGCTGGTCAAAATCGGTTGATTCGTTCAAGAGATATCGTGAACGAAAGAAACCCGAAAAAGTGTTTTTTCGGGATTACTCCGAAATTTGTGGTTCGATCAATTAAAATTGCAAAATTACTTATGAGGATAAAACTGCGTTGAATGGTGCCAACCGCGTGAAAATTGGTTGATCCATTCAAAAGTTATTGCGGTTTGAAAATTCCAAAAATAGTGTTCTATGAAACTTCTATCAGACTTTCGAGCTGGGAGAGCTCAAATGCATAGAAATATTATTTCTTTGAACTCAGCGAGCTCAAAATATCACATAAATTATATTTTGAGCTCAAAAATGTCATAAGTACAATTTCAAGCGCCCAGGAATGGAATTAGCGGGAAGTTGCAGGGATGGCCTTTAAAGTGAACCGTTTTTCTAATTTTTTTTTGTCAGATCAGGCGAATCCCTCTAGATAATCGTCAGATTATGAGACAGTACGTTAAGAACATAAAGATGAACCATATATATCTTAATCTGACGCGCTTGAGTATTTCAAAATGGCGATTTTTTTTTGCACATTATGAAAATCGCCGCGAGTTTGCGTCCCATCGAAATCGTCAGATTAGTGAATGAAAGCTTTTTTTTGGTGTACTTAACACTCCCTTAGAAAATCTGACGCGCTCGATAAATTTTTTTTTTTTCATTTTCAACCCTTAAATACAACTACCCGCATCATGCAAACGATCAGATTAACATACGTACATTATTAAAAATACGTAGGGCATTGATGCTATCAATATCTGATGCGCTCGAGGATGTCCATGCAACAGTTTTTTTTACATATTTAAAAATCTATAGCCGCTTCCCCCACCGATGTAAAGGTATATATCATATAACATTTTTTTCTTCTTAAATTATTAATTTATATTTATGTAACACCCATCAAACCTACAATCTGGTAACAATAAATATATTTCATTTCATTTCATTTCATTTCATTTCATATCATCTAAGCTTTGCATCCCAATAGGTCTCTACGACGCTCGAGTAAATCCCCATTTAGCCTCGTGGGCTCCCCTACTATAAGGTTTGTTATTCAAATTGTCATTCATTTTCAACCCCCGACGTAAAAATGAGGGGTGTTATAAGTTTGTCCACTATGTGCGTCTGTCTATGTGTCTGCCTGTGTCACCGTAGATCTTAAACGGGTGAACCGATTTGGATTTGTTTTTTTTATTTGAAAGCAGGTTTTCTATCTGTGGTTCTTAGACATGTTTTATCAAAATTGGTTCAGCTGTTTTTTATACGTATGTTGTGTCGGGGCTTTTTAAATTTTACTTTACTGAAATTCGCTAATAAATTTCAGAAACTTGGAAATATCCACTGCGTCAAAGCTCCAATTTCATTCAAAACAACACAACTTCGTGCACAACGTGCAGCTTCGCAACCACAATTATACAGAGGAAGAGTAGAGAATTACACAAATCGGGTCTGAAAATTCGTGACGTGATTGGTAATTTCCTCCACAATCACGCGACGCTGTGGTTTGTGAAATCGCACGAGCGGAAGAATAATAATAATTTATTTTATTTCAGATTTACATTCCTATTTGTTAAACAAAGTTCTGGGTGGTGCTGTTATTGTTACGGGCTGGCGTATTGCTTACCATCAGGCAAATCGTCGTACAGTTACATAGAAAAAAAACGAAAAAAGTGTCTTAAAATTATGTTAGTACCAAATTACCAAAACATTAATATGAAATTAAATTTTAATAAATACAATTTTCACTTAAATTTCATTATTTAAATCTTCCTTATCAACAGTCAAACGACTATGATTATTAACAACCATAACGATATTCATGTCAACGTACTATTTATAAACATAAATTAAGGTTTTTTTTTAAATAATAAACTGTCAGTCGGTTTAAATTAATGCTCCTTTCAATGTGTTAATAAGTAACATCCGTAGACGCAGAAGTACTTGCGCTTTTTTTTCTTTGCACAAACATTTTTCCCGAGAATCGAACCTCCGTGGTATTTGAGATATGAGCTAACTTACCCAACTACTGCACCATTGAGGCTGTCATTCAATTATACGTACATAGATATTATCGCAAAATGCGCAATTACAAACACACCTTGGTGTGGGGGACTGGAGCGGTCGAAATTTATAAGGATTTGGCAGGGTGGCTGGTGGAGTCCACACGAGACCAAAATACTGGCGTGTATTTTGGCCAAAAAATCAGCATCGCCATACAGCGAGGCAACGCCGCCGGAGCCAGCATTTTGGGCACGTTCCTGCCTCGTGTGTGTACATATTATTAATTGTTATTTTAATTAGTTTAATTTCTGATTTATTTAGCCTAGTGTAAGTGTTTTTATAAATAGTTTTTATACATTTATCTGATATTAAAGAAACTAAGTAGGTACTTTTAAATGAAGTGAAAGTTTACAAATATTATGACGTCCTAAACCCACCTTATACGCAAAATGGCGAAACATTTTAGTCATAAAAAATAAAACCCTACTCGGTTTATTGGGTCGCGAGGTTGACCGGTCATTGACATTTGCTTATATCCGATACCCGGATGTAGGTCAATTGTTATGCTACCAAGGACCGATTCGAGTTGAATTTTACCGGAATGAACTCTTCACTGGCCGTAGTGCCGTGTCTTGTAAAACGCCAATAAAGGTTATTGTAGCATATTCCTCCCCCTTTCTCCCATCCTTTTTCTCGCGTTATGGTTCGGCAAAGCATCGGTAATGTTTTTGGTGTAACAGCTGTATGGAAAATTTTATGCTGCTTGTCACCTAATGCCACTATGGGTGACCTGTCATTGACAGTATTTATATCCGATACTTAAAAAGTGACACACATACACTTACACATACCCATATCCTCACACACGAGATTTTTATTGCAGAGTTAAATATGTAACTTTTTTTTTGGCTTAAGTGCACATTATATGTATTATATAATTATATAGTATAATTCTTATGTGCCAGTTGGCTACTTGGCTGAAACGGAATGTTCTATATATCTTTGTCTTCTATGTAATTACTAACAGTTCTGTAGATAAACTTTTAATCGAATTCTACGGGGACGTAGCCGCAGGTATAAAGTAGTGAAATAGGGGTTATTTAAACCCTGGTACCCGCTCGTGCCGTCACATCCACTTACCCGCGTCTCGAGGGTACGAGGACGCCTGATGGTACTTTATTATATTGAGTACTTCATTCTTATAATTTTCGACCAGCAAGCAAGATATAATGTCAATATTCTATATTTCTATTAAATTGATTCGCGGTGAATAAAAGGGTTTTAATAATCAAATGCTAATAATAAATAATAATGTTAAATAATGTATAATGTTATCCTGGACTATAATAGGCTACTTTTTATCCAGGGACACCGCGGTTGAAATCACGGGGCGCAGTTAGTAAAACATAAACAAACTACCTCTAATAATAAGCTGGTGACACTCATGTTAAGGTTGGAGTAGTCTAACTACCACCGCTTTGCCAATTATTAAGCTGCCAAGCAGTTGTGCGCAAGCATTACTGTGTTCCGGTTTGAAAGGCATTGTAGCCCAGCGAAATTACTGGGCATTATGAGACTCAACAGCTAATTGTCTCAGGGTGACGAGCGCAGTGCATTGCCGCGCAGGATGTTACAAAACGAAGTTCTGCTTGGTGCTGTTATTGTTATGGGCTGGCGTATTGCTTACCATCATGCAAACGACCAGCTCGTCTCGTCATTCAGTTACATTAAAAAACTATTGTTTTCTTACCCCAAACGCTTTTGCTCAATTTTTTTTTTCTCGTAAGTATAAAAAAAAAAAAAAAAAAATCAAAATCTCTTTAATCATTTTGGCATCACAGACGCACTTATGAACGTCAAATTATCACAATGACTCTACCACCGTATCGGAAAAAGAACCACTACTCAGAAGATACGGCAAGAAACTGAGGGGCATTTTTTTTTAGAGATTTTGTTACGATTTTGTTATAGAATAGAATATAGTATATATAGAAAAAAATTACATTACAAGAACATTTATTATAGTATAGAATAGAATAACTCTTTATTATAACACCAAAATACAGAAATAATTAAAAACTAAAATAACAACTAACTTTATACAAGTATATAAAGCATAGGTAAATACAAAATAACAAATGAGAACATAAATGCTAACAGCAGACGAAGCATAGGTAGCAGCTATTGTACAAGATAGAACTGCTTAACACGATTTTTAAAGATTTCAAGAAAAGGAGCTCGTTTAATTGAAAGAAGTAAGGCGTTCCATAGTCGAACAGCTTTGACAGTGAAGGAGGAATCATAAAAGGAAGTACTATAAGCAAGCGTCATCAACAGTACCTACGTTCTGTGATGACCGTAGTGACCGCCGATTTGAAGGTAATAACCGGCCAAGTGCGAGTCGGACTCGAGGACGAAGGGCTCCGTACTATTATCCAAAACATTTATTTTATTTTGTTTTTTAGTATTTGTTGTTATAGCTGCAACAGAAATACATAATCTGTGAAAATTTTAACTGGCTAACTATCACGGTTCATGGGATGCAGCCTGGTGACAGACGGACAGCGCAGTCTCAGTAATATGGTCCTGTTTTCCCCTTTGGGTACGGAACCCTAAAAATTAAGACCAACTCCTAACACACGCTTTCCGAGGTTAGCTTAGTCCGTTGTTGACATTTCATGAGTATAGTGCTTGAAATCTTGTTAACTTGTCCTTCCAATTTGCATATGAAACTTCTTGACCTAACTTCACGTTGAACCTCGCTTTATCTGTTTAGTCTAGTTAATAAGGAACCTTAATTATGTAGACAGTTTGCATCTTTACTTACACATCCTTTATTTTGCAAAGGAATAGAATTAGGTAGGTGAAGATGGCAAAAAAGCGTGACGAAAACGAGGAACGTTGAAGAATTAATCAGAAAAATTCAAACACATGTGACATCCACCATCCCGCACTGTGCCAGCGTGTAGGATTATAGCCCATACTCTCTCTCTCTCTATGAGAGAAGGTCCGTGTACCAGCAGTGGGAACGTGATGGGCTATTGATGATGATGATATAGCACCAAGTTTTGCTTGGTTGAGTTGCTAAAAGTTGTCACTATACTTTTTTATGAGATTTAATGACGAGACGAGCTGGTCGTTCGCCTGATGGTAAGCAACACGCCTGTCCATAACAGTTTTGACCCAGAACTTTGCTTTGCAAAATCTTGCGCAACCGACAACTGTTATGAGCAGGCGGACCGCGCTCGTCATCCTGAGACAGTAAGTTCCTACTCTCATAATGCCCTGTAATTTCGCTGACTACAATGCCCTTCAAACCGGAACATAGTAATGCTTGCGCACTACTGCTTGGTGGTAGAATAACTAGCAAATGATATTATTTAACTAATGTTAATCCATTGTTTAAAAAAATTCGAGTTCATAAGATATTACTAAACGTCTTCGTCTACAATATTATATCATAACGCTATAGGACGCGGTGCAGTAATTAAACTCCATAGCTCATAGAAATAGCAAGCTGAAGTGGCAATGGGCTGGTCACATCTCTCGAAGGACGAACATCCATGGAGTAGACGTGTCCTTGAGTGGAGACCGCGAATCGGCAAGCGTAGTGTAGGACGCCCACCGGCCAGGTGGAGCGACGACCTGCGAAAGGCGGCCGGAAGAAACTGGATGAGAAGAGCCGAAGTCCGGGCTCAGTGGCGTTCATTGTGGGAGTGGCTGTCCGTAGTCCAGCAGTGGACGACTATAAGCTGATGATGATGATGATTATGCTAACGGAATGAAAAGGCATTTATAAAAAAAATTCATAACAAAGGTATTTTTAAGTGAATAACTTTTCACAACAAAATCATGAACAGCCTACCATATCTGGCTGAACTGAAAAGCGAGAGTAGAGCCATTAAAAATGCTGTCAATTTAATATTAACAGCTGTATTTTCAGGCCTCACATAATGTCTGCGAAATTTGTATCAGCGGATTTGATGAATCGACACAGAAACATTTCTGACTTTGGCCACATGGCTTTTGAATATCAAGTCCAGTGGACCCAGTTTATTGAGTCAACGGTAGGTCCGTTATAGGTCCGTATACTATTCAGACTCTGGTATACATTACACTAAATCAAACAGTCTATGATGTTCTGTAAGTATACAATACAATACAATACAATAAAATACAATACAATACAATACAATACAATACAATACAATACAATACAATACAATACAAACTCTTAATAAAGAGTTTTGTATACTATTGTATTTAATTTTATTGCTATACAACATATTGCTGTACAATAGTACAGCAATAAAATAAAATAAACTATTACAGATAAATCTTGTAACTAGAGTAGCACAATGGGCGGTCTTATCGCTTAGAGCGATTCCTTCCAGACAACCTTTGGATGGAAGTATCAGTATCGGAAGAAAAGGAGTAGACGGTGGTGTACAATTAGTATACCTATTTATTTGAGCGTAATCTTATTTTAAAGAAATCTATATTTTTATCAATGTCGACAACGTATCACTTTCGCACTGCAAGGAGTTTTTGCAGAACTCTAAAATAAAAATGTTGTTAAGCCGCATTTACCTTGTACTTTCACTAGCTGCAACATCTTTCCGTGTGATATCAAAGTTCAACTGAAACTCGTGAAAAAATTAGCATTTCAAACACGCGCGGCGCCGGCTCGGCTTCAACTTTAATATGGTGAGTTCAGTTTCAGTGGAAGCCAATGTTCTGAATTCTGATTTGAAAGAGCTATTTTCTTTTGAGTGAATACGTGAGGTCCCCATGAATATTTCATTTGAACTGTTTAGATGAATTTTGTGTTTATTTGAAGAATAAGTTAATATGCCTCTCCACAAAGCCGGACTAAATCCTACTTTGATAGATACCAAATATACTAAATAATAGTCGAGTCACATAAAAAGAATAACCCACGTTGTCGTTTATAAAACGTAGCTAAGCTCTGTGTTTCAGAGAAGACTACATAATCCTATTAATGTTATAATTGCGAAAGTCTGCGTGGATGGATGGATGTTTTTAATCATCGCGTTATAACTACTGAACGGCATTTGATAAAATTTGATATATAGATATGAGTTCGTGGCGGTTGCTCCCGATGGCGATCCAACCCGTATCCTTGACCCGGTCTCAGTAGCCCCCGAATTTTTTTATTAAAAAACCTTTACTTTTTAGTGTTTTTTACTCGATTTAAACGTAGTACAGTGGTCAACATAAATGGTCCTCATGAATTAAAAATACGAGATATAGAATATATGATTACATATTGAAATGTGCATTTTTTGTGCTTCCTTGTATAATGAACAGGCAGATAAACCATTCTGATTTTGATTTTGAAGGTACTCATGTAATTATTATTTTAACAGTATCATTATAATACCAAGAGCGAGTGTGGCTCAGTGGGAGCATGTGCGACTTTCGATCCGACGCACCCGAGTTCGAATACCGCTGGCCCCGCACCACTGACTTTCTAAAGTTATGTGCGGATTTAACACTCGCTCTAAAAACGGTGAAGAAAAAACATCGTGAGGAAACATGACCAAGAATTAATCACAAAAAATCAAGTAGGTACATGTGACATTCACCAACCGCATTGGGCCAGCGTGGTGGATTGTGGCCCATACTCTCTCTATGAGAGAAGGCCCCTGTCCCAGAAGTGGGAACATAATGGGCTGATTATGATGATGATCATAATACTTAGGGGCTAAAATTTAAATTCAGAAGCCGTGGCTATACATAATAATGTGAAAATATATGAGAAAATAAAACTTTATTGTGTTACAAAAAACTTCAACAGGCTTCTACTGCCTATTTTAATACGAAAAATGTAACAAAAACTCAGAACAATACAATACTTAGAACTTTTACGAGTTTCAAAGCTGTAATAAGTCTAAAAGACAGCTTTATATTCACGAAACTTGAGCCCAGAAAAGTACTTCATACATATATTCCCATCGATTGCTTCGAGAGCCCCTTTTAGTAAAATTAACTTGTATTCACAATTTTTACTTTACATGACTCGATTCACATGTTTTGGTTATAAACACTGAAGTTGTAGTTTGTTAACGCGTATGCGCCGATTTATATGGTCCACAGACTAGCACAATAAAACTGTGCGTCCTGTAAAACTGTGCTTGATGTAGGTACGTTTATCTGGACTGTAGTTCGCCGTTTTTCGCAAATCCCAAGGAAAACAGGACGTAGCGAAGCTTCAGGGCTGAGAGCATCTACCTACATTTAAAACAATAATTGGATATCCAATTAGACGTTATTTTCTTTTCCAGTCCTTTCCTTGTAGAAAACATTAATTTATTTAAACAACATTTTCGTTTAACTTCTAACAAATTGCTTACAGACTTGAACAAATGAAAAAAGGCGGACGCCTGGTCACCAAATTCAAAAGTGAAGCACTCAAGTTATGCCGGTTCGCTCGTTCGTACAGAAACCTCACGCACACATTTACATCATGCTATGCCGATCGGCCGTCACATCGGCTTGACTTCGGCTCTCCGTCCACTCAAACAATCAACGCCACCGCCATTGCTAGCAACAACTGAAGCAGTTCAGTTGTTGCTTAGCGAGATTCCGTCCGCCTTTTTTATACCGACTTCAAAAAGGAGGAGGTTCTCAATTCGCCTGTATGTACCGCGGGGCTCATCTAGTTCAGTATGTAGGTACCTATCCTGGAAAAGGACTAAGATACTTTTCATCCTGGAAGAACGAACTGTTCCCTAAGAAACTACTACATTAAGATAACTAATTCAATGCGGATGGAGTCGCGGCATCAGCTAGTCATTTACAAGACAGCCTCTGTGGTGTAGTGGTTCGGCAGGTTGGCTTAAATCTCGTACACGGGTTCGATTCCCGCAACGGGACAAATATTTGTGCACAGAAAAAAAGCGTTAGCATTTGTTTCGAGTCTGGGTGTTGTGGAATTGTGGTCCTCGTAGTTGCTGGTTCCCTAGATACAATGAATCCTAGTTAGGGGTCAGGACGTGTTGGTTGGTAAAAAAAATTGATCTGATATTTTTATAGAACCCTATCCATCACTTACGCAAAACTATCGCCTCTATAAACTCCATACTTCAAAGAACAAGTACTAAAAACATAACATGAGTCAAACAAGAATGATAGTGACCCAAATTTTATTAGGGTCCCGTACAATAAAGATGAATGCCGAGTCTCGTTGTCACTACTTGTCGGCTTTTGATATTATTATGTAGATTTTGGGACAGGACGGTTGACATGACCCATGATTATGTGGGGGAATATTTCCATGTAAAATATTTTACTTACATTTGGAGACAGGAACTGTTACAAAGGATCAGCCCTTAAGCTAAATTGCGTTTCATTTTTAGCTTTGGGTCTGGAACTTAGTCCAATTCCTTCAAGGTTTAGATTGGTACGTATCTAAGGGCTAGTTTAGGTGACAACATTGCTATCTTCGTCATTTCGTCAATTTAGTTATAGGTACTCAATTTAGTTAGATGTTATCTATATACTGTACGTAGTAATATTAAGTTTTCTTTGATACTGAGCATATGACACTTAATATCTGTTGTCT
Source organism: Petrophora chlorosata (assembly GCA_951640565.1). Lineage (NCBI taxonomy): Eukaryota > Metazoa > Arthropoda > Insecta > Lepidoptera > Geometridae > Petrophora > Petrophora chlorosata. Next base: position 1,220,092 of record OX621199.1, on the reverse strand, counting down.
CAGGGTGATGAGCGCAACGCACTGCTTTTTATAGTATGAAAAGTTCTGGATGGCACTGCGATTGTTACAGGAAGGCGTGACGCTTACCATCGGGCAAACGATTTGATCATCTCATCACTCAATTCCACAATAAAAAAATCTAAGTACTATTGCACGCTGTCAATGGGTAAGCTGTCAAAACATGTCTTACCTATTATCTCTGTATTATTGTAGTATTGTGTTATTGCAATAAAGACTATTCTATTCTATTCGATACCTATTCTATATCTATTCTGTTCTTTTCTTTTTATCCCAAATAGACCGCTCAGGCCCTCCCTTATGGTTCACAAAACAAGACGGCATGGCTTTTTACAGTGGCCAGTCGGAGCCTACCACTCCAAAAAATTCCACCCAGTAATATTTTTCACATTTGAATTTTTCACTTTTGTGATATAATATAAATTGAATGGCAGAGAGTCAACAACAGATTCCGCACGCCGAAAAATAAAAAATGAACAAAACGTCCTGTCAAAAAGTTCTCCTCTTTACACTTCAACGCATGTTGCTATAATAATAACGCCAGGCGCGAACATAAACGGGAGGAACACAAGCGGATCGCCTAATCTTCTTATACCAAAATAGGTTCTTATTAAAAAGCGTCCAAGTGTGAACGGACCTACACAATGGGATCAGACGCCACGAGCGTGGTGACAACGACGTTAATGCAAACAAACTGCTAAGAACTTGAAGTTTTCTTTTGATGTTTTCAGTGTGCAGAGTTCCTAGAAAATACTTTGAATAAAATCAAGAATTCTTCTATATTTAGAAGTATAATAGCTATTTCTAGATGGGCTTTGTTAGGGTTTCAGTAACCTTAGTGAGGACACTTCATTTTAAGTACCTACCTACTTAGTTTTTCTTTTTTGTCTGGATGCCTGTACCTACTTGAGTTCCATGCTCATCCATTGTCAGTTTTTTGTAGTCTGGTGCTATTGTCAGCAGTCTTTGGAAAATTTAATTTTGAATCTAAGGTATATATTATGAGTAGGTACTTAGCCTAGCAAAGCTTTTCTATGCGGGCAGATTCGTTATAAAAGAATAATAGCTTTTTGGTCTGGCTTCTATGGGTATATAACTCACGACAAAATACCTACACTCGAGAGCAATGAATCCGGGTCACTTAAAGAATGTTAAAAATCTCGGAAACTAAAAATGATAGGTTAATGCAATAAATTGTATTTAATAGACAATGTAATACTCCTTAAATGAAAGTAAAAAAAATATGAGTCACCATACATTTTATTAACACAAAATTACATAAAGAAAAAAACTGCTGATCTCTCCTTAAAACAAAAATAGGAAACATGAATTTTTTGAACTTTATTACAATTTTCTTGAATTTTAATACTTTGTATTGCCTCCTCGTGCTTCCATTACTGCGTTTACGCGGTTTGGCATGCTGTACACCAAGTTCCTTATACGATTTTGGGGAATATTCTCCCATTCCTCTGTGAGAGCAATTTTGAGCTCACGAAGCGTGATTGGGGGAGGGTTTCGTTGTTTTACGCATCTGCCTAGCTCGTCCCAAGCATGCTCGATCGGGTTGATATCCGGGCTGCGCGCTGGCCACTCCATACGAGTAATGTTCATCTCTTGAAGGTAGTCATTCACAATCCTACCTGTATGAGGTCGGGCATTGTCATGCATAAATATAGCATCCTCACCTAAATTGACCATAAATGGACCAACGTGATCATTGAGGATTTCTTCCACATATCTTACGCTAGTTAAAGAGCCGTTTTCTATGATCACCAGCTCTGTGCGACTTTCAGAAGAAATTCCGGCCCACACAAGTACAGACCCACCACCGTAGGCTACTTTTTCTTCGATGCATGCTTGCTTGAATCTTTCCCCTAGTCTTCGATACACTCTGTGTCTTCCATCGTGCTTGTAGAGCATAAATTTTGATTCGTCGGAGAACATAACTTTTGACCAATCTTCAATACTCCAATTTACGTGGCTCTGGGCATATCTTAGTCTCGAAATACGATGCCCACGCTCCAGTTTAGGGCCGTTTGCAGGTCTAAGGGGTTTTAAGTTAGATTCAGCAAGCCGACGTCTTACTGTCCATGCACTTGGGTTACTTCCTCCGAGGCGTCGAAACTGATTGGTGAGTTCAGTTCCTGTGAGAAAGCGATTTCGAAGCATGGTGTTCACCAAGTATCGGTCTTCTCGTGCTGTGGTACACCTGGTTCTGCCCGTTCCTGGTCTGCGTAGGTTAGAACCAGTTTCTTCGTAACGTCGGAGAACTCTTTGTACTGTTGACAGCGACACACCGACAGTCCTGGCTGTATCGCGCTGACTCCGGCCGGTTTCCAGCATTGTAAGTATTCTGGTGCATTCTTCAGGCGTAAGCGACATAATTTCAGCTTGAATAATGAATATAGAGCACTATCAACATGGTTTATGTACCCACATAAATGACAGATTACAAACAAAAGCAAAACCAAATGCTGTAATTTCGTAGTTCCATCTTCGAAAGTGGCCCTTTTTCAAACTTGATTTTTTTATGATATAACTTTACAATAACTAAGAAGTTTTAATACCTTCATTTAAGGAGTATTACATTGTCTATTAAATACAATTTATTGCATTAACCTAGCATTTTTATTTTCCGAGATTTTTAGGATTCTTTAAGTGACCCGGATTCATTGCTCTCGAGTGTATAATATTTGAGTAGGTAATTTAATGTAAACTATAATTAGAAAAAAAATATGTTTAACTGACCACCAGATATAGTAAAATGAAATAGTAAATGATCACCAAAGTAGGCTCCACCTGAAGTCTCGCTCGTCACCCCTTCATGTCGCTTCTCCTACTTGACCTTAGTCACCGGCTCGCTTTGCTCACCACCCTTCGCTCCACTCGGTCTCGTAGGCTCGCTTCATTCAGCACCTCCTTCGCGAGCTTCTGCCTCCGCGCTTTTTATACTTATACACTCTAGGGGTAAGAGCGAGTTGGACCACGGAAGAGTGAGGTGCGACAATTCGGGTAAGATTTAGTGGACATTTACTAAATTTTTTGATCATTTACTAAATTCGATCTGCACATACAATTATTGCATAGAAGTGTATGGGATCTCAAAGATTATTTTCATGGTCATTATACATTTTTTCCATTAGAAAATGCTAAATGCTTATGCTTTGGCTTGATTCGAGAGGCAAGAAACAGATATATTTTTATTAAATCTTACTCTTATCTTATGTGACCTGCTGCACCGACTACTAGAATGATAATTACATTATAATCCAAAGGTTGTCTGGAAGAGATCGCTGCTTATTGATACGACCGCCCATTAAACCCTATTTAAATTTTATTATAAAATAAACTGTTTTATGGTGTGCAATTGTTGTATGTATTGTATGCGTATTTATTTTATTATCTTCATTATTTGAAGTCTGAATCCTCAGTGCGTGCTCCTATACACATACATATAATAGTACGTACAAGCTAGTGAAATACTGTAAATATTAATTGACAGCCTCTGTGGTGTAGTGGTGGAGCAGGTGGCTCAAATCTTATATACCACTGAGGTTTCGGGTTCGATTCCCGCGACGGGACAAATGTGTGTGCATAGAAAAAAATAAGCGAAAGCATTTGTTTTAAGTATGGGTGTTGTGGGACCATGGTCCTCAATGTTCCTGGTTCTCTAGATACAGAAAATCTTAGTTACTGACCAGGATCTATGAATGTCATCGTTGGGCGATTGGGAACGTCTCTGTTACCGAGAAAATGTCTACTTTCTTCAATAAAGACATTAAGACAATTTTTTTAGGAAATTACCTACCACCTCTTTCCAGCGCCATGTAGAGTAAACATGAGTTATTGCATCGGAAATCGTAAAATTAGTCCAAAGATCTCGTAAAAACTGTAATAACCGTTTGAGTCTGGGGTTGTTCAACGACGCTGCGAAGCGATCGAATCAAATTATACTATTGCTCGTTCCCAAACGACCCAATTGCCTATCCGGTGGAAGACGTTTAACGTAAGGGTTATTGAACTTGTAAATAGCGACGAGACAATGGTAGGGAAACACAGTACATGGGTAAAATACACTATGGTTGGGTAAATATAGTCCATGACAAAATAGTCGTTTTGATACATTAGACAGTGGTGGTTGTGGCAGTCCACAGATAAAATAAACAATTTGGCCCTTGAAAAACATATTCAGTTATTCAATGCGTAAGACAATATAGGTACCTACTTTTATTACCCATCCACTAAATGCTCACAATCGCATGAAAACGGTGAACAAAAATATGTAAAGCTATGTCGTGAAGCGACCTGGTCGTAATATACACAGAATATTACCCACGTCTCTTTCTTTTAATCATTAAAATTCATAATATAAGATTATCAAAAAAATGATTTTTTTTCTCTTTTTTTCTTTCTTCTCCTAATATCGTCTTTGTTATGTATTCTGTTCAAAGGTTGTCTGGAAGAGATCGCTTTGAGCGATAAGACCGGTACTGGTGGTAGGTTTCTCGTATGCGAGAGGCCGTCTGGGTGGGTACCTCCGCTTTGCCAGTTATTCAGCCGCCAAGCAGTAGTGCGCGAGTATTACTGTGTTCCGGTTTGAAGGGCATTGTAGCCAGCAAAATTACTGGGCATTATGACACTCAAGAGCTAATTGTCTCAGGGTGACGAGCGCAGTGCAGCGCCGCGCAGGATTTTGCAAAACAAAGTTCTGGGTGGTGCTGTTATTGTTATGGTCTGGCGCAATACTTACCATCAGGCAAACGACCAGCTCGTCTCGTCATTCAGTTTCAAAAATATATATATATATATATTGTTATGCTGATTATCGTGAAATGCACATGTTTTTACGTACCTCATTTTAAGGTGTTTATCTATCTATCTATCTACAAAAAAATCTTGTACATAATTCACACCTAGTTTATTTACAGTTTCAGCGCTGCGAAGCGAGTACTCAGCGAGTCGCGCTTAATAATTTTATTTCATCGTATCTTACTCAAAACAATTTCACGACAAACTGGTAGCACCTAATGTAACAGAGAGGCTGGATTTAATTTATTAAACACCTCCGCAACGCCTCGGGCGCGCGGCGGCGGCATTTATGTAAATGAAAAATACTTCGTGAAATACAGCTAAGGGCGTTGTATATAAAAGATCAAGAACTTTAGTTCCATTCAAATAAAAAATAAGAGCAAGTGTGGCCAAGTGGGAGCACGTGCGACTTTCGATCCGATGCCCCAAGTTCGTATCCTGCTAGCCGCACTGGGCCAGCGTCGTGGGTTATAGCCCCTACTCTCTATGAGTGAAGGCCCGTATCCCAGCAGTGGAAACGTGATGGGCTGATGATAATGATGAAATGAAAAGTTTTGAAAATGATTTGCCTATAGTTTGTTTATTCCGTGTCAAATATTAGATTAATATTCATAATTGCTGTCTCTTACGTTGTGTTCAAGTACCTATAAAAAATCCGTGCCATAGTAGTTAAAATGATAATATATCCATGTTAGCCATTATCTGATAACCGCGACTCCGTCCACGTAGAATTCGGTTTCTAGTTGTTCCCCATGTGAACTGTTCGTTTTCCCGAGATCCCTTGAAAATACCCAAACTATAGTTATCAGAAAACAAAGACCGGTGATTACGAAAACTCAATTGTTAATTGTTATATTTCGTGAATATTTAAAAGAGTTGAAATAAAAGACATCCCCGCATAGTTTCTTGGTGCTATCTTCTCTAGCGGGCGTAATTCCGAAGCACTGGTAGAGTCAGTTTTCGCATTTCTTTTCTGCACCAGGAGTTCAATTTGAGTATAGGAAAGAAATGGGTAAATATACTTACCTTTTTTTCAGTCATGTTAACATAAGATAATTTTTTTGCATATTTTTAATTTTATTTGTATCATGTGTTTATGACCTTTAAAAGTGCACTTTTGTGCCTATTTAATAAATAATATTTGACTTTGACTTTGAGAGCACTTGTAATTAAATATCATCGGTGACTATTATTGTCACTGGTTCAACTGATATTGGTTTTGACATTGACGTGTCTACGAACTTTCATTAAGTTTGGTAATATCCGAAATAGTAAACTTCGTTTGAGTCAAGCGTTAGGTAAGTTTTATGTACAATATTGATTAATCAAGCTGTCGATCTTCAGTTCAGTTCAGTTACAGTTGGAACCCTGGTTCCGACTGAAATCCAGTGCTAATTAAGGAGCTTAAAAACACCTTAGCGTATGCTGAGTCGAAACCTTTTCCTGACATCACGCAACATCTTACATATTTGTTTTGTTTGTTTTTCTCTATGTTCCTTGTTGATTTCAGGGTGATGTTGTGATGAATAAATGTATTTTCTTTCTTTCTTTCTATAGCGTAATAATAGCGTAGTCATTAATCAAATAAACAGACAGATCTAAACAAAAACAGCTTTTCCACAATGCTTTAACAAAATGTTCTTGCCTACTAAAACCCCACATCAAGTCCTAAAAGACTCCAGATTTTTCTTCGTCCCCAAAATGAGCAGGGATTACTTTCAAAAGGGTCTTACTGAAACCACCCCTTGAAGGGGATGAAATTCCTGCGCGTACTTAACACGAGGCTCAGTGGGGGTGGAATGTAATTTTACCCCTGCGAGAACTGGAAGCACGCGGGGAGAGGTGCGAACGAAATGGGGTAGGTTTTATGTGGAGTGCTGTATTCAATTCAATTCAAATTATTTATTTCAGACTAAGTCCATAACATTACAATTAGTTAAAAATGAAATACACATTAAAAAATTAAAAATTACAATTTAGACACATGAAAAAATGAATAAATGTCAAATAAGTTACATAATATTTAATTTTAGGTGTAGCTGAGCTGCGTGTAAAATAATGGGGCAGTCAAATCGGCCAGCTACAACGCGCAGAATGCTGTTGGTGCTGCCTCGGACATGGCTTAGCATCGAGGCGGCTCGTTTGCGCATTATTGTGTGGAAGTCATCTACACGAGCGTCAGCAAACATGCCCGACGCACTGCAGTACTGAGGCAGCCCCAGCAGCATCCTAAACGCGTTGTTGTATTGCACGCGAAGGGCGTTAATCGTCTTCAGCGTATAGTTGACCCACAGACTGCTCGTATAAAAGGACTGACAGTAAGCTTTGAACAATGCAACCTTTACTGCTGCAGCACAACGTGCAAATCTGCGAGCCAACATATTGCTTCTGACTGCCAACGCCCGTCGCTCCCTCTCTATATCGTCAGCATCTGTGAGGTCCTCCGAGACCCAGTGACCCAGGCACTTGAACCGTGATACTAAAAAACTATTGTTATAAGGACATGATGAGCGTTTATTGATTTACATTCCTTTTTTGGCATTATATTCATGAGTACAACAATAATACAGTTAGAGAAACATGTCGTAAAAAAACATTGTAGTTGGTACCTACGAGACGAGCAAGTCTAGCCTGATGTTTTGCGCGACGCTTGCCCATAACAATAGGGGATCGAACAGTAATCGAAGAAGAATCTAAAATGTATTTATAACGAATGTTTGACGAATCCGAAAGATCATTCAATCAATACTTTCGTAAAATAATAGTAATTTATATTTTTAAATCAATAAATAAAATCTAATAATTCTGTCATATTTTATCGGTTCCGAAACAATTATACAATGCATGACGTCATTTGAAAGTAAAAACTTGTGTTTATTTTGTATATTTGCTTTTTATCTGAATCAATATGAAATGTTTTTCATTTCATGAAAATCCTAAAGTCCTTAAACTTCACACAAACATATAAATCAATTTGCAAGTTTGCTTTTGTAGAGCTTGTCGTTTCGTTCGTCTTCTTATGACGTCATACGCTCTGAGGTGATATTTTGCGCGGCAATATATTTAAACATAGTTTTAGGTACTTTTAGGGCTTTATTGAATTAAAATATTATATTTCATGGCTATATATATACATAATGGTAAATTTTAAACACTTTCTGAAAAGTTGCCCGATCCCCTATTACAGTGCGACTCAGAAACCAACTCAGAACTTTTAATACCATGAAATTTTCTGCGTAGTGCTGCATTGCGATTATCCAGAAGATAGATCCAGACCAGAAGAGACATCAGATATTAAGTCTCATACACTCAGTAATTTTGCTGACTACAGTGCTCTTCAAATCGAAACATTTATTCTTGCGCATTACTACTTGGCGGCAGAATAACTGGCAAAGTAGTGGTACCTTCCACATACGAGAGACCTAAACTAGTTTTAATATAGCCATTCCTGTATGGAATTTGAGTAAGTCAAAAAAGGTTTTTCGAAAAACAAATACGACTGTAAAGTTGAATTAAACGAGACGTTCGTTTTAATTGTCTTTAAATTTCCGTTCCCTCTTACTCATATGCCTAAACTATCACTGTGCACTTTTGTGCCTATTCAATAAATGATATTTGACTTTGACTTTTATCATTATATTCCTTTCACACGCTATCTACACTCTAACTCTTTCGTACTTGTACCATTTCACATCTACGCATCTCTTTCACACTTTTCGCGATGTTACGTATTTCATCTAAAATCCTTTCACTCTTTCTAACATATACGTAACTCTTTCATTCCTTCTCTTTCGCACATCTTATTGACATTAATCGTAACGCTAAAGATATTGTTTACATGCCCTTTAAAATTTACAAATTTAATGACTGAAAGAAATTTAATTTTAAATTTCACAATACTTACACGACCACTGGCTGGGCTTGAACCTGCATCTCAATATTCCCTCAGCGCGGGAAGTGCTCCAATGAAACTACGGTGGTAACCAAGTCGAGTGTCGAATTATTTCTTCCGTTATTTAACTGTCTTAAGGGTAAAGTGTACGCCACTTATTAAGATAGGAGTAAACCTTTTTCTCTTAGCTTTTTTGCTTGGCATTCGTTAATACGTTCGTTATTCATTTTACTCGTGGTAGGTCTCTCGTATGCGGGAGGCCATCTGGGTGGGTACCACCGCCTTACCAGTTTTTCTGCCGCCAAGCAGTAGTGCGCAAGTATTACTGTGTTCCGGTTTGAAGGGAGTTGTAGCCAGCGAAATTACTGAGCATATGAGACCTAATACCTGAGGTCTCGGGGTGATGAGCGCAGTGCAGGGCTACGCACTGCTTTATGTGGCATTACCTATAAGTACTGGGTGGCACTGCAATTGTTATGGGCAGGCGGGACGCTTACTATCAGGTGACATGCTCGTCTCAACACTCAGTTCCATAAAAAATAAAAATAAAATACTATTAACTATACATAATATATATACATAAAAGCGGAGAGATTACTTATATATGATTACTTATGTATATTTTAATTTAAATTCATTTTACATTCACTATCAACCCCATATATATTATATTATTCTAACAACAACCTACATAATATTCAGCGGCATTACACAATATATTTTCATTGCGTTTTAGTTTTGAGATGAATTTCCACAACGTCACGCCTGATTCCATTGCATTATATTCACATATTGAACTTTGTACCTTTTATGTCACAATTTGAGCTGCACAGAGTAGCCACGTCTACTTAGCGAAGTTCATAAACTAAGTTATTAAAAGTTGTCGCTGCCAAGATTTTCTCTTAATTAAAATTATGGCAGCGCCCGTCTCCAGTCAACTCTAATAATGTTTGTTCCAAGTCGTAGGCGATTTGTCCTCATCAGGTGACTTTCGGATCAACGCACAGGAGTTCGAATCCCGCTTGAATGAGTACTCACTCTAAAAACAGCGAAAACAACTGGTGGTAGGTTTCTCGTATGCGAGAGGCCGACTGGGTGGGTACTACCGCTTTGTCAGTTATTAAGCCGCCAAGCAGTAGTGCGCAAGCATTACTGTGTTCCGGTTTGAGGGGTATTGTAGCCAGCGAAATTACTGGGCACCATGAGACTCAAAAGCTAATTGTCTCAGGGTGACGCAGTGCAGCGCCGCGCAGGATTTTGCATTTTGAAGTTCTGGGTGGTGCTGTTATTGTTATGGGCTCGCGTATTGCTTACCATCAGGCAAACGACCAGCTCGTCTCGTCATCCAGTTACATAAAAATAGACAAACATCGACCACAAAATATTTACATATCGCGTTAAAATATATGATATAAAAATCTTTTTCTAACAACAATTACAGTAGGCTAAATTAATTAAAAACGTAACTACATAAATATTAATAATATTAACTTAAATAAATTAATTAACATTATAATTACAATTGACATTTACAAAAATATAGGTACCTACTGTAAATAATCATCATCATCATCATCATCCCATCACGTTCCCACTGCTGGGATACGGGCCTTCTCTCATAGAGAGAGTATGGGCCATAATCCAACACGCTGGCCCAGTGCGGATTGGTGGATGTCACATGTCTTTGAATTTTTGTGATAAATTCTTGGATATGCCGGTTTCCCCACGATGTTTTCCTTCACCGTTTTTAGAGCTAGTGTTAAATCCGCAAACGACTTAAGAATGTCAGTCGTGCGGGGCCAGCAGGATTCGAATTCGGATGCGTCGGATCAAAAGTCGCACTTGGTCCCACTGAGCCACACTCGCTCAATTTTAATAAAGCACATAAATTAAATTGTATTATGCCGCTGTCACCTGTAGCTTAGTACCAGCTTTTGTTAAAATTATGAAAAAAATACATTCTTCTTAAGCTTCAGCTATTCAGGTGACTTAGGGGGTTCACTTGTATTTCTGGCGCTCGGGGACATCTTGTTCTGCAGATTATTTTAATTAAAGACACAGTTCTTTGAGCTTAAACTACTCTGCGTCATAACACAGAATACTAAACGACAGAAGCATCACTCCGCAAATAAATTTAAACAAATAGCGACTCTTGCTATGACACAATAAAATTCAATTCAGCTTTTGTGGCGCTGCATACTTACTAGTCACCTACAGAGCGCCTCTCTTTCTATCGCATAGCTCTTATCTCTTTTGACGCGGCACGTGTAACGACGCGCGACCCGCCGTCGGTGTCCGGCTGTGTACTTGTAGTTTCGTACCTACAGTGCGGAGTGCGCTAGGCCTGCTATTGGCTAGGCTAGTAGGTCTATTTACCTACTTTACTAGGTGCTATATTGGTGCTTACCAATTACTTCTAGTGTCGTATAACGCCCACATAAATCAAGTTATTCAGCAGTTCAGCTATAAAAAGCTGTAAGCTCTACAATGTTGTTTACAGCTCGCGTGACAACAGCTGTAAAACGATCTTTACAAGCTTAACAATATTAAACAACATCCACTTTTCACTGAAACACACTTTAATCATTACGAAAGTTCATTGAACTCATCGATTCGTCCCTGAATAATATTTCAAAGAAATTGTTTGTTTTGACTGAAAACTTTAGGTTATTGAATCTTGGAAGAGTAGATAAATATTTTAATAATTAATTGATTTAATTTATACATGTTACTGTTTTGACTGAAACTTTCGGCTTTTTGACTAGATAAATAACTTTGTTGTCCACCTTGCCCCGAATAATTATATAAAAAAGGAGAAGGTTTTATATTCAATTTTTTTTTTTAATAATTTAATAATTATTTTTTTTACGTTTGTTACCTCAGAACTCCGTCATTCATGAACCGATTTGGAAAATAATTGCGTTGGGTTCAGTATAGCTAGGAAGTGGTCCCATACAAATTTCATCGATATTCGACCTTGGACTTCGAAGATACATTGAAAACGATTTTATTGTTTGATAAAACTTATACTTATTATTTTATCATATAAATGTGAAGGTGTGTGTGTGTGTGTGTATGTGAGAGAGAGGGTGTGTGTGTTACAGTGATATAATTATTTATTGCTTGAATATGGTACAAAGATGTCAAAACAGAAGAACATAGTCCAACATATTCGGCATTTCTGGCATGTAATATTATTATGATTGTGTGTGTGTGTGTGTGTGTGTGTGTGTGTGTGTGTGAGGTGGTGTGTGTGTGTGTGTGTGGACAGATAGATGAACGCTTTATTGCAAAAAATAAATTACGGACATTACATAAAAACAAATTACATTTACATTACATAAAAACAATGAAAGAAAGTGTTGCAATGGGCGGCCTTATCGCTAAAAGCGATCTCTTCCGGGAAACCTATGGATGGAGAAGAATTATCAATATGTTAAAGGTCGTTGTTTATGTGGCACCATAGTTCACATAATTCCTGGTTCCCTGGATACCAGAGAGGCCAGTATGTATGTACTCGTATATGTTCGTTGGGCGTATTGTATTTAAGTAGTCACAAAATATGTACATTATCCAAGTGTGGCTTATTTATTTATTGGCTGCATTTATTCAACGTCTGATGATGTTCCAGACAAACTCATTTTACTTCGACAGCCTAATTCATAGAGAGCTCGTCGCTACAGCTGCACATCAAAGCGCCGAAAGAAAACTCCAGTTTGGGAACGAACCCGCTCCAGCACTCAGCATTACACGGTGCAACGTAATTGCATTTTGACACGCTCTACTCGTTACGCCAGTGAGGCCATGCAGAGAGCGGACTCGTACCATTTTTCATGGAACTGAATGATGAGACGAGCACGTTGTTCGCCTGACGGTAAGCGCCACGCCTGCCCATAACAACTGCAGTGCGACCCAGAACTTTAAATTCCATAATAAACACTGCGTAGCATTGCATTGCGCTTATCACCCCAAGACATCAGATATTAAGTCTCATATATTACTCGTGGTAGGTCTCTCGTATGCGGAAGGTCGTTTGGGTACCACAGCTTTGCCTGTTAATCTGCCGCCAAGTAGTGCATTACTGTGTTCCGGTTTGAAGGGCATTGTAGCCAGCGAAATTACTGGCCATATATGAGTCTTAATATCTAATGTTTCGGGGTGATGAGCGCAGTGACTGCACTGTGAATACCGTAAAAAGCACTGCGTAGCACTGACTACGCAGTGCTTTTTATGGTATTAAAAGTTCTGGATGGCACTGCAATTGTTATGGGCAGGCGTGTGGCATCCAAACAATAACTTACGGTGCACCACAACGCGCGAACCGAGCGAGCGCAGCGAGCGTGCCGGCGCAAAGAAGAATAAGCCTAAACGAATCACCGACTTTCGTTGTACAATTATTCGTGTTCTTGATATTTCGTTGTTTCGTGATTCGCTGCTGTAATATTGCGGTGACATGTTATTCGAATTTTAATGTTTCGGTACCAAGTAACGCACTCGCTTCGCACATCCGCCAATTCCATAGCCGTGTTCTGATTCCGCAGCCGGCTGTACCTTTATCGCTGGCACTAAGTGCACGTGAGTTACGCTACACAACTTTTATTGGATTTGCTTAAAACCAGCCGGATTACCTTTCCACTGGCGAGCTGTGAGCCTGAAAATTTCAATAAAGTTAAGCTGGGTTTATGTAAACCTGATGGCCCAGGTACAAAGGTTCTAAAGCCAAAATAAGGCAGATAAGCTGGGGCTATGCAGTTTTTATATAGACATCTAGCTACGCCCCGCGGTTTCAACCGCATATTAAAATGTATCCCATGTGTTAATCCAAGGTACAAGCTATCTCCATTCCAAATTTCCATGGAGCCGTTAAAGCGTGAAGATGTTTTTTTTATGTAACTGGATGACGAGACGAGCTGGTCGTTTGCCTGATGGTAAGCAATACCCCAGCCCATAACAATAACAGCACCATCTAGAACTTTGTTTTGCGGCGCTGCACTGCGCTGGTCGCCCTGAGACAGCTAGCTGTTGAGTCTCATAATGCCCAGTAATTTCGCTGGCTACAATGCCCTTCAAACCGGAACACAGTAACGTTTGCGCGCTACTGCTTGGCGGCTGAATAGCTGGCAAAGCGGTGGTACCCACCCAGACGGCCTCTCGCATACGAGAAACCTACCACCAGTTACAAACACACTTACATACAAATTATGAATTCCTTTATTGCAATAATATGTGTTACATGTGGTTGTTGTAGCTCTGTCTTTTGTTTTAGTTATTAAAACTGTGTTACAAAAGACACCGTCTTCCCAAGATCAGCCTGCGTTTTTACAATATTGAATATTAAAAACTAAGTAATAGGGGATCGGACAGTAATCGAGAAAAAATCTAAAATGTAGTTAGAACGAATGTTCGACGAACCAGAAAGATCATTCAATCAATATTTTTGTGAAATAATAATGATTTATATTTTTAAATCAATAAATAATTCTGACATTTTTAATCTGTTCTTCATCTCAAACGAAACAACAATCACAGCGCATGACGTCATTTGTAGGCAAATGCCGTGAGTCAAGCTTATGTTTATTTTACGATTTTGCTTTTCATAAAATGTATTTTTGCTAATTTTTTCGTTCCATTACTACAAACTTCACAAAACGTATTAGAATCTTTGCAAGTTTTATTTCGAAGAGTTTGTTGTTTTCTACCTACATGTGACATCAGAAGTTTTGAGGTGACCTTTTGCGCGGCAATATTTGAAACATAATATTTAAACATAGTTTAAGGTATTTTTAGAGCGTTATTTAATTAATATATTATTTTTCATGGCTATATATATTCATTGTAGTTATATACACTTCTGAAAAGTTGTCCGATCTCCTATTATACCTGATACAAACACATACACATATTCTCTCCCTCCTTTACACTATCCTGTTTTTTCCTGCTACCCCGTCCTATCTCAAGGAGCGTTTTGAATTCTTGCACCTCTCCAATCCCCGTTCTTTACGTTCCTCAGAAACTCTTCTATTAAAGACTCCTGTGCATTCGACACAGTTCTCGGATAAATCGTTTTCTGTACAAGCGGTCCGATTATGGAACGCGCTGCCGGTTGATATAAGGCATGCAAAAACAATTAATATTTTTAAAAGAATGGTAAAAGCCCATTACCTTTCCTCTCTGCACTAAAACTGCTATACACAGTTTCTTATTTATATATTATTTATTTTATGTATTGTATAGTAAGTACGAGTATAAGTAGTTATATGAATAATTATAGTATGTAATATGTAAGTATTTGTCGTTAATAGTATATTATTTTAGTTATACATATATGATTGTTTTATTTTATTATCGTTTATATTAATTATTTGCTGTGCACCACCGTCTATTCTTTTAACATTTGTCCAATCCATCCAAAGGTTGTCTGTAAGAGATTGCATTACGCGATAAGACCGCCAATTGTATTACCCTAGTTAAGATTTCTATTTTGTTCATGTAATTATGTTTGTGGTATGCAATAAAGTGTTATTGTATTGTATTGTACAAACTTTCGTATTTAATAATGTTAGTGTGAAAATTGTATATGTTCTTGAGCATAAAGTTAAGCTTATGAAGTCCAATTCCAATATATATTATAATAAAAATATTCTATAATAATCTATAACATTAATAAATAGAACCTACTCAACAAAGACAAAAACTTAGGTATTTTATTACTTACCATCTTATCTTCCTACCTAAAAATATAAATGTGAAATGCTTTATTTTATATGTAATTTAGTGACGAGACGAACAGATCGTTTACCTGATAGTACGGTAGCAAAACGCCTTGCTGCTGACATTAAATAAAACACCTGTCGTAGCTCTCGTCGTATAAAACGTACTTGCAGTAAATTTATCGTCCCACAAAATTTGGCGAGTTTCATGCGCGACCTATATTTTAAAGCCACCACGAACTTTAAACGTAATGTCTTTTTAGGATGACACAAGAAATTAACATTTAACACCGTTCTACATATACTTTTAAATACCTGTACTGCATGAATAATAAGTAGGTACACAGCCTCTTTGGCGTATGTAGTTGTTGCGGACAGTTCGGCTTAATAGGTTTTCTATGTACACCAATGACTATGTTCCATGTTTCTTTTATGTGACTGAGTGAAGTGACGGGCTGGTCTTTCGCCTGATTGTAAGCAATACGCCTGCCCATAACAGTAACAGCAACACTTAGAAGTTTGTTTTGCAAAATCCTGCGCGGCGAGACAATTAACTCTCATAATGCCTAGTAATTTTACTGGCTACAATGCCCTTCAAACCGAAACACAGTAAAGCTTGCGCACTACTGCTTGGCGGCAGAATAGCTGGCAAAGTGGTGGTACCCACTCAGACAGCCTCTCGCATACGTAATGAGAAACCTATCACCCATTTTCTGAATTTACTGTATATATAGGTATATGTATATAAATATGTCCTTGTTTTTTCATTTCTTTTTATTATGTTATTCAAAATTATTTTCATCCAAAAGTTGCCTGTAAGAAATTGGTAAAGGATAAAAAGCACAAAAACGATAACATACTTTTCAGTGCCTCTAAAATACATTAAGAAATATAAAAAAAAGCTGCAGTGGCACTTCACGGCTACTCAAGTAAAGCTATAAATGTAAGCGAGCTGCAATAACGACTAATGACCTTAATGCCAGTCGAGTTTATAGCAAGTAGACTGCTTGGAAATGGCACTGGAATGGGAGCTTTATTTATTGGTTGGAGCTAGAGGGGTAGTATAGTTAAGGTCATGCTACAAAATCAAAATTAGTTGGATTAATTAGTTTCAATCAAATTTTCTAGGCACTCTTGTCTCAGGGAGACGAGGGCAGTGCAATGCCGCGAACAGTTTTTGAAAATAAGGTTCTGAGTTGTACTGCATCTACTTAGGGAAGCGTGTTGCTTACCCTCTATAACATGTAAATATACAGATCGACCAAAAAGAAAAGTGACAGACAGTAAATACAATATTTTAAACACCATGTTTTAATGCATTGTCATCGAGTTGTGAGCTATCCTGAATGTTTTAGCCGGATACCTAATCGGGAAGTGCTTGACAGACAAACAAAGAAACTGCCTTAGTAAAAATATGGTAAAAATATGGGACAGACCCAAAGCTCAATATTCCCATAAATGATACAACAACATTTAACATTTTTAATAATCCCTCAACGGTAAGCTTTTGAAACTGAATAACGCAAATATGTTCTAAATAGTTTCAAAATCTACTACAGCGTCTCTAGTTAGCGCTTATTCAGTAACAGATTTCCGAATTTACATTTCAAGCATGATTGGAGTATCAGCACCTTTAAAGGACAATTGATACGCGGTCAGTGACTAACCGAAAGCTGACTATTAATATTTACACAGAGTCCAAGTCCAGCGCTGTACTGACTTAAAAATCAATTTAGAACAATCAGTACCAAGTCATCGCTGACTTGTCTCGATTTCGGAGTCAGTCGCTGACTGCGTGAAAATTTTCCTGTAAAACAACTGCAGCGCTTCCTGGAATGTTGAATGACTCAAACATTTACAGATAAACTTATCTCTATAAGACAATAGCGGACAATTTTAGATTGTTTTTTGAATCTGTCACTTATTTGTTTGTTTAATATTGCTTTAAACAAACAATTCCAAACATAATCTCTGCTGGATCTAATAGAATGAACTTCAAGTCTGTAGTGTTGTAGCATCACTTTTAGTATAGTTCTGTTAGTGTAGGTTGAATAATACATTTAATTTAACTCAATACAACTGCGGTGACTAGTAAATATAGTTCTCTGGATTCAGACTGTTGTTTAAACCACAATTAAGCGACGTGGCGTCGCTGCGACCACATTTCAGGCTTGTGTTTCAGGTGATACAGTAATCTGACATTAATTTGATGCACAAGCACCATCATTATGAATCAACGGAAAATTCTGAATTTACTGTATTTATTTTGATAAACCATTGTGACTGGATATCGATTCTTGAAAGAATTACGTGATAACGAGTCTGAAGAATAGCACTGTGGCCTACTGGTTAAGGCGTCGGGACGATATTTCGAAGACGCAGGTTCGATCCCTGCCCGAGCAATATCATTTTTCTTCTTCCTAATTATTTAAAATCTGAAGAATAGCAGCTTACATATAAAAGGATTTCCAGCGGGAGTGTGGCTCAGTGGAAGCAGGTGCAACTTTCGATCCGACGCAACCGAGTTCGAATCTCGCACATCTCGAACTTTCTTAAGCTATGTGCAGATTTAACACTCGCTAAAAATGGTGAAGAAAAACATTGTAAAGAAACCAGCATTTACAAAAATAATCACAAAAATTCAATAACATGTGACATCCACCAACACGCACTAGGTCAGCGTGGTGGTTTATGGCTCATACTCTCTCTATGAAAAGAGGCCCGTGTCCCGGCAGTGAGAACGTAATAGGCGATACAAGAGTTGGATAAATTCAACCTTTCGCTCTGACTAAATGATTGGACTATTTAAAAAGAGAGGTTTTTGCAATTCCATCTGTCATTAGTTTCAATTCACACCTGCGTTCAATGCATCCCAATCGGGCAAAGGGGTGGATAAACTTCCCACCAATCTAGTTTACCATTTGCATAGATTTACATCAAGTAATATAAACAACCGAAACTGGCGGCCCGGGCTAGGGAGGTATCTCCTTTAATCAATCTAATTCAATTGATTAACTCTAAAATTGGGTTATAGCTATAGGACAAGATACACTACGCGATTTCGTAATACGAACACAGTTCATAAAAGAATATTTACTGAACGGCCTTTGAGATGTGAATACAAAATGCCTACAATAAATAATAATAATGATAAATAAATAGAGCTAAAAACTAAGCTTCAAGGGTGGAAGTGTTAAAGGGCATAACGCCGGGAGTAACGTTTAAGTGAAACTGCAGCACACCTCTCGACACCCTCTAGCCACCAACACCAACGTTGCCTCTCTCGTTGCCAATGTCCGACGGCCCTTAAAGGGGGCCCGTTTAGTGGGTAGCGAGTCACCACCTGCCTAAATATTTTTTTTATGAGGCGAAACTGGCAGGTGCTGAGGTCTCATATCATAGACCGGTTTTTTCCCATCAGAAATTTACCTCAACAGCCCAATCATAAGTAATTTTCATAGCTCTAATAATAGTCCTTCCACTTATCGGAGGCTGTCTTTGATTGTATCTTCTTAATTATGCACTTAGAGACAGTTCCCGATAAGTGTTGCCCATTACATATCTCAATTAAATGCTCTAAGAGGCCTCTACGTGTTGGACTCATGTTCCCGCGCAAGCCCTCCAAAGGACCGAGTGAATAACCCGTGAGAACGAGCGACATAATGATAAATAATAATAACAAAAAGTGTTTATCGTCAAAAAGTTTATACCATTTGTGGTACACAAGTAACACAAATATGGTTAGCTAAGTGTTTAAAATTACGACTTAACGACGAGTCCCAAACTAGGCGAAAGTCTGTACCTTTATTGTAATCACACTCATTTTATGAAAAGGTAAATGACAGTTCCTAATTACTAAATCTCTAAATAGTATTAAACAAAGTCGCTATCCACGTCTTTTCTGTTCCTCCGCATAGTTCTTTAAAACCAAGCAAAGGATTTTAATACGGTTTTCACAGTCATTTAGATATTTTTTTACGGAAGGTTAATGTGTACAATACATTCTAATTAAGTTATTGTATTGCAGAAAAAACGGAATGTTTTGTAATCAAATCGTCAAAGAATTATCCCACGTTAGTAAATTGAATACAAGGGAAGAAAATTTGGAATAAGTAATATGAAAATGTTATACAGTATATAAAAAAGAATTTTTTATATTTCTAACCTTAGTCATTTAATTTTCCACCTCCCCCTGAGGGTAGTAGGGTGGGTCTCGGCATGGTCTTTTCTACCCAGGCGTAAATGCGCGTGAACTTCTTCCGGAGAACTGGCAGGCCGCTGGTGGCTGCTCCGCTAGTCGGTGCGCCTCTCAATGTCTCTTTGTTGGACTTCTTTTGGTGGTCGCTGTCGTCTTGCCCTCTTCGTCTTCTTCTGACGGCAGAATAATATCGCGGGCAGGGCGCGTTTCTGGAGTTTTTCGGGGGGTCTCGTGTGGAGGGGTGCGATGTCGTGCAAGTGGGGGTGTGGTCCTTTATCAGCGCGGTGGTACATACGACGCGCCAGATGGACCACAAATATTTCTAACATCTAACCCAAATGTGTGAAACATTATACACAATATAATAGTAAAGAACAAGATAATAGTGAAGCAAATACATACGAGTACAACAGCAAGTGTGGCTAAGTCAAGAACGAGTGTGGCATAATGACGCACCCAAGTTCGCATCCCGCTGGCCCCGCACCACTGACTTCTTTAAGTTATGCGGATTCGACACTTGCTCTAAAAACGGTGAAGGAAAAAATCGTGAGGAAACCGGCATGTCCAAGAGTTATTCATAAAAATTCAAGAACAAGTGACGTCCACCAACCAGCTGGGTGGAGGCCAACTGGGCCAGCGCGGTGGATTATGGCCTATACTCTCTTTATGAGAGAAGACCCGTGTCCCAGCAGTGGGAACGTGATGGGGATGATGTTGATACGAGTAGTTAATCTAGTCAATCAAATTATGCAGAGAGACCTTAGACTAATAAACGTATTATTACAGGCAAGTTCCTTTCAATCAAGTCGTTTTCAATAGATCCCGGATCCCGGCTCCCGACCACAGCTACGAAATTGATAGAAAATGTTCACCCTGAATTGATTTGTATAAATTACTTGTTAATTACTTCGCTGATCTTGTTAATTAACTCAATTTGAGTTGACGAAATTAAAACAAAATAGAACTATGGCAGGGCTTACCTTTTTACTGAGAGATTACCAATTTTAGTGATCGCATTGATCTCATAACCCAGGAGAAGGACTTATAAAATGTCCGAAACCTGGTCGGAGTAATTTCGACGTTTAACCGTGAGTCTTAGCCGTTTTATACCAATTATAAATAACACTCACAAAACATTTCAAAATATAAAACAAGGTAAAGTTTAATAAAAGAATAAGATTTGACATGCCATTAAATTGGATTTATTTAATTTATGTAAACACCTATATTGTACTCACATTCAGGCAAATAAAGTATATTCTATTCTATTCGTATTGTAATATATATACATCTAATTTTTATTACTTTTTATCATAATATTTTTGAATACTGACAGTTTTATTGACGACATTTTCACATTAATTAAAATCAACTTATATAATCTGACAATTTGAATTTAATTTGATTATATTATTTGAAATTATGTTAATATTGCACACCATTGTCATAGTAGAATGTTAGGAATTATTTTTATTTGTCATCTTTGTATATACTACATTCTAGCAATAAACAATTTGAATTTGAATTTAATATTAACTGTAGCACGTAGCATTTTCGTAGCTTCGTAGCAGTTTCGTAGCTTCGTAGTGCGTCTACAGCAATTCGTAGAGGCGCGAGCTCGATTTCGCCTAATTGGATACGACCACATACTTATTCATAGAACATTGTTATTGCGGTGCGTAGGCATGATTCAATCAACTAAGATGTAGTCGAAAATTGTCTGTGGTTTAAACAAACATAATGTTTGTTTAAACGACATTTTGATTTAGTTTGATGTTTATCAAACCCTCTATTTGTTTCTTTGATTAAATTGGTTATAAGCCTCATACAATCTCGCCCTTCCATTTATAGGCGCGCGCCTATAAAAATGACAATGCCACCCAAAACTTTCTATACCATAAAAAATACTGCTAAGCACTGCATTGTTCTCATCAACTCGAGACATCATTTATTAATATATTCCGCTGGCTATTATGCCCTTCAAAACAGGAACACAGTTGTGTTTGGGTACTACAGCTTGGTGGCAGAATAACTGGTAATGCAGTAGTACCTACTCACACGGACTCCCGCATACGAGAGACCTACCACCAGTATCACAATACACCACATAACAATAATAATAATATACTAAACGAAGGTAGACAGATATCGTATAGGTACCGCTAAAGATATATGATCTCACATCGATGCAGAAGGCGCTCGCTCGTTCCACTTGGATGAGCTTCTGCACTGCTTTACCTAGCAGAAACTATTGAACAAAATACATTATACAAAAGTGATATGGTTAAACATTATTTAATGTATAACGTAGCTCACAGAAAGTATATTCAAATTATGTGTGAAAAATATTCTATTGAAAAAAGCATACTATACCGTTAGTAATTACAAAGAAAGAAACAACAACATAGAACACAAACATGGAAGACCAAGATGCTTGGAATATTCCGCTTCTGCCATGTAGCCAACTGGCACATAAAAACATAATATTGACAAACAAACATAATTATAAGAGAAGTTCTGAACAAAAATGCCCCTCAGTTTCTTGCCGTATCTCCTGGGTAGTGGTTAGTTTCCGATACGGTAGTGGAGTCATTGTAATAAATGACGTTTTTTTAGACCTTTTGTTACAATATTTTAAGTTAGTTTTTGACAATTAATATTGTCCTTGTTTCCTATGTGCCAGTTGGCTACTTGGCAGAAGCGGAATGTTCTAAGCATCTATGTTTTTTTACATAATTACAGTTTGCTTATATTACTAAAAAAGTATTTACACGCAACACTATATACACGGAGTGCTATTCAGGGGTCAGGTTATAATGAATATGAATGTAAGGCGTTAAATTAATTTAGATGACCCGTATTATGCATTATTGGATATCTCATATATTTAAAAAAACCGTGAAGGTAAACATCGTGAGGGAACCGGCATGTCCAAGACTTAATCAAAAAAATTCAAGGACATGCGTCATTCACCAACCCGAACTGGGCCAGCATGGTGGATAATGGCCCATGCTCTCTTTATGAGAGAAGGCCCGTGCCCCAACAGTGATGGGCAGATGATGATGAATACAGTATTAATCTCTAGATTCGTGTGTAGGCTGCATCTATAATAAATACGGCCAACGATCACATACATAGATCCTGGCCCCTAACTTTGATTCCCTGTATCTAGGGACCCAGGAACTACGAGGACCATGGCCGACATGAAACTCAGACACGAAACAAATGCTTGCGGTTTCTTTTTCGCTTTGCACAAACATTTGTCCCGTTGCGGGAATCGAACCCGCAATTTCCTTGCATAATCCTAGTCCTAGTAGTATTAGTTTGTGTGTTTTTTTATTTCTTCATGCTGTAACGGCTCAACGGATTCGAGTGAAATTCAGAACGGAGATAGCTTGAAACCTAGATTAACACACAGGCTATTTTTTATCCCTGAAAACCGCGTTAAACCGCGAGGCTCAGCTAGTTACTCATAATTAAGTATCGCCTAACACCGCTGGAAGCGCTGACAACTTAGGTACCATTAATGGCCGAGTATGCTTTGCGCCCTAAGCCTCTTGAGCCCTTAGAACCTTAGGGTGTGAGGGTGTAAGGGTCCTCTAATTTTGTGGGCTTTGCACGCCCTACTTTAGAGGTGTCTTTCATTTTTGCGGGGGCGTCTATTGGGGTTCGAAGAATGGAGGCGTTTGAAGTTATATTGTTAAATCTTGACCTTTTAAATATTCGAATAATTAAGGAGCTAGTAAGAATTGGATACAAACAAGTGTTTCCGTTTTGTAGTAAATATTCATAACTAGCTGCGCCACGTGGTTTCACCCGCGGTTACCCAGGATAAAAGTAGCCTATATGTTATTCTGATGTATAAGCTATATTATTTTAAAATTACATTAAAATCCATTCAATAATTTTTGCGTGAAAGAGTAACAAACATACATACATACATTTTCACAAACTTTCGCTTTTATAATATTAATAATAATAATAGGAAGTAGGATGTAAGAGCGACTCTTTAGATAAATTAGAAAATAGTGGGACGACCGGATAAAATAATAAACATCAACAGGTGAAATATACGCTATAAAACCGTTATAAGTAGTTTTCAATAAACGTCAAACCCGTTGTCTTTCACTCGTATGATGAATACTGCATTTGGAGTAAAGTAATGCGGCTCCGAAGTAGCTGAACAATTTTTTAAATTATTGTTTCAGCGGTACATTCAAAAATTAGCTCTACGCATTAGTGTTCAAGTGATAGACAAGGATCAATATAATAATAGATTGTATTTGGCATCTTGACGGCAGTGGATAAGGCAGTAATTATTTTTGGGGTCACCTTCTACCTTCAGTCAATTTATAAAGTTATATTTAAGTACCCTAAAATATAAAAATCACCAACGCACGTCTTTCCATCCAATTTTATTAAACAAATAATTACCTAATTACCCTACTTTATGCGTTGTTTTTCGCTTCGTAAAGCAATTTTCTAAAAAAAAACATTAATACCTACTTACATTTTCCCGAAATAAGTATGATCAGCGGTCCCAATTCAGTTTCAAACAAAGATGGAGGAGGAGCTGCTGGAGGACGTCTAGAAAGTTAATAAAAGGAAGACGTAATTATTTTGTATAAATAGCTGTTAGAAAACAATCCTATCCTACTATATACATATTAATATTATAAACGCGAAAGTTTGTAAGGATGGATGTATGGATGTACCTTTGTTACTCTTTCACGCAAAAACTACTAAATGGATTTTGATGAAATTTGATATGGAGATAGCTTATACCCTGGATTACCACATAGGCTACTTGTTATACCGGAAAACTGCGGGTGAAACCGCAGGGCGCAGCTAGTATAATATTATAAACGCGAAAGTTTGTAAGAATGGATGTATGGATGTACTTTTGTTACTCTTTTATGCAAAAACCACTGAATGGATTTTGTTGAAACTTTACAATAATATAGCTTACACATCAGAATAACACATAGGCTACTTTTTATCCCGGGAAACCGCGGGTGAAACCGCAGGGCGCAACTAGTATAAAATAAAACCGGCAATAACTATGGAGGAACTGGTAAAGTAATACCAGCATTCCAAAAGACAAAAGTCCAAAGATATTTGTTAAATAGGCACAAAAAATACACTCTTAAACGTATACATAATAATAAATAATAAAAAATAATAAATATTAAAAAAATATATAAAATTACGTTAAAAACTGTAACTTAAGAAATCGATCACAAGACATGTTTGAAAGCGATTGAGATCGGTGTTAGAGTTATGCGATTACCCTGCTGGTATCTATGATCATGGCATTTAGCAATATTAGATGCAAAGAAAGCTGACTCTGACCTAACGTTCGATAGCGCTGTAACAAGTAACAATAATACCGTACTTTGTTTCTCTGGCCCGCAGTGGCACGGTTTGCAGCGGATTTTGGTTTAATTTATAAGAATGTGTATTACAGTAAGGACGTGTATATATTTTTGCTATAGATTTCATTGTAGACCGTAAAAATTACAAAATGTGTTAAACTATTAAGAAGACGGCGAACTAAATTCTGTTTTTATTATTTTTCATTTATCCTAAATATTTTTATAATCAGCTGGCTCGGTGGCCCAGTCGTTAAGGCGTCGGGACGGTATTCTGAAGACGCAGATTAGATCCCTGCCCGAGCAATATCATTTTTCTTTTTCCTAAGTATTTAAAATTTTATGAATTTCGCCTAGCATGCGCTCATGCATTCAATATCAAAAATGTTTTATTTATTTTTCCTTTTGGTATATAAGTTTTTAATTTATCCTCTGTATAGTTTTAAACAACACACACTATTTGTGTAGTACAAATACTAAACTACAACTTGCTTAATGTAAAATGAAATACTGAAACACGTCACATCGTCAAATATATTCAAAAACTTTTGATTTATAACTTTTGTTAACTCTCGTTTCTTCGCGTCTATTGAATTCCCGAACAGTCTCATGACATTACCCGGTAATGTAGGCCACGGCGGGGAGGGGGTCTAATTCTCGATGCAATTTGCGGCAGATTGCCGCGGGGGAGGGAGGCAAGGGTGCGGGGTGTGGGGACTCGTTTTGTTCATTTCACGGGACGTTTGGCTTTCTAGATCGGAGCCTGCGCTGGACAGTTTTGAACCTATGTGTGTACTTTGTGTACTTGCACTGCTTTGTCGGAAAACTGAATATGTAATAGAAATAATTTTTTTAGAAAAAACAAAAGCCGACTTCAAGACTACACCTATATTTTTTGTTTATGTTGATTATTTCAAAAAGCTCGGAATCAATTTCGATTTTGATTCAGCACTTTTTAATATACAATTGATTAACTCTGAAGCATGACCTATGAAATAAAAAAGAATTGTCATAATCAGCTTATAAATGGCGGAACGATCGCGTAACAAAATCATTTATTAAATAGGCACTAAAAACGCAATTTTAAAGGTCAAGAACACATTATTCAAATAAAATAATATGTTAAAAATTGTAACCTATGTTAACATGACTTTGAAAAAAAGGTGAGTAGTTTTACCCATTTCTTTCGTATACTCAAATTGAAGTCCGGGTGCAGAAAAGAAATGCGAAAACTGACTCTACTAGTGCTTCGGAAATACACCCGCTAGAGAAGATAGCATCAAGAAACTCTGCGGAGATGTCTTTTTTTCATCTCTTTTAAAGTGTCTCGAAATATAACAATTAACAATTAGGTATAAATTATAATTAACAGAATCTCAAACAAGAAGTGTGAGTGAGATGTCCCATAGTCATAGTATCAGTAACAAAAAAGTGTCAATAAAATATAAATAGGTATGACAGTAGCAGATAGGAGTGACTAGAACAGACCAGTCCCCGCAAGGAACAAAAAACCTTAAATCCAATCACGGCAATTTGCAGTAAGTGTCTAATGGTCTATCCACACATATCCGTGCCGTGTCAGGGACGTGGACGGGACCTTAAAACAATTGACTCACAATTTCAACATTATACAATTTCAAATACATCAAAGCCAGTTGCTTATCAAAGAAAGAATTCAATTACACCTATTTCCTAAAAGTGAAAAAAATACAGTTATTCTTTTCCGCTACCAATAAAAATGGTCCCTTTTCACGTAAAATACCAAGAAAATAAATCAACGAGTGAGTTTAGAAGCAATTTTGAATAACAAGTAGGTATTTCTAAGCGATAAAGTAGGTATAAATGAAAGTTAACGAGATCCTTTCTTCGAAGAAAGATTCGCGTCAATACGGGGAATTTGTTCACATTTTATCTTGGAACAGTTTCGAATTACTTCCTCTTGCTTAAAGCAGTTCATACACTGCAGTTTTAAATGTAACTTTAACTGTCCAATTGTCCAACGATCACAGTTCCTGCCCTTTACCCAGGATTACCTGTATTTAAAGAACTAAAAACTGTGACCGTAAACCATCCATGGCTCCACAACATCCAGACACGAAAGAAATACATATGCGCTTTTTTCGTGCACATGCAAATATTTGGTCCCTTGCGGCAATCGAACTGTTGTGTGGCACCTCTTGATTGTTATAAAAAAAACAACTTTTAAGGCACACACAGACATTTATTGTTGTTTTCGCAATTTTTAGCACACACGGACTACTTCCCGCACTTCACAATTCAATAAAATAGTTTTGCAGCTATTCTACCTGACTGCTTCTTCCAGGCTGACCGGCAGGCCTAGGACCAGGTCCGTAGTCAGGTCGCTTGAGAGCGATTAAGGAAAAAGCCTTGAATACTAAAATTTACCAGTTTATATAGGGAGGCATATTGCTGACAGCGATTTAATTAGTGTTGGGGGTTCGCCCCTAGGTCAGCAATATTGCGATGTGTAACAGAACCTTCAACCACCATATTATGAGCCGACTGCATAACCACTATACCATAGAGAAAATAAAAAAAGAGGGAAAAATATTATAACTTAAAATAAATATTCATAGCAGAGATTAAATGGTGCTGGAAAAGAAATAGCAGAAGACTAGATCAGAGCAGATGGGGGTTTTAGCCAGTAGGTGGTTAGAGAGATAGAGACTGGATTAAAGTATTGGCGAAAATAAGTAATATCGTGATAAGTCACTCGTTTACTCGCGTGGTAGGTCTCGTATGCGGGAGGTTACTATAATACTGCCACCATGCAGTGCGCAAGCATTACTGTGTTTCGGTTTGAAGGGCATTGTAGCCAGCGAAATTACTCGGCATATGAGACTTTATCTATAATCTCTCGGGCGATGAGCACAATGCGGTGCTATGCAGTGCTTTTTATGGTATATAAAGTTCTGGGTGGCACTGCTTGTTTTGATCAGACATGGTGCTTAACATCAGGCACAATTTGCTCGTCACAACACTTAGTTACATAAAAACAAATTACACTGAAACAATTATTCAAATTTAACTTAATAGTAATGTAATATAAACGGAGACCAATTACATATATTACACTGTTATGATCATTATTAATGCTAACATCAAAATTCGTAATAAAATAAATTTACTACATTCAGTACATAATTGTTGTTAAATAATAATGAAATGAAATGAGATGAGATGAGATCAGATGAGATAAAAATGAAATTAAATGAAATAATATAAATTTATTTGTCTGAAACATGGGTACTGATAAAGATGTTGAGATTTATTAGGTACAGATTCCATCACGTTCTTTACCTTTCGGTGAAATGAATTATTGAATGAATGAATTTCGGTGAATAATGTTAGTTCATTTATCAATTGTCATAAATATAATGGAATACTAAATTTACAAAATTGTATATACACTCGAGAGCAATGAATCCGGGTCACTTAAAGAATGTTAAAAATCTCGGAAACTAAAAATGATAGGTTAATGCAATAAATTGTATTTAATAGACAATGTAATACTCCTTAAATGAAAGTAAAAAAAATATGAGTCACCATACATTTTATTAACACAAAATTACATAAAGAAAAAAACTGCTGATCTCTCCTTAAAACAAAAATAGGAAACATGAAATTTTTGAACTTTATTACGATTTTCTTGAATTTTAATACTTCGTATTGCCTCCTCGTGCTTCCATTACTGCGTTTACGCGGTTTGGCATGCTGTACACCAAGTTCCTTATACGATTTTGGGGAATATTCTCCCATTCCTCTGTGAGAGCAATTTTGAGCTCACGAAGCGTGATTGGGGGAGGGTTTCGTTGTTTTACGCATCTGCCTAGCTCGTCCCAAGCATGCTCGATCGGGTTGATATCCGGGCTGCGCGCTGGCCACTCCATACGAGTAATGTTCATCTCTTGAAGGTAGTCATTCACAATCCTACCTGTATGAGGTCGGGCATTGTCATGCATAAATATAGCATCCTCACCTAAATTGACCATAAATGGACCAACGTGATCATTGAGGATTTCTTCCACATATCTTACGCTAGTTAAAGAGCCGTTTTCTATGATCACCAGCTGTGTGCGACTTTCAGAAGAAATTCCGGCCCACACAAGTACAGACCCACCACCGTAGGCTACTTTTTCTTCGATGCATGCTTGCTTGAATCTTTCCCCTGGTCTTCGATACACTCTGTGTCTTCCATCGTGCTTGTAGAGCATAAATTTTGATTCGTCGGAGAACATAACTTTTGACCAATCTTCAATACTCCAATTTACGTGGCTCTGGGCATATCTTAGTCTCGAAATACGATGCCCACGCTCCAGTTTAGGGCCGTTTGCAGGTCTAAGGGGTTTTAAGTTAGATTCAGCAAGCCGACGTCTTACTGTCCATGCACTTGGGTTACTTCCTCCGAGGCGTCGAAACTGATTGGTGAGTTCAGTTCCTGTGAGAAAGCGATTTCGAAGCATGGTGTTCACCAAGTATCGGTCTTCTCGTGCTGTGGTACACCTGGTTCTGCCCGTTCCTGGTCTGCGTAGGTTAGAACCAGTTTCTTCGTAACGTCGGAGAACTCTTTGTACTGTTGACAGCGACACACCGACAGTCCTGGCTGTATCGCGCTGACTCCGGCCGGTTTCCAGCATTGTAAGTATTCTGGTGCATTCTTCAGGCGTAAGCGACATAATTTCAGCTTGAATAATGAATATAGAGCACTATCAACATGGTTTATGTACCCACATAAATGACAGATTACAAACAAAAGCAAAACCAAATGCTGTAATTTCGTAGTTCCATCTTCGAAAGTGGCCCTTTTTCAAATTTGATTTTTTTATGATATAACTTTACAATAACTAAGAAGTTTTAATACCTTCATTTAAGGAGTATTACATTGTCTATTAAATACAATTTATTGCATTAACCTAGCATTTTTAGTTTCCGAGATTTTTAGGATTCTTTAAGTGACCCGGATTTATTGCTCTCGAGTGTATTATGAAATCGTACAGGCATATCTTGACCGCAGATGTGTAGCCGGCCTAACTGAGAAAAATACCCATGAGTATGTGAACAAAGGTGTGAACGGCAAATGGAATTTTAGAGTACCCTAAATGTAGGGACGGTTGCGTCTCTAGAGCGGAAATCCAAACGAGGTGTTTACGAGGCGTTCAAGATGTTATTTTGTTCATTGTTTTTTAATCATCAGCTTTATCCCGCGACCACGTCCGCGTGGACTTTATAAACACAGGTTCCAAGTATAATATGAGAGCGCGATCCACAGACAGGTCAAACAGTTTATCTTCATAAACCGAATTACATGTGACTTACATATATCGAAACTGAAGTAGGTTTTTTTTAAATTAATTATTTTAATCACTTACAGATTTATGTTAGACTTAATGTTAAGCGACACTGTGGCTGAAGATAAAGCATATATCTTTAAGACAGTTTAAGACAAGAGTGAAAAGGTTTCTTCTAGGTGAGCGTGCTACATCTTTGACCGCATCGTCACTTAAAAAAAGGTGAGATAGCCGTATACAAGTTTTTAGTAATAATATACTTTCTTTTTAAATATAGGTTGACGTAAGTTTAGCCATCGTCGTTACCTTCTTCTAAATCTACTAATTCCTTCTTCGACCACTTCGTCACTTACTTATCACTCATATAAATTGTGTTATTTTCTAATAAATCGTGTATAGCATCGTGTTGATCGAATAAAATTGTGATAAAGCTACCTATTGCACGGATCGGTTCGGTTGCTTCTCTTTAAAACGCCCACTTCATATTCTGATAGTAAAACAATACCTTTTTAATCGGATAAAAACCCGCCAGACGCCATTTCGTCAATTATGCAAGGAACAGTGAATGAGCAAATTTAAATTCACTGCTGTATTCGCATCGGCGTCCGATTGGCTCGATGCTATCTGTAATGCATTGGATAGATCATAGTGCATGCACCGCATGGCAAAGTAAGTATGTACAGTAGTTTGTATTGATTTTGGCAAAGTATCGTATCCATTGAAACAATAATACGCTAGATTTGACAGCCTCTGTGGTGTAGTGGGCAGGTTGGCTCAAGTCACATACACCAGGTACAGGTAGCGGATTCGAATCCCGCGATGGGACCAATATTTGTTAACAAAAAAATGTAAGCATTTGTTTGTTAACAAACATTTGTCTTTTTGGAATTGGTTTAGTATCTGGGTATTGTGAGACCATGTTCCTCATACTTTCTGGTTCCCTAGATACAGGAAATCCTAGTTAGGGGCCAAAAAAACGTAACCTCATACGTTTACGTTTTCAGAATAAATATTTCCTTAATTTTATATCAATCTTTTCAAATTGCTTTCGACTACATAAAAATACTTAATCACTGGTTTGCTCTCGCCCTGCTTCTGTTAATTAATATCAGATATCTGCCAAATTCTGGCCCTTAAGTAGGATTCTTTATATATAAGGAACTAAAAACTACGAGGACCATGGTCCCACAATTGCTCCATGGAACAAAACAAATACTTGCACAAATTATTTGTCTCGTGTATCGGGAATCGAACCCGCAACCATTGTGGTATAATTTCACCATTCTTATAGTTATAGGACCCCTGCTGACGCACTGGCACACACTGGCTTTCTCTCAGAGAGAGTATGAGAATGATGTCATATGTTTATTTACGCTTAATAGATCTATGTTTGGCCACTATCTCGCTTGATGTGAAGCGATGATGTGGCCTAAGATGGAGCACATAGATCTAGAGAGAGACGGCAGTTGAGCGGCTGCTCAGACCCGTCTTCCCCGATGGTTCACCGAACGTTCACTTGACGGCACGGCTTTGTTCGGTGGGTGGTATTACAACCACGGCCAGAGCCTAACACTTGTAACAGCGCGTAAGCAGATTTCACACGATGTTTTCCTTCACCACTTTAGAGCGTGCGTGCAAAATCTGCACATAACTATAAGTCATTGGTGCAGGGCCGAGTTGGGATTCGAACCTAGGTGCGTCGGATCGAAAGGCGCACGAGTTCCCGCTGAGCCACACTCGCTCTAAACTGTTCTGAAATTTCTACTGGGTAGCTTATATGGGTAGCTCGGCTATGACTTTTGCGGTGACATTCCGACATCATCGTTAGCCTTTATGAAAAGGCTAATTTCCGAAATGGCTTCTAAAAACTGCTCTACTACGCTTTTAAGGGCCAAAGCATACACGATCAGTCATCATCGGTCTAATCGCTTTTAGAAAGTTAGTTGCAAACTTGCACAATGCACTCCGCTCATTTGAACGCCAGTCGCAGTGATTAATAATTGCAGTGTGCCGTAAAAAGTACTGCGTAGCACTGCATTGCGCTCATCATCCCGAGACATCAGATATTTAATTAAGTTTCATATGCCCAGAAATTTCGCTGGCCCTAGCATACTATAACAAATTAATAGCCCTAAAGCAAACTATAACAAGACTTATATCGCCCCAAATTACTACCTTAACTTCGACCTTTCTATATTTATTACGATTGCTTAAGCATAACTTTAAGCAAGCCTCGTAAAACTTTATGAGCAAATAACCATACTGCATTAATTTCGATTTTTTGCATGCATTGAGTTCTTTTTTATTTTAAACCCAGAACTCGGATAAGGTTTCGGAATGATCAAGTATTTTCGAAGATGTAAAACTAGATATCATAAAATAAAAACTTTATACACCTAGTGGAATAATAATTGGATGATTTATATAGATGTAAATTCACGGCCTATTATATTATTAATTAAAGTAACGAGAGTACTTTTGATTTTGTTCCTCATTCGCCAATGAGGCGAAGGGGGCGAATGCGGAATAAAATCATTTTTCATGTATACGTTGTGCCAGAGTTGTTGCTGATGCAGATTTCCGTTACATCAGCGGAGGTGCACTAGTACGCGTGAGCTGGCGAGAAAAGCGAGCGCGCCGCGGCAGCGGCCGGCGATGCGCCAGAAGAAGAATTAGCCATAGTCATATTTATGTGATGCAGCGAGGAATATAGTAAAGTTAGTGTCTTATCACTAATTAAGGCTAGTAGCTATAAATAAAAAGTCTTCTGTGTATGTCAGGCATTTTATATAGCTAACCAAGTATGCCAAATAATGGATTTCATGAGTAAAATTGTTCAAATTTGGGTTACATTTTTGCAATTTTCTTAAGTATCTCTATTTGTTTTGAAGATAAATTATAGCCTATGTTACTTTCTGATAATTTAGCTTTCTATTGGTGAAAATATGGTTAAAACCGGTCCAGTAGTTTCGGAGCGTATTCGTTACAAACAAGCAAAAAATCTTTCCTCTTTATAATATTTTTATAGATTAAACAGTTAGGGTTTCAAAAGTTATTACTGACATTAGCAGAAGTAGGTAATAATAGTAGGGGTAGTGATGTTATGGATACTGACTATTAATAATAAATAGTATTATGATGTACAAAATTAGGTAGGTATACATAAGGATGTATGGGAATAAAAAGAGAATCGTGAACTTACACGTTACATTCTTTTCCCAAAAAAAAATGTCTAATCTAATTCCTAGTATTTTTTTTCTTAAAAGCAAACTACTCTCTTAAATACCTACGACGTAGGCTCAAAGCCGTGGTATATAAAGAGTTTTACCCTTCTATCACTCACTTTGAAACCCTATCGTGAGCCGGGTACAATCAGCACCTATAATAAGTATCTTATGCTATTGAAAGAAGATTCTTGAAGCAGATTACTCGTAGTGCTTCAAAAATCTTCAGCATAAAACTAAGGTAATAAATACTTTAGCACTGACCTTCAGTCAGAACCTATGACCGTGACCTACGAGTATATATACTCTTATGTCGCTTCTGACTACAATTTGAGTATGGGAAAGAAATGGAAAGACAAGGTTACCCTTTTTTTCAGTCTTGATATTTTTAACCGACTACAAAAAAGGAGGAGGTTCTCAATTGGACGGTATGTTTTTTATTTGTTTTTTTTATTTTTTATTTATTTTGTGTATGCTTGTTACGCGATTACTCCGCCAAATTAATTATGATGATTCTTTTTTTGTTTGGTAGGTCCCATATAAATTTTATCGATATTTGAAAAAATTTCAATCAATCACTTTTTGAAAAAATTAACAAAATCAAAATATATAAGTTTGGTCTTGAAGTCGGGTCTTGCCTTTTCTAAAAAAATATTATGTATTAAGTTACAATTTTTAACGTAGGTTTTTTAATTTATTTGTATAATGGGTAATATGACGTTAAAAAGTTCATTTTTGTGTCTATTTAATTAATATGTTTTGACTTTTGAATTTTGACCTTGACCTTTATACTTATGTTGCTTCTGAGTGTACCATCACTTGCTCCAAAACATTTTCCTTTTAGGAGAGAGAAAGAAAAAATACATTTTTATTGAAGACATACACGCTCTTTGAAGTTATCTGTACTATTGTCTGTTTGTATTCGCAAAGGGTTGTTTGAGCCTCGATATCGAGTTCGTAACGTCGACATTGATATGTAGAAGTTATCACACAAAGCTTTTCTCTGGGATGGTTGGGATTTTGTTTCTACCTGTAACGAGACCTGACATTTTCCCAAAGGAAAGCTTCACGCGTTTCTGACAAATGGAGGCATGTAGAGTTAGAACCTATAACTGAAGTTCTTTCATTTTATTATCACTTTTTATTAAGTCACTTTCAAATCAAATCAAATACTTCATTGCCAGAATGTGGTAAACAAAGTTGATAAATAATGAAGATAATTCTTAACATTCTGCCATAACAATGGTGTGCAATATTAACATAATTAAAATAATGTTATTTGCGGAAGCTTTTAATTGGCTTTTCTTATATTAACTTGTCAAACTACTTTGTAACAACAGCTGTTAGCCCCAAACAAAATAAAACAAAATAAAATAATTTGAAAAAATATGATTACATGAAATTCAATTTGTCAGATTATTTTAAGTTAATTTATGTAATTAATGTCCAAATTTCGTCAATTCAAATGTTAGTATTAAAAATATTATAATAAAAAGTTAATTAAAAATCGATATAGGTGAACTTTCTTGTTTGTCTGTATGTCGTTCCGGGTGGAATCTTGCAGCTCAAATTTCGAGCACTTCCCGATTTGCTATCCGGCTGAAACTTGCAGGGAAGCTCACAACTCAATGACAATGCATTCTAAGTCCATAAAAATGTGATTTTAGGTATTTTTTTTTTAATCTATTACGAATTCTTGTCTATAATCGCTTACAGATTTATGTTAGAACTGTTGTTAGGTAACAATGTCGCCGAAAATTAAGCACGCTTAAGCATGTGTGTTAAAGATAGTGAACAGGTTTTTTCTAGGTTAGCGTGCTACATCTTCGACCGCATCGTTACTTAATAACAGTTGAGATAGCGGTCAAACGCAAGCCAAGGAATTATTTAAAAAAACCGGACAAGTGCGATCGGACTCGCCCACCGAGGGTTCCGTACAAAGACTATATTTTTATGATTTAATTACAAATGTATAGTTTCCAGATTTTTGACTATACTTGTAGTATAAGACAATATTACTTGCCAAATTTCATAGTTATAGCACCGAAAGTACCTATAAATTTTGTTTCCTTTGAGAGTGTCGAAATATACGCTTTTGCGGCATAAACGGCCGCATCTTTTTTTAAGTAAACTTAGAAGTTTGTTTTTTCACAGCTTTAAGGGACTGTAAACCTGAGTATATGGTTTTAATTTCAATTTTATACCTCCACGCGTTCTGGAAATAAAGGGTCTTGACACACAGACGCACAGGCAGACAGACAGACAGATGGACAACAAAGCAATCCTTTAAGGGTTCCGTTTTCCTTTTGAGGTACGGAACATTTGCCTGTCTTCCTGGTGGTTCTAAACACGACGAATGTTCCGCGCTTATGATCCACAGTTGTAGTCAAAGTGTGTGCCCTCCGGACCATTAGGTTATTTACCCTTTGGATAAGTCTGTTGGGATAGTTAGATCCCCGTGAGTGTAATTTAATTAAACCCAATTTCCAAATAGTCAAACCCCCTTACGCAGGTGTTTAGTTTTGGAGGTCTTTGTCTGCAAATAAATTTAACGTAATTTCTGTAAACACAAATTATGGTATACCTACTAAGTATTAACACTATACTATTTCCTATTAATATTATGAATGCGAAGGTTGTTAATATGGATGTATGGATGTTTGATACTCAATCACGCATTAACTAGGTACCGAGCGGATACTGATGAAATTTGATAAATCGAGAAACCGCGAGTGAAACCACGGGGCGCAGCTAGTAATATTATTAATGCGAAAGTTTGTATGTTAGTGTGTTTGTTTGTTACCTCTTCACGTTGTAATGGCTTAAAGGATTTGAGTGAAATTTGGAATGGAGGTAGCTTGTACCCTGGATTAACACATAGGACACTTTACATCCCGGGAAACTGCGAGTGAAACCGGCGCAGCTAGTAACCTATTATAATTATTATTTTGCTATTTGTTGAGGCTTTACATTGGCTTTTTATATTAATTTGTCAAATTACTTTGTAATAGCTGTTAGCCAAACAAAATATAATATAATAATTGCTCTTAATTCTTCAATAATTTATATGTTATCGCATTTTGCTAGAATATGCAGAAAACCCATCATGACCTAATTAATTCACGCTAAATTTTTCAATAATTTATTTTTATCGCAAAAATATGCAAAATATTCTAATTTTCATTTAAAATTCACGCGTTACAAATAGTTAAGCTTAAACCACTAAATTCTTCTAAAATAAGACTAATTAAATTCATGCATTCCGTTAATCCAGACATGATAATCCAGCCAAGTTTAGCTCAACATGTCCATAAAACCAATGCTGAGGCTTGTTATTAACAATGCCGGTATATCGCGCACCCTTTGCCCTTTGGGTCAAGGTCAGAATGGTGGGTTATAAAGAATCGTATTCACTGAAGTTTTGTGTTAAACTTATTTCAACTGCGGCGTATTAAATAGGAAAGGGTTAGAATTTCAACGATAAAACAAATTATATATATATTTTTGAACCCCCGACGCAAAAAGGTATAAATTTGACTACTATATGTGTCTGTCTGTAGCACCAAAGCTCTTAAATTGGTGAACCGATTTGGATGCGGTTTTTTCATTTGAAAGCAGCCTTTCTAGCGGTGGTTTTCAGATGTGATTCGTCAAAATCGGTTCAGCCGTTTTTTTTACTTTTTATAGGTTTTTTGTGTCCGGGGTTTTTCGACTAAAAATTAGAAAAAAATTAGTCAATTGAAACCGATTTTTTTATTTTATAAATACGCTCAATCACATACAAATAGGATTTCCTGTATCAAGGGAACCAGGAACTACGAGGTCCATGATCCCACGTCGCCCAGATACGAAACCAATGCTTGCGCCATTTTTCTATGCACAAACATTTATCCAGTCGCGAGAATCAAACCCGCAACCTCAGTGGTGTATAAAATTTGAGCCAACCTGCCGATCCACTACACCACAGAGGCTATCTATTGATTTCATCAGAGGTAGTTGATAAGACCAAAGCAGTGTGGCATAAACGCCACTACATCGCGTCGGGCTTATTGCCTTCAGGGTCAAGGTTAGAATGGTGAGTTGTAAGGACTCGCGCAGACTGTCACAATTCTAAAGGGAATTTAGTTCAACAATAGTGTAGGTATATGTTACGGCTAATAGCCAAAGTGCGGCTATACCTAGTTTTAACCGGCTACAACTAGGTGCAGCCGGCTACATGCGGTTCAACTTAGATGTATCCTACGCAAGATTGTAAACTGTCGAAAGATTTTGCACCGTCGCATTATTAGTAGGTCTCTTGTATGCCAGAGACCTACCTCGAGTAAAAAGTTTATTTAGAATTTAACGTTAATTTCAGTGTGTGCAAATGAATCCTTGTCAAAATGGAAAGCCCATTTAGTTAAATTGGATTTCAAACCCCTATAATTTAGTTAACCTGAGTTCAGGATGTCAGAGGACTTTGTTGAGAGCTCGCTTTATACACCTACACAAAGTTTGATGGATATTAACTAATCAAACTCAGTACAATGTTGTACATAGGTAGGTCTCTAGTATGCGGGAGGCCGTCTTGGTAGGTACCACCGCTTTCCCAGTTATTCTGCCGCCAAGCAGTAGTGCGCAAGCATTACTGTGTTCCGGTTTAAAGGGCATTGTAGCCAGCGCCATTACTAGGCATATGAGACTTAATATCTGATATCTCGGAGTGATGAGCGCATTGCAGTGTTACGCAGTGCTTTTTATGGTATTAAAAGTTCTGGGTGACACTGCAATTGTTATGTGCGGGCGTGGCGCTTACCATCAGGCAAACGACTTGCTCGTCTCATCATTCAGTTTCATAAAAAAACGTACCTACCGTACAGTCAGAGACGGAAATTGTTGAACATTACGAGTATATTTTTAATAACAACCGCCCACGACTTTTTTGTCGTCGACATGACCAAATATAGCCTATGTTACTCAGGGATAGTGTAGCATTCTATTAAAGAAAGCATTTTCAAAATCGTTTCAGTAGTTCCAGAGATTATATCCTCTACAATCATAACTACTTACTACTTTACCTCTTTATATTATTAGTATAGAAGTATAGATAAGCCTCTCTAATATTGGCACTAAAATTAGTCATCATCATCATTCCATTACGTTCCCACTGCTGGGACAAGGGCCTTCTCTTAAAGAGAGAGTATGGGCCATAATCCACCACGCTGACCCAGTGCGAGTTGGTGGATGTCACATGTCCTTGATTTTTCGGGTTAAAGAATATTTATTTCTCAACAAGAAATTACATTTCACTTATATGAGAAAAAAAAAAAAAAAAAAAAAGGCTTAAAGTAAATTATGTGCTTCGACATTTTGTGAATATAAAAGTAACTTAGGTATAAAGCAGACAATATTATCATAAACTATTTTCTAACTACCCGCAGGGATAAAATCGTACCTAGTTTGGACGTATAATATTGACATGACAGGCAAGAATATACGTAGGCGCCACAGTGCAAGCAACATCAGATTGATAACTTGTTTATCTTAGTAATGTTATGTCGTTCAGTATGTGTCTCTTTAGTTTATTTTTAAAAATGTTAAAAGAAACTGCATTCTTCACCTCCTTTGGTAATTTGTTATAAATTTGTACTCCCGCAAAACTTATGGTTCTCGTACCATGGGTGGTTCGCATTTTTTGTGATTAATTCTTGAGGATGCCGGTTTTGGCACGATGTTTTCCTTTACCGTTTTTAGAGCGAGTGTTAAATCCGCACATAACTTAAGAAGGTCAGTCGTGTGAGGCCAGCGAGATTCGAACTTGGGTGCGTCGGATCGAAAGTCGCACGTTCTGCCACTGAGCCAGACACGCTTCAAGTTAGTTACTTATGTCAATGTTGAACAAAGACTTTCTTTTTCTATAGGCAAATAGGTCAATGAGTTAATTCAAATAATAGTCAATAGGAATGTACGAAATTTAACCACTTCATTGTTCTCTTTAACCCCGTTTTTAACTGACTTCAAAAAACGAGAAGGTTCTCTGTTAAATGTTTAGTACAGTATTATTTGTTATGTGTAGTACAGTATTGTGGTTTAATGTAGTGTTGCGTGTATCTGTCTGGAATAAATGTATTTTCTTTATCTGTTCGATTGTACTTTTTTATGTTTCTTACCTCAGAACTCCGTCATTTATGAACCGATTTGGAAAATTCTTTTTGCATTGGGTTCAGTATATATAGATTCAGATATTTGACCTTCGAGGATACATTGAAGTCGGTATTTGTTTATTTTTTCTAAAAATTAATCTAAACATATTGACAAAAACAATGAGATAAAAAATCAAAAGAAAACAGAAGAATAGATGCAAGATGATTAAGACGTTTGTCAGATTAATAACAAACTATTATTTGATAAGAGGTTCAGAAACTGGCCATAAGTAAACACATTTTTCCTGAGGATTTCTACAAAAATGTTTGTAACATTTCAATTCCCTACTCGGGAAGTCGGCACACGCCTTATGAACGAATGGTCGGGATATTAGGGTCGTAACATGAGTCTTGGGGAGGCCTCACTTTGATAACGCTATATGCTATCTCTCACTAGATTACGGTGATTTGGAGGATGGCAAATCATTTGCCAAAGGTGGGAACATACAACACAGATACATTTCTCGTTCATGAAACCTCTCACGAAAGACTTATGGTTTAACGAAGGAGATAATTTAAACGTTAATAGAAATTGTCCTGGTTGTTGCTTACGACAACAGTCGTTAAGTTTAGGCCTTCAGGCGGTCTATATTTAACTTGCAATGTTTGTTTGTTTGGGTCAAATCTTGCAAGTTGAATCAGTGGTTCTGATTCAACTTGCAAGATTTGACTTGAATTCCTCTTATCCTACGAAGTTGAAATTTTGCATACTTGTCAAAGTCCCATGACAATGCAATATTATGGTGATAGCTAGCTGATCGGATGATAGAGACGGAAGGTGGTCAATGGAACTCCTTGACGGGTAATCGTATACTACTAGTGTTTGGGCTCATTTTAATCTGCTCGCGGTTCTGATTACGAGCTTGTCCCGAAAAATATATTTTTCAACAAAAATCTTGTTATTTTCTTAACTTCTCTATCGGAAACAATAACACAATTTAAAAGTCACGCCAAGCAACGATGGTGCAATATATTCAAGTGACTTCAGTATTAAGTTACCAGAATGTGCCGTCTTCACGTGACAGCATTGATTGATGACGGCACTACCTTTCTCTACTTACTGTATATTACTTTGGGCTGGATTTTTGTTTTTGCTGACTTTATAGAGCCTTTAAGGAAGAATCTATACTAACGGTTTGATGGCCAGCGAGATTACTGGACATTATGAGACTTAAATGCTAATTGTCTCAGGGTGACGAGCGTGCAGTGCCATGCAGAATTTTGCATGACAAAGTTCTGGGTGGTGCTGCAACTGTTATGGGCAGGCTTACCATGAGGCAAACGGCCTGCTCGTCGCGTCATTCCGATACATTAAAAAAACTTAAAGCTGAAATAAACCCGGGTAAAAAAGGGTATAAAAGTAAAAGAGTATAGTAAAATACCGCTTTGCCAGTTATTCTGCCGCCAAGCAGTATTATGCAAGCATTGCTGTTATCCAGTTTGAAGGACATATCGCTAATATCGCCATGTGGACCAAAGTACACAAATCCGACAGATGAGACTGATAATATGTTATGTCAGTATTGAGCGCAATGCAGTGCTACGCAGTACTTTTGCTTGGTATTATAAGTTGTCGATGGCACTGAAATTATTATGGGCAAGCGTGGCGCTTACCATCAGGCGAACGACTTGCTCGTCTAATTGCACATTAGCATAAAAAAGCTTAAAAAACATAGCTATTATACTAACAATCCAGCACAATCTGTAAGAGCGGTTTTTTTCTATAAGGTAGTCTTT
This sequence comes from Petrophora chlorosata, assembly GCA_951640565.1. Lineage (NCBI taxonomy): Eukaryota > Metazoa > Arthropoda > Insecta > Lepidoptera > Geometridae > Petrophora > Petrophora chlorosata. Next base: position 1,178,641 of record OX621199.1, on the reverse strand, counting down.
CTAAAACTCAATTAATAAATATAACATTAAAAATAAAAACATAATGAAACTTCTAGATACGTCACAGTGTATCAACAAACAGAAGCTCGACTAACGCCCATTTTCTAGTAAAACTGGCAGTATAACGATAGGGTGCCGGAAGTGGTGGCGTGCGCAGAAGCCGGAAGTGCCCGATCGCGATAACACTTTAAAGTCGAGGTGCATTCACCTCCTAGATGCTTGAAATTAGTACAAATGGGTACCACATAACAGCAGTTGGATAAAAAAAAGTATTAACTACTAGATCTCGACTTAGACGTAAAAAGTACCTCAAAGAACCGCGAGAAAGCGCATATTTGAAGAGGCCCGACTGAACCTACTGCAATTGAATTTGGTAACCTGGATTTAAAGAACCAACTTTTAAATCATAAGCTTCGTATTGTAGCAGCACTTCAAGATATTGTATCTTAGTCCATAGTATATTGTTATAATTAAAACGTTGGCTTATCAACCAAACGTTTTACAGCTATGCCGAATTCCAAGGGACTAAGTAATAGTTGATTTACTCTCTGTCATTTTTATTTTTTATTTTACTTTATTCAACTTATAATTTATTTTTAACTTATGACATTTAATTGACATTATTGTGCAATTATGGTACAAAGTAGTACTAATAATTATATTATTTTATTTATTGTATTACGTCACGTGTATTTTTAATATGAATTAATGACTATGACTATGACTATTTATAGTGTATATAGTGTCAGTCCATAGTGTCTTTAGTGACTTATTTTTTTCTAATATTGTGTCTTTATGTTATTTGGTATGCAATAAAATGTATTGAATACGTAGTGGAATACAATACATTAAAACGTCATTTTTTTTCTTTCTCGTGTGGTTTACACTCGTGTCGGAGTTGTAGGTCCGACATGGCCTAACGACGGTTGTTCCAAGACAACAACCTGGGCCGACGTGACGGCTTAGCATGCCCTCCAAAGCATGGCAGCGCTTAGATGTAAATAACTACACACGGTCACCCATCCAAGGGGTGATGGCGGTGGACGTTGCTTAACCTACATACGAACGGCTAGGTGAGCTACGCTACGCGCGCAACGAAAGTTGAAATGCGTAATCACTGCAAATATTTTCTTAAACATGCTAATGTGAAAATATGAAATGAAGCATGATAAATATCCAATCTTTAATTATAATTTTCCGCAGCCATAAATCTCAATTAATTAATGTATCAAAATTTATTATAATGATGAAGGGCCGCGTTTTATTTCCCTATTTTGTTATCGGAAAGAAAATATTCGTGACCGGCGAAATGATCGCGTAACTAGGCGTTAGCACGTAATAAAACGTTGTTTTGTTTACGTTTGCTTTAAAACTTTGTTTGGGGCTCGAGTATTTAGGTAAACGAGCACGAATCGTGCTCTGATTGTAGGAATACGATTAAATTCTTGTACCCAAAAGTTCTTTTGCTTGTTACTTCTGCTACTGATTAGTACGTTTACCGATTTTGTTTAGAAGGAAAAAAGTCACATGAAATCAAAGTGAAAACCCTCCTTGATTACTGAAGCGATAAATACAAAAAGATAGAGTAAATATAGTGCAGAGGTTTACATTAATTTCAACATAAATCTAAAATACAAAAGATTGTAAGTTTTATCAAAAACATATTAAAATTAATGTTTATTCCTGGTTAAAAAAATGTTTGGTACCTAAACCAGAAGACTCCTTAGACCTACAACATTACTGAATATGATTTGTTTTGTACTTGATAGGTAGGAATAAAGATAATCAAAATAAGTCGCTTTCAATTTGACAAAAAAATATGCAACAATTTAAGGAACAGTGCCTTCGTTAGGCGCACCTAGTCCGATATATTCAGTTAGGTATAATTTTATTATAGTTTCACAGAGTTCTGCAGTAAAGTTCGCGCAAGAAACTTCAGGCAACAACGGCTCTGTTACTAATAAGCTCTGGAAAATCCGTTAATCCAATTTGTTATTTTTATGCGGAAATTCTAGAAGTTTACTGGATACGGTAGCCGGAGATTAGGTGGAACAGCTTTTCATTTTTTTCAATTAAAATATCACAATTTGAAATCCTATGTGCAGTTAAAACAAAATAAAAACATTTCAAAATCAACTTCACAAAACTTTTAATAATTTTACTTCTTCGTAATTTCTTCCGTTTGTTGTTGTTACTCAGTGGCATTTATGCACCAATTTGTTACCGATCACCGATCAATCCGCCAATTGCACCAAATACTTTACCACGTTTTGAGTAAGTCATTTCCTTGTTTGTCTGTCTGTCGTTCCGAGTAGAATCTTGCAACTCAAATTTCGAGTACTTCTCTATTAGCTATCTAGCTGCAACTTTCAGGATAGCTCAGAACTCGATGACAATGCATTCTGAATTCATTTATTAGCATGTAATGCCGACCTACCCACAAAAGGCGCATAAAAATGTGGCTTTAGATAGGTATATTTCCACATAAATACAATCTGCGTATGTTCAAATCAAGAGTGAACAAGTACTTACTGGGTAAGCATGCTACATCTTCGACCACATCGTCGCTTCCCATCAGGTGAGATCGTGGTCAAACGCTGAACCAGTAAGACGTAAAAAAAAAATATTTTTCTCTCACTTTCTTGTTTAGTAACTTATTTCTATATATATCATCAAAGTTTGATGACAATGAGGACTTGCCTATCATACACTCTCAAGTCTTAAAGAGAACAGTTGACTGCTCAAGTTATTATTATCAACTCATAAAGCGCTAATGCTACTAAAAATACACCTACTTAAATAGCTCACAATAACTCTTTCGCATGTTTCAATATTACAGCAGTTCCCGTGTGATATCGGAAAACTAACAATATCGACGATATCGGTAGAAACACGTGGTATTTATTACAAACGTAACCTTTATTTAATGGCCAGTATTGTTGTAGGAACAGGTATAATCCAAGGGAATAGAGGGCAATAGCGTGTAGGTTAGTAGTACGAGGTTAGTTTTTTTTTTTACGCTTAATAGATCTATGTTTGGCCACTATCTCGCCTGATGTGAAGCGATGATGTGGCCTAAGATGGAGCACATAGATCTAGAGAGAGACGGCAGTTGAGCGGCTGCTCAGACCCGTCTCCCCGATGGTTCACCGACCATCATCCCGAAACACGACTAGGTCGCTTAACGGCATGGCTTTGTTCGGTGGGTGGTATTACAACCACGACCAGAGCCTACCACTCCGAAGCGCGTAAGCGGGTTTCATCACGATGTTTTCCTTCACCGTTTTAGAGTGAGCGTGCAAAATCGCACTTAACTATAAGTCATTGGTGCAGGGCCGAGTCGGGATTCGAACCCAGGTGCGTCTGATCGAAAGGCGCATGAGTTCCCGCTGAGCCACACTCGCTCTATATCGTTTAGGCGAGTAACCATCTCATAGCAAGCATGATCCATCGTCGACCGCGTCATCACTCCATCAGGCGAGACATCGGTCAAATGTTTGCCTATCAAGAAATTAAAAAAATATAAACTGCTATAATTACAATATGCAAATTATAATTTTGGTTTCGGTTTAAGTTATTTAAAATGTGGTTTAAAGCTTTTTGTCTGTCTGTCTGGCTGTCGTCCGGGTGGAATTTTTCAACTTAAATTTCGAGCACTTCCCAAATAGCTATCCGGCTGAAACTTTCAGGGTAGGTCACAACTCGATGACAATGCATTCTAAATCCCCATGCAATGCCGACCTAATCACAAAATGCGCATAAAACGTGGCATTTGCTAGATTTTTTTTTAATGTGTAGATTTAACAATCATAAAATGTATCATTATTATAATTATTATGAGCCCATTACGTTCCCATTGCTAGGACACGGGCCTTTATTCTTAGCGAGAATATCCACCACGCTTAGTGCGGGTTGGCGGATGTCATATGCCCTTAAATTTTGTGATTATTGAACTTGCCGCTTTTCTCATGTCTTCCTTTACCTTTTTTAGAGATCATAACTTAAGGAAATTCTTTTTGTAGCAGTGGGATCTGAACTCCAGTGGGTTGAGTCAAATGTCGCACGAGTACTCAAAAAAAAACATCAAACGTACGTCTTTGCTGTAATGATAACATTTTTGCTCTTAAGTACACGTAAAATGTACGGACACAATAAACTCACGCACGGCAAAAAACTAGTAAAATAAATTACTTCGTGCAACATTGTTAATTATCACCATGGACCAAATATATAAGGTCCATGTTATCACACAAGACTGAAATTAGAGGGTAGAATTGCCCTTTAAAGGTAGCAAAGAAAACTAAATAGCCTTTATTATCCTTGTCTCCATTGTCCTCTGAAAGTAAATGACCAAATCGTATTTCTATTGTATCCTGTATTTTCGCAAATGGTGGAGTAATTATAATATCGAATAACTGAAGCGTCAGGCCGCGAACGACGCCACTCGTATACACTATACAGTCAGTGAGTAAAGGAACTCATTTCTGATATTGAATGCATGAGCGCATGCTAGGCGAATATCTTAAGATTTTAAATAACCAGGAAGAAAAAAGCCAGTGGCGGGTAGCAACTGGACTCTCACTGCCCAAAACCGGGAGAAAAAAGAAATGGAAAACTTTAAAGGAGGCCTACACCAGTCAATTGGTAAAAAATGGCTTAAGAAGAAGAAGAAGAAAGATGAAAAATGATATTGCTCGGGCAGGGATCGAACTTGCGTCTTCGTAATACCATCCCGACGCGTCGGGACGTCTTAACCACTGGGCCACTGAGCCAGCTGCTCGAGCAACCAAATTTCTTCTATCCTTCATATATCGTCTTATGGGGACGATTCTACGTCATCTGTCGTCAATGTCGCCAGTGTTTAAGACGTCGGGACGGTATACCGAAGACGCAGGTTCAATCCCTGCCCGAGCAATATCATTTTTCTTCTTCCTAATTATATAAAATCTTAAAATAACTCATCTTCATACAAATGACTATGACTCACAGATTCTCACATACTGAACGCAACTTTCTGGAAATACGATATTATATAATTGACTATTGTAGATGTAAATGAATCATAATGATGACATACACTATTGAATTGCAAATTTCCTGTGATGATAGTTGTAATTTGAATTTGAATAAATAAATAATAATAACGATCTTAATAGAGATTTTTCTTTTCGGTGTTTAACTAGGATTATCTGTATTTAGAGAACCAGGAATTACGACGACTAAGCCCCACAACACCTAGACAAAATACATGAAAAAGTTGCCGAAATACGGATTTTTATATTTAATTACAGAGAATAATAGACTTCATCACTCACTTCATCATTCTTATGTATCTTCGAAGCCCAAGGTTGAATATCGATGAAATACATATGGGACCACTTGCTATACTCAATCCACCGCAAAAAAGAACTTTCCAAATCAGTTTATAAATGACGAAGATCCGAGGTATCAAAAATAAAAAAAAAACTACAATCAAATTGATGAGAACCTCCTCCTTTTTGAAATCGGTTAAATTGGTTTGCTTGAACATGATTTTACACGCGTCTTTTGAATACTTTTTTAACTGTGAATAGGCGCAGTTCAATCGGCGCGCGTCGTACTTACACCGTCGCTGCTCAGTTGGAGACTCACTACTGTTACACACTGCACTGTGCAGCAAGCAAAGCTGTGTAGCAAACCCGGTCCAGGTGGCCAGCAATGAATTCACATATTTTTTAAACGAATACGTTTTAATTATCCCGCTGATTATCAGATTCGCAGTAAATGAGCCACTGTCCTCGTTCCGGGATTGATAGGGGTTGCCCACTGTAGCTTAATTAGCTTGGAAATTACACCGTTTTGGGTTTATTTCTAATTAATTTCGTTGCCTCATAAGGGGTCTAAACATGTTTCATTAAATTATACGAACATAAATGAAGAATAAGGGTTTTCAAGAGACCTACTATTGTAAATCAATTCTTAACAAAGGTTTCTTAACATACGATAAAAATTTCATAAATCATGAATTTATATATGTACTTATATTGATAAACAGTGGAGATTATAACAATGTTTTCTAACCTAACCTATTTATAAATGCAAAAGTGTGTGTATGTGTGTGTGGTTTTTACAGTTTCATCAGTAAAAAAAAACAGTCTTCGCCTATATTGGGGGATCGGACAGTAATCGAAAAAAGTCTAAAATGTAGAGTGCAAGTTTGTTGAATCAGAAAGATCATTCAATCAATATTTTTGTAATATAATGATTATTTATATTTTTATATCAATAAATAAAATCTAATAATTCAGACATTTTTTATCTGTAACACCAACCATTACAGTGCATGACGTCATCCAAAAGTAAATACCGTGTGCAAAGCTTGTGTTTATTTTATATTTTTGCTTTTTATCTAAATCAAAACGATACCTATGTGTTTCATTCCATGACGCCCCGTAAGTCCTTTTACTTCACAAAAACGTATAAATCAATCCTACTGCCTCCATCGGCAGTTTCGAGTCGGCGAAGTTGGATGCGTCACCGACTGCTGTCACCCCGCCCGACGCCCCGCGCCCCATCGCCCATCCCTCTGCACCTGTGCAGATGACCGACCCGCGTATGCACGTCCACCCCTGAACGTGCGTACGCCGCCGCCGCCGCCTCACCACGGAAAACAGAGCGGCCTAATGGAGGAAAGCAGAGTCGCGGCGCACCTGTTCCTAAGGGTGCACCTGTGGCTCCAGCTCCAACGAAACAGTGTGACGAGGAGGGTTTCATCAAGGTGGAGAGGAAGAAGAAGCTCACTCCTCAGAACCAGAACAAGTGCGGCACCGCACCGACCGGACCGTGCCACCTACTGCTCCCGGTGATTCCCACGACGCTACTCTACGTGTCCCACCTACATTTCTCCATCGAAGCTGAAGATGTTACTGAGTACTTTGAGGAGAAAACCAATGCTTTTCTGAGGGTCGTGCGGTTGGAGTCGCGCCACAACGTGAATTTTAATACATTTGTGGTGCGTGTTCCTACTGAACATCTGTCGACCTACATGTGTGAGGAATTCTGGCCAAAGGGTATCGTGTTTCGACGATTCAGAGGACGGCTGCAAGCGTCACCGCTGACACCGCAAGCTGACACCACGCAGTTGCGTCACACATCGCCGACAAAACGTGTCACATAAACATAATTTCTTTAATATAAATTATATGTATGTTAGTTCTAAGGTATATATTTATGGCCGTAGAATAAGTAAATAACATCTGTAACTTATTTTAATGTTGCTTGAAATAGAGATTAAATAAATAAATGAAATAAAGAAATCATTTTTCAAGTTCAAGTTTATGACGTTACACCTGAGGTGACCTTTTGCGCGGCAATATTTGAAATATAACATATAAACAAAGGTTTAGGTACTTTTAGGGCTTAATTTAATTAAAAAACTATTTTTATGGCTATATATATATATAATGATTAGTTTTAAACACTTTTTGAAAAGTTGAACTCCCTGCCAGAGTCAGTCTTTACCGATAGCTACAATCTAGGAATCTTCAAGTCTCGAGTGAACAGGTACTATCTTGGTAAGCGTGCCAGATCGTCGACCGCATCGTCGCTTACCATCAGGTGACATAGTGGTCAAACGCAAGCCAATTAGCAATAAAAAAAAGTTGGCATATCCCTTATTGTAATGAAACTTAGCTATTTTGTATTAGTGATATTATATAATTCTTTGTAACAGTGTACATTATGTTGGCGATCAATTAAATAAAACGATTGACCATAACTACCCAACCATCCATCCATCCATCCATCCTCACAAACTTTCTCATTTATAATATTAGTAAAAAGTAGACCCATTCCTTATTGTTATTACTGATCCCAGTTGACATATTTTCGTGAAACATCATGGTAACCCGCAAACATCGCAAATCACGTTTTCCGCCACCTCTATCGACCCCACGAAGGGGTGCGTAGTCAACCTCCCGAGGGCGGCGAGGGCCATTCAGGGAAAGGTCACGATCAATCGCAGCTTGACAAGCCGCCTGATGTATGATGTAGAAGAATGAGGAAGAGGGGATTTCTATTCGAAAGTGAAGCAGTGGCCATTTTATTGTAAGAGGTCTGGTTCGCTCATAAATATTATACGCGTGATGGTACAACTAGGTACTGCTAAGTCATCTAGGACTTTCAGTATTGTTCTTCGATCATAGTTAATTTTATTATTCGACTTAAAAATCACTGTATCATCAGATATTAAGTCTCATATGCCCAGTAATTTCGCTGGCTACAATGCCCTTCAAACCAAAACACAGTTAAGCTTGCGCACTACTGCTTGGCGGCAGAAGAGCGAGTGTGGCCCAGTAGGAGCACGTGTGACTTTCAATCTGACTCACCCATGTTCGAATACCGCTGGCCCCGCACCACTGACATTCTTAAGTTATGTGCGGATTTAACACTCGCTCTAAAAACGGTGAAGGACAACATCGTGAGGAAACCGGCATGTCCAAGAATTAATTACAAAAGTTCAAGAACATGTGACATCCACCCGCACTGGGCGAGCGTGATGAATTATGACCCAAACTCTCTCTATGAGAGAAGGCTCGTATCCCAACAGTGGGACCATAATGGGCTGATGATGATGATGACTGGGTTAAAAAAAGGAGGAGGTTCTCAATTCGATTGTTCTTTTATGTTTGTCACCTCAGAAGTCCGTCATTTTATAAAGTGATTTGAAAAATTCCTGCGTTGGGTTCAGTATAGCTTCAACATAGTCCCATATAAATTTTATCGTTGTACCACAGAATAGACAATAGTCGTAATCCAAACAATAAATTTGTACTACCTATTCTGTGCCTCTGTGGTTTTATTCAGTATTAAATTTATGATAAATCTCTCCGAGAAGACATTTATTAAAAACATTTATTTTCGTATCAAATCCCATTTATCATGTTAGAAAATAATAAAATTAAGTACAATGCCTCGGGAGTTTTATACAAAATCTCTACATAGCATAAAACACAGGCGTTCCCCGCCGTCTGTACGCTTAGATCTTTTAAACTACGCAAAGGATTATAATGTAATTTTCATCAATATACTGAGAGATTCAAGAGGAAGGTTTATATATTATGTATAGGTAATATAATATGCAAAAAAACCTTCCTCTTCTTCAGTGCGAAGCCGGGGCGGGTCGCTAGTACTCTAGTATAAGGATATTTTGAATTTTGAATAAGGCGGCCTTTCCATGAGCGATTATGTCGATCATACTTAGTTATTCTTCTTCTTCGGGTGGGTGTGTGGACAACCCTGATGTCGGAGTTTTTAAAGCTCCCAAAGGCCTTTGAAATGACCTATATACTTAGATAAAAACATAGACCCATTAAAAAAGAAAGTAAAGGAAATATGTCGCTTACTATATATGTGTTTTTTTTTATGAAACCGAGTGATGAGACGAACAATTCGTTCGTCTGATGGTAAGCGTCACGCCTGCCCATGAAAATTGCAGTGCCGCCCAGGAATTTTAATACCATAAAAGCACTGCATAACACTGCATTGCGCTCATCACCCCGAGATATCAGATATTAAGTCTCATATGCCCAGTAATTTCGCTGTCTACAAAGCCCTTCAAACAGTAAAAGAGTTATGCTTGCGCACTACCGCTTGGAGGCAGAATAACTGGCAAAATAACCGCCATTTGTGGAGTCGTACCCTTAAATCCTTGTGTTTTAAAGTAAATACCTTGATTGCGGATGTAATAAACCCTCAGAAAAACATTACCATTCACAAAACTCACAAAACCTTTCCAGAAACAACAAAGCGACTAGGGTCTTCATTGTTTCGCGCAAAATATCGCGTTTCATACGAAAACACGAGAAGTAAGAAAAATCTTGTTGATATGAAAACGTCGCCCGAAGGGGAAATAAAATATTTATCTCTACTCCTTGACCCTCACAACTCGCAATACTGGAGGACCTCAGGTAGAATAATATTCGTAGATGCGATGTCCAAACAAACGGCAATTATAAAATGAAATGAAATTGTGTATTGTAATAATATACGGTTCAGACCAATAACACAAGTAATATAATTAAAATAAACAGTAAATTAGCATAAGCATTCGAAAAATAAACAACAAGAATGACATTAAATTATGAATTAGATATGTCAAAAATTTAAATATTAGAGCGAGTGTGGCTCAGCGGGAACTCGTGCGCCTTTCGATCCGACGCACCTGGGTTCGAATCCCGACTCGGCCCTGCACCAATGACTTATAGTTAAGTGCAGATTTTGCACGCTCGCTCTAAAACGGTGAAGGAAAACATCTTGAAGACACCCGCTTACGCGCTTTGGAGTGGTAGGCTCTGGCCGTGGTTGTAATACCACCCACCGAACAAAGCCAAACATAGATCTATTAAGCGTAAAAAAAAGGGTCTAGCGGGATTCAAACTTCAGTGAGTCAAATCTAAAGTCGCACGGCTTCTTACAAAACTACAGTCGCTCCGTATGCTACATGTAATTAAAAACATCGATATCGCTTCTACGTCAACTATTGAGTTGACAATGTGAGCGATCAACACAGCATTAATGGGTTTTGGTTGGGTCATTGTGTTTCTGGACGAACACAAAATTGTTTGTCGGTACATTAATTTGCGTCCACAAACTCACATAGTTCATATAGCGTGTCTATATATGTAGTTTATCGTGGATATGTGTACTTATTAATAATAATTATTATAAATTATATGTAGGTATGTCAGTCCTCGACCATTGTTCGCTCTTTAAGTTAGAAGAAAAAAGGAGGCGGTTCTCTATTCTAGTGTATTTTTTTATTATTACTTTTTTATGTTTGTGACTACAGCACTCGGTCATTTATGAACGGATTTGGGAAATTCTTTTTGCATTGGATTCGGGTTCAGTATAGGTGCGAAGTGGTTCCATAAAAATTTCATCGATATTTGACCTTGGACTTCAAAGATACATTGAAGTCGGTTTTTTTTGTGTGATAAAACGTATACTTGTTAAGTTTGCTGATTGAACATGTTTTTGAGTTACAATCCAGATCGTAATTGCTTATGTTGAGTATTGTAGTAATTGTCATTTGTTTTGTGCAATAAATAAATTACTTACTCTGTGACAGAAGGCCCGTTTCCCAGGTGGGAACGTAATGGAGTGATAAAAGGTAATAGAATAGAATAGAAATAAGTTTATTGTGGCAGAAAAAGCAAGAAAGAAACATGAATAAATCCTAATATAACTATACGCTAAACTACAATTATTTATTTAACGACGAGGGATGAGGTTGGTGTGACGAGGAGGGTTTCATCAAGGTGGAAAGGAAGAAGCTCACTAGTCATAACCAGAACAAGTGCAGCACCGCACTGACCGGACCGAGCCACCTGCTGCGCCCGGCGATTCCCACGACGCTACTCTACGTGTCCCGCCTACACTTCTCAATCAAGGCTGAAGATGTTACTGTGTACGTCGTGAAGAAGACCAATTCTCTTGTGAGGGTCGTGCGGTGGGAGTCGCGCCACAACGTGAATTTTAAATCATTTGTGGTGCGAGTTCCCACAGAACATCTGTCGATCTACTTGAGTGAGGAATTCTGGCCAAAGGGTGTCGTGTTTCGACGATTCAGAGGACGGCTGCAAGCGTCGCAAGCTGACACCGCGCAGTTGCGTCACACGTCGCCGACAAAACGTGTCACATAAACATACATATTTTAATATAAATTATATGTATGTTAGTTCTAAGGAAATCTTATTTTCTTATTTAGTTCTAAGGTATATATTTATATGGGCCGTAGAATTAGTAATTAACATCTGTAACTTATTTTAATGTTACCTGAAATAAAGATTAAATAATAATAATAATAATATATAAACATCATTCAAAATATTCAAATTTTCAGAACTGGCAACATAACAATAATAACAAGTTATATATAAACACAATATTAATATAAATTCTACACAGAAATGAACACCAAGAAGATAATAAAATTAACAAATTAAATTACACTTGTGTCATGTCGTAAACTGTTGACTAAGCTGACGTTTCCTGAGTGCTGATTATTTCCTGTTTCCTGATCATGACGATGACATTTAATTCTAGTGAATAACAAGCCACATGTCATCTTGTGCCCACTTGCGCCATTGTGAATCTGTGGTGACGTATAGCCATACAATTTGTTCAGAACGCCGTATCTTTACTTAGTTGTTCCGAGTGCGTAGAACAGAATGACGCCTCAGGGATGGTCCCACACACGTGATGAAGGAACGAAGGACAGGAGTTATAAATAGGTCACATCTAGATATTGGGAACGAGCCCCTTTTGGTCAATTGAGCATTTGTGAAAGTGTGAGTGTGGGTGGATTCCATATCTTTTCACCTTCTGCGAAGATACCTTTTTAAACGTAGGTGTATTATATGTAGTAAGCTTGTTTCCGTGATTGCGGAATGGCGGAACCTTTATTTTCTTGATTTCGTGCCTTATTTTTGTTTACAATGTAATAAAATTGATCTTTAATCAAATCAAATCTTTAATAATAAGAAAGGTGGTAGAGTCATTATAATATGCAATAGACGTTCATAAGTGCGTCTGTGATACCAATTAAATATTTTAACTTTCTAGTTCAAAATATGTGAATCTCTCGCTAAATAAATAAAAATTGGGATGAGACTTACTAATATTATAAAAATGCGAAAGTTTGTGAGGATGGATGGATGAATGAATGTTTGTTACTCAATCACGCAAAAACTACTGAATGGACTTTGATAAAATTTTGTGTGTAGGTACTTTAGGCAGATCCCCGACACTCCATACAAATTCGCCGAGTTAACTGTCTAGTACTACTACTGGCGCACCGGCATGTCAGCACACGTTTTGTGTGTGTGCGTAATTATTGTAGGGATGAGCTAATACGAATCGAGCGCGACAAGGACAACGCTATACGGAGGCAACCTTAGTGTTTCTCTTTCACACCCACTATCGCTTGGCTGGGAGACGCGAAAAACCAAAACATCTTCGATTCTTATTTGTGTACATAAGTGGTTTCTTTGCATCCATACACAGAACAATAACGAAACCGTCAGCTCCACCGTCTTCAGCCGTTCTCCGTCTTTTTCTCAATATGTTTCGTCTATATGTCAAAATCAAATAGTCAGCCGGCCTGCTCTACCTCTGTAAAGCAGGTCGTCGTCGTCATCCAAAAAGGTCATAACAACCTCAAATAACATAATTGATCGCAGATATAAAATATACATTTGAATCTCACTCATTAGTCATTCGTAGCGAGCGGTGACATCCGACGCAAGCACGGCATTGCCCATTTTGTCATCGGTTTGTTGCGGGTGACGACAAATTAGCGGGGGGGTAGGAGTGTCGCTTCTTTACTTAGTAATATTTAGTTTTCTTTGCTTTAGGTCCTGGAAAATAATATAGGTTATCTTAACTTTTATTCCGGGAAACTGCCCGTGAAACCGCGGGGCGCAGCTAGTTCAATAATAAAATTATCTTGGATAGAGAGTAGTTTCATCTCAGGGGAACGCAAATTTTATCTTCCTAATTTCTTTCGTAAGAAATTAAATTAATGATGTCTCGACAATGTCTTTTCCTTAAAGTAATCAAATTCTTATCTCAACATTTCAACATTTCCAAGTATTTTAATTTCAGTGAATCAAAAAAGATCGGTTCACTCTGTTTTTTCGTGATAAAAATATTCTGGTAATCAGGTAAAGGAATTTTCTGGTGGTTCATTTGATTTTTTATGAATTATGTAACATACTTTGTCCTTTTAATATGAATTTTTGCTTTAGGCAAACTAATAGGTTTGCTTTAGTGGGGTATGTTTTAATGCTAATGTTCAGCTTCTAAAATAATAAAATAAATAAATAAATAAAAATTGTGTTGTAACAATTTTTCTTAATCCTATGTTAACGGAGTGAAAAAAAAGTTTTTATCCTGCCCGTGACAGTACTTATCCAGTATCTCTGGTTCTATCGAAGCAGGATACAATTACTTTGTGTGTAGGTACACCCTCTAATATCTTACACTGTAGCTTTCATAACTCTAATTAATTCTAACACCTCATTAATTCTTATTGTATTGATTATTAATAACAAAAATGATGCAATAAGGCGTACATACTTTTGTAATTTAGAACAATACCATGTACAACATTTACTTAAAATAAGTCTGTTTACGATTGCATTCTGTTTTTAACCGACTTCAAAAAAGGAGAAGGTTCTCTGTTCGAGTGTATTTTTTTGTTTGTTACCTCAGAACTCCGTCACTTATGAACCGATTTGGAAATTTTTTTTTGCGTTTGGTTCAGTATAGCTACGAAGAGGTCCCATATAAATTCATAGATATTTGACCCTGGACTTCGAAGATACATTGAAGTCAGGATTTTTTTAATAAAATGTATACTTGTGTATGCTATAAATAAATAAATAACAAAAAGCGGCTTGAAGCAATGCAAATCTCAATCAATCAATATCAATAAAAATTCCTTTAATATTGTAAGGTACCTACTGGTAGCAGTACTGATATAAATTATATGGCTATTGAGTAGGGCCAAAGTATATACGTTTCTATGGCAATTCCTGACGTCATGATTATTAATAACTTCATATAATGCCAAAGTAACGTTTGACTGAGTCCCACGCGCGTTAGTTCTTGAACCGTTTACTAATTCCATCCACGGAAGCGTAGAGCGTGAACCGTGGCGTACGAGTACGTGGCAGAGTAAGTGACTCGTGATCAAAGAAATTTAAATAATATTATATATATTATTATTTTTATATTGTAGTGAGACGTGCACGTCGTTTGCCTGACGGTAAGCGCCACGGACTGCACGGACTGCATTGCGCTCATCTTTTTTTTTTCTTTTTTTGTCACATACATAGATCCATGAAACAAGTTGAGTGTTTAGGAGTGGCGAGATGTAAATTATTTGTGGATCTTAGCTGTCGGTCATGAGTGTCCCCAAGAAGTTGCAATTTTTGTTTCAGGTATTCAGGAGAATTTGGATCTTTTAGTACCGTGAAAAGGAGGCAGAGGATTCTTATATTCTTACGCTCACGAATTGGGAGCCATTTTAGTTTGGCACGATATTCGGAGATGTGGTCGTATTTCCGAAGGTTGAAAATGAAGCGGATACAGGTGTTTAATAAGCGATCAAGCTTATTGAGAATAAGTTCTTCAGAGAGATCCAAGAAACAGATGTCCGCATAGAAAAATAATAAAATAATTGAATTGAATTGAATTGAAAATATTGGGAGAAGAAGTGTATTGACTAGAGAGATCTTAGTTTTAATAAGAAGAAAATGTTTTAACCTGATGATTGAATGAAATGCGGCATAGAATTTGTCATCATTAACAGCTCGTATTAGTCCACTGCTGGACATAGGCCTCTCCCAATGCAAGCCACTGAACCCGAACTTCGGCTCTCCTCATGTAATTGCTGCCAGCTGCTTTGCGCAGGTCGTCGCTCTATCTGGCCGGAGGGCGTCCTACACTACGTTTGCCTAAACGTGGTCTCCACTCTAGAACCCGTTTACCAAAAATTTAAATATATATTAAAAAGGAGATGTTAATAAATAAATATATAAAATATATACCTGTATAAATAGGATTTCGCCCGATTCATTTTAAATTTTACAATCCAACTTGTCATTTCACGCTATTTTACAAAACCCCTAAACATTAACCCGCTGCATTGAATGCGCAACATGAAATTGAATGCGCAACGTTTTATAAACGTTTGTGTTAAACGTTTATAAAACGTTGCGCATTAAATTTCAGTCATTTTTGTAAAACTGCAGAACGTCGTTTAGCTGATGTATATTGAAATATCCAATTCCTTTTCTCGTGAAGCAAGTACTTATTAAGGACCTCATAAATGTCTATTATTAATGAACCAATCAATTCCCAACGTCTTAACAGTTAAAATGTTCTACCTTCATTTCCATTATGCTCACTCAATTTGACGTCGAGCTCCCGGCATTGTCTAAACGCTCCCTTCCATCCGGAACGAGCCACTCAGTGCGATTGTTTGGAAAATTGTCCCCACTTCTACTTAGCATGATTTTATGTAGACTTGGGAATTTACTGGATTGCTTTCAGCAGAATGGCACAATCTTGAAAGCTAAGCTACATAATAAACAGCTTAATAAAAAAATCACGTTAAAGGCATACAAGTGTGTACTATGAATGAACCGTCCGTGGGCGACAGGTTTTAGGGTTCCGTACCGAAAGGGTAAGCGGAGTGTCGCTTCTTTAAGTAAGTAATAGTTAGTACTTTTTGCTTTTACTAAGACTCCGCTGTCCGTCCGTCTGTCACCAGGCTGTATCTCATGAACCGCGATAGTTAGTCAGTTGAAATTTTCACTTCATTTCTGTTGCCACTATCACAACAAGTACTAAAAAAAAGAATAAAATAAATATTTAAGGGGCTCCTATACAACAAACATGATTATTTTGCCGTTTTTATATATAATGGTACAAAACTCTTCGTGCGAGAGTCTGACTCGCACTTGGCCGGTTTTTTTTATCTTAATGAAGTTTCTTAGTAAGACCATTAATATTACAGTGTGTAATAAAACTAATAAGTAATTTGAGTTTAACTTAAACTGAGTAGAATAAAACTAAGAATATGACCATTAACACTTTTCTTACTGTCTCTATTAAGGCGAAGTCACTATGTTTTTGTGTTCTTTACGGGTAGCACTAACTATACTTGATAGCTGTAAGTCCCCTAAATAAAATAAAATAAAATATACTACAATACACTGTCACTTCACTACACTAACTCAAAAGGTTTTGACAGAAAAATAATAAACCCTATTCTCTATTTCTCTGGTGGATGAGCTCTGTGCAGTATCACGCGGCGCGTGGCAGGTACTTCCATATAATAAGTTTGTGAAATATTGCTAGTATTAGTACGCATGGCTCCTACCTATCACCCGTGCCATCAGCAACTCAACTTTAACTTTATTGTTATTTAACTTTATCAAAATATAAATGCATTTTTAACTATGTATTCAGATTTGGCATTTTTATGTATCCAAATTGGGAGAATGAGCTAGTCCTTGAAACACAGCGTCAAGCTACGTCGAGGGCTAGAGACTTCAATATGAAATTGTAACTCTTACTATGTCAATAAATAAATTTTTGTGTTTCAATTTTGGCCTCACCTCTGTCTGACCAAGATCAACAGCTTTATTTCCTAGCTGCAAAATGCCTACTATTAAGGTGATAATTTTAGCTTTAGATAACAATCGGATAATGTGGTCACTAAGCGACAAAACCCTTTAATCAAAAAATGAAAAAAAAATGTTTATGTTTTTATGTAGTTCTACCTATCCCAAATGGGAAATTGTCATCCATTTGACATTCCAAAGTCGAACAGAACATCCACTCGCAAATAGCTCAGATAAATGAAACTAGATAAGCTGAAATTGAATCGCGCCATTCAATTCAGAAGTGCATTATTCAGCTAAGAATGCAATAAACAACATTGAGTGTCCTAGAGAGAGAGGCGTCGGCGGAATCGCATTGAGTTTTATGGCGAATGGGGACTGACGCATTGACACAGACATAAAACAAAAAATATTCAGCGACTATAGTCGCTGAATATTTTACGTTTATAACACTGAGATTATTATTGTTTAAAAATGCCGTAAAATTAGTTTCTGCTTGTGTTATGCCTACGTTAAATTTATCTTTGTTTTCAGCTCTATGCCGTTTACTGTAAGTGTTTAGTGAAATTAGATTTATTTTTTTAAGTAAAGGTTTGTATTGATAGATGAATAAATGTTCAGAAAGAAGAAAAATTATATTAGTTGTGCACGTTTCGAACCTGCGCCCTCGTTACACCGTCCCGACGCGGATTTCTCGTGGTCATACCCACTTCTGCAAAGTAGCCGACTGGTAGAAACATAACATTTTAGAAACCCAAAAAATTTTAACATATAAAAAAATGCCTCTCAGTTTCTTGTCGTATCTTCTGAGTAGTGGTTCTTTTTCCCATAAGGTGGTAAAATCATTGTGATAATTTAGCGTTCAAAAGTGCGTTTGTGATGCCAAAAATGAATAAAGAGATTTTGACTTTGACCATTATGACCACGAGGATATAGTCGCGGGCATACAGCTTTATTAAAGCTCAACTGAAATTCGATGAGAAATTTAATGACAAAACCTAGTCTTATCGTACTTGTAGGTACAAAAGCTCCTCAAAGGGTGCTATTTATAAATATTCTGTGACAAAACATTTCCATTTTATCAAGGTATCAATTAACAAACTACCGTGCAGTTAGCTAGCTATATTAAATGTCAACTGAAATATTAATCGTAATATTCTGCCACCAATTTACTCTCAAACTCACTGATTTATTAATTTAAATAGATGGCTTGAGTAATTTGAATCTAAATTGGTAAGAGATTTGTAAATCCCAACAGAGTAATACAATCTTAGAATCTTAATTTAACAAAAAAATCTGAATAGAATAATCATTAATTTAGTGTTACTTTTAAAATACTTAAAACAACTTATTTATTACAATATTAAATTTGGTAGGAGAATAATTCAGTAGAGTATTTCGCTAAGGATAATATTGCCAAGCCGTGGGCAGAAACTAAATCATTTTCTTTTTGCAATTGAGTAACGAAGCAAGAGCAGGACTTTTACTTAATGGTAAGGAACATTTCCTTAGCAGTTGCAGCACCTGAATTTTGTTTTGCAAATGGCGTCTCCTAATGCCCAGTATTAATAATTTATTTTACAACTATAGTAATTTTAACATTTATTCTCTCTTTCGTGTGGGTGTGTGGCCTATCCTGGTGTCGAAATTAAAGACCAACTTAAGGGTTCCGACATGGCCTTACGACTTATCATAAGATTACAACCAAGACCGAATATTTACGTGCCCTCCAAAGTAGAGCAGAACTCAAATACCAAACAAATGGTCACCCATCCAAGTTCTGACCCTAGCAAATGTTAGTTAACCCAGTAGATATGTTACGAACGCCTAGACGAGCTATGATATAACGGCAACGTATTTTAAAATACTTTTAAGATGTGTACTTTCCGTCAGGCGAATCACTTTCTCTTCGTTAAAGCTAAGAGCTCAAAGCTAAAACTCTTGAACTATAAATCAAAATGTAAGTCAACATACAATACAATATGAAACGAACTTATAAACTTGATAAGCAGCGCCCTTCAACTCAAATAGCGTAGCCGACTTGTCAAGTCAACAGGGAGTTGTGTACTCAACTGATGCCAGATAATGCCAAGTTGTTGAGCAATCAACAGTTCTACTGGAGTATTTAACTTAAATGTAAAAGCTTGAGGATCACTTACGTTAGGAAATGTTAAGAAATCTTTTGAAAGTCATGAATATTTCGTAAAGTTGAAGATTTACTTAAGAGCGTATTCTGCGAAGCAACTCAGCAGTTTCCGGTCCTATTTACACGAAGTGTTCTCGTATCCTTACTTCCTACTTTTATAATATACTTCCTACTACCTACTACTAATATTGTATGTAAATGTATGAGATGGATGTTTGTTACAACCAGATCCAATGATGCAGTTTTAGTTTTATCAAAATCGGCCCCGAGACTTCTTTGAGCATTTATCGCTCTTCCTTATAGTTTAAGATTTGCCCCTCCACGCACACTTGAAAAATTCAAATGTATAATAATATTTAATTACAATTACACTCAAGATGTAAATTTAAAAAAATAAAAATAAAATTAAAATTTCTTAATTTCACGTAACAAGACTCATATAATGGACAAAATTTATAAATTAACCTAACAAATAATTACATAATTAGTAGACCCTGCTGCACAGATCTGTCACTAGTTGCTACCCGGAGCTGCTAGTAACATGCCTGTTGCAGCAGTGTCTAATATATGGGCAGTCTACCCTGTCCGCAATCATTGCTAGGACGGTGTTGGAGCTGGCCCGCACTCTGCGCACCAAAGACGCGGCGCGCTTGCGCATGGTCGCGTGAAAGCAATCGGTCCGCGCCTCTGCGAACATGCCCGAAGCGCTACAGTAGCGAGGCAGCCCCATCACTGCCCTAAACGCATTGTTAAATTGGACGCGGAGGGCATTGTAGGACGAAACAGTGTACTTCGCCCACAGGCTGCAAGCGTACAGGGAAATGAATACTTCTTTTTTTTCGCTTAATAGATCTATGTTTGGCCACTATCTCGCCTGATGTGAAGCGATGATATAGCCTAAGATGGAGCACATGCACACTAAGATGGAGACCCGTCCTCTCCGATGGTTCACCGAACATCATCCCGAAACACGACTAGGTCGTTTGACGACATGGCTTTGTTCGGTGGGTGGTATTACAACCATGGCCCAGAGCCTACCATTCCAAAAAAACCTACCTACTATTTTGTGAATGATTATATTATTATTTGAATTATTTGTTGAATTAATTAATTAATGTTACATTAAACCCTTATAAAGAGAAAGTCACTGATATCAAAGAAAACTACATATTACTACGTACTAATATAGTCCGTAAGTTGATACTAACAAAATTGATTATAGTTTTTGATATTAAATGCATTACCTAATGCTAGGCGAAAATCTTAAGAATTTAAATAATTAGGAAGAAAAATATATTTACCTATATTATTATTTTAATTATTAAATTATTTTTATTTTTTAATTGACAATATATAAATGAATTGAATAACAGGATGGCATAATAATAAATATTCTTGATGTTTAAAGGTATTGTACTCAATATGTATATAAATAAAACAGCTTATTAAAAATCACATTTAATACTTGTTTCTTCATGGTTAAGACAAGCAATACATATTTTTTTTACATTGATATTCATACATTTTATGCTTCGAGCCTTGATTTTACATCTACTGATATTTATCATAATTATTATAGTCTTTATATTAATTGTTAAATACGATTAGATAATATTAATATATAATCTACGCTATAGGGAATTAAAACACGTATGATATAATGTCTATGATATCGAAATTTTAACTGTGGACTATTCTATATATTTATTTTCAGTTTAAAAAAACGCATTGAAATGTGAAAATAAGTTTCCGTAAATGCAACATTAGACAACTGAATACAATTTGTATAATTTCTGTTTCATTAAATATAATGTTTATTATATTATTACACTTTTATATAGTGCTCTGAATGCCACACACATAATTTCCGGAACATTTTTTGTTCATAATTTTGTGTTTAGACTTAGAGACTAAAGACATCTATATATAAGTAAATAATATTACATCTTCAAAGGAATTAATGTACCTAACAATGTAAGAGTTTATAAGCTTTCTATTAAATCAAATGTATCATCATATTTCTCATATCAAAGGATTTCTAATCGTGTTCTACCGTATTAATGTTCCCTTTTAACCCAATAATTATATTACTCAAGACTCCGATGCGACGTTGATATATACTCTATAGAATATACATTTCAAATTTGAAATTATAGTGTAAATCCGACAAATATTAATTTATACAATATTTATATTTAGGTGCATTACACTACGATATTAAGAATAAAGGAGACCTAATTACTAGTAAAAAAACATGTTTCTAATTTGAAAATTGAATATGATTACCATTTTCTTATATCTAATCTGAAATAATTAAAAAGTGTAGATTAATTAAATATATATTTTTGGGAATTTGAAAAGAATTAATTTTTTTTAAAACAAAATTTTTATCACAACAAAAAGAACTTTTACAAATTTTTACAAAATTAATGAATTTAAGCAGAAATAATTGAATGACAAAAACAAAATGACTAATGAACAAAATCTAAGAAAAGAGCGATGTTTCCTCGGCGATGGCTGGCGGCAAAATGAGGGCGGCCACGTGGACACGCCGTCTTTTATACCCTCCAGCGCTGGCTGATCTTCTGGTCTCCAACACGGCCTCTCCTGACAGGAGGCCGTCCTCGGACTCCCTTAGCTCTGGAAATCAGTCTCCAGGACCGGCATCGACGCTGCTGCCTCGGGCTGGTCTTCATGTGCGACGCGGACGTGTAGCTCAGCATGCCTTTGCATGCCCGACGTACTCGGCTGTGGCTCGTCGCTTGCAGTCAGCCCCGGAGCTCTGGACAGTGACTCAGCAACTCGCGAGGGCAGCTCAGCAGCGGCGAGAGTAGACTCCTCAGCTTCCTCTCCATCTGCATCTGCACAAAACACGAAAAAAAAACACACACATACGTATGTCGAACATACGAACATGTATGATTAGCAAAACACATACAACACCGAGTAAGAGGCACTACGTGAAGCGTTACTCGTTACAGCGCTAAGCCAGAGGCACGACGTGAAGCGTAACTCAGCGCAGTGTTAAGACAGAGGCACGACGTGAAGCCATATCTCAACACCATCGAGACAGAAACTCCAAGGAGCACTGTCCCGATGACCCACCAAGCCAGAGGCACTACGTGAAGCGTAACTTGTGGCACACAGTTAAGACAGAGGCCCTACGTGACGCGTGTCTCAACAACAACAAGGACAGAGGCACTACGTGAAGCGTGTCCTGCGATTGATGGAACAGAGGCACGACGTGACGCGTATTCCAGCAACCGCCCAACTCACCACTGAAGAAAACAGCGCACACTTCAGGAGTCCACTCTCCACGCCACGGCGTGATGTACTCCGCCGCCGCTTGCGTTGTCTTGCCGTGGGAGCCGGCCAGAAGTTGCAGCTCGTATCGCCCGTGTGGTAGCACCTTCACCACGCGGTACGGGCCGCGCATGCCGGAGTCCAGCTTGCCAGTAGACTGCGCGTGCTTGTTAACAAAAACACAAGAGTTTAGCTCAAAAACACGGGGAGACTTTCGCCCCTCGTTAACATAAGCGTCCTGTTTGAGCTGGTTCTGTCTGAGACGCTCCGATGCTCTCTGACGGCTCATCTCACGCAGCGCCTCCCTGTTAGGACTCGACCCGTCGAGTGCCACATCACGTACCAAACTTCGAATTAGAGGCGTAGCTGCTTCAATACCTACCAGCAGATTAAGAGCGGAATATTGGGTCGCTTTATGTTTTGTAATATTTAGGACCAGCTGAATTTTCCACATAACCCTCGGCCATGCCTCTTGTCGGTAGTTTGATTCTACACGAATCATGTTAAGCACCGTCCGACAATAGCGCTCCACCTGTCCATTGGACTGGTGCATCTCGGGCGTGATTAGATGCACGTTACAACCTAAACCCTTGACCCAGTTAAGAAATTCGGCACTTTGGAACATACGTCCCCTGTCACCCACAATTAATTTAGGACTTCCAAATAAGGAAATAGCATTGGTGACATGACGCTTCAGCTCACTAGCATCTTGGCGATACATTGGATAAAGTAAGCAAAACTTTGTGAACGCGTCAATAACTATTAGAACATGGCGATAGCCATCTGCCTCGGGGAGCGGTCCCAAAGTGTCCATGTGAATGGTTTCAAAAGGTGCGTCAGGTTTTTCCCATGAATGAATGGGCTGAAGTGGGGCTCGCGGTATCTTTTTATGGGACAAACACACTAAACAATGTGTGACATACTTTTGGACAAAGGCTCGCGATCCAGGGAACCAAAAGTGTTTCGAAATTAGGTCAACTGTTTTCTCGACACCGGGGTGTTCATGTTCATCATGAAAGATGCGGAGGAGACTGAGTCGATGACCTTTCGGTATGTAGCACAGAAGCCGTGAGGGTTCACCAGTAGGTGTATGTTTGACATAAAGAAGGTCATTTTTAACGACGTAACGTGAAGCGTCAAGTTGTCCATCAGCTAACTTCTGGATCAGAGACTGCGTCTCCTCATCAGAAGCTTGAGCAATCTGTGCCCAGTTTAGCGGTTTTTGGACCGTACACACATTGACGGGATTCCGACTAAGATAGTCGGCATGCGCCAAAAGTGTACCCTTTCGGTAGTCCAACGTAAAGTCAAAATCCTGTAGGTATACCCACCACCGAGCCACCCTGGGCAGCAAATCCTTCTTACGTTGCGTAAGTTTCAATGCATTGCAGTCGGTGACTACGGTGAAACGTATACCCACAAGATAATGCCTGAAGTGCTGCAGGGCTTTTACAACAGCGAGGGTTTCGAGTTCGTACGAGTGGTACTTACTCTCAGCGCCTTGTGTAAGCTTCGAGTAATAGGCAACCACTCGTTTGCGCCCTCCCTCGTGCACCTGCATAAGGACTGCTCCATAACCGACTGAACTTGCATCTGTATGCACTTCAATCGGTAATGAAGGGTCATAGATCGCCAGAACAGGTTCACTGGTCAGACATTCAATAATGTCTTTTCGAGCAGCTTGCTGTTCTGCCCCCCAACAGAATTCTACCCCTTTTCTAGTTAAAGCCGCAATACATGCTGTTTTCTGAGCAAAGCCAGGTATGTATCTGCGAAAATAGCTGGCTAGGCCCATTAACTGTCGAACCTGCTTCACATTTTTGGGTTCAGAAGTCTCAGTTAAGGCTTTAACTTTATCGTGACTCGGCCGCACCTGACCCTGACTAATATGACGACCGAGGTACTCAATTTCCTCCGATAGGAAAGAGCATTTTCGCAAATTTATAGAAAAACCGGCATTTGTTAAAACCGTAAGTACCTCGCGCAAAAGGACAAGTCCACGATCTATCGAGCTACTCAAAATTAAGACGTCGTCAATGTACACCAGGATCTCACCAGATTTGATAAACTCGCGAAGAGTTTTTGCTATAATCCGTTGGTACACAACGGGAGCATTCGCCAAACCATAAGGCATTTTTAAATATTCAAAATGCCCCTCTGGCGTGACGAAACCTGTAAGAGGAACTGACTCCTCCTGGACTGGAATCTGATGAAATCCAGTTGCCATATCTAAGCTGGTAAAGAATTTGTTGTGTCCTAACCGGTCAATGTGGTCGTCGATCCTCGGAAGCGGAAATCGATCCTTCACGGTAACTTCATTCAGCTTTCGATAATCGACGCACATTCTGTCAGACCCATCCTTCTTTTTCACAAGAAGGATCGGACTTGCATAGTCTGACTCTGACTCACGTACGATTCCTTTATCCGTCAAATCCTTAATTATCTCACGAACGCGAAGTGTCTCAGCGTGAGAAAGACGATAAGGTCGATAGTTAACGGGAGTACTACTGCTGAGTTTGATCGACATACTGCCCGTGTTTACAGTTGAAGTAGCTGTACCAATTATGAGGTGCTTAGAAAACTCGTTAATGATAACCAACAGCTGTTGTAGTTGATCACCCACGAGAGACGTATTGATTGGAATTGAACCATCAGACTGAACAACCATCACCTCCTCTGGATCAACCACTTCCCTTGTCAGTAACTGGAAATCACGAGTACGAACATACCGAACACCGTCCCTATTAAGAACGTCCGTACCTATTATGACAGGTGTGTTCATGAATTCGGACGCCACGACAAATAAGTCTACCTCTAGCGTTATACCATCGAACTCCATTGGCAAGGTAACGTACGAAGTACTTTCTAGTTCCTGACTTCCTAAGCCTTTTAACACACGAAAAGCTGGCTTGCGTGCACAATCAAAATGTTTCAGCAATGACGTGGATATCAGCGATATGGTTGAACCGCTATCGATCAAGACGTCGACAGGAACGCCCTGAATGACAGCTACAACAACATCACTATTGCGGGTAGTTTCATTTTCACGACAAAAATTCACGTCATTCCTATTACGCGATTCCGATTTTTGTTTTGCAAAACAGGACTCGACTCTGTGACCGGGTTTGTTACAAAAGGAACAAGGTTCAGATTTCGTTGGCACAAAAACGGGTTTTGAGCTCACACTCGCACTATCACTATTATTAACCGATGAAACGTCGCCTGAATCTGTCTTGTACCTTTTACAAGTTGCCTGCCTATGTCCAGGGAGACCACACGTAAAACATTTACCATCCTGGAACTTGCGTTTACGAAACTGACCACTAACATCCGGTTTATTCTTTGCCGTGGATGTTTGTGAAAGCACGGGACGCGAGACGTTGGTTTTAGACGTATTCGATTTCACATAGATAGAAAAGAATTCTACTAAATCGTTAGGCAATAGTTTCGCATTCGTGGCTGATGCACGTATCTGCGCATCAGTGATGCCGCGTATCACAATCGCTGACATTAATTCATCACTAAGTCCCCGCACTATACGTAAACGGAGGAGTGAACGACGGGCGTAATCTGCATAAGTGGGGTAGTTATCAGAGTTTGTGTTCATTACATCGAATAAAATGTTCGCGATATCTGGCGTTTTCGGACACAAAGGCTTGAACTCCCTCTTAAAACCACTCCACGTGCGGTCGCTAGTCACCCACTCACTCAACCACGTTCGCGCATCACCTTTGAGACAATTTCCTATGCGCGAAAGACACTCATGATCACTCCAATTGTTAAGAACTTTGGCGCGGTCTACCTCCTCACACCAATCGTTTATGTTATGCAAATTGGGATCAAAATTTGAAATGTAAAAATATTGGTTTGATCTCACCGAAGATCCGATAGAACGTATTGCGTCCACGATGCGATCCGTGACCGTAGACTGCGCAGACGCCGACGGCGCATTCGCTTCGCTAGCGACGTGCTCCGACTCGGGCTCCGTCGTGTGGTGATGCGATGCGCAGGGGCGCACCTCGCTCAGCGGCGCAGATCGGACGGGTGACGGTGACGTCACACGGGCAGGAGCGTGCATCGGGCGCGCCTGGCGCCAAGGTGGCGACAGCGTCTGGCGCCGTAATGGCGGCGAAGCTCGACGAGGGCTGCGACGCATTGGCGAAGGGTTTCGCTCTCGCGACCGGGCTGGACGCGCTGCAGACCGTTCCTCCAACGCTGTAAGCCTCTCCAACATCGTCTCCATTACACGCCTAAATCCACCATCTGGTGTGCGGCTTCGATACCGGCTGTGTCGATTATCACGACTACCATGGCGGTTGCTACGACGTTCGCGGTCTGACATTATCAAAGATGAAGGTTGGAAAATAAAAAAATAAACAGACAAAACCAGTGAGCAAGTGGATTTTATCCCACTTCTGATTTTGGGAATTTGAAAAGAATTAATTTTTTTTAAAACAAAATTTTTATCACAACAAAAAGAACTTTTACAAATTTTTACAAAATTAATGAATTTAAGCAGAAATAATTGAATGACAAAAACAAAATGACTAATGAACAAAATCTAAGAAAAGAGCGATGTTTCCTCGGCGATGGCTGGCGGCAAAATGAGGGCGGCCACGTGGACACGCCGTCTTTTATACCCTCCAGCGCTGGCTGATCTTCTGGTCTCCAACAATATTATATATTTTATAAAGCTGAAATACAATACATATTCATTGTATAAGACAACTTGTATAGTATAAAATAAACCTTCTATGTTTAGCTAATTAATGTAAGAACTTTAGTATAGAGATAAATGCAAAAGATATGGTGATATATATCACAAATTCATTAATATAGTGCTCCTATATATTATAGTATTCGTATTTTATAAATGCTATGCATTCCTAAGAGTATAATTTGGTACGATAGTAAGGAATAGGTTCCTCAGAGATTTAAATTAGCGGACATACTTGGGTGGTAGTAGTGAGTATAGGTTTATCATAATATGAATATTTCTCTGTCCATGGATAATTTTACACTTTTTTAAAATACGAAAAATGTTTTAATTTTTTTTACTGTTACCTATTCAATTTATATCACTCTCCCGAATTAATAATTTTGATACACTACCAGTTATTATAATATTTTGAAGTAATATTAGATTTTTCTAAAAATATAAGAGAAATAGCTACAAGATTATCTATGTTCCCATATTCAGTTGCCTATAATTTATTTTTAATCTAAAAGATATATCTACTTGTAGTAAATATTTTTGATATTTTTTTAATAAGCCTACTTTACTCGTATATTCTACGATACTGATAAATTAATGTTACATATATTAATATTAATATTGTGATTATAATGGCCCTAAATTACCTACAAAAAATTCAATTCAGTTTGCATTGCACGAAATTTACAAAGAGTTTTTTTCAAAAGAATAAATTTCCATTATATATTTTATCATATTTCAGCGATGTATGAATAAAACTTCTAAAAAAGCTTATTCAATAAGTATACACTTTGGTCTATTACGAGGGACGTCTTTATATTACAGGGACGATAATGCAAAATTTAAAAAGCTCCTATTACCACTATCATAAGGATTCATTTGCTTTAACCTACTCATACTTTGAATAAACATTATACAAACCTTATAAATAAGCTAAATATTGACGAATAATTTCGGGGTGTCCATTTTTAGACCTATTTCAATTTGATGTAAATAAAATTATACCTCTTTTAAATATGACGTAAGTGCACAGTGCTTTGTGTTCCAAAATTCCAAAATCATAAGAATAGATCGCGTTTAAAACCACATCAAAATACAATTTTATACAACGTTTTTATACAAAAATATTTGTGATATACACAAAAGATCTAGTTAAAGCCTGATCCATGCACTTTTAGGTGAAATAATATGAATTAAGTCTCAAGACATTATTATCATACATTTTTATTAAATACAGTAATAACGTCTTCAGAATCAAAACACAATTCACTATAATAAAAAAACAATAATATGAATAAATCTGACAACAATCGTTTAATATCACTAATCTATTTATTTAAATTTAAATGTGCGCACATAAATGTTACAAAAATTAAAGCATAACTTATTATTAAATGTAATTTATACATTTCAAATTTAATACAATATATATTATAATTACTGTTAAACACCGTGCTACGTGCTTTTAATTACTTTTTATATTATATATTAAATTTAATTTATAAAAAGCTTCAGCATGTAAATATTCGTTGTATACAGATGCAAATTATACTACTATTCTAGTTTAATCTTTTAAAAAGACTCTGCTGTGAGGTTAAACATTTAATTTTCTATCACATAACACTACTAGAACGTTGGTACGTTTGAAAATTATTATTATGAAAATTAATAAAGCGTCAAGCAATCCAAACGGAAAAAATATTATAATTAATTTCATAACAATACGTAACCGACTTCAATTCTGATGTATTGTATCTTCGACGCCCAAGATCGAATAACGATGAAACTTACATGGAACCTTGTAGCTATACTGAACACAACGCAAAAAGTATTTTATTTATTTATTTTTATGGATTTGAGTAATGAGACGAACAAGTCGTTCGCTGATGGTAAGCGCCACGCCTGCCCATAACAAAATCGGAATCGAATTCAAAATCGGTTTATAAGAGGCGGAATTGAAAAGCTCCTCCTTTTTGAAGTAGGTTAAAAATAAAAAATATTTATAAAGTAACTACTAAAGTTCTCTCAGCAATCGGAATTGCAAATGGCCACGCCCATGGTCCGCAAACTTCTAAACGTATTTAAGAGAACTTTATTCCCTCTTTATTTTCCGAGATAGTATGTTAATAAGTCTCACTTTTAAACTTTTACTATTCTGGGGAACTGTAAATTCTCCGCTCGAATTAAAGTAGACTAATTCCACTTCAGTTCAGAAGATGACCATGAACTCAATTTACCCAAGGGTATAAAAATAATTATTTACCCAATGAATTTAGCAGGTGAAAAAGTAACTCAGTTTACTACTAACGACTCACATTAGTCAGCCTCTGTGGTGAGTAGTTGGGAAAATTGGCTCAAATTTCATACACCACCGGTTGCGGGTTCAATTTCCGCGACGGGACAAATGTTTGTGCAAAGAAAAAAAATCGCAAGCATTTGTTTCGTGCCTGTGTTGTGGGACCATGGTCTTCATAGTTCCTGGTTGCCTAGATACAGGAGATTTTAGTTAGGGTCCAGGATCTATGTCATCAATCCAGACACTGATATCTCTACACAGGTTTTAAAACATTCACTAAAACTTATTTTAAAATTTTAAAAATAATACACTTTGTCCGTAGCTTCAAAAGTCACATGTTTCTTATCGTGCCTCGGCACTACCACCAACAACCATCAGGCGGGGTTGCCATTCTTCCCATTACCCATTCTCACCTCCGTTGCCACTTTACCACTTTTTGAGCTAGGCTTCAAATTAGACAGACTAGTTTCACATTTCGGACTTTTGCTATCGTAATCGACTGGCTCTTTTATTTCTGGTATGTTCGTGTTTTTTGGTTTAAGCGTGTCTGTGTGGTGGTCTGCTTGTGTGAGTACTTCTTGCACGTGAATGGTGAGCTCTGGGCGGACGACCTGTGTGAATGGGAGCAGGGCGCCGGCGACGTCCATCGTGTTGTTGATGTTTCTGTGCCATAGCTCTAGCACGACGCTGCGCCGTTGCTACTTGTACCTAGGAGGTCCGAGCCAGCCGCAGCCGAATACCTGCACAAGAAACGGCATTGAGTATCAGAATAATAGCCTACGACTACCTACATTATTAGTCTAAGTTCTACTTGTGGTAGGTCTCTCGTATGCGGGAGGTACCACAGCTTTGCCAGTTATTCTGCCGCCAAGCAGTAGTGTCCAAGCATTACTGTGTTCCGGTATGAAGGGCATTGTAGCCAGGCCAGCGAAATTACTGGGTATATGACAGTTAGTATCTGATGTTTCGGGGTGATGTATTAATATTTACTTGAAGAACTGGTCTATATAACACTAGATATAGAATTAAATAT
This sequence comes from Petrophora chlorosata, assembly GCA_951640565.1. NCBI lineage: Eukaryota > Metazoa > Arthropoda > Insecta > Lepidoptera > Geometridae > Petrophora > Petrophora chlorosata. Next base: position 1,147,975 of record OX621199.1, on the reverse strand, counting down.
AACAAGAGTAGGCTGGATTTTCTTCTATATTACATGATCATTCCCAAAAGTCATCATTATCATCATCAGCCCATTACGTTCCCACTGCTGGGACTCGGGCCTTCCCACGTAGAAGGAGTATGGGCCATAATCCACCACGCTGGCCGAGTGCGTATGTCACATGTCCAAGAATTTTTGTGAGAAATTCTTGGACACGCCGGTTTCCTCACGATGTTTTTTCTTCACCGTTTTTAGAGTGAGTGTTAAATCCGCACATTACTTAAGAAAGTCAGTGATGCGGGGCCAGCGAGATTCGAACTCGGGTGCGTCGAATCGAAAGTCGCACGTGCTCCCACTGAGCCACACTCGCTCATAAATTCCCAAAAGCCAAGCCATTTATATACCCAAGTTTAATTGTCCAGGGCAAAATATAATGAAACCGTAAAACAAAATGTGTTTGTTATAAACCTTTCCCGCAGCTCATGCTACGTAAAACAATGAAAATGTTACAAAAATAGCTAAAGAAAAATACCTATTTATTTTTGGCCGGACAATGACATACGCAAGAATGAAAATAATTCGGACCTTGTTATTCTACGTGGAAGGTTTGAAGGACATAATAATACTTACGAAATTTGATGCCTGTCATTGGGCAGAGAGCCCTTGTGTAGAATTTGTGTAGGTAAAACATTTAGCTCCTTATTCAATACAGACAAGGAAATCGACACGACCTTGTATAGAACTTGTTCTTTTTCTCAATACATAGGTAAGTGCAATCCATTATATACGATTGGCCAAACTTCACTGTCGTTACACTGGTTAACGTCCACCAAAATTGTCTGTATCGTGACTGCTAATAACGAAGGCTTATTATGATTCTTTCTTCTTCTTGATAGTAATGTCAAATCATATGATCGAATATCGAGGTCCTGTAGGCGATTTTCTTTAAAAGTATCAACAACCTTACTAAAAGACGGGCGTCACTCATGCCTCTATTGCGCAAGCTCTTCCGTCATGCAACATTTCTTACGAGGATTGCTCTAAAGAAATGCATGTTGCATGACAGCTACCTTCGCTCCCATTCTGGAGTTGTGCAGGTGAGATCGTGGTCAAACATTGGCCTAGACAGAGGTAAAAAGAAAAAAAAAGTTGAGAGGTGGTTGGTATATTTTGATCTAGTATCTTACCTGACAGATAACAAGTGCCAAGAGCAGTAGCACCAGCAATGCTACAACGCCCCACACGACTCCGAGTTGCGTTAAGGCGAACACGTAGAGAGTCCGATGACACCACTGGTTCGGTTCAAACAACGTAGGGGCATAGTCCGGCCACATGATGTTGAGGGTCCAGAGGTTTCCAAACGCAAACCTACGTAAAAAAAACGAGATTATGATATAGCAAAGTGGAGAGAAAAGTTACGGCTGACCCCACCATCATGTAGGATGAGATGTATAATGACTAGGAAAAGAGAGAGAGAGAGAGAGAGAGAGAGAGAGAGAGAGAGAGAGAGAGAGAGAGAGAAAATATATCTACGATCTATCTATCCTTTCCATTACATAGCAATTGAACAAGTCTGACATCCAAATCACGACGTCATTGATTTTTATGAAGCCTATGGACAATCAGACGGCTTAGTGCGTTCGTGAAGCCATACCAATGCATGGTTGCCTTTTCATGTAATGTTATTCAACAATGAGTACCTATGAAAGTAATTAATTTATTTTTAGTGAATTTACGAGAAAGTTTCGTAGTTTTTTCTGCAAGACAGTTTCGTATTTTTAAGAACCTGTCTTATCTGGTGGACAACAGTCTCTTCCATAGCTTTCCACGCATCCCGATTTCCCGCTATATGGAGCCATTCCTATTGGAATCGAGATCATCGCGCTAACGAAATCTCGGCGTCCCGCCGTCCCTCGCCACCGTCACCCATCTGCTGGCCGTCACCCACTGTGTGACAATCTGAGCCCACCAGTCAGAAAGCATTCGCGCGACATGACTATCCCAATTCATTTCAATCTGGTGAATTTGCAATAAATAAATAAGTAAAATTAAAAGTGGTGACTTGGTATGTACCTCGTAGATTATCAATTCACCAAACATTCCGATTCGTTTTATCGGCGAAAAATTCAGGGGCTTTTTGCCACTTCTGAAATGGCTATATGAATCTTTTAACTGTCTACTCAGTTTGCTAGTTTCCGTTTATCTTCATTGTCCAATTAGCAACCACGTGTCAATTTAAATTAACCTGTTATACACGATAATCCTTTATGAATAATCTAATTAATTAACATATCGGAAAACATCAAATCATTTTCGTAAAGGACGCACTCGTAGTACCCAAAACAACAAATAAAATAAATATTTTATCGAAACCTTTTAGTTTGCTTCCGCGGTTCACCGTTTGGGAACGTCGAGGATTCACGCCGACAGATTAGACAAGCAGACTCGTCTGGCGGTCATATGGCCATTTTGACCTTAAAAAATTTGACTGCGTGCTTCCTTTCAATTTTCATTTGTTTTTTATTATTTATGGAACTGAGTAATGAGACGAGCAAGTCGGTCGCCTGATGGTAAGCGCCACGCCTGCCCATAACAATTGCCGTGCCACCCAGAACTTATAATACCGTAAATAGCACTGCATTGCGCTCATCACCCCGAGACATCAGATATTTAGTCTCATATGCCCAGTAATTATTAATTAAATAATTACTAGGCATATGTAATTAGTAATTATATGGTACAGTCCTAAAACAAAATACTTTGGCTGTTCACTTTATTCTGTGCACTACCGTTTGTCCCTAGACTCCAAATCCCACTCTTCATTTCAAGCTGACTTGGCCAGCCTACACCGCAGTTCATTTACCTTATCCCCCTTAAAAATAGCAAAAAAGTTTGGGTATTATCACATTGCCATCTCCTTCAGTTGTAGTACCTTTATGTTTGTGGGTGAGGGATACACAGTGGAAAAAGCCGTTGGGCACTGGTAAGTGATGATGTTTGTAAACGCTTGACCCCTGTTTGGTTAGGTCGGTTTCAAGTGGCGCCCTAGTGAAGCTAACCCGTATGTTTAGCCGAAAATGGTGTAAATTTGTTTTCAGTTTGATCGTACTGATCAGGATTAGGAAAACGAATACGCATACCAGTAATAGTCAACGGGTCTAATAGAGGACTTACTTTAATAGATCCTTTTACCAAACAACTTTTGAACGAGAGTTTTGGTTTGTTCTTTTGACGAAAAGATTAAAGAACAAGCGATCTAAGTAAAAACTTTCGAAGGTATTATTTTTCTTTTTAATGGGATTAGGATATGATGAGGATTAACGAGTCCAACTCGTTGTTGGCTGTAAATTCTTTGAACAGGGGGAATCTTGTAAGCGGACCAGATTTTCTTCAGGCGTTTGTAACACTAAGACTTAAAAATATCATATTAGGAGATTTTACCTAAATATAATAATATTATGTTTGAGCACTGGCGGGAATATTTTGACGAACGTTCGAAATCAAAAGATGTTTGGTATAGAATAATGCAGTCAATCTTATCGCTCCCCGTGAGTTGACGTAAGTCGAAGACTATTGTTGTTGGTGTTGTTGGTGCACACAGGCTGCACATATGACCTCACCTAATTGTGAGATATGTGATAAATGTGATGTGCATCTTCAATACACATCACATTCTAATGGAGTGCGTCCGGAATCCGGCTGAGAGAAAAATTGTTTGCAACGATCTTGATGTGAATGGGGCCAATGTGGGTGTGCTACATAGCATATTATCCAACCCAGCCTCAAATGAAGCTAGAATAATTTACGGATCAGACTCATATCTACGCAACTGTACCATTATTATTATGTCTTTTTTATAGTATGTAAGTTTACTGCTTTTTTAATCTAATTATAAGGCCACGAAGGGACTGGCATAAACATATAGTTTAAAAGTCCCTAAAAAGAGACATAAAAATATTCAAAATTACCTTGGAAAATAATAAGGGAGTATATCCATCCTTTCCGTAAAACTTGACGTGGTATTAGAGTTTCTGCTACAGCCATCAAAACCATCTACTGCTTCTACTCAGGTATTTTTTTTTTGTAGGTATATATTCACTCAAGCGGATACCATACATCCTCGTCCATAACTAGGATTTATGCCCCTAACTTGTATCTAGAGAACCAGAAACTACGATGAACATGACCCTACAATATCTGGACTCGAAACAAATGCTTGACCTTTTTTAACCCGAACGAACGAAAGAACGAACCTCCGCAGTATAAGAGATTTGAGAAGATCAGCCAAACCACTACACCAAAGAGCTGTCAGAGTTGACGTTGCAGTAGGGAACACTTACCAGCCCATCAGGAATATTGTCAAGGAGTAAGCCAGTACTCTCTCCGGCACACTTGGTGAGGAGTTGGAGCTCCTGCTAGCTAGCTGCGCCCACAGCAGCCAGCAGATACCAGCGCCTCCTGCCGCGCCGCCCACCACCATGTAGACTGGGATGCGAGGCTCGGCCGGACAGTCGCGAATGTACTGGACTCCTGAGAAAAAATTGTGAAGTGAGAATTACGGCACGACCCAGTAAATAAAAAGAATCCGTCGTACTCGGCTCAGTAAGCATAAAACCGTATAAAAACTTAATTATAAAAATTATAAATAATTTCTTTTATATCTGTAGTATGTAGGTATTACCTCTAATACAGGGCGCTTTCGGTAGGAAACTAGTCTGAATACTGGAATTTGCAAATATTACTCAAAGAAAACATTCCTTTATTTTTAAAAAGAAACAAATCTGCATTCAAAGGTTTTCGAAAACTCGCTTGCCACATTCACAAAATACATATATATATATATATATATATATTTTGTATGATTAAATGGGCTCACGTTTGACAACAACTCTAAGATGGAGCACGTTTGCCCATGAGGTACCTATTCACTCTTGTCTTAAAGAGACCCAGGTTGTAATTGGAAGGAAATAAGTATTCTGGTGGTAGAAAATTCCACTCCTTAGCAGTACGTACAATGAAAGAGTCAGCAAAGCGCTTTGTGCGGACTGGTGGTATGTGCACAACATAAGGGTGAAGTGACTCTCCTCGCCTAGTGGTCCTAAGATGGAATGGGGATGAAGGAATCAGCTGATGCAGGTCTATTGCACACTCCCCGAAATGTAGTCTGTAGAAAATCGACAGGCTTGCCACTTGTCTTCTGTGTTTAAGGCTTTGGACCTTCTTCCCTTCAAGAGCCTCATCGCCAATCAATCTAAGAGCACGTCGTTCAATAGAGTCCAGAGCCGCAAGCTTAAATTTTTTTGGTTCGGCCCATATATGGCTGCAGTACTCCTTACATGCTCTAACTTGTGCATGATACAAGTTAAGCAGTTGCTTAGATGTAAAATACCGCCTTTTTGGCAGCTGTTTTAGCTTTAGACTCGATAAAGCGACCGAAGTTCAGGGTGGAAGATATTTGCACACCATGGAGATCAAGCCAATCACTGAACGGAACAGGTATGCCTTGAAAGATTGGAGATGAGGACATTGGGGTTCGTTTGGCAGAGAACACACAAGCCTGGGTTTTGGACGCATTAAATTTGACCAGATCGGCAGCACCCCAACGGGACACTGCCTTAAGGGTTGAGCTTGTGCGATCAATCATAGCCTGTCTCTGAGCCAACGCTTCTTCCATTCCTGAGCGAGCCCTGGAAAAGCATCTCTCCACAACAGTGCTATCGTCTGAATATCCAAGAATACTAGGTAATATTAGGCAATATTAATATCTAATAATAATTAACAAGTACAGATTGAAGTCGCTCATCCACGGCGAAGACTGTCTGTGTTTACTTAACGCTTCTAGACGAATACTAAACGGATAGGTTTTGATGAAGTTTCTTGTCATACGTTTATGTTCTGAAATTCCAAAATATTTAGCGGACGCTTAAAGCAAAAAAGCTCTCAAAATTTATTTTTTTGTCAAGTAGCCGACTGGCACTTAGAAACATAATATTTTTGAAACTACGAGTACAATACTGTTACAAAAGTTCTACAAAAATGGCCCCTGTTTCGTGCCGTATCTTCTGGGTAGTGTTTCTTTTTTTATATCGAGATAACTTGACGTTCACAAGTGCGTCTGTGATGCCTAAACTAAATAAAGAATTTTAGTACTCAAATATCTGTTCATTTATTAGGTACAAAGTTTCTTGGGAAGGGCAATGTCATCTTTTTAACCCCCAACGCAAAGAGGATGAGAGAAGTTATAAGTTTGACCACTATGTGTGTCTCTCTGTGGCTCTTAGCTCTTAAACCCGTAACGACCGTAGCTCTTAAACGGATGAAGCAATTTGGATGCAATTTTTGTATTTGAATGCAGGTTTTCTAGCGGTGGTTCTTAGACATTTGTTTTATCAAAATCGGTTCAGCCGCTTTTTTTTTAATTTGTTTTTTTTTTCAATTCTTTGTGTTTTTCAATTTTTATTAACTTAAATTTGCTTGTCTGTTCTTTTCAGGACCAGCATTGGCAAACGTCGCAAACCGTCTTACTCGAACACTGTTCCCGAACGCTTTCAAACATGTCTTGTGATCGGTATTTATCAGTAGAATTGTCAATGTTTTCTACTCAAACTCCGCGTCCCAATCTCTATCCCAAACACGGTTGCTAAAAATTATCGTTACTGCAGTTTGAAAGATGCTTTTGTCTTCCAAATTTGAAATTAAAAGCGATCGGGATTGGTAGTACAGTTACATGCTTCCCCTGCAGATAAAAAGTTTAAAATTTCATTATTTCCAAAGCCAATTTAATCTGGCTTAGTTAGAGGCATACGCCGTCTTATTTTACATAATTTATCAATCCATAAATCTTCAACAAAATTATAAATTTTCAGACATAAAGAGGCGCAGTCACCCGAAGTCACGATCTTCATTCTCTTGTTTGTTATTTATCCCGTCAGTCTTCGTTAGCATCTTGCAAACATTGTTTTTATATTTGGGTGAGGTTTGGCGGTTCCCTTCCTTCGGTAAGTAGGTAATTTCATTATATTTGACGTTTGAGTTATTATCAAAGATACGGCATCTTAATAATACTCAACAAAAAACTGCCTTTTTTTATAAGCACGCATGGCGCACAAACAACTCAAACCGAATCCTATCTATAAACGCATCATCATCATCAGCCCATCACGTTTCCACTGCTGGGACATGGGCCTTTTCTCATATAGAGATTATGGGCCATAATCCGCCACGCTGGCCCAGTGCGAGTGGGTTGATGTCACATGTCATTGAACTTTGTGATTTATTCTTCGATATGCCGGTTTAATCACGATGTTTTCTTTCACCGTTTCTAGAGCAAGTGTTAAATCCGCACATAACTTAAGAATGTCCGTGGTGCGGGGACAGCGGGATTCGAACTCGGGTGCGTCGGATAGAAAGTCGCACGTGCTTTCACTGAGCCACACTCGCTCTTCTACAAACGCATATTTTTTAGTCATTTAAATATTGATAAAGTCATTCATATGACATAAGAAAATTGTGGCGGCTGTGGCTGCGGTGAATACAGCCCTATCGTCATCACTACCTAACCGTTCTAATTTGTAAATGGCATTGCATGGTGCCATCTCGCACTTCTTATTTCTATGTTCATTTAATTGTAAAAATTCTTCATTTCTATTTAATTGTTATTTGCGGAGGCTTTTAATTGGCTTTTCTTATATCAATTAGTTAAACTACTTTGTAACAACAGCTGTTAGTTGCTAAACAAAATAAAATAAAATAAAATGTTGATTTTGTGAACCATTGACTTGTAAGCTGTTGCTTTAAGAAACTGTTGATGTTGAGCTGTTGATTCGAACTGGTAATCAGCCGTAACAGTCGTAGTAAAACAAAGTACATCAACAAAATACGCACACAGCGGCCTTGTTTCATAAAATCAAAGCATGGTCAAATTGGCCATATTATTATAACAAAAAAGTATGCTGCTTGCCTCCTCTTGTAAATTCTCAAAGTATTTGACATTTCACGTCCATTTTCCCTTCACGGCTTATCCGATTTGCGTCAACTTGTTGTAAGCATTTTCTGAGACCCGGTAACTTGTACGTTCCTGTGTCGATGGTGAATATAATATTGTTGTTTTGAAATTACATTCAGGGTCGTTTTAGCCTCGTTTATGACCGGAGATTATTGAATAAATAGGATTTTTTTTTGGCAGACAACATTAGTGTTTTTTTTTATGGAACTGAGTGATGTGACGTGCAAGTCGTTCGCCTGATGGTAAGCGCTACGTCTACCCATAACCATTGCAGTGCCACCCAGAACTTTTAATAACATAAAAGCATTGCGTAGCAATGAATTGCGCTCATCAACCCGAGACATCAGTTATTAAGACTCATAAACCCAGAAATTTCGCTAGCTACAATGCCCTTCAAACTGAAACACAGTAACGTTTGCGCACTACTGCTTGGCGGCAGACTAACTGGCAAAGCTGTGGTACCTACCCAAACCTACCACGAGTAAAATAGTAGATAGTAATTTGAACAATAGGCACTTTAATTAGTTAAACCGCTGCTATCAGCACAAATTTGGTGGACCGCCCTTTACCTTAGTCTCACATAGCTACATAAAATAGCTGAGATTGTTTTTCAGAAGCCCTTCGTTTAAATAGCTTTCCTTAAGCTCCAAGATACACGCCTACGGCATACATTTCTGGGAACATCTATTGTTGTAATATATTCTTAGCACATTATCTCTTCTCCAATATCTCCATTTAATCCTACAAGATAAAATAAATATCACACAATATCGATTCAAAGGCTTTTTCAGGCTCCAATCTAATCTTTTCAGAGCTAGGTATTTGAGATAGAACATTTTTTTTCTTTTAATCATTTTAGGTATTATATAAAGATTAAGATGATCTGTTTTTTAACAAGATTGATTACGGGCTGTCTTTAAAGTTAGGGGTAATGCTGCAATAATTTCAGGGCTAATCTCCATGAAGAAGGTTCTACTTATAATTAATTAGTAAACTTAAGTTTTACAAATGATTAACCCGAATGTATTTTAGATTTTTCGAAAAAGATATAGTTTAACAAATAGGTCTTTAATGGTCTATAGGTTGTCCAATTGCTTCTCCTTGTAAGTAGTTATTTTAGTTTTAGCAAAGAAAACTAAGTTTTAGTAAGTAGAGTGTAGAGTTAATTACAGTAATAAAGGCATTCGCCCGTTTAAAAAAAGTTTAACAAACCATACCTTGGAAATCTTAATATTTATTTTATTTTATGGAACTGAGTGATGAGACGAGCAAGCCGTTCGCCTGATGGTAAGCGCAATGCCTACCCCTAACAATTGCAGTGCCACCCAGAACGTATAATACCATAAACAGCACTACGTAGGACCGTATTGCGCTCATTACTCGAAGACATTAGATATTAAGTCTCATATATGCTCAGTCATTTTTTTGTAATGTTCCCAGTATATTTTCAAAATTAAAATATTACTTCATATAATTCTGCTTATCCATCTTTATTTATGAAAAGATGTGTCAAATTGGTGTCAGCGTCAGATTCGGTGTTAAAACTGAAACAATGTAGCCTGCGCAAAGCCTGCGTCTATTGTTTTCTCACTCACCCATTATCATCATGATGACAGGCAGCGTGGACAAAATTGCCAGGAACACGGTCATCAGAACTGAAACAATAGTTCCGATCAGCAGGCTTACCACAATCTCTTAAACCAGTATTATTTTAAGCTTACTTCCGTTTTTCGTACCACGAAGTCCTAAAAGTAAACATAGTTTGATTTTGTTTTGCTAAGAACTTTTGGTGTTTTGTTTTGTTTTTGTGATGTTCCATACGACGCGATGTGCGAAAGTGGTAACGCTATATGAAAATAGAGCGCTGTCTCGTTCTCTTTTAAGCAGTTATACAATATCATTCGTTCTTTTGCGTCACTTCGCAAATCATATTGCTTTTGGAAGGTCGTGGTACAAATTCGAGTAATATGATTGTAAGCTTGAAATAAAACGCTCCTGAAACGTGATTGTTTTGTAAAAGTTGGTGGTAGGCCTGCTGGGCGTGGCTCTTGATTTGTTCTTAATTTGTTAAATACAAATAGGAATACATTGTGAATGATCTAAGCGAAAATAAATGAGCGCTGTGGGATAAATAAGCAAAGATAGCTATTTCAAAGTTCCAAGTTCAAGTGAAATGGGCAAAATGGGCGAATAAATAATTTACGACATGCGTGTACTTTATATATATATATAGCTAAATGACCAGTCGAGCTGTTTGTGTGCCTGATAGTAAGCAACACGCTTGTCTATAGCACCATCCGTGACTTTGTTACGCAAAATCCTGCACCCTGAGACAATTAGCTATTACCTAATGCCCAGCAATTTTGCTGGCTACAATGCCCTTCAAACCATAACACAGTATTGCTTGCGCACTGCTGCTTGGCGGAAGAATAACTGGCATAGGGGTGATACCCACCCAGACGGCCTCTCGCATACAAGAAACCTACCACCAGTAAAAAACTTACTTGTCCTATTCATAATCTTAGCCGCCCGACACACGAAGTCCACGGTTCCAGACGCTTCCATATTGGCATCTTTCAGCTGATACGCCACGGAGCCGTAAGTAGTCAGGCCGACTCCGAGGCCGAGGCCAGTGCGGTCGTTGTACTTAGCCTGTTCACCGCAGAGGCGACGTTGTTCATCGCCTGAGACCTGCGAGAAAAGACACAACATATATGAAAAATCCTATATAAATTAAAAAATTAAAAGCTATGGTCGGGCCATAGAGTATACATTACTAGGTTATATATACTCTAACCCCTAACACAAAAAAACATGTCTAAGAACCACCGCTAGAAAACATGCTTTCAAATAGAAATATCACATCCATATCGGTTCACCCGTTTAAGAGCTACGGTGCCATAGATGGACACACAATCAGACACACAGAGTGGTCAAACTTATAACATCCATCCTTTTTGCGTCGGGGGTTAAAAATTATTTAAAGGTGCAAAGGGGGCCACGATTCAATATGATTCCAACAGAAATTTTCTTTCAATTTCGACGACATTTCGAATTTTGTCAAATCGTGATCATCAGATCAGAGTGCGATAACGCTGTGCAAAAGTCGACAGACTAGGCCTCCTAATTTCCTGTACCTACATTCTTGTATGCGTTTTACATCACCGCTATTTGAGTGTCAATAATTGTCAATGAAACCCACAACCTCCGTATTCCCACTGGACTTGATTTGTGCTACTCTCTTTAAAAAGTAAGGACACCTATTTTGACAGGCTATCAGAGCTTATAAATTCAAACACCAGATCCAAATACTGTTAAAACATCTGTATAAACTTACCTGACTAACAGAACTGGAAGCCCGCCTGGATCCTGTATCAGAAGCACCGGTGCCACTCTGCCGGCCGCCCAGAGACGCTCTGTACGGAGAGTTGCTTCTGCCTCGAGTACCTGAACAGAATAGCAATGTTAACATTGGGAAAAAATATAATGACCATCAAAATAATCTTTGTGATCCCATTCCCGTCTTTTAATTAAATTTACTAAATTACCACCAAATCGAATTGCCGCACCTCACTCTTTCGTGGTCCAGCTCGCTCTTATTCCTAGAATGTATATAAAAAGCGTGGAGCCAGGAGCTCGTGAAGGAGGTCCTGAATGAAGCTAGCTTACGAGGCCGAGTGGAGCGAAGGGAAAGGTGGCGAGCAAAGCGAGTCGGCGACTTCAGCAGGGAAGCAAAAGTCAAGTCAAGCGACAGGAATAGATGACGAGTGAGACTACTGGTGGAACCTACTTTGGTGATCATTTACTATTTTTGATGATCATTTTTGGCAATATTAAGTGTTTGTTATATTCAACGGGATTACACTATATATTTTCATTGCGTTTCAGTTTTGAGATGAATTTCCGCAACGTCACGCTTGATTGCATTGCATTAAATATTAAGTGATTTTTTGCCATTACATTATTAGATAAACATAAGCCGTTAACATCTGCTGTACAGACAGTAAGCTACCTTTAGGAGCTTTACGTGTTACGGGATGGAAACATATAAACATTAATCCAGTGCCCATCTAGCACTGGACAAAGCTACTGAAACAAAAATGAATGAAGTCCAGGTTCACGATGCAAAAATCGCCCACAAAATTCTTACATTTATCGTTACGAAATAAATAAATACTAAATAACGCCCAACGATCACATACATAGATCATGGCCCCTAACTAGGATTCCTGTATCTAGGGAACCAGGAACTATGAGGACCATGGTCCCACAACACCCAGACACGAAACAAATGCTTGCGCTTTTTTTATTTTATGCACAAACATTTGTCCCGTCACGGGAATCACCCCACAATCTCAGTGGTGTTTGAGATTTGAGCTAACCTGCCCAACCACTACACCACAGAGGCAGTCTGAAAAAAACAGCTGATCAAAAAACATAATTTAAAATTGTTTCATGCAAGACGCGCGGCGCAAAGGCAATTTAAAACATAAAACATCTTTCACACTAAAGTTTCATTAGTACGAATATAGACTTGCAACTACGTTACTTGCTTAATTACGACCATATTTTATTTTACAAAAATTGAGGATCACTTTCGCGATGGCCCTTTTAACTTAGTTATAAAGTGATGGATCAGCAATTTAGCATTCCAATTACTTACATGCGAAATTGGGCTGTCAATTTTCTTGTTACAAAATATAACTAATATACTATAGGTGCTTCTTAGTAAAACGAGGGTCACCTTGTCACCCACGCCTTGAAGTATGAATGCAAAATGGAGTTCTTTATGAAAATGGAAACTAACCAGATTTGTCTCAGCTTTCACATTTATGAAACCTGGATTTTTTAGACACCAATTCAGATAAAATCTGTGTTATTATGATTTGTATTCCACTTGGAGTGAGATTGGATGAGAATTCGCAATTTTAGAGTATATTAAATATTCTAATATGACGTGTAAATTCTTCGCCTTTTTTGTGAGATATTTTCACTTACCAGCAGTCTGACTATCTTCACTTGCTCGCCTCTCTTTCGACACTAGAGGTTCTTGAAAGGTCAAAGTCAAGCTTCCTCGAGGACTTATTCTGGACGCATCTCCTTCTCCAGCCACTAGACTACCTCGAGCACTTCTCTCTGAAGGCGCAATGCTTCCTCTAGGACTTCTTTGAGAATCTGGGATTAAAGATCCTCTAGGACTTCTGTCAGCTCCTATTAGGTCTTTAGGCTTTATTGGTGCGTCAATAGGAATGGCTATACTCCCACGCGGACTTGCGCCACGGCTTGGTCCCATATCTTTTTGTGCTCGCGCTGGATCTAACTGAATACTGGCCACTGAGTGCCTTGGACTTCTCTTAACATCAGGAACTAATGAGTTTCTTGGCTGGTTCCATGTCGTACCTTCAGGCACCAAGCTTCGTCTCGGAGTTCTTGCTGACATGTCTGGTGTGATACTATTCCTCGGGCTTCGGTTGAAGTCCTGAGGGTTAAGGCTCAATCTGGACCCATAAGCCATTTCTACATTTAAGTTATTCCTAGAGGGCGCGAGAGTGTTCCTCGTCGGCATTGCTTGGTCAGGGGTAATGGAGTTTCTGGCAGACCTCACCTCAGGTGCTAGAGAGTGCCGTGGACTTCTATGATAGCTGTCCAAAGCCGCTTCTGGGGCGAGACTTGCTCGTGGGCTTCTAAGTGGAGTAGGTTCTATTTCTTCATCAGTTTCTGCAGCCGCTAAGGATGCCCTTCTGGAAGTCTGAGCTGATGCTCTCGGTGACCTGGTTTGTGGAGAAGTGGCGGCACTTCTCGAGGCTCGACGCCTTCTTGAAGACGAGGTTCTGTGAAGCATTGCGCCTGGTCTTTTTAATCCCCTATCGTATTAATGACAGATCCACTCCATCCGTTTCCAAGTACCTGTAACAAAATAACGAAAGTTTTAGAAATTTTTCCTAAAGAATTCCCATCCTTCACGAATGAAATTTGTAAAGAAAGTTCATAATCCCGCTCTGAAGCCGCAATTTAACTTCTTTGTTTACTGATACTGGCCGTAAATGCTATTAGAATTATGTGAAATCTTCGAAGCAAAATGTGAATTATAGTCCGTCCCGAGAGTTGTGTCTAAAGTGATTTATATCTAAGGTGCCCTGGATCAACTCCAAATGCTTTATGTAAATACGGGTCTATTGAAGCTTTACAATAGGTTTCGGAATGTATGAGATAAAGTCAAGGCTTCAGGCGAGCATTGTTGAAGGGCTGATTAAAGTTGTAAAGCCCAAGTTCAATGACGATCTAACAAGTTGAGCTTAAAGTATTATTTTATGTAATGTATGAGGCGGTTGGGACTTGTTTATGTTATCGTTATGCATCACTTACATATAACGAGCTTAGAAAGTTTACAAATAACGTGTTATTAAATTCGAAGTCATTAGAAAAGCGAGACGACATATTCCACCTGGGTACCTGGCACCTGGGTAATTTATATAACATTAATTTAACTTTTAAAAACCACTGGAAAAACATTGACATGAATGTTCAGGTGATTGTTACTTGTGAAAAAAAAGCTTTGTTGAAAACGCTGTACTTACAGCGTTCCTCATATCATCCTCATATTTTGTATGCAAATATTTTGGAAGCAAAATGGGTGGAGGATATTACAAAAATTGTGGTTCGAACCTGAACACGAATGGCATAAAGCTGAGACGAATAGCATAGTATGAGAGAGACCTATACCCAGCAGTGGGAAAAGCTGTGGATTAAGATGATGTCATTGGAAATAAGAAGGAGGTATCTACGAGGTCTGTTCACTCGAGACTTGAAGATTCCTAGATTGTAGGTATCTGGAAAGACTAGACGACTACATTTTACAACTAAGAAAAAAAATAAAAATACTCGCTATCGTATTGTTTAACTTCTCGGTCGTACGTTTATCGCAGCTCACTCTAAACATAGCTCGTCAGAAACATTCTCGTCCCACAATTTCCTGCCGTTCCGACGGAACGCGGAAGCATCTGTTCCGTCACTTCCACGTCGAAAGTTTTGTTTGAGATTGCAAATTAGTTTGTTGAAGATGATATACTGAGTAAGTGTACACTTATAACAAACTGTAACAAACGTCACAAGTTAATCATCACGCCTGTCTCTGAAATTCTTAAATGGCAACAAAAATTCATTTCTAAATGTAATTTAAATTATAATAAATGTGTCTTTATACGGTCAAAAACCAGTTTGGATACGTTGGAAATATAACAATGGTTGTTGCATTACAATATAATAACATGAATTATTATTATAAATTGATTAATTCTGTAAGTAACCTTTGCCTAGCAATGGGATCAAATAGATAAACGGGACAGGGAAAGTAGGCGAAAACAATTGCCTGTTGTATTTAAATAAAAATAGTTTTTTAGTATTATAATATGAAAGTTAGTCTGTAAGGTATCAATCACTACGTACATAGTATGAAACAAAGTCGCTTTCTCTGTCCCTATATCCCTATGTATGCTTAAATCTGTAAAACTACGCAACGGATTTTGATGCGTTTTTTTTTAATAGATAGTGTGATTGAAGAGGAAGGTTTATATGTATAATTGCCGTGCGAAGCCGGGGCGGGTCGCTAGTATTATTATATAATATGGGTCTTAGAATTGCTTTAGTCACTAATGTAACTATTGTTTTTTTTTTATGTAACTTAATGACGAGACGAGCTGGTCGTTTGCCTGATGGTAAGCAATACGCCAGCCCATAACAATAACAGCACCACCCATAACTTTGTTTTGCAAAATCCTGCGCGGCGCTGTACTGCGCTCGTCACTCTGAGACGATTAGCTGTTGAGTCTTATAATGCCCAGTAATTTCGCAATAATAAATATTGTTTTCTTAAGCTACCTTAAAATAAAGAAATAATAAAAATAATATAAAAAAAACTGTGTATGTAATTAAACACATACACACACATATTTGTATATTCAGACAAAGTTGTGTGAACTTTATACAAACTGTTACCTATACAAAATGGCTTTTAATACCACTTATGAGATTCTAATATCTTTACGAACGTTACCCTACCTACCCTAGACGCTTACAACTAACAATTGTGTAATTGTGGATGGATGTTTGTAACTCAATCACACAAAAACTACTAAACGGATTTTGATGAAATTTGTATTTGGTCCTGGAAAAAGACATAGGGTATTATTTATCCCAGAAAAGCGCGGGTGAAACCGCGGGCCGCAGCTAGTATTACATAACTTAACCTCAATTCAACTATATCCATAACTAGCAATAGCACACCTAAATTACACCTCGTAATGGCCAGCTTACAGATAAGAATATATACATCCTTCTTGAGAGGCCGCTGTCCCTTTGTCCTGCAATCAGCCCCTGGATGACAGGGTAGCTACTAGCTTCCCATTATATAGTACCTACCTACGTAGAATGCGGGCAGATAGGGTATTGTTATGGAATAATTGTGTGGATGTATTTGGAAATACCTGTTATCGTACTTTACCTACTTGTTTGAATCGCTCGCAATCGCCTATCAGTTTTTGACAGCAATTTGAATTACATAATAATTTGACAGCCTCTATGGTGTAGTGGTTGGGCAGGTTGACTCAAATCTCATACATCACTGAGGTTGCGGGTTCGATTCCCGCGACGGTACAAATGTTTGTGCACAGAAGAAAAAATAAGCGCAAGCATTTGTTTCTGTGTGTTGTTCTGGGTGTTGTGGGACCATGGTCCTCATAGTTCCTGGTTTCCTAGATACAGGGAATCCTAGTTATGGGTCAGGATCTATGTATGTGATCGTTGGGCGTTATTTAATTATCTATTATTAATTTTTAGAAAAAAAGCAAGAACCGACTTCAAGACTAAATTTATATTTATGGTTTTGTTTTTTTTTTTCTAAATCTGCTGAATCAATTTCGATAAAATCATTACAATCAAACTATCTATGTATGTTTCGCTGGCTACAATTCCCTTCAAAGCAGATCACAGTAATGCTTGCGCACTTCTTCTTGGCGGCAGGTTAACTGGCAAAGCTGTGGTGCCTAAGCAGAAAAAAAAATTGTTTTACAATATTATAGTTGTCTATAATAAAATCATTTGTTGACCTTTATTTTTCTGTTATCTTACAATAGATCGTTATGTGAAGAAACTGCGGTTTCAATAATATACTCCGAGTTCTTCTGCAAAACTAGATCCCAATAATACCAAGCCTAGCGCACCCCGCACTGTAGGTACGAAGCTACAAGTACATAGCCGGACACCGAGACGGCGCGTCGCGCGTCGTTACACGTGCCGCGTCAGAAGAGATAAGAGCTGTACGATAGAAAGAGAGACGCTCTGTAGGTTAATATGACTAGTAGGTATGCAGCGCTACGCGAGCTGAATTGAATTTTGTTGCGTCATAGCAAGAGTCGCTATTTGTTTAAATTTCTTTGCGGAGTGATGCTTCTGTCCCTTAGTATTCTGTGATAATACACACTAGTAAAATAGTAAATAATCTTACCGTTATGTTATTTTACAATGTATCGTTTGAAGTAATCTCATAGAGACAACGTACCTTTTTATTTAGATTTCTGTAGAGACATCCTTTAGATGGACTGGATTAATGCATAAATATTAAAGTAGGTTAAGTAATTAATGAAATGAAGTAATAAGATTCAATATTGCAAGGTGACATAGCAGCAGCTTTTTCCAACAAAATTCGGCCTTTGTAGACGTGCAAATATTTAACATTTTTGGTATTAGAGTTGTTACATAGATATTTATTTATGTCATATTAAATGCTGTTAAATTGATCTTAATGTTCTATTGTTTATTTATTGTTATTCTTTATCTATGTAAGTATAGAGTATTCTACTGTCAATAATAAGTATTTATTTATATAAGTTTTCATTTCTATGTATTTTAGTTTTGGATTATATATGTAGTGTATTTAACTGTTACTTATTTTAATAATTTATTTATGCTTTTGTTTTACGATAATATGTATTACGATATTTTTTTGTTTTGCTGTTACTTTTTTTTTAAACTTGTTGATGCACGCTTTGTAGCCTTCTTTTACCGTCACTGGATAACTGGTAGAAAATGCTTTAGCATTAAGTTCTTTTGTACATTATTTGTAATAGTGCAATAAAGAATTAAATTAATAAATAAATGTCAATACTTTGTGGCATATCAATTAACTTAAGTCATGGTGAAAAAAAAGTTAAAAAAATGTCACAGAGATAAAATAAAATTATAAGAGAAATTATGGTGTTGTCATAAATTTTTTTATTTTATTGGTAGTAGAAATAAAGGCGCTTTTTTATTTTATTTTATCTTACAATCATAGAAAACATAATTTTATGGTGTGTGTGCATAGGTACCTTTTTTCTTTGTTGAAGAGGTACGCGCTATTTTTTTTCCTCTTGTAAGCTTACGGCTTGATGAATTATGATGTATGAGGCCTCATAAATATCACTCTGTATGTAACGGTGTCCGTAATCATTGTTGTTTAGAAACATTGCCTTACGTATAAATATTGAACAATTTCACACTAGTCTCTTTGGCGTAGTGGTATGGCTGGTCAGCTCTTATCCATTTCATTCACCATGTAGGTTGCATGTTCCCGCTGAGAGACATATATTTGTAAACAGAAAAAAAAGCACACATTTATTTCGTGTCTGGGTTGAGGG
This sequence comes from Petrophora chlorosata, assembly GCA_951640565.1. Taxonomy (NCBI): domain Eukaryota; kingdom Metazoa; phylum Arthropoda; class Insecta; order Lepidoptera; family Geometridae; genus Petrophora; species Petrophora chlorosata. The sequence continues at coordinate 1,129,318 of OX621199.1, read as the reverse complement.
TCCTCGAAGTTCCTGGTTCCCTAGGTATAGGGGCCCTAGTTAGGGACCAAAATAAAAGTATGTTATCGTTGGGTGTTCTTTTTATGGAACAGTGATGAGACGAGCTAGTAGTTCGCCTGATGGTAATATAAAAAATAAATTTATCTTGTCCACCCCTAAAACCGCTTTAAAAGTCTACTTTAAACACTAAAAACGCAGACGCCAGCACAACCCGCCATAATAAAATAATAAATATGAAGTTACAACCTGAATAAAAAGACAATTGCTCACCCATTATTCTTCCGCTTATAAAACGAGGACAGTCCGCAATTTAAACTTTAATACGAGGGTATAAAAGTCGTAATCGCACGCAGACGATGTTTCTAACTCCGGGCTTTATAAAACGACAAATTCGTAATTTATCGGTACCCAAAGTACTGCAGTATCGCAGTACCGGTACCGGAGTATACCGGAAAGTTGAGGAAATTCAATTTAAATGAAGGTAACTGCTCAATGTTATTAATTACTTGGCAGACGCAATTTGGGAAGGAGTTTGGTCCTTAGAATCGACATTGAATATTTCATTAGTAATCTCTGTAAGTAGACTTCTCGGGGAAATATTACGCCTCGGGCTTTGTGCATTAAAGAGTTGAATAATCCCTCCGTCTGTTGGAGGAACATTAATGAAAAAAAATTTGTTTAAAAAGGCTCATGAACTATTTCCAAGAAATACGCGGAACCCTGATAGACTTGTCCTATCAAAGGTTCCTAATACAACATTGTACAAAAATAATTGTTATGCGATGTGTGGACGAATATTTAACGCCTTACCAGATGCCATTAAAGACTTGCCAACAAATCAATTTTTAAGAGAACTTAAAAAATGGCTTTTGGAAAAGAACCTATACTCCGTGACAGACTTTTTTAAAAATTCGCGCACCAACATATAAGTTATACCCAGACTGATATGATTTGATTGATTTTACTTAATTTTTTTTTTATTATATACTATTGACATATTATTGCAATCAAATCCATATTATGTAAATTAATTCAATTATGTATAATTCTATGATTGACATTGTAATTTAAATATAATAATAATGTAATTAATTAAATTAAATGTTATTAACCTGTTATTTTATGTATTGAATATTTTGCATGTCACTTATAATTGACTATGTGTTTCGGATCTGACCATATTTAAATTAACATCTTTAATGTATGTACCAACATGTATGGCAAATAAATGATTTGAATTTGATTTGAATTTGAATTTGAATTTGAAATATCTCTTGTTTTTTTTGCCGTAAAGCTTATAAGTTACCTATAATTGAATAATTTACTTTATACCACACCCACTCGGAAAGTGTCTTATTACTCGTTCATAAACGGGTTACAAAGTTCGTAATTTCTCCCTTAAAAATGTGCGGCGGGAAAAGTTATATGGAATTCTATTACTGCCCTCCGAAGCAGGGCAGGAATGTTGTATGAAAATCCATTACTGCCCGGCTGGCTTTCTTTTGTTTTTTAGCAGCGAACATAAAAAAAAAATACAAACGTCAAACCTCAAAAAGGTCTTGTATGAAATAATTAAATTAAAACTAAGTTCTTCATCGTTTTCTCCCCTCGGTGTACAATGTACTATTTGTGTTTTGGTTGTCAATTAAATTACACTAATATTATAATGGATCATACAAGAAGGCTGGTGCGAGGTGGCGCAGGATAGAGACGGCTGGAAGACCTGGGGGAGACCTTTGCCCAGCTGTGGGACAGCATAGGTTAGGAAAAAAAATATATTATAAATCGAAGAACTGATGACCGATGGAGTAAATGGGTTCTAGAGCGGAGACCACGTTTAGGCAAACGTAGTGTAGGACGCCCTCCAGTCAGATGGAGCGACGACCTGCATAAAGTAACTGGCAGTAACTACATGCGAAGAGCCGAGGATCGGGCTCAGTGGCGTGCATTGGGAGAGGCCTATGTCCAGCAGTGGACTCGTGTAGGCTGATGATGATTAATATTATAAATGCAAAAGTTTGTAAATGTATTTGTTACCTCTTCATACCGCAACGGCTAAACAGATTTGGATGAAATTTGGAATAGAGATAGCTACCTTTATACGTGCATAACACATAGAGTACTTTTAATCCCGGGAAACCAAGGCTGACACCGCAAGCCGGTAGATAAACGTTATATAGAGCTGGTAGATAAACAATACCATAGGTATGTCGCAGCCAACTAGCTTAACTAGCCGTTCAATCAACATCCTAGCCTCTTTACGAAACAGTGCCGTTCAACTAGCTTCCTGAATGATGTTCAGCCATTTGATCAAACAGCTAGGCAAATGACTTAGTTAGATGACGTTTAGGAAGCTAGTTGAACGGTGCTGTTAGTAAAGAGAATAGGCTGTTGATTGAACGGCTGATTAAGCTAGTTGGCTGCGACAGATATACCATGATAGGTACCAAGCTAATTAAATATGTTACAGTAATATACTTTTAAGTTGTATAGTCTGAATTTTAATGAAATGTATTTTGTACTTAGTTGTCTATATGTGGAAACTTTTATAAGCTACAAACCTGCCCAGGCATTTATACCTTTACCCATATTTTAGTAAGTTTAGCTGTTGTTTCCCTAAAAGAATAATTAAATAAATGAATAAAATAAAAAACATGTCTATTGCATCTTGACTTTCGTAGCAAAATTTAACATTTAGTAGAAAACTAAAACTTTTTACGTATTCCGAATAATGCACCCTCCAAAAACAATTACATACAGCATACGGCGTAACGCAACAAAATGTTTAAAATATCTTTTATATTAAATTGAGGCTTTTTATAATATCACTATGTATGCACTGCGATGCTCCGACTCAGAGGGGGCCTACTCCGAGTTGCTTTCGTTCGTTCGTTTGTGCGGACTAAAAGATAAACTCTTATGCCTGTTGCATAGCGCTGTCTCTTTCATCCGACAGAACGAACATCGTAATTACTTTTTCAGAGTACAGGGGCAGATCAGATGCCAGATAAAAATATTCCAGCTGGGTAGAACGATTAACCGACTTCAAACAAGAAAGAGGTTCTCAATTCGATTGTATGTTTTTTTGTTATCTCAGAAGCCCGTCATTTATAAACTGATTCGGAAAATTCTTGTTTTGTATGTATTGGGTTTAGTTTAGCTTCAAGGTGGTCCCATATATTCGACTTTGTACTTCGAAAATACATCGGAATTGAAATCGGTTTTAATTTTATAAAATGTATACTTACCTACTTGTCATCATTCTTGTGATCATTAATTTTTAGATCACGCGTTAAGTTATTCTAAAAGCAGGCTAAAATGTTGAAAAAGGTGAATATTAAATGAGTTCACAAAATGTTTTCCCAATTTGCCTTTTTGTCAGGTATGATCTCATTAAGTCTGGGAAGAAACCTGCGCGACTGCGAAGCGAGAGCGACTATTGGATGGCCGATGGTGTGCGTCAGTTTCTAGACCTAAACGTCGACAATAATCTGCTTGAACATGATGACATACATTTAAAAAGAGCGCTACAATCACGTCGATGTGCCATCAACATTACTGGCCAATAGAAATTGTAAAGAGCAAGATTATACACTCTGCGTCTACTCTACGTCTACTCTTCGTCTCTGTATCTGCGTCTGCGTCTACAACCGACTGTCAATGGCGCCATCTACGGGATCGAGCAAGCGTTTATATCGACCGTAGCTTGGCGCCTTGAATCGCCGTGGAAGACCGGCGGAGCACGAAGTTCGTCGAAGAACAGCGAGAAGGCGCTTTGTGTCGCTATAAAAGCCGATGCAGAGCGCTCCTCCGATACATTCATCCATTCATCGCCAACTACCACCTATACTTACGTACTACACTGTAAAAATCGCAATAAATAATATTAAATAAAATATACGTTTCCAAATATATTTAATCAGCCAGATTGCCCGCCCTCAGTAGGTCATCCCTAAAATAGGAATCAGCACCTAGCGTAGGTACACGCACGGACACCGACGAGTGCAGTTAAGGTAGCCGCGATAAAAATTCACCAGTTCGTATAATGATATGATGAGTCCTTGATGAGTTGACGCGCCATTGCGCGTCAACTCATCAAGGAATCAACAGTTCTGTTCAGAGGATTTTATATTAGATTTGTGATATTTTTTGTTTGGCAATATGGTTGATGGTTGGTCCACAAGTCATACTCGTGAACAGGTGCTGCTTGCGGGGACTGGTCTGTTCTAGTCACTCCTACTGCTACTGTCATACCTACTTATATTTTATTTACACTTTTCTGTTACTGATACTATGACTATGGGACGTCTCACTCGCATTTCTTGTTTGACATTCTGTTAATTCTAATTTATACGTAATTGTTCATTGTTATTTTTAAGACATTTCAAAAGAGCTGAAAAAAGACATCCCCGCAGAGTTTCTTGGTGCTATCTTCTCTAGCGGGCGTATTTCCGAAGCTCTGGTAGAGTCAGTTTTCACATTTCTTTTCAGCACTCAGACTTCAATTTGAGTATAGGAAAGAAATGGGTAAACATACTTACCTTTTTTTCAAAGTCATGTAAACATAAGTTACAATTTTTAACATATTTTATTTGTATCATATGTTTATGCCCTTTAAAAGTGCACTTGTGTGCCTATTTAATTAATGATATTTGACTTTGACTTTGACTTTTGCCGACTTCAAAAAAGGAGGAGGTTATTTATTTAGAAAGAAAGAAAGAAAAAACATTTATTCCGGACATCACACAACATTACACTGAACATACTAAAATAAAGACAAAACAAAAACAATACAGTGAAATGTTGCGCGATGTCAGGAAAAGGTTCCGACTCAGCATACGCTATCATAAGTAGGTACCTCAGCACTGATTTTCAGTCAGGACCCTTTCCATGACATCACGTACAATCAGACGAATATAAAAAACAAAACATTAAAATTAAATAAAAACAAACATAAAACACAACAAAAAATATATCCAGTTATAAAGAAGAAATAATAGTATGCATTTCGATTTTATTATCTTTGTTACCTCAGAACTCCGTCATTTATAAACTGATTTGGAAAATTATTTGCGTTGGGTTTAGGATAGTTTCAACATGATCCCATATAAATTTCATACAAATTCGACCTTGGACTTCGAAGATACATCAGAATTGAAGTCGGTTTTTTTTGTTATAAAATTTATCATAATTTTAAGTCTTTATTTACTTCGTTACGTGACAGATATTTAATATATCCAATAATGAGTATTAGTAGATTTAGAAAACCTTTTTGATCTGGAAAAACTGAAACCTATTAACAACTTACTATGTAATGTTTTGTGACTTGAATACACTGCAGTCACTGTTCGCTTAGGTGTGTCTGAAGCTTAATTAAATTATGGCAGAAAGTCTAATTAGAGAGAGCGCCTCTCAGTCAGTTTTAGAGTTTTAAGGCAGGAAAAGCTTCATGAAAACATGATGAGCTTTTTATTACAGGTAGCAATAAAAAGTACGTGAAAATATCTCAGAGCTTTTTAATCCTCTTACGCAAGATTATATTTAGAATTTGTCACAGATAAGGTTTATTTCAATTATTAGGGTTCCGTACTCAAAGGGACCCTATTACTAAGACTCCGCTGTCTGTTTGTCCGTCTGTCACCAGGCTGTAATCTCATGAACCGTGATAGTTAGACAGTTGACATTTTCACAGATGATGAATTTCTGTTGCCGCTATAACAACAAATACTAAAAAACAGAATAAAACATATATTTCAGGGGGCTCCCATACAACAAACGTGATCTTTTTTGCCGTTTTGATAGATAAAGGTACGGAACCCTTGCGCGAGTCCGACTCGCACTTGGCCGATTATTAACTTTATACTTGGTTACAATGTTCCTAAATAGACATTATAGAAAGAAGAGCCAAAAAATTCATTGGCGACGATGCGCTGGTTAAGACTAAGCTTCAGAGTCTTGAACATCGGCGCAAAGTTGCCAGTTTATCGGTCTTTTACCGGATACATTTCGGAGAGTGTGCGACGGAATTACATAAACTTATTCCGCCATCTCCATTCTATCACCTGACGACCAGGCGTACGGCAAGCCGTCATCAATATATGGTTGACATCCCTCCTGTTCCTGACCTTCATAATGCAAACGACCAAGTAGTGGAACTCTCTGCCGATCTGTGTTTCCGGATAGCTCTGGGTGTCTTTAAGACAAGAGTGAACAGGTTTCTTCTAGGCGAGCGTGCTACATCTTCGACCGCATCGTCACTTAACAACAGGTGAGATAGCGGTCAAACGCAAGCCTATAAATTAAAAAAAAGTAAGGTGCAACACATACTGAAGCCGCGCATGTATGACATGCCACATACCCATACAATTTTTTTACTGAGTTTTGAGACGAGCAAGTCTTTTACTTATACATACCTACTGATGATCGCCACGCTTGCCCGTAACAGTTGCAGTGCCAACCAGAACGTATAATACCATAAATAACGAATTTCATTAAACTAAAATTTAAGAAAACCCCGAATTAAAAACCCTATAAAAAGTAAAAAAAGGCTGACCCAATTTTGATAAAACATCTAAGAACCACCGCTAAAAACCTGCTTTCAAATAAAAAATGAGCTACGGTGCCACAGACAAACACATAGTGTTCAAACTTATAACACAAACTTTTAGCGTCGGGGGTTAATAAAAAAAATAGAATCGAACAGAGAACCTTCTCCTTTTTGAAGTCGGTTAAAAAGTATTGCGTAAAAGTAATGGCTCGCCAAGTTATGTATAAGTCTTTCGCGGCAAGACTAATTTGGGAAATGCTCGATTCGATAAAGGGTTTCTCAAAAGGGCTAATTCATGTTAGGTTAACTTTGGCTTTCCTTGTCAAAACAAATGAAGCAAAGTATTAGGTACGTATTTTGCACATCAAATTAGAACTAATTCTGTTTATTAGGTACGGAAAATAAAACAAAGGAACGCGTAGTAAATCCCGCTCTATCCCAAGATTAGTCCCGAAACACGAGTAAAGGAAATCGCGAGCCCGGGATTCGGGAATTTCGAGGTAACGCCGAGGAATTCTGTAGAGGTCACGGTAAAGAATATATTTGTGGTAGCAGTGACTTAGCTTTATACTTCTAACAGCTTATATACTGAAGATATTAAAATATATATACGGAACTGTCTACGTGTTATTTATAAACAAGCTGATTCTGCCCGAGTAGAATTCGGTTTTTACTCGTAGTTGTTTCGTAAGTTGACACACACATACTCATACTTTCGCATATATGATATTAGAATTATAAGTTATATGATTTTAAGTTCGCCCGTTAGGCAGGCTTAAGTCTCTAGGACCATACCGCCATGTCTTACGTAGTTTTTATTTGATAGTTAATATTTCATTAATTATACTTTTGTTGAGAATGAGGGTCAACAGCAACAAGCTGGAACTATCCTAATGCTTCAATAAAGTGGTGGATCTTTATTCAAGCTTTCCATGGACTTTTTGGGAGAACATAAAAAGCAATGTTTTCTCTATTTTGTTTCATTTGCCTACACTCGTGCACGTTTACGAACACATAATGGTTAATATTCCACCGATATTACACATGATCACTCGAAATAACACTTGTTTGGAAAATAAAACAAAATCGAACTGTATCACTTTTCACTTCCCGCCAAAAAGTTTAATTTTGTTTTTATATATGTCGAATTAATGTGTATTTTTTATTTTTTGTAGTAGGACAGGTACAAGAAGTATATACTTACCTATTTCAGAACCTCATAAGCTTTTTTATTTGTTATTTATAAAATCCGTCTAATCTTATTAATGCATCTGATGAGGTATGGATGTAATATCTTTATTAATCATCACGCAAAAACTACTGAACTGATGATGATATTTTGTCAGTGGGTATTTTAGACCCTGAAATATTAAGTAGGTATAAATATTAGGTAGGTAGGTATAATATGCATCACTCGGCGAGGGATACATATTTCTTCCGTTTAGGGTTGAAACTATGGGGCCTTGGGGGGTGAATGCTCGGCTTCTGTTTAAAGAGCTGGCCAGACGCCTCATAGAAACAACAGGTGACCAAAGAGCTGGCGCTTACCTCGGCCAACGAATTAGTCTGGCCATTCAACGAGGTAACGTTGCCAGCTTTTTGGGCACCTTGCCCGCGGACGGTGACCTAAATTCTGTGTTTTATATTTAATTTCATTTTTTAATTTTGTTGTAGGTTAGTTTAATTTTTATCATTCTATATATTTGTACATAATTGTTAATTGGTTCTGTAAATAAATATATTAGTATAAAAGTAGGTATAGATATAGAAATCTATACCTACCTAGATGACCAAATAATATACAGAATGAGTTTATGAATAGGTGTCTCTATGAAAACTTTATAACCGTTAAGGATAGAATAATTTGTTTAATTATAAAAGTTTTCACACAACTATAAATTCAGAAATTTAAATAAAAAAAAGTAGGTATACATTTTATCACAAAAAGGAACCGACTTCAATGTATCTTCGAAGTCCAAGTATCGATGAAATTTATATGGGACCACTTCGTAGCTATACTGAACCCAACGCAAAAAAGTTTCAAAATCGGTTTATAAATGACGGAGATCTGAGGGAACAAACATAAAAAAATATATAATCGAGTAGAGAACATCCTTTTTGAAGTCGGTTAAAACTCAAAAATCAATGTATTGTTTAGTGTCAAAAGTAAAACAGTCCCTTACTTAACAACATCATAATTAGCTATGTGATCTGGTAATCTCGGTACCCTTGAACTGACACGCATTCCTATAATTTTCGTGCTTGCCTAACTAATTTGATTTAAATATTCTAAATTAAACTCTTATTTAAGATCCAACTAAAACTATCCGTGCCACAAACCAAGTGACTGCATATTACCCGCACCCTGCGGCATCAGGGAATGGGTGACATTATTGTAACAAACGGCGCCAACAGTGCCGCCTCTAATTGGAACGTTAACAATGTAATTTAGGTGATTGGCTTGATTGTTCTAGGCGCCACCTGCTGAAGTTAGGTTGATTGCCACTGATTTCAATTACCTACAACCTAATCCTACACAGCTGTTTGAGTTTTCGTTAAACTGGATTCTGGGATTGGGAAGGTATTCACTCGAGGTAGGTCTCTCGGATGCGGGAAACCGTCTGGGTAGGTACCCCAGCTTTACCAGTTATTCGTCCACCAAGCAGTCGTGCGCAAGCATTACTGTGTTCCGTATTGAAGGTCATTGTAGCCAGCGAATTACTGGTGCCTCGGGGTGATGAGCGCAATGCAGTGATACGCAGTGCTTTTTATGGTATTAATGGTTCTGGGTGGCACTGCAATTGTTATGGGCAGGCGTGACTCTTACCATCAGGCGAACGACATGCTCGTCTCATAACTCAGTACCATTAAAAACCGGAATGCTTGCGCACTACTACGTATACAGTCACATCTGTGTTTATCGTAACACTTACTAAAGCTGTCTTGTCCAAAGTTGTCACAACTCCAGAACTATCTTGCGCGCACTGCCTAGGTAAAATACGTTTACAAAATTATTTTAGGTTTACTAAAAATGGTTTCTGAATCGGATCTTAAGATTTTATAGTGAGAAAACAGCTTTCCGTTCACAGGAAAATAGAATTTCATGTGAAAAGGAAATAAAGAACATCGAGACAAATAACTGGAGAGACAAATAGCTGTAGAGGCACCTCGAGAACTTTGCTCCGACTCATTAATCGTGGCGAACAGCTGCAAGCTCCCGCCACAATCAGAGAAATAAAAACTGAATTGGTTCTACACTTCTGATAAACGATAGACATTACAAAGCTTTTCTTCGCCCTGACTGGGTTTAGGTAGATAGATAGATATATTTATAAACACTTAAATTTATAATATTTTAAAAGAAAAATAAGTCATTTTTTGAGCGAAACCCTTTTTACTCGCTGAATGAGTTTATGTTGATGCGTCAGACAGAATCCTCATTTTTATATGAGGATGAAAAAATGTGCCACAATTAGTAGTCAGGTGGAACTAATTTAATATTAATATATAAAATAAATAAATAATTCTGAGTGACATATTTTATGAAAATTTAAGTTTGTTTTATTAATTTAGGACTTATTTATTTATCAATTACTACAAGTAATAATATGAAATGAAATTTAATTAAATTGTAACTTTATTTTTATTATAATTATAATTATTATGACTTCCTTTGTATGACGGACTTAGTTATATGGTCAATAAATAATTCTATTATATTCCTTATTATTCACCTTAAACATAGAAATTAAGTACAAGTTAAATGTTTACAATGGTGTTACAATGGTTAACTGAGTTTCAAAAAGGTTGAGGTTCTCAGTTCGACGTGTACGTATTTAAAAAAAAAAGTTATATATGTACACTGATTATTTATTTGAAAGTACTGAACCGATTTGTGTAATTCTTTTATAGGTTAAAAGATACCTGCCATGTTTAAATTTGGTTAAAAACTAATACTGCACAAATTTTTCATTATTAATTGTGATAAAGATATGCACTCCTTAATGACGACGGTAATAACATAGCGGTCTATAATATTAATCAAAATCTATAATAAAATTGTATTTCACCACGTTTTTATTAAGTCACTTTCTTGTTTGTCTGTCTGTCTGTCGTTCCGGGTGGAATCTTGCAACTCAAATTTCGAGCACTTCCCGATTAGTAGGTATCCAGCTGAAACTTTCAGGGTAGCTCACAACTCAATGACAATGCATTAAGTTATTTTGGGGTTCAAATTATTTTTTATCTGTCACTTTTTAACCTATGTTTATGCAAATAAATGAAATTTGAATTTGCAATTTAGATATACAAAATTTTGCTTTGGTTTCGTATCATGATGATTTACTTTTATATTTGAAAGAAATGACATGAAATTTAATTTGAATCATGAAAGAGGTTTTCAATTCGACGGTATGTTTTTTTATTTTTTTTTACCTTGTACCTACAAATCTAGAAATTTTTTGAAGTTCGGTTCAGAACACAAAAATCACGAAATGTGGTATGACATTTTAAATCAGTGGAACTCGAGCTAACAAAAGAAAATAACTAACTTGAAGAATATTTTACGAACGACAGGTGTGGCAATAATAAAAGTCCGAAAAAGAAATTATTATTTTCCACGACTTAAGTAGGATCTTTAGCAAAAATCCGGCGTAAGTTACAAGGACACTCTTACTTTCTTATAGTTGCTGATTCCCTAAATACAGGGAGTCCTAGTGAGGTGCCAGGATCTCAGTATGTCATAAATAAATAAATACGCTCAACGCGCAAAAAACAAGCCAGGATTAATGTGTGTAATATACATTAATCCTGGCTTGTTTTTAACCGACTTCAAAAAAGGAGGAGGTTCTCTGTTCGGTTGTTTTTTTTTTTTTAGTTTGTTACCTCAGGACTCCGTCATTTGTGAACCGATCTGGAAAATTCTTTTTGCGTTGGGTTCAGTATAGCTACGAAGTGGTCCCATATAAATTTCATCGATATGTGACTTTGGACTTCGAAGACACATTGAAGTCGGTTTTTGTTTTTTTCTAAAAATTAATTATTATTTCTGTACAAAAACCTGAGACGTCATCATCATCATCATCATCATCATCAGCCCATCACGTTCCCACTACTGGGACACGGGTCTTCTCTCATAGATAGTATCCACCACAATGGCCCTGTGCGGGTTGGTGGATGTCACATGTCCATGAATTTTTGTGATTAATTCTTGGACATGCCGGTTTCCTCACGATGGTTTCCTTCACCGTTTTTAAGCGAGTGTTAAATCCGCAGAAACACTTGTAGTTTACGATTATCCATCAAGAAGTTCCTTGCCCACCTTTCGTCTCCATCATCAGATCAGCTGGCTGTCACCATAATATTACAATAAAATCGGATTTTGACAATTATGCAAAATTTCAACTTCGTAGGACAGCTTGCAAGATTCCACCCGAACAAACATAGTTACATACATACCTACATTGCAAGTTAAATAAAAGCTTGTAAAAAGACATAAAATTAATCTTCAAGAGAAACAAAGAATTTCTTCCTCAAACAAGCTTCTAACAATCTAAATTAATATTACTCTCCATTTGAGTAAGCGTCGTACTCATTAACTTTGCACATCTTCCCGCCGTCGTCTTTTAACTTAGGCGCGAAGTTCACACAAAGAAAATTAAGCTCGTCGCATCCGTCGCCATCACAATACATACAAATGGAACAGTAACTCAAGTCGAGTTGAGTGTTCCCAATGTATTCAAATTACAAGAATCAATCAATCATTTATTTGCAAGAATACAATGGTACATTAGGTCTTATTACTGATTAGATTTCGCAGTGTATTCAGCTTGCAAGCAGGCGCGCAAATATTATTGTAACTAATAATTTTTTTAAGAATTTAAAATTATTGTATACAAAATAAAATGTCATAAATATTAATTAATGTCAAAATATAAATAAAATAAAAACTTATTGTCATTTCAAATCGAATGCTTTAATTATATTTTTTATTATTGACACCCTAAATGTTCTTTAATACTATAAAAATAATTCTGTAACAACCAATAGTCTAAGTATAGTATAATAATTTTGAACAGGTACAATGCCTTAGGTGCAGTGCAGTGCCGCGCAGGATTTTGCAAAACAAAGTTCCAGGTGGTGTTGCAATTGCTATCGGCATGTGTGTCAGGCAGGAACTCTATATAATTACAATTACTAATTAACAAAACCTATTATACAATTCAGGAATATTTGAATGATAAATTGAATTAATAAGAAACTGAACAATAATAATTAATTGAATTGAACATTAACGACTATTATTTAAAAAAATGACTTACAATAATTAACCAAATTATATTATGATATTGACATATTTCTTTTGACTTTTGATTAACTCAATTATACTATTTCTATGATCCTTTTTTTTTTATTCAATTTGACATAGTTTAATACAACGCACAAATAGACTTCCTCTCTCCTAATTTCTGCGCCCAACGGGGTCTATGATGAAAAGTTTTTTTATTTACCTACCACCTAATAACATTATATTATTATTTTTGATTGATTGCAATAAAGAATTGTATTGAATCGAATAATTCTGAGGAAATGAAATTACAAGAAACGATTGATAGATAATAGTTTATTACCACAAAATTTACAGTTATTCACAGTTATGATCAACATGTAGGTATCCAGCACGCGGTTTAAAGGTCAAAGATTTTGCCAAAGTCATGGGTCGAACTGGACAGAAATGGCACAGAGCCGAGGCAAATAGCGTATATCAATTATGATATGTGAGTCAGTATCTATCACAGCATCTTCTATACCAAAATAAAAAAATAACAGTTTTAATTCTAGCGCAAAAACTTTTGAGTGAGTTACTGTTGTTCAACTGTTGTTGAAAGTTAGGGTACTGTCATGTTTTTTGAGAGCGAGTGTGGCTCAGCGGGAACTCGTGCGCCTTTCAGTCCGACGCACCTGGGTTCGAATCCCGAGTCGGCCCTGCACCAATGACTTATTGTTAAGTGCAGATTTTGTACGCTCGCTTTAAAACGGTGAAGGAAAACATCGCGATGAAACCCGCTTACGCGCTTTGGAGTGGAAGGCTCTGGCCGTGGTTGTAATACCACCCACCGAATAAAGCCATGCCGTCAAGCGACCTAGTCGTGTTTCGGGATGATGTTCGGTGAACCATCGGGGAGACGGCTCTGAGCAGCCGCTCAACTGCCGTCTCTCTCTAGATCTATGTGCTCCATCTAAGGCCACATCATCGCTTCACTTCAGGCGAGATAGTGGCCAAACATAGAACTATTAAGTGTAAAAAAATAAATGTGGGTTTGTTCGTTTAATCCCGTGTAGTCTCGAGTTGTACTTAGTTCAAGTTTATAATAGACAAAGTGCCTATAACTTTAATCTGGGTCCAAAAGTTTGGGGGCCTTTTTAACAATCAGCTTAGAAATTAAGCGATAGGACCTTTGGCTTAGGATGTTATAATAATTATGAAATATTTAACGAACTCATTATCTTTCATCTTAGAAAGCCGATAAGGATTTTATTATAACTTTATAAGTGAATATTCTATTCTATGTCGCTTCGACGGAAACTTTTTAAGATAACTTATTTTTTAAGACAAGACCACTTTTATCAGCGTCTTTGTTTTTCGATTATTATAATATCTCTTCTTTCTCTCTAGAACGAGTGAGGCGCAGTAGGAGTATGTGTGACTTTTAATCCGACGCACCTAAGTTCGAATCCCGCTGGCCCCGCACTACTGACTTTCTTAAGTTATGCGCGAATTTAATACTCGCTCTAAAAACAGTGAAGAAAAACATCTTGAGAAAACTGGCATGTCTATTAATTAATCACAAAAAATTCTAAGACATGTAACATCCACCTACCCGCACTGGGCCAACGCCGGTCCAATAATATAATCAAAGTTAAAACTTCAATAGTTATTTGTTATACAAGAGTGCAAAGTTACTTTTTAACCGCGTGCTCAATTTTGATGACCGAGCAAGCGAAGGATTCTAAAATTGACTTGATTAGAATCCTGAGCGTTAGCGAGGGAATCAAAAGAGCACGAGGTGAAAAATGTTTGACAAATGTTTGACAAAAAGCTGACAAATGTTTGACAAAAATTGTAATTGCACTCGAGTACAACACGTAACTTTTCATCCCACCTCAGCGAGGAAATGACTAAATGCAAAAAAACATCAACAATCACAAGATACTTTGCGCGCGCAAAGCAAATTAAAAAAAAGTACACCAAGGAGGTTCCGAGTCTGAGTTTTAAACAAATTAAGAAAAGTTGTATGAAGAATTCGGCACCATGGAGGTAGAAGTAAATAGGTTAAATGATGTTTTGAATTCACAAACTTAGTGCACACGATGTTCTAAATTCAAATTGACTTTATCCTCTAGCGGATAAAAACGACTTTTGCACTCAGATATCGAAGAGCAAAAATACTCTTTCCGAGATGGGGGGATGAAAAAATTATTTATTCAATATTGGCATCATAGACGCACTTATAAACGTCAATTATAACAATGACTCTACCACCGTATCGGAAAAAGAACCACTACTCAGAAGATACGGCAAGAAACTGCAGCATTTTTAAGAACGTTTCTTTCAATATTTTGTGATAGTTTTTGAAAATATTATGTTTCTTATGCGATAGTTGGCTACTTAGCAGAATCAATAGATAAACCATTATACCGGATAACCATCACTCATAGGGTTATGCAAAGTCTAAATTACCAATCAAAAAGGAAAATATCATGAGAATACCGACTTATCCAAGAATCACAAAGTTCAAGGACGTGTATTAACCCACACTGTGCTAGCGTGGTGGATTATGATCTCTGCGAAAAGGACCCATAATAATGTCATATCTACATCATAGTCACTTACCTTAGGTAAATTCAAAGCTCAACAACATAAAAACACTGAGAGAACAGAACAATCCTTCGATATAATTATAGATGCAGATCCTCTAAAACTTAGATTGTGAAATCGGTACGGAATTATGCTTACTCTATAGCTCTGCAGTCTGCACCAACCCTAGAACCTTACAGTTACTCCGTCAACCTTAGAATCTAAGATAGAGTTACTCTAAGCTAACCCTATCTAGATACAGTTACTCTAAAATGTACGTTCAGACAAGATCGTCTGCGGTGAGAAATCACGGAGTCCGGAGACAAAGGAAATGGAATCCGGATTTGCGAAATGACGTGGCTTGCGCTTGTTTGCAGCTGCATTGTGTAGCAGAACCACTTAGCGTAGAGCTGCAGTGACGTCGCTTTGAGACGCGTGCGTCAGAATATTTAATTGGATCGTATTTAACTGTACCTCAATTTATTCCCGTGTTTTCGCCAAATAATTATACTGATTGTGCACCAAATAAAAATTGTATTATAATAATAATAGAATAATGATAATAATTTAAAATGTCAACGTGTGACATCCACCAACCCACACTGGGCCAGCGTGGTAGATTATGGCCCATACTCTCTTTATGAGAGAAGGCCCCGTGTCCCAGCAGTGGGAACGTGATGGGCTGATGATGAATATTATAAATGCGAAAGTTTATGAAGATGGATGGATAGATGGATGGACGCTTGTTCACGCATAAACTACTGAACGGATTTGGATGAAATTTGTTATGTAGTTACTTTAAGGAAAAGAACATAGGCTTTTTATCCCAGGAAACCGAGGGTTAAACCGTGACGCGCAGCCAGTACTTGTCATTACTCATACCAGATATAAGTTATTTGAAGTACACGGCGAAAACTCTCTTCTTGAAAGTTCGGGCCAAATCCTAACGTAAGCTCCAAATAATGTTGCGCAACAATATAAAGAAAACTCTGACATGCAAACGACAATTTCACATTCAATTTGACCACGCTCGGGCCGAATTCAATTGTAACTTTGGAAAGTATCAGTCATTAATCATGAGTCGTGCAAAGTCGGCAAAGTTCGCAAATCACCTGCGTACGGACCATTAGTCGTTCATTCACTCATTCATTCATTCATTCTCAAAATTCATTCTATCTTTCAACAACTTTGGAATCGCTTACGACAATAAGGGAATAATGAAATGATTTTAGTGTTTACCTTCAATTATCATAGCATGGTAGATGATAATTGAGGGCAAATATTGTATCTATTTTTACTGTATTAAATTTGAAACGATTGTGATGAGTACCGTGAATTTGGGGACTGGTCTGGTCTGGTCACTCTGCTACTTAACTGTATCTATATACCTATTTATATGTTACTCATATTTTCATGTTACTGATACTATGACTATATAAGACATCTCACTCGCACTTCTAGTTTGACAATGTAGTTAACATAACTATAATTTATACTTCATTGTTCATTGTTATATTTTAGGAATTTTAAAAGATTAAAAAAATGTTAGACATATCTGCAGAGTTTCTTGGTGCGAGCGTACCTATTTCCGAAGCACTGGTAGAGGCAGTTTTGGCATTATTTTTCTAAACCCAAATTTTAATTTGTGTATAGGAAAGAAATGAGTTAGACAGGTTTACCTTTGTTTTTTCAAAGTAATGATATTTTAAGTGATAGTTTTTAACGAATTTTAATTAATTTGTATTAGTGTATATGACGTTTAAAAGTGATTTTTTAAGCCAATTTGATACATATATCTTGTCTTAGTGTTTTTGTTTTAGATTGAAAAAGAGATTACTTACTCTTGCATGAGATTTAATATTCCGACTGCAAATTTGTACATAAAAATGCAGTATATGCTGAGTCGGAACCTTTTGCTGACATCGCGCAACATTGCACTGTATTGTATTTATTGTTTTTGTTTCGTCTTTACTTTTATATATACTAGTATGTTCTGTGTACTGCAGCGTAATGCCCTGAATAAATGTTTCTTTTTTCTTTCTTTAAATATCGTGGTGACGAGCGCAATGCAGTACTTCGGAGTACTTTAGATATGGTATTAAAAGTTCTGTGTGGCAAAAAAGGTTATGTAATTGTTATGGGCAAGCGTGGCGCTTTTCTTTAGGCGGACGACTTTCATCTTGATAATAAACTGGATACCTTACAACAGGTGTGCTTATGTGTAATAATAGAAGCCTATTTTATTTTTTCCCTGTTTTCGTTATAATAGCAAGCGAATCACTTTGGTGCATGTGAGCGAATGACCTCTGCACGAGAGAGCGTGTTCATTTGATTCGGCTGAGCAATTTAACTACCAAGTTAGGTGTAATATGTGCATTGTGCATTCATCATCAGCCCATTTTTTTCTTTCTTTCAATATGAAAAGGGGTTATTAATTACATGCTCAATGTCGATTTGGCTGAACAAATATTGTAACAATAATGTGACATTATCATACGACCTCCTGAGAATCTCATTACCAGTCCTCAAACTGATGTGGGTCGCAGCAGCTGTCATTTGGAATTCCACTAAGATATTTGTTACATATTCCCGTCAATTATTCATCAAAAGTGAAAACTCAAACGTACTTTATTCAATTTTGACATCAAACTCGTGGTAGGTCTCTTATATTTGTGGTAGGTACTCTCGTACGCGGGTAACCATCTGGGTAAGTACCACTGCTTTGCTAGTTATTATGTCTATTAGCAGTAGTGCGCAAGCATTACTGTGTTCCGGTTTGAAGGGCATTGTAGCCAGCGAAATTACTGGACATATTATGAAACATAAGAGCTAATTGTGTTTGGTTGACTACCGTATGCGGAAAAAAGAACCACTACTCAGAAGATAAGGCAAGAAACTAAACACTTGAAGTGATTGAAGTGATTGTAACAGATTTTAGATCTTAGATTTTAATCAGAGAAGAAAAATGAAATTTCTCGGGCAGTGATTGAACCTGTGTCTTCGGAATATAGTCCCGACGCCTTTACAACTAGGCCTCCGAGCCTACTGCTCGAGCAACCAAATTTCTTCTATCCTTCTTATATCGTTTCTCAACATGATTATAGCATATTTAGTTTTCTTTGATTAAAGAGTGCGTAAGAAAATTGGTCCAAACTGTTACATACTAATGTTGGATTAATTAGCATTCGCAGAATAAAAAAGCTGCTAAATTTATATGAGCATTAATCAAATAATAGCAGTTGCGAAATTCGATGAATGCTAAAATTCATCGTTTAACACGCGACGTAAGGCAGCATGCGTGCACCTTCATTTCCACATGAATGCGAACTGCGGCGATCTTCTCATGCTAATACTAGTGCGATTGCGAATCATATTTAATATTGACAATTCATGAAATTGTGAATACACAACTACGAAATTAATAATAGCAATTAGTATCGCAATAGCAAATAGCATGCGAACGAGTAATATTTCACCTGCTAATGAAATCAATGAAAAATAGCAATAATTTCCATTACTGGCAACGACTTAATTAAATTGATTTAAACTGCAGTCTAATTCAAGACCTACTATAGTCAAATTATACTTATTTATAGTTGAATGTGTCGGGTTTGACTTTGACAGACCACATCGTAGGATTGGAACTTGGACTGTGTTTGGGTCGGGAGTGTAATTGCTTGTGATTACTTGACTTTGACTAGTTACTTGAAGGGTTTCTACGGTACCTACTAGTATATTCTAGATAGGCCTGTGGGGCTGAGTACTGAAGATGACAAAATGTATTTTTTTATGTAGTTGAATGACGAGACGAGCTGATCGTTTGCCTGATAAGCAATACGCCAGCCCATAACAATAACAGCACCACCCAGAACTTTGTTTGTGTGTTGTCTATGAAAATTCGTAATCATTTTTAATTATAGATAATTATAGTTAAAGATTAATTAAATAGTCGTGTTTCGGGATGATGTTCGGTGAACCATCGGGGAGACAGGTTTGGGCAGCCGCTCAACTGCCGTTTCTCTCTAGATATATGTGCTCCATCTTAGGCCACATCATCACTTCACATCAGGCGAGATAGTGGCCAAACATAGATCTATTAAGCGTAAAAAAAAATATATAGATCACAGCTGTAATTGTTAAAAAAAAATATTTACTCAAACATACTTTTCTGAACCAAATAAGATTGCACCTTCCAGTCCCATCATCAGATCAGCTGGCTGTCACCATAACATTGCATTGTCATCGGACTTTGACAAGTATGCAAAATATTAACTCCGTAGGATAAGAGGAAGTGGTTCAAACAAACATTGCAAGTTAAATAAAAGCTTGTAAAAAGGAAGGGTTGACGCTACTTTGCTTTTTCTTAAATAAATACGTTTCGCTCGCTCCGCTCATTCCGCTTGTTCCGCTTCTCGTGTGAATATGACTCTATTTGCTTCTGGTATTATTTTTATGGAGGTTGCTATTCGCGTAATGACGTTTATGAGCTCGGATTATTGCTGTTTCGTGTTTTAATCTCGGGCGTTTTATCTCTTCTACAGGCTAGTTGTCACTTCGACTAGAGCAAGTATGACTTTTTTTCAACACACTTGCTCATAAAGTGGCTCTATGGTCACCGCAATTAGGCACGGAATGACACCCATAATCAAACTGTGACTTTTTCATTGCTATAACCATTGAGGTCTCTCATTCCTCAATGGCTATAACTCACTAGTGAGTTATAGTTTTTTTTTTAATTTTATTGGTTGAGGTGCTTTGTTTTTAAAAAAGTTTTTATTCAAAAAAAGATCGTGTTTAATAGAAAAAATAAATTAATGTTCCTATTGCTTGCTCATTTCATGCAACTTCTTATTTATATAGATAATTTTAACTCGTACGTGTTTAATAAATAAAACTTTCACCCAAATATAATTTTTGTTTTCTCTGTAATAAAAGAAAACTTTAAATTCCCCATTTTGTACGTGGCAGAATAGGCGCAAACCCTATGCACGGAAAATAAAAAATAACCTCATCCCTATAGTCTGTGGCTGATCGCAATGCGCGCGCATAGGACAACTGATTATTTTTTGCCGCCATAGCGAATCATTTTTCACAACTCGTTATCACTGTTGAAAATGAGTTTTTATTGTTATTTTATTCACAAGTGTGTTGAAAAACGTCGTATGATACACGTTTGTATTGATGATTACCGTCCTCGGCTCTCTTAAGACCCTCACCTAACGGCTCGGGTCTCAATGGCGCCTCAGCGGTAGTCACCAACATTACACACTAGTACAATAATGTACTATTACAGGCTTTTATGTTTGTTTATTTGGGTCAAATCTTGCAAGTTGAATCAGAACCACTTTCTTTTAGAATAGAATAGAATAGAATAATTTATTCAGCATAATAACAAAGTTTGTTATTCTAGGCAAGTCTTCGTTACAATATTGCTATTATTAATGATCATGGAATAAAATTTATAAATTAGTTTACATTAATTTATTATAAATTTGAATTTAATAATTATCAATTTGATTAGATTTTTTTTATTTAAATATTGAAATTTACATTATAATAGGTAATTAGTCACATCACATTAAAATATAGATATAGTCAAGATATAACCAAATATTAATTTAACAACATCGTTGAGACCCTATAATAGTTTTTTTTTTCTGTGTGGATTTCTAGTAAGCTTCTATAAAACTTATATTCTAATCCTACGGAGTTGATATTTTGCATACTTGTCAAAGTCCAATGACAATGCAATATTATGGTGACAGCCAGCTGATCTGATGATGGAGACGGAAGGTGGGCAATGGAACTCCTTGACGGATAATCGTAAACTAGTGTTTGGGCTAATTTAAATCTGCTCGCGGTTCCAATTACGAATGAAAAATACATTTACAACGAGTTTTGTTTAAATGAATAATGTGTACTCGGATGAATATTAATTAATTATATGATGCAAATGATTTGAATGCCCGACCGGCCCAAACAAAAAAAACTATTGTGTCAGAGCTAATCAATCAGTAAAACGGTTAACACGGTCTGACAGCTCAGACAGCCTCTGTGGTATAGTGGTAGCGCAGGTTGGCTCAAATCACCATACTCATACACCACTGAGGTTGCGGGTCCGATTCCTGCGACGGGACAAATGTGTGTGTACAGAAAAAAAAGGCGCATCATTTTGTTTTATGTCTGATGTTGTGGTTTTCGTAGTTCCTGGTGCCCTAGATACAGGGAATCATAGGGCATTCAAAGTTAAAGTCAAATTCAAATATCCGTAATTAAATAGGCACAAAAGCGCTCTTTTAAAGGTCATAAACATATGGTACAAATAAAATTAAAAATGTGTTAAAAAATGTAACTTATGTTAACATGACTTTGAATAATTAATTTTTAGAAAAAACAAAAACCGACTTCAATGTATCTTCGAAGTCCAAGGTCACATATCGATGAAATTTATATGGGACCACATCGTAGCTATACTGAACCCGACGCAAAAAGATTTTTTCAAATCGGTTTATAAATGACGGAGTTCTGAGGTAACAAACATAAAAAAAAAAAAATAATAATAATAATAAAAATATGTATACATAACATATAATTCGTAGCGTAGCTCGCCTCGTTCGTAACAGATCTTCTAGGTTAAGCAACATTCGCAGCGGTCACAATTTGGATGGGTGACTGTTTGTGTGGCATTAGGATTGGGCACACGCCCACATAAGAGAAGAGAAGAAGAATATACAAAGATGACCCGGCCAAGATCTTTGGACATTATTAGTATGTTTGTGATCGTTTGCCATTATTATTATTACATTTCTAACTATGTACTCGTAGGTCAATCCGCAATAGGAAATTCAAATTGGTCTCGAAATTTACATACATCCATCTGTCTACGCAAATATCATATTAAAACACATTACCATACGCCCCTGTGAGGATTACATTACCAGTCGTCAAATTGATGTGGGTCGCGGTAATTGTCACGTCGAATCAATACGACATTTGTCGCATTTGAAGTGTCATGATATAACTCGTCGTGCTACATCTTTGACCGCATCGTCACTTAACAACAGATGAGATACCTAACTTTCGAACGATAACCAATCACAAAAAATAATTCAAATTCAAATTCAATTCAAATTATTTATTGTAATATAAACGGAGACCAATTACATATATTACACAGCTATGATTATTAATGGTAACATCAAAATTCATAATGTCAGTCATTTATCAATTGTCATATAATTGAACACCAAATTTACACAATTGATCAGTTAATGTTCAATCCAATGTCAAATTCATGTATACAATATAGTCAGTGCAAATTAAATGTCAAAAATAAACCATATACACCATATACATAAATATATTACCATATAAATAATACATTTTATAATAAAAAAACCGACTTCAATTCTGATGTATCTTCGAAGTCCAAAGTCGAATATCGATGAAATTTATATGGGACCACCTTGAAGCTACTGAATCCAACACAAAATACTCCAAATCGTTTTATAAATGACGGAGTTCTAACAAACATAAAAAACAATCGAATACCTCATCCTTATTTGAAGTTGGTTAAAAAATATGTAAAATCCTTAAGCGCTGACATTTCCAGAGACATTCTCACCTATTTACTTATCTCCTTCTTTTCAGGAAAAGACAACAAATTGATTAGTTTTACCTTCCATTACAGGAGGGTCCGACACATCTCAACAATCGAATCTCGACAACAAAAGGAACGGACGAAGACGTAAACAATTCGCGCAGTTTTATCGAACACGTAACAAGTTCCCGATACGTGTTAACTAAACTGTAGCGAGTTCCGAAATGGAATGTTCAGTGGAAGCAGTACCTAACTCAAATTCTAACATTATTTTACTAGTAGGTCTCTCGTATGCGGGAGGCCGTCTGGGTAGGTACCACAGTTTTTCCAGTTATTCTGAGAAGCAGTAGTGCTCAAGCATTAAGCATGATTTAAGTATATATTTATTATGTAAATATTTAAGTATGTATTTTATAATTAGGTTTATTATTTTATTTTATTTGAGGGACTTACAGGTATCAATTACAAAATATGAGTACAAGTAGCTAACAAAGAGCCAATTACAAGTCTCCACAGACAGTAATAAACTAAGTTAAAAATGAAAACGTACAAAATAGTGTCTTAATAGTAAATTTCTACTTAATTAACATGCATAGCCACTACGATTCGTAGGCGGTGGTATACTTTTTGAACATGATTGCATTTGCTGACCCTATACTACTAGTAAACAGATGTATACTGGAGAGTTCAGACTTCATGATGCCGTTAAAAGCTAGGTGATCGAAGAATATAAGAAGTTTACGGTACGGACGGTAAATAGTGCGTGCAAATGGAACATTATTACAGGTATGTATTAAGTTTATGTGATTTAGTTTGATATATAGTATTTTTACATACCATAGGTATGTAACTTTTATTTAGGCAAATTAAGTCTACTTTTAAATTTCCCATCACGCACTTTACTGCACCGCTAGCATTTTTTCTCGCTCGTCCTGGATGACTGGTAGAAAATGCAATCTAGCATTAAGTCCTCCATGTACAAACTGTTTTGTGCTAAATAAATAAATTAGCATTACTGTGTTCCGGTTTGAAGGGCATTGTAGCCAGCAAAATTACTGTATGGTTATATATACAAAATTAATATATGGACTTCACATCTGATGATGATTTCGGGGTGATGAGTGATGAGCGCAAAGAATGCATTTTAAACGTCTTGAACACATTGTACAAACACAAATTAATTAATTATTTTTTAGAAAAAAACAAAAGCCGATTTCAATGTATCTTCGAAGTCCAAGATCAAATATCAATGAAATTTATATGGGACCACATCGTAGCTATACTGAACCCAACGCAAATTTTCCAAATCGGTTCATAAATGACGGAGTTCTGAGGTAACAAACATAAAAAATAACAAAATAAAATACAATTGAACAGAGAACCTTCTCGTTTTTGGAGTCGATTAAAAATACAGTCATTAAAATTTGCAACTTATCATGACTTTGCAAAATGTATCTACCCATTTCATTCCCATACTCAAATCCAAGTCTGGACTCAAAAAATAAATGCCAAAACTGACTCTACCAGTGCTTCGAAAATACACCCGCCAGAGAAGACAAAGAAAATATAAAGATGAAATACTGTTTCTACTTACAGGTCCAAACTTTCAAAAACATCGACAATAGTCGCAAAGTTTGTAACTTCCGTTTTGGCAAATATTGCGTGAAATAGTTCGCTCACAAAGGAAGTTCCGCGAAAGCCGTAGCGGACAAAAGGCTCGGTACATAAATGATAAGGGTAGATTTTCCCCGTGTTTTTATGATTCTGTTACATTTTTGAAGGGATGCCTGCGATTTACGGAGTACGTGTGAACGAGGAGAGCAACGTAATATGTATAGAGGGCTGTGAATGGGGATGACATTTTATGGAAATTACATTTATGTTCTTAGAGATTACTTTTATACCTTATGTGCGATCGACACCCTCGCCCTCTCTGACACCCTCTAAACGAGTCACGATTTCATAAATGTCTTAGAGTTTACCAATCTCTTTAGTTTTTCCATACCGAAAGGGTAAAACGGGACCCTATTACTAAGACTCCGCTGTCTGTCACCAGGCTGTATCTCATGAACCGTGATAGTTAGACAGTTGAAATTCTCACAGATGATGTATTTCTGTTGCCGCTATAACAACAAATAAAAAACAGAATACAATAAACATTTACGGGGGCTCCCGTACAACAGACATGATGTTTTTCCGTTTTTATAGATAATGGTACGGAACCCTTCGTGCGCGAGCCGACTCGCACTCGGCCGGTTTTTTTATGGAATGGTATAATGAGACTAGCAAGTTGTTTGCTTGATCGTAAGCGCCACGCCTGCCTAAAACAATTGCTGTGCCACCCAGAACTTTAAATACCATAAAAAGCAGTACGTAGCACTACATTGCGCTCATTACCCCGAAGCATCAGATATTAAGTCTCATATACCCAGTAATTTCGCTGGCCTCAATGCCCTTCAAACTGAAACACAGTAATGCTTGCGTACTACTGCTTGGCGGTAGAATAACTGGCAAAGTGGTTGTACCTACCCAGACGGCCGCCCGCATACGAGAGACCTACCACGAATAAACGCAACATATTTTGTCGAAGATGTTCGAACTCGGGACCTTGTCCTTGAGTACAGGAAACGCTCTAAGCCAACTGAGCTACCACGGCAGGTACTTCAGGTAAAGGAAGTACCTGCGCACATATATCATGGAGTTATTTATGTACCATTTTAAGGTTTAACGCCGGATTCGTAACGCTTCATTAATAATACAAAATATGATCAACTACAAGTAGTTAGGTAAATATTTATCATATTATTAGGTAAATACTGGTAGCCAATTAGTGAATGTTGAAATAATTTTGCTTAATATTAATGAAATTGAAATGAACTTTCAAATAAACCTTTTCCAAAACTGCTGTTTACAAAAATCTAATTGGAACCCATAAATAATTCTATATTTGAAAACAAGATTTATAATATTCTAGCTGCGCCCCTCGGCTTCGCCCGCGTGGAGATTATTTCTTTTTAATATTTTTTTTTCATACAAACCTTCTCCTGACAATAACGTACTCATAAAAGGAAGATTTATCCAATTTGGTGCCGTCGTTTGGAAGTTATACGCGTACAAACATTTGGTGATTGAGGTTTTTGCGACTCTGATTGTCTTATCCGATTCATATTACACCTAGACTGGACAACAGGGGAATCATGTAACTTGAACACCGAACCTGGTCGCGTTAAATTTTAAATTTGAAAGGCGTTAGCATCTTTCAATCAGCAATATCGATCATTTTCACCCGACTTTAAAAAAAGAGGAGTTTTGACGGTGTGTTTTTTTATTTATTTTTTTGTATGTCTGTTACGCGATTTCTCCGCCAATTATGAATTGATTTTAATTATTCTCTTTTTGCTTGATAGGTCATACTTCAGAGGTGCTCCCGTATAAATTTTATCGAAATTGAATCAGGACTTTTTGAAAAAAAATAACAAATACAATAAATACAAATTTAGTTTTAAAATCGACTTCGTTTCTAAAAATTAATTATTGCGATCGTGATTGGCATAGAGATTGGGATGCGGACTTTGAGTAGAAAATTTTGACAATTCCACAGACAAATACTAATAATTATTGCGATCGCGATCGATGTACAAGTTAGACGATTCCCGTGAAGGTCAGACCTGGGAGACATAGTGGTCAAAATGTACATTTATTTATCCAAACAATAGGGAATAAAATAATTTACGATCGTATTCAAATTAACTTCTTAGGACAAATGTCACCTCAGGGTGACACCGGGCTACCTTCTATAATATACTATGACACTGAGGTTAATATTGACTATCTACGTTTCATCTCAATATCAAAATCTTTTTAATTTAAAAACGTGACAGCTGTTGGACAACACTGGGTGAAAAGTTATTACTTTATTACTTACTTTTCAACACTCTCGATTTCATCTGCAAGGTGTATTATTAATATATATAAGAAAAAAATTTGTTTTCGGAAAAAAACTAATTTGAAATGTAATCTAGCACTGTAACTATTTTTATGTATTCTAAATTAAACCAAAATCAGTTCTATGTGATGCAGACAAAAAGACAGACAAAAAAATCTTAAATGTATTATTTTCTTAAATCTCTTTGGGCTACGAGTAGTTATATATTACGGGATATTTACGAGGTTTATTATTTGTTGTGAGATTTCGATATTTCCTAGGACTGTTTAGTTTAATTTACGTAGATATACAGATTTACAAGGTTTTTATTTCATACTATATGTTTATCACCACCAAGCCGCACTGAGTCTAGCGTGGTTGATACTCTCTCTAGGCTTGAAGACCCGTGTCCCAGCAGTGGGAACGTAATGGGCTAACGATTTTTACTTATTTATTTATTTCTTCATACAGCTATCATTACAGTTATATAGGTATAGCACAAAACTTGTAAAGCTATTTTTGTAATACCTTCAGAGAATAAGAAATAGGTCTGTTTCTATTGTGATAATGTTAAGAGTGCGGAGTGCGTGCGTCAGAGGCGCATCGCGTAGTCAGGCCTCGCGCGCGGCACCGCCACCATGGCCCGCCCTAATTCACTATGACAACTTAGCGATTCCTTGCTTCGAAATTACGTCGATTCGTTAATTAATAAACGACATCTGTGAAATGTGGATTCACTATGACGCGTCATATATATGAATATATGAATGCGTCATAAAGATGTCGTTTATGAATGAAGGAATCGACGTGATTTTGGTCAGGCTGCCGCCACCGGCGCTCATACCCGTCTGGAACGCACAAGCATAACTACACCAGAACATCAGCATTGCGTACCCTCCCTCTAAGTATTTTAAAAACATACGACACTAGTGTGGTGATCATTATGTAAGGCTAGCTACCTACAGAATAATTATATTGTTAACAACAAGAGCAAACCCCTTTGACATTGGAGATTTGCTTGTAAACAGCGAGTGTTTACTTAATGTTTCTACAACTACGTATTTGACTTCGTTAGTTTGTTTGTTGGGGTAAAGTTTATCGTCGAATGTTTGCATTGCACCGAGTTTGTTCAGTTACTCGAGTGCACCAAGTTTAACTAATAAAGAGAGAATAGAGCCCCGTCTAGAATGTTGGTATTTGTATGAATTCCGATTAGCAAATATGAATTTAATTTGAATTGCTATTGGAAATTTTGCATTTAATATATTGTTGTGAGTTATAAGTTTGACCACTATGTGTGTCTGTCTGTGGCACCGTAGCTCCGATTTAGAAACGGATTTTTTATTTGAAAGCAGGTTTTCTAGCGGTGGTTCTTGATGTTTTATTGTTACGGCTTTTTTTTTCAAATTTTTAATGTATAGTTTAAACAAGTAGGTATACGTTTAATCAAACAAAAACCGACTTTAATGTGTCTTCGAAGTCCAAGGTCAATCGATGAAATTTATGTGGGACCACTTCGTAGCTATACTGAACCCAACGCAAACATAACTTTTCAAATCGGGTCATGAATGACGAAGTTCTGAGGTAACAAACGTAAAATAAAAAAATACCATCGAATAGAGAATCTTCTCCTTTTAAAGTCAGTTAAAAAATAAATGTGATTTAGTGATGAGATGAGAAGGTCGTTCGCCTGATGGTATGCAAGACGCCTGCTCATAACAGTTGCAGCACCACCCAGAACATTGTTTAGTACAATCCTGCGCGGTACTGCATTGCGCTCGTCACCCTGAGACTATAGTTTTTAATTAAGTCTTATAATGCCGAGTATTTTTGTTGGCTTTAGATTTTTTCTATTGTTTTACAGGGCTTAATATTTTTTATTTTGGCTATCAATCAGTTTTGGGATTAACGAGGAATTCCCTGGAAATTAAGATTTAAGAAGATCTTGGGGTAAAATCTATTTGAATATTCGGGGAATTTGGTGTTCGTTATTTCAAGAGCTTTAATTTTTTCTGAGAATGTCGTTTTGTTTAATCTAATAAAAAGGAATTGTTACCATATAAAACGGTTCTTGATTAACCTGGTGTCGAAGGTATGAGAGCGCCCGAAGGCCTCCGACATACCCTAACGACTGTTGTCCTAAGACAACAACCGGGACCGACGGCTTTACGTGCCCGAAGCTCGGTAGCGCTCAGATGCAGCCACTCAACGGTCACCCATCCAAGTTGTGACCGCTGCGAACGTTGCTTAACCAAGAAGATCTGTTACGAATGGCTAGGCGAGCTACGCTACGAGCGCTACGGTTCTAAAATGTAGCCATAATATTTTTTATTTATTTATCAAAACAATCATTTCAATTAACGTTAACAATGTCTTAAAACCTAGGTTATATTTGTCTAAACGGTTTTCGATGATTTTATTGCGACTATTTAAGGTAAGGGAACGTACCCATACTACGTGACCCATTCAGGGGGTCTTCCAAATTTGTTAGATAATGTTGCTTATATTTTCGTCACGATGTCAATATCCTCTCACATATATGAGCCAACTAAAACAAAATGGTCACAGAGGGGGGTCACGTAGAATGGGTACGTTACAATAGGTACCTTGATAGAAATTTATAAGATGATAACGCACTTCGCACACATCTCTCGGCATCAATGAGGCGGTCAGGTGTCTTCCGACTTGTGACAGTGTGATCGGTGATACGAATTTGTCAATGTGTGTGCCATGCGCTGCACGAATAAAGGTGCTTCATTTTATGCAGTGATTACTTTAGAAAATATTGTTAAGGATTGTTTTAATATTTCTTTCTGTAATTTTATTTTTATTCTCATTCGGTATATTATTTATTAGGTCGGGAATTATGAATTGTGATGTTCTTTTACCATACGCGGCGCATTTATGCTAACCTCGGTAGCGGTTACATATTTGTACCGTTTGGTGTGGAGACTTTGGGTCCGTGGGGACCGGGAGCTCATCGTATTTTCAAAAGTCTGTCAGAGCGCCTGATCGATGCGACGCGTGACCAAAATGCTGGGACTTATTTGGCTCAACGTATCAGTATTGCAATCCAACGGGGCAATACTGCCAGCATCTTACCTACGCTACCAACTGGTAGTGGATTGGAGCATTTGGGCTATCTATAGGCCTACAATGGTCTATTAGTTGTCCAATTGCTTCTCCTTGTAAGTAGTTAGTTTAGTTTTAGCAAAGAAAACTAAATATGTTTTAGTAAGTAGAGTGTAGAGTTGTTTTCAGTAATAAAGGCATTTGCCCATTTTTACCATAATCCTTGTTAAATTTAGGTTTGAATAGTTTTTTGTTGGAGATGTTTCTAGAAACTATCTAGTATTTACTTTTAACTTGTCTTATTCAATGTGTAGTTGCTGCTTCTATTTATTTTGAGGCCGATACTTTCTAGCTCTCATAAAAGATTTCACATGAAAGTTCGAGGGCCCTCGTTCGGTCGACGACGGCGAATACTCAAAGATCCCTAGAGCACACTTCGCCGACTTAGCCGTGCTTCAGGACCGCTACAAATCAACTCCAAGGGATAAATAGGGAATTTTCTGGAAGAAACTTGTGATTTATACGATACAGTACTTGGAAGTGGGATTAACTTTTGAATAAAGTTAAAAATAACTAGGTACTTTATCTGATTCTATCCATAAGATGTTGAAGTGCCATTGGGAGCGATTTACGCTACGCTGGGTTTACGTTGAGAAATAATAAAATAAAATATTATGTATGTACATACCAAAAAAAACCACCAACTACAGCTGAAACTATAGTCAATTGGATTGGATGTTGACGTGACCGTCGGTAATACAGTGCAACAGTATTACAATACTCAGGGTTGGAACTTCATTACTGGAATGCTAGATGGATGGCGTTGAGGTAGCTAGATTTTGAGATTTTTTGACAAACAATTTTTTTTATCTTGCGTAAAAAATTTTTTTTTTTAATAAAAGGTATTTTAATTAATATTTTACTTCTAATACCTCCGAGAATATGTGTACAAAGTTTCATGATGATCGGTTTAGTAGTTTTCGCGTGAAAGCGTAACAAACGAACTTACATTCACATTTATACTATTAGTAGGGATATATTTGTTTAATATAATAAAATAACTATAAAAACAATCACTTACATGGATCCTAGCGTGTCTTGGTGTTGTAAGAACACCCAGAAAAGTCCAAAAATTTATCACGAAAATTCAACATCATGTAACATCCACCAACCCGAACTGGATTAACGTGATGGATTATGACCCGTCCTCTGTCAATGAGGGAAGGGCCGAGTCCCAGCAGTGGCAACGTGATGGGCTGATGATGATAACTAGTCATGATATTGCTCTGAAATTCAAAGTTTAGTACTACAGTCGGTAAAATAACCATTAAACCAACCAAATAACCATTTAAGCCCAGAAATTCTATAAATGCCTAAAACAGTCGAAGTAGCAAACACCAACACAATCTAACTTCATTAGGTCTCTCCCCCTCCCACTTCCACCCCCTTCTGGGCTCGTAGCGACTTATTGTGTTTCATTTAGGGTGCTTATTCACTGTCCCCAGTTTTTATAGAAGCCACTGTCAACGATTTAATGAAAAAGGGATTCGGTCGATATTACGATACTGGAACGATGCATGGATTATAGACAAAGTAACTACACCTCGTGGTTCTGCCCGTGGTTTCCCAAGATAAAAGTAGCCCATGTTCTTTTCCAGAACCGGAGTACCTACATACCGAATTTCATCAAAATACGTTTCGTAGTTTTTGCGTGACTGAGTAACAAACATCCATCTATCCATCCGTCCTCATAACTTTCACATTTATAATATTAAGTAGGACATAGTGTTCAAAATACAGATTTTTTTGTTGATGAGAATAAGAAATTATTTACTTAGATAATCAGTAAGATAAACAAACTGCAATAAATAAAATTCTGGTACAGATAACACCTTCTACTTTATGTGTATCAAATAGAGTTTAAAAACGGGATATTTAGATATCATATTGTTTCTTTTTTTCGATAAATAAAAAAACGTAAATAGGCGTTTGACGACATCCTGATAGTAAGCGCCACGCCTGCCCATAACAGTTGCACTGCTACCTAGAACTAATACCATAAAAATCACCGTGTAGGACTGCGTTGCGCTCATCACCCCGAGACATCAGATATTATATGCCCAGTAATTTCGCTGCTTACAATGCCCTTCAAACCGGAACATAGTAAATGACTGACAAAGCTCTGTAATCTTCGTGATTATGGTGTTCAGTGCGGAAATATCCTGTTTATTAAAAGGAGAACAAGCGTGTTTATACCAAATTATAGTGACCTGTGAATTAAATTTGATATCTCAGGTAGGCGGGCGCACTGCAGTGCCGCGTAAAACTTTGCCATTCACAATTCTGGCACTGTTTTGACCATTAGTTATTTGACGAAACAAAATAAAAAGGCCCGTAGCACTCGTAGTACTCGTAGCGCTCGTAGCGTTCGCGTAGCGTTATTTAATTTGCGACATTTCGTAGAACTTCCTCAATCATCTTTCAATAGATATAACCTCAAAGCGACGCGCGCGACCAATTTCCGAGTATTTTAAAAAAGCGACATCTATGGGCAGAAGTTAAGATTACAGACGAAAAAATTGCTATTTCTGCTCGTGAAGGGTTTGATAAATAAGATTTTTTCTTAGACGGTATCTTAGCGTCAGAATTTATGACGTGAGATAAATTTCAAAGTTATTTTGTGAACTGTAAAAAACTATTTTAGGCAAAAAAAAATGGATTATGGCTCGGTAAATTTTCCAACGTTAGTTTCTTTGAGTGATCTATAAAGCCTAAGATTATGAAGGTCTTTTGAGAAACACATTCAAATACCTATTTAAAAATAATAAGTTTCTTGGCACTTGTTGAATGAACAAACCGAATTTACTGGTTTCTTTTCGCTTACTAAATTTTTATTATGGTTGGGCATTCATTCTCCCAATTTAAGCAACGATATGACCGAAGATGGATTACGTAGAATCAATTATATTTTAAAACCGGTCAAGTGCGAGTCGGACTCACGCACGAAGGGTTTCGTACCATTATCCATAAAAACGGCAAAAAATCATGTCTGTTGTACGGGAGCCCCCTTAAATATTTATTTTATTCTGTTTTTTAGTATTTGATGTTATGGCGGAAACAGAAATACATCATCTCTGAAAATTTCAACTGTCTAACTATCACGGTTCATGAGATACAGCCTGGTGACAGACGGACAGACACACGGACGGACAGCGGAGTATTAGTCATAGGGTCCCGTTTTATCCTTTGGGTACGGAACCCTAAAAGTGATGTAGCAACGGCCGGGCTTATCGCTAAAAGATATATCTAACTTGCAACTTTTCGTCAAGAAAAGGGGCACAATTGAAAATCAGCACGCTGTAACGCGCTTTATTCTGAGTTGTGTCCTTTTATGGCCATCTTATTTCATGTACCCACGCCTTTATTACCTCTTTTTTTGTAAAAGATGGTTATTAAGAAACTTATTATCATTCTTCCATATCTTTAAGAAAACCTATGGTTAGAGATAAATATCATTTTAGTAGTAAAATAAATATTTCACGACCGAAAAACTGACTTGATACTTAGTCATTTCAGCGGAGGAACTCCTGAAAAAGGTTCGTTTGACTGAAATTCCTTCATTAAACAAACTTGCACACACATTACATTAACCAACTTATTCCATAAATCCGTGGTTACCAAACAAACATTGCGTCCCGACAGTGATAACCCTAAAGTACCAACTCCGGTCGTTCCCAGCAATAAATTAAAATTAACGCACCTGAGCGCAATGGATCGGGTAGCGCTTTATTTATACCTGGTGAAGGTTACAGCTATTAAAAAGTATTTATTTATAGGTTTATAAATAAACCACTTATGTGTGGGAGTTAATTATAACATTTATTTATTTATTGAACGCCAACACGATGTACATTATTAAAATTAAATGTTACTTAATTCTAAGATGGTACATGGTTAATGCCATCGTAATTACCTATAGGCGAAAACTGCTTACAATATTATATGGCGAGTATTGAATTGATTTAATTAATTGAATTAATTGAAAACATTTCACATATGTTGTTGCTACAAAATATAATTGAATATAAATATATGCAAAATTTAATAAAACCTGTTGTCAACATCTGTCGTAACATTGGATAAAACGGTGACAACTCGTGATGGTTAAAGTCTATTCACTCGTGGGAGGTCTTTCGTATGCAGGAGGCCGTCTGGGCACGTACCACAGCTTTTTTAGAATTTTTGTTTCAATATTTTATATTTTTACTTGCTAATTGGCTTGCGTTTGATCACTACGTCACCTGATGGTAAGCGACGATGCGGTCGACGATCTAGCACGCTTACCAAGATAGTACCTGTTAACTCGAGACTTGAAGATATTTGTTTTATTTTGCATTTTTTACACTTACTTGATCTATGTTTGGCCACTATTTCGACTGATGTGAAGCAATGATGTGGCCTAAGATGGAGCACATAGATCTAGAGAGAGACGGCATTTACAAACCTAGTTCTTCACCACAAACAAAGACATATATTGGCCGATCTTATCGCTAACCACAAATTCTTCCATACCATCTTCCACCCACCAATGGCGTGACACCCGCTCTTAAGCGACGACTACTGCTCCCGATCGATGTAAGCGTTCCGTTCGCCACCATTATCGAACAAGATGACGTCATAGGCCCCATTATCTTATACTACCTCACAGGTTGACCTGAATATCTTTTTGGGCTTACCAACCTTGGAATTTAACTCTCTAGCGTTTTATATCTATGAAAATCATTTTTTTCTATACCTACCTTACGTGTATTGTCTTTCTTGGTCCAATTGCTTCTCCTTGTACTTACAAACATATTTACTTAGTTATTTAAGTTTTAATAAGTAGTGTAGAATTGTTTTCAGCAACAAGATTTTTGTCGAAAAATATAATTTTCAAGACAAGCTTTAAACAAATTCGTAATCGGAACCGCGAGCAGATTAAAATGAGCCCAAACACTAGTAGTTTACGATTATCCGTCAAGGAGTTCCATTGCCCCCCTTCCGACTCCATCATAAAATTAGATGGATGTCACCATAATATTGCATTGTCATCGGACTTAGACAAGTATGCAAAATTTTAACTCCCTAGGATTAGAGGAAGTGGTTCTGATTCAACTTGCAACATTTGACCTAAACAAATTAAAAGAAAAAACATAGCAAGTTAAATAAAAACTTGTAATAAAGGCATACTCCCCTTACTTGGTTACTTGACATGTAAACCCATAAGTATATATATATGCTTTCTATATCTATGTTTGGTTATTAGGTTGCTGTGCACCACAGTCTAGTTTTTTTGTATTTGTTCAATCCATCCAAAGGTTGTCTGTAAGAAATTGATTTCTGTTTTTAATATAATAAAGAGATTTTGAATTATATCTTTTTGTGATTGAATAATAAATAATAAACGCCCAACAATCTCATACATAGATCTGTCCCGTAGTGGGAGCTGAACCCGCAACCTTCACGCTATATAAGATTGAACCGACCTGTCCAGCCACTAAACCAAGTGATGATCTACGCGTACATTCAATCCCCCTCCACCCCACCCCGTTTGATCCAGGTATAATGAATCAACCTAATAGTTAAAGGTAGTAA
The DNA here is from genome assembly GCA_951640565.1 of Petrophora chlorosata. Classification (NCBI taxonomy): domain Eukaryota; kingdom Metazoa; phylum Arthropoda; class Insecta; order Lepidoptera; family Geometridae; genus Petrophora; species Petrophora chlorosata. Next base: position 1,093,683 of record OX621199.1, on the reverse strand, counting down.
CTGACCTATATAATATCGTTCTATCGTAACCTAGCATTTGCACGTGATGCATGTGATGTAACATAGTCAGATCGATGTAACTCGGTTACGTTACATCGATCTGACTAAGTTACATCACATCCTAAAAAGCACATAGAGCTCACGACAAATGTCTACTAAATTATTTTTTTGAAATGAGTAGATGTGTGTGAGATAAGACAAGCTATTCGTTTGGCTGATGGTAAGCGCCACGCCTGCCCATAACAATTGCAGTGCCACCCAGAACCTTTAATACCGTAAAAAGCACTACGTAGTACTGCATTGCGCTCATCACCCCGAGACATGAGATATCAAGTCTCAAATATGAGTATAGGTCTTGAAATAACACAATTCGTCCCATAATGTATTTTTCTTCCCCTTTCAATATGAAATCCATCATAAAACCATCAGCGTCGATAATTTAACACATACTCTTTCTTAAACATTCCCGAACATTCCCCCTTGTATGGAATCCCATTACTTTCGTCACGAATGGTTATGTAAAGCTTGGTAGGCAATATTATCAGCAGTAGACATCATGTCTACGATGTTATCGTCTAAATTTCTGGGTAGCACTGCAATTGTTATGGGCAGACGTGGCGCTTACCGTCAGGCAAACGACTTGCTCTTCTGATCAATTAAATAAAAAAATAAAAATGGGAATGGAAAGTAAATTCAAAGTGCGCATTTTCTCTAATGAAAACAGCATACTGTACATAAACATTCTGCCATACATAAGAAATATTTATTATTAATATAACCCAATAAATTGTAAAAACATTGTTTTAAAAATACCCCTCAGTATCTTACTGTATTTTCTGGTTAGTGGCTATTTTTCTGACGCAAAAAGGACGGGTGCTATAAATTTGACCACTATGTCTGTCTGTCTGTTGCACCTTAACTCTTAAACGAGTGAAACGATTTTTTATTGGAAAGCAGATTTTTTGGAGGTGGTTCTACGTTTTTTTTGTGTAGGGGTTTTTTAATTTTAAATTATAGATAAATAATTAATATCGAAGGTAAAGAAATAAATAATTTGTGATCGTTGGGCGTATTTATTTATTTATTATCGAAAATGGTACCACAAAAATATAATCATTTTCCATCATTTCAGCCCGTGTCCACCCACTGCCGGGTATAGGCCTCCTCTCCCTCACGCCATTTGTTCCGGTCCTGTGCATTCCGCATCCATAAGTTTCCTACCCCCTTCACTATATCATCGGACCATCTGACAAAAAATATAGAACACCAAAAACAATTAACTACTTAGTACAAATAATTTTTAGAAAAAAACAGAAACCGACTTCCATGTATATTTGAAGTCCAAAGTCAAATATCGATGAAATTTATATGGGACCACTTCGTACCTATACTGAACCCAACGCAAAAATAATTTCCAAATCGGTTCATAAATGTTCTGAGGTAACAAACATAAAAAAAAAATACATTTGAATAGAGAACCTTCTCCTTTTTTGAAATCGGTTAAAAAGGCCTTCCATCGGTGATGATTTCTACTATTAAACTAAGAAATCACTTTATTATATCTTTGGTTACCGTATTTAACTAAACGGAGGTTTAGCTAAACTCAACCCACAGCTCAATAAATACGTATTTGGGTTCCAGATAGCAAATTCCGTGTTTGCTTTTCCCGCGGGAGTGCTCGGTACACACGATACCGGAATATTCACGAGTGGACAGAAATGAACATCCCTGAACTTGGCCATTCATGTTGGCAACCCAATAATGTTTTAATATATAAATAATGTTATTATTTTAATGTTATTTTAATATAGTTGACGAGCATGTTCTATATTCATCATCATGATCAGCCCTCTGTTGGGGCACGGGTCTTCTCTCATAAAGAGAGTATGGGCCATAATCCACCACGCTAGTCCGGTGCGAGTTGGTGAATGTCACATGTCCTTGAATTTCTGTGATAAATTCTTGGCTGTGCCGGTTTCCTCACGATGTTTTCTTTCACCGTTTTTAGAGCTAGTGTTAAATCCGCACATAAAATAAGTAATTCTGTGATGCGGGGCCAGTGGAATCCGCACTCGGATGCGTGGGATCGAAAGTCGCACGTTCTCCCGATGAGCCACACTCGCTCTCTGTGTTCTATACTGTTTTATATTAATGTTGTCAATACTGATCAATAGCATTGTATTTATAAGATTGGTTATTAGTAACCCGTACAACTAAAATTATTAATATTTGATTTTTAAAAAGGAGGTTCTAAATTCGACTATAATTTGTTTGTTATGCGATTACTCCGACACTTATAAACAGATTTGGCAAATTCTTTTTGCGTTTGGTTCAGTATAGCTTTATGGTGGCCCCATATAAATTTCATATTTATAAAAATATAATGTATGTTCGTAAAAATCTGCACAAATTCAAGGTGAATAGTGACCAACACAACATAAACACTAGAAAAAAGAAATAAATATAAGAAAAAATAATATAAGGATAGAATTGCAGTACCTAGGTTTAGACTGAGTTAAACGAATGAGTCCTTCATGGGCAATTGTGTACGTTTTTACAATAAAATTCCAAAATGTATAACGGAGCTCACAGAAAGAGATTCAAATTGCGTGTGAAAAATATTCTAAAGAAAAAAGCATAGAATACAGTAAGTAATTAACATTCCGCTTCTGCCAAGTAGCCAACTGGCACATAAACAACAACACAAAAAGAATTTTCCAAATCGGTTCATGACTGACGAAGTCCTGAGTGTAACATATTGTTTATTTTAATTTATGTTTCTTGAGGGTATTTCACTCTAGGTGTACCCTACTCAGAAAATAATAAAGTCAGTCGTTGTCTAGCAAGCTGTCGTTTTATTTCATGGTGACAGCGGTGATTTAAATAAATATTAATACAGTTCAGTTCACGGTAGTTTTTGGGAAAATCACGGCCAGGATATAGTGTGTGTCGTGTTTAGTAGAAATACGTTGTAATGGAGCACGCAAGACCACCGTCAGAGTTAGTTTTAGAAGGCGGGCCCACGTGCCGTGCCGACGCATGGCGGAAGTGGCAGAGACAGTTTATGATCTTCATGAAGGCATCTGGAGTACACAAGGAGTCACCGGACGTTCAAGCTAGCTTGCTAATTAATCTCATTGGGCCAGAAGGTTACGATATTTATTCCACTTTCAAATTCATAAAGGACGAGGATCGTGATGACGTCAAGAATATTATGGCAAAATTTAGTGAGCATTTCACCACGAAGCCTAATACAACTATGACTCGGTTCAAATTCTTTACACGGAACCAAGAAAAAGGCGAAAACATTGGCGAATACGTCACTGCGCTGAGATTATTGAGTCAACATTGTGAATTTGAACATCTGGAGGACAGTCTCATTAAAGATCGGATAGTTTGTGGCGTGTACGAGTCATCCGTACGAGACAGATTGTTACGGACCGACGACCTAACCTTAGATAAGGCGGTTAAAATATGCGAAGCCAATGAGATGTCAAATGAAGAGAATCGACAGATAGAAGTTGCAAAAGCGAGCAGTAGCGGCGGCGAGGCGATGTCGTCATCGGTCGCTGTGGATGCGTTGTTTGGTGCAAGCGCACCGCGTCGGGGCGGCGGCGGTGGCGGCGGCGGGGGGCAGCGAGGACGCGCTGGCCCTTATCGGCCCCCACAGCTGATGCAGAGCTCCGAGCACGTAAACAATGCGCCAAAGATATGCGATAATTGTGGTTATACGCGCTGTGATAGTGGGGCACGGTGCCCAGCTAAGTTCGCGAAGTGTTTCGTGTGCAATAAAACTGGTCATTTTAGGAAAATGTGTTTTATGAAGTCTAAATTGCGCGGTAATAGCAAAAAAGTGTATGAGCTATACGACGACGATGAGGACGACCGTTTGTATTTCGTATCGACGCTCGAGGAAGTGTACACTATACACAGTAAGGACACTAAACATAGTAAGTGGTTTGAAACATTATGCTTGGCTCGTAATAACATGCAGATGTCTTTTAAGTTAGACACTGGATCTGACTTTAATGTGCTTTCCATGAAAAGTTTTTTAGAATTAGGTTGTAGTACTTCAGATATCGAACCTAAACAAATTAAAGCCCAATCTTTTTGTGGAAACTATTTACCCATATCTGGGACGTGTGAAATGTCATGGATATTTAAAGACGAGACTTATTGCATTAAATTTGTAATTGCAAATTTTAGCTGTCAAAATGTGCTAGGCAAATATACATGTGAAGAAATAGGTGTAGTTAAACGTGTCATGTCTTTATGTATGAATGATTACGATGATTTGTTTCGCGGTTTGGGCAAGCTGCCTGGTAAATATAAAATCATTTTGGAAAAAGACGCAAGCCCTACTGTGTGCCCCGTCCGTAAAATACCGATCGGCGTTAAAGATAAATTGTTAAATTCTCTTAACAAAATGGAAGAAATGGGTGTGATACGCAAGGTGACCCATCCTACGCCGTGGGTAAATGGGATCGTTCTAGCCGCTAAAAAGGATGGTGACTTGCGCATATGTTTAGATCCTCGGCCATTGAACAGAGTTATTCGTCGCTCGCACTATCCTTTGCCAACGCTGATAGAGATCGCCACGAAGCTTGAGGGGGCGCGTGTATTTAGTAAGCTGGATGCCAGGTCTGGATTTTGGATGGTTGAGATTGACAACGACAGCGCCGACCTTTGCACTTTTGGTACCCCATTTGGCAGGTACCAGTTTTTGAGGCTACCTTATGGAATTAATTCTGCTTCTGAAATTTTCCATGCTAAAGTCAGACAGCTGCTGGAAGATCTTGATGGTGTCGACTCATTTGTCGATGATGTTATAGTTTGGGGCCGGTCAGTGGAAGAGCATGACTCGCGATTGAGGAGTTTATTGGACAGAGCGCGCGAGGTAGGAATCCGTTTCAACAGAGAAAAATGTGAATTTGGCGTCAAGGAAGTCACATACCTGGGTCACACATTCAGCGCCAGCGGCATGCATGTTGACAAAAACAAACTAAAAGCTATTAACGAAATGCCGATACCTCATGATAGATCGTCTCTTGAGCGGTTTTTAGGTATGGTCAACTACCTGTCAAAATTCATTGCTCATTTTTCAGAACTAACGGCGCCTCTGAGATGCTTGCTGAAAAAGAATGCCGAATGGTCGTGGGATGCAGGGCATGACGCGGCGGTATCACAGCTGAAGGAAGCGTTATGCAGCGCGCCGGTGCTCGCGCTGTATTCTATTGAGAAAGCTGTGCTGATATCGGTGGATGCCAGTTCAATCGCGCTGGGTGCAGTGTTGCTGCAAGAAGGCCGCCCGGTGGAGTTTGCATCTCTGACACTTACCGATACTCAACAGAGGTATGCTCAAATTGAAAAAGAGATGCTCGCGATCGTATTTGCGCTCGAGCGTTTTCACCAATACACGTTCGGCAGAGTGGACGTCACCGTGGAAACGGACCACAAGCCCCTCGAGGCATTATTCAAAAAGTCTTTGAATGCAGTTCCGGCTCGTTTGCAGAGGATGATGCTTCGTGTGCAGGGGTATGATTTTAAAGTAAATTATAAGCCAGGGAAATATCTGTTTCTGGCGGACACGCTATCCCGTGCGGCGCTTCCAGAATTGTTACCTGATAAAATATCGAAAGAACTAGAAGAGCAGTCGTGTTTTTTATTAGAGAATATTGCAAGATTCAGTGTAGATAGACTACACGGCATCAGAGAGGCGACGACGAGCGATGAAGAGTGCCAAACTTTGATAAGATATATTAAAAAAGGATGGCCACAACACAAATCTGATGTGGAACCGGCAGCCAAAGCTCATTGGGCTCACAGAGAGTGTTTAGAATATGTCGACGGAATAATATTCAAAAGTGATTTAGTTTTTATTCCAAGATCGCTTCGTAACGAAATGGTGGAGCGTGTGCACGAAGGACACCTCGGCATTGAACGTTGCAAGCGTCGCGCACGAGACGTCATGTTCTGGTGCGGCATGTCTAAGGACGTGGAGGCCAGCGTGCGCCGCTGTCGCGCCTGCGCCGAGCACGCCGCGCGCGCGCCGCGAGAGCCCATGCTGCCGCACGCCGTGCCCAGGTTGCCGTGGACTAAGGTGGGCTCGGACATATGTGAGTACGCTCAGAAATATTATCTGATACTTGTAGACTACTTTTCGAATTTTATTGAAGTTAATGTTTTGAGCGGCATAAGTTCCAGAGCGGTAATTCGAGCTTTAAAGGAACAGTTCGCTCGACATGGGATTCCCGAGGAGCTGGTCACTGATAACGGGCCGGCATACTCTTCGAAAGAGTTTGGTGAATTCTGTAGAGAATGGGGAATTGTTCACACGACGAGCTCACCTAATTACGCGCAGTCGAACGGTTTGAGTGAGAGAGCGGTGCGAACAACAAAAAACATTATTAAAAAATCATTATGTACAGGTACTGATTTTTATCTTGGGCTCCTAAATTTGCGAGCTACACCCAGAGACGGAATAGGTTCACCGTCGCAGCTATTGATGGGTCGACGTTTGCGCACAAAATTGCCAGCGCATGACAACAAATTGCAAGCAGAGCGCGATAACAGTGCTGACTATACTAACATCATTAAAAAGAAAGAGCGCTGCAAGGATTATTATGATATGCACTCACGCGCTCTGCCCGAATTGCAACCGGGTGACGAAGTGTTAGTAGCAGACGGTACCAAAAAGAAACGAATGTACGTAACTTCTAAAGCCCAACAACCTCGGTCTTACTTCCTTACCAATGAAACTGGTAAGGTTTACAGACGTAATAGGCGTCATATTACAAAGTTGGTAACCGACTCGACCGCTGCTAAAATGCCAGTAGTGTCATCTTCTGCTTCTTGTAAGGAGAAGGAGATGGATGATGGAGGTAGTGATGGCAGCGAGCAAAGTCGTGATGGACAGTACATATCAGCGGACGAGAGCGATCTAGAACTCCCACCGCGTCAGAACATGCCGGTTGTACGCGTTTATAGGGAAGCTTCACGTAGGGCTCGCGAACTATTAAAATCTATGCATAACAAATGAGTCACTTTGTATTACTTGTAACTGCCTATGCATTCTTATCTACTAGTTAAATATTATAAAGATTTCATAACTATTTTCATTAGTTGTAGTATTGTTATAAAACTCAGTTTAAATGTTACTATCGTATTTTTATACTGTAGCTCTTATTTGTTTCTTTAAGGGGAAAGATGTAACATATTGTTTATTTTAATTTATGTTTCTTGAGGGTATTTCACTCTAGGTGTACCCTACTCAGAAAATAATAAAGTCAGTCGTTGTCTAGCAAGCTGTCGTTTTATTTCACTGAGGTAATAAACATAAAAAAATACAATCGAATAGAGAAACTTTTCCTTTTTGAAGTCGGGTAAAATACCAAGACTTTGAAAAAAAAGGTAAGTATGTCTACCCATTTCTTTCCCATACTAAAATTGAAGTCAGGACCCAGAAGAGAAATGCGATTACTGACTCTACCAGTGCTTCGAATATCACCCGCTAGAGAAGATAGCACCAATCGAATTGAGAACCTCCTCCTTTTTTGTAGTCGTTTAAAAGTAAATAGCATTTCAAATGAATCAGGGTACAACTTTACTTGGAATTTCCCAAACCGAGGGGTTAACGATCTATGAAAAACTAATGACTAAAGCCCACATCGAACAAATTTCTTTAGCGTATTAAAAATACAACTCACCATTATAAAAAGAAAAAATAATCCTTATAGCAATAGCTTAAAGTTGGTTTCGGTATGTCTACGTTGCTTGGACATTATTGTTTTCTTTTGTGACAGGTAAATAATGAAATATTAACAGGTGTGTCTATGGAAAATCGATAAGTTTGGTTAGCCACTATTTGGCGGTGGAGTTATCTTTACAAAGCAAGGCTAGACGTTGTAAACACAAGGAGCTTTTACAATACAATACAAAACCAAATTACTCTTTATTGTATTCTTTAGACAGCCTTTTTTATTGTTGATACCAAAACTGATATACAAGCAATAACTTTTATTAATAATAATTAATTTTTAGAAAAAAAACAAAAACCGACTTCAATGTATCTTCGAAATCCAAGGTCAAATATCGATGAAATTGGTATGGGATCACTTCGTAGCTATAGAACCCAACGCAAAAAGAATTTTCCAAATCGGTTCATAAATGCCGGAGTTCTGAGGTAACAAACATAAAAAAAATACAATCGAACAGAGAACCTTCTCCTTTTTTGAAGTCGGTTACAAAGTTATAACGATCTCTTTGCTAGGCAAGTTAACTTTCATTTTAATCAATGACTCATAGAGCCCACGTAAAAACGTATAAAATAAAATATGAAATGGGTAAATGATGTCTTTACTATTATAAAATCGTAACTTTGAACGTTCTTTACCTGACTCTAAAACTGCTAAACAGATTTAAATTTGGTTTTCCGGGTAAGTATCAGTCGTAACTTAGATTTTTGGGTATGTTATGTCAAAATCGGTTGGGATATTACAAATATAAAACTTGACTTCATCGTAGTACCTACGCGCTTTCATATACCTACTAGGGAGATTTTGAAAAAATGGTCATCGAAAATGAGATTCCTCTGTCGTCTACGCAGATGAAGTCGCGGTTAAAAGCTAGTTAATGAATATAATTGTTACATAATTATATGGACAATTGGACATATTGAACATTTAGTATAATATATTTTTACCGATCAAAAAGGGAAGGACGAGTACTTTTGTATTTTTTTAATATTTGTCACTTCAGATCTCCGTCATTTATAAACCGATATTGAAAATTATTTTTTGCGTTCGGTTCAGTAGCTTTAATATGGTTCCACATAAATTTCATTGATATTCGATCTTAGACTTCGAAGATCAGAATTTATGTCGGTTTTATTTGTTATACAATATATTTTTATAGTGTAACCTGTACATAAAAGCAACTTAAATTCACAAACAACAATAGAACTGCCTTTTCCACTAGCAAACTTCAATGTAATCTAATAGATACCTTTCAGCAAACACAGACACTAGTAGAGAAATCCAATTTTTGCCAATCCAATGAAGAAAATACGTTTTTCCAAGCTCACGTAGATAAAGGTTGAAAAATATTACGAAAACATGCCCAAAAGCCTTTCACAAAAACAACTTTAGATGAAATCTTTTCATGTCAAGTAAGTTAATAGCACAAATACATCTATACCTACAAGACACATGTATTGCAGGTAAGTTGATACAGTTAGTACCTATCGATTCCCCAAATAGGATATTCTCCGCCTCTGTCTTTACATTCGCTTAGCAAAGTCAAATATCGATTATTAAATAGGCACAAAAGTGCGCTTTTAAACATGATGCAAATAAAATTTAAATTATCTTAAAAATTTAACTTCTGTTAACATGCCTATGAAAAAAAAGGTAAGTATGTTTACCCATTTCTTTCCATAGCATTTCTTAGCATTTCTTAACTGCTTGATAGATTTTGATGGGAATGTCACTAAAGCCCATCGACATAATATTATAGATCTATGGAAATCGCATAATATCAAATTCTCCAGATCTTTCTTGCTGCACACCTGCAGGATATGGAATGGACTACCGGCCGAGGTTTTCCCGCGGAGCTACAACATGGGGCACTTTAAAAGCAAGGCGAAAAGGGTAAAGGTAGGCAACGCACCAGCAAAGCCCCAAGTGTTGCAGGTGTCCATAGGCGACGGTAACCGCTTACCATCCAGGTGGGCCGTTTGCTAGTTTATCTATTAGTTACATAAATATATATATTTAGAGGTTTTCATTCCGAATTTCACTCAAATCCGATCAGCCGTAGCGGCGTGAAGAGGGAACAAACATACATACAAACTTTACACACATACCATCTTTCGCATTTATAATGTTAATATCATTTGCAATGACCTACATCCGGTTCAAATGCATTTCCGATCTGCTCAGCAAATTAAGCGCCATAATTCGGTCATCTACCTCACGGTCCAACGCTTATATTGGATGACGTGCCGGCGGTCGTATTGTGCATTCGGGAGGATTATGTCCCGCAGAGGACTGAACTGTCTGTGAAATTATTATTATTAATTCATTTATTTCAGATAAAAATCCATATTTTCTTATTATATCCAAATTATGGTATCATTGGCTTGGTAACCAGATCTAGCTATTTATAAAACTATGGTATGGAAGGCAAGTGCTTTTAATATCGATAATAGGAAGTTTTACTTAATGGTACTTCCTTAAGGTTGAACTCCTGTAGGTACTATTAATTATTCTGTAGCTATACAGATCAACAAGCAAGAGATCGCTTTGAGTTATAAGACTGCCTATTGTTATGCTGATCACTGTGAAATGTACTTGTTTTTCATATAGGTACCTAGTTTTTAGGTTTTTTTTTAACAATAAAGTGTTTGCTAGGAGTAAGTGTTTATCTAACAACCTTTTGAGTTTTAGAGCGCTTTCAGACTAGCGTTTTTTTCTGCGCGTATACGGTCGTTTCGGCATACGCGCTTACACGCGCGCTACATTTCGTGCTTTAAAAAACAGGACTCGCGTACACGGCTTATTCCGGCGTGTTAGCTCGAACCGGTACTGGTGAGTCAGTATCACATTGGATTCTGACGAAATAATTGCTATTTGCAATAGTATATATGACATTGTGAAACAAACGAAATATGTATATCCACTGCAAAGTTGTCAACCGACTGAGACGCGGGCGCTCGGGCGGACGAGAGAAGTGCCCTCGCGCGGAGGCGTCTCTCGCGGCTAGCGCTTATCCGAGCTTATAAGCGCGTCAACGCTCGTACCAGTCGCGCGTGTGACAAAAGGGGCGTCTATACGCGCGTATAAATTGCTGGTCTGAAACCGCTCTTATAGTTTTTATTTTCAGCGCGATCTATCAATTTATCAGCAATGCTAGATACCAATGCTAGGAACCTACTGCGATCCATTCCAGATTTTCCAAAGGGCAATGGATCAATGACAAATTTAAGAAAAACTTTTGCACGTAAAGCAAACTTGAGATGTACTTACGATTTTCAATGCCTACTGCCGAGTTGACAATGAGTTCGTAGTTTAGAACAGCACTCCGATGACACAAAGCGATATAACAAAACTCATTTAGAAGTTGAAATCCAAGCTTTCAAGCTTCGAAAACTTATCAGGCCAAAATGCGATAAATAGTTTTTGAGTTTGCAGGTATTTTTTATTCCAAATAATAACGCCCAATCATCACATTTTTTTTATGGAACTGAGTATTGAGAGGTGCAAGTTGTTTGCTTGTTATTAAGCGCCACGCCTACCCATAGCAATGGCAATGCCACCAAAAACATTTAATGCAATAAGCAATGTGTAGCACTGCATTGCGCTCGTCACCCCGAGAGATCAGATATTAAACCTCTTATGCCCAGTAATTACGCTGGCTACAGTAATGCTTGCGCACTACTGCTTGGCGGCAAATTAACTGACAAAGCTATTGTACCTACCCAGACGGCCTCTCGCATACGAGAGACCTGCCACGAGTAAAATCATCAGAGTATCACATACATAGATACTGGATAGATACTGACACCCTATGTAGGATTGCAAGTGTCTAGGGAACCAGAAACTACGAGAACTATGGTCCTACACACACAGACATGAAACAAATACTTCTGCTTTTTCTAATGTGCACATAGAATTATCCCTTTACGGGAATCGAACAAAGGCTTCTGATTCAATGACCTTTTCCTTTCATTACTATTTTCTATTTCGATATTGATATTCCGCGCTGCTGTTTTGTCCATGGTTTGCCTGTGCATGGCCATCCAAACAATCTATTGCGTACTACAAGCCAAATAAATATAGCATGCGCGCCAAATATGCTGCAGGCCTTAATATTCCGAAGAACTTGGGACTGATTCAATAAGCCAATGGAGTAATGAATCGACAGTATTTCATCGGATGAATTATTTTGGATTCTCTGTTCGTTGTTAGCTCTCGCTAACACAGAAAATTTTATACAATGATTCAGTGAAATAGCATAGCCCTTTCCATAGTCCGCTGAGCGACTTTAAATTTGTGAATCAGCCGTACCGTGAGACTATGCTATGCTTGGAGTTTCTCTGAAGGTTCGTCACCGACATAGCTCACAGGATTAGCCAGCAGAAGTGGCAGTGGGCCGGCCAGCCGTAGAACCGATGACCGTTGGGGTAGACGCGTTCTCGAGTGGAGACCACGGATTATAAACGTAGTATAGGACGCCCTCAGGCTAGGTGGAGCGACGTTCTTCGCAGGGTGGCTAGTAGCAGCTAGATGAGAGTAGCCGGGGATCTTAATTTCTTAATGGCGTGCAGTTGGAGATGCCTATGTCCAACAGTGGATTACGACAGGCTGATAATGATGATGATGATGCAATGACTCATTTGTCTCCAAATCCAGGTATAAACATACGTAATTGTTATTATTAGGGTTAGTAATTTTTTGCTCGTGAATTGTACTCATGTTTTATAATATTATCGGGTCTTCTCACAATTTTAAAATCAAAATAAATCTCCTGCGGGTAGAACGCAAGCCGCAGAGCGGAAAACTGGCAGCGCTATGTATGTAAGTGAACAAAGGGAAGCTAGTGTGGCCGAGTGGTAACTTGTGCGCCTTACGGTACGACGCACCTGAGTTTGAATCCCGCTGGATACTAACTTTCTTGTCTTTCTTAAGTTATATGCGGATGTAACACTCGCTCTGAAAATGTTGAAGGCAAAACATAATGAGGAAACCGGCATGTTCAAGAATTAATAACAAAATTCGGACTTGTGACATTCTCCAACCCGCACTGAACCAGCGAGGATTATGATCCATAATCTCTCTATGAGAGAAGGCCCGTATTTAATATAATATAATATATAGGTTAAAATAGTTTATTAACTATAACAACCTTAAATGCTATTACAGTTTTAATGTTAATTTTTAACATGGACTGGTTTTAAGCAAGATACTACAAGGCTAGACTTCACAATTTTTTTGGACCTCTGTCTTACAAACTAGTTCAAAAACTGTAACTTTCAAGACAGTGTTCCTACAGTCGTCAGCCAGGAGGGTTTAACCCAATAAAGTGCGAATATTAAATTTATTAATCTAACGTCTCGTGAAACAATTGAGCATAAAACTATATACGTTTTTTAACTGTATAAGTTTTAGCTTCATTGCAATTATTTTGGGCAGACGTGGCGCTTACCCTCAGGCAAACGACCTGATCGTCTCATCACCCAGTGCCATAAAAAAAATGTGCTCAGCCATTTTATCGCTTAGTGGCCAAACATACAGATCTATAAAAAACGGGAAATAGCATACCTCACGATCAAGTTAACAAACCATACCGGCGGCGGCGTGGTTGCTACGAAGCACACAGACACCCCTCCGGTGCCCGATCGATGCTCAGCGCAAATATTCATGCATGTTCCGCTTCTCTATAGGTAACATTGCTAGGTACATCTGACCTAATAGCAGGCTTGTTGGTACCCAGTATGTACGTAGCTCTATCGCTGGGTGCAAAAAAGCATCACATTTCGAACAGTTTACAATTGTTTTATAAAGTTCTTTGAACAAACCAAGTCACGTAGACATTTCATGTCATCAGGCGAACGAATAGCTCGTCTCAGTGCTAGGTTTCATAAAAAATAGTACCTGGATGACCGAGCTTGGCCGAGCTTGGTATTTTTGAGATAGCTTAGTGTTGCTTAACAACGCCATCTATTGTCAAGTAGCTTTCATGTTGCTGTGTCGGTAAAACAGTTCAGTTGTTGTTTAAACTGATGGCCCTAGTTGCCAAAACTTAAAAAAATGTATTACTACTTGCCAATAGATGTCAAGAAGAGTAATATTTTTCAGTTTATATTTAAAACACGCACAAACGTTTTCAAAAAATGAAACCTAGCTAAATCGATTTATCGCCCCTAAAACCCCCTGCTTACTAAATTTCATGAAAATCGTTGGAGCCGTTTCCAAGTTTTAGATTATATATATACACTAGCTGAGCCAGCAAACGTTGTTTTGCCATATAAATAAAAAAAAATGTTAAGGGTGAACAACCCTTAACACTTAGGGGTATGAAAAATAGATAGTAGCCGATTCTCAGACCTACTGAATATGCTTATTAAATTTGGTAAAAATCAGTAAAGCCGTTTCGGAGGAGTAAGGTAACTAACATTGTGACACGAGAATTTTATGTATAAGAAAGAAGAAAGATATACAGGGCGTCCCAGGGCTATGGGACATGAAGGGAAGGAACCTTAAATATCGTAGACAGAGTATTTTACTGAAAGAAGACTTTATGTTATTTTTAAAAGTTAAAAATACTGCATTCAAAGATATTCTAAAAATTATTTGCTTCGCCTGGGAATCGAACCGACTTAAATGTGAAAAATCACCCGTATTTTTATGATGCCAATCGAAAGAATGAACAAAAAATAATAATTCTTCTTAAGTAACATAGTATTCTAAAAGAAAGGAATTACGTTAAATGTTTGATTCAAATTTCAAGAAAATTGTTTATTACCGACGACGACGTCGTCCGAGCGATATTATCATTCCATAGATAGCATTGATTATTCGTAAATAAGTACCCACTTAATAAACGACTTACTGGCACAGTTTTCCTTATTATAGGTGGACGTGCAGATAAAATGATAAAACTTAGTATGCATCCTCTGTAAGCTAGACAGAAGGCAAATTTAAAAGAAAAATAATGCTGTTCTTAAATTTGAAAAAGGAACCAATTTGTGAGAGCGTTTGTTTTTCGGATATTTATCTGTTTAGTTTTCATTCACTTACACGTGTGTTATTGTGCAGTTTCATGTATGTTTTTAATTTGATTTGAATTTGATTAAAATGATTAATTTCACGTTGTTTCCTTCTTTTAAGATACTATCTTACTTAAGAAGAATTATTAGTTTTTGTTCATTCTTTCGATTGGCATCATAAAAATACAGGTGATTCTTTTTCACATTTAAGTCGGTTCGATTCCCAAGCGAAGCAAATAATTTTTAGAGTATCTTTGAATGCATTATTTTTAAAAATAACATAAAGTTTTCTTTCAGTAAAATATCTTATCTTCGATATTTAAGGTACTTTCCCTTCATGTCCCATAGTCTTGGGACGCCCCGTATACGAGAATTGCTCGTTTAAAGGCATTAGATAGATAGATACATCTTGTAATCCTTATAATAAAAAACAGGCAAGAACTCAGACGACATTCAATTCGTACAAAGCTTTCGGAATTGAATATTTGCAAATGCGGCAACCGCCGGCTTTGCCGTACGCGACCTACAATGTCAGCTAAATCCCTACAAATGCGATGCTTATGTCTGTATTGGAATATGATGTGGTCGGAGACAGGGACGTACTAAGAAAGAACGGGGAACTCTGATGTATGTTGATGATATTTTACCACAAAACCTCTATTAAAGCTTCTAAAAATACAAAGTGACACACCAGATATAGAAAAGGCAGCTAAAAATAAATGAAACAATTCGTTATGTTTTAAACTTTCAATTTAGTTTGATGAGTTGCTAAATATTTTAAAAAATCCTAATATGCAGTGATCATTTTCTCAAAAAAACACCCAATGTTTCCTCGGAATTCAACTTCCACACTGCAAAGGAAAAGGTACCCTGAAGGTCCAAAAATGTTGCCACAACATGTATATTTTTTTTTTACGCTAAATAGATCCATGTTTGGCCACTATCTCGCCTGATGTGTAGCGATGATGTGGCCTAAGATGAAGCACATAGATCTAGAGAGAGACGATTTAATTTAAATGATTATTATGATTCATTTAGAGAGAATTTAATTTAATTTAACGCCCAACGATCACATGCATAGATCCTGACCCCTAACTAGAATTCCCTGTATCTAGGGAACCAGGAACTATGAGGACCATGGTCCCACAACACCCAGACACGAAACAAATGCTTGCGTTTTTTTTTCTATGCACAAACATTTGTCCCGTCGCGGGAATCGAACCCGCAACCTCAGTGGTGCACTACACCACAGAGACACACCACACAGTACGAGTATATAACTTCAACGGAAATCGAATATCAATGTGCGGAGTTACTATCTAAAGCAGCGGAAGAAAATATTGTGAAGAAACCGGCACTTGCATGAGTAAAATCCACCATCCCGCACTATCCAATAAATAATAATTTTATATTCATACCTCAGGAGCTCCGTCATTTATAAACATTGGGTAAAACTTTTAAGATTGAGTTCAGTATGGCTACAAGGTGGTCCCATATATATTTCATCGATATTCGACCTTTTACTTTAAAGATACATCATAATTAAAGCCGATTTTTTTTATAAAATTAATTATTTTATTACGTGATAAGGATAGGCCTATGTAGAATTGTTTATGAAATGGCTTTGTTCTAATGTACAACGATGATTTTTGAGAAACACCCCATTCACGTTTCACTTTCACGAACACAAACATTTCCGACATAATTATTCATTGTTTTACCACGATATTATTGAGAGCAATTACGGCTCAGTGAGAGCAGATGCGACTGTCGATCCAACGCACCTGAGTTGAAATCCCGTTGGCTGTGCTTTCTGACTGACTCGCTCTAAAAACGGTGAAGGAAAGCGGATCGATCTTGACGATGGTATTAAGTATTACTTTAATAACTTTTAAATTTTATTTAGTTACATGCACGATGCTCCCAAAAGAACATATTTTTCGTTATAATTTTTTTCTTGATCTTATCCTAAAGTGAGACGTCTGTCGAATTCACGTCAAAACATCGCTTGTTTAACATCGCTATATTAATAATTAGCCGATTACGTTCCCACTGCTGGGACACGGGCCTTAATCCGCCACGCTGGCCCAGTGCGGGTTGGTGGATGTCACCTCCGGACCTTGAATTTTAATGATGAATTCTTTAACATACCAGTTTCCTCACGATGTTTTCCTTCACCGTTTTTAGAGCGAGAGTTAGATCCGCACATAAGTTGAGAAAGTCAGTGGTGCGGGGCCAGCGGGATTCGAACTCGGGTGCTTCGGGTCGAAATTCGCACGTTCTCCCATTGAGCCAAACTCCATCCACACGGTTACTTTACTACTCATATATGCGTTTTAGTACCCCTGCCCTTTCAACGTCCCTGTTCAAAAACATCGCAGGCTACAGACGTTCGTGCGAGATGGCATGGCGTCTGTCAATAGCCTAGTTATGTAGACGGCTCAGCCGGCACCCACTTATGTTCCGTCGCATTTATTATATTACTACTTTATAGTAGGTATATACTTGTGTTAGCTATAGCTGTTCTCGCATCACTCTTGCATGTTCACGAATGCATGGAATTCGTCAATACCGTGATATTTTTTTTTTATGTAACTGAATGACGAGACGAGCTGGTCGTTTGCCTGATGGTAAGCAATACGCTAGCCCATAACAATAACAGCACCACCCATAACTTTGTTTTGCAAAATCCTGCGCGGCGCTGTACTGCGCTTGTCACCCTGAGACAATTAGCTGTTGAGTCTCATAATGCCCAGTTTTACTGGCTACAATGCCCTTCAAGCCGGAACACAGTAATGCTTGCGCATTACTGCTTGTAAAGCGGTGGTACCCACCCAGACGGCCTCTCGCATACGAGAAACCTACCACCAGTTTCTCAATTCCTCTAGAACTTGTGTCCTTTGTTCTCAGTACAAATTGCAGGTAAGTATAGATAAAGTATATGTTCCTCCTATGTAGTATGTCGATATCGGCATACCCATATGTCAGAGGATTCAAGTAAAGAGCGTATCAGCTTTCAGTTTTAATCAAGTAGTTTTTTACTGACTTCAAAAAAGGAGAAGGTTCTCTATTCGGATTTTTTTTTGTTTGTTACCTCAGAACTCCTCCGTCATTTATGAACCGATTTGGAAAATTCTTTTGCGTTGGGTTCAGTATAGCTAAGAAGTGGTCCCATATAAATTTCATCGATATGTGACCTTGGACTTCGAAGATACATTGAAGTCGCTTTTTATTTTTTTCTAAAAATTAATTATGTAGTTGATTAGTAGGCAGGTACTAGTTAAAAACATAGACACGTGGCGAGAGGATGTGCGAAAGTATTTATTTTAAAATAACAAATTCGTAGAAGTAAATGGCAGCAGTTAGAAAAGAATAACCGAAGTTGTAGTCATTGTTTCCCCGGACAAGACTGAAAGATCCATCAGATAAAAAGGACGACGACGCAAAATGAATAGAAATTAAATAAAAACAAAGCATTCAATGTTGTTTCCAAGTCTATGCGCCGGCGAGGCGGTCAAATCAACCAGACATTTAAAGAACAATGACCACAAACTAGTTTTTGCAAAAAGTTTAAAAAAAGCTTTTCAAACACTGCGTTTTTGTTATATTTTGTTATTGTTATTGCTTCATGATATTTAATTGTTTATTATATATTTATTATATCGTTTAATATACCTACTTATATTATTTATTTTTTGTCAATCTGTTTTTATTTTTTAATAAATGTATTTCTTCCTCTTTACCGTGATGTCATGGACCGGGGTTCCGACTGAAAACCAGTACTAAGGTACCTAAAACACCATAGCGTATGCTGAGTCGAAACCTTTACCTGACATCACGCAACATCTCCCTCTCTTACATATAGGTATATTTTTAACTTATGTTGTTTGTTTGTCTATTTTTAGTATGTTCTTGTATAATTCAGTGTGTTTCTGTGTATCAAGAATAAATGTATTTTCTTTCTTTCTTCTTTCAAACAACAGTACCTATGTCACGCGGTTAGAAGCTTGTTCCGTGTGTCGCCACTTCTCGTACGTCAGTACCTTTAAGTACAAACTAAATAGACACAATGAGGTTAAACTCCCACTACAAGCTATAGCGTCAAGTTATTAAATTTTCCATTACTGCGTTACGCCCAACCGCGTTCTATTTTAGAACAGCCAGTTACGGTTACCTATAAATATATAAAATGTCGTAAGTGCGCCATCTTGAATTCTAGCTCCTTTTCACTTCCCGTGCTGCCCGCCAAAATGCCTTTTTGGCATCGCACAGTTTGTGAATTAAGCCAGTGTCAAGAAGAATAAAGGATTGGACAGTAATCGAAAATATGAAATAAAATATGGCTATCTACTCGAAGTTGAAAATAAATAATTATTTTTTAGAAAAAAAAAAGAACCGACTTCAGGGCTAAACTTATATTTTTGGTTTTGTTGTTATATCCATTTCGATAAAATTTATATGGGACCACTTCTGAAGTTTAACCTACTACCAAACA
Source organism: Petrophora chlorosata (assembly GCA_951640565.1). Classification (NCBI taxonomy): domain Eukaryota; kingdom Metazoa; phylum Arthropoda; class Insecta; order Lepidoptera; family Geometridae; genus Petrophora; species Petrophora chlorosata. Next base: position 1,074,421 of record OX621199.1, on the reverse strand, counting down.
AAAAAAGAATCATCTGAATCAATCAGTTCATAATTAGCGGAGTAATCACGTAACAAACAAAAAAATATAAAAAAAACATACAGTCGAATTGAGAACCTCCTCCTTGTAAATCAGTTAAAAATCTGACATGTAGTTAGAACGAATGTTTATCAAATCCAAAAGATTATTTGGTCAATATTTTTGTAAAACAATAATGATTTATATTTTTAAATCAATAAATAAATTCTAATAAGTCTGATATTTTTTATCTGTTCTGAAACACCAACACAATGCATGAAGTCATTTGAAAGTAAATACCGTGTGCGAAGCCTGTGTATTTTATTTTATATTTGTGTATTTTATATAATTTTCAAGACAACCCTAAAGTCCTTAAACTTCACAAAAACGTATAAATCACTTTGTAAGTTTGCTTTTGTGGAGCTTGTCATTTCACAAATGCTTGCACTTTTTTTCTATGCTCAAACATCTGTCCCGTCGCGGGAATCGAACGCGCAACCTCTGATGTATGAGATTTGATCCGACCTACCCAACCACTACACTATAGAGGCTGGCACGAATTGGCAACGATGACGCTCATTTCAACGGGTTAAATCAAAACAGATATTTGCATATTAACATAGTGTTAGCACGTAGATTATCTACTTACTCCTCTCTATGCTTAGGTAGGTACTTGTTATCAATGTTGGTACATATGCCACAGATTTACATAATCCTCGTTGCAGCATAATGCATCAAGTGAGAACATGTGTCTAACATTGTGTTGTGTAGTATTCATGCTTCGTGATGTACTGAACTTAAGAGTTATTTAAGAGAAATCCTATTATCCTTATGGAGGAAAGTAAAAAGACTTATGCCTGCAAATAAAAAACATTGATTTAGAAACAGGATAGGTACTTACCACGTATTTGTTTTGTTCTCGAATTCTAGTGTCAGTGACCATGATAGTTTAAAAACATGTAAAAAAATATTGCTTAGCATTTCTTCGATTACCTACACGTATCTCCAGACAAGCTACCTATTGCCAGTACAAATGTTGTGAAGAATTCTTAACGTCAGGATGTATTTAATGAACAAGCGAATTTCAGTAAAATAAATTTAAAAAACCCCTGACAGAAATAACCTATAAAAAGTAAAAAACGACTAAACCAATTTGATAAAACATGTCTTAGAACCACCGCTAGAAAACCTGCTTTCAAATAAAAAGAAACCGTATTCAAATTGGTTTACCCGTTTAGAGCTACGGTTCCACAAACAGACGCACATAGTGATCAAACTTATAACACCCCTTCTTTTTGCCTCGGGGGTTAAAAATATGTACTCAAAAGAAGTCTCGTGAAAATCTTTATTTGAATATACCTCTTCGTCCAAAAATTATCAGGAACAGATCGCTGCGATTAAACTGGCTATTAAAAACTGTTAACTGTAAAATGTATTTATTTTCGAGAATTTATGTTTCTATGTCTATAGTCATTTAGGTGTTGGGTTTCTGTTCACATGGACAAAAACAAAAAAATGACTTAGCACTATTGTGAAGCGTACTTTATATTATTTTAACACCCCTCTCGTCCTAGACTTAGTTGGGTATTTATTTATCTTTGTGGCTGCAATAAATTCGACAACCTCTGTGGTTGGGCAGATTGACTCAAATCTCATACACCACTGAGGTCGCGGGTTCAATTTCTGTGAAGAGACAAATATTTGTGCACAAGAATTTTTAAATTTTTATTGTGTCTGTGCATTGTGGGACCTTGGTCCTCGTAGTTCCTGATTCCTTAGGTACAGGGAATCCTATAAAAATATATATATTTTATTTTTTAAGTATGATTGTTAAATAATAAGTGTAGTTAGCTACTTATGCCTTTTAAAACTCAATATATTCTAGGTACACATAGTCCCAAAATCTAAAAACCGATTTGACCCGAAAAACAATGTGTCCAACAAACTGACGCCCCAAGCGTGTTTGTTTTCAATAAGTCTATCAAACAGGGTTTCCGGTTTGACCCCAATTAGGGTCTGAAAGGTAGTTAATGGGTCAAATGTAGTAGTTACATAATGTGTAGATCGTTCGCGGAGGTCGTGGAGTGAAACTGTTTAAAATCACGGTGGTTCGATTGTGAGGTCATATTGTTTACGCACGGTCTCTCGTATGCGGGAGGCCGTCTGGGTAGGTTTAGCCATAAAAAGCACTGCACTGTGCTCATCACCCCGAGACAATAGATATTAAGTCTCATATGCCAGATAGATATTGAATCTCAAAGGTTATTCATGTTCCGACTGCTAGAACTAAATTAGCACATAGCTCTCCTCTTCTGCGAATATGTCGTACGTATAATGAAATCAATGCATCCGTGAGCGACGTTGATATCTTTCACGACTCACTCAATGTGTTTAGGAAGAAACTAGTCATGTCTCTTGGAAACAGGATGACTGAGTAATGTTCTGGCACTTCTATACTATACTTATTTTTATTTATTTTTATCATCTGACAAAACAGCTATCTGCTGCGAGCGAGCCGGTGTTTCAATGCCTTGGCTACCATACACGATTTGGATGTTTTTAACACATCTGTTGGAAAATTAAAACGTCTACTTACCGATGATTTTTTTAATCAAAGTGTTGATTGAAAAAGCCATCGGTAAGTGGACCACAGATTGTATAATAGTTATTTTGTATTGTTCTGTTTATCTTTAGTTGCATGCTTTTTGTTTTGTTTTCCGTCCATGTTGTAAATAATCTGTCGCCTATATGTGGAAACTTGTAAATGTCCTTTCGTACAATATTTAAGTATCCTAGTTATTAGACCAAGATGTAAGTTTTCCTAAAATTGTAAAATAAAATAAAATGCAAATAAAATCTTATTTGATTTGTTGTGTAGTGCAGGTATATTTATAATTATCCTTGTACTTATGTTTGTATCCATAGCAATAAATTTTAGTTATACCTACTAGTTAATATGGCTACCACTTATTCATGTTGAATGTTGTAAACACCTGTAAAAGGTATACATATATCAGAATGTACCTAGCTATAAGAAATGTTCCACCATAATTAAGTTAATATGTATACTGTTGGTGTTTCATATAATAAATAAATAAATAAATAAATATGCCCAGAACATGTCGAGAACATTAAAACGAAACTTGCAAGATTTACCTATGCATTGAGTGTTCTCAAGTCAAATACCAATTACGAAACTGCATTATCATCTTACTACGCCTATGCATACTCTTGGTTAAATTACGGTATAATCCTCTGGGGTGAAAGTACAGATTTTACGGATCTATTTATAATGCAAAAGAAATGTATACGGATTTTAGTTAATATTAAGCCGCGAGAAATTTGTAAACCACATTTTATAGACAAAAAAATACTAACCCTACCATGTCTGTACATCCTACAGATATGTCTATTCGTACGGAAATATCGTACTTTCTTTAAATCAAATAGTGAAATTAATGAAAATTATAATAGAAGAAATCGCAACAAACTAAAGTTACCTACAACAAATTTACAAATATTAGGAAAAAGTCCAAATTTTAGATTAGTATCAATATACAACAAAATCCCTGAATACCTAAAAAACGAAACTAGATACAACGTATTCTGCAGAAAACTTAAATCTTATCTAATTAAAAAATGTTATTATTCCGTAGATGAATTCAAAACTGACAAGCATGTGGAAAAAAATGACTCAATTCCGTGACACTATACTGATATATAAAATATACTGACTTTAATAAAACATAAATCAATATAAATTAAAATGACTAAATGTACTCTCGCACTGACTTGCAAACGCCCTTACAGGGCTCATGTACCAACATAAGATGTAATTTAAGACCTACATGATAAATATATGTACATGAATGCAATTAATAATAAATAAATAAATAAATAAATAAATAAATTTTGCTGGCTACAATGCCCTTCAAATCGGAACACAGTAATGCTTGCGCACTACTGCTTGGCGGCAGATAACTGACAAAGCGGTGCTGCCAGCCCAGACGGCCTCTCGCTAACGTGAAACCTACTGCTAGTAAAAATCTACTCAAGCTTTTTCACGAACTATATCCATTGAAATCTACGGCAATCAGTGTAAATCGACGTCGACACAGGCGGGGTGCCTGCGGGGGAAGCAAGGGGTGCGGAGAGGGGGCGACAGGAGAACAAATGGTTGTTTCTCACGTTTCGGAGTAAACGAAACTGCGTTCAAAGTTATTGAGCAACTACGCCGAGATACTCGCCATTTAGTTCACGAATAATACTGGGTTCTTATTTAAGAGGTATTATATAGGGGGAGCACGCAACTTGGTTGGCAACTTTGGCTCCGCAGGCGTATCACGAACGAAACAAAGAAGAAGTACCTATAAGTAGGTAGGTACTAATACTAATATTTAGTTTTCTTTGCTAATACTATCCTACTTACTAATCCTATCCTAGTACTGTGGTAGGCGTTTGCGCATTATGTCACTTAGGTATACCTATATTAAGCTGACCATCTCCTTATATGTCACATGGCCAACTAACTGCCGTCTCTCTCTAGATCTATGTGCTCCATCTTAGGCCACATCATCGCTTCACATCAGGCGAGATAGTGGCCAAACATAGATCTATTAAACTTAAAAAAAAATAGTAGATAGAAAGCGTGTACTAGGAAATAACTGATACAACATGTACAATAACGTGCTAAGTTATAGGTAGTATAAATACCTAGTTTTTAAGGTACTGGGGGATTCTAATTATAGAAGTTTACCAGTAAAGATGGATCAACTAAACACGTAGTTTCAATGGACCAGAGACCACCATATTACAGTATTATAAATGCGACAGTTTATGAAGATGGTGTACAGATGGATGGATGATGGATGGATGTTACTCAATCACGCAAAAACTACTGAACGGATTTTTATGTTTGGTATATAGTTACTTAAAGTCCTGGAATAACTTTTTATCCCTTAAAATTGCGGGTGAAACCGCGGGGTGCACCTTGTCTTAGATAAATCTCAAAGCTGATACACAATCCCATCGAAATCACTTCAGCCGTTTTGAAAATATATCATCATCATCAGCCCATCGCGTTGTTTCTGCTGGGACATGGGGCTCCTCTCGCAGAGAGAATATCGGTCATAATCCACTACGCTGGCCCAGAGCGGGTTGATGGATATCAAATGCCGGATTCCTCACGATGTTTTCCTTCAAAGGGGCCCATGGTCCTCATACTTCCTGGTTCCCTAGGTACAGGGAATCCTAGTTAGGGGCCAGGATATATGTATGTGATTGTTGGGTTTGTGTGTAAAGGTGCAAGGCCAGCGGGATTCGAACTCGGGTGTATGTATACTTTCTCCGTTCTCCGTCGTTGGTAACATACACGTCAAAGGCAAAATAGGTAGCTCCCGACAACATGGCGCATATGGGTATCATAAAACCATTGACGTTGGAAAGCATTACTATACAGGGCTCATAACATTACAAAAAAGAACTGTCGAGTCGTCAGAGTCGTCATTGGTCAGTTCGGTCACTAAAAATGGAGTAACATCCACCGATAATAGTGCTTGCAATGACAACTGACGTCTGAAAACATATTTTCCGGAAGTGGAAACAAAATATAAAATGGCTGCCCGGCCAAATGGCGGAGCCACGTGACGTCATTACAAAAAAAGTGGCCAATCAACGAAGTAACTATTGCTACCTTTTTCTTTCATGAATACTTTTTACTAGAGAGCAAAAGAGACTGACAATATTTTGGTAGTTCAGTGTCGATTTGCATCATATTTGTATAACACAAAATTTATAGACACATGCTATTACTCCTGTTACTCCTTGCATAAAACAGACTAACATTTGCCATTTTATTCACGATTACACTGAGTTTTCGAAAGATAAACATGTGCATAATTTATGACTGCGAAAAGGTAAAATTCTACTTATTTCAAAATGGGAAAAAGGTATAACTCAATTTCTGGGGCTGTAATGGAGGGCGGGAAAGAAGTTATCTTTTATTTACTCCGTGGTATTACGTAAACACGACCTAGAGCGTGGCACAGTGGCTCATGTGACTTACGGACGGAAGCACTGGTGTTCGAATCTCACTTGGCACTAATAAAATATTCTATTTTTGGAGTGGTAGGCTCTGGCCGTGGTTGTAATACCACCCACCGAACAAAACCATGCCGTCAAGCGACCAAGCCGTGTTTCGGGATGATGATCGGTGAACCATCGGGGAGACGGGTCTGAGCAGCCGCTCAACTGCCGCCTCTCTCTAGATCTATGTGCTCCATCTTATGCCACATCATCGCTTCACATCAGGCGAGATAGTGGCCAAACACTAATAAGTGTAAAAAAAAATTTACTTTTCCTAAGTTATGGGAAGATTTAACAATGAGTGAAAATATCATATAAAATTGTATGTAGATAAAAACCAAAAGTGGTTTTTAGATGTTTTTTTAACTACATTTAATTTAGTCTTATTTGACGATATTTTCCCTGATCGTTAAATCTTTCCATAGTTATTATGGATTCAGAACGCATTGTCATCGAGTTGTGAGCTACCCTGAAAGTCAGCCGGATCAATTTCAATCGGAAAGTGCTCAAAATTTGCTTTGCGGGATTTCAACCGGAACGTAAGACCAACAGAGAAAGAAGAAAATGACTTAATAATTAATTTTTAGAAAAAAAAACAAAATCCGACTTCAACGTATCTTCGAAATCCAAGGTCAAATATTGATGAAATTTATATGGGACTATTTCGTTGCTATAGTGAACCCAACATAAAAATATTTTTTCAAATCGGTTCATAAATGACGGTGTTCTGAGGTAACAAACATAAATAAATAATTATAATAATAATAAAAAAAATACAATCGAATAGAGAACCTTCTCCTTTCAAAAAAGGAGAAGGTTCTCTATTCGATTGTATTTTCTCTATCTCGTGTATTAATAAAATCGTGGTAAAAAGGTCTAAAACGGGGCATGTCCAAAAATAAAAAAAATCAAGGACATGTGACATTCACCAACCCGCACTGGGCTTTGTAGTGGATTATATTTTCTCCTGTCCTTGAATTTTGTGACAATGTGCCGGTTTCCTCACCATGTTTTCCTTCCCATTTTTAGAGCGAATGTAAAACCGGACATAACTGAAAATCATCGGTGCTAGGCCAACGGGGTTCGATCTCCCGTCCGTCGGACCGAAAGTCGCAGGAGTCTTAACGAAGCCACACTCGCTCCTAAATTCAAATTAATTTATTGCCAATATGGGTAAATACATGATGTTACAAATTTATAAGTTCAACCATATTCTACCATGAGGCATGCAAAATATCCTACTACCTTTATAATCCTATAATCCCTTTTGGTCCAAAATGTACTTTAGCGTGTTCCAGGGAATGTTCCTGGAGGTTTTGCAAAAGTTTGCGGTCGATGTGCGGCTGCGATTGTGTGCAGTGGTCAAGCGTTAGCCAAGCATTTTGAACGGAGCACAGTGGGATGGAGCAACTTACAAACCGGACTAAGTTCGCGGCAGACCTCGATCATTCATAGTACGATAAAGTTCTAGTGTAGGTATTTGTGGTTATTACGGCTACGGGAAATACCTACTTAAATAAAAAACTCTGTGATGGATAGGTCAGCTCACCAGGGATGTTAGAGGTTCCTACTACGGAACAAAAAAGTTTGTGCATGGAAAAAAACAAGTATTTTGTTTCATGTCTGGGTCTTGTGGGACCATGGTCCTCATCGTTACAAGGAATTCTAGTTAGGATAGTAACATTGCTGTGTTCCGGTTTGAACGGCACTGTAGCCAGCGAAATTACTGGGTGACTTGATATCTGATGTCTCGGGGTGATGAACGCAATGCAGTGCTACGCAGTGCTTTTTATCGTATTAAAAGTTCTGGGAGGCGCTGAAATAGCTATGGGCAGGCGTGGCGCTTACCATCAGGCGAACGATTTGCTCGTCTTATCACTCAATACCATAAAACACATTAAATACCTATTATCTAAATTTTTTTATTCGATTTTCTATAATTCCCACAGGAAGGCGGTAAAACCTCTGAAACTGCGTCGCAAAACGCAACTGATATAATAACGAAAACACTAATAACCGACCACAGAGGTCAAGAGGTCGAGGGGTCGCCCCCCCCCCCCCCCCCACCACTTGACCTCCTTCCTACTCATCGTTTATTCATTATCGGAATAGACTGCTATCTCCTGGCGGTCGTTAACAAGAAATACATTCGGTAAAGATCATTATTAACTCGATAGGGACTAATGTCGCCCGAGGGCGACAATCTTCTATTGTTCCACTAGCGTTAAAAATAACTGCACGTTTAGTTCTAGATGACATAGAGTATGGTAACCACTTACCATCCGACAGGCCGTCCTTTTTATGCAACTGAGCGAAGTTACGAACAAGTTGTTCCATACATACCTATAGTATAATCGCATGGTATCTAGACACCCCTTCTAATTAGCCACAATTTCACTAGGTTAAAAAATAATTATTATACAGTCTTAGTTCGATTGTGTTTTATTTTGCAAAACAAATGTTCTTTTGTGTGATACTCTTAGTGATAATGTTGGTGAAATATTAACCATTATGTGTTCGTAAACATCCACGAGTGTAATCCATGAGTGTAGAGCAAATAAAACAAAATAGCGTCATATTGCTTTTAATGTTCCCCTAGTAATTCCATAGGAAGCTTCATATAAAGTTTGACCACTTTACTGATGCGGGAGAGTGGCTTGAAGGGTCCAGTACGGAGCCAATGAGATAAAAAATAAGCGATTAAAAACGTATAAGTTTCTATCAGTCACAGCACACGACCTTGCCATGTCACATTCACAAAAAAAAAAAACAAAGTTCAAAAACCATATTTTGCTCAAAATATATTAGAATTTAAATGATATGCTAAACAAGCATTTATTTTAAATTACGAGGCCTCGTCCAATAACGTTGATGTTATCAAACCCAATTCGTAGTCTCTGGGGCGCAGGTTACTCTGTAATTATGTGTAATCCGGTGGGCTTTCTCTACGCATACTAATGTAGAGTCGGCTTTGGTGGCTTCATTTTAAGGCCCGACCGAGATTTCAGCCAAAAACTAAGTCTCGGTCTCGGTCCCTGTATCGGCGTAAAAACGACGAGAATCTCGGTATGACTACACAAGGGCTCGAAAATAAATATCATTAGTGAAGAACCGACCAACCACACAACTTTATTCTTGGTTTTTGAAAGTTTTTGTCAATAGGTATCAACCATCAGTACAAGCGTCGTATATTAACAGTTGTTTTGTATTAATGATAAAAACGGACAAAAAAGGGAAGTCAAAATAACGAAAAACTTGACCTTTACATGCTTATATTTCGAGTTAAATCGAGTTTGAATGAAAACAGGAAAATAGAATATTACAACGATGCGTAAGTTAAATAGTTTTTTTTTTTTTTTAGCAATTCAAAGTGAGCAACAGAGTTGAACTTGGGGGTACAATCCATTTAAAATGCGATAGTTGAAGAGAGTCGCCCTCGTGATAGTCGCGGCGAATAGTTCAAGATGGTTTTACCCTCATGTTCAATAATCTATTACATACTACTTGCGTCGCAAAAATAATTAAAGGCCAGATAATATGAATTTGTTTTTTGTTTAGCGTCATCTACTGCTCATCAAAGATCGGGCTAACATTCTAAGATTTTTCATAACATTCTAAGAGTTGAGTTTCAAACAATTAATTACCGTGCATCTACTTTTTTATACTCCTCCCTGGATTCTCGGTCTCGGTCTTGGTCTAGGCCGAGAATAAAAATCATGTCTCGGTCGGACCTTACTTAATTTACTTCTTCTTGTCGACGAGCTTGAGTATCTGGATTTTTTTAATCTTCGGTGACACAAAGCGTTAGTTTGTAGTTCTGTACAGTGCATAAAAAGCATAGAGAGCAAGCCCTTGAGCGTACTTAATTAATTACGGTGTAAGTAGATTTTTTATAGCCATAAAAACTTTACTCACTCACCAGATTCTAACTAAACTAGAAAAAACTTCAATCAACTCAAAGGCAAAGGCGGACCAAGCTGCGCGTATAAATAATTTCCTTCGAGATTAAAAACATCCCCGAGATGTCGATAGCAGGTCTCGATTTAAATGAATTCGTCTATAGGCACCAGTGACAAAGGCCGAAGGAATTAGGTAGGCACGACTATCAGAGGACGGACAAGTGGTGAGACTGGCAGGGATGGACGGAATTGAAAATTGGGGAAGTTCTTTAGCATGTTAAAATAAAGGTAGATGCTATGATTGGTTTATTGAACGTGCAATAAACTTGGGCAGTGTATTTAGCGTAACTGAGAAGTAACTAGCCTACATAACTTGTCAGCGTCTGTGAAGTGGTTGAGCAGGTTGACTCCAATGTCATACACTAAGGTTGCGGGTTCGATTCCCGGGACGGGACAAATGTTTGTGCACAGAAGCGCAAGCATTCGTTTCGTGTTTGGGTGTTGTGGGACAATAGTCCTCGTAGTTCCTGGTACCCTAGATGCAAGGAATCTTAGAGGTCAAGTTCTATGAATGTGTTCATTGGGTGTATTTATTTATTTTTGTAACAGTACTACGCCAGTAGGCCGCCCATTGTACCACTTTCTTTAATTATTTTTAATGTAATGTCTTTAGCATGTAATGTGTTGTAGCAATATCTATCTTCGTAACAATTGTAGTGCCACTCAGAGTCTATAATCACTTACATAGATACTGGCCTTAGCCCTGCAACCAGAAAACCAGGAACTACTATATATAATATACATTATTTTTTTAGAATAACTGACGCAGGGGTTGCTTTTATGCCAGACAATGTATTACAAACGAGCTCTACCAGTATCAAATTAGGCAGCCCGAGTGCGCTGACGTCAACTTTGATAGCATTGGCATTTTCATAACGTCAAAGTTCACTATGAACTCGTATTAAAATTGGAAGATAGAGCACAGCAGGTTTACGAATTTACCTTTAAAAGCCAGTGGCAGACAAACATCTTATAAATAGGTACTTAACTGCCTGCGTGTCAAAATCAGGAGAAGAGACACGAAATTGAAACTCGGGTCGCTATTTTTGCGAATCGGTGACCGCAATGACAAAATAAATGATCTAGCCCAAGCTTAAATGGTTCATTGAATTTGTTTATAAAAGGCACGGACGATGACAAAGGACGTCGCGAAATGAATATTGTACCCAAATGGCTATCGCAGATCGTGATAAAAGCAAGTCGATCTAAATTGAAACACGTGGTAACTGTATTGGAAATTGATGACAGAATGGATAAAGCTTTATTTTTATGACAGGGTAGCTAAACGTCCCTGAATTATAGTGTAATAAGCATGTTTGTTATATATTAACCAGATATTGTTTTGTTTCAGTTTTACCTCTGTCGTTTTAGAAACAACTTAAAATAAAGAAAACAAGATCTAAGAAAAAAGGTTACGTAGACTTTAAACAAATAAACAAAAAGAATGCTTAGTTGCGCCAGATATATAATATATTTATGAGTCGCACAACTATTATTGTCTCTGAAATATTTATAAAAACATATTCAAATAACGTTAATTTTGAAGTAGCACAAATTGTCAAATTAAAACATCATCATCATCATCATCATCAGCCCATCACGTTCCCACTGCTGGGACTAGGGCCTTCCCTCATGGAGAGAGTATGGGCCACAATCCACCACGCAGGCCCAGTGCGGGTTGGTGGATATCACATGTCCTTGAATTTTTGTGATAAATTCTTGGACATGTCGGTTTCCTCACGATGTTTTCCTTCACCGTTTTTAGAGCGAGTGTTAAACCCGCACATAACTTTAGAACTTTTGTCATTGGTGCGGGGCCAGCGGGATTCGAACTCGGGTGCGTTGTATTGAAAGTCGCACGTGCTCCCACTGAGCCACACTCGCTTCTACTGAGCCACACTCGCTTCTTATTCTCTTCTATATCTTATTAAAACATAACATTGTAGAAACCCAAAAAATAGTAACAAAATCTCTAAAAATAAATGCCCCTCGATTTCTTGTCTTATCTTCTGAGTAGTGGTTCTTTTTCCGATACGGTGGTAGAGTCGTGATAATTTGACGTTCATAAGTGCGTCTGTGATGCCAAACATGAATAAAGAGATTCTGACTTTGACTTTGACATTGACTCAAATGGAAAAAAAATTAGCAGATGTTACAGAATATAACAGTTATGTTACCTATAGGCACAGTAATCTAAATAAAAGTACCTTATTATGTTGATTTCTGTGCCTATACGAGTATGATTATTGCATATTTTTAATATCAAAAATATCTATATTATTAGTAGATAATAGTTTCGTTGTTCATTAATCCCAGAAGCGACAAGTAATTTAATAGTACATTTTATATTTTTATTGGATGTCGCACCGAAAACCTTGGAAGAGCGAGAGAGAGGGAGAGATGGGGAGAGAGGGAGAGGGTGAGAGGGAGAGGGAGAGAGAGGGAGAGGGAGAGAGGGAGAGGGAGAGAGGGAGATAGAGATGCAAAACTACAAGCTCGTATTTTAATTGTATTTCATATAAAAGGTGGACGTGAGTTGACTCGATTCCGATTCATATTATGAACAGTCGGCCGTCCAGTTTTTATCGTCCATCCGGCACAGAAGCAAGTCACTGGGCTGGATACAATTTACAGAATTCCAGCGGCATCAGTGCCTCCAATTTATTCGAGTTCTAGACCGAGTCCCGACTCGGTTGCAAAATTGCTTTGTTCGAGCTCTCTGCAATACTTCTTTTCGACAAGGTAATGACTTTTTCTCGAGCCGCCTCACGTTTTTTGTTCGCAAATTAAAATTTTGGCTTCAGATGTTGTGAAGGATTGCGTAAAAATTGAGAGGAAAATTCTTTAATAAACAAGGTACGGGATCCCTAACAATTTTGAATTATGATGAATTATATTATCGGAGCAATCATAAATAAATGCCAACTTTATTGTTTGAAGTTGGAAAGTAACTTGAAGCTGTATGAGAGCTATCTCGCACACTCAGAAATAAATAAATAAATGCTTACTGTGGGTTTTAGAATTAAAATAAATACGCCCAACGATCACATACATATATCTTGGCCCCTAAATAAGATTCCCTGTTTCTAGGGAACCACAGGAACTACGATGACCATCCCACAATACCCAGATGCGAATCAAATGCTTGCTATTATTTTTCTGTGCACAAACATTTTTTCCGCCTCTGGAATCAAACCAGGTTGACAAATATATAGCTGGCATATTATTCTGTATTCCATTGTAATACTACCACGTGCAGTAAGCAGCCACGTTTCAACTACGCATTTCAAGTTACCCCTTTTTTTCGAATTTCTAAAAGACTATTTTCCGAAAACGTTTTCCAACTCGAACCGATCGCAAGTCACGACTCTCAGCTAACCGAAAACCCGATGTCAAGAAGTACCTTTCCTATAAGCGATAGTTCGAAAGCGAGTCCTAGACTTCCCGCAAATACTAATTTCACTTCGCCGGTGAGGCTTCGTAACTTTTTTAATTAGCGGTTTGCAGACATCTGTCGGCACTTCTTAGGTTACGGAGACTTAGTTACTTAGTCTTAGTGCGGACTGGGGCCGGATTTATTTAATTATTTACTTTGAGACGAGGGCTTTTAAGTTAATTTACAAGATAAATCTGTTGTTGCGGTTGCCTTAATTTTTAACCCACGACGCACAAAGGATATAAGGAGTTATAATTTTGATCACTATGTGTGTCTGTCTTTGGCATCGTAGCTCTTAAACGGGTGAACCGATTTGAAGGCGGTTTACTTTATTCGAAAGCAGGTTTTCTAGCGGTGGTTTTTAGACATGTTTTATTGTGTTGGGGGCTTTTAAATTTTAAATTTTTAGTTTTAATATTTGTAGTTTTTCGTAGGTTTTATACTGATGGATATTATACATATGTATTGTATACTTGAAAGTCTTAACAAGCTTAAACGAAGTAAACTTTTAACTAAGTTTGATGTACATTCCACCATTTTCCTTGCACCAGATAGTTAGAGGCTATGATAGACATACATACAAACTCGTGGTAGATCTCTCATATGCGAGTGGCCGTCTGGCCTACCCCAGCTTCGCCAGTTTTTCTGCCACCAAGCAGTAGTGCGCACGCGTTACTGTGTTCCAATTTGAAGAGCATACAATTCCAGCGGAATTACTGGGGATATGAGACTTAATATCTGATGTCTCAGGATGATGAGCGCAATGCAGTGCTACAGTATTAAAAGTTCCGGGTGGCATTGCAATTGTTATGGATAGGCGTGGCGCTTACCACCAGGCTAACGACTTGCTCGACTCATCACACAGTTACATAAAAATACTTAAGTCTAAGTCTAGAGTGAATAGGCATCTCATGGGCAAGCGTGCTCCATCTTATGTCATCAAACGTATGCCCATTTACCAATAAAAAGTGCGAACGTCAAGGAAGTGGAATGCCTTGCCGTCGTCTATGTTTTCACATAAATACAATCTGGGCCCTAATTCACTATGACAACTTGGCGATACCTTGCTTCGAAATCACGTCGATTCTTTCATTAACAAACGACATCTGCGAAATTTGTATTCTCTATGACGCGTCATATATATGAATATATGAATGCGTCATAGAGATGACGTTTATTAATGAATGAATCGACGTGATTTCGAAGCAAGGAATAGCCAAGTTGTCAAAGTGAATTGGGGTCCTGGTTGTGTTCAAATCAAGAGTGAACAAGTATTTACTGGGTAAGCGTGCTAGATCTTCGATTTCCCATCAGGTCAGATGGTCAAACGCAGACCCAGTCTGTTGTAAACAATAATATAAAAACGGGTACACTGTAATGAGACAACAGGATTTATGACATTTTTCAAAATTGTAGGTACTACAAATCTCTAAAAATTAACACAACTGCTGCATTGAAATGTCGCAAAATTGATTCAACCCTACCACACAACTTTTTTAATCAGGTCACACGACAAAATAATTCCGGCTAACAATACCTATAGCTGTACTAAGCCCAAGCCAACTTTCCGAAACCTCTGCGGTAACAAGCTCAAAAAATTAATTACAACATTCATCCCGTGTACAGTATAAGTAGAAAGGTATTTGCACGGCACCTAATCTAATGTTCCCGGACAAAGTAAATATTCCCGGGGAAAATTAAAAGGTGAGAATGGATAATCTGAAACGCAATGAAACTATGAAGGCTTGCAACGCTATCTAGTTAGATTTCGTGACTTAGTGACGAGACGAGCTGGTCGTTCGCCTGATGGTAAGTTATACGCCTGCCTATAACAGTAACAGCACCACTAGGAACTTTGTTTTGCAAAATCCGGCGCAGCGCTGCACTGCGCTCGTCACCTTGAGACAATTAGCAATGATACTATATAAATGATACGTCCTACTTATTATTGCACACTATCGTCTTTAAAACGTTGTTTTGCTTACCCTATGGTGGTCTGGAAGAGATCGCTGCTTAGCTATAAGACCACCTATTATACTTATAAGACATTGTGTATTAGCAACTGTTATTCCTTTTTCAAGTGCAATAAAGTGTTTTCTATCTGCTACCTATGGAATTACCTAAACATAAAATATTAAACTAAACTATATTTACTATGCTGCAGTTTGCAACTTGAACGCTAGCTCGCAATACGTAAACGTGGCATTAACAGAATTACAAAACAAAAACAAAAACCACCAAAAATCGTGTATTGTAAACTCTATCTCTTTCAGACATGTTACTCGTGATATGTTAGAATGAGACAGAAATATGAAATAAAGCTCGATATAGGAGCCTGTATTCAGAATAAAAACTGGTGTACGTTTTCATTGGCTTTTATTTTGTTAATTCAATTCTGGCGCCATGAATAGTTGAAAAATGTTGAGGTTTGCTGTAGTCGTAATGTTGACCGAGTTTTGAATTTTATAGCTAAAAGCGCTTTTTTAGCCGAGAGAAAAAATAAAATTTTCATTCTTATAAAAATAAAAAGGTGAAGCACTCTTTGGGAACATTTCTTGCCCCGTTTTGGTTCTCGGGGAGTGTGTTTAGCTCTCAAGAAATAATGGTGGTTTTTTTGTGTTGGTAATACATATTGCACAGGTAATTTAAACTAGCTGCGGGATAGAAATGTCCGGGACAAAAAGTAGCCTCTGCCCTTTTCCAGGACTTAAAGTAGGTACCTACATTCCAAATTTCATCAAAATCCGTTTAGTTATTTTAGCGAGATTGGGTAACAAACATCTAATCATCCATTATTCATCAATTCATCCTAACGTAACGTCTCCGTAACGACTCAACGGATTCTGATGATTCTAAAGTCATCAAATCCAAATAGGAATAGGACACAGAGTATTTTTCATCTCGGAAAAACGAACAGTTACCCAAGGGAGCAACTACACTCGAGAGCAATGAATCCGGGTCACTTAAAGAATGTTAAAAATCTCGGAAACTAAAAATGATAGGTTAATGCAATAAATTGTATTTAATAGACAATGTAATACTCCTTAAATGAAAGTAAAAAAAATATGAGTCACCATACATTTTATTAACACAAAATTACATAAAGAAAAAAACTGCTGATCTCTCCTTAAAACAAAAATAGGAAACATGAAATTTTTGAACTTTATTACGATTTTCTTGAATTTTAATACTTCGTATTGCCTCCTCGTGCTTCCATTACTGCGTTTACGCGGTTTGGCATGCTGTACACCAAGTTCCTTATACGATTTTGGGGAATATTCTCCCATTCCTCTGTGAGAGCAATTTTGAGCTCACGAAGCGTGATTGGGGGAGGGTTTCGTTGTTTTACGCATCTGCCTAGCTCGTCCCAAGCATGCTCGATCGGGTTGATATCCGGGCTGCGCGCTGGCCACTCCATACGAGTAATGTTCATCTCTTGAAGGTAGTCATTCACAATCCTACCTGTATGAGGTCGGGCATTGTCATGCATAAATATAGCATCCTCACCTAAATTGACCATAAATGGACCAACGTGATCATTGAGGATTTCTTCCACATATCTTACGCTAGTTAAAGAGCCGTTTTCTATGATCACCAGCTCTGTGCGACTTTCAGAAGAAATTCCGGCCCACACAAGTACAGACCCACCACCGTAGGCTACTTTTTCTTCGATGCATGCTTGCTTGAATCTTTCCCCTGGTCTTCGATACACTCTGTGTCTTCCATCGTGCTTGTAGAGCATAAATTTTGATTCGTCGGAGAACATAACTTTTGACCAATCTTCAATACTCCAATTTACGTGGCTCTGGGCATATCTTAGTCTCGAAATACGATGCCCACGCTCCAGTTTAGGGCCGTTTGCAGGTCTAAGGGGTTTTAAGTTAGATTCAGCAAGCCGACGTCTTACTGTCCATGCACTTGGGTTACTTCCTCCGAGGCGTCGAAACTGATTGGTGAGTTCAGTTCCTGTGAGAAAGCGATTTCGAAGCATGGTGTTCACCAAGTATCGGTCTTCTCGTGCTGTGGTACACCTGGTTCTGCCCGTTCCTGGTCTGCGTAGGTTAGAACCAGTTTCTTCGTAACGTCGGAGAACTCTTTGTACTGTTGACAGCGACACACCGACAGTCCTGGCTGTATCGCGCTGACTCCGGCCGGTTTCCAGCATAGTAAGTATTCTGGTGCATTCTTCAGGCGTAAGCGACATAATTTCAGCTTGAATAATGAATATAGAGCACTATCAACATGGTTTATGTACCCACATAAATGACAGATTACAAACAAAAGCAAAACCAAATGCTGTAATTTCGTAGTTCCATCTTCGAAAGTGGCCCTTTTTCAAATTTGATTTTTTTATGATATAACTTTACAATAACTAAGAAGTTTTAATACCTTCATTTAAGGAGTATTACATTGTCTATTAAATACAATTTATTGCATTAACCTAGCATTTTTAGTTTCCGAGATTTTTAGGATTCTTTAAGTGACCCGGATTCATTGCTCTCGAGTGTATATACAAAATTCTATTCGGGTGAAACCGCGCCGCGCAGCAAGTGTTCTATAAATATATAAATAACTTCTGCCCAGGATTAGGACACATTGTACTGCTAAAAAATTTTCTCTTCTCCCTAGAGTTCTACCAATCTTATTCAAAATATGTGTTTACTAAAAATTTTCTACAAGGTACTCCATCCATTTTAATTTTGCAGTAAACACTAGAAAATACCTTCTAGATATACAAAGCTGGTCAACCTACCTAAACTCTCTTTTTTTTAAGCAAATTAATATATTAACTTTACCTTCTTTATATATTTATGAAAATATAATGCACGTTCGTAAAAACTTCCAAAAATTCAAAGTAGATAGTGACCATCATAACATAAACACTATATACTATATATATATATATATATATATATATATATATATATATATATATATATATATATATATATATGTCTAGTATAGACTAACTAAAACGAATAAGTCCTTTATGGGCAACTGCGTACGTTTTTATAATAAAATTCCTATAAAATATTAACGGAGCTCACAGAAAGTAAATTCAAATTACGCGTTAAGAATGTTCTAATGAGAAAAGCATACTACACTGTTCGTAATTACATAGAAGACAAAGATGCTTGGAACATTCCACTTCTGCAAAGTAACCAACTGGTACATAAGAAACATAACATTGTAAAACCCCAAAAAATTGTAACAAAATCTTTAAAAAAATGCCCCTTAGTTTCTTGCCGTATCTTCTGAGTAGTGGTTCTTTTTCCGATACGGTGGTGGAGTCATTGTGATAATTTGACGTTCATAAGTGCGTCTGTGATGCCAAAATGATTAAAGAGATCTTGATTGATTGATATTTTTGGCCACAATTTCGCCTGATGTAAAGCAAATGATATGGCCTAAGATGGAGCACATAGATCTAGAGAGAGACGGCAGTTTGAGGGGCTGCTCAGACCCGTCTCTAATCTTGCAAAAGCTTGCGAAGGAAGAATTCTGCAGAGGTACCTAAGCGTATATCTGCGCCCCACGGTTTTACCCGCGGTTTCCCGAGATAAAAATCAGCCTATGTATTAATCTAGGATATAAGCTACCTCCATTTCGAATTTCATTTAAGTCTGTTGAGCCGTTACACCGTGAAGAAGTAACAAACACACTTACACACTTACTTACAATCTTTTGCATTTATAATTATAGTGTGATTTTTAAAAGGAAAAGTATGCCAGTTCTTGACATATTTTAGCGTTAGTCTTCTGTCAATTTTGTCTCGATAAATCAGATGCAGTGTTGAATCTGAATATTACCGAATTGAGTCATCGTAGTTATAAGGTAACATCTTGCAAAAGCTTGCAAAGGAGGAATTCTGCAGAAGCCTGTATCAATATTTATGTTGTTAAGTTATGGTAGCAAGGGCGCAGGTATTTCATGGCCTATTTAGCAAAGCGTTTCAAGTATTTATGGATTGCCTTTATATAAGTATAATTATAATATGATCTTAGGTATATATGTAATATAATAATTAGTTTTAATATTGTAATTTATTTTTTAGCTATTTCTAATTTGTTTTGTTGCACCGCTGACTTCTCTCACTCCGTTAGTTCTTTCCATACAAAGGTTGACTGGAAGAGATCGCTTTTAGCAATAAGTCCGCCCATTTTACTGTAGTTTTAAGCCAATTTCTGTAACTTGTTATTCTTTGCTATGGTGTGCAATAAAGCATTTTTGTATTGTATTGTAAAGCTAACAATAAACTATTACTTAACCTTGCAAAGTTACCCGATTATGATAACGCTTTGAAAATAAAGATTTTTTGCTACATCACGTGTTAGGAATCACTTTTACAGATACAATCTGAATGACAATATGCTTTATCTACAAGTAACTGTAAAAAATAATTTTAAACCTGAAACTTGCAGATGAGAAAGACATT
Source organism: Petrophora chlorosata (assembly GCA_951640565.1). Lineage (NCBI taxonomy): Eukaryota > Metazoa > Arthropoda > Insecta > Lepidoptera > Geometridae > Petrophora > Petrophora chlorosata. Next base: position 1,054,509 of record OX621199.1, on the reverse strand, counting down.
GTAGCCACTGAAATTTCAGGGTATATGATTCTATTAATAGTTAGTCTCGGGGTGGCGAGCGCAGTTCAGTGCTTCGCAGTACTACTCATGGTATTAAAAGTTATGTATGGCACTGCAATTATTATATGCAAGCGTGGCGCTTAACATCAGGCAAATAACATGCTTGTCTCGTCATTCAGTGATATAAAAAAAACCGTTCGAATTTAAATCGACGTTCAAGCTTCATTACCTATTATGTATTATTTACCCACACGCAAAGTTTCTTTACGGTATTGAAGTACCAAAAACATTAACACATCACTGGCAATAAAAATGTTGTATTTCTTTCCCAAAAGATTACTACCCTCACAAAATATTTCTACCTATCTCTAACAAAAGTAATTGACTCATATAACGGCGGGATTGGACAGTCCGGCGCGGTGAAGCGAGGCGTGACGGGTCTACCCTGTCACTCCTGATAAAGCTTGAACACCGGCGGGACTTAAGGACGTGTTAGTTGCGTGACATAGATTTAGTTCACTGCTTCAATTCTTAAGTTGTTAAGTTTACAGCTCTGTGTGTGTAATTAGATTTGATCTACGACTCCTCGAATACTTATTAAAAGAAAGTAAAAAAAACCCGACCCAAGCCCCTATAATTACACCTACAAAAGTTCTGGTCAGTTGTTCTGTGCACCCTGCAACCGGGTGTTCAAGACCAACTTCGGCTTCGCGAGTCACCTGCGCTCGCATCCAAGTTGTCAAGGTTCGCCGTCGACGGACACGTCGTGGAGGACATAATCACCATCATCATCAAAAGAAAGTATATTAAATCTAAGAAGAGTTTGTCTATCTACATATAATTTGCACATACATAATATATAATAAATGCGCAAGTTTGAATGTAAGTATGTTACTTCTTCACATTGTAGCGGCTCAACGAATTTGAGTGAAACTCGGAATGGATATAGGTTATAACCTTTATTTATACATAGGCTACTTTTTATCCCGGTAAACCGCAGGTGGAACCGCGCGGTGAAACTAGTATAAATGTGAAAGTTTTTGTGAGTGAGTGTATAAGTATTTTTGTTACTATTTCACGCAGTGACGGCTCAACAGATTTGAGTAAACCCGGAACAGAGACTACCCTGGATTAAAACATTAGCTACTTTTTATAGGCGCAGCAAGTGTTATACAAGAACGGTGCTCCCCAAACTCTGCGACTAGAAATTCATGCCTGCATTACTAGAATAACTAAAATATTAAATAAAGGCATTAAATCAGCGGCATCTCAGGCATGCGACCTACATATTAACTGAGGTACAACGAACTTAGGGCTAGAGAGGAGAACTTTATCTATCCGTCCGGGGAGACGGGTCTGAGCAGCCGCTCAACTGCCGCCTCTCTCTAGATCTATGTGCTCTATCTTAGGCCACATCATCGTTTCACATCAGACGAGATAGTAGCCAAACATAGATCTATAAAGTGTAAAAAAAAAAAAAAAATTATTTGCTTGTCCGGATACGAAGTAGAGTTTGAAAGCTGTTGTGACTCGACAAAATAAGTTGTTTTGGGGTCTCGAGCATATCTCTTGAGAGAAAAGAATCCTTAATATCTGAATTCTGTAGTAATATTGGTAATATCGTCAAATAATTTACAAGTCATACGTGAGAGCCGTTAGTTTGACTCCTACTTTAGAGTTAAGAAGAGTTACTTTTTCAAAGTGCGACCCTATTAACATAAACGAAAAACGAATCCAGTCTTAACCATAGCCAACAGCCTGGTTGTGATCCGGCATCCGGCATCCGGCTAATTACAGTACGAGTAGATCTAATTACGGCTGAGTTGCATGTAGCTCACTTAAACGCCATCACGGGCATGAGACAGAATCTATTAAAGCAAGTTAAGCTTTTAAAAGCGAAGAATAGTTAGCATTTTTGCTGCATCTATACATAAATTACCCTCCTTGCATGGTTGTCTGGAAGTTTTTGAGCGATAAGACTGCCAATTGATTCTAAATTTATAAACTTGTATTCTTCTACTGTACTATGGTGTTCTAATTATTTATTTAATAGTTTTGCACAAAAAAGGTAAAAGGAATGACTTAATGCTATATAGCACTATCTACCAATTTTCCAGGTAATTAAAGAAATATACCTAGTGGGTGTGCAGGTACGTTTTGAGCAAAAGTACGTAGAGAGATACTAAATAAATGACATCAAAATTATTATATTGAAATGCCTATATAGCATCTTTTAAAATCATGTAGGCTAGTTTACCACTAGCGTTTTTGGTCACGGGGTAACTGGTCCGGACATAATTTGAATAGGAACTCTTCTCCTTACTCAAGAATCAGGTAGATTTGAATGGGTGTGTGGCCAACCCTGGTGTCGGAGTTTTGTAGACCACCCGATGGTTTCCAACATGGCCTAAGACTGTTGTCCAAAGACAACAACCGGGACCGACGGCTTAACGTGCCTTTCAAAGCACGGTAGCGCTCAAATGTGCTGAACGCTACCGTTCTTATACAAATATGTAAAGGTAGTTTTAATCCAATATCTCGAATACTCGCAGCTACAGCGAGCAAAATAAAAATGGAACGTTCCAACAGTTCACCGGCACACGCGAGTGCACTAAAATTGGTCGGTTTTCAATGGAAGAGTGCTTTTAAATAGCAGCAAACTTTTTATTTTGCCGTAACTAATCGAATTCGTTACCGAGCTCGGCAGTCGGCTGCACTGAGAGTCGGTGAATGAAACCCAACCTCGTTATTTTGCGAAGTAACAAGTCTCTAATGAAAAAGTTTACTAAAGGCTTTGGAATGTAGTGTAAAGCCGGTTTTCGATTACGGCGTAAGGCCACGTTACGAATGTTGTGCTGCGCTAAATATAAACTGCGTAGCTATGGTTCTTACAGACTTTTCTACCGATGATTTTGAAAAATACTGTATTGCTTTTCTAATCCAAATGCGTCATTGTATATTGATTACCTACTAATAAAATAGAGAGAATCGATGTGGTACCAAATACTTAAAGAAATGTATAAAATACCTTATTAATTAATAATACTATACTTAATTTTGTGAAGTGAAGTTTTCCTCTACTCGAGCTATTGCTCGGTGTACTGAGCGCCCGCCCCGAGACCCTCAGGGAAAGGGTGGCTCAGTTCCCCTACTAACAAATACGGAATCTCCTAACGTTTTGCTGATAATGGTGGCTGTGTGGATGGCTGCCTGTTTCTGAATGATGCTAATGTTAATGTGTGAGTCTAGTTTACTGCAATATCTGTGAAGGCTTTTTGCTATGACACCGGTTGCTCCTACTACTATGGGTACTACTTCGATACTAAACTATAATAATACTAAAGAAAACTAGCAATCACTTACGATAATACTATAAATCAGTGCTAAGATTCTTAAAATACCTTAGCGTATGCTGAGTCGGAAACTTTTCCTGACATCGCGCAACATTTCACTATGTTGCTTTGTTTTGTCCTTGTTTTAGTATATTCAGTGTAATGTTGTGTGATGTCCGGAATAAATGTATTTTATTTCTTCTTTCTATTCTATTCAATAATAAATCAATTAACGCATGAAATGAAATGAATATTTATTATAGAAATTGTGTAGGTACAAAGTAGTGTAAAAAATGCATTATGATATAGTGTAGGTAACAACAATTTATCGAAATATATAGAAAGGTTAACATTTTAATATTTTTATGAAATTCAGACCAAATACATAATATACATAATAATAACAAACTTAGCACTGCAAAATCGTTGCTCTTTCTTATAAATAGAGGAGCGGGTGTGAAAGAAGAACATTACGTAGGTTTGAAACGCATCTGAGCAAAGCTTGAGTTGCATTATGGCTTCGTGACACCCCCGCTTTCGTGATTAGAGCTCACTGAGCATACAATTGATTCATATTTTCATAGGGAGCATTAAGTGCTATTCTCGTAGAGCAATATTCTGATGTAGCATTAGAGTACAAGTAATATTGTGCTGACATTTGGAAGACTCTTTATCCAGTAAAATAACCGATTGTTTATGATTTTAATTGAATATGTTTTATACACAACACCACCGTCCCTTAGTTTCTTTGAGTTCTCTCCATCCAAGGTTGTCTGGAAGAGATCGCTTTAAGCGATAAGACCGCTCATTGTAACACTAGTTTTAAGTACTGTTTTGGAATTATGTCTTGTTGTTGTGTGACAATACTGCCAGTATCTTAGGTACGCTGCCAGCAGGTAGTGGGCTGCAGTATTTGGGCTATCTATAACCCTTTAAAGGTCAATAGGTTATCCAATTGCTTGTCCTTGTAAGTAGTTAGTTTAGGTTTAGTAAGTTAAGTATAGAATTGCTTTCTAACAAATTTCAAAAAAAGGAGAACGTATTTTTTTTTGTTTTGTTGCCTCAGAACTCCATCATTTATAACCCGATTCGAAAAAATCTCTTTGCGTTGGGTTCAGTATAGCTACAAGGTAGGTCCTTTCAATTTCATTGATATTTGACCTTGGACTTCGGAGATACATCAAAATTGAAGTTGATTTTTTTTTATTTTTTTATAAAATGAATTTTAGTTATAGTAACAAGGCATTCGCCCGTTAAAAAAAATCAGAACTTTGGAATTAAATTTCTGCATTGCACTGCATTCGGTACCGACAGACCTGAGGCTCCACTTTGCTCGTCTCATCACTCAGCTAGCTGTATGAAAACTGTCTCTACTCTATCACTATTAGCTATTAACTTGTACTAGGTATTTTGGTTCAAAGCACAGTAAGTAATATAATATCGAACTGGCGGAGTCAGTGTTTCTGTCATGGTGAGAGCCTGCGGTGCGAAACTTCCATCCTTTTAAAACCTTCCTTCCGGGAGCAGGCGTGTGATTGGCAGTTCCAACAATTTGGCCAATCACCGCGCAGTTCCGATATAGTGGTGGCGCAAAATCTTGTGGAGCAAGCTTACATAAGCGTGTGCGCGGACATCAATCGACAAGCGCCCTAATTAACGCCTGCCATTAGACACGCTCCGAAGTCATACCACTTGGAATTATGTACTCACACGAAGTTACACTGAACTTTTAACGAGTTACATTTTATACGTTCATTATAAAGTTTACACGGCTTACGTACAAGAAGGCGCGCCGTTAAGTTACTTTAAATACAGGTTGTTGTAACCCTTGTAATGTGCCAGGTTTTTACCTCGTATAATGTCGCCTACGCATGTTTGTTTAAGGTTGTGGTCGGCATTATATCGCTAAAACGTTTCATGGGCACTGACTTGCTTATACATCTTTTTAATCAGTGAATTTCTTTTCTTCCTTTTCACTATTTTTAATACACTCCACGTTCACATACACAGATCTTGGCCCTTAACTAGCTTCCTGTATCTAAGGAGCCAGGAGCTATGAGGACCATGGTCCCATAACACCCAGACACGAAACAAATGCTTGCGCTTTACACTAACATAATTTTTTAACATGCTGTTTTTTTACGAAGCGTTTTTAAAGTGTATGGTGGAAAATTTATGCAAACCTTAAGCCTGTTTGCACCAGCGTATAGGGTTACAGTTGGGTTACATTGGTATTTAAAAAGGCCAGTGGAATAACAGCGTTGGCGCGAGTTCGTCTTACACCCGTATTTGTAAACGCGTTAGACGTCAAGTCCTTTTGATGAATACGGGTATTAGTGCAAGTTAGTTATTTTAACTAAGTTATGATTCATAACTCTACATAAAACGTTATGATTCAGGGCCAAATTGTGATGTAAAGTCCAGTACCTCAGACTGGAAGCCACCTAAACCACCGCCAAACCATGCACACTTACTCTCGAAGACCTGAAATTTATGTTTATTCACATTCCTTTGAACCACAGCTTCGCAGATTATAATAAATCTGGAAGCCAAACAAGCCCAGCTTTCATAATTTCCCTTTCGTTTTTCTTTCATCTTTTTCTTGTTCGCCACTTATTACCTCGTCAAAGGCGCTTACGTTACGTGATAATTATTGCGAGAAATCTTATTACTTTCGACCAGCCCATTCCTTTTTTCCCTCGCAGCCGTTTCTGCAAATTAAAAGACGAGATGCTTGAGAAGTGATAAACTATAGAGAACGTGGCAACAAAGTCCTGCATTGTGGATAGAGGAACAAACCGATGCCTGTTATTCTGGGTCTATGAAGAATTAGGGTTATAACTGTGCGCTAAGAAATGGTTACTGACTGTTACAAAAAATCAAATCAAATAAAAATCTCTTTATACAGTTTTGGCATTACAGACACACTTGTGAATGTCAAATTATCACCATGACTCTACCACCGTATCTCAAAAATAGCCACTACTCGGAAGACACGGCGAGAAATTAAGCGGCATATTTTTTTTGACATTTTGTTACTGTATCCTGAAAATAATTCTATATCCTATTCCAGGACCTAAGGTATCTACGCCTCTATCAAATTTTAGTAGTTTTGGCGTAGTGACAAACATTCATACATACATACATTCATCTTAATTAATAGAAGGATAGATGAAAAGGTTTTTACACGTAGTTTTTTTTACTAGGAAAGGAACTCATTGCCGTCTTCTCTGTTTCCTGATAACTACAATCTAGGTATCTTCAAGGCCAGAGTAAATAGGTATCTTCTAGATCTACGTGCTCCATCTTCGGCCACATCGTCGCTTAACATCGGGCGAGATGGTGGTCAAACGTAGGCCTATATTTTGTAAAAAAAAACTTGTAAAACTAATTTTGAGTTACTATAAAAGTTCATGTATTGTATTTTACTAATTGCCACAAAAATCTGGTCCGATTATAGTAAGAAGGTTAAAACACAAGACCTTCAGTAATTAGGTAAAATAACGAAAATTGCTATACAATTATTACACAGAAGGTTTAATATCAGTCTATAAGACTGATATTAAACAAACTGTGTAAATACGGACGGCACAAACAACATAGGAAGCAATATCGAGTAAAAATAGAAATTAATCGATATTGCTAATGGTTGTACAATTACGAAGACACCTGAGGCGAGGCCCGAGCCTGCTCAGATTGTAGCCTACTAGAATATTTATATTGTATCTTAGAGAGCACTTGTATCTGATTGCTACGGTAGGTACTTGATAAGATGTGAGCATAGAAGTAAATCATATTACTGTAACAAAGACACCTGCGGCAACGCCTGAGCCGCTCAGGCCTCTCATGTTTTAGACTATTACCTAGAATATATATTAAATTGGCTTTTATTAATCACACTTAGTTGATAGCTACGTTACTTGATATCATGTAAGTAATATAACGAGTAGGTAGAGACCGAGTGTGGTTCAGTGGGAGCATGTGCGACTTTCGATTCGAAGCACCCGAGTTCTAGTCCCTCTGGCCCCGCACCACAGACTTTCTTAAGTTATGTGCGGATTTAATATTCGCTCTAAAAACGGTGAAGAAAAACATCGTGAGGAAACCGGCATGTCAAAAATGTATCACAGAAATTCAAGGACATGTGCATCCACCAACCCGCACTGGGCCAGCGGCAGCGTGGTGAATTATGGGCACATACTCTCTCTATGGAAAAAGACCCGTATCCTAGCAGTTGGAACGTTATCAGCTGATAATGATGAGTAAAAATAGAAGAATAGAATAATTCAAAGGTGGACAGCAGCAACAATATGAACACTCTTTAGTACCATTTCACAATAATAATTTCAATTACGGTGTTTTTAAACAAAGAACTTGTCATTATGACATGGTACTAAAATGCATATATTGTTAGATGAATTTGCTTCACGCGATATCTGAGCTGCCTAAGTTTTTGTAATGTTTTGTCACTCGCATCTGATTGCTACGTATGGTTTAATAATGATAGGTGATAAGCTTAAGTACAATCAACGACAAAAGTTGCTGAACATTTGTGAATCTTTGATTGACAACACCTTTAATATTTGTCTTATTTCTCTGTATGTTTTTTATCTTCTTTATTGGGAATAGTAAACAGCTGCATTGTAAATATAATACAAAGAGAAGTTATATAATACAAATTTATTAATAACGTAGCCCACAACATTATTCGCAGATTAACAATTAAATTTGCTACTTACAATATATATATATATATATATATATATATATATATATAAGTATTAGAAAAAGAAAACTATATGTAATAATATGTTGCACTTAATAAGTCTGTTAATATCCTGTGCGAACAGGAAAATTGCAAAGAAATGCATTTTTTGGTGTTGTTGTTAATTGAAAGATTGTTAAAGTTCAGCAACTACTACTGTACCTAATGTAGGGGCTTAAAATGCATAATAAATACATGAAAATACGCTGGAGCTCTAATAAATTCTTTTGTATAAAGTATTTGGAGAATGGTAGCTTCTATTTGGAAATATAATATTTAATTATAAACGTATTAAAGGATGATTAGCCCACGAAGCCCGCATGATCCGCGCAGTCTATTATAATTCCATTGCATTGTCGAGATAAGTTTAAAGTGTCATTTAGGGACGCCACACTTTCTATTGTTTGACATTATCTACGTTCCACAAAATAATATTAAACTAATATCAAAATAGTAAATGGCTAATAAATCTAGCGTGCCTTGGACAGTAAGTGACACCATGGCGCCAATTCACTATGACAACTTGGCGATTCCTTCCTTTGAAATCACGTCGATTCCTTCATTAATAAACGACATCTCTATGACACATTTATATATTCATATATATGACGCGTCATAGATAACACAAATTTCGCAGATGTCGTTTATTAATGAGGGAATCGACGTTTCCTCGAAGCAAGTAAACGCCAAGTTGTCATAGTGAATTAGGGCCTAGTATCACAGCATAATTTTGTCTACATAGTGCACTTTTGTTCTTGACCCATACAGTGTTTCTACACTGCAGTCTTTACTGCTTTTATTAAGAGGCCTAAACGTATTCACAACTTGTTTCTAGGGCCATAACAGGTATAAGTAAAAGCTGAATTATCGATATTAATTCAAGAATTGCGCATTGACTGACACTATAGAAAAGTTTTATATCTAAAAAGCAATTTATACTTTTAATTCGGTCAAAGTCGTTGTTAAAAGTTAGTAAACACTATTATCTTTATTTTCGTCTAGCCCAGAAACTTTACCAAGCTTAATTTGTAGAAGTTTAACCGAACAGCCGCGCTCACGGCATGAATACTGGAGATACCTACAGAAAAGCCACGTCCTCACTATGTCGATAGCACAACCATTTGGCAAACCTTACTTGTATGTCCAACTAGAACGTTCACAGCTGTGTAAGCATTTAGTCATGCATTTATCACAAAACATATTTAACCACCAAAAAAAAACACCGATGACGAACGTATCTATTCTGCTGTCAATCAATCAATCAATCAATCAATCAATCAAGAGTTCTTTATTCAATTTTGTCGTCACAGACGCACTTATGAACGTCAATTATTACAATGACTCTACCACCGTATCGGAAAAAGAACCACTACTCAGAAGATACGGCAAGAAACTGAGGGACATATTTTTTTAGAACTTTTGTTACAATATTTTATGTTTGTTTTTATTACTGCCGCTTATTATTATATAGATCGTTCTAAATTTATTTTTGTCAATAAGAACGACAACAAGCCAATTACACTCATTATTAGATACAAAGTAAGAGATAAAAAATAATTCCTATTAACGTAATTACACAATGTCAGAATAAATCAAAATACAAAATAAATAATTGTAAAAAATAAACAATTATAAGTATAAATAATAATTATCACATTTCATTACAATCATCATCATCCACAGCCCTTTACATCCCACTGCTGGGTATAGGCCTCTTTCATATCATGCCATTCGCCTCGACTCTGCGCCATTCGTATCTAGGTTCGGCCGGCGATTTTTACAATATCGTCGACCCATCTTGCTTCCGGACAATTTTGCTTACAATTTTGCATTACAATATGTCAAACAGTAATAATAAAAAATGTCATAAATATGTTTTCATTTTTACAGAATGTCAGCAGTACCACCTACATCATACATCAGCAGTAAAACCGTGAACCGTGTTAACGATAGTTTCGGATAAGTGCAATTTAGACGCAGCACAACTTAGCCTGGGCCAATAATATCTTTGCAAATTGGCCTATCCAACTGATATGTTGAGACCAAGGTTGCGACGTAATGAAGTCGCGGCTGTGGTAGGTGTGAGGTATAATAGAGTAGGTACCTACTGACCTATTTGTGCCCTGTCGAAGGCAATTATGTTGTCTCAGTAACGACTCCAGGCTGACTGATAAATGTGCTTTCTTACGTCTTTTGACACTAATGTGCGTGGCACAATCACGGACATTCACGGGCTATATAGATTTTTCTAGTCCATGGCCACAATTTGTCAACGGTTGATAGTAGCGGGAAACCTTTGTGTTGGAATTCAGTTCTTGTCGTTGAGCTTTCACATCGCCTCATGGGTCCGTGGGTGGGAATTCTAGTTAGGAGTCACTCGTGCCATTATATATCACACAAACGTTTATAAAATGTTAATGTAATATCAAAGTTCGCTCACGTACCTACTGTGTGAAATTAATAAATATCTCGTAAATCCGAAGCTAAATTCCCTGCATAGTGTTTCAAAGACAACATAATGCAGGTCTACGCGTACATTTAGGTTTTGGGCAGTGAACGGGTTATGGAAAATTATGTGACTGTATCATACTGTAAAAACAAATCAAGTTTTATGTATGTACCATACCAAGATTTTTTGTTGAAAAATATGTTTTTCAATACAAGCTTTTAACAAATTCGTAATCGGAACAGATTTAAGCGAAGCAACAGCTTAAAATTTACGATTATCCGTCAAAGAGTTCCATTGCCCACCTTCCGTCTCCATTATCAGATCCGTTGGCTGTCACCATAATATTTAATTAACCGACTTCAAAAAGGAGGAGGTTTACAATTCGACGGTATGTTTTTTTTTTTGTGTGTTTGTTACGCGATTGCTCCGCCAATTATGCATTGATTTCGATGATTCTTTTTTTGATTGGTAGGTAATACTTCAAAGGTGGTCCCATATAAATTTTATCGAAATTCATTCAGTAGTTTTTGAAAAAAATAGCAAAAACAAAAAAATATAAGTTTAATCTTCAAGTCGGTTCTTGTTTTTTTCGTAATTAACTTTCTAAAGGTGGAGGTTTGTATTCGACTGCTTCACCTGCTTCACCTAAGGTTGACTTCCGGTGAGGGAACTCCTCAACGGTGAATAGTACAGGCACAACATTTCGTAAATGGATTTAACCATAATAGCCTGTTCTAAATTCCATCATGACATGGCAGATACACCCAGGATTGACTTCCGGCGAGGGAACTCCTCAACAGAGAATAAAACATGAAATTTTTTTGGACATGCATTTAATTGTGATAGCCCGTTTTAAACTTCGTCATGATGTGGCTTCTAGATCATAAAAGCTTGTCTTTAAAAACTTTTTGAATTAATTTAATTAAAACTTGTTTTTCACTAAAAAGGGTATAATAAATTATTTTTCAAAAAACACTAAGCCGACTTCAAAACCACAAATGGCACTCAAAAGTAAAAAATTAATTAATATAATTATCATAAGCGCTACCCACTCATATATTTGAAGTCGGTGCCAGCCAAGTCTAAAAGGTAGTAGATAGATACTACCTACAAGTAGTACTTACTATATACATAGTATTTATCTGCTACCTATTAGACTTGGCTGGCACCGACTTCAAATATGTGAGTGGGTAGCGCTTTTGATAATTATATTAATTTATTTTTTACTTTTGAGTGCCATTTGTGGTTTTGAAGTCGGTTTAGTTTTTTTTGAAAAATAATTTATTGTAATTGGACTTTGTCAAGTATGCAAAATTTCAACTCTAGAAGAGGAAGTGGTTCTGATTTAGCTTGCAAGATTTGTCCCAAACAAATAAATAATAAACATTGCAAGTTAAATAAATGCTTGTAAAAATGAATGTTTGTAAATTTGTATATTTCCTAAAACATTGATACGATTGTGAAGAAAATGTGGTGGATCTTTCTGTGTACAACCTCGGGGCCTAAATATCTGGCATTGCAACGCATGCCGGGTACAGCTAGGTATATATTTCTTTTCTTGTAATTATATAAAATTCTAATCAAAATATCTGAAATTACGCCTTTGTGCCCAATCACCTCTTATGTACCTAACCAAATTATGAAAAGTGAGTGGAATTAAAAAAGTAAATTTGCTTCATTTTCAAGAAGAGAATTATTAAAGGTCGCTAACATTTTGCTAGCACGTCTTTAACTGTAAAATGATTTGTTGGAGTGATAGGCTTTGGCCGTGGTTGTAATACCACCCACCGAACAAAGCCATGCCGTCAAGCGACCTAATCGTGTTTCGGGATGATATTCGGTGAACCATCAGGGAGATGGGTCTGAGCAGCCACTCGACTACCGTCTCTCTCTGGATCTATGTGCTCCATCTTAGACCACATCATCGCTTTACATCGGGCGAGATAGTTGCCAAACATAGACCTATTAAGCGTAAAAAAATGAACTAAGAGCAAAAGTTAAGCGGTACATTTTTGAGGCACATTTCCAAGTGAAACTGCCACCGATCAAAAAGTAACTTACGTACGTAGGTACTTGGAAGACAAAACAAGTCGAAAGAACCGCAATAAATAGCGAACTGAGTCAAGTTGCGAACACAAGTACACTTGTGTAAACCTGAAATGGCAGCAGTATTTGTAATGGATGATAGAAGAATATTGCAGTCGCGCTAGTATCTAGTTTGGAGAAATGAATCCGTTTCAATTTCGAGACATCATGTTCTGTTTTTAAACGTTTCTGTATTTCAAAGAAAGCACAAACTGGGACAGAAAATAGAACAAGAATGGATCATATAGGAACATGAAATATTGTACATTTTAGAACCGAGTCATAAACTGTCATATAACTAGCGCACTGCAGTGGTACGCAGTACTTTGCATGGTATTAAAAGTTCCGCTTGTTATGAGCACAGCATTTACCATGAGGTGAACGACTTGCTGGTCTCATTGGTAAGTTGCGTAAAAAATAGGTATTCACATAGCAAATGCAGCACACGTAATGCCTGCAGTACTATGTTTTTTTTTTACACTTAAAGATCTATGTTTGGCCACTATCTCGCCTGATATGAAGCGATGATGTGGCCTAAGATAGAGCACATAGATCTAGAGAGAGACGGCAGTTGAGCGGCTGCTCAGACCCGTCTCCCCGATGGTTCACCAAACATCATCCCGAAACACGACTAGGTCGCTTGACGGCATGGCTTTGTTCGGTAGGTGGTATTACAACCACGGCCAGAGCCTACCAAAGCGCGTAAGCGGGTTTCATCACGATGTTTTTTCTTCACCGTTTTAGAGCGAGCGTACAAAATCTGCACTTAACTATAAGTCATTGGTGCAGGGCCGACTCAGGATACGAACCCAGGTGCGTCGGATTGAAAGGTGCACGAGTTCCCGCTAAGCCACGCTCGATCTATGTGATATTGGATGACGTCACGCGCGACTAGTTTGCTGAAATTACACGGCGTTGTTTGTTTTCCAGCTCAGTTGCCAGCGTTGGGGTGCGTTCACTATCTGCGCTGTCACAGCAACGCGGCAGCTACAGCGTTTCGTACGTCAGAGCTAACTACAACCGGCCTTCCCGTGCCTTCATTGGTTTCTGCTAATTTACATCGGTCGTGAAGCACCTAACACTTTAATGTTTTGTTAAAGACTATTGGTGGTAAGTTTAACATTTATTAATAAATTTTATCAATTAAAGTTGAACGTTAAGTACAAAAGTCTTTAAAAACGTCAAAAGTGTAGCAAACATGCAATTTGTTCTAAATAAGTACTTTTATCATTTTATCGTATTAATAATTCATTTTATAACATAAAACCGACTTCAATGTCTAAGGTCGAATATCGATGAAATCTATATGGGACCACACTGTAGCTATACTAAACCAAACGCAAAAAATAATTTTCTAAATCGGTTTAAGAATGGCGGAGTTCTGAGGTAACAAATATAAAAAAGATACAATCGAATTGATAACCTCCTCCTTTTTTTTGAGGTCATTTTTATTTTTATTTTCCACAAAATTAAAGAATATTTTTAAAATAACATACACACATTTACAAAACTTAAAAAAATTTAATGAAAAATGAAAATTGGTAGAGATACAAACAAAAGAGTGACAGTTGTTAAGCCTAAACTAGTACATAGTGTACCTGTAATATGGGAATCTGCACATCCCCATTAATTTAATCTCCATGAATTAAAGGGGTGCCTAATAATAGAATAACTTTTAAAGATGAAATCACATATATTATTATATCAATTGAGTGGTCATTTTGATATTTTTTCTGATTTTTAATTATGAAACAACCGAGCACGTTATGTATCTGAGAGCGAGTTAAAAATCAACCAAACAACCATACTCTGAGCAGAGCGTAGGTAGCGAACGCAGCATTGCAATTCGCAATAAAGATACCTATACCAGTTTTTTTTTTACGCTTAATAGATCTATGTTTTGCCACTATCTCGCCTGATGTGAAGCGACGATGTGGCCTAAGATGGAGCACATAGATCTAGAGAGAGACGGCAGTTGAGCGGCTGCTCAGACACGTCTCCCCTATGGTTCACCGAACGTCATCCCGAAACACGACTAGGTCGCTTGACGGCATGGCTTTGTTCAGTGGGTGGTATTACAACCACGGCCGGAGCCTACCACTCCAAAGCGCGTAAGCAGGTTTCATCACGATGTTTTCCTTCACCGTTTTAGAGCGAGCGTGCAAAATCTGCACTTAACTATAAGTCATTGGTGCAGGGCCGAGTCGGGATTCGAACCCAGGTGCGTTTGATCGAAAAGCACATGAGTTACCGCTGAGCCACACTCGCTCTCAAGTTCATACAATGTCGTTACGACGTATACAATAAACTGAACGAGTATCATATGTACGTATGTATTAACAGCATCATTTGAAATAACGAGAGAAACTATGAGGCTTTTATATAAAATGGTAAGCCAACATTGTTCAAGCTATTAAGTGAGCTGTGTTCCAGTTTGAAGGGCGTTGTAGCCAGCGAAATTACTGGGCATATGAAACTTAATATCTGATGTCTCGAGGTGATTTCAATTCAATTCTATTTCAATATATTTCAATTTATTATATATATTACATAGTTGACACCAATTACATTAATTAAATTACAGATTGAAAAGATACAATAGTCTCAAGAAATACTATAAGTAATTTATTTTTATATCAAAATCAAAATTAAAAATTTATATGTCAGATTATAAATGAAATAGGTCATTATCTTATCATTATCTTATTATTGATGAGTGCAATATGCAGTACTTTTTACGATATTAAACGTTCTGGGTGGCACTATGTGGCACCCTGAACTAAGCGTAAGGTAAGTGCCACTCAGAACTTTCTTTTGGTTAATCCTTCCGGGCCCTGCACAGCGCTAGTCCCTGAGACAACAGCTCTTAATACTGGGAAAATGTTCACACCCTTCGTCTTAAGTAGAAAACCGACAAAAGTAAGTGAACCTCAAAACAGATCATGTATCTCGTGCCTGGCAACAAATTCCCGATACTCGCTGATCAATACGTTGAACAACCGTTGAACTGCTACATCCAGGCTTCATCTCACGTACGTGCTCACCAGTGTCCACACGCACACGCGCGAGTAATCTCGGAGGATGATTGAGTATGGAAAACAACAGTCAAGGACGACCGGTCAAGTTGATCGAACGTTGATCGAAGGAGGTTCTAAACTCGACACAAATGTATTTTATGGTTTTTGAGTGACAATAGAATACTGTTCTGAACTCTTTGGAATATAAACGCAGTGTTTTGTTATTTAGGTTCACGTATTACATATTGTATTACTAGCTGCGGTTCCCCACGGTTCCACGCGCGGTTTCCCGGGATAAAAAGTAGCCTATGCGTTATTCCAAGTCCTATAATACCTACGTACCAAATTTCATCGAAATCTGTTTGGTAGTTTTTGCGTGAAAGAGTAACAAACATACATCCATACATTCTTACAAACTTTCTCGTTTATAATACCAGTAGGATTAGACAACTCGCGAGCGATTAGACGATACAAAATTGCCGATAAATCCAAAACACACAATGTCAGTAAAATAATTCAACTTTTCATTTTATTTTTGTCAATGATACGTGCATAGAATCTTGGCCTATGACACTTGATGTGAAACAAGTTTATCTGATTCAATTGTGCCTATGGGCTACAGACGACACCTTTCTAAATATTGGAATCCCCCTGATGAGTTCGAGCAATGTAATTACGTCTCTCGAATTAGTCTACCCCTACCTACGTTCACCTTGTGATGGAGCAACACACATCGAAGCAAAAAGTACCATTAACTTCAATACTACTAACTTCAATTAATTCTGTTTCTAAGAACAAGATGATTCTAGAGGGATTCTAATGTGTAAAAGAAATAGCTTCATCCATACAAATAAAAACTTAATGATGTGCGTTGGTTAGCGCATCACTTGAGAACGGCTGGATCACTTTGACAATTATTATTTTTTATAGTCCAAATTAGGTTTTTGTGGAAAGAAAACTTAAAAAAGTTGCCAGAAAAATTGGGAAATTCGCAAAAAACTGAAACTGAAACTTACAGAGAGCGAGTGTGGCTCAGTGGGAGAACGTGCGACTTTTGATCCGACGCACCCGAGTTCGAATCCCGTCGGCCCTGCACCACTGACTTTCTTAAGTTATATGCGGATCTAACACTCGCTCTAAAAACGGTGAAGAAAAACGTTGTGAAGAAACCGGCATGTCCAAGAGTTCATTAAAAAATTTCAAGGCCATGTGACATCCACCAACACTCACTGAGCCAGAGCGTGGTGGATTATGGCCCAAACTCTCTCTATGTGAGAAGGGCCGCGTCACGGCAGTGGGAACGTGATGGGCTGATGATGATACATACATAGGTATGCCATAACAATTACAGAGCCACACAGAACTTTTAATATCATGACAAGTACTGCAAAGCAATGCATGCGACGGTCACCCCGAGACATCAGAGATTAAATCTCATATTATGCCCAGTAATTTCGCTGGCTACAAACCGGAACATAGTACCGCTTATACACTACTGTTTTGGCTTGCACTACTAATTATGTTTACCGCACAACTATAATAATAATACGAAATCAAATGTATGTTAATCACAGCCTTAGATCCTGGCCCCTAACTACGATTTCCTGTATCTAGGGAACTATGAGGACCATAATCCCAACAACACTTAGACACGAAACTAATTCCTGGATTTTTTTTTCTGAGCACAAAAGTTTTTCCCGACGCAGAAATCGAACCCGCAACCTCAGTGGTGTATGAGATTTGAGCCAACCTGCCCAACCAGTACACCACAGAGGCTGATGAATTAAATACGTACTCTTTTAATATTATTTTCAGAAACCATTTGAAAATGCAAGACATGAAGATAAGATATATTGGGTTTTGATCTCCAAACTTGTTAAAAACTAAACTTCGCTGTTCCACAAAGATATCGCTATAAAATTTGGCACTAACATCTGTCGTTCTCACGAACTTTTGACATAGCGTATATCGCAATTTCAAACCTCGAATTCAGTATGATAGATTGCACCACAATTTACAAAATGATTTAGGTATATATTAACGTAAATTATTTTTGTCACTTGCATTTGCGTCACTGATTTATATCAACTTGTTGTCTCTGTTTCGTTTTATATGATTTTAAGGTTTAAAATAATTAGGAATAAGAAAAATGATATTGTTTGGGCAGGGATCGAACTTGCAATTTCAATTCAATTTTTTTTTAATAAATAATTATAATTCAATTAATTCAAATAATTCAATTGCGTCTTCGGAATACCGTCCTGACGCCTTAACCACTGGGCTCCCGAGCCAGCTGCTCGAGCAACCAGATTTCCTTTTGACGAAGGGGCGGGACGGTATCCCAAATACGCAGGTTTGATCCCTGCCTGAACAATATCATTTTTCGACTTCCTAATAACTTAAAATCTTTAGATTTTCGCCTAGCATGTGCTAATGCATTCAATATCAAAAATTAGTGAGCTTAGAGGGGCAAATTTGGAATTATAAGATATAGCAAAAAGTGCTCAAAGTGCTCAAGTTTTCACTGGGCCGATTTTGATAAAAACTAAAACTGCAGAACAAGATTTTCGAAAAACTTTTTTTTTTCAGCCAGGCATCGATTACATTGATTCACAACCTGTATTATTGGTCATGACGTTAGTGCCCCTTGTGAGGATCGAATTCTGGGAAGTAATAACATACGACAAACTATACGAGTACAACCTGATGGACTGAAAGCTAAAATATGTTTTACCTTTTTTACCGGTTTTCCAGTCACATAATGATTATATAAACAACCCAGAATTATTCCACCGGGAGTGGTGTAAGTTAAACAACCCACTCACGCAGGGACGCTCCGCATGTCACAGGAAAGTAATCTCTTTCCAATCTGCTTGAGGACCCCCTGATTAAAGTATCAGAATAACGTGTTGGTATCGTTACGGTATAAAGTTCAGGCACAGAATATATCATAGTATTACGTTAAGGTCTGAGTACCGTCTTCAAAATTCAGTAGGATAAATTATCCTGCCAATACAGAAGCGGTGTAATGGTTGACAGGTCGGCTTGTATTATGGAAGTTGCGCGTTCGATTCCACTGGGAACAATTGTGTACCGAATAAATAACTGGGAGTTTCCTTTTTGTATCTTTGTGCTGTGAGGCCAATTAACTTAGTCCGTTCCTCAGTTATTTAGATAAAGATATTTTTTTTATTATCCATCTTCTTTTATTATTCATGTGTCAATAGCATCCTGATGACGGTAGCAGGTAGGTTCACCTCTCCGCTCTGGAATTGTCTGATTCGCCTTAGTTTACCTATATGAAGTAGATCATCATCATCGTGACTTCTTATGAGCTTCTGTACATTTTTCATGGTCCGAAATAAACGATTTTTATTTTTATTTATTATCGCTTATAGGAGAACTATGTTGCACTTTAAAGGTCGTTTAAATTCGTTAGGACGTAGGACGACAGGCTGGGATAGAACTTTAAAACTTTAGTTTTATTAAACCAAGTGATTTCTCTAAGGATTGTGACTTTAGGATTGTGATGTAGGTTATTTTTTCCAAGTGAAATCAGCATTGGATACTGACATCTAAGAAATAGGAACCATTTCCAACGAACTATGTAAAAAAGTGGACATAATGTAGTACATTTTGAGTCTTCTTTTTTTTAACGATCTCTTACTTAGGTCCTGGTATCTAAATAGTATTCCCTGTATCTAGGGAACGACGAGAACCTTGGTCCTTAAACACTCAGAGACGGAACAAATGCTTGTCCTTTATTTTCTTTTATATACAGGGTGGGGCAAATTTTTGGCTCCTTAAGGGTAGCTACCTTTTCTTTTGTAGTTAGAAGGTTTTGTTCCTAGAAACTTTCTGTTTTATTTTGAAGAAAAAAATATTGGCATTTTTAGAATTTTGAAAAAAGTACGGTTCGCCCAAAAAAAACAAGTTGGTCTTAACTTACTTACCCTTATACCCTTAAGGGGCCAAAAATTTGCTCCACCCTGTATATATATATTTGTCAATTTTTTTAAATATGTTTAAAAAAACCAAAAACTACAAGAACTATTGTCCCGCAATTACAAATATACGAAACAAACGTTTGCGCTTCTTATTCAATGCACTACATTTTCCCCCATAGCGGGAATCGAACTCCAACCTCCTGAGCCGACTGACCCAACCACCACGCTGCAAAATCTGTATATAATAGTAATGTACCTATATAAAAACATGACATTATTCTCTTAACTTAAAAGAAATGTTGTCGCTTTTTTGGAAAAATAATAGTGAAAAATTACCATCAGTGTAATCCTTTATCCGGTTTAATAATTCAGTCATCATCGTAAACCTTAATTAAATTAATTACGTGTAAGTACTTACATTGAACAAAGCTTCCATTGGCGTCGTCACAATCAATAGGTCACAAATGATCTGAAAGATGTTACGAATACGTCTTGAATTTTATATTACACACACGTCCGTCGCAAGGAAACGACAAACAAACTCTATCAAGTATCTTACTTAAATTTTAACACTGATCAAACAAATTAAAGTCACTAACAACAAAGCATTATGCGCTATAAGACAGTTCTAAATAGTTTTAGAGTTCCATTTTTCGTTATCATACGAGATGGTCGTAGCGGCGTAGACGTCCGTAGCACACGGTCCGCGTAGAGATACTGCTACGTGTCGTAGCGACGAGCTAGCGAGCGCTTACTTCGACGACAGAGAAAAATATCTAGAAGGAGACCTTTGAACAAGAACTCGACAGAAATTCGAATAAATCAATAAAATATTGGATAAATATTTGAAAGATTCAATAATATTTAGTCCAATTTCTTATTTCTTCATTACTTGCCGTAAATTCAATTTTAGAATCTAGTTAGGTTAGTCGCCAAACTTTCTTATTGGATTTGAAATATTAATCAACATAAAATATGCGATCTGTTTGAACTAAAACCGCAAACACAAAACTAAATTTACGTTGACTAAAGGTTTGCTTGCATTTTGTTCTTTTTGACGATAAAAATATTAACTAGAAATGGATCTAAAATATTTATTTACAAGATTTCATTAAAACTCATTCAGTAGTTTTTACTAAAAATTGATTAAAGCTTTGTACTAATCTCATTCTTACCAACAATGTACCAATGTATTATTTGAACGCTTTATAGAGCATAGCCATGTTGAGTGAAAAGTTCTTCCTATATACGAAATTCAATGTTCTTTTTATAAATAAATTATCTTTATCTTACCTTTTAGCTTATTTTTAAAACACTGAAATTACAAAGAGCTCTAATTCTTTATTGTTGTACCATGACTTATTTTATTATATTTTACTTCTGTTGAAACATAAAGGTACCTACAGACATTATGACCAAGATTGATTGATAAGTCCCAAGTTTTGAATTGCCATTGCACTTTCGCTAAAAATACAAAGAACTGAAATTGCATTAAGCCAATATCTCTAACAACCAATTAATCTCAAAATTGAGAGTGCTTCAAAAACAATATCCAATTTCAATTTTAATTAGTATGAACCCTTACATGAAACAATTAGATGCGATTCCAAACTTTTCCACTTGGCATACGAATATTGAGTCCAGTGGACCCAGTTCTGTATGAGTGGTATGATTGTTTTATCTTTAGGAAAAAGAAACACAATGCGTAACATTACTAATATTCTAGTTTTAGTAAAGCCTGCCAATTTACTGAAACAAGGGACGGGGAGTGTTGTATTAAATCAGACTTTATCTTAGCCCTGGTATACTGTATGCATACAAATTACAAATACAAATTTCTTTATTGCAAAAATATGTGTTACATGTGGTTGTTGTAACTCTGCCTTTTGTTTTAGTTATTAAAACTGTGTTACAAAAGACAGCGTCTTCCCAAGATCAGCCTGTGTATTTACAATAGTAGAATATTAAGAACTTAGTTTTTACTATTTATACCTGATTTATAGTTTAAGATTAACATGTAAGAATTTGTGAGGTACAGAAATGAAAATATATAACAGGTTTTGGAAAAAAAATAATAAAATCTAAATAGGGTACACTTATATGCTAATTGAATACAGCCGTATAAAACCTATGCATGAATTCATAAATTATGTGGTGAGTGTGAGAATGGTATGTGTGGGAGGGTGTGCAACAGTGTGTGAGAGAGTGTGTGAAAATGTATGAGAGGCTGTGAGGGTGAGCGTGTGTGTGTGAGAGGGTGTGCGTGTTTGTGGAAAGGTGACTGTGTGGGTGTTTGATATTTTCTTGTTAATGCATGTGTGTTTCATTGGATCATCTCTAAAAGATGTTCAACTCCATCATAATCTAAATTCATCAACCAATCATAAACTTTGAGCTTTATTTTATGTGAGCTTAATTTGTTAACATTTTCTTCTGAGGCTGCGTTGAGTTTATTGTAGAGTACCGGTGCAAGGTGGTTGAAGTGTCTCCATGCAAGTGCACTTTTACAACTCGGAATTGGACATTTAACAATTCTCTTTTTAACTATTGGTAAATTCGGAACAGTATCTCTATGGTACCTGAGTATAGACTTGCTGACGAAAAGCTTCCTAACAGAGAGCATGCCACATCTCTTAAATAAATCAGTAGTAGGGTGGCGAAATTTGAGATATAACATAACTTTCAGTACCGCTCTTTGAGCTCTTTCTACCTCTATCATAAGTGTCTTAGCGGCACCACCCCACGAACTGATGCAATATGCTATTGTGCACTCAGCTAGGGCCCTATAGGTTTGCAAAAGTAGTTTTTCGTCAGCAACTGTTCTAAGCGTTTTGAAGACGTATATTAGCTTCCTAATACGTTTAGAAACTATATCAATATGTGCTCTCTATGTCTATATACATGCAATATAAAGTTAAGATTAATCGGTGCACTCAGTGTGTTTTATAAAATCTATAATGGGGAATGTTCTGAGGAACTATTTGATCTCATTCCTCCATCACGGTTTTATTACCGCACTGCCCGACATCGTGCGAAAGCCCATCCACATACCATAGATCTATGGAAATCGCATACTGTCCGATTCTCCAGATCTTTCTTGCCGCACACCTGCAAAATATGGAATGGGCTACCGCCCGAGGTTTTTCCGCAGAGCTATAACATGGGGTACTTTAAAAGAAGGGTGAAAAGGGTCCTTAAAGGTAGGCAACGCACCAGTAATGCCCCGAGTGTTGCAGGTGTCCATAGGCGACGGTAACCGCTTACCATCCAGGCGGGCCGTCTGCTTGATTGACTACCTAGTCATATAAAAAAAAAAAAAAAAAGTAAATGAATAAATAATTAATATTTTACTTAGATTAATGAACAAACCGTGCAAAGCTATTATCGAAAAAAATATAATAAATTTAAATGAAGTACCGCTTTTTTATCATTGTATTATTATACTTAAGTCCTTAGTTGTGTAATCCTTTTTTGGCCTTATAAAGAAGAAACATTTTAATTTACGTAATTAATTTACATAATTTACATTCAATTCTAAACTATATTCAAATGTTCATTTCTCTAGCTCACTAGGAAATTTAAAATAGATTGCAAAATTTGTACCGAATAAACAAAAAGACAGACAGGATAGTGAATTAATAAAAACGTGGTCAAAAAAGAGACGGCACTGGATATTTCACGTCACCAGATATTTTGCTTTACCTTTCTTCAAGTTTATTGATCAAAGCGCAAGCCATTTTAGTTGATCAAATTAGTCGAGAGATGTTTGCAGTGGGGTCGTGCTTGAGACGGCTGCAAGGTGATGGAATATTCAATACGTAATTACGTAACAACAGTATTCGATGGCGAGAATAATATTATTTGATAGGTAGAATAATTTCGACACTTTCTATTTATCAAATCATCATCACTATATGAGTTTGTCTATCTATTTATCTATCTCTCTAACTACATAAGAAACATAATATTGTCAAAAACGAACATAAAATATTGCAACAAAAGTTAAAAAAATGCCCCTCAGTTTCTTGTCGACGTTACGAAAGAAACCTTTAAAAAGAAACCTTTCAGTTTATACAACTTTATAGCTGACTTTCTCTCATTCCGAGGTGAAACCCCTAATCTTCCTGGACTAACATCTTCTGAGTAGTGGTTCTTTTTCCGATACGGTAGTCATTGTAATAATTGACGTTCATAAGTGCGTCTTTTATGCCACAATTGAGTAAAGAACTTTTGAACTTGAACTTGAACTAGCATCATCATCATCAGCTCACTACGTTCCCACTTCTGGAGCACGGGTCTTCTCTCATACAGAGAGTACTTCTCTCGTATGGGCTATAATCCGCCAAGCTATCCCAGTGTGGGTTTGTGGTGCGGTTGGTGGCACTTGAGCTTTTGCCGACATGCCGGTTTCCTCACGATGTTTATCTTCACCGCGATCTATTTAATGTTGCAGGGCAATCGTGTAACTCGAAACCGATCACGATCGCTTTCAATTTCAAATTTGGAAGGCGTTATCATCTTTCAAATTGCAATATCGATAATATTTAGCAATCTTTATTGGAAAAGTGATTCGGACGCGGACGTTTAAGTAGAAAAGTTAGCTATTTTCACAGACAAATACCGATCACAAGACATGTTTGAATGCGATCGGGATCTGTGTTCGATTAAGATAATTCCCCTGCAGGTCTGTTCGGTACTAACGTCAATTATCTTTCTACAATAGGAGATCGGACAGCTACTCAAAAAATGTTTAAAATTAATCATAATGTATATATATCCATGAAAAATAATATTTTAATTAAATAAAGCCCTATAAAAACCTAAAACTATGTTTAAATGGTTCAGAACGTGTGACGTCATATGAAGGCAAACGACACGACAAGCTCTAAGAAAGCAAACTTGCAAAGTTATTTATACGTTTTTGTGAAGTTTAAGGACTTCATGGAACGAAAAACATATCGTTTTGATTTAGATAAAAAGCAAAAATATGAAATAAACACAAGCTTCGCACACGGTATTTACTTTCACATGCACTGTGGTTGGTATTTCGTTACAGATAAAGAACAGATAAAAAATTACAGAACTATTAGATTTTATTTATTGATTTAAAAATATAAATCATTATTATTTTATATTTGAATGATCTTTTGGATTCGACAAACATTCGTTCCAAGTACATTAATGTTACATTTGTTTTCGATTACTGTCCGATCTCCTATTACGGTACATAAAGTTCTTAATTATTATATTGAATAACACTTAATAAAGACGAAAACAAAGACAAAACGAAACAAAATCCTTAAGTTACTATCTCCTTAATTGAGTGTTTACTGAAGTAATAGGAGACTGAAAACCTAGCTTTGTCTATATTATTGAGTAGGGACTTTTTGATACATAGGAATATTTGACTAAATAACGACTACAAAGATCCCGCCCCTAACCGAGATTTCTAATGATTCGAGAGTAATAATGATGTCTAGGTATGTACCTCAAGAAACTCACACGACCCAGACAGCCACAGGACAGGAGAAATACATAAATAGTATCCTGTCACGGAAACCGATCCAACGCCCACCCCGCTGTGAGTAACTTGCTTAACCACCACACCACGGAAGCAGGGAATCACGAGGTAATTTAATTTTTAAAAAGTATTTTTTGTCCTTAATTTTACCTAAAATATCTACATACCAATTTTCATCAAAACCCGTTTAGTAGTTTTTGCTTGAGTAACAAAAACATACATTCTCACAAACTTTCGCATTTAGCAAGAAGTAGGATATTTGTATGACTGGCTGCACCCCACGGTTTTACTCGTGGTATTCCTGGATAAAAAGTAGTCAATAGATACATAGTTAGTTAGATATACACTTTATTATTACTTTAAGATAGAAATAAAGTACAACTCAAATGTACACAATGGTTCAATAATGGGCGGTCTTTTTAACCGACTTCAAAAAGGAGGAGGTTTACAATTCGACGGTAAGTTTTTTTTTTTTTTTGTGTTTGTTACGCGATTACTCCGCCAATTATGCATTGATTTCGATGATTCTTTTTTTGATTGGTAGGTAATACTTCAAAGGTGGTCCCATATAAATTTTATCGAAATTCATTCAGTAGTTTTTGGAAAAAATTTCAAAAACAAAAAAGTATAAGTTTAATCTTCAAGTCGGTTCTTGTTTTTTTCGTAACCAACTTTCTAAAGGTGGAGGTTTGTATTCGACTGTTTCACCTGCTTCACCCAGGGTTGACTTCCGGTGAGGGAACTCCTCAACGGTGAATAGTACAGACACAACATTTCGTAAATGGATTTAACCATAATAGCCTGTTCTAAATTCCATCATGACATGGCAGATACACCCAGGATTGACTTCCGGCGAGGGAACTCCTCAACAGAGAATAGGACAGACATGAAATTTTTTTGCACATGCATTTAATTGTGATAGCCCGTTCTAAACTTCGTCATGATGTGGCTTCTAGATCATAAAAGCTTGTCTTTAAAATCTTTTTGAATTAATTTAATTAAAACTTGATTTTCACTAAAAAGGTTAAAATAAATTAATTTTCAAAAAAAACTAAACCGACTTCAAAACCACAAATGGCACTCAAAAGTAAAAAATAAATTAATATAATTATCATAAATACTACCTACAAGTAGTACTTACTATATACATAGTATTTATCTACTACCTATTAGACTTGGCTGGCACCGACTTCAAATATATGAGTGGGTAGCGCTTATGATAATTATATTAATTTATTTTTTACTTTTGAGTGCCATTTGTGGTTTTGAAGTCGGTTTAGTTTTTTTTGAAAAATAATTTATTGCTTAAAGCGATCTCTTCCAGACAACCTTTGGATGGAGAGAAATAACAAAACATAAACGAACGTCTATGTTATTTTCCAGGGCGTAAAAACTGCGTACCAAAAATCAAAATCCGTTCAGTCCATTTTACGTGATTTAAGTAACAAACATCCATCTATCCTCACAAACTTTCAAATCTTACAAATATTATTTATTATATTAGCAGGATGGTACTTCTATAAATCAGAGGTGCCAAACTCTGCTTCGAACCGAGGTTTACATCGGCTTAATGGTGTCAGTAAATAATAAATGTATTAAATAAACAGGGTAAGGACATCAGAACGTCTTTATTTATCCTCTTAGCTCAGGTAAAATATTTCATCATTTATTTAGGAAAACTAATGCGCCTAACGTCGGAGAATCGAAGGAAGGTTTCAGACTTTAACTTGCATGTGGGAAACTTAGCGCGTCTTATATATTCGTAGTTTTAGATAAATAGATAGATAGGTAGATAGATAAACACTTTATTGTTAAAAACCTTAAAAATAGGTACATTTCACATTAATCAGCTAACAGTAGGCGGTCTTATCGCTCAAAGCGATCTCTTCCAGACAATCTTTGAACAGAATGGACAAACATAATTTGAAAGGACGGTGGTTTTTATAAATAGATAACTCGTTAGATATCAATCTCGTTAGGTCAGTCTCGTCTCGTTAGATCTCGTTACGTCTCGTTAGGTATCAAGCAATAAAGAATTGTATCATGTATCATTGTTGCTCTCGTCAAAACTATTAAATTATCAGTACAAGATACATACAAGATATATACAAGAAAAATATTATTTTTACTTAGATTGAGTTGAAGTAGAATATCTTCCAGAAAATCTATTTATAGCTGCGCCCCGCGGTTTCCCGGGTTAAAAGTAGCCTATGTTTTAATCCAGGGTATAAGCTATCTCCATTCCGAATTTCTCTAAAGTCCGTTGAGCCGTTACAGCGTAAAGAGGAAACAAAGACACTTACATACAAACTTTCGCATTTATAAGCGAGCGAGTGTGGCTCAGTGGGAGCACGTACGACTTTCGATCCGACGCACCCGAGTTCGTATCCCGCTGGCCCCGCACCACTGACTTTCTTGTTGTGTGGATTTAACACTCGCTCTAAAAACGGTGAAGGAAAACATTGTGAGGAAACCGGCATGTCCATGAATTAATCACAAACAAAATTCAAAGACATGTGACATCCACCAACCCGCACTGGACCAGCGTGGTGGATTATGGCCCATACTCTCTCTACGATAGAAGGCCCGAGTCCCAGCAGTGGGAACGTAATGGGCTGGTGATGATGATTAATAATACTAAATGCTTAATGTAATACTGTGATATTAGTGTGATTGTTCAAATTTGATCACATTTGAACATTATAAATAGGATTATCTCTAGATAACTAGTGTGTTTTTTATTGTTCATAAGCTCTCACTTACCTTCAGGCTTTTAATATTCATTTAGGCACAATTACTTCAAAAGTAGATTAAGTTAAAAACCTTCAGAAGATAAAACCATTTCGCAATATCTCATTCTTGAGCGAGAGATCACCTCACGACCATTTATCATGGGGACTCATCGCATAAAAATATCATTTATTTAAAGAACTGTCTCGTAAGCTAGACAGTGAGAAACCGTTTGTCTCTTTCCGTTTTTTTCAATTCTCAATGCGAAAGAAGGAGACAGAATTATAGCAGTCATGGTGGATAGTTCCCGTTGTTCTTAAAGCCATTGTGATGTAGGACTTTCGGAGACTATCCTTAATCTTACCTGGCGAAAAAATCTCACGATTTTATTTGAGAATCGTTTACCCAACTACTAATCTGCCTCACAGCCTCTATGGTGTAGTGGTTGTAGGTCAAATCTCTACACCACTGAGGTTGCGGGTTCGAGGGACAAATGTTAGTGCACAGAAAAAAAAGCGCAAGCATTTGTTTCGTATCTAGGTGTAGTGGGATGGTCCTCGCAGTTCCTGGTTCCCTAGATACAGAAAATGCTAGTTAGGGGCCAGGATCTATGTTTGTGATCGTCGGAAAAAAAGTCTAGTTGGTTGGTTCGTTATTTTTACAATTATAGGGCGCTATGGAATGTCCGTATGGAAAACGATTACTTGAATTTTCTCATAACCTTATGATTTGATTTGATGGGTTACTTTGGGAGAATTATTCCTGGTGAGAAGTAGGGTCGATTAAGACGTTTTGTTTTATTTTTGAGAAATGTATTTATTCTGTCTTTTTCAAAAATTCAAAAGTGGTTGTATGTCATGTATTTCTATTAGTATATACACACATCACAGCAAGTTTGTGGTTAGTTATGAATTGATGAAAATATGGCTGTATATTTATTTTCCACTTTAACAAAAATCTATTATTTATTTCACTAAAATAAATAACCTAAAGGTAATTTTTATAAGTTTTTTATTTGACATTCGTAGCAAGTAAGTTTCGTAGCAAGCAAGTACGTAATAAATTGTAGTTTTACAGTCTTTGCACAACCACGGAGCACAGGTGCTTAAGAACCGAACTCTTTTAAAAAGTGAATCTTAATTTTAAACTTTAAATTAAGCTTTTTAATTTTTTACATTTTTTATTATAATTTATTTGCATAATTGTTTAAATTTTTTTGTCTCTCTTTTTCTCATGAGGTGACTTCTTCTCATTTTAGAATATCACAAACGAAGTTTTATGAATAAGAAAAACCTTAACTATACGTCCACGGGCTGGGACTTAAACCCGCATCTCAATCTTCCCTCAGCGCGGGAAGTGCTCTGCCCAATTGAGGTGGTCACCAACTCGTGTCGAACTTTTTCTTCCGTTACTTAACCACTTAAGGACATACGCCATCTATTGAGGTAATTGTGAACCTTTTTCTCAATCGGTGCTCGTATTTTTTCCTCCCGAAAAACCTTGTTTGAGTTTCCGCTTGGCTTTCGTTAATGCTTCATATACCTAGGTATATTTAATGGGGTAATATAATTGGCGGTCTTATCGATTAAAGCAATATCTTATAGAAAACTTTTGGAACACAGTTTACGTCTTAATGGGCGGTATTATTAAAAGATGTCTTCCAAACAAAAAAAGTTCTGGGTGGTGCTGCAACTGGGGAGGCGTGTTGCCATTAAGTGAACGAGACGCTCGTCTCTTCACTCAGTCATATTAAACAGACAGCTATCAGCAGGTAACACACGAGCCGCACGATCTTTCCGACCTCGCCTCGTTAGGTACATACAAAACTGGCTTTATTTTCCCCGCTATCTCTTACCAAACTATCCAATATCCAATGTTCTAAAAATAGGTCCAATTGAGGTTGCTCCCAATTTTCGTCCGATGTCCAGTCAACTGGTTTTCTCCGAATGAGTATCTATTAACCCGTGAAATTAAATCCCGGAAGATTCCGTGCGATCACGATTCAAATCGTCACCTTTCTTTATAACCGCCTCCAAAAAAGGGTTTCTTATGTTAAGACCTATGAAATGAAATGGAATATATTAAGACCTATGAAATGAAATGAAATAACCCTTTATTGAAACACACACAGTTAATTAAAAAACTAACAATAAAAGCTTATTTGTAGTGTAACAATTGGCGGTCTTGTCGCTAAAAGCGATCTCTTCCAGACAAACGTGCAGGGAGAGGACTAACGCAAAAACAATGGACTGTGATTTTCAATATCACAATATACTTACATAAACCAATTATATAAAATAAACACTCAAAGTTCAAGTTCAAAAGTTCTTAATTCAATTTGGCATCATAGACGCACTTATGAACGTCAATTATTACAATGATGACTACCACTAATAAAATCTATACATATAATAAAATCGTTGAACTCAAAAAATCTGTACTTGGAAGATATTCGAAAAAAAATTAACCAGGGCGACTTAAAATGAGTAACTAAACATATCAAAACAGTTTTAAAACTTTTTGTTTGTTTGTCAGTTTGTTTGTTTGTTTGGACTTCTATAACTTAAGAACCACATATGGGATTTTGATGATATTTCCACGAATATGTTTAACTGAACCCTGATTCTAATATAAGCTATCCAAATTTTGAAAAATCTGCTTATGGGGGGGTTAAATGGGGGGTGAAGTTTGTATGGAAAAAAGTTATGAGATTGTCTTAGAACCTTGAAACTCAGAATTAATACTTATAATTACAAATTATTAAATACGGGCTCGAGCATTTACAATATTCAGCTTTTTTAAGCGATGACAACAGAAAATAGATTAAATTAGTCTGACTTTGAAACGCTGTGTAGACTATGAAAATGAATGAAATACATAGGTGTAAAATTTAAATTAAAAAATATAATGATAGAAATATAATTCCAGCGTTTTAAGTAACTCTTAGAAAACAACTTGCAAAATTGACATGAAAAGACCTATAATTATTTCAACTCTTGAAAATTCATTTATGCGATTGAAACTAGATGGCGCTTGGAGTAAAATTAAAACACGCAAACTAAATTTTTATGGAGTGCACCTGACACGGTGAATATAGATAAACGCTTTTCTTCTGTTTGGTTTGACGTTCCCTGTTTTTTTTTTATGGTACTGAGTGCTGAGACGTGCAAGTCGTTCGCCTGATGGTAAGCGCTATGCCTGCCCATAACAATAGCAGTGCCACCCAGATCTGAGTCATTGTCTTGACATCAGATATTCAGTCTCATATGCCCAGTAATTTCGCTGGAGTCCCCTTCAAACAGAAACACAGTAATGCTTGAGCACTGCTGCTTGGAGTCAATAACTGACAAAACGGTGGTACCTACCCAGACGGCCTCCCCCATACGAGATACCTATCACGAGTACTTACTTACATGGAAAATATTGTCGGTGTAGGTTGAAACGATGTAGCAAATGCTGGCTTTCTCTATTCACGAAAGTTACGCCACCGTCCTTTATTCAAACATAGTCGTTCACCTCCAAAATGATCGAATTTTTTTTCGACCCGGAATCCGTCAGGTAACCCTCGCCAGACCACATTTCTGGCGTTTTTTAGGCTTTCAAGAGGGTGATTTTGCCAAAACTTTAATGTGTGACGAAATGCCAAACAACGACTTTAACGACAAACAAACTAGTCCAGTTAACAAACGACGACTTGGTGGGGGAATCGGGTGTCTATCAGGAGCATGCTTTTGACAGTATGTAGGTACACCCTCCATGCCAGTATCAATGTATGCTACTATTTACGGTTGCTGATACACACTGTCTGTCCGCGGCGCTACATCATTCGCGTTCCTCAAAACAGTCGATGGTGTTAAACACCCTACTTTCCACGCAGCCTGCAGGGCAAGGCGTCTTCTGGATGACGACCAAAATTGGGACGAAACTAGCAAAAGCAGTCGTAAGTGATGGCTCACGACGTATGCCCCATTTGATTGCTTTAATTTTGGTGTTTGTGGACTCTCGGCCCAGTGCAGTGCAACTGTGGGAGAAGTATTTTCCCCATCTTGCTGAAGATATCCCGCCTATGTTTTGAGGGACATTGAACAGGACGTTGATGTATAGGACGATGGCGAGGATAGGCACTACCGTACCCCGTAGAATATTTGAACTCCTTGAGTGCATCCGGAAAAATTTGGAATTCAAAATTATGGTTTTTCGAAATTTGACCCCGCCGAAGTTGTGTGTAACTTCGGGGAGGTTAGTTGTGTAACGGAACTCGGCTGAAGATAGTGTCGCTAGAGACGAACCTCACTGAGGCACTGAACCTCACTGAGGTATACTGATAGCCCGTGGCGGTGGTGGGTCAGTTTTCGTATACCTATTAGTATTCATCTCTCTCATCTCGAACAACTTTCCGTTCCAAATCAAACGCGTGCAGTTTTGTGTGAGCGTCAGCTTTGCAATGACGATCAACAAGTCACAAGACCAGACGCTCCACGCTACGGCCGTTGATCTGAGGACAAGATGTTTCTCACAGGGACAGCTGTACGAAGTCTTCTCACGGGCGACGTGATCCCAAAGTCTTTACGTGTTTGCTCCCTGCACAGGGTGTTTTTTAAATAACATGTGTTGTACACAATCTACAAAAAACGTCTCTACATCAGCGTAAAACTATAGTCCACGCGAACGAAGTCGCGGGCAACAGCTAGTAGTAAATAAAAAGAATATAAATAGTAAGTAAAACCTATGTATACTTACCTATGTTTGTCCACGATATTCTCAGAGCATATTGACCCAATCTTCAAAATTTATTTTATATTGTGAAGTACATAGTTTGCGTAGTACCTAATGTATATGACATGTAGTATGTCACGTTTAGGCATAGTACCTATTACCTATTTTTATTTAAGGATTAAGTGTCTTACAGTTTTTGTATGTACATGTGTGTTGAACTGGCAAATAAACGTTCTATCTATCTGTCTATCAATCTTGAACGAATTAATAAAGACGGACGGAACTTCTTTATTTGTTCAAAGGTCAAATTTTAATCATTGTTTCAATGTCGTATAATCTATATACTATCAGAGTATAATAATACATTATGTTATAATTTAACATTTAAACATATCATTGATATGTACCAAGTTAGTCCTAAATATGTCACTATATAATTTTTTGTACCACTATTATATCAAAAAATATATCTACTTAACGTTTTGACAGGTGATTGGTGGCAGTGACACATAATTGTATTATTGAGTTGACTAACACTGTCTGTATTTGTCCAAGGACCAATTGAGTTACTGAGGCTAAAATGTAATGTCTATAGGTAGGTATAGTTATTCCATTGAGTCGTGTTCGTCTCTAGGGGGAACTGATGCACATGACGGCGACATCTTACGTTATCCTTCGTTTAATTATCTATAAAATAGTTTTATTAATATAGACAATTATAAAGCTACCATATACACCTAAACAAATATAAATTAAATTAAATAGCATTATTTATCTAAACTAATCTAATAAACCACTACCAGTGGGCGACGTTCCCAAAATGCTAGCAGCATCGCCACGTATAAAAAAAATAAAACATTTTTATATGGACGCTAGACATAATTATTTATGTAATATACCTAATATAATTTTAATAGACCGCCGCTTGGTAACTATTTATTAATCAGTGCCAACGCCGCCGTTAAGAAAAAGATGGCGATTAAGTTAGGTACTTAATGTACTTTTAGGCACCTTTTATGTTTTATTTTTGATTTTATCAACAATCTACAACACCAAATTTCTGATACTGAATGCATTAGCGCATGCTAGGCGATAATTTTTTCTTCTTTTTTTTTCTTCTTCCATATTATTTAAAATTTACAACAGCGTCTATAATTATTGCATTAATCCAGTCCAATCAAACGTTGTCTTTAATAGATATATATATATTGCAAAGCGCAAAACGACTCAATTCAAACAAAATAAATAATTGTTAAATAAATATTATTTATTTTATTGGGGAGACGGGTCTGAGCAGCCGCTCAACTGCCGTCTCTCTCTAGATATATGTGCTCCATCTTAGGCCACATCATCGTTTCACATCAGGCGAGATAGTGGCTAAACATAGATCAATTAAGCGTAAAAAATAATAATTAAAAGTATCATCTTAAAGGTCACATAGGTATAGCTACATAGAATGTATTTCTATAAATTTTGTTTTGTTAAAAGGGAACCGGCTAAGTGTGAAGTAGGAATCCAACGAACCGTATACCTTGCTCTCAGATCCGTAACTCTGTGGAAAATATATTGTGTATGAAAGAAACGAATATCGGGCGAAAAAATAAAACGTACCTACCTATATAAAATATATATATATATATATATACAGTGGAACATAGAACCTCCTCCTGTTTTGAAATCCGTTAAAAATACATAGGCTTGAACAATTAGATATAAAAAGGCGGACGCCGCGTCGCCAAATCTATATTCTGCAGATACTGATGGACATATATTATGATAAAAATGAGAAGTGCAGTTTTGGAATGGTTCAACGTATCTTTTCAGGTAGGTAAGTATTGGGGTAACATTTTATATTTTTTCTGGAAAACCTTCGCAAAGAAAATGTTTATCCAGACTATTGCTTTTTGATCCATGCCGATGTGGTTGAGAGGGTCAAGACCCACTTGTAATCTTTGTGAGCCTTGTAAAGTTTGATTACACAGCTAACGTATTACCTACGTTCGGACTTACACTAATTTAATTGAAGAAGTATTAACGTTACCTAGATTGCCACAAATTTATCTGACGCGGCCAAAAATCTTACGAAAAATAAAACAGAATGTGACAAAAAATATAGACTTACCTATAGGCAGAGGGATAGACAGCAGAGACAGTGGTGGTAGGCCAAATGTCTCTGTAAAACCCTAATTTAAAATGCATAATATGAAGGTACCTAATATCAATATAACATTATTCTAATGTAAACTACTTAGAAATATATCGCATTAGGTATATACCTGTAATGATAGCTGTAAGAAGAAATAAATAAATATTATAATATCTTGGAATATAAAAATAATAAGGTGAGAACCATTGACTATTTTTGTTTTTGCTATACCTAGCATGTTGCTCCGTGGGTATCAAAACCCTATAAGGGACTCTGGGTTCAGAGACACTGCCACTTGGCTATGAAGGTGATCGGGTAAACCGCGAAGAAAATAAGTGCTATTACGTATTGAAAAAGCTTTTTAAAATCCCTCTAGAATATTAAGCGTCTTGAACAAAACAACTTAAGAACTTAGACGGAGGCACTTTTATATTTTTCCAGACAAAGTTGGATGTAAAGTTTTCATATTCTTGTTTTCCAATTTGATCTCTAGTAAGGGGTTCCCTACTTCAAATTTATCGTTGTTTCTAGTTCTAGTTATATATACGTATTGGCTAGAGAACGATAAACGTCGCCATATTTGATAGAAGGTGATCTTGTACTGTGAGAAGAACGCATGATAATGGTGGCCCTTTAAATTAATTCATATGTTACCATCATCATCAGCCTATCACGTTCCCACTGCTGGGACACGGGCCTTCTCTCATAGAGAGAGTAAGAGCCATAATTCACCACGCTGCCCCAGTGCAGGTTGGTGGATGTTACTGTCCTTGAATTTTTGTGATTAATTCTTGGACATGCCGGTTTCCTCACTATGTATTCTCTCACCGTTTTTAGAGCGAATGAAATTCGCACATAACTTATGAAAGTCAGCGGTATTTGAACTCGGGTGCGTCGGATCGAAAGTCTCATATGCTTCCACTGAGCCACACTCGCTCTGTCATGTCATACTTATCTGTATTATTAATTTGACTGAATTTGCATAGTTTCTTTGACCGTGTTCTAATAATAATTTATACTGACATTTTATTTCATTGACATTTACGTAAATAATTATATGATTTTTTAATAAATGTAATATTTTTATTGAATGCAACAACAGCATGATAATTGTTATCCTAATACTAAAATAATTAATATGATAAGTCTATTGACCGTATTAATTGTAATAATAAATAATATCTAATTTCATTGGTCATTAACTAGGTAGTCGCTTAGGTAACCGAGACTTTGACAAACACGTAAATAAATTAGCCTTCAACTGCAAACTGCAAGAAACAGGCATTCTCCAATTCTCCAGACTAAAAAAGCATAGCATACAACACAAAGAATGAGAGATAACTCACTGGACGCATCTCTCTCCATACAAAGCAAAAATCAGATGGGAACAGCCAGCAAATTTGTTTATTGTTCTACGAACAGATCGCAAGATAAAAGAAAACTAGTCGCTTAGTCTTCACTAAGCTACGCTCTAGGCTATATATACTCGTATCTACCTACGCTGTGACAGTTTTTGTACTAGGTGTTGCACCGCCCCAGTTTATCTTACTTAAAAATTGAAAGCTTTACGACCGTAAACAAAAGTTCCAGCTGTGGCCTTGCAAATCTAGGTTTATTGACGTTTTATTGGCCATACGATTCGCACATTAAGAGATATTGCACCATAAAGAGAAGCGAGATAGGTCTGGGCAGACGTCTGCGTCTATCAACGGTCGGCGCATTTATGACGCTATCGTAAGATTTATGACACATTTGAAAAGATTTGGATCGGTTTTTAAGTTCCAATTTTATTTCAGCCATTACCTATTGAATTCGCTTGTCTCTTTCTCTATTATTTTCCCTCCAACTTAGTATGGAGAAGGAAATTGATTTCATACTAGCTCCTACGTAGTTTCGAATCACGCCGCTGCAACGCCTGACACCTATATTTACACACAGATATTTTTAACAAGAGCATTGCAGCCAGAGAAATTACTGGGCATTATGAGACTTAAGATATTGTCTCAGGGTGACGAGCGCAGCGCCGTGTTCTGGTCGGTGCTGCAGGCTGCTAACTTCACACTGGCCTGCAACTATTGAGGGTTCGTTGCTTACCATCAGGTGAACTGCTCGTCACGTAACTCCTACGTCACTCTCAAAAACAAAACATCATACTGGTGATGATTGCTTCTAGGTTGGACTGCCCTTACCTCCGGCATTGTTGCAAGAAACATGTCTCCGTATCCATGCCGGAGAGAAGGCACTAATTTTTATTTTGATTTGTATTATTACTATTAATAGTGATATTTTAATTATTGACATTTAAATATTTTATTATAATTTCTTTTTAGTTTAATTGATTTATAATTGTGCATAATATGAGTCATGCCTGAAATAAATGTCATTTCTTTTTTATTTAATGTGTCGGCAAACAAGCAGACAGCGCGCCTGATGGTAAGCGGTTACCGTCGCCTATGGACATTGCAGCACCAGAGGCATTGCTGATGCGTTGCCGACCCTTAAGGACTCTATTAATTCCCCTTTTAAAGGACTCCATGTTGTAGCTCAAAGGAAATACCGACGAAGGTAGGTCGTTCCACATCTTACAAGTGAGAGAAAGGAAAGTGCGAGTGAAGCGTGTGGTGTGGGAAGTCCAGTTTTGTAAGATGTGGGGGTGAGCTTTTTGACATTGGCGAGATGTGCGTTTTAACACATTAGGGTTTGAGAAAACAAAATATAAACGAACTGATCCTGTTTTTCTGTGTTCGTTCCGATGCTTATTACAATATACCTTACTAATAATTAATAATATACTACATTGTTATATTACCACATTTAAGTACCTATTTCGCGTCTCTTCAAATACATTAATAAACAAGACAAACATAAGTAAACGACCGTCGCTGGCCTTTGCGCTCTCGCCGCCTGCAAACCACGAAATATTTACTCGAACTATTTCGGTTTCTCCTAGCCCAGTTTTTCCTCAATAGCTCCGGCCTTTATTTTTTGTGGGGTGGTCCTGTTACTTGTTTTAGCGGGACGGTCCTCGGATGTGCCTAGCCGAAAGAGTGGAATCACATTTTTTTTTTTAGGTTTTGTCGCTTTGGTACTGGTCGTAAATATTGGTAGAAGCCAAAATGTAGTTAAAAATGTAGCTAGGTACTAATAGCTCTTGCTAGGGATAAATGAAACTATTTATGCCTTCACTAAAAACAATTTTATTGACATGACTAGCGATGAAAAGATATCTAACCTACAAAGGTTGCCTGGAAGAGATTACTTTTAGCGATAAGGCCGCCCATTTGTAACACATTCTTCTAGTAGGTATTATTTTTTGTAAAGTTTTGTAATATGATGTTACGATAAGGCGTTCTTCTCTCTATCTAACCTAAACTCAATCCAACTTAGAAAAACGAGAGCTAACAGATCAGCAATGTAGTCAATGGACAGGTTCCTCCCATAATAGCTACATAAATTAATTAAACTTTTAGGGGAAAGAGCGACTGACTAGGTAGATACATTACCGATTCCTTTTTTTTAGGAAAAGCCAGCGAAATTACTGGGCATTATGAGACTCAACAGCTAATTGTCTCAGGGTGACGAGCGCATTGCAGCACTGCGCAGGATTTTGCAAAACAAAGTTCTGGGTGGTGCTGTTACTGTTATGGGCTGGCGTATTTACTTACGATTAGGCAAACGACCAGCTCGTCTCGTCATTCAGTTACAAAAAAAAATACCGTTAGCATGCAAGATCCTCAATAATAGGATACGATTTGACTGTTCCATCTACGGCATAGACCTTTGTCCTCATATTTGCTATGAAAGCATACAATTATGAAAACAAAGAAAGAAAATTTGAAAAAGGTTGTTCAAATAATAATTTAACAACAGTATTTGAACTGAACACTTCTCTACCAATAACTATTCCCAACGGGGCGTGCTTCCAAACTTCCAAAGTACATAGCTGGTAGGTATAACAGGACAATCCTTTGAGACAACAGTCTAACTAACTCTTCCAAGATAACGGTCGCTCCGTTTGCTCGCAAGATAATAAGAACATAGCTCCCTAGAGAACGCGCAAGGCTTGCAAAGAATATCGATGGATGTTTTTGATCTCTGTAATGTGAACGAATGATATGGATGTTTCCTTTTTGCGGAGAGGGTTTGAGATATTGTAAGTCGGCGCGGATGGGTGGATGGATGGCTTCGTTATTTACGGGTTCAGAGAAAAACAACTTTTACTAAATCAAATCGAAGTCAATAGCCGTGTTTGTGTAGTTTGATCTGAGATGATAGGTGCCCTCATTCTGTTTTGCAAATCGAAATTCTTAAAGGTCTTTTTAACAACTTCAAAACTTGACCGATCATTTTTCGATTGAATTTTTTATGTTTGTTACCTTAGAACTCCGTCATTTATAAACTGATTTGGAAAATTCTTTTTGCGTTGGGTTCAATAGCTATGAGTGGTCCCACAAAAATTTCATCGATGTTTGACCTTGGAGTTCGAAGATACATTGAAGTCGGGTATTTTTTGATAAAATGTATGTATGTTGTTATGACTTTAAGCACTTTCTTTCTTATTCTGTGTGGTGTAGCGCGCCCACGCGCTCGACGGTGGATAATTTGATGATGTTGTGTCTGAAGGTACCTATGCATGTACTTTGCCTTAGAGTTGTCAGTCAATAATTAGCCCTTGATTTGATCATACGAATATTAAATTAATTTTAATTCAATTAACCTAGATTTTTTTTAAACATTTCCACGGCATTTTCTAGTTTGACTAGGTACTTGTGTAGGTGTATGTGTAGACGACGCGAAGCTCTGCACCTGAAACATAAAAATAATATATAATTAATATTAAATAGCTAACATATATAACAATTAAGTAAAAGAATATGTACTTACCTTAAATAAACAATGCAGGTAGCGGCGGAGATACGTATATACCTATATCTGTGCGTACGTACCTATAGCGCACCGACACGCAGCTACCGGCCGCTCGGTCGCGAAGCCAACGCCGTTCGGAACGCTGCTACATACAAATACCTTATACGTGTCTCCAAAGCACTTCGTTATTACGCAATCCTGGTACTTTTTCTTCTCCCCAAGACCTTGCACCTGTCGTGTACAGTATGTGTATCTGTTCCTCATAGGTACCTATTAGACTTCTAATTGTAAGAATATGTATATTATTTATATACCTACTTAGAATGAGAGTATCGTAGATATAGGTATGATGCTCTCTGCAACTCTTGGTCTAAGTGATTGTGCCATTTATTTTGTGGCTAATGGGTTATGGCGTATTATCGTATGTCTTTTTGCAGGACCTAAAGTATCTAGGTACATACCAAATTTCATCAAAATCTGTTTAGTAGTTTTTGCGTGATTGTGTTACAAACATCCATCCGTCCATCTACCTACCCATCCATCCATCCATCCTCACAAACTTTGGCATTTATATATTTTGTATATTATATTATTACGTTTACAATTGTTTTAAATTATTATATATTCAGTATAGACATATATGTAAGTAGGTAGTATATGATATTATAGTTTGTACCCTTTTTTTTTACACTTATTAGATCTATGTTTGGCCACTATCTCGCCTGATGTGCAGCGATGATGTGACCTAAGATGGAGCAAATACATAGATCTAGAGAGAGACAGCAGTTGAGCGGCTGCTCAGACCCGTCTCCCCGATGGTTCACCGAACATCATCCCGAAACACAACTAGGTCGCTTGACGGCATGGCTTTATTCGGTACTCTTTATACATATGTACATGTTATTATTATCTCATTTATGTTGACACCCCGTCTCTTAGTTTCTTTAAGTCCTCTGCATCGAAAGGTTGTCTGGAAGAGATAGCTTTGAGCGATAAGACCGCCCATTGTAACACTTTAGTTTTTAAGTTTGTTATTGTTCCTTTTGTTGTTTTTATTTCTGGTGGTGTAACAATAAAGTTATCTAATCTTCTCGATCTATCAGTCAGAAGTAGAATATATCAAAAGGACGTACAAATGTATTAACCTGTAAAATAAACTACTGAATATGTATAAATCGCACAGGATATCAACAGGGTTGCCTAGCTCCAATGTAATGACTTTGTTAACAAATAAACTGAATTTTGAATTTTTCATAGATCATAAATATATAAATAACGCCCAACAATCACATACGTAGATCCTGGCCCCTAACTAGGATTCCCTGTATCTAGGGAACCAGGAACTATGAGGCCCATGGTCCCACAACACCCAGACACGAAACAAATGCTTGCGCTTTTTTTCTGTGCACAAACATTTGTCCCGTCGCGGGAATCGAACCCGTAACCTCAGTGATGTATGAGATTTGAGCCAACCTACCCAACCACTATACCACAGAGGCTGTCAAAATTCAACTTTGCATAGCTTTATGTTAATAAATGATTTGATTTGATTTGAATAGCGCGCATAAATTGCCTATTCTATACCACGCAGGACTAAATTAGCTAAAAGATTTATACTAGCTCATTACCATAGGTAGTTATGAGCTATTCATTAGATATCACAGCGTTAGCACTCGATGTGGCGGCGCCGAGCCTCTGGATTCTGGAATAATACCTAACTAGCTTCTTATTATTCTACTATTACCTACTTATTAACCCTTTGTCCGCCAAGGTCGGCTATAACCGACAAAGGAAAAAGTGCTACGCAGTCGGCTTGACCCCGATAAAAACGGGTTAGTCGCACAATGTCATTTCACTTTCATTCATTCAAATTTTGGACGTTTTGCAATACAGGCATTTCGGTCTTTGGTCTTTGGACTATTTGCTTTCTAGTCATTGTACGTCTTGGACGTAACACTTTTTGGACATTTTGCTCTTTTGACAATTTGCGACCCTTTGACATTATGCGCTTTTGACATTATATTACTATTATTATTAGCCTGGTTTGTCCCACTGCAGGGCAAAGGCCTCCCTACCCTTCTTCCACTCCTTACGGTTTAAGGCTTTTATGTCCAGTTTTTGTGAGCTTTTGACATTGTGACGCGGTGAAAACTAAGACCCGTAACAACGACACAAAAATGATTAGGTAGATACTAAAAGTAACTTAAATCAGCACAAAGTAGCTTTGCATGAAATAACGCTTTACCTCTTCATTATTTCTTTATCTCCTAGTACTTTGTTGATAAAGTTGTGGCGACCTCAGATGCCACATATCTCAACGACATGCTCATAGATGGCGCTGACATAAAGTAGCATAAATGCCCTTACAAAGTCAAGATTTGTATACAAATCCTGCATCGCGCAAACGAAGTTCGCACGACAGATAAGACCTATACAAGTTCCAAATGGGTTCTGTCGGACAGCTGTCCCTGGGACCACACCGGGCTCGGAAGATCTTCCTTATTAAATGGAGGCGCTACTACAGTGGAAACCAATACCTATCTCCACTATCCCCACTCCTCCATACTATCCACTAGGACATCCTAAACGTAAAAGATTAGGATAGGAAGAATAAAAAAGTATTTAATACATACATTTAATAACTTCGTACTTACAAAAAATACATGATCATTTACAATGTCTTATTTACATAAAATATATCATGCGCACATAATGGTGAATATTCGGTTACAGAAATATATCATTGTGTGTAATAAATTTAGCAATTGATGAAATATCTCTACACGTAAATAAAGATTGAAAATGTGTATTTACAATGAATTAACATGTTTTTCGTTAAGTATCGTCAGACCTAGCGCACTCCGCACTGTAGGTACGAAGCTACAAGTACATAGCCGGACACCGACGGCGGGTCGCGCGGCGTTACACGTGCCGCGGCAGAAGAGATAAGAGCGGCGCGATAGAAAGAGAGGCGCTCTGTAGGTTAATATGACTGGTAGGTATGCAGCGCTACGCAAGCTGAATTGAATTTTATTGTGTCATAGCAAGAGTCGCTATTTGTTTAAATTTGTTTGCGGAGTGATGCTTCTATCCCTTAGTATTCTGTGGTATCGTATACTATGAGTGTTTGAAAGAACCATGGAAGAGTCACATAAGACATCTTTCTTCTAACCTGAGAACAACCGATTTCTAGCAAAATTAATGCTATTGCAATTCTTGTAAACAGTTCAGTCGAGTAGAGTTACTAATCCTGTTTTTTACAAGCTTTTATTTTTATCTTGCAATGTTTGGGTCAATTTTTGCAAGTTGAATCAGAACCAATTCTCTCATCCTACGGAGTTGAAATTTTGCATACTTGTCAAAGTCCGATGACAATGCAATATTATGGTGACAGCTGATCTGATGATGGAGACGGAAAGTGGACAATAGAACTCCTTGACGGATAATCGTAAGCTAGTGTTTGGGCTCGTTTTAATCTACTCGCGGTTACGATTACGAATTTGTAAAAAGCTTGTCATGAAAAATATATTTTTCAACAAGATTCTTCTGTATTTAAATCCTAGTTTTTAGTAAATACTAGAGTCCTCATTGTCTCGATATAAATAGCTGGTTAAATAATATGGTTGCTTATCACGAATGTTTTTTAAGATACTTTAATCCGAATGGATTTCGTCAGCGACCTGTTGCCACTTCGCCACCATAGTCGATACGGTCTTGTGTTTGAGTCCCATCGATGTTGATATCTTCACCTGGAAATTGTGAAATTTCATTTTAATATTTTTGTTTTAAACTCTAGCTAGAGCGAGTGTGGCTCAGTGGTAGCATGTGCGACTTTCGATCTGACGCTCCCGAGTTCGAATCCCACT
The DNA here is from genome assembly GCA_951640565.1 of Petrophora chlorosata. Lineage (NCBI taxonomy): Eukaryota > Metazoa > Arthropoda > Insecta > Lepidoptera > Geometridae > Petrophora > Petrophora chlorosata. The sequence goes on along the minus strand of OX621199.1, from coordinate 1,011,069 downwards.
GGCCCCGCACCACTGACTTTCTTAACTTATGTGCGGATTTAACACTCGCTCTAAAATCGGTGAAGGAAAACATCGTGAGGAAACCGGCGTGTCCAAGAATATATCACAAAAATTCAAAGACATGTGACATCCACCAACCCGCACTGGGCCAGCGTGGTGGATTATGGCCCACACTCTCTCTATGAGGGAAGGCCTGAGTCCCAGCAGTGGGAACGTAATAGGCTGATGATGAAGACTAGCTGCGGGCCGCGGTTTAGCCCGCGTGGACTCACTGTCGTGATATAAAATATTCTATAATAAATATACTACCATCTGTATCTTTTTTATTATGGAACTGAGTGATGAGACGAGTAAGTCGTTCGCCTGATGGTAAGCGCCACGCCTGCCCATAACAATTGCAGTGCCACCCAATACCAAGAAAAGCAATGCGTAGCACTGCATTGCGCTCATCAACCCCGAGACATCAGATATTAAGTCTCATAATTATATGCTCAGTAATTTCGCTGGCTACAATGCCATTCAAACCGGAACACAGTAATGCTTGCGCACTAGTTTGGCGGCAGAATGATTGGCAAAGCGATGGTAGCTACCCACACGGCCTCCTACGAGAGACCTACCACAAGTAAATAGCTAGATAATGTGAATTGTTCTACGTAACTCAGGTTAACTTTACACACCTTACTCTTCTTCTTGCTAGTCTTCTGCTTGTCTTTCTCCCTCTCCCTCTCTTTCTCCTTCTCCCTCTCTCGTTCCCGGTCCCTGTCCCTGTCTCGCTCTGCCCGCGAGCGCGGCTCGGGCGGGGGCGGCGGGGGCGGCGGGGGCGGCTCGGGCGAGCTCGGCGCGGTGAGCGGGGCGGGTGCCTGCTGCTCTAGTTCCGCAATATCGTTGTAGAACGATAGAAGCTCATCGCCGATCTCTTGTTTGGGTTCCTGGGAATATTCATTGACGCTTTTTATTTTATTTTCATACATTTTAGTCGGTTTCAAATCAAATCAAAATCTCTATGTTCAATTTTGGCAACACAGCCGCACTTATAAACGTCAATTATTACAATGACTCTACCACCGTATCGGAAAAAGAACCACTACTCAGAAGATACGGTAAGAAACTGAGGGGTATTTAATTTTTTAGAGATATTGTTAAAAATTTTAGGCTTTCTACTATGTTATGTTTCTTATGTACCAGTTGATTACTTTGTAGAAGTGGAATGTTCCAATCATCATTGTCGTCTATGTAATTACTAACTGTATAGTATGCTTCTCTCATTAGAACAGTCTTTACGCGTAATTTGAATTTACTTTATCAAGGCGAAGAGAGCATTTATTGATTAAGCGCACCCGGAGCGAATTACAAGCGCACCCGAAGCGTTTTTAAGCGTACCCGGAGCGTGTTACAATGCACCCAGAGCGTGTTACAAGCGCATCCGAAGCGTGTTTAAGCGCACCAGAGCGTGTTACAAGGGCATTGTGAGCATGCTACAAGTGCGTTTGAGGCGCGCCGCGCTCTTTCATCTCTTTTACACTTACAGGCGGCAGCGGCGGCAGGTCGTCGCAGCCCGGCGGCGGCGGGTCGGCCCAGGCGGGCGGCGGCGGGGTGCGCGGGGCGGCGGGCGGCGGCGGCGGCGGCGACGGCGGCGGCAGCGGCGGCGGCGGCGGCGACTCCTGGGACATTGGTTCATTCATTCATTCTCATTCATCAATTCAGTCACATTGAAAATAAGATTTTGTTACAGCCCCAGTTATTATATGTACCTATAGGAGAGAGAACACGTACGAAAGTGACAATATAATATAGCACCCAAATATTGAGCAAACCAAATATTTAAATGTAATGAAGACAGATACAGTAAAACGCTGCATGATGGCAGGAAAGGGTTTGACCGAGTGAAGCGAGGTGTGACAACTTCATGTTTGTATGTAAATCTATAACTTAATTTTTGTGTACTTATGTAACGATCTTTTTCTACATAATTGCTCTAACGAGCAGCACACACTGACCGCCATCTGTTAACTCGTGAACTACAGAGTGGGTCTAACATTTGTTAACTTTAGCATTATCTTGTAATAAGTTTGTTTTGTTCTACTAGTGTTCTATTTAGACCATAATGTTAGTACTGTTTGTAGTTCCTAAATAAATAAGTATGAATGTCTGTTTGACTGACAATGTATCTTTTAAAAGGATCTTTGGATCTTGATGAGATCGTCTATTCTCTCCCACGAGAGCGGATTAACCTCAGGCGAAGTTGCGGGGGTAATTCAACGGAGAACCAAAGTCACCGACATAGCTCACAGAATTAGCCAGCTGAAGAGGCAGTGGGCCGGCCATATTAGCCGTCGTATCGATAACCGTTAGGGTAGACGAATTCTTGAGTGGAGCCTACGGGTTGGCAAACTTAGTGTAGGACGCCCTCAAGCTAGGTAGAGCGACGATCTTTACAGGGTGGCTGGTAGCAGCTGGATGAGAGTACCCGGGGATGGTGCAGCTTGAGAGGTCTATGCCTAGCTGTGAACTGCGACAGGCTGATGATGAAGTCGCGAGGCGGGCTGGCGAGTTTGGCCTAAAGATCAACAATAAAATTTGCAATTTCGAAGATGAGCTCATGTACTCCCTGGAGAGTCTTTTTTTGTGATCCCTCCTGCTCGCACCGAGCGCTTTGCTTCGACCTTCATAATGCGAACGGCCAAGGAGTGGAACTCTCTGCCGGCATCTGTGTTTCCGGATAGCTATAATTTGGGTGTCTTTAAGACAAGAGTGAACAGGTTTCTCTTTTCTAGGCGAGCGTGCTACATCTTCGACCGCATCGTCATTTAACAACAGGTGAGATAGCGGTCAAACGCAAGCCTATAAACGATAAAAAAATATATTTAAGAAACGTAAGACGAGCTAGTCGTTTGCCTGATGGTAAGTGCTACGCGTGCCCATAATAATTGCAGTATAACCCAGAGCTCTAATACCATAAAAAGCACTGCGTAGCACTGCACTGCGCTCTTCACGCCAAGACATCAGATATTACATCTCATAATTGCCCAGTAATTTGGCTACAATGCCTTTCAAACCGGAACACAGCTTTTGCTTGAGCTCATCTTTAATTTTTGAGATTTGGAGAAAATAAGGGCCCTAATTCACTATGACCACTAAGCTATTCCTTGCTTCGAAATCACGTCGATTCCTTAATTAATAAACGACATCTGAGACATTTGTATTCTCTATGACGCGTCATAGAGAATACAAGTTTTTCAGATGTCGACTTGTGGATTCAGGTGCCAGTTCTCTTCACTAGTTTCAGTTACCTTGGCGTCCTGTCCAGGGTGCGGCGGCGTGGTGGATATATCCATGTCCGTGTTAGCGACGGCCGGGTACTCCCACTGCTCGAACCCGTCCGCGTCTCGGACGTACCGGTAGCGGCCCTCGGACCTGCAGTGCACAAGGGAACCGGTACAAGCAACCGCACGGGATCGCGCCTCGCACGTCTAGATAGAAGGGCGGCAAGCTTGAGCTTATTGAGACAATTGTGATTGGTCAATGGATTATACAAGTCGTGCCGTGAACATGCTATGAGCCGTCTCGGGTAATTCCTTTGTATTGGTAATAAAAATTTCGTAACCGAATTTGGATTTGAAGTACTTCGTAAGAGATAAAAGACGGAATATCTAGGTTAATTCTGTTAGAAATCGCATGTTTTTGGCAGAATTATGCTAGATTATTTAGTGCTTTTGTGAATTTTTATATTTAAACGTAAACAAATGTGACTCAAGATTGCCTTCCAGCGACGGTCTAAAACATACGAGGCTCGCTTAGAAATCTAAAATAGAGAATTGTTTTAAGTTTATACTTAAACCCTTTCCTGATTTGTGTCAACTTTTCTATACATTTCGTTTGTAAGTAGACACAAACTCCTTCGTCCTACATCTTCTCTTGTATCGCGCAAGCCGATAGATCGGGAGTATCGGCTTACGCGGCATGAGACCTTCTGGAAAAGACCAAAGTGTACCATCTCGAATATTCCGGCAAACAAATGGTAAATAATTTGATGGTCTCACCGAATCCCCGGCGCGGAGGTTTCTTTCTTCCCGCGTCGCCTTGGCCATCTCTCTTCCAGCGTCTGATGTGGTTACTTCTTACAACTAATATTTGGAAGTACAAATCCCTCGAGTTTCATTACAAGAGTGAATTAAGGCAGTCCTGAGATTGGTTCTTGGGTTTAAACTAATTAGTAAAGAAAGTCATTTAGTTTAGTATGTTTTTATTTGAGCTGCTAACATCAGTTATCCAAAAGGAAGAGACGCTATATAATACTGATTTATATAAAATATTATATCATACATTTTATATGGTCCGCCTATCATTTTCTATTGAGACAGTCTTTAAAAATATTTAATATATTACCTGTTTATCTAGATGAAGATTAAAATGTAGAATTAGATACGTTACAAAAGAATTTCGACAACATAATTTCAAGTGAGTACAAAACAAAACATTATAATTTTCTTATATATAAAACTTACTTACATTTAACGGCAGAATCCCGGCGACCATTACAATATTAATGAAATGGTATAAAATAAAAATAAAGGCTTTTCTTTTCATTCAAATATTAAGATAATCCAACCGGATGACGTCACTTTGGCACCAAAACCGCTGCCACGATTCGGCCGTCAAGTGTACGGTAAGATCGGTGATACATACAAAACACCTAACAAATCAGTGTTTCAGACGCAGTAATGTCAATATCTGTGAAGCCGAACATAAACATATGTTTATTCATCAAAATGCATTAATTCCCGACTCATGCATTCAGAAATGTTTTCATATAATCAATTTACTTCTACCGCTTTTTTACATAATGTTATTCAATCCAATATTCACATTCTTTGCATAAATTATAGCAGACGACGTGCCTTTTCTAAAAATGCCACATTTACAAACTCGACGACATGGCGTTATTCGGTTGTTTAGTATTGCCCGAAACATCAGGGGATGAAGTGTTGAAGTACATCAAGGAAACACTTCATGGACGGATTCAGGGACAGATGGCTATGAGACTGTCGAGGCTGGAGTCGATTAGGACTACTGACTTCAAGTCCTATAGGCTCCTAGTTCCGGCGATGCATAAGGAACTGTTCCTCAAGTCTGACTTCTGGCCTGTAGGTACACCGGAGATACAGGGAGCTCTCTCACTAGCGATAATTGCATTGATATCAAATGTCCATCGGATTCTTAGTGTACATTCTGAAATTGTCAAATATGAAATGCAAGACACCATTTCCAAACTGTCGGGACCCAACGAAATAATGTATTGCCAAATATGAAATGCGAGACATTAGAAACCATTTTTAAACTGTCGGGACCCAACGAAATAATGTATTGCCAAATATGAAATGCGAGACATTAGAAACCATTTTTAAACTGTCGGGACCCAACGAAATAATGTATTGCCAAATATTAAATGCGAGACATTAGAAACCATTTTTAAACTGTCGGGACCCACCGTAATAATGTATTGCCAAATATGAAATGCAAGACATTAGAAACCATTTTTAAACTTTCGGGACCCAACGAAATAATGCATTGCCAAATATGAAATGCGAGACATTAGAAACCATTTTTTAACTGTCGGGACCCAACGAAATAATGCATTGCCAAATATGAAATGCAAGACATTAGAAACCATTTTTAAACTGTCGGGACCTAACGAAATAAATAATGAATTGCCAAATATGAAATGCAAGACATTAGAAACCATTTTTAAACTGTCGGGATCCAACGAAATAATGCATCAATAGGAGATCGGACAGTAATCCAGAAATAATGTAAAATGTAGTTAGAACGAATGTTTGTCGAACCAGAAAGATCATCCAATCAATATTTTTGTGAAATAATAATGATTTGTTTTGTACATTAGATAACATGAAACCAGGCTATATGAATTATTTAAATATAATACCTGCAGAGTGAAAGAGTATGAAAAATTGTCACTTCATTACTTTATCATAGAGCATTGTGATGACGGTGATTGTGACTCATTTTTGGATACAATAGCACAGTATTTTACTGAGAAAAACATTAAACTGATTGAAGAGAACACTCCGATGCAATATAAAAACAGGTTGTGGCATGAGCTCAGTTTAGGCGTATTACGACTACAACATTCTATAAAGTTAGCCAATGTCATACTACAGATGGCTATGATCAGGGGAGCCAAAACCCCAGACAAAAGCAACGAAGAGAGGTCGGAAATTAGAAACTAAAGTGATAGAAACAGTGGAAAAGACACTTGGTAGGAAAGTGAAGACCTGCGGATTATTTATTTCCTCGTGTTCAGACCAAACCTGAGCATATCATTTAAAATGTATAATTTAAGTAAATTTAACTTTAAGTACTAGCAACACTAAATAATGTGGAGATGATTTTCGTGCTATGGCAACATCTTCTTTCTCCATAATTCAATACCAACGGCAGTGCTCTGTAAAATTAATTACATAACATAAGAATAAAGACCTATTTCAATTCAATCCACGCATCTTTCATTTATACACCTCGCAATACCATTTCATAGCTGGTTCACCAGATGCTATTATTGACAATAAAGTATGCGTTGAAATAAAATGCCCCACCAGTGAAAAAACATATAAAAATTATTTGAAAGATAATAAAGTGACAGAAAAATGTATGGCACAAACACAAATTCAAATTTTGTCACAAATTTGAAAAAATGTTGCTAACTGGGAATTTAAAGTCAACAACCATGTTGAATGTTGTTAGTAAGCTATAATGAGGCTTTAGTAAAGCACTATATTTCAAGTTCAACTCAATTTTGGAAAAAATATGTATTCTATATGAAAGTTCAAAATAAACTAAGATTCTAACATTTTAATGGTTTTATTTATTTAATGTCATATTAAGCACATATAATAATTCAATAAATAACTAACTGTACAAAGCCCTTCCCTTTCTCTCCATCAGCTTTCTACCACCAGTGACGTTCTTTCCACTATGGAATCAAAGATTTGACGGTGGGGACAAATGGAATAATAAAGAGCTACCTATATTCCCTTTCTCCTCACTTGGTTTGAAAGATTATTTTCAGTATGGTTGAGCTTTTGTTAGGTTTTTCCCTTTCTCCCTACTGGTGGGATAAACCTGACAAACCGGCATATTATAACAATGTTAGAGACATGCCGGAATATTTAAGAAAAATAATATTTTAATCGCTAGAGCATTTGTGCAAGAGTATGTAATGCACATAAATAATAGAAAGTATTTTTAAACTGCCGCGCCCCAACGAAATAATGCATTGCCAAATATGAAATGCAAGACACTAAAAACCATTTTCAAAGTGTCGGGATCCTACGAAATAATGTCATTGCCAAATATGAAATGCAAGACACTAGAAACCATTTTAAAAGTGTCGGAATCCAACGAAATAATGTCATTGCCAAATATGAAATGCAAGACACTAGAAACCATTTTAAAAGTATCGGAATCCAACGAAATAATGTCATTGCCAAATATGAAATGCAAGACACTAGAAACCATTTTAAAAGTCCACAAACCTGCCCCGTTTACTACCCTGAACGTCCTTTATACTGTAGGCAGGAGTCTACAACAAGTAACATAATAATAGCATAGCATTCCTCACACATATGAGGAATACTTCATTAAATTGTTGAAATCTAAAAAATCTAAAAAATCTGGCCTAACATGAGTGAAAACAACGCTATTTATGATGAATAGTAGTTGACTTTTCTTATTTTTCTTTACTTTTATCGAGATGAGTAAGAAAGGGACCAAGTTAACGACTGTTTTACCATCCATCGAACAAAGCCATATCGTGAATCGACATAAACATTTTTCGGCGAACCATCAGGGAGACGGGTCTGCCATCTTCCTTGCGATAGTAGCCCACGTGCGGTCAGAATCAGCTTCAAAAATTTATTCATTTGCTTTATTCATGTATATTTCGGCGTTCACAGTAACATTGACTGCAGGTCAGGGTACTAACAAAAGCTTGGACAGGTATTAAATAACAATTTATGCCTTGGACATTATACTTTCGGATGCACTGTAATCTACAATACCTTTTGTAAAACTAACTTATCCTATCAGTCAGTAAATGAAGTGCACCGAGGACATACGAGGTCGTGGAATGAGGCACGCTTCAATGTCCGCGATTAATCAACCCCTTACCTACTATCCATATCTTAGTTCAGTCCTATCGGATAAGTAACGGTTCACAGTTCTTTTTACAGAAGACCTCAGCATCCTATCACGGCGTGATATAAGGTCGGGGATCAGATATATAAGAATCCTCTCATGTCGACCCCAAAACGTCCTCTGCTATCGGACGCTCGCACGATACGTCCTCAGTTCTAACGGATGCTCGCACGAAATGTCTTGAGTTCTAACAGACACTCGCACGAAATGTTCTCAGTTCTACCGGACGCTCGCACGAAATGTCCTTTGTTCTAACGGACGCTCGCACGAAATGTCCTTTGTTCTAACGGACGCTCGCACGAAATGTCCTTTGTTCTAACGGACGCTCGCACGAAATGTCCTTTGTTCTAACGGACGCTCGCACGAAATGTCCTTTGTTCTAACGGACGCTCGCACGAAATGTCCTTTGTTCTAACGGACGCTCGCACGAAATGTCATTTGTTCTAACGGACGCTCGCACGAAATGTCCTTTGTTCTAACGGACGCTCGCACGAAACGTCCTGAGTTCTAACAGACGCTTGCACGAAATGTCCTCAGTTACAGACGCCTCGCACAAGTCCTCGTTAAAATATCCTGTGTTTCGGACTAAAGTCCTCCTGTTTCGGACCAAAGCCCTTCTGTTTCGGCCAAAGTTGTATGTAGTGGTGTCACGTAGTTGCGTCCACGCGGCGGCGGCGGTCAGCCGCACGGTACCGCGGGGCTATGTAAGAGCGGGGGTATGTACCTATGGAAGGCGCAGCTCCAGCCCGGCGGCGCGGCGGCGCGCTCGTGCGCCGCGAGCGCCGCCGCCGCGCTCGCCGCCCAGCGCCGCCAGTACACGGCCGACAGCGCGCCGAAGCGGAACGCTGACACCAGCGTCTGGGGAACGGAGACACTTTGTTACAAATAAATACTTTCCACCAAAATATCCATAGGTACCAAGCTACACAACTCCAATGAATCAGATTAAATACAATCAACAAAGGCAGACAAACGGTCGGACTATAGTTGCAGTAAACGCTCCTTCTTATACACAATCAACAATCAGTCACTTCCAGTCTATTAGCTACCATCCTATGGATTCTATTGACTGTTGGTTTTAAGAATCTTTTTCGTCTTACGTCACACGTAAATTCACCTATAATTTCAAATTAATTGTTCAAGGTCGTTTTCCCGAAGTGCCTGTGTTATGAGAGCCGTTGTGTACATGAGGAATATTTAGCTGAAAATAATACTGCATGTGCAATACCATGCGAAAAGGTTTAAAATAGCTCACCTGCATCTGAATCAACATTTCCTGCACGGGCGACACCATCCCAGGCTGCACTTGATTCAAGTACTTTAGTTTAGCTTCCACGACCTCCGTCAAATCATCCAGATCATCATCCTTCTTTTCCTCATTCAACGTTTCCCCTTTTGTGAACATCAAACCTTTCCCGTAGCTGACTGTGTTGGTCTTGGGAGACTCTGCACTTTCTTCTTCCTCTTTAAAACCTAAACCTACTCTTTCTGTCGAAAAGCCTTCAATGTGTTGCGAGTATTTAGTTGTGTATGAGGGAAGTTCAGATTTCTTTCGCTCAGGCAGGACAGAGTTAGATATCCGTAGCTTCTTACGGGTTGGTTTCTCGACTGCTTCGCTTGGATCCGAGAGGTAGACGTTGGCTTTCGTCTCCGGAGGAAGAGGTGGTTGTTCAGGTTTGCTGTCCTGTTCAGGCTCTTCCATTTTGGCCACACTGGGGAATAAGGTTGTTGAATTGGCACTAGGGAATAGAGTTGGAACTAGAGGACTAGGCACTGAGGTTTCCTCTATGTTTTTACTACTAGGAAACAAAGCCTTTGCTTCAACCGGCGTGTTTGTGCCACTTTTATTTGCGGGCGTAAGTATGCCACTTCTAGGAGAATCCCTTGGACTGTCAACACTGTGTTTGGAATCCTCATCAAACATATCAATTTTCTTTTTCTTAGGCAACTCTTTCTTTTCAATTTCATCTAGAAGATCATCAATGTCTATACTCTTCTTGTCTTCACATTTAGCTGGTGAGGCAGTGCCAGATCTAGTTTCGTCTCTGATGATTTTATCAAGGCCTGAAGGTAGCTCTCCGCCTAGTTTTTCTAGTAGCTTGGCTTTGTCTTTTAGCCTTTTTAGTAGAATATTCTCATCTTGGCTGTCTTCATTATCAATCTTTGATGACTTCTCCTGTTTGAAACACATTGGATGATTAATATTGATAATAATTGATAATGTATAAGATACATTTATTATTTTATATTTTAAATGTTCAAGGTCACCTCAGATTGAAAACTTTAACCATCACATTGCTTGATAACATATTTCACCCAAATTAAGAATGCCCATAGTCTAACTCGACTTGTGGCATGTTTTTATTTCATTTTGTTTATATAAACATGACAGAAGCATGAGAGAAAGACCAAATGGAACCATGTGAAATCATTTCGGACGAGATCATTTCAGATGGGTTCCCAACAAGGTTGAAAAGTTATTCTGTAGCAGTATTCAGAGATTTTTCTCATCATTGGTGCCAGTCAATTAAATTACAATAAATCGAAAACTACCTAAAACTTTTTAAGAATGGGACTGTTAGGTATCTCCATGAATGAAATTCTCATTGAGATTTTACAAAAACTTTTGCTTGTGGTGGAGGCGGGCGCATGAAACATAGTTGACATTTAAATTTCCAAGATCACAACATTTATAACAACAATGTTTGCAACAAGTTTTGAAATGAATATAACAAGTCTTTCATGACAACAAATTTGAATACAAGAAAATATCTCACCTCTTCTTTTACCCCATTTCCTAGTTTAATTTGCGGTACAGGTGACTTTGGTTTTTTAGTCAACAGCTCTGGTGGTATTTCAGGTCCAATTGGGATGGAGTAGTTCTGGTTAGGTGGCAGTGTGGGTCCATACTCCACTGGCTTTTCGACAGGCTTCGTCTTGGCCTTCTTGTGGGGATTCTTAGGAGTCTTAGGAACCTGTGGCTGCTTGACTGGTAGTGGAGGAGGTAAGGTCGGCTTCTTTACTGGACTTTCTGGTTCATGGTCTGATTCTGAGTCTGAGTTGTGGTAGGATGTGATAAGTTCTATCTTCCTGAAAAATTAAAATTAGCATGTCAATAAATCTAATGTTCGAGTAATTAACAAAGCCTGGTTCTTGGATAGCTGTAAGCCATTATTAAAAAAATATTACATTTTCGCTCTACCTTACTCATACATTAAAGGAGGGTGCCTTTTTGTCAAAGCTCATCCGAATTATTTTAAAATGCGCAACGCAGATATTTCCAGACAAAAGCAATCAATGTTTACCCACCTCCTATATCACCCTTCTTGTTATAAAGATATTTATAAGAGAAATGTCCACATATAATATGTGTATTTTAATTTATAATTTGATACCAATCAACATTAAAATTGTAGGTGACATGAAATTAAAAAAAAACCTTAAGTGACTGGCTTTTAAGCAACTGTTTTTATAGTGTTAGGGAATTTATCGATTTTTGTCATACAAATAATATTAAGTGCTAAATATTTGCACGTCTGCTTGCAGGCTGAATACTAATGCTTATAACTTATAGAGACCTGTATATAATAATTATTTTTTATTCTAACAAATAATGATTGATTTTGATTTTAAACATTTAATGTGTAGTTTTTATGTTATATAGTGAACATGAAATGTTTACAATTTTTAACTATTTAATAAAGCGGAAATATATGAGTTAATAGAGCAAATAAATGACTAGCAGGGTGATCATGTATCTTTAAATTTGTCAGGTAATCGATACAAGCACATTGAAATCAAGACATAAAAAGTTACATGATTGCAGTTTATTGATTGAAATAAATTTCTATTGCATGTTAGTCCGCAACATGCAGATGTTTTTGTAGAAAGGTGGTGTAAGAATATATTTTTATGTATTTCATCAATGTCATTCAAAATACCTACTCGTCCTATATTAATACTAACATGAGTATTATTCATTATTTGATTTAATAACTAGCTACTTACTCATCCTCATCATCACTATAACACCTCTTCTTATTAAAGGGGGTGTTCTTATCCACCCCCTTAATCGGCCTAGCTGGCTTCTTGATAGACGCTGGCTTGGAGATCACTTTGGCATGCTGCTTCTCGGCTAACGCTTGCTGGTAAAGTTGCCATTCTTCTGCAGAAACTTCAGTAGAACCTTTCAAAAAATGTAAGATTGAATTATAGACAGCACCCTAGGAACTAGAATAAAGATATTTAATAACACAGCTAGGACTCACGTAGTTAGTCCAATTGGTCGACCTAGGTTTCGAGCAACGCGGCTACCACTGGCGCCGCGATCTCGCAGCGTAAGCTCGCCCTGAAGAAGAGCATCGGATATGCTCCAAACCTAGGTCGACTAATTCGACTAACTATGTGAGTCCTAGCCATGTTATTAAACATTTATAATGAATCAAACTCAGGAAAACTTTCATACTAGAATAAAGATGTTTGATGCAGTTGTTAACCAACATGTTACACAGTAGTTTCATATTATAATGGAATATTTATGAACTGCCAAAACATGTTTGGAAAGTGGATCTGGTATCTAAGGTTTCTATCTGCCAATTGATAGACTGACTAATATGTTTCCAGTAAGGAACAATTTTAAAACATAATCCAGTATTATGTTAATCAGATAGAAGCCCCTAAAATACCATAACAAACATACCGGCTGCGTTTAACTGCTGCTGTGCCAGTTTTAATGCTAGCAGGTACTCCGGTGGTGCCTCCCATGTCACGGCGCTTGTCTGCTGGTTCCAGTAATAAGTGAAGCCACTAGTCTCATCATAGCATGCTGACCAAGCTGTGAAAGAAAAAAAATTGGTATGGAGATAGCAGACTGGAACAACATATAACAATAAACATACTTAGTAATAAAGTCAAATATCATTTATTAAATAGGCACAAAAGTGCACTTTTAAAGGTCATAAACACATGATACAAATAAAATATATTAAAAATTGTAACTTATGTTAACATGACTTTGAAAAAAAAGGTAAGTATGTTTACCCATTTCTTTCCTATACTCAAATTGAAGGATTAATGTATTATTAGACATGTATTGTACAGATAGAAAGACTCGCCTTGATTTATGGTTTTTAGGTGCAACCTAAAGCAGAGTAGGATGCAGGAAACTAAGTTAAATGCTTACATGACATAAAGACACATAATACACCAATCAATTATTATTATTATTATTGTTTTATTATTGTGACTGGAAAAGAAACTTATAAGGAAAATTTTAATACCTAACCAAAGATTGTAACTAACAAATCACTAAATTGAGATGATAAAAGAACCTATTGCCTGATTTCAACACTGCTGCCAAGCTCAGCGAGAATAGATGCCCAGAAAATCGATCGCACTCAATCAACAAAGGCGTGATTCATCATTTGTATTGCTAAATTTTAGAGGTAAATGCGGATTTAAATATCAGGTGAATAGTCTATCATTCAAAATGCTTTACAATGACATAAGGGTACGAGAAGGGAATTTAACTTCTGTACTTACGGCAATGCGGAATCGGGGCAGGATGAATGGTAGCCGAAGCTCCCGTACTGATTCCTTGCGCTGATGCTGCATTATGGAACGTAGCTGACTCCGAAGCATACATGTGAGGCTTCTTTATGGCCGTCGGTTGTCCTTCATCCGATTCGTCCCCGGAATCACCATAGGTTCCGATCAATCCAGCTAGAGCGTTGGCTTTAGCTTTACTCATTTTCAAGGTTAGAATATCATCACATCACAAGCCTGTTAACAAATAAAAAGATGTACCACAAAGGTACGAAGAGACTGAGTAGTTGATTTACAAAAAAGTATTTTTGGAAGGAATATGGTATTAACGCTTTCAGAAATTGAGATGAGTTTTAGTTTAGAGATGGGCGAGTCTACTCCGAGAAACGAAAACTCCAAGCCGAGATCTTTTGGTTAATTGTATCGACTCGATTGTGCAAAAGTTTCGATCTCGAAGATTCGCGATTAATTTATTTTGTTTGTTGTCGAATCAGTCGAGAGTGTGACGTGTGAAGTGGCCACTGGCCACGTTCTTAACATTTGCGATATATTATAAGGATATAAGGATTTATAAAGGTAGTGACTAGTAAGGTCTAGTCTAGAGGAGGACTACTAGCTAATGAAAACGTGAAGCGAGGTTACCGAGTTTATTAACACGATTATTTTACTAAGTCAGAGGTTTCTCGGATGCGAGAAGCCTTCTAGACTAGTATAATAATATACTACCACTTTGATAGTAATTCTACCGCCAATTAGTAGTGTGCCATTATAAGTGTGTTCTGGTTTGAAGGGCACTGTAGCCAGCGAATCCAAGCCTGTGAAGCCAGAGTATTGTATCAGGCACGGGTATTGTATGAAAATTAAAAACATGAATCAGTTTATAAAAAAATGAGCACTTTCCTAGTTTGTCATATGTTATAACTTCCCAAAATTCAATTCTTATCGACTGGTGCAATAATGCAGGTTGTTTTGCTTTTTTTTTTCAAATTCAATGTGTTAAAATAATGTTCTTAGTATGCTGTATGTTATCGACATGTCACAATTTGACCAAAAGGTAACATTTTTACAAGATTTTTGAACCAATGAGATGTAGAAGTAGTCTTCATATAACGAATGTACATTATAGACATATAATGCGTATCTGCATAATATATGTCATTCTGTAAGAAAAGGTCTGTGCTGGTTAGGTTTTTTTCAGTACACTACTTTTAATACCTACACACTACAAAACACGTAAACATGAGATCGAAAAACATTTTGTTTGTATAATCTAGGAGCGAGATGATTGTGGACTCGACGGTAATTTTGTACATAAAATATATGCATCGACTGCGCTTCTTTCGATTGTTATATATTTCGAATACGTCATTCGCCCATCGCTAGTTTTCCAGTAAATGTGGATAGTCTTTGGGTAGAGTTGAATTGTGTCAAGTACTCTATGGTAAGTCAATTTGTAAATCATAGATAAAATAATTACAACTGCGTCCACCCAGACCACAGATTACTGATATGTAGCAATAACCCAGACCACCGGACTCAGTTCGCTTCAAACCATGGACTTGGTCCACTCTCTGAAAAGAACCACGTTCGACCGTCTGGAACCTTGTCTGCCGACTCTGATCTTATTTTATATTTTAGGTCTTTGATGAAAAAAAGAACGTACGCTCTGTAAATTACTGATCTATGTTGTAGCCATTTTAGATTTTGTGTACTCTGTGGCAGCCATTTACGCCACATCGTTTACGTTTCATTCTAAGTAGAAAAATTAAGTTTTTGTTAAAAAACATATTTCCGTTATTAGGCTGCCGTGAAGAACGATAGAAAGGTAGATAACGGTTTATTATTACATAATAACATGCAATTATTACAAAAAAGAAAAAACAATAATTTAAATAGCTGAAGTGTTACAATGGGCGGTCTTATCCCAAGCGATCCTTTGTTTATTCTCTAAACTAATGTAGTTAATGACCTCGGGGCTGACGACCGCAATGCGGTGCTACGCAGTACTTTTCATGGTATTAAAGTGCAATTGTTATGGGCAAGCGTGGCGCTTAAACTCAGGCAAACGTCTTTATCATCCAGTTGCTTAATTAAGAAAAATATGGTGGTCTGGTGTTATAAAAATATAAGGTGCCTACTTAAAATCTTATTTATTTACTTATCTCTATTTTAAGTCGTAAAATTTATTAGGTAGGTATAGTGCATATACCTACCTAATATATATAAATATATATATACATATAATGCACATCTATTGTTTATTAAGTAGTATAGTAAAACGAAAGTAGCTGGTTAAAAATAAATTCAATAAAAACATTATTTCTGTTTATTTTAAATTATTTATTAATAAAAAATCCTAAGATATAGGCACTTCTTGTATAAAAGGTAACAATATTTTATTAAAATCTAAAACTTGAATATTATAGGTATTCTGTAGAAAGGTAACTTTGAATCACGATTTATTTCTCTAACATGCTCCTCACTCCTTGTCCTCTTATTCTTATAAAACGTTAAAGATTAAATTTAATATACATAATTACAAGTTTAACATTGGTTTCATCATATGGTATAACAACATAAAGTAAGCAACATTATTTTAGATCAGCTGCTATCAGACCAGCCGGCCTACCCACAGGTGACATCAAGCGCCAAAATCATAAAAATACCTAAGCACTTTTAGTACCAAATACTTAAGTTTGTTTAGGTAAGTGTTGTAGAGCTACTAGGTACAAGTTGTAGTACTTAATTGCTGCTAGGATGTGGTCCACTTAATGGTAGATCCGGTCAAGAAATGTAATTAATCTCATTCGTTTACCTCCACCTCTACCAGTTGATGATAAACTTTCATTCACACCGCAAGACATGAAATCCAAAAATGATCCAAAATAAGATATGACCTAAAGGACATCGTATCCAGCCAGTAAAAAAAAACAATACATGAACGTTATGCAGATTGGTCAATCTAAACAAAATACACGTACGGCGCCTATGTGACATCCTCTGGGTAAGCATAATGAAAGAAAATAATTATACATAATTCAGCAAACAAAAAACAAAGTTATATTTCGTTTTGGTACACAATTAGCTTCTAAAAATAAAGTATTTATCATTCATATTATAATGATAAATCGAGATATTATAATCGAGATAGATCGAGAATTAGAAATTTATTTAGTAACGGGATATTTACCACGTATTAGTTTTGTTTTGAGTTATGACATCAACAACCCATCCGCAAAAACTTTAGTATCTTCGTGATCATGGTGCTTGCAACAGTGCCGTCAAAAAATAAACTTGGTAGGTACATATCCTGTGCCTAAATCTAATTCTAATGTCAGTGACCATAAAAGTTTAAAAACGCATTAGTTATGAAGGTAGACACTTAAATAAAATTAGGATTCTAAATATAAATCCCTCACGCGCTATACGCACATGTTTCATTGATAAAAGTGCATTTTATGAATGAAATTGATGTAAACAAGCGCATGAGGAAGAAACTGTTATTTTGGCTTGTCGTGTTACATAATTATTGTTTTAAATAGGTATGTATAGAGACAGTTAAGTAGGATTTTTACTCTTGCATCGTCGTACATATCAGTAAAATATGGCTTTACATAACCTATGCTAGTATTATACATAATGTAGGTACATACGGCAAGCTTTATACTTTCAAAAGATTTGTTTGTTTCACTCACGGCGGATTTAGGTAAGTAGGTAGCACCTAGGTTAATTGTTTGCAGATTGACTGAACAGATTTCGATGCGAGTTACGGAAACAAAGGATTTCTCGCGCAGGTTTTTTGTTGGCGCACCGTCAGGGTTAGCAAACATTTAAGTAGGTACATTTTATTTTACTTTTACATTGTACAAAAATCTGGTAAAAGTAAAAAAGTATTCAGCCATAGGACGATCTGTAACTTAAAAATCTTTGAAAGTATAACTCCACCATTTAAAACTACCCACAATTCGTTACCGCTTGACAATACAAGGTTCACAGGACCCCGGGTTCAGGTACGCAGGGTGGCATTGAGGACAAGCCGGGTTCTCACCGTAGCTCGCCCTGCCAGGCCGCGATATGCCCACTTGGAACGAAGTCCGAGCATCGTCGTTCTCGTAACCAGGATGAGGTTTGTCTAAAGGAAACACGTAATCAGGAACGAAGTAGGAGCTAATATTGTACTCAGTATTCTTTGGCTCCGGGGTCTGCTCTATATCTGCCGGTGTCGGTCTCGGTGCGTCTCTAAATGGACTCCTTCCTTGCGTAGCTCTAGGCTTCTGGATATTGGTAGAGTTCACTGTGTCGTTGCTGACCTTTGGCGGCTCCAAACCGAAAGCTGGGACGGCCCACTTCCATTCATAATAAATAGGCGGACCTTCAGTAGTTGTAGCTATTTGAGAGTAATCTGTTTTTGGCGGTGTCAACACTCTGCTGGGCTCAGGAATGCTACTACTGGCCTTCGTAGACTGAGTTGGCTTGACGTTGACGTTATCAAACCTAGTTCCGTCAGTGATTCCTTTTTCGTTTGTCCTTTGCACGTTATTAACGTTGCTATTCAAGTTCTTGTTCTTTTTCAGAGATCTATCGTCTTCAGAGCTGACCTGCCCTTCTGGAAGATGTTTATTGATGTCCATGATTTCAGTTTTAGTCATGGACGTCTTAAAAGAATCGGGCGAGTTCGGATCGAAGCGATTGATGAAGTCGACGATAGGGTCTACTGTTATTTTCATTCGGGCATCGATTTGGATGTCTTCGTCTGAGTTTGACTCGGTGGTTGGTGGTAGTGGAGGACTGAGCTCTCGAGAGGGAGGTGTGACATTCGAGATCGCTGAACTAACAATGGATTCTGTAGTCCGCCTGTCGTTGACCGGACGTATTGTTGGTCCAGGTTTATGAGAGGCGGCTCCGGCTATGCTGTCCTCGTCTTCGGTGGTACCACGATTGGTTCCAATGCTAGTTCCGAAGCTGGTTCCAAAGCTGGTGCTGGGTTTCTTGGTGGACCAGGAGGTGGGTGGGCGGTAGTTCTGCTTGGCACTATCGAGCCCGTTGTTGTCTCCGCCTGTTATGGAGTCAGCGATGCCTACGATGCTGTTGCCAGGGTGAATGGCGAACTGAAAAGAAATAAGTAAAGATATTTTAAAATATGGTTAAGTTTTATCGCTTGCAACAAAGTTGGTACCTAGCCTGAGTGGCTTTCAGGATTCAAGGGAAGTAAATTTCAAAAGATTTGCTTTATGTAAGTATGTTCAGTTAATAGTTAGGTAGGTATATTTACTTAGAAAAAGTCATAACCACAATGACTCTACCAGCGTATCGGAAAAAGAACTACTACCCTTGCACCTCAGTTTTTCTATCTTCTAGAAGATATGGAACAGGTGCATTTTTTAGAGCTTATATTACAATTTATTGGTTTTCCCAAAAGGAACTCCAAACCAGAAAACAATGAATGCAATTGTAAAGCATGAGGAGTTACCTTGGACTCAGCCTCCTTTAGTCCGTCGTAGTAGTTGCTGTTGGGCGGCACGGACAGAATGTCTGGGCGCGGCGTGCGCTGGCGCATCTCCTCGTCTGACACGAACGGTTTGTCGCGCTGACCTGAAAGTCAGACATACAAACACTTAGGTACTAAGAGCAGTATACAATGTAGAGAATGCAAGCTGTGCTAAATACACAGTCAGGTAGAGATATATTACGGCCGTACCGTAAATTACAAAATACAAATTTCTTTATTGGAATAAAAAAATGGGAAAAAATATGATAATAATAATACCGTAATTTTAGATTTTTATTTGACATGTTTATTTCATTTTTTTTTTATTTTGTTGATTTTATTTCTTTTGTGATTGTAATAATTTTGATCACATTTTTTTATGTAACTGAATGGCGAGACGAGCTGGTCGTTTGCCTGATGGTAAGCAATACGCCAGCCCATAACAACATATGGACCAAGTCTGAAATAAATAATTTTAATTTGATATTATTGCAAAAATATGTGTTAAATCCTACTAAACACACACACGAAAGAAGAGACAACCCACAACCGTACGGTGTGGCGCAGGAGTACTGGAGGGCTGACCACAACCGTACGGTGTGGCGCAGGAGTACTGGAGGGCTGACCACAAATAAATTAGGACAATAGCCAGGAGAAAGAAGAAGATGTGTTAAATCCTACTAAAAATGGCACAAACTTTAGGTTTAAAATAAAATAATTAATGGGTACCTACATGAAAACAACTTACAAACTAAGTTACAATGGGCGGACTTATCGCTAAAAGCGATCTCTTTCAGTCCTTTGGATGGAGCTAATTAACGGAGTAAGAGGGGTCAGCGGTGTAAATAAAATAATAATAAATCCAAAGGTTGTCTGGAAGAGATCGCTTCAAGCGATAAGACTGCCCATTTCACTACCATAGTTAAGGACTGTGTTATTGTTTATTTATTTATATTTATAATTTATTTTAAAAGAATTTTTCTATTCTATTCTAATAAATGTTCTTAATATCCTAAATTTAAATACAAGTAGCTATAATAAATATTGTGTATGTTTTGCGAACATGCTTTTATCATATTTTCCGATTTCACCTAATAATTTCTTCGACACTAAAAATTGTAATTCAAGACCGTTATCTAAACGCTAAAGAAATAAAGTTAATGGCAACTAAACCCAGTAATCAGACACTATAATCGCCTGCGGTTACGCTTCACACCATAACCGCATTGTTGACTGCAGGAGGCAGCTGGAATTACATCCATTACATCATAATTATCACCTGGACCTTCGCGAAAGTCACCTGGAATCATTGCCAGGTCACGGGCACAGACCTTGACAGAGGGACGGTGCATGTAGTATACGATTCAGTGTAGGCGTTAGAGCTTGTTCTTTTCTAAATGTTAATTAATTTTTAGGCCGATGTACGAGTAGGTATTGGATTTTAAAACAGTTTCGCACTATTCTTCTCCAATTAATTGAGCTTAAAATCACTTAGCAAAATTTCAGATATCTCGAATCTGCGCATGAAAATCAATGAATATTGGTTTTCACAATATTTATAAGCTCTTTACAAGCTTTTATTTAACTTGCAATGTTTGGGTCAAATCTTGCAAGTTGAATCAGAACCACTTCTACTTATCCTACGGAGTTTTAATTTTGCATATGTACTTTTATAATCGTAAACTACTAGTGTTTGGGCTCATTTTAAATCTGCTCGCGGTTCCGATTACGAATTTGTTAAAAGCTTGTCTTGAAAAATATATTACTTGTTTAGAATACTAAAAAGTTAAATATGAATACTAAAAGTTAAATATGAAAATTTTACAAGTTATTTC
Organism: Petrophora chlorosata; assembly: GCA_951640565.1. Lineage (NCBI taxonomy): Eukaryota > Metazoa > Arthropoda > Insecta > Lepidoptera > Geometridae > Petrophora > Petrophora chlorosata. The sequence goes on along the minus strand of OX621199.1, from coordinate 989,988 downwards.
TTAACACGGTAAAAAAAACTGTAACCGCTCTCATTTTTGAAAAAATTAAAATATAAAAGAATTATTAGTTCAAGTTCTTAATTTTTCGTCACGATCATGACTTCATGACGCAGAATTCACTGGGTTATTATGACATGCGATCTTATTATTTTTATCATTACTACTGTTGGAAAGCTGGATCATGACCCGGTTATGGAGTAGGGATGAAATCATACAGAGTAACTTTACTTAAACACCCACCCACCTCATAATTTCATGACCAAGTTATCAACGAACAAGGAAGCATGCATCACATTAACACGTAGATATGTACACGTCATACAAGCTAAGCTATTTATCACGTAGCTACCAAATAGCTTCAACATTGTTACGTAAAGTTCGGAAGTGGTCGGGCAAGGTCCGAAGCAGTCAAGGGCGGTCAGCTGATTGCGACCATTGATGTAATGTTAGATAATGTGCAGGTACGGTATCAATAATAAGTAAGTAAATTTTTGTACCATTTCGCAATAATGATTTCAATAACAAGGAGTTTGAAAGAAGCAAATGTCAAACTAGTGAATAATAACATGGTTCTAAAGTGTATAGGTACTTATCGTTGAGCCTGACTTCATGTGTGAAGTAACGCATTCTCCTTTGTGTGTATGATTGCATGACATTTCGATTCAATGGTTCGTTAAATATAGATGGATGGGTTTATTAACGCCTTGGATTGAGCTCGAATTGTCTTTTTGAAATGTTTTTGTGGTTGTTTTGTATATTTTAGATAATATACTCATTCAAAGCTACCTATTGTTAATTTAGATGTAATTTTAGAACTTTGTAATTATCTTCAGCAAATAGTAGGTAGTTACTTGGTACATACCTACTCGTATAGGTACTTGGAGGTAAAACTTAGTCATGTAATCAACATCTATTCAACAACGGATATGGATTAAGAGGACAAGAAAAAAGATTAAAAGTCACCCTGGGACATGGAATAATGAGTTTGTCACACCAATAAACACCATGTATCTTGGTGTAAAGTGGGGGTAAAAACTTGGGCCAAGATATACCTATCTCTAAAGGAAAAACCGCTATTTTCACTGTCTACAATTAACTCCTAGATGCTGCGATGGCGATGGTAGAGTTATGCAAAGGCTTCCTTCCTACATTAATATTTAGTAGCCTATTCAAGATGCACAAAACTTGCATTGGTTACGCTAACATCATCTGGGCAGGCTTAATACCAGTCCTAAAAGGTGTACATTACCAAGTTATAATTAAAGTACCTACAACGAACGAATGAATATGTCCGCATGTGAGAAATACTTGAACATAACGGCTAAATTTGATAAATATTCGATATGAGGCTTTTTACCTTAGCTGATGTAATGCCTTTTGCATATTCTATACCTATGGATTTAAAGACTGATGCATTGGACGCTTGTATCTTTACTTCTGTTCTTACAGAGTCCCAACCTTTTGGAATGTGTATTCTCGTATTCTCAACAATGTATTCTCGTATTCTCCTGCTAATGTAGGTATTTACCGTATTAACAACCCGCCGCGCCGAGCCGACAGTTGAATAATGCACAAGATGAGCATAATACATTCAATTAACCCCTGATTGACAGCTTGTGGGCGCTGATGCATTTTAAATTGTAGACTAACAAAATAATTGATCAGAATATAATTATATTAGAATTAATAGTAGATTGTGTTCTGATAGCCAAGGTGGCCGGGTTTCTGTAGCCTAATACGTATTAGCAGTAGTATTTGTAGTTAACTGCGCTTTGGAATCTGGGCCTGGTTTCGAATTTGCATGTCATCGGGCGTTGTTTTGGCAGTGGAGCGATACCTACTATCTCGCGGTGTCGTAGTTCTAAATAAACCCCCTTTCCCATTCCTGAGACAAGGAAAAGTTTAAGAAAAAAATATGGACCATCATAATCCAATCCAGTATTTCAAATACCACTAGACCCGCATGTTGAGGTGGTGATAGAATATCCCTAATAGCCACCTAATACAGTATATATTTTTGGTGGATATTACTATACCCTCGATTATTTCATATACGGCTTTCCTCAAATCATATTTAATCTTAATAGGAATAAAGAGGTAAAGTTCCAAAAACTTAGTGCATCTCGTCGGCTCGGAAGCCGAACAAGTCGCAAAACTCACCAATAAGCAGGTTAGCGTCGTAGTCCCTAGCAGACATGGAGCAGTTGACCATGTACCAGTGGTCGCAGATCAGCATCCGCTGCTGGAACAGCGTGGTGTTGGGGCACGAGTAGCTGAACTGGCGGCCCAGCCCGTCGCACATGTGGTACACCTGGAATTTGGAAAATGAGTTGCCTATTAGAAGATATCAGTTATTGAACTATAACAATACTGCCAGCATCTTGGGTACGCTGCCAACTGGTAGTGGGTTGGAGCATTTGAGCTATCTATAGGCCTTTAATGGTCTATGGGTTGTCCAATTGCTTCTCCTTGTAAGTAGTTAGTTTAGTTTTAGTGAGTAGAGTGTAGAGTTGTAGAAACAAAGGCATTCGCTCGTTTAAAAAAAATGTTATTGAACTGCACTTCTTCTTCTACTCTCTTGATGCCTTATTTAAATGTAAAATCAAGGTATATTAAATGTATTATTACTAATTATTATTGTATCCTATGTTCATGACCCATTGTAACATATAGCTTTTAAGTTTGTAATTTTCATTTTATTGTTATAATTTCTGGTGGTGTAACAAGAGTTATCTAATCTAATCTCATATAACTGTATATTTTTTTATGTTGACGTTATTAATAAGAGACTGACAATAAATAAACAATAATAACTAATAAATAATGACATGCCTTAAATTCATTGTCATAAATATTTGTTCACCGAAAGGTAGAACATGATGGAATCTATAACTTATAAATCTTAACATCTTTATCTGTAGATACCCTGTGATGACATAGCCGGTAGTGCAATCTCGTTGCTCCGGATGACGGAATGATTATCGCATAAATAAATGCAGTAATTCTGACATTGACTGATGCTCAGCTAAATTGAGCAAAAATTCACTACACAAAGAACTTTGCTACCGGTCTAAAAAAAGCTGATGCGTTACAAAATTAACATATAATTTGAGAACGATTTGTTACTTTAACAACCGCTATTATCTAGGAATGCGGAAAGAGTATACAAACATCCTAATTCCTATATTTTATTTCATTACTACCTCCTTTTTATCACATGTGTTAAAAGCATTCCACAATTATCTAACACGTATGAAGCATAATAACACAAATGAACATCTTTGTCTTCACACTTCTTTAGGAAGCTAAATTTGTTTTTATAAATAAATCTTCGAACACGGAATTTAATAACGGCGCTAATTACTATTTATCTATGTATTCGTAGTTTGATAAATAAGTTATATTATACTTATAATAAGTTATATAAGTTATAGATATTGATACTTTACTTAGATATATACACACAAGAAAAATGGTCTTGTCAAAAATTTTTTTTTTGTGATGTCAATAGCTAATAACTTTTTAAATTATGTATGCAATGGAATCAGGCGTGACGTTGCGGTAATTCATCTCAAAACTGAAACGCAATGAAAATATATAGTGTAATCCCGCTCAATATTATGTAGGTTGTTGTTAGAATAATAATGTATGGGGGTTGATTTCAAATGTAAAACGAATTAAAATATATATAAATAATCCCTCCGCTTTTTTTTAATATACATGTATATTTAATAATAAATATGATAATGAGTTTAATATTGTATATAAGAAAAGGTAAATGATGTATTAATTAAGTAATTATTTTGTAAATGCTGAAAATGTACTAGATTTTGCTATTTGAACTTTATACAAAGTTATTACTTTACCTCCTATAATAATTATTATATTAGGTATATAATATTTTCAGTAGGTAGATATTTATTTTTATTATACAGGTAAATGATATACAACCTTTTTTATAATTATCATTTGAAAAAACCTGTAGGTACAATGGGTACACAGGTTTTCGACTCGGTGTTTTAAAATTCGTTATTTATTCTATAAATGAAAATATATTGTCAATGAATCCCAATCAATATAACAATTTGCGGGCGAGTAATTAGACGTCGTAAAAACTTTAAGGTAGGTTACTAACAGCAAAAACGTTTATTGAATTCTAATGATGATTTATTGATTTGTGTTCCATATTTTATAAGACCTCATTAAAACTTATTTAATTTAACCTTCCCTTTTGTATTTTTTTATAATTATTGCTTCTATTATATCTCATAAATATATTATGAATCTTAATAAGATTTTTTTTGCCCAACGATCACATACATAGTTTAGCCCCTAACTAGAACCATGGTCCCACAACATCCACAAGCGAAACAAATGCATGCGTTGTTTTTCTTTGCTCAAACATTTGTCCCGTTGCGGAAATCGAACCCGCAAATTCAGTGGTGTATGAGATTTGAGCCAGCCTGGTCTGAACCTGATTATCTAGATTCACCTATACAGTTATTACGTTTAAATAAATGTGTACCAACACATTATTATTTATGTTATTCGTATATTTCATAGGTCATAATCATACCTCTATTTTTTTAATCTTTATTCACAAGCAACATACACATTTAAAATATCATCACCTTTTTTTAACCGACAAAAATAAGACCAACACCTAGGAAGCTCCTGCGTCCTTCACTAGACGTGGATATTTGGCTACCGACTTACGATAGTTTAACAAACCGTTGATTACCTCAACAATTGCCATTCAACAACTGTTGATTATAAATATTACTTAATATTTACAACAATTTGTAAAGGTAAATCATCTCGCGTATAGTGTAACAAAACTCAGTGGTTCTGTCGGTTTAGCTAGATAAGCCGAACTTTACATATAATTGTCTTATTTCGCATACGGAGTTTATTAACAGACTTTAAAATTACTATAAGAGTGACAATTGATACCGATCATGATAAGTGACAAGAGATCAAATGCCTGTAATTTGCAGGTAACACATTATAAACCAAAAAAACTTTGTGTGAAGTCACACGGAGTTAGGACATTAGACACAGAGGAAGTATCTACAGTCTCAACAGTTATCATGCATTAGATTAAACAAATATTATGTACAACTTCGATATTTAACTAAGTGTCCATTGAAGTGTCCACCAGCCAGTGTTGCCAGTTATTTAGCCTCCAAGCAGTAGTGCGCAAGCATTACTGTGTTCCGGCTTGGAGGGCATTGTAGCCAGCGAAATTACTGGGCATTATGAGACTCAACAGCTAATTGTTTCAGGGTGACGAGCGCAGTGCAGCGCCGCGCAGGATTTTGCAAAACAAAGTTCTGGTTGGTGCTGTTATTGTTATGGGCAGGCGTATTGCTTACCATCAGGCAAACGACCAGCTCATCTCGTCATTCAGTTACATCATAAAAAAAATTGAAGCACTACTTAAAAAGTGTAAATTGCTTACGACATTTGGATCGCTGTAATTTTGACTGATCGCGTCGCGCTTCTATCGGTTGGGGACGGCATCGGCATCGATATCATATCTTAGCCTGGTCAAACTGTATCACAGTAAAGGCACAAAGAACACGACTTGAGGAAAATTACTTAAACTTTGTGCGTGTATCTAAATAGATCGTGTCTTGTGTGGATTTTATAAAGAGCCGGAGACGATACAAGATGGTTGCACGTTGTACGATGAATTTTAATGAAGCTCAGTTTCCTTGATTGTAGCCTAATTGTCGCATTTATGTTATTCAGCTGCTTTTGTAAAACAAAATAGATAGAGCGGTTAAATTGATTCGCGAGTCAAGTCAAAAGATATTTATTAAATAGGCTTAAATAATGCACTTCTAAACGTCAAATAGTAAACTGAACTTACGATATCTTGACTATGAAAAAAAGGTATGCATGTCTACCCATTTCTTTCCCATACTCAGTTTGAAGTCGAGGCTCAGAAAAGAAATGCGATAACTGGCTCTACCAGTGCTTCGCAAATACGCCCGCTAGAGAAGATAGCACCAAGAAACTCTGCGGGGATGACTCTTTTTTAAACTCTTTTTGTGTGAGTTTTGTTATGCGAGTATGGTGATGCACTAGTAAAAATAGGTGGGTAGGTAGTTATGCGCCCGCCTGTACCTGGTTTCATAACAGTACGAGCCTAAAACTGCAACGCTGCAGTTTGACGCATGATTTCTCCGAATGCACATACAGATAAGCTGGTGGCTCTGTAACTTTTAAGGTTTAGTTTAGCGTTAATTAATAAACACATGCCTTTCTGTGTGGACGTATTAATATTTTCGTCTTTTAATTCAAAACTATAGTTTTTAAAAACACATTTGAAGCTCCCGTAATCTTATCTAGGTACCTCAGTTCGAGAATTAAATAAATAAATAACGCCAAACAATCACAAACATAGTTCTTTGCCCCTAACTAGGAATACATTTAACTAGGAAACCAGGAACTACGAGGACCATGGTTATTGTAGTTAGGTATATTTATTACTTTTCTATATGTAAAAGTATCTACAAAAAACTCTTAGTATACAGACAAGCTTGACAAGCGATCTTCGGCAAGAGCAAACTAAAAACTGTAACGTTAGGTCAAGGTCGTAGCTCTTCCTCATTCCGAGAGCAGCAGGTGAGCCCGGGTCAAATCGACAGTCACGACGTGTGGCACGCACTGATGGAGATGACGTTATTATAACAAATAAAAAACTAACAAGGATGGCGCATTTGTATTGCTATTTCAGACACCCGTCCGTGGAAGACGCAGACATAATATGCTTCTGCAACGAACGCTAGACATTGCCGATGTTTGGGAACTGGTTGGAACCTGTCAAGCGATGTTTTCAAAATCAATGACAGCCTCTGTGGTGTAGTGGGTGAGTAGGTTGGTTCAAATCTCATACACCACTGAGGTTGCGGGCTCGACTCCCGCGACGGGACAAATGTTTGTGCACAGAAAAAAAAACGCAAGCATTTGTTTCTAGTGTCTAGGTGTTGTGGGACCATGGTCCTTATAGTTCCTGGTTTCCTAGATACAGGGAATCCTAGTTAGGGGCCAAGATCTATGTACGTGATCGTTGGGCGTTATTTAATTATTTATATTTAATGTTTTCAAAAGCGATGTTTTAATGCCCAAAGCCACATAGAAACTTTTAAATTATTTGTGTGCAATTGTTACGGGCAGGCCTGGTGCTTACCATCAGGCGAACGACTTGCTCGTCTCATCACTCAGTACAATAACAAAAAAGCGGGTCGGGGCTGTTCTGGGGCGGGGGAAGTGCTAGCCCTGTTTTATTGTTTGAATTCGTATGAAACATGTCACACAGAAGGCGGGGTGAGTTCGAATCGGGGCTAAGCACTAGTACCTCAGCGCATGCAGCTTAGCCGTAACCTTATATGTAAGTCTGATGTGCTTATATGGTAGCCGTATCTTTATTTGGTGTTCTGAGTATTGACTGTTTGATCTTCGACACATCCGTTTATTAGATAAATCTAATCTATACTAATTATTCTTGGCACACTGGTACCAGCAGAAGGATTGCAGAGATACAACAGTTTATTCGTATTGCGTCTGAAAGCGGACGCTTGATACTTGTAGGTTACCTATACATAAATACATATGTACATAGATATAATATGCGTGGCAGAGCCAGCCAAGTGCAATCCTGAAAACGTAGTCTCTACCCTCAGTCTGAACGAATCCCACCAAGTGATAAACTATGTATGTTCTGTATGTTGCTTCTGTTTGGTTTTGAAAAATATTAGTTCCTATAATACTAATTATAAAAACAAATTATGCTAATCAATAAATATACCTAGTGATTACTACATAGCAGTATTATTTTTCATTCATATCTGTCCAATGTAAAATCTGTCATATGTAGAATTCGTCCAATGCAGAATCTGACATAAATATGTAGAATCTGTCCAATGTAGAATCTGTCATATGTATGTAGACTATGATGTCATTTATTCATTTATTTACTGCATTCATTGTACATTCGTTATATTTAAGTCAAATTTAATCAAACCAATCGTCAAAAGTAGAATCTGTCAAATATCGACTAAACGTGGCAGAGCATGATTCTTTTGGTATCCTTTACCTTTATCACACATCCATCATGTATTCTATTTTCAGACAATTTTAAAACGACATGCACGAGTTGTTTGCGGTTGAGTACAAAATATGTAGGTAGGTATTGCCCATTATATTGTACCGACATTCAAATTAAATCAGACTCCGTGAGTTCACACGAACGCTTCGCAAATAACAATGATTTTTTAAATAATACTACGGACCAAAATAATTTATATAAGTACATATAAAATTGACATTTAGTTTTTTTGACCTGGTAAAGAACGCGGATGTTATGGTTGAAGAAAATTAAAGTATTTTTTATTAATAAAGTCGTGTGTCTTTTTATGATAATTTTTATAACATCGTTTAAAAATAACATACAAAGTACACACGATATCCCAAACTGAAAATGTCGATCTTTCTCTCGTGTGGGTGTCTGGCCAAAACTGGTGTCTGAGTTTTTAGACACTCTGAAGGCCTCCGATTGTTGTCCTAAGGAACAAACCGGGATCGACGGCTTGACGTGCCTTCCGAAGCACATTAGCGCTCAGATGTAAATACCACACAAACCGTCGCCCATCTAAGTGGTGACCGCTGAGAACGTTGCTTAACCTAGTAGATCTGCTACACACGAGCTACGCTACGAGCTCTGCTGTGTATGTCAATTGTATATTAACCTACCAAGCGCTTTACGCACATACCTACGCATTGTGCATGTGCGTAAGACTATTGTAATTGTATGAATGATAGTTCTAAGGTATATATTTATATGGGTCGTAGAATAAGTAAATAATATCTGTAACTTTTATTGTTGCCTGAAATAAAGATTAAAAAAAAGAACATGTTGCGCTTGAGTTACCTAGTTTTAGTCCTAGCTGTAGCTATTGAGCTATATACCTCAATAAATGACTATAATATTGGGTAATCTCAAGGAAATAAAGAATTCAATCATAATTTTTTCTACATTATTAATTTCTGGCATTTATTTCTTTATAACACCTTCATTCGTTCCACAATTAAAAATCTGGCAACAAACATGCAAGCTTTCGCACTCCCAATAAAATGTATGTTTCGGTGGCATTGACTTCTATGATTTTAATCGAATATCCATCGAATTTATTAAATATAACTGGTAAAAAAACACAACACACGTGTCTCTAAATCTAGAATCGATTAACATTTGTAGAAACGTAAAACGAACGACACGAAGCTGCAATAAAATAAAACATCCATGAAAGTGCAAGTTCACTTTTTCTTTCGTTGATGTAAAGCCTCTAGTGTGTTCACGAGCGAGGCGGTTGAGCGTTGACATATGGAATTGAAAGATTTCACGGTTTGTTCATTGGACATAACTACTGTTTTAAATAAATACTACTTAACAATTTATCGAAAAATCTCTTAGGTATGAGTATAACTTAGGTTTGAATTGAAAACGGAGAGACCGTGTAGCTCGTTAGTCCATGATCAATTATAGTAAAAAAAATTTAGAGCGGACTAAATCCGAGAAATGTTTGTATATATCGTATGTAAACAAACGTGTACATTATATAAAATATAGTGCAGTATGTGTATGATACACAAAAAAAACATTTCTTTGCTAAAATCTTTAATGGATGAAGATCATATCCATAAGTGGTTCCAAAGTCATTGGTAATCACTACATAGTATAAAACAAAGTCGCTTTCTCTGTCCCTATATCCCTATGTATGCTTAAATCTTTAAAACTACGCAACGGATTTAGATGCTGTTTTTTTTAATAGATAGAGTGATTGAAGAGGAAGGTTTATATGTATAATAACATCCGTTCAATACCCGTGCGAAGCCGGGGCGGGTCGCTAGTTTCTGATAAAGTAATGCTAATGACCCAAGAGTTCGGCTAAGTAATAGATTTGGCATGATTTTAGGTATGTTGTTAGAATGCTGGAAGGTGATGACCTACGCAAATACACTTCAGTCAGTGCGAGTTAATGCTACTCCAAGAAAAAAGAAAAAAAATCCGTTAGAGATAAAAATAATAATCTAAAAACCACGGTTTTATGGATTTAGAAAATGCATTGTCATCGAGTTGTGAGCTACCTTGACAGTTTCAGCTGGATAGCTAATTGAGAAGTGCTCGAAATTGAAGTTGCAAGACACCACCCGGAACGACAGACAGACAGACAAACAAGAAAGTGACTTAATAAAAACGTGGTAAAAAGGCATTACAACTAATACGGTAACGACCGTCACATCCTTTACCATAATATTTGCAATAGTCGCAAAGACATAAAATTACAATCTATAAATATAAAAAAACTCGCTTAGCTCACCACCAAGTCGCAGCCATAAAATGGAGATTAACGGTTACGCAACGGAAAGGTCAAGGCCCACCGACTAGTTCAGTGGAACCGTCGCGTCTCGCAGCGGATGATGTATTCCGCGGAGTTATGGGAAAACTAGATTATGGGAAACAATGTTATTGCAAATTAGAGTACGTTAGCAACCTTGTAGTGTTGCCACATTAGTAAGATCTACTTTGAGCGATGATTTAAAGCTTAATAGGATTTGTGCTTTTGGTAGAGTTTAAGATTAAAAAAAGAGACATCCTCGCAGAATTTCTTGGTGCTATCTTCTCTAGCGGACATATTTCCAAAGCACGTGTAGTCAGTTTACGCATTTCTTTTCTGGGACTTCTATTTGAGTATAGGAAAGAAGATTCTATGAGAATTTTTGTTTTAGAACGGTTTGATGGATGATCGGCCACTAGGCACGTGATTTATGGTAACATTTTTAAACGTGCTGATTTTAATGCTAGTAATTTTATTTTAATAAATGTGCGAGGATATAAGTCATAATTTGTATTACGAAATAAACTGAGCAAGTCTTCAAATGAGAGGTAAAAATAATAATCTCTATTAAGTTCTCATTTTCATGGTTGGGAGAGGCCTGATGAACAGGATGGATGCAACTTAAAATACGCCGTCTGGGTAGGTACCATCAAGGCTCTGCCTGTTATTCTGCCGCCAAGCAGTAGTGCGCAAGCATTACTGTGTTCCGGTTTGATCACTGCAAGATTAGTATATTTCAGTTACTTCCATAGTATCATGTCTTACGGAATTTTACTATGGGGTAAAGCCGCAGAAATTCAATCCATATTTGTATTACAAAAAAGAGCAATTCGTTCCATTTACAACATGAAAGCTCGTGACTCGCTTAGGGAACGGTTTAAAGAGATCAACATTCTTACAGTGGCTTGCCAATACATTTATGAAAATTTAATGCACGCTCGCAAACACCTTAGCACCTTTAACAAAAACAGCGACTTGCATAATTTTAACACGAGACATAAGAATAAATTGTATGTACCTAGATTCAGGTTGCAGAGAGTTAATGGTTCGTTTATGGGGAACTGTATACGCTTTTATAATAAACTACCTGAGGGCATTGACAAATTACCAATGCGTAGATTTAAATCATTTATCAAAATAAACCTTATGAAAAAAGCATACTACTCAATAAATGAATATGTTAATGACAAAAATGCATGGCCTGTATGCCCTAAGCCCCATGATGATGAAGATTAACACATCAGTGTGTGCATGATGTTTATATTTCATTTCTTCTTGGATTGTACAATGCTATGTGAGATGTCTAATGTAGTTAGTCATTCAAATAAAGCTATAAAAATTGTATTTGAGTTGGAAGTGACTAGGTTTTACAGTCATGCTCACTCAAATGTCTTTGCTTGCGGCGGCTCTGTGTGTCGGGTCACTCCCTTCCCTCCAATATGGTTGAGGGGGGTGATGGCTGGTCCACAAGTCATACTCGTGAACGGGTGCTGCTTGCGGGGACTGGTCTGTTCTAGTCACTCCTACTGCTACTGTCATACCTACTTATATTTTATTTACACTTTTCTGTTACTGATACTATGACAATGGGACATCTCACTCGCATTTCTTGTTTTACATTCTGTTAATTCTAATTTATACGTAATTGTGCTGAAAAAAGACATCCCCGCAGAGTTTCTTGGTGCTATCTTCTCTAGCGGGCGTATTTCCGAAGCACTGGTAGAGTCAGTTTTCGTATTTCTTTTCAGCACTCAGACTTCAATTTGAGTATAGGAAAGAAATGGGTAAACATACTTACCTTTTTTTCAAAGTCATGTTAACATAAGTTACAATTTTTAACATTTTTTATTTGTATCATGTGTTTATGACCTTTAAAAGTGCACTTTTGTGCCTATTTAATAAATGATATTTGACTTTGACTTTGACTTTGACTTTGACTTTGAAGGGCGTTGTAGCCAGCAAAATTACTAGGATAAAATATGATATGAGACGTCTCGGGGTGATGAGCGCAATGCAATGCTTCGCAGTACTTTTGATTATACTTACTCGTAAAGTTCTGGGTGGCACTGCAATTGTTATTAAACATAAGTTACAATTTTTACCATATTTTTATTTGTATCATGTGTTTATGACCTTTAAAAGTGCACTTTTGTGCCTATTTAATAAATGAAATTTGACTTTGACTTTATTAGCAGGCGTGGCGCTTACCATCCGGTGAACGCTTGTGCACACAAAAGAAAAGCTCAAGCATTTGTTTCATGTGTGGGTGTTGTTGTGGTGTTGGGTTGTCGAGGAAGGTGGTAATGGTTCCCTAGATACAGGGAATCCTAGTAAGGGGCCAGGAGCTATGTATGTGACCGTTGGGCGTATATAATTTTAAAAACGTGTGACGTTTCTCTCCCACAAGAGGAGGTGAAAAGGGCACGAGCCAATGCCAATCATATATATAAAATTCTCGTGTCACAATGTTAGTTACCTTACTCCTCCGAAACGGCTTTACTGATTTTTACCATATTTTATATGCATATTCAGTAGGTCTGAGAATCGGCTACTATCTATTTTTCATACCCCTAAGTGATAAGGGTTGTTCACCCTTAACATTTTTTTCAATTTATATGGCAAGACAACGTTTGCCGGGTCAGCTAGTATTATCATACTAGTGATAGTACCTAATGGTATAACTGACCGAGCCATAATCCTACTGAGTAGTGAGTACCTTAAGAATGTCGACCGAGGAGTTATGACGAAACAGCTGTTAACTTGTACTACGTGCTATCTTGTTGATCAATGGGAAAAGAGATTAGGCATGAGAATATAGCTCTGTTGTAATTTGTTTTAATAGGTTGTTTGTAAGAGCTTAATAGTTTGGTAAGGTTCTATTCGAAAGCCGTTTTTATTACCTACCTACCTATTACCTATTAATAAGAAATAAAGAAATGAATTTTATTGCCATCACAAAAAACAATTCACACAATATTTACTTAGTTTAAAAAAATATAAAATGACAGTGAGGGGTAGACTCAGCGTTGTTCTGTGTAAACTCTACTCCTTCGTCCGAACTCAGATAGTAGATGAAAATAAAAAAGAAGGTTTCAGCGGATTCAAATAAGGTATACATATATAAAACAATTAATAAAAGAACAGCGTGAAAACATAATTAGTTGTAACAATAATATTAATGGGGAGGAATACGGTTTAGATACATTTTTTAGTTTATTTAAATGTCTGGAGGTGTGTGTGAGTGTAAATGGAGTGAGGGTGTGTAAGTGTGTATGTTATGTATTTAGGAGTTAGAGGTGTGAGGAGTGTAAAGTGTGTGTGAGTGTAAATAGAATGAGGGTGTGTAAGTGTGTGTATTATGTATTTAGGAGTGTAATTTTTTTTAAAGCAATTACGCCTGCTGGTAGCGCTATGTTGCACCATAGTATAGTTTAATTATGTACATTAATTATTACTAGTTGTGTCAGTTGGCAATGCCAGTCAACAAAGATTTAAATAACTTTGTTTGCTATCTTACTTCCTACTTCCTGCTAATAAATACGAAATTTTGTGAGGATGGATGAGATGGATGTTTGTCACTCAATTACGCAAAAAAACTACTGACCGGATTTTAATGAAATTGCTTATGTAGGTTATAAGGGCAAGGCTATCTACTTCCCGAAAAACCGCATGTGGAACCGCGGGGTGCAGCTAGTATTGATGACAAGCATACATTTTATAAAAAAACCGACTGCAATGCATCTTCGAAATCCAAGGTCCACGAATATCGATGAAATTATGGGACCACTTCGTAGCTATACTGAACCAACGCAAAAAGAATTTTCCAACTCAGCTTATAAATAACGGAGATCTGAGGTAACAAATATTAAAAAAAATTACACTTGAATTGAGAACCTCCTCCTTTTTCGGGTGAAGTCGGTTAAAAATAGAAACAACACGTTAAATTGCCAACAAAAAGATTTCAACTCTACATGAACATGACACCATTTCATTAAAATTATTATTTATAAATACGACCACACTGGCTGGGACTTGAACTCATGTCACAATCTTACCTAGGCGCGGGAAGGGCTTTGCCCAATTCGGTGGTCACCAATTAGGTTTTTCCGAAAACACTTGTTTGAGTTTTTCGCTGCTTCATATGATAAGGTATATAATAAGATTCGTCCAGATATTGTCCTAAGTATAAATAGTACTATTTATATTTAGTACAATATCTGGTATTACAAATCGTAGCTTGCGTGGGCAGACTTCTATTCATAAGCAGTTATGCCTCTCTATTTACTCAGACTACAACAAAAGTAAATACGCGCTGGCATACAAAATTAGGAAATTTACAGACTACGACAGTCAATGGCAATTTCAATTTCATGCCCTCATACACAAGTATTATATTTAGTAATTGTTGTATTTAGTTACTGAATGACCGATAAGTATTTACCTACTTTCAAGCATTGCTATTAGCAAACGCTGAAAAACTATTGTAACTGTTATATAAATATTTTACGCTGTAACACTTAGCTCGGTTTGGAAAGGCATGTGTTATACTATTAGAGCGAGTGTGGCTCTTGCGCCTTTCGATCCGACGCACCTGGGTTCGAATCCTGACTCGGCCCTGCACCAATGACTTATAGTTAAGTGCAGATTTTGCACGCTCGCCCTAAAACGGTGAAGGAAAATATCGTGATGAAACCCGCTTCCGCGCTTTGGAGTGGTAGGCTCTAGCCGTGGTTGTAATGCCACCCACCGAACAAAGCCATGCCGTCAAGCAACCTAGTCGGGTTTCGGGATGTTCGGTGAACCATCGGGGAGACGGGTCTGAGCAGCCACTCGACTGCCGTCTCTCTGTAGATCTATGTGCTCCATCTTAGGCCACATGTCATCATCGCTCCACATCAGGCGAGATAGTGGCCAAACATAGATCTATCAAGCGTAAAAAAAAGTTATTTCTGATCTAGCTGCCTGGAAGAGTCTGCTTTAAGCGATAAATTATTTTCATTATGTAAAAGATAGGGTCGACGGTCTACAATAAGCTTCCCGAAGAAGTCACGTTGGCTTATCAACCAAACTTTTTACAACTATGCAGAATTCCTAGGGACTAAGTAATAATTGTGTATTTTTTTAAATTTTGTTGTAGGTTAGTTCAGTTTTTATCACTGTATATATTTGTACATAACTGTTTCTTAATAAATTAATAATATATTGCATAATTATAAATTATTTAATGTCATTTGAATTTTTGTATACTTTCTGACTTTTTTATTTATTTTATTGTATGATTTATATATAATGCTTACGCACTACTGCTTGGTGGCAGAATCATTGGCAAAGCTGTGGGACCAACCCAGACGGCCTCCCGCATACAAGAGACCTACCACGAGTAAGTGTTTAAAAGTAAATGTTCACCATGAGTAAAACTCTCTAATGTTTAAACACCTAGTTATACTGAATACCGATATAAATTCTAGTATATATATTATGTAGTTTATACTGAGTGGGTACTTGAGTAGGTACCATCAAACCTTCACTCGGATTGAAGCGAAGGCGCAGGCGCAGCCGCGCTTATCGAACTTTGCAGGAATGCGCAGTATAGGTCAGGGCTGCCACCTGAGCGTTTTGGAGCGGTAGCGTGCGAAGGCGAGAGAGCACCCTATTGTGTGAACAGTGAGTTATGATAATTAGTGACAGATTTAGCGGGAAGTGACAAGTGATTGAACCTCATCATTTTGTGTTTCAAAATTTATGTTAGGTAAACTTATGTTTCCCAGAGGAGAGGTGAACTGGAAGAAAATTCTTCAAGCTAGATTTGCGAAGTAGATACCAACAAAATTATTTATGCAAAAAAAAAACAATTAGTTATCTGTTAGTTTTGTATATTTTTTTTAACAATTATCTATGTTACATAGGTACTGGTACATATTTAGTTCTACTTCTGTCTGTAGTAATACTTCTGTCACCTGCAATTACAACCCCTCAAAAATGTGTGATCTATCTCACCCCCGTAGGTACTGGTAATATTAGAGGCTGATGTTGACGATTATATGAAACGTCTCTGAGAACAAATTCTAGTTCCCTAGTTAAAATTAAATAAAAAGAGATATTACAAAACTAAAAATAACAGGCGTAGGGAGTACGAGCGTACTAAAATTTAATACTAGGTACATCTCCGTGTTTAACGATTAAACATAATTAGGTTCGTAATTGGCGTACAATTTGGTAATTAGCATGAATTTAACTGACGCTGAGTTGGAATGAACTTTAAATAGGTATCTTGACGTACATGTGACCTTTATGTCACAGCGTCTACAACTGGTTGGTTACTTCAGACGTCAGAGGAATTACTAAAGCAGTAGTATCGTCGACAGTTGAAGAAGAACAGAGTGAAGTGCGACGTGGATCTGCATCAACGTGGATGACGTTAATTATGTCTTTTTTTTAGGGTTCCGTACTCAAATGGTAAAACGGGACCCTATTACTAAGACTCCACTGTCCGTCTGTCTGTCTGTCTGTCCGTTTGTCACCAGGCTGTGTCACACGAACCGTGATAGTTAGACATTGAAATGTTCACAGATGATGTATTTCTGTTGCCGCTATAACAAATACAATTACTAAAAAACAGAATAAAATAAATATTTAAGGGGGCTCCGATACAACAGACATGTTGTTTTTTTGCCGTTTTTATAGATACGGGACCCTTCATGCGCGAGTCCGACTCGCACTTGGCCTGTTTTTATTAATTTTATTATGCAATTGAATGACAAGACGAGGAGGTCGTGCGCCTAATGGTAAGCAATACGTCTGCCCATAACTGTTCCAGCACCAACTAGAACTTTGGTTTGCAAAATCCTACGCGGCACCTCGCTGCGCTCGTCATCCTGAGACAATTAGATCGTAATGCGCAGTAATTTAACTAACCATTAATTTAATAGGTTAACTGTAAGAACTCTTGTTCACACGTTCTTTCACCGTGCTTATCTACGGAATTTTAGCCGTGTGTAGACACGGTAATATGTCGTTCACGGGCATCTCCATACCTTTTTATAATAAAATTCCAAAATGTATAACGGAGCACAGAAAGTAAATTGAAATTACGCGTAAAGACTGTTCTAATGGGAAAAGCATACTGCATACTGTTCGTAAATATATAGAAGATGCTTGTAACATTCCACTTCTGCAAAGTAGCCAACTGGTGCATAAGAAACATAACATTGTAGAAACCTAAAAAATTGTAACAATATCTCTAAAAAAAATGCCGACTCAATTTCTTGCCGTATCTTTCGAGTAGTGGTGAAAATCTACGGAATTCTAGCCGTATATCTCTAAAAACGTGTGAAGAATAGGGTAAACTACCTTTTTACGGGTTTTATAACTTTATTCATTCGTGAAACTATAGGCCATCGCAAAAATACAACAATTATGATGACATTTACAAATTATTACTCAACATAATTAAAAATGTACTTGCAATACGACAGATCCATAAAAAGGTAATTTTTCAGATGACCCTTATTATTGCTCACAAACATTTCGTAAACACTTTATCGGTGTCGATAAATCTTAAATTCGCGAGTCGATGAGTCAGGGCCGAATTTATCCAAATGTTACAGATGTCGTACTGAAGCTCGGATATGGAACGGACATTTAAATATTACAGCGAAGCCACTATCATTATGTCACAACACTATACAGAAACTAAGTCATGTGATTGAAAAAGAAGGCGCAGTGCCAACGTATCAGTATTGCAATCCAACGGGGCAATACTGCCAGCATCTTGGGTACGCTGCCAACTAGTAGTGGGTTGGAGCATTTGAGCTATCTATAGGCCTTTAATGGTCTATGGGTTGTCGAATTGCTTCTCCTTGTAAGTAGTTAGTTTAGTTTTAGTAAGTAGAGTGTAGAGCTGTTTTCAGTAATAAAGGCATTCGCCCGTTTAAAAAAAAAGCAGTATGGAATGCGCTCACTAAATATGCCAATAAATAAATGAGATTTCTAAGCTTTAAAATTTAGAAATAATCACTCATAACACTCCTTTTTATGACTATAATTAATTCCCACCTTTTAACCATTACATCACATATGGCGGACTATAATCTAGGCGAGTACCTACATTAGATTCGCACTCCCCTACACTATATAATGTCTATTTTATGTTCTCGACCATCACACAGATACCGTAGAACGTCCTACCAGCCAGTACAATTAAATTTGACATTTATGTAAACTGTATTGACCGAATTGATCGAATACATACTCGCGTGAAGACAAGTCACGATGTAATACAATTTTAATCACATCTGTTGAATGCTACGAGCAAGGATGTTTGAGGAAAGCTTGAAAACTAACAATAAAGAAAACTTGCTATAAAGAATTGAATTGAACTATCTGCCTAGTGGCCTACAAAGTCCTGTTGAGGACCAGACCGAAGAGCTGAGCTATCGAAAGGAATAGAATATCCTACGTTTTTTTATACAAGTGAGTGAGTAATGTGTCGAGCAAGTCGTTTGCCTAAAGGTAAGGGCCACGCGCAAGCTTGACCATAAGAATTGCAATGCCACCCAGAACTGTAAGACTATGTAGTGCGTAACTGCGTAGCACACATTACCCCGAGTCATCAAATGTCCAGTAATTTGGCAGGCTACAACGCCCTTCAAATGGAACCCAGTAATGCTTCAGCACAACTGCTTGGCGGCAGAATCACTGAACCGGTGGTACTAACCAGACGGCCTCGCATACGAGAGACCCCTAGTAACCCACGTGCTTAGTCATTAGGCTGTAAAATCCAAAATGACTGTTAATCACCATCGCCTTTTATCAATAACATCTCTCCCATTGGCAAGATAAATTACACCATTACTACATACGATATCCTACACCCAGCCGTATAAGGAAGGATCACCTCGAGAAGATGGCGGGCGGGTGGGCGACGCATTTTGACTTATGCTTGGTTTTTGGCTTATTGGAATCAATGATCAAAGCTTTAGTCAGGTGCTGCATTAATTTCTTTATTGGTTACATACCTGTTTTACTATTTATAAAATAATCTAAATAGGCAAGTTTAACTTTTATAAAGTTAAATCTGCTGAAATTCATAAGCTATATTCTAAGTTATAAAATATTAGCTGAAACACGAAACTTTGACGTAAAGCTGACAGGATCCCAATTTTTACTATCATTGTATTATAATTTCTTTCTGCGTCGTGGCAGTTGGCTAGACATAGAGAATCGGGCTTAAAATCCTACGATTTTACAGATAGGTATTTGTGTAAAGAAAACCCGAAATGTTTATTTAAAACGTACATGGAGTTTGACACAATATTAATTATACGAGGCCTCTTTACTTGACAGGCCATGACAGTCGAACTGTAGGTACTCGTACATGAAACCATTGATCATTCATAAGTATTCACAACGCATTCTCGCTGCAAGGATGCAGCTCTCTATCATTATTCACAATTTCAAAACTAACAACCAGACTGTGACCATTACCTAAATAAATCATAGGCCAAGTCGACAGAGCTAGCTATAAAAAGAATAATAGACGTCCTCCGATATTATCAACAAAGGAGAAAGGTCGGAAGGTCATCTCCGAGTATCTAAATCATGCTTCGTCTGTTGTAGTCGTTATTGGTGATTTCAAAGAATTAAGCTTCTTTAGTTTAATTGTTTTGACGATTATGTCCAGTCAATGATCTGTAGCAAATCGATAAATACTATAGCGTCACTAGGCACGTGGTTTACAGATATTTTAATTGGTTTTTTATAGATCTACCAGATAATTAAAGTTACCTATCTATTCAACTTATTTATAAGTAAAGTACCTAGTCTGTGAGGTTAGAGATATCTAAAACTAATGGTTCATTTCATGAAGTTCCTTTTCTATCATCTACCAATCTTTATAGGGGGTTTTAAAAGGAGAAGACCTTAAAAGTCAGCAACGCGTCAAGTGTTGCATATGTTTCTAGCGACGGTCACCGCCTACCATCAGGCAGGCCGTATGCTTGTTAGCCAATATTTATATTTTAAAAATATCTATATATTTCGAGAAAATGCAAAAAATCCCGCGGATAACGAAAAACGGCTGGTACTCGTATATTTGGAGTACGGAACACCTAGCAAGGAAATAAACAGAATATACTCGAAGGCACTTATCATCATCATCTCGACTTCCCCTATTATTATTTAGGCGGTAGAATAATAATTAAAACACCTATTTCTTCACCCTCTATACAAAGTTTATATAAACAAAGGCTCCGCGTGGATAGGAATAATAACATCCGCATCTTAATTAATTGTAATTAGGTAGGTACTGACTACAAAGTTTAATTAATTCATTATGTAAATTAACTGGTAGTTCTCATTCAATGTCCGAGTCAATGGACAAGAAAGTTCATTCACAGGATAATGAATTGAATGGGCTACATTATTCAACGTATTGATTTGTGTTTAAATTACGAAAACTTAACCAAAGACTCTTGTGTTTAGCTGTCAAATGCTTCACTAGGGTTTTAATCCATTTATCCTAAATTTTTAATGTATGAATGAATGAATAACTCTTTATTGGTAACACCATAATACAGAAAAAGGAACAGCTTAAACAAACTTAACAATACAAGTGTCACAAAGGGCGGTCTTATAGCTTAAAGCGATGTCTTCCAGACAACCGTGGATGGAGAGGTATAACATATAAAGGCATGAACGGTGGCGTTCATGTGTTATAATAGTAACATAGTATAAAAAAACAAGAAGTCAAAAATACACTACAAATTTAACTACATAAATACATACATATACTTGAATACATGTACGCTCTATGTATACTCTATCATCATCATCATCATCATATATATAAAATTCTCGTGTCACAATGTTAGTTACCTTACTCCTCCGAAACGGCTTTACTGATTTTTACCAAATTTTATATGCATATTCAGTAGGTCTGAGAATCGGCTACTATCTATTTTTCATACCCTAAGTGATAAGGGTTGTTCACCCTTAACATTTTTTTAAATTTATATGGCAAAACAACGTTTGCCGGGTCAGCTAGTATTCGTATAAAAAGATAGATAGCGTTAGTGACGAGCGCCACTCCACAGTTTCCGGGATAAAACGTAGCATCATTACCTATGTCCTTTTCCAAGACCTAAAGTAACATACCAAATTTCATCAAAATCCGTTTAGTACTTTTTAAGTGATTGAGTAACAAACATCTATACATCCTCACAAATTTTCGGATTTATAATATTAGAAAGATAATAGTAGGATATCTATTTTTTTAAATATTTCAGTCTTGCTTTTAGATAAGTTAGCATTGATTCTTACCTGGCACCCAGTCTCCATGTCGGCGTAGTACCCTGACACCCTGCCGACGCATGTGAACCTCGTGCGAGGAATTTTTGCAGTAGGCTTTTCATTCTGGAACAAGACGAAATTAATGATTATAATTATAATAACAGGTAAAAATAAATCAAAGTTAGGCACTTCAATATACGATGCAATACACTTCGCCGAGAACAGAGAAAGACGACGGACGACACAACGTGACATCATGAAAGGATAACGGATGGAGATGATCGGGGCCCTCAGACATGAGGAATACGACTCGAGGAGGAGGAAGTCAGTGTTTTATGGGCCTTCGATCACATAGCTCCTGGCCTCTAGAATTCCCTGTATCTAAGGAACCAGAAACTACGAGTACCCAGATACGTAACAAACACTTGCGCTTTTTCTTCCGTGCACAAACATTTGTCCCATATCGGAAATTGAACCCACAAATCCGAGGTGATTGAAATATGAGTTGCCTCGCCCAACCACTACATATAGAGGCTGTCAGTGAATTGTTCATTCCGAGTATTATGCAACGATTATGCAAATCTACATGATTGTACTTTGGTTTAACTGTCACTGTCACCGGTTTAATTAGTGAGTACAATTGAGATTTGAAAGCATTTTTTCAGGTGACAGGCGTAGTTTTTTTTTTTATACTGTGTATAGTGCATTGATATTGCGTTGTAAGCAGGTGGCTAGAGCTTTGCCCTTCTCTCTCCCATAAAAAATAAAACGTCAATAACCCACGC
This sequence comes from Petrophora chlorosata, assembly GCA_951640565.1. Classification (NCBI taxonomy): domain Eukaryota; kingdom Metazoa; phylum Arthropoda; class Insecta; order Lepidoptera; family Geometridae; genus Petrophora; species Petrophora chlorosata. The sequence goes on along the minus strand of OX621199.1, from coordinate 967,508 downwards.
AAATATAGTAGGTACCTGCCTACGTAAATGTACTATGAGGAAAATTCTGTAGAAAAACATCATGGCAAAAAGTCAATAACAAAGTAGGAGGAATGCCCGTGTAATTGCTGACATAGATAACTCTAAAATCGGATACAAGTCAATTAAAAGTTAGGTAGATGTTTCTTATTTACAATCTTCGGTCTATAATTTGGTATAATGAAGGAACTTTGCTTGTTTTAAACCGTTTTTGTTTAGATTTCTTGTCGTAATAATTCTTGGTCTTTATGCAGGTTTAAAGCTAAAAAATCTAACGACGCAAATATGCATGTAGTTTTCTGGTCAGATATTCCTGAAACTTTTTTAATATAACTGAGTGACGGAATAGGTAGTTTATCTGAGACTTTAATTTCTATAAAGGAGAGAAACTTTTGTGCCAATGGGAACACAATAATTGAAATTCATTTTTATGCTATACTTTAATACCTTACTACATGTTCTTGACAATTTTTGCTTCGGGATTAGTGAGGAACACATTTCGGTTGAGTAAAGAAAATTAAAACAATCAATACCTGCTATACCTACCATCTCGACGAAAACCAGTTCGAGCACCGGTGTAAATTGAAAAACCGCGCTGCGTTCTCATCTACGATGTGAACCCAGCACATGCTGAATTTACTCCGTTTGCACTCTGACTGTAGGTACATTGCTTATATTGTATAGTTTTAATTAGATACTAAGAACTCGAAGCTGTGTATCTTGTTTGTAGTTGCAATAAAGAATTTCTTATCTTATCTTATCTTATCAATGGCAAAAAAAATAGAATTACAGTTTAGAACGATTCAGGAATATTATACCTAATGGAATGAGACGTTAAAGGATGAGTCAAAGCAATTAAAAGTTATTTAAAAAGCACATAAAATGCACTTTAAAACGTTATATACGCATAATACAAATCAATTAAAATATGTTAAAAATTGTTACTTAAAATATCATGACTTAAAAAAATAGGTGAGCATGTGTACCCATTTCTTTCCCATACTCAATTTGAAGTCCGGGCCCAGAAAATATATGCGAAAACCGATTCTAATACCAGCTCGCCGGAAATACACCTGCTAGAGAAGATAGCACTAAGAAACTCTGCGAGGATGTTTCTTTTTAAATCGTTTAAAATGTCTAAAAATAAAACACGAAACAATGAGGTATACATTACGATTAACATAACACAATGTCAAACTAGAAAACGGAACAATCGCAATTTTTAACCGACTTTAAAAAAGGAGAAGGTTCTCTGTTCGATTGTTTTTTTTGTTTGTTACCTCAGAACTCCGTCATTTATGAACCGATTTGGAAAATTCTTTTTGCGTTTGAGTATAGCTACGAAGTGGTCCCATATAAATTTCATCGATATGAACTTCGAAGATACATTGAAGTCGGTTTTTTTGTTTGATAAAACGTATACTTGTCAAGTGTTACATACCTTACATTAAATCTTAAATTTAGTACCAGAAAGCACTCAGAGCCTCAGACCATTAAACGAGATAAGCATGTAAAATGTTCTTCAGATTTCGTGATATCAATAAATCAGCGCATTGCTCGTATTTACCTATTAAGGTATCGTGTACAGGTTGTGCTGTTCAAAGTCAGTAGTAGGTATTACCTTTTTAGATACTTGGCCGTGTAAACACAAAATCAATCTATCATCGAACACAAACACGGTTTTCACGCCTTTTTCACCTTTTGATCTCCGTAAATTGGCAGTCATTTATTTGTAATATCTTTTCTTTAACTTTGAATAGTTTGTTTACCTCACTTGACATTGAATACGTAACTTTTGCGTCAAACACGCTTAATTGATCGTGTATTTATAAAAGTAGTTAATTAATGAATTTACCATAAATCATCTTGAATTCAAACTCGTATAATTAATGAAATATGTTGTGAATCTCAACACGAGAATTTAAGACGAGTTTGTTAGATTTAATCGTCAAGCATCGTTATTATAAAGCAAAGCTTTCAAAATAATTGCGAAATGCAGTAAGAATGATTTATTACTAACAGGTAGCTAAAGCCTGATCTTCTGTGGAAATAAATATGTTCGTTTTTCGGATTATTCTGTTTTAAACCATGAACGTAGAATAACAAACAAATAAAGAGTTATGCCCGTACTCTCTCGATGAGAGAAGGCCCGTGTCCCAGCAGTGGGAACGTGATGGGCTGATGATGATGAAACAGATATGCTACAAAATTCTGAGCACCTTTTATTTAAGAAAATACTTCATACCTTTTTTTTATTAAAGACGTTTTTTAATAAGACGCTTCAATAACATTACGATCTAGCCTAATAAGACTAATAAGTACCTAATTTGAGTTTAACTTAAGCTGCTAAGTAGAGTATAACTTATAATATGTCCATTATCGGTAACCAGTATGGAATACCTCTCTCTTTAAGATGATCCCAAGAAAATTGTAACTAGCAGAACGAGTAAATTCTCTGCGGTCTACTATAATGCCCATTGACTGCATGTTTCTGTAATCATAATTGATTTGGCACCGATATCTGACGACCCTGAACTGAGCCACTAATCCCACCTGGTCGTAACATAACAATTATACTAACATAATTACCATAACACATCACCATACCAACGTGAACACTAAACATCATCAACATCAACATCATCATCATCATCAGCCCATCACGTTCCCACTGCTGGGCCACGAGCCTTCTCTCATAGAGAGAGAATAGGCCATAATCCACCACGCTGGCCCAGTGCGGGTTGGTGAATGTCACATGTCCTTGAATGTTTGTGATTAATTTTTGGACATGCCGGTTTCCTCACGATGTTTTCCTTCACCGTTTTAGAGCGAGTGTTAAATCCGCACATAGCTTAAGAAAGTCAGTGGTGCGGGGTCAGCGGGATTCGAACTCGGGTGCGTCGGATCGAAAGTCGCACGAGCTCCCACTGAGCCACACTCGCTCTATCAACATAAACATACCTAATACCTTGTTTTACCAGGTCAAGTGTGCCGTAGATGTGTGTCTAATAAAGATGTTAGGATAAACGCCCATTGTGCAGTTGTTCTTGATTCGCGGCCATTGTTTTCGCTGTATTGTATAGCGTGGCGCAAAGTTGAATAGGTAATCAGGTGAAATGGGAACTAAAGTTGCCTGAGTAAAAAAGCGCCATGGACACTGAAGTCTAGCAGAATCTATGGCGTAAACACGTATGTTATGTTAGGAGTTTTAACTTTAAGAAAAAATTTGGTTAGTTCGTTTTGTGTCATACTTAGATCCTGGCCCTTATCAATCTCTTTATTCAGTTCTGGCATCACAGACGCACTTATGAACGTCAAATTATCACCATGACTCTACCTACCTAAACTAGGATTCCCTGTATCTAAGGAACCAGGAACGAGGAGGACCCATTATACCCCAGATAGATTAAAAATACTGGCTTTTTTCTGTTTCATATAGTTTGTCCTTTGTTGAGGGGAATAGAACTTCCGGTGGTGGATTTGAGCCAACCTGCCCAACCATAGAGCGTGTAATTTGAATTTAGACCCTCTAGTAAATCTACCGCGGCCGTCCTTTGGCGTCTATGTTTCCTCTCTAATTGATTTTACTACGGTTTTATATTTTATTGACAACCATAAATATTAATCAAGTTTTACCATAGATTTTAAGCGTAACGTAATCCTAGGTCAATAAAGACAAAGACAAAAACGATTTTTTACGATCTCAATTTTTTTCTCATCATAAAAATCTCTGAATAATTCGATTTAATTTATTTTTAGCTTTGAAAGTGGAGCGTTTACGAAAGGATCTAGAGTCAAGAAACTTTGTATCAGCTCTTACATAAAAGATACGTGATACACATTCCTTTTTTTACAGTTCATTATTTAAATATTTACGAACAAAGCACGAGGAAGTGCTACGGCATTCCAAACGCATCGGCGCAGGCGCAGAGATGGGAGATAAGAAATAATGCAGTGTGCAATCGCACACGCGGGTTTTTTTGTTCTAGAGCTCGGCGATTGAGCTGTTTTAGCTACCAATTAGGGCAGCAAGGGGCATTTAGTAGGGTCGTCCCAATGCTTTTTTGGAAAAGTATGACGGCTCTTTTATTGGAAAGCGCGCGGTCTTCTTGCAGATTCTGCCACAGCAGACCTATTGCCGAAGTATTAATCTACTTGACCCTTGTCAAGCGTACTTTTCTAATCTTAGAACCTGGTCTTTCAGACAATGAGTGTTTCAACCATTATATACTAATCAATAAACTACTAAAAAACTGCTAGCCGCGGCTATACCTTCATTGTAACTGGTCTAGGTTTGGTCACACGCCTATATATACGTCAAAATCAATAACATAATGTCATAATAATCCAATATTATTTTTCGATTCAGTAACCCTACTACGCCACCCTGCCGCCTTGTCGTGTCCATTACATAAGCAAGGAAGCGACGTAACAGAGGCTATTATGTGCCGATTACACAGTACAAAGGAAATTACATTACTGCGATGGTTTAATGGAAAATAAGTGGATTGGAGATAAACAACGATACGGCTTTAACGGAACTCCTGAGGTGCATGGTAAAGAGGTTATTGTACATTGGACAATGTTATTTCTAAGATAATGGAAAAGATTAAACATTATTATTACTTGACTATCATTATTTGACAGCCTCTTTGGTGTAGTGGTTGGACAGGTTGGCTCAAATCTCATACACCACTGAGGTTGTGGGTTCGATTCCCGCGACGGGACAAATGTTTGTGCAAAGAAGAAAAAAAAAGCGCAAGCATTTGTTTCGTGTCTGGGTGTCGTGGGACCATAGTCCTCATACTTCCTGGTTTCCTAGATACAGGGAATCCTAGTTAGGGGCCAAGATCTATGTATGTGATTGTTGGATGTATTTATTATTTATTTTTTATTGATTATTGCGAGATTGATTTGACATATTATTATACCCATGTCTTAACTAGTCCGTATCATGAGAACCAGAAATTGAGACCTTGATCCTTTGCTTGACCTCCTATGACACCCGGAACTAACTGCATAATCATCATTACCTCAATTTAGCTCCTTTATCTCTTTCTCACTCTCTCTTTCTCACTTTCTCTCTTCTATCACATGGCTGTATGATTATGGGCCTCTTTTGAAATTAAAACTGTGGTCATATTATAGACACTTGCTTCAGTTTTGCAAATTAAGAATTAGTTTTGCGCTAAATTTCAGCAAAGTATCATAATTAACTTTTTGCAAATATATTTCATTTGTCTCACAGCTTGTTTTATAACCAAAAATAGCTGATATATTGTTCCATCCGTGCTCGCAGCAGATCTAAAGTTTCCAAATAATTTAGAGTTGAAGGAATAAAATGGCTAGGTATATTAAAATCTGTAGCAGTAAAAACTAATGTTAAAAATAACTACAAAAAATAGGAGACCACTAACATTATCATATCACTGTACTCATTTGTTATGACGGCACTTGTCTGCAATTTACAGATCAAATTAGCCAACATAATAAATAAACATCCGGTCCAGCAGACGAGTTTATAAAACGGACAGTCAGACAAATTACAACACTCTGTGAATGTTGATGGTGTTTGCGACATATGTCTAGTGGACCTGGCTGTGTTTTATGATGTATGAGAGTGGAATTTTGGATGGATAAGTTATCAACTTCGAAAGGTTTTCTATTCGGAATGGAAACAAAAGTTAAAAAGCAGTGGGTGTTAGATAGTCGATGCTGCAGCGCCGAGGATGGGCCAGAAATAGATAATGAAATGATCTGAATGCACACCAAGAACGCTAGCGCAGGAAACAAGAATCCGTGATATATTAAAATAAATATTTAAAAACGACGTTTTTATGACATAGAATGCATTGTCATTGAGTTGTGAGCTACCCTGAAAGTTTCAGCCAGATAATTGGGAAGTGGGCGAAATTTGAGTTACAAAATTCCACCCGGAACGACAGACAAACAGAAAGACAAACAAGAAAGTGACTTAATAAAAACACTATGGAGGAAAGGAGGTTTGAAAAGAGTAGGCATAGGTTAATAAATAATAAAAATTGGGTACGAACTTCCAAACTTCAACTCGCTATGCTGAAGGTAGTTGAGGTCACCTTATGAATGGAGTTAAGAGTACCTACTATAACCTTATAATTGTATGCAGAAATCCTTGTTTAAAGAGCTATTATTTCCACGTGAGATTCGTAAAAACTTGAATGTAACATAAATAAACTTAAGGAGATTTATATTTCCCAACTCATATCACAGTCATTGTTATTCTAATCGTCGGAACAATTACATAATTCGTTGACTAAGCTAAGTGAGAGCTAAGTGCCGTAGCTGTGACACAGCGGGGTACTGGTAATGTCCTTTGAGCTACGATGTATATTGAAACTGCTAACACGAAGTGACGAAACTTTTCTTAGATACTTTGAAGAAACTAATTGGATGGACTAAAGTAAGAACGACATAAAGAAACAAGTAAATCCAATCATTTTGAGGTATTTATAGAAAAGACATCAAACGTACATACGTTTTACCTATAAAAGTTGGTAAAGCATCTGACACGGTAATTATGAATAGAACGCGTGTTTAGTCCTAAAGTCCTGAGGTCAAAAGTTTTCGTTTAAAAATATAAAGTACCGCCACGAACGATTTTAATGATTTTGTTGATCAAAGAAAGAGGTATGTTTTATTGATCGATACATGCGACGTGCTGAAATATTTTTACCCGACTTCAAAAGGAAGGGGTTGTCAATTCGACCGTGTTTTTTTTGTTACGCGATCACTCCGCCAATTATGAATTGACTTTGACGATTATATATTTTTTTTATTTTTTTTTTGTATTACAAGTTTATTTTTTAATCCCCAACGCAAAAAGGAGAGGTGTTATAAATTTAAGATAAGATAAGATATTTATTTTCAAAACACACAGTTTACAGTGGAAGCTTAAAGTTATAAATAAACATAGTTACAACATATCTAAAACAAAATTAAATTTCCAATGGAAATTTAATATTAAATTTCCAATAGAAATTTAATTTTGTTTGATTTGTTTTAGAGGTGATCCCATAGAAATTTTACCGAAATTGATTCAGCGCTTTTTTAAATAATCAACAAAATCAAAAGAAATACGCATACTCGTACAAAGTCGCGCGGTCGATGTAGTCAAGTATTGTAAAGTAGACAAGTTGGCCAACTTGAAGCACTAAATTCAGATATTTCCTGGCAGTTGCGAGACGTTGAGCAACACAAACAATGGATAGATACTGTAGATAGTATGTGAATACGGCTGATATGCGCGCTTTTTGCAAACAATTTCCTATTTGCCTAATGGAATTAAGATAAAGGTGACAGTTTAGGAGCAACACATACCAAGATTGTGTAGTTAGATATGTACCTAGGTATTTCGCAGCGCTATACTTTTATAATGTGATCCGCAGTTTCAACCGCGGTGTTTAGGAATTAAAGTAACCTAGGTATGTCCTTAGACCTATATACACAGTACTTCAGTATTTTTGCATGTTTAAGTAACAAACATCCGTCTATACATTCATGCTCGCAAACTTCCGGATTTATAATATTAGTCAGATTGTGTCGAATCAGTACTGTGCCGGTAAGGGATCAACAATGAGTGTGCTATATTTTCGCAAACGTGAAAATAGAAATCTTTAAAATAAAAAAACATTTTACAGAATTTGTGTTTATGTGAACTCTACATAATTCACGAACGAATTGCTTAAATCAAATATTATTGGTATAACTTTTGCTGAGTTTTAATGAGGCCAAAAGATGTTTAGTCTGACAGGAAATATATACCTGACCTCAAAACCAAATATAATAACGCCTACTCCGCTCAAGATTTCCAGTGCCTAATGACCAAGCACTAATTACATCATTCTTCAAGCTGAAGCTTTGAAGTCATGAACGTACAAGTGTTTACTCTGATAGTATGTTTGTCTGTTTGTTAAAAATCATGTTTATCATCATCAATTTAATGGGAAACATTTTGTGTAGTGTTTTTGATTTAATTTATTCAGGAACCGGACCGTTGCTTACAGTAGCAAGCTTACAAATATAAAACATTTGTTTAAATATCCTAGTCAATTGAGCTCTTTTCTCAGAATAAGAAAGTCCCACTTAGGTTTTGAAAACTGTCATAGTAAGCCTTATCACGTATAGTTACGTGCAGACGGTCACGACCTAGGAATTCGTCGAGGCTTGAAGTCACACCTTCCAGAAGGACTTCTAAACTGTCCGAAACCTTGTCGGAGTTATTTTGACATTTTCCCGAGACATACCGTTTGTAAAGCTGTAATTATATAAAAGACAAAGATGCTAGGAACTTTTCAGCTCTGCAAAGTAGCCAACTGATACATACGAAACATAACATTGTAGAAAAGCAAAAAATTGGAACAAAATATCTAACATACACGATAAAACGTATACACGTTTTATCAAACAAGAAAACCGAGTTCAATGTATCTTCGAAGTCCAACGTCAAATATTGATGAAATTTATATGGGACCACTTCGTAGCTATACTGAACCCAACGGAAAAGAATTTTCCAAATCGGTTCATGAATGACGGAGTTCTGAGGTAAAAAACATAAAAAAATACTATTGAATTAGAAACCTTCTCCTTTTTTCAAGTCGGTAAAAAATATGCCCCTCAGTTTCTTGCCGTTTCTTCTGAGCAGTGGTTCTTTTTCTCATGCCATGTAGAGTCATGGTGGTAATTTGACGTTTTGCGTGCGTCTGTGATGCCAAAACTGTGTAAAATCGCAGCTAAATCTGGTATTCCTTAAACTTCAAACATTACAGTAAACTTAACCTCAACAATAGCTATTACTCATTGTTGCAACAGCTTCCACTTTATCCGCTGAAGCACACGTCATCTCATTGTTCCCGCGGATTACGGACCACAGATTAACAAACGGCCTTAAACCTCATTTGGATTCTCACTAAAACCTGGCAGGTTTGGACTAATGTGGATAAGCTGTGTTAAGCCAGACAGAGGAATTTAGCACGAAGGCTTTGGATTAGGTCAGGAGTGTTTGGAAATAGCATTTGCAGTTGTATTTTCAAAAAGACTTCAGCATTTGGTTAAGTTATTGGTTACTGGTTATTAGCCGGTTGTCTGGAAGAGATCTGTCTAAGTGATAAGACCGCCCATTGTTCTACCAAAATTATAAGGTTTATCTGTAATAGTTTTTTTTTTATGTTACATGATAAAGAATTTTTGTATTGTATTGTATCTTATACCCATAAATATACCAGACGGTATGGTGTTTAGATACCATATGAACGAGATTATACTAATGTAGGAGCCATTGATGGTTCAAGTGCAGGTATTATTTATTTCATTCATTAGCAATTCTTAGTGGATTAGTGATATTTGAGTAGGTAATCAATAAAAGATTATCAAATATTGAAGTCTAGTAAGTGCATAATATTTATAATGCATGAACCATATTTTTAAGTTTTATCACAGAATACTAAGGGACAGAAGCATCACTCCGCAAAGAAATTTAGACTCTTGCTATGACGCAATAAAATTCAATTCAGCTCGCGTAGCGCTGCATACCTATACATATTAACCTACAGAGCTCCTCTCTTTCTATCGCAGAGCTCTTATCTCTTCTGATGCGGCACGTGTAACGCCGCGCGACCCGCCGTCGGTGTCCGGGTATGTACTTGTAGCTTCGTACCTACAGTGCGGAGTGCGCTAGGTCTGATTTTATTTAAATCAGGACAGAGAATATTTGCCTGAGGTTCCAGTGATTATTACAATACAGCCCCCGTACTCGCTGGTCCCTCAAGTGCCAATCGTATATCGTGTTGAACTTAAATTTAAGTATAGCTTCACTGCGACTAATGAGATGCGGTCTAATTATTGTCGATTCTGGCAAGAAATCGAATGAATCTTATTAATTTACACCAAAATACGATAACTACAAGTTGAGATAAACTTTCATGAGACAATAGATGGAACATCACAAGACATTGCCGCTAAATCTACACCCTAATATATTTTTATTTAATCTTTGTTAATTAGGAAGGGGTTTTATCACTAACAACACCCTTATCTGAGCTGAAATACTAAATACAGTAGAACACGACATACATTGGTGCTTGTGGATACGGGGGCAGTTATGCATTTGTTGATACAAATAAAAAGTAAAGTTAAACGAAATCAACTTCAAAGAGGTAAGACGCCTGGTGGAAGCGTCGTGTGACAAGAACGCTGGCTCATATTTAGGTCAAAAAATCAGCATTGCCAATCAGCGTGGCAATGCGGCCAGCGTTCTGGGCACTTTTCGCTCCACCATTGGCCTTTTAGAATAATTATATTACATTTTGTTGTATATATATTTAAGTTATATTAGTTTAGAATTAGGAAATATATTTTCTGTGAACACATTGCATGGGTACAAAACAAAATCAGACGTGCTGTTTCGAACAACCGATACAAATTGTAACTGCGAGTTCTATACCAGTACCTACAGCCATTTTACAGATGTTTACTCTAAAGATCAGGCTTGTTAATCTGACATTGCAGAATATACGATAATGCAGTCATCGGACCCCATTATAATATTTCACATGTCGAGAAAAGCACGAATTCACAAAACAACATTCTCAAATCATATACAACATACCAGAAAAACATATATCATAGAGTTAGCTCGTGTCTAGTACGAAAGTGACTCGGATGTTTATTTATTCGGTGATTATATTGATTCACGATTTAAATTGTTATGTTTGCATATTTTTATGCTCTGTGGACTATCCGTGCATTGCCAGGGACGTCAGGACTCCTGACAAAAGACGTTTTTGACTCAAGAGCACAAAAATATATTAACCGCCCAGGGATGCGATTCAGGAATCTCACCGGTGTGACCTTAAATTAAAAATGACAAAGAAATGACCAAATATAATCACTTCTATATATTGAAATGTAATCACTTCTACATATTTTAGTATAAAATTTTTTGTGAGTTTGATTCATTATAAATATTTAATAAAACGGCTAGGACTCACGTAGTTTGTCGAATTAGTCGACCTAGGTTTCGAGCATGTCCGATGCTCTTCTTCAGGGCGAGCTTACGCTGCGAGATCGCGGCGACCACTCAATGGGTGGTCGAAACCCTCGAATAAAATATATAATCAATAAAATATCATCATCATCAGCTCAATACGTTCCCACTGCTGGGACCCAGGCCTTTCCTCGTAGAGAGAGTATGGGCCATAACCACGCTGGCCCAGTGCGAGTTGGTGGGTGTCACATGTCTTTGAATTTTTGTGGTAAATCTTGGACATGTCGATGACGACGACTCACGATGTGTTCCTTCACCGTTTTTAGAGCGAGTGTTAAATCCGCACATAACTTAAAAAAGTCAGTGGTGCGGGGCTACTGGGATTCGAACTCGGGTGCGTCGGATCGAAAGTCGCACTCTGAGCCACACTCGCTCAATAAAATATATTACGACTTATATTTCTAAAGGGGCTTTCACGTATTACCTAATTTATATTGTCCATTATTTATTTATAGCTTTACGCAATAATAACTTAAAAGTCATAATGCTTTTAAAATATAAGTAGGTACGCTTTCGCATTTCCTAACGCATTGCAGCGTGTAGGTAACCTTTGTACTGCAGGTCTTTTTTTGTGTTTACGCGAATAAAATATATTATGTCGGTAACAGAAACTGCTGCCTATTCTGTGACGTATAGGTGTATACCCTCCGTAGTTTTGTAGAATGAGCGTGAAATTAGTGCAATCGAGTTACCTACTTATTTGACGGTAAACAATGATGGTGTAGCAATTATTTCAGGTAACTAACGCAAACTCATATTTCGAGAGTTTTCCAAATATCTGGAGATACATTTGTGGTCTTTAGCTATGACCTTTGTCATAACCCGACCTGCCATGTAAAAAGGTAAACTCCTGGGTAAAAGGCCAACCGAATAACTGGTGTTACAGGTGATCTTTGACCTTCTTTAAGTGACTTCAAGTTGAGATTTTCAAAAAAGAAAATGAATCGCATTAAATGATTTCTGATTAAGTATAGGTTGGCCAAGTTAGCGGTCAACAACCTCTAATGCTATTTCTGATAGTACCTATACCTATATATAATATAGCCGGTAAAAAGGGATGAAATGTACATTTGCGATGTGAATTTTTAAATAAATATATATTTTTATAGGATATACGAGTACATATTTATACTAACTGCGCCCCGCGGTTTCCCCGTGGGTATTTAAAGCAGCCTATTTCCATTTCCAGGACCTAACATACGTAGCTTAACGTGTACATACCAAATTTCATCAAAATTTGTACAGAAGTTTTTGCGTGATGGAGTAACTAATAAACATCTGTCCATCCATCCATCCATCCTATTAAACATTCGCAAATATAATATTAGCAGGGTTCAAATGGGATGTGGCCGGTGGCCGGCAAAACGACCCTGAGATAAGATAATGTTTTCGCCGATGTTTGACTGACCATTTACGACATTAAACAACAACATGGGGCTCCATGAATCACATCATTATATATTCTGCAAGACTTTTATTGCTGAAATTGTCATCATTATTTGACGTCCACGCAACTTGTAGGTGGGAGCTCAGGTGCTGGGGATAACGACACATGGCCGAGGCCAAATCATACTTGAAACAATAAATGTTTTATAAATGACCGCTGTCAACAAGGACATATTACATTTATTTTTAACCGATTTTAAAAAAGGAGGAGGTTCTCAATTCCTTTATTTTTTATATTTGTGACTTCAGAACTCCGTCATTTATAAACCGGTTTGGAAATTCTTTTCGCGTTGGGTTCAGTATAGCTACGAAGTGGTCCCATATAAATTTCATCGACATTTGACGTTGGACTTCGAAGATCAATTAATGTCGGTTATTTTTGTAAAATATAATATACTTGTGATTTATTTTATTTTTAGTTGTGATCTTCCTACAGGAGGCAGAGCAAAAGCCTCTCTACCCTTCTTCCATTTCTCAAGGCTTAATGATTTTTGCGGCCAATCCTTCCAGTAAGAGCCTAGCTCGTCCCGCGTTGTGTGGGACCGTGGTAAGTTTAGCCCACAGCTGGCGTGTCCAGCCCAGTTCCAATATTCAGAATAGTGCTACAATAATGTGATAGCACGCGGTCAAAACTGGTAATGAGTCCAATAACATCTAGATAAGATAAGTTTATGTATAAACTGTCAAGAAAAAACGTGTTTTTGACAAATAACAATCAAAAAAAATCTTCTTTGTTCCATAATTCACAATTCATGTCTCATGTTGGCAGGTAACCAACCATATAGGTAGTAGGTATGTCACTACCAAAAATAAAACTTCATAAATTAAAGTAATATCACCAATAAATTCTACGCTATTCATATGAATGTTAATAGTTGATTAATTAAATTGTTATTCTAGTTTTGTCTGGGTATTAATATTTATGGTTTGATGAGCTTTCAAACTTAAAGTAGGTACAGCTTTGAACTGTGTTACTTTGGTCTGAGCTTTAATTTAAGTTAGATCATTGAATAGTACCTATTTACCTAGTTTTCTTTTCCTTTTTTATATGTATATATATATATATATATATATATATATATAAATATAATATATATAGATATATATATAGGCGACCATTTTATAATATTTTTAACCGATTTCAAAAGGAGGAAGTTCTCTGTTCGATTGTATTTTTTTTTAATATTTGTTACCTCAGAACTCCGTCATTTATGAACCGATTTGGAAAATTCTTTTTGCGTTGGGTTCAGCATAGCAACGAATTTGTCCCATATAAATTTCATCGATATGTGACCTTGGACTTCGAAGAAACATTGTAAATTTTTTTCTTAATTTAATTATTAGGTAATCGGATATTACTGGGCATCATGAGACTTAAGAGCTAATTGTCTCAGGGTGACGAGCTCAGTGTAGTTCTGCGCAGGATTTTGCAAAACAAAGTTCTGATGCTGCAACTGTTATACTTAATACCATGGACCAAATATATGGTCCATAATAATACTAACTACGATGGCGCAAGCGATCCAAAGTGAATCTTGGCCTCCGATAATAAGAGTCGCCACTAGTAATATCGGTCTGTTTTGCGCCACCTCCTTACTTCGTTGACCAGTCGGCCGTCCTACGTATACTCGCTGCTGTTAAGCAAGATTAGATTAGATTAGATTAGATTAGATAACTCTTTATTGTTTCACCACCAGAAAACATAATAACAAAAAGTACAATAACAAACATAAAAACTATAGTGTTACAATGGGCGGTCTTATCGCTCAAAGCGATCTCTTCCAGACAACCTTTGGATGGAGAGGACTTAAAGAAACTGTAAGAGACGGGGGTGTCAACATAAATGACATAATAAACAAATGTATGTACAAAGAGTACAAACTATAATAACATATACTATTATCTATATTAAATATACAATAATATATACCAATTATAAACATAGGTACATAATAATATAAGTATAATTATAATTATAATGTAAGTATACTTAGGACGGCCGACTAGTCCATTCTTTCCGAGGTGGTTGAGCCAACGGAGTCTGCGCTTTTGTCTCGCCGATTTTATGTTTGGTTTCTTCACCACGCAACTGTCATGGGCAGGTATTTTGCTTACCATCAGGTGAACGAACTGCTCGTCTCACTCATAACGATAAAATAAAGTTTACGTACCGAGCACTAAAACAAGATAATCTCAATATTATTCAGCCGGATGGTGTGAACCAGACCGTACTAAATCAAGTAATTAAGACAGGTTCTCAAACTAATTGTCGTGTTCCAGTGTACCTACCAAAATAACTACACTATCTGTTATCTTTTACATCTGCATTACTTCATTTTCATATCTACTTGGTTGGGAAGCAAAATTGTTAAATATCACTACTTAGAAGCTAAAGCAACAAACCGTGACTTCATCGTGGATAATACACGATCCATGTTTACCTACATTCTAAATAACAATGAAAACTTTTTTTAAGGTACGTAAATATAAAACTAAACTTTATACACACCTAACTATAACATATGTACATAGATCCTGGCCCCTATCTAGGGTTTTCTTGTATATAGGGAACCAGGAACCATGGTCCCGCAACAGCCAGACTCGAAACAAATGCTTGCACTTTTTCTTCTTCTGGTGCACAAACATTTGCGGAAATTAAACCCAACCTCCTACACCATGAAGGCTGTCAAACTATAAACTAATGAAAATATACGAAGGGTTATATTGTATTATTTATACTAATATAGAGTGATATATTTATAGAAACATTTGAATATTAATAATATTAAAGTTCATATTCTGCTTTTAAATAGTTTTTAGTAGGTACCTATTTTTTAAACAGCTTTTATTTTAATTATCACAGGTAAGACTTTATATGCAAAATGTACTTATTAACCCTTTATTTAGATCAATCAATCAATTAAAAGTTCTTTATTCATTATTGGCATCACAGACGCACTTATGAACCACTACTCAGAAGATACGGCAAGAAACTGAGGGGTATTTTTTTAGAATTTTTGTTACATTATTTTGTTTGTTATTGACAATATTATATTTCTTATGTGCCAGTTGGCTACTCGGCAAAAGCGGATCTTTTCACAGATATAAGTATTAAGTCTACTTACCAAAAGCAATGGACTTAAGGTACTATACTTTGCTTTTGGACTTAAAGAAACCTATAAAAATGTAAGTAATGTACAAACTTACTAATGTTAATATCATATACTTAATGTGACATTTATACATTCAGAAATCAACTGACACACCTATGTTAGAACATTTAATAATTCATTTGCCCAAATTAATTATGAATCGAATCAAATGATTACTATCGCATCCTGCTTTAAACCATCTCATAGCATCTGTTCTCCGTTTCAAAGTGATTGGCTCTTTGTGGACGTCTAAGGCGGAGGTAAACAAACTATAAAATAGCCCTATCTTTATACAAAAATTCTATCTTTACGACTTTGGACAGATTACCATAATAATGAGTTTGATAACTGCGCAGTCAAGTTTTACACATCCTGGCTAAATGGGGCTATTTCACCAACATTATATTAATCAACTGTTCATCGCTTAAGCTTATTTATATACTATTAAGTATTCTGTACTGAAGGTACTTTAAAAAAATCGTTATCACTCATTTCTTTAAATTTTTTTGTATTATTATTTTTAATGAATATATAAATATTTATATGATTGTAAATATAATAAATAATTTCGGGCTCAGTGACGGGTTTTGGGAAAGCCCTATGTCCCTCAGTGGACTCATACAGGCTGTTGATGATTGATGATTTTTAATATGTGAGGTTTTCCTCTACTCAAGCTATTGCCCGGTGTACTGAGCGCCCTTCCTGACACCCTCAGGGAAATGGTGGCTCAGTTTACTCGCTAAGAAATACTGAATCTCTTAATACTTTATTGATAATGGTGACTGTGTGGATGGCTGCCTGTTTCTGAATTAAATTAATTTTCATGTGTGATTCCAGTTTAATGAAATATCTGTGAAGGTTTTTTTGCTATTGCAACGGTTGCTCCTACTACTATTTATATGTGTATAATTATTCCCCTAATTAATTAGTATACATTATAATATTAATAATATATATATAATGTGTCTCTAGAAGAGATCGCTTTTAGCGATAAGTCCGCCCATTGTACTTAATTTACTTAAGTTGTTTTTATGTACCTTTTTTTTACGCTTAATAGATCTATGTTTGGCCACTGTCGCGCCTGATGTGAAGCGATGATTTGGCCTATGATGGAGCACATAGATCTAGAGAGAGACGGCAGTTGAACGGCTGCTCAGACCCGTCTCCCCGATGGTTCACCGAACATCATCCCGAAACACGACTAGGTCGCTGGACGGCATGGCTTTGTTCGGTGGGTGGTATTACAACCACGGCCAGAGCCTACCACTCCAAAAAAAACCTACTGATTATTTTTGTTAGGTGTACAATAAAGTATTGTGTATTGTGTATTGAATTGTGTCTCATCCTATCAATAAACGCTATTCAAAAGATGAAATTGATAAAAGTAAATTTTACCTATTGAATAATTCAAATCTAACTATTCAGTTAGTGATATGTTGGTGAAATATCCCTTATATCTCGTTAAAAAATTTACATAGGTACATTTTGTCGTTGAATATAATTACGCGCAGTGCGACAGCAGAAATGAATATGTTTGACATGCGACCCCTTCAAATGTCGATACTTGTCAATATATATAGCTACATAGGTACTAGGTAATATGACTGTTATAAACTTAGACGCTTGCTTAGCATTAGTGGAATGATTTACCGGCAAGTAGAAGTAGCTCTTAACAGCAAGATGTCATGGTTCGAGTCCCATTCAATAAATATTGGGTAAATAATAAAACAAAAGCTAAATAAAGTCCAAACAAGCATTGTTGCCAGGAAATTACTCGGCATTATGAGACGTAAGAGCAAATTGTCTCAGGATTTTGCAAAACAATGTTCTGGGTGGTGCTGCAACTGTTATGGGTATATATGCAAGCGTATTGCTTACCATCAGGCAAACGACCCGCTCGTCTTGTCAATCAGTTACATACAAAAATGTTATCTAAACGATTTACGTATATCAAAATCAAACATAACAACTATACGTAGAACGAGGTATTATGTAGACTCATGTCATTGTGGCTTGTTACACTACATAACTTGTCAAAGGTCAGAAGCAGAAAATTGCAAAGTTCGACACGCACAGCGCGAGACGAAGCGACGCGGAGCGGGACGAAGCGAGGCGAATCTCAAGCGATAACATCGACGTGACAATCGTGAATGAACTGTCGGCAAGTGACACACTTTATTACCCGGTGTTTTGTAAACCTTGACTCAGTTATTTTATGAATAAGTAAAGTCAGATGTTTTTAATGGTCATTCTAGAATTTGGTTGGGGTGCAATGGGGTTGGATGTTGGCATTCTAAGTAAGGATAAAAGCCCCAAATATATATTTAAATGTCTCGAAAGTGAGCAAACTCTACGCTTGTATGATGGTACCTATCACGCATGCCCATAACCGATGTGCAATAAAGTTAAGTTTCTTTTATGGCGTAGTGGTTGGGTAGGTCATAACCCGAATTTAGAAGTTGGTTCTATTCCAGCTACCTATGAATCAAGTCAAATCAAAATCTCATTATTCAGTTTTGGCATCACAGGCGCACATAGGATCGTAAAATTATCACTATGAATCTAACCCCGTATCAGGAAAAGAACCAGTACTCAGAAAATACGGCATATTTATTTGCAAAATTTTGGGTTTTTACAATGTTTCTTATGTACCAGTTGGCTACTTTGTAGAAGTGGAATGTTCTAAGCATCTTCGTCTTCTATATAATTACGAACAGTAGGTATAGTATGCATTTCCCATTAAAACAGTCTGAACGTATAATTTGAATTTACTTTCCACATACAACATAACGGGAAGCAAGATGGTGTTTGTTGAAGTAGCGCAGGAGAGATCCTTATTACTAAAACACAGAGAATCCAAGTTAGATTCAATAAAAACATAAGGCAGTCGTGTTGCTTACAAGGTGAACAACCTGTTCGTCTCGCCACTCAATTACCTACATACAATAAAAAAACTATATTATATAGGTAGGTACGTCTGTACCTCTCTGTCTGTGTTTATTTATTTATACTACTGTCGCACTACTATCTAGTAGTGCGAACACTCGTAATAGGCCAATCGATCATAATCTTAATCAATTGTTTATTTGCCAGAATACACATAATATACAATATTTCAGATTTCATAAAATCAAAAGCCTCGGTATTCAACCTGCAAGCAGACGTGCAAATATTAATAATGAAATTAAAGAATCTAATGTTAATTTTACAATAAATAGAACTAAATAATATATATTTTTTTAACTAGTCTATACTGTCCCACTGCTGGGCAAAGGCCTCCCCCAATTCCTTCCACCTATCTCGGTCCTGCGCCACCTCATACCAATTTTCTTGGTGTGCGCCGAGATTGTCTCGCCATCTTTTTCTAGGTCGGCCTCGGCGACGTTGTGCCTTATCAGGGATCCATTGTGTGGTGGTAATATTTGCCCAGCGCTCAGGATGCATACGGCTAACGTGGCCCGCCCAATCCCATTTGAGCCTGGCAACCTTATTGCCTACATCTGTTATACCCGTTTTGGAGCGCAGCGCGTGGTGTTACGCTCTCGCTCGGCTCTTTTTAATGTATATATGTCATTTAAAATTTAAATATTCGGTTACACTATAAAAACAATTATGAATTAGCCACCTATAAAGATTTGTCTTATCGGTCCCAACAGGTAAGTCACATCTGGCCCATGCGTGAAAACCGGCCACCTGACACACCAGTCAAACTAGTTACACGCAATACAGACGACACCAACAAGATTCACAAAGTTATGCATTACCCAATAAATCACATCACAACCATCTCAGCTTTGTGATAACGTTCTAGAACCATTACATTGATTTTTGAGAATTAATTTGTTAGACTTTGAAGTATGTGGAACTATAAAAACTGTATCTTTGACTCTTCCTGCCTTATATATTATCTGAATATACATAGATAGACTTCCTAATGGTCTAATTTATTATTTTAGTTTAAATTTATATATTTTTATGAAACTGACGAACTTTGCCAGTTATTCTGCCGCCAAGCAATACTGTGTTCCGGTTGGAAGGGCTTTGTAGTAATCAGCGAAATGACTAGGCATATTTTTATGACTCGGGGTGATGAGCGCAATGCAGTGCTCCACAGTACTTTGTTAGGTAGGTATTAAAAGTGGTACTGCAATTGTTATGGACAAGCGTGGCGCTTAACATCAGGCTAAGGTCCTGTGCGTCTCATTACAATTATTGTATTGTATTGTATGAAAGTTAAGAGGACCCTTGCCCGATCTTCAAATATAAAATGTATTTAGTCCAGTTTTGTAAGATGTGGGGGTGAGCTTTTTGACGATGGCGAGATGTGCGGTGGTAAAGTTGGGAAGGCGGAAGCAGGTCAAAAAGCTCTTCAGAACATTAGAAATAATTTAAAGTTTATTCTTCGATTGCGCTCCGGACATATTCCATCAAACAAATTCGCATTTTTGATGTGTGGTTGTTTGTTGGAGTGTGTCCGGAATGCGACATTTAGAACCGAAAGCTTCGACAAAAATATTTCCTTAAATACAGGTTCCATAATAAGTATTTTATCTAACCCTTCTTGAGAAGATGTCAAAATATTGATTAGATTGCTAGAGTTAGGCTTTGACAGGATTTGTTTTTTTTTTTGTGTTCTCTCTCTTTTGTTTATGTTATCGGTTCTCTTTATAGGACGACGTAGTCGCTCAGCGACTAAGTACAAAAAAAAAAATACCCCATTATAAAGGCGGTGGAACACACAAAGTGAACCGATATCTCTTCGGTGGCTAAGTGGCTCTACTTGTCTCAAAGATCACAAATGTATAATCATCATTCATTTATGACAGCACCTTACAAACTCAAGTTTTGCTTTGCAACAAACAGTTCGCTGTCTTCGCAATCTTAACGAACACTATCTCACATCTGACAATACATTTAAAATGATTACAAACACTTTACTTGACCAAACAAAGAAAACAATAGTTTCGTCCATCGATCACGAACGTTTCCGAGATGGCCCGTATCGATTACAACTCGATCCAAATGATTTCTCGGTCACGAATTGCAACTCGATTAGACTCATAGGTTGCCGATCGCGAATCAGATACATTGCGAGGTGTCTTTTTTCTTTATCAAGACGAAGGTGAGTGAGTTGTGCTTTTATTATAATTCGGATCGTGCCTTAACAATATTTAAATTTATCCGTTTCTTTATTCTGTTTGCTTAAAATTAAAAAATATAATTAAATGACAGCTCGACCGATAAAACGGACAGATACACCTTTATGTTTACGTATAACTTTTGAAATTTAAATAATGTAATTTGATATGTAAATAATGTAAATTGACATGTAAATAATGTAAATTGACTTTGTGATCAGTATCGCAGACCGATAGTAAGCAATCGGTCCTATAATCGGCGAAAAAAAGGTGGCAATCGGTTTTAGTATTCATACCTATTTACTTACAAAAATCAATTGTCTACGCTCAGCCAAATATATGTATTACATTTAAACAATATTTTAAACAAAAAACATTTAAATGGCGCGCGAGTGAAAATCTTTGAGGATTCTTGGAATTATAAGTAATTTTTTTTAAAGTGTAAAATTTAGATGCGACTCGGCCATAATTAATAATAAATTAATATTTATTACTAGCTGCGCCCTGCGGCTTAACCCACGGCTTCCCGACATAAAAAGTATTCTATGTGTTAATCCAGGGTATAAGCTATCTCCATTCTCATATCTTTTTTTACAACAGACTGGGTCTGCGTTTGAGCACAATCTCACATGACGGGAAGTGACGAGGCGGTCGAAGATGTAGCACGCTTACCCAGTAGATATTTTTGATCGCTCTAGATTTGAACACACCCAGATTGTATTTATGTGGAAACACAGACGACGGCAAAGCATTCCACTCCCTTGACGTTCGCACTAAGAACGATGAACCAAAACGTTTAGATTTCATCAAAATCTGTTCAGTTGTTGCGGCGTGAAGAGGTAACAAAATCACTAACTTACAAACTTGCGCATTTATAATATCAGTGCGATGTGATAGACATTATGCAAATGATTGCAAATGATCGCCGATGCCGATGCACTCATGCACCTCCCGCCTACATTCGGATCGCGCCTCATTTGTCGCGTCAAGGGCCTCTTATTTAGAGCTAGTCGGTCAATTGCTTGTTCAAAACTTGCCATGTTAGTTTTGTAATTTGATGTATAATAATAAAATATTGGATTGTAACTAGCTACGCCCCTCGGTTTCAGCCGCGGTTTTCCGGAATAAAAAGTAGCCTTCTCCAGGACCTAAAGTACCTATATACCAAATTTCATCAATATCCGTTCACTAGTTAATGCGTGATTGAATACCAAACATCCATACCTACAAAATTTCGCATTTATAATATTAATAGGATTTATTATTGACAGCCTCTGTGGTGTAGTAGTTCAGTAGTAACAAATGTTTTAATTAATAAATTATTTCGATTTTGATTTGATTTTGAGTTCGGCAGGTTGGCTCAAGTCTCATACACCACTGAGGTTGCGGGTTAGATTCCCGCGACGGCACAAATGTTTGTGCAAAGAAAAAAAGTGCAAGCATTTATTTCGTGTCTGGGTATGGTGGGACCATGGTCCTCATATTTCTGGTTTCCTAGATACAGGGAATCCTAGTTAGGGGCCAGGATCTATGTACGAGTATGTGATCGTTGGGCGTATTTATTTATTTTTATGATGGCTAGCCGATACCTGCGACTCTGTCTGCGTATAATTCAGTTACACTAATTCAGTTTAAAAATTCAACGAATTAACAGACAGACTCAAATAAGTGACTTTATTTTTTTAAATTTTACTTCTTTATTACAAAATATAAAAAGTCTCAAAATTTATGGAAATTCGATAGAGAAAGATAGACTAAAAACAGTATAATTGTATGACTATATTCTATTAGAAGATAGTTACCTAGATAGATGAACGCTTTATTGTAAACATTAAATTAAAAACATTACATAAAAACAAGAAAGTGTTACAATGGGCGGCCTTATCGCTAAAAGCAATCTTCCAGGCAACCTTTGGATGGAGAGGAAATATCAAAATGTTAAAGACGGGGATGTATGATACACAATAATAATAAAATCTTTTTTTTATGAGCCTGTTTCGTCTCACTGCTGGGCAAAGGCAGTTCAAGGCTCTTTCCATGACCAATAAAATTTAAATAATAGAAGCTTCCAGGTTAGAGGTTTGTTTCCGAAAAAAACTGTTTCTGTTAGCAGAAACTGTACCAAGTTCCGATGGAGATCCTTTTCGGCCTCTTGTGCAACGGAATTAGTAACGCGGTTTGCGTATCGAATCGCTTACTCTACACAAGTGAGTTTCTCTACTTATTTGGTTACTTGTGACAGAGAATTTTCCACGGGTAATTTAAGGATATCACTGAACAAACCTTCGCCTGCATTATCTTAACTTGACCTCAATTTTATTTCTTATTATTATTATTACTTCTTTATTTCAGGTAACATAAGAAAACAATAGTTACATTAGTGACTAAAGTAATTCTAAGACCCATATTATATATACCTTACAGACTAACATACATATTATAATATTAAAAACTATTTTTATTAAGCTACAACAAGGAATTGTTTTCGCCTACTTTCCCTGTATGACTACCTCAGCCCATCATATAAATATTTTTGTTGCAACTCCAAATTTTCTAGCTTTTGTAATCGAACTGATGAGTTGATCAAGTCGTTCACCCACTCACCCAGTCACCTTACTAAACACTACTAGCTAGAAAAAAACGTAAAAGTATTAATACTAAAGGTACTTGTTTGTTAGTGTTAATTGTTTTTTTATACTCGTGGTAGGTCTCTCGTATGCGGAGAGGCCGTTTGGGCTAGTACCACAGCTTTGCCAGTTATTCTGCCGCCAAGCAGTAGTGCGCTGGCATTACTGTGTTCTGGTTTGAAAGGCATTGTAGCCAGTGAAATTACTGGGCATATGAGACCTCATGTCTGATGTCTCGGGTGCTTTTTCGGGTATTAAAAGTTCTGGGTGGTACTACAATTGCTATGGGCAGGCGTGGCGCTTACCATCAGGCAAACGAGATTTTCGTCTCATCACTCCGTAATATAAAGAGAACTTGTAAAGCTATTAATAAATATTTTTAAATAGGTCAGACAATGCCTGGATGATATTATTCAAGACCACACAGACAGTTGCTTGTGAATTATAAATAACTTATAATATCGGTAGAGTAAGTCAATATATTACGACACTCGTATTCTCTCACGTGCATCTCTCCATTACCCACGCTAGCAAACAGCAATACAGAATAATATCATCTTACGTAATCACTCTGAACTCTACCGATAGCCCTGCAATTACTTAGAAACAAAATAAAAGTGGTTTTGGCTCATTAGAGTTACGTTAGATTTCTACAAAAACACGAAAACAAACGAAACTCATGGTACAATGTGCATCTCTACACGCTTGCAAAATGTAGCAACTCTTGATTTTTTAATTTTGCAAATAACCGCGGACTGAGAACGAGTGTGGCTCAGTGGGAGCACACGTGACTTTCGATCCTGAGTTTGAATCCCGCGGACCACTGACTTTCTTAAGTTATGTGCGTATTTAACACTCGCTCTAAAACCGGTGAAGGAAACCATCGCGAGGAAACCAACATGTCCAAGAATTTATCACAAAAAATTCCAGGACATGTGACAACCCGCACTGGGCCAGCGTAGTGGATTATGGCCCATACTCTTTGAGAGAAGGCCCGTGTCCCAGCAGTGATAGGATGACGAAACAACCGCAAAAAAGTAGTAATAATAAAATTATGATATTACATAAGATCCTTTCATCTCGGACTATACGTTTAGAGACGGATAGTTAGCGTTAGCGCTACATTAGATAACCTATTGTAATCCCACGGTCGGCCGAGGTTACGACTTACGATAGCCGATTGGACTTTAATTGGATTCTATGTCTATATTTATTGTTCTAAAGGAATATTATATTAGAATTTAATAATAAAAACATTAACACAGATAACAGAAATACAAACAAAGTGTCAACAACGCCGAAAATATCTCCATAGAACGTTTAACGCCTAACTAATAAATACGCCGCCAGCATTTTGGGCACGTTGCCGGACGACGGGTATCCGTTGAATTATTATCTGTAGGCCATTCTGTTGGCTCAACCGATACCCGCATGAACATAATATTTGATATCTTTTAGTTTAGTTTCCTTTAGTTTTCAAATTATTTAGCCTTTATGATTATCGTCTAGTTTTTATGATTATCTGTTATTATATTAAGTTTTTATGATTATCTGTTAAAAAGTGTGAAGTAAATAAAGTTCACGGAATCTAATAAACACGTAAGTCTTGACCCTTTGCTAGGTTTCCCTATGTATTAACGTTTTTGGACCATGGCACTGGTTCCCGACCATGGTGCAACCAACAACACTCAGACTTCATTATGAAGAATAATACCTTATTTTTAGTTCAAAACTGTGTATATGTCGATGGTTCAAATAAATCAATAAATACAAACAAATAACGGTAGCTTGCTTATAAGGCTGTCTTGCCAAACCCTGTCGAAAGCATTTGATATATCGAGGGAAACTGCAAGAGCTTCTCCGTACGAGTTCTCGATGCCATCGCTCCAGGAACGGGTGGCATATTTAAGAAAATCCCCACCAGAGATCGTTTGGTTCAAGATACGCTAGGAGCCTGCGGTTCAGAACACGTTCCATGGTCTTGCAGAGTATGGAAGTCACCGATATTGGTCTGTAGTTGGAAGGGTCCGCACGACTGCGTTTTTTAGGCACGGGCTGCATATTAGCAAGCTTCCATGAGTTAGGTACTAAAGAGAGGCGAAATAAGCGGGTTAGAATTGGTGTCAGTTCAGAAGCACATGTTTTCAACACTATGGCTAGAATCCAATAAAAAATAAAAATAAAAGCAAACAAGTTTGCCTTCTCTTCAGCAGTGTGAGCTAGCGACCCGTCGGGTTTTAGTAGAGGAGGAAGGAAAATGGAGGACTTGATCTTATCGCTCAAAGCGATCTCTACCAGACAACCTTTGAACAAAAAGGACTAGCATAATTGGAACGTAAGTACGTAATTAAGACTGATAAGATTTTCACGTTAACGTAACTAGCTTGCGGCCCGCGGCTTCTTCTATTGTAGCACCACTTTGTGGGCTTTGTGGGTGAAGTTTTCAGATAAGTAAGTGAATTACTGAATAAATCAGTCGTATTTCCGTATTTTATACACAATAATTGAAAATAATCTCAAACCATTTCGTCGTTACAGCTTGAATGCAACAAATATCAAACATATCTACAAGAGTTCGCATTTAAAATATTATTAACATTTTATGATCTTCGGATGTGACCAATTTAATTATTACTTAATATTGCAAACTTATTACACGTTACACACATCAATACGTACCTCACCTATTCTACCGATCTGCAATTTGATTGATTACATCGAAAAGCCACTGCATTCACAACAAATTACACTTTATAGTTACAACACTGTACACATGTTTGATTTTGCAAAACATGTGTGCGGTCAGTGCACCCATCAAAGATATCAAATACAAACTAGGTAATGTGCATCTTATAGGCAAAACACCAATTAGTGTGATAGGCTGCGTAAAGTATGTTGTGATGTGGGTTCAAGTCTCAGCCGGTGGTCGTATATATTTTTAACCGACTTCAAAAAGGAGGAGGTTTACCAATTATGCATTGATTTCGATGATTCTTTTTTTGATTGGTAGGTAATACTACAAAGGTGGTCCCATATAAATTTTATCGAAATTCATTTAGTAGATTTTGAAAAAAATTGCAGAAACAAAAAATATAAGTTTAATCTTCAAGTCGGTTCTTGTTTTTTTCGTAACCAACTTTCTAAAGGTGGAGGTTTGTATTCGACTGCTTCACCTGCTTCACCCAGGGTTGACTTCCGGCGAGGGAACTCCTTAACGGTGAATAGTACAGACACAACATTTCGTAAATGGATTAGACTTAGACTTATAATAATGAAAGAAGAAAGAAAGAAAGAAAGAAAATACATTTATTCAAGACAGATACACGCAACATTACATTAAGCTATAATACTATACTACACATAATGTAATGCACTATATAATGCACTTATGTGCGTCTGTGATGCCAAAATTGAATAAAGAACTTTGGAACTTTGAACTAGCCGCTAACCCATTGTCGCGCACACTACAATTTGCTACAATGATTCTGCCTACTCTTTGATACGTGCATAGCAATGTCTACGAGATTTCCGATAATTTTATGAGAAAGAATATTTCGATAGCTCTAAAATATTTACTAACATACAAGTAAATTATAGAAGGCTGCGATGGTCTGTCATAAATTATGTAAAATGTCAATAAACGCAATAAAAACACTGGAGCATTATAAATAACCAAATCGATTTTTATAAGTTTATATAAATAATGTATTTATAATGGACTTAGCAAATTACCTTTGCCTTTTAATTTTAGAGCTAGCTTGCATTTATAGCTACCATATCTTGTATAAGTATGTCGTATACTATAACCATACTCCGTATACTACGGATTGCACTAGGTCTGGCTTTCCCATCGCTGTTGAAAGGCTTTAAGCTAATAGTAAAGTTAGAAATGTGGAAATAGATTAAAATAAGACTGTCTTTGAGTAATTCTTTATTTATTTCTGAATTATTCAGCGGAATTACACTACATATTTTCATTGCGTTTCAGAATTGAGATGAGTTTCCGCAACGTCACGCCTGATTTTTAACCGACTAAAAAGAAGAAGGTTCTCTATTCGATTGTATTTTTTTATGTTTGTTACCTCAGAACTCCGTCATTTATGAACCGATTAGAAAAAATCTTTTAGCGTTGGGTTCAGTATAGCTACGAAGGGGTCCTAAATAAATTTCACCGATATTTGACATTATACTTCAAAGATACAATATAGTCGGTTCTTGTTTATTCAAAAAAATATTTATATTAGATTTATTTCTTTATTTCTTTGAGTATGTCTTTGAGTTGTTGGCTCAAATTAAAATATGTATTATAAAATCACAAAGAAACTAATAACATTTAAGGATCTAGTTGCATAATGCATTGTTTCCTCACTCCCGCGACATTAGCGCATGATTATCAAATCTAGATAATACTAGATCACGACTAGCTAAGAATCTGCGTACACGGGCCACTCGCGCGCCACAAGTGGTAACAAGCTACGGGCTACACTTTCCATACATTTTGTGAACACACGGCATGTACTTGTGGCCGGTGACAAGCACTTACTGCTCTACTACTAATAACTTACGTTTGCTATACTTAAGTGCGACCATTTTGAATTTGCTTTTGCTGTACGTACTGTGTCTTTACACACATTTAGACATTTTTAACCAACTTCAAAAAGGAGAAGGTTCTCTATTCGATTGTTTTTTGTTTGTTACCTCAGTACTCCATCATTCATGAACCGATTTGGAAAATTCTTTTTGCGTTAGGTTCAGTATAGCCACGAAGTGGTCCCATATAATTTTCATCGATATTTGTCCTTGGACTTCTAAGATACATTGAAGTCGGTTTTTTTGTTTGATAAAACGTATACTTGTGTATACAAAATTTACGCGTAGAAATGCAGAAGTATCACGTCGTTAATATGAAAAATTAATTTACTTTAGAGGGGCACGCTTTTATGAGTGTATAGTACGATGTGAAATGGCCGACAACACCACTTATGCTACACGACTACAGACTATAGCCCGTGTGCGCCTGCACTTAGGCGAATACAGAGATAGGTTTGCAAGCTTGCACAATATCACCGAAATGGCAATTATCTTCGATGGTCTCAAAAATGCGAACAATAGAAGATCACTACGAAATAAGGATGTAAGTGATGTCTGGTAGGTATCTAGTGTATCCGGTCAGTAAATAACAGCTAAGGAGTTGAACTACATCGGACCGCACCGAATCTCACTTTCTTATCCTTTTGTGTCACTAAGAACCGTCAGAGCGAGAAAGAGAGCGGAAGTGCGACCGCACTCTTCGCACTCTCGACCGAATCAACGAGTCAGTCCTCGGCTAGATGTAATTCAACCCTAATTGTCTCAGGGTGAAACGAGCGCAGTGCAGCGCCGCGCAGGAGTTTTACAAAACAAAGTTCTATTACTGTTATGGGCAAGCGTATTGATAAGCATTAGGCGAACGATCAGCTTGTATCGTCACTCAATTAATATATAGTCGTACGACTTGGCGAGCAAGCTGAATATGGGGAGAAATGTAACAGACAAAATACAAGTTTTTTTTCAAAAACTGTTGTGGTTTGCAGCCGTGTATAGAAGATTACAATTTACGCGATAAAACATAATATTTTTTTAAGCCTGATACATTCTGTATGTCATTAAGGACAGACATAGCAAATTTATATATATGTGTAGTATCTCATTATACCCTGCTCTTAGAGTATATACGCCCTGCTTAAAAATATTACGGAAGAAACTCAGAATAAGCTGTTCGGTCAAACTAGAACGTGGTTCTTTCCTACAAAAACGTATTTATGTAATTTCAAGTAGGTACAATATTTTGCATTTCCATTTGACATGTAGAGCATGTAGACTTTAACAAAAAAATTAAAATAGCTAAATGCTGTCATCTACCATAATAGCTACCCACTGTCATAACACTGTGGTCTAGATAATTTTAAGCAGGCGTTGCTAAGCATTCACTTGTCAGCTCCTCAAACGAAACGAAAATAATTGAACAAGGTACCTAATTATTTAAGACGTAGGTATCATGCATAACAATAAATTACTTTCGCAAAACAAGCTTTTATAACCGTATTCTATGCTGGGTTAGGATAAGATCGGCAAGTATTTATTCAATATTAATTTTAAACTTTTTTTAATTATGTTTGTTTTTTTTTACTGTTTATAGGCTTGCGTTTGACCACTATCTCACCTGATGGTAAGCGACGATGTGGTCTAAGATGTAACATGCTTACCTAGAAGATACCTGTTCACTCTCGATTTGAAGACTCCCAGGTTGTAGTTGTCAGGAAACACAGACGTTGACAATGCGTTCCACTCCTTGGCTGTTCGTAAGATGAACGTGGCACCAAAGCCTCTGTTCGTACAGGAGGGATGTTTTGAAGGTAACCCGTGTAATGACTGTATACGGTAAAGCAGCACTGAGACTGACAAGGAATTTCGTATGAGATCTGTCTCTCCTAGCTCCATCATTAGGCATTGGAATGCCTAAGATTGATTGGCGGGATTGGCAGGTCATTGAAATCGCAAATTGTACAGACGTAACAGACAAAACTAGGTCAAAAAGGTTACAAGAGTTGACCTTAACGGTCATAATAAATAGTAAAGCATTATAATGATATCTAGGGTCTAGTTAAATGATGTTTAAATATACGTTTTTTGTTAGTCATGACCGTCCTCAGATTATATTATATCGAAATAATTAAGCTTGCTTAGTATTTTTGTAAGTCGCATATAAAAATACAAAAATACTAAGCAAGACTCGTTTTAGCAGCAACTACTATTTATTTTTGTTTATATACACTGCATATTATGTAAAATAGGTAGGTAGTTTTACACATAGCTAGGATCTTTTCTGCATACATAACATTTGTCATTTGTATTTTAAGTAAAAGCTTTGGTAAAAACATTTGTTTAATTTAATGTCAATGAACTGTTTGAGGATATTCAAGCCTCGATGTTTTTAAACGGATAGTTTAAAATAAATGGCGCTAGTAAATTAGCTATAATAAACTACAATAAAACTAATGATATATAAAAAGAAGTAGAATACGTAATTTTCTACAAGTTCTTTTTTGCAATCAAATTAGGTGTTAAGCATCTCTCTAGCCTATAATTGGAATAGTTTTTATACTTCATTAAAAGTAATTTATACATGCAATCATTCCGGTTAGTGTTGAACCTCTTGGCCCCATCATCATCAGCCCATTACGTTCCCACTGCTGGGACACGGGCTTTAAGCAAAGAATACTAAGTACTTAAGTATGGGCCTTAAGGGCCAAGAATATGATAATGGTGATAACTTGACGTTCATAAGTGCGTCTGTGATGCCAAAATTGAATGAATAGATTTTTATTTAATTTGATTTGATATGGGCCGTAGTCCACCACGCTGGCCCATTGCGGGTTGGTGGATATCACATGTTCTTGAAGTTTTGTGATTAATTCTTGGTCATTTTGGGTTTATTACGATTTTTTTCTTCACCATTTTTAGAGCGAGTGTTAAATCCGAACAAAACAGTGATGCCAGCGGAATGTGGACTCGGGTGAGTCAGATCGGAAGTCACGAGTGTTCCCACTGAGCCACACTCGCTCTATTTTACTCAACAATATTCAATAAATCACATTTAGAAAGGAGAAAGGCAGAACTTAACCGTCTTTTAAGTTTCAAAAGGTTATGTCATCGTCCATACTTACAGTACAACAGTACGTATCATAAAACGAAACCGTTTTGTCTGTCTGTACACTGCACGATTAACTTGAATCGTATCTTGTAATTATCATGTCTCGATCTGTGGTTTTTTACTATTTGATCTCATTCCTCCATCACGGTTTTATTACCGCACTGCCCGACATCGTGCGAAAGCCCATCCACATACCATAGATCTATGGAATTCGCATACTGTCCGATTCTCCAGATCTTTCTTGCCGCACACCTGCAAAATATGGTACTTTAATAGAAGGGTGAAAAGGGTCCTTAAAGGTAGGCAACGCACTAGTAATGCCCCGAGTGTTGCAGGTGTCCATAGGCGACGGTAACCGCTTACCATCCAGGCGGGCCGTCTGCTTGTTTGCCTATTAGTCATATAAAAAAAATATTCATGAAATACTGATATTTCCGCAACTAGAAATAAAATAGTTTAAATAGTTGCAATAAAATCATCGAGAACCGTAGGTATGTCTAAAGAAACCTAACCTAGGTTTTATTTAAGGTTTTTAGGTTTGTTTATATATTACGAACCATACACGTTTATAAAAATGTTTGTTTGATAAATTAATTTAAAAAAATCTTATTGGCGAATATTTTATTGCCAGTCAGTGCGAACGTAGTTATTGTGTATAGTTTTTTTAATGTTTTATACATACATATATATACACCTTACTAGCTGCGCCCCGCGGTTTCGCCCGCGATTTCCCTGAATAAAAATTAGCCTATGTGCTATTCCAAGTCCTAAAGTACCTACATACCAAATTTCATCAAAATCGGTTCGGTCGTTTTTGCGTGAAAGAGTAACAAAGATCTATACATACAAATAAACTTTCGCGTTTATAATATTAGTAAGGATTTAGCGGTGGTCTCAATGAATGTTGTTTTTTTTCTTTCCTTATACGATAGTTAAACTAAAAATAATTATTTATCTATTTGGAACGAAGCGGTTCAATAACACAAGACATTCTGAGAATATAATAAATTATAAACAAGTCAACATGTTTAATTGCTACCGGCTACAACCAAAGGTTATCATTATCACTAATCATATTGAAATTATTAGTCCATTGGCATCGCGAGTTCGAATTGCTCTACGACGCGTAAAGTGCAGAATTCAATTGAATAGTTATCCTATTCAATTGAATTGTAAAGTGCAGAATTCAATTGAATAGTTATCCTATTAAATTGAATTGTAAAGTGGAGAATTCAATTGAATAGTTATCCTATTCAATTTAATTATAAAGTGCAGAATTCAATTGAATAGTTATTCTATTCAATTGAATTCTTTGACGTGCAGAATTCAATTGAATAGTTATTCTATTCAATTGAATTCTGCACTTTGCCACGGTTTATTTTCCGGTCATAATTCCGTTACCTGCGCACGCTACGCCAATACGGATGCTACGCATGTTCCCTTTGTATCAGAAAAACTGACCTGCCAGAGATTCACAAGGGCACAGAATAATAGTTACAATAAATAGTAATATTATAAATAATATACAAGACAATATATATGTGTCTACTTCAATCTGTATCAGGATTTTATTATTAGAGGGTTATAGTCACAACACTTCACCGGTAGAATCAGTTTTCGCATTCCTTCTGGGCCCGGATATCAATTTAGGTATAGGAAAGAAACGGGTAGACATGTTTACCTTATTTTTTTCAAGGTCATGATATTTTAAGTAACACTTTTAACGTATTTTAATTGATTTGTGTTATGTGTATATGACGTGCAGCTTTTGTGCATATTTAATGAATATTTTTTGAATTTTAACATAATCCATTTAGTACTA
The DNA here is from genome assembly GCA_951640565.1 of Petrophora chlorosata. NCBI lineage: Eukaryota > Metazoa > Arthropoda > Insecta > Lepidoptera > Geometridae > Petrophora > Petrophora chlorosata. The sequence goes on along the minus strand of OX621199.1, from coordinate 934,532 downwards.
CGCAAATTAAGTCAGACGAGGTTGGCCACTTTGTTTTATACCATTTGAAGAAGATACTTAAGTTGGCATCGTGTGCAGCGTACGTGACATGTACCTACAATTACTCATACAAGCAATATGTAACAACACTAGTGTAATAGACAAAGATGTCTAATATTGTAACAGAAACAATTAAAATCAGATCAAACTTGCGCAAGGAAGTGCAAGCGTGCGCTCGTGCGCATTCCCTACGGTTGTAGGTCGGCCGTCACGTGCGTTGATATCTTTTGTACGGAGCGCCGGCGCCGGCGCAGCTTAGCCGGTAGTTAGTGAGGCTTCGCTAGTTTGCCAAATAATATGTGGTAGTGCGTGAACTTCACTTATTTTTCATGGAATATGTGATAGCTAACAGGTAGACTTTGCTTGCTTGGCTTAGAGCCTTAGAATATGCGATAGTTAAAAGTAAACTTCAATTGTTTGTCATGGATTATGCGATATCTTCACAATAGTCAGTACGTACGCTAGTTTGGTCCGGAATAGCTAATACTCGTAGAAGGTACACATGTCTTAGTGTAGGTATATCTATCGTGTTTCGGTGCTGCCGTAGGGCCACGGTCCTTTGGTTTCGATACAGGGGATCCTAGATAGGAGTAGTATCTCAGTATGTTTATGTATGATGTATTTACTACAATATATTATCTTTTATATTAATTACTTTATGGCATGTTTCTTTTTTTTTCCATCCAAAGGTAGCCTGTGAGAAATTGTACATAGTGATAAGGCCGCCCTTAGTTCTACCAATATTACATGTAAATATTAATTTCCTGTTTTTCCTTCCCACCATCACGTTCCCAAGCTCTATTATTTTACTACGGTATTCTATATTTCACTCTACTTTTGTAAACTATACCTAACAAGATGAAAAGGATAACTCTTGGTTTTATATTATTACTTATTAACCGACTTCAAAAAAAGGTAGGAGGTTTTAAATTCAATTGTATTATTTATGTTGTTTACCTCAGAGCTCCATCATTTATAAACTCCTTAGAAAAAATATTTTCTTGTTTGAGTTGGGTTCAGTATAGCTTCAACATAGTCCCATATAAATTTCATCGATATTCGGCTCTAGACTTAGAAGATACATATGAATTGAAGCCGGTTTTTGTAATAAAATGTATTATTTTAATTATTTTGTTCACTGATTTTAATATTAGTCAATTCAAATCAAATAATTATTAAAATTATCTCTCCATTGCACATACGGGTATTTGATACAAAAAACTGGCCAAAACCTTTTTTTGGTAATTTTGGGTCAATTGTGCCTCCTAATTATTTTTCATATTAATTTTAGTATAACCCAATCATTTCTATACCCTTTTCTCCAAAGGGACTTACGTGTGAAATAAAATCGAAATAAAATAAAACATTATTTTCTATTTCAAGCATTATGGTGATTTATTTGTACAATAATTAATAAAAAAAGCATTTAAAAATACACAATGATTTAAAAATAACGCTTACTTTTTACATAACCTTACAAAATACATAAATGAAAAGCTATGTACAAACTGTAATTTACATCGAAATAAAAGTTAAATATACATTTTCTTGTAATATTTACAGAGAAACTTATACAGCTAATATTCGTCAGACTCGCTATCGCTATCTGCTTGATCAGTACTAGTGCCCGGGTCAGCATTATCAGTGTCAGTGTCCGCGGGACACTCGTATTCAACTTTAAGAAATTGTAGAATTTCTTGCGATAGTGGTTTCCTGTTCCTTTTGAATTGCATTCTGCTGCTGCTACTAAGAAAGACATCAGAGGTCAGAAGAAGGCGGTTCATGACATCTTGGAGGCAATTCTTTCGCGAAAACTTTCTTGCAAAGTTTTGCCTGTATAGGCGGAAATGTTTATTCCGCGACTCAGCTGCCTCCTCTGATAATTGTCCAATCGGCAAAAGAGCATGTTTGATTACCAAAGCCCCATGACACAAAACTTTATGCAAAGTTGGCGTCATGGGGTGCCAGTTGTATAACTGCACATATAGTTCGGCTGTTGACTTCAGAAACACCGAAAATTTTTCCGTGTCAATAGAGAACCCACTCGAAATAACTTCTAGAATCAACTTGAGGTTCTTAAGGAAGTTTATATCAATCCCTGTTATTGAGGCAGTTGTTACAGGATCGGCAAAGAATCTCCTAGAAGTATTTCCATCGTTAGTATTTCCAAAGCCAGCTTTCGGCACGTCTACAAGCAAGCCCATTTGCTCTCGAAAGGCCTCTTGAATCTCTTTCTTTTTATCTGCCGAAAGCTGCTTTTCCTCCTTGTTAAGCCTCCATTTTTTGATAGGTAGTTTGTAGGCTATATGGAGACATGTTTCGAGAAATCTAATCCGAGCGTGCAATATTGATAGTCCAAATTTGAGCGAGTTCGAATCTATCAAACTTTCGTCGGTTTTAAGATTGTTGAAATCTTTGCTGGTCTGCTTGCATATGTAGCACTTCATTGTTGACGTGGTATTAGTTGCGGCATTGCACACTTTACCATCTACCATTGTAAGCACAAGTGTGTGCGACACCTTTATGACTTTATTGTCAGCCTCAACTTCAGTGGGGTTTATGTTTTGTGCCTGGTTTTCAATGTGTGCTATTTCGGATCGAGTCACTTCATTATTTTCATGCACAAACTGAATCCTTATAGGACGGCAAAATCGGCAAGATGAAGGAGCTGGATTCTGCCACCAAATCTTCAGTTGGCCATTCACATTACTTGTCAGTCGTAGGGGTACTAATGAGCTTATAAAAACATGGGCATCGGAGCCTGACTCATCTTGGAATTTTTGTTTAAATTCTTGTGCTTTCGAGCCATCACATCCCCATTTGCAAATGAGTTCCATATTCTGCCCTTCAATTTCTGTTGCTGTCATTAACACTTTCTGGAGGTACAGGCAAAGGCGTTGAGTGGTGTGGTCAAGAAGATCTTGTAAAGTAATTTCTGCTATCGATTCGGAGACAATAGATTTAGGATAGCACTCCGTTTTCGCTCTCTGTAGGAGAGAATAACAGGGGTATATACCCTCCTGCCCATCTCTTATCACATTATATTGTTTGCGCGTTAGGTCGGCTTCCACGTATTTAATCAGTGCTTGTGTTATCGTTAACTTGCCGCTTTTTGAACTTTTGTCGGCTGAACTTATGATTTTGCGGAATCTAGTGGCTCGTCTCGGAGTCGCTGAAGCCTGTTTTATTATTTGAGACAAATCATTGTTGCCTGCGGCTCGTTCACTCATCACGGCAGCATACGTCAACTCTTCATGCGATATTTCTGATCTCACTTTCTCTGTTTTGCGCCTTTTGCTTCTTTCACTACATTCTTGGAATTCCTTAAGAGGTCGGCCGGGTTTATTGTGTCGCCAAACAGGTAGAGAAATTTTTTCTTTAAGCCATTGTTCATTCGTTTTTCGGAAACGACATTCTTTGTAGCTTGCTGAGGTCCATTTTAGCTTGTAATGATGTTTAAATGATTTTAAGCAATGGCGGAGTACTTTAGTTTTGTCCTCGGGGCATTTGGTCATTTCAATTAGTTTATGCTCAAGAAAGTCCAGTTTTTTATCTAAATTTTTGTAGTCGCACTGTTTTATTACGTTAAACATATCCTCTCTTGTTATTGTCATCGATGACTCATCATAAGGACCTGCCAACAAGAAAAAATCTATGTTAAAATCAAAGAAACACAAAGTGTTGTTTTTTTTTCGAAAAAAACCTATTTTTGTTCAGAGGCTATAATTCATAGGGGCGGAAAGAGGCGGAAGGTTTTTCTCTTGATATGAAATCTAGAAGGTTCAAAGAACACGATTATGTATAAACTTTAGCTTAACTATGTTTATCTGATACTTAATTTGACGAAGGAAACCTATTTTACGTGTTTTTTTTTGCATAAAAATACTCATGACTTTATGGTACAATTAAAGAATGAAAAAGTGATCCTAACAGTAGCACAATAGATTCAAAATAAAGTACATACCTGTGCCTGAAGATTCCATGGTGGTTTTTGGGGTTTGCACTAAACACAACAGTATGATTAGTCTTAAACAGCAATTGAAATTTGCGAGCGCCGAGAAAACAAACGTGTCACTAGCACAACAGATGAGTTCCGACTGACGTTGAGGGCGCATGGAGCGCTCTAGCCCCTTCTGGGTACCGGTTTCTTAATGAATAGAGTGTCCCATTGTTAAAACATAACAAAGGATAGCTGCGCGGTTACTATTGTAAAAATGACTTTTGGCCAGTTTTTTGTATCAAATACCCGTATGTGCATTGTGTGAGCAGTTGTAGAGAAAGGATAGTCGGAGCGCAGAAGTAGGGTATTATTGGGCATTCTACCCCACCTTCCGATTCGCTTTGCTCACTTCGTTCGCGTCGCTCTCTCCAGGTTGGGTAGTATGCCCAATAATACGGTAGTACTCCAAAGTTGATAATTTACGATACCGATGAGTGCGCTGTAACGATGCACATTAATGATCCTAGCGATCTCTCCGTTTGAAATGTTTTGATACAGATGGAGGTAGAACTTAATGTATAGATACATACCCTATCCTTTCAGTCGGGTGTAGAACGGATCTTCATAGAATTGTAATCCACAAACAATAATGGTAGATTAGAACGGTTATTTAGACTGGTCATGCTGAATTATAGATACATTCCATTCTATACAATTTAGTTCAGGTTAAAAAAGAGTCATTAAGAAAAATTGCTTGTAACCAGATTGTCACAAAGACCTATAGATTTTTTCAATGCTACTAACAAGAATATCTAAATTAAAATGAGCTTAACTAAGATGAGGTTGAGGTTTTTCAAGATATCTGAATTAAATTAATATTTTTACATAGATACTTCAAAGCACATTGGTTGTCAAGAAAATCACAATTGGAACAGGTTTATTTTTAAATTTAGGTCATTTTGGTTCATGTCTTCTCGAAGACATCTAAATTAGTATGCTTAGTTTTAGACCTGATTGGCTCATACCCTTCTCGAGGATATCTAAAACTTATTATGTTCTGTTTAGACTAGATTGGTTAATGTCCTACTCGAAGACACTTAAATTAGAACGTTTAATTCAGTCCAGATTGACTCATATCCTTCTCGAGGATATTGAAATTAAATTATTCTATTCTGACCATATCATCTTTGAGAAAACACCAATTAAAATAGCTTTTTTAATTTAGACCTGTTTGGTACATGTCCTCTTCGAAGACATCTAAATTAGTATGCTTAATTTAGACCTGATTGGCTCATACCCTTCTCGAGGATATCTAAAACTTATTATGTTCTATTTAGACTAGATTGGTTAATGTCCTACTCGAAGACACTTAAATTAGAACGTTTAATTCAGTCCAGATTGACTCATATCCTTCTCGAGGATATTGAAATTAAATTATTCTATTCTGACCATATCATCTTTGAGAAAACACCAATTAAAATAGCTTTTTTAATTTAGACCTGATTGGTACATGTCCTCTTCGAAGACATCTAAATTAGTATGCTTAATTTAGACTTGATTGGCTCATACCCTTCTCGAGGATATCTAAAACTTATTATGTTCTATTTAGACTAGATTGGTTAATGTCCTACTCGAAGACACTTAAATTAGAACGTTTAATTCAGTCCAGATTGACTCATATCCTTCTCGAGGATATTGAAATTAAATTATTCTATTCTGACCATATCACCTTTGAGAAAACACCAATTTAAATAGCTTTTTCAATTTAGACCTGTTTGGTTCATATTCTTTAATGTTGATAAAAATATTAAAAATACACTTACCGGTTTGATATATTCACAAATCCTAAATATCACTTAACAGTTTAATCACACATTTCATCACACATTATTACTATTACTTATTATTATTATAATTTATCAAATACTATATACATTTAATTTTAATTTAACGAAGGTGTCTTTCTCACGGTACAATAATGTAACAAGTAACTTGAATCTGATTTACCTACAGGTTTGACGTCATATAAGTATGCATCTGCACAATTGTCATAATGTACAGTCATAAACAAAAATGTTAATTCCATTGCTTCCATGACATAGAGATTATTTGTTCTGATATGCAATCTAAAACTATTGTTTATTCTGTATATTTGATATAATTTACTTACATTTGAATAAGTGACAATACTTTTAGTTTATGTTTAAGTATGATTTTTAAAGGATTAAACTATCAAAGAAATCATCATCATTATAATTATATACCTTTGTCATTTGATAACATGATATATGTTTATCGACTCTATAATCAAAAACATTTGCGCTATAAGTTGATATGTTTTTATAGCATCAACATTAAAGCTGTCAAATGTATTTTGCACTCGACTGCCCACATTTACACGGACGCACACTATGGTTTTTATCAAAATGCTAAGCTATCACTTTTACGATTGTACAGTCAATTGCAATAGCAAGTAACCATAACACGAATGTAATTATATCAATTAAGTTACATAATATGTGTTCAACGTACAGATGTTTCTTTTAAGTTATAATTGATAAAGCAAGTTCTTTCAGATATCCTTGCTTGAATTATACAATATTATTAATCTAACAAACATAATCCATCTATAAAGTTATATTCAAATATTTATAAATGGTTTAACAAATCATTACTTCAAACTAGCTTATAGAACGTATATGCATCTGACTGTACGGAGTGTCTATGTGTGTATCCATGTATGTTACAGTATATTTACTAAACAGTACCCTAATCTTTTCAAGATCATTTTTTAGCGATAAGGCCTCCTATTGTTTCAACTTTTTGTATGGTTACTACTGCAATTTACTAGACAAAATTAGTAAAGTATTTGTCTATCTACTAACATATTAATCGCACATTATGTTAATTGATCTGGGGATATTTGATAATTTATATTATTCATATAATATTGTACTACCATTAATCATGATATACGTAGAAAGCTAAATTTAGTTTTGATATATTAGATACAATACCGAGTGACATTCAAAACTGTAATCTATTCCTTTTTAAACAATACAACATCGTAATAGCAGTATACTTAGTAATAGAGCTGATGTACTGTTATGTGTCTGTTGGATTAAAATTTTAATGCATTGCTGATTTAGTGCATTATGCTTATTCCATGGTTTTTGAAAAATATAGCATTACAGAGCTGGGAAACTAACTTGCCGCTAAGTTTCACGGTGCCGCCTGTATTATTACAAAAACGTAACAAGCAGCATATGTCTTACACTCGGAATTGGTCATAAATGTTATTGAATTAACGTTTATTTTAATTTTTATTTCTAAATTGCTGACAATATATTTCATATTTGTATAAAAAGGCAGGTTCCTTTCTAGATTAATTACTTTTTATTTAATTCTCTTCAGTGACAAGTTGCTCCAGATTACGCTTCAATAATGTACGTAAGTGATTTTCTCTCTATTTTTTATGTAACTGAATGACAAGATGAACCTACCTCTGACAATTTTTAATATTACATTTTATTTGACTATAGTTTTCGCTCTGTTATTTTGTTGTGACGAGTCTCAACTTAAAATTAATTCCATATACCAACATCTGAATGTGTTAATATTACTTTAATTGTGTTGATGTTGTATAAGTTAATAAAGAATTTTTGAATTTGAATTTTGAATTATTATTTTTACAGGTCTGATGCAGAGTATGACGAAGACTACTCCTCTACCACTGAGGTACGCGTAGAAACACCGAAGCTGAAAAAAAAGCAGCCGACTAAACGCAAGGCATCCGCTAGCACCTCGACATCAACTACCGATACACCATCGCCTGACTTGATCCAGTAAGTACCCTTACATATCTATACGCTTTAAGTGATAGGACCCTCCATTGTACTACCATAGTTAAGGACTTTTTGAGCTCTCATTAGTTTTTTTTTTGTAATCTTGTTAAACAACAAAGTGATTTATATTGTATACAGTACACATTCCAATCAGGTACCTACTTACTGTCTTAATTAAATGTTTCCTCGACATGGATCCATATTAGATAAACCAAACGTCTTTATGTACCTATTAACTTGCTATTTACTATTAGTGACTTGATCAGTAGTTATTCTCGGTTAACAGATATCACGATTTACTATATATTAATACATGTATGTTTTTATTACAGAAAAAAGCGGAAGGTTAAAGAAGCGGATGTTTTCGCAATCCTCAAATCGGAAGAGGAGAAACTTGCAAATGCACAGTTACAACAGGCGAAGCCTTCCACTATTTCATGTTTCACCGCTCGAGTATCGACAGGACAAGTCAGGCGGACAACTGTACGGAGCGGTAAGTTTTTCGTGGATCTAAAGCTTTACAATACGGATGACTGGGTGTTATACAAGCCCGAAGAGCGCTACAAAAAAGCTTTGTCATACGTGAAATTGCAATTAGACTCTGATTGCGCAGAATGGGATGCCATTCAACGTTTTCTCGGGCTGGCTCATATGAGTTTTGAAAAAAGCGAATCTGTATTTTATAAAGATTTAAATAAAACCAAGAAATAAATGCATAAAATGCACTTTTATTGAAATCTTTATAGATTATTTTCAGATACCTAGATAGGTGGTATATGAAATGTACTATTAACTTTTATTTTCTTGTCTGAGTTCTTGTATTTTGAATTGTTTCACTTAGTTATTAATAATTGTGAGCTCAGGTAGATAGATGTTTTGATGATAATTTAGTATTGTTTATATTATAGTATACACATATTTACATTCTGATAATATAATTTTACACAGATTTATAAAAGTAGTCTAAAAATACTACTTTTAATTCTTCATAATGCCGTATTGCACATTATGTAAGGTTTCTGTTAAAAATACATCTTGGGTAGGACATTTACGTAGTAATGCGCACAAACAAAATGATAACAATGTAATACACAGCGACGGTGTAGACATTGTGACGACAGCATTTCGCTCTCGTATTGCAACATACAGAATAACAGCTCATGACGGTTGCGAACAAAGGTCACTAGAGATTTTTTTTGATACAATTGGTCAAAAGGTAAAGTCACTTTTAAACGAATCACTTAATAAGCACACTTGTTTAAAAGTAAACTTCGAACTTTATGGCATGTTTTTGATGTTAAAGAATAACAATCAAGAAATGAAGTCTTTTGGTACTAAAAATATTGTGCTTTACAATAGTTACGATTTTGATTCGGTATTTTTAGACATTTGTAGCGTATTGAAGACGAAGGTTGAGGAATTTATGGAACAAGATAGCGGTTGGACTTTTATGAACAACTCACATTTAGAAATAAACATTAATAAGTACCAACCGATGGGTGGTTCAAAGTTTATAGTATTGCCTAAAAAAATAAAAAATAAAAAGGCATGCCTTAATATAATCAACAATGATGATTACTGCTTTATGTGGTGTGTAACAGCTTTTCTTCATCCGGCTTTGAAACATCCCGAGAGAGTATCTTCATATCCTGACTTTCGTTCTATATTAAACGTGGATGGGATGCAGTTTCCCGTAACATTTACAGACATAAAACTGTTTGAAAAAAATAATCCAAAGATAAAGTTTATAATCTACGGTTTAAACAATAAATGCATGATCGTAGGTCCCTTGTATAAATCAAATACTCTTGATAATAACAATAACAAAACTATACATTTATTATTTCTTGAAAATGGTGCTTCTTCGCACTATTGTTTGATCAAAGATTTATCCAGGCTTGTTAGAAGTCAAATTACCAACCATCATGGTAAGTTATACTTGTGTGATACTTGTTTTGTATTTTTCAACACAAACGATCAGCTGGCAAAACATGAGTGTGGGGGTATTATAACAGTTTTACCTGAGAAAGGCTCAGTAATAAAATTTAAAAACTATAAACACAAACAGGATATACCGTTCATTATTTATGCAGATTTCGAATCCTTGTTAGAAAAGCAGAACAATGGTCAAAATTTAGATAATTCCAGTTCGAATACTACTACATTAAATCATCACGTGCCTGCGGCATTCGGTTATCATATTGTGTGCTCTTTCGATGAAAATTTAAACCGCTATGTGTCTTACCGTGGACCTGACTGTCAAACCAAATTTATTGAGTCAATTTATAATGATATTTCGGAGATCAACAAAACATTAAGCTTAAATGTTCCGATTCTTTTTAGTGAAACCGATGCGGTACATTTTCAAAATGCAACTCATTGCCATATATGTGACCATTTTCTATATTCAGATAAAGTCAGAGATCACAATCACATAACTGGTCAATATCGTGGAGCAGCTCATAGTAATTGTAACTTGCAATATAAATTGCATAAGTTTGTACCTATTGTTTTCCACAATTTGTCAGGATATGACTGTCATTTATTTATAAAAAAATTAGGGGAAGCTCCAGGACCTATGAAAATTATTCCAAAAAACAAAGAAAACTATATTTGTTTTACTAAATTCGTTCCAGTTTCAGAAAATGAGTTTGTTCAGCTTCGTTTTATAGACTCGTTCAAATTTTTAGGAACAAGCTTAGAAAAATTAACAAGTTCCTTGAATGAAGATGAGTTTTGGCACACGAATAGTTATTTTCCCAGTGATGATGAATTGAGGTTAGTCACCCGTAAAGGAGTGTATCCGTATGAGTATATGGATAAATGGGAACGGTACAAAGAGCAATCTCTTCCAGCTAAGAAATATTTTTACAGTTCACTTACCAATGAAAATATCTCTGAAAAAGATTTTAAGCATGCACAATTGGTTTGGTTAACATTTGACATTCAAAATTTAGGAGAATACACAGACTTATATCTAAAGACTGACGTACTTTTATTGACAGATATTTTTGAAAACTTCCGAAAGACCTGCAAAGTTCATTATAAGTTAGACCCAGGATTTTATGTCACCGCACCAAGTTTATCTTTTGATGCAATGCTTTTGCAAACTGGTGTCGAATTAGAGCTCATTGATAATTTAGAAATCATAAAACTTTTTCAAAGCGGTATTAAAGGGGGTATTTGCGTCTGTACACATAGACATGCTAAAGCTAATAACAAATATTTACCTAAGTATAATCAGTCACAGCCTGATTCCTATATTGCATATATTGATTGCAATAATTTGTATGGATTTAGTATGTGTCAGTCATTGCCTATATCAGATTTCAAACTCTTAGAAAGGAATGAAATAGATAATTTAGATGTGAATAACATCTCAAATGATGCTGAGTATGGTTATGTACTTGAAGTTGATCTTTGCTACCCAGAACATTTGCATAGCAAACATAATGATTTTCCGTTTTGTCCTGAAAAATGCATTCCTCCAGGAGGAAAGCAACCTAAACTTGTACCCAACTTATATGATAAATACTTCTATGTCATTCATTATGTTCACTTAAAAACTTGCCTCCAACACGGTCTTGTCTTAAAAAAAATACATCGCGCTATTGTTTTTAGACAAAGACCATTTTTAAAAAAGTATATAGATTTTAATACGACTTTGCGCCAAAAAGCAACATCGAGTTTTGAACAAGACTTTTTTAAACTGCTCAACAATAGTATTTTTGGTAAAACGTTAGAAAACAATGAAAAAAGAGTCAACGTAAAGTTAGTAAGCGAATGGAATGACGATCAGAACAAAACAAAAAAGAAAATATGTGCTTACAGGTTAATCGCTAGCCCTAATTTTCATAGTGCATCTATTTTTACTGAGAATTTAGCAGCAATACAGCTAAAACCCGATCGCGTGGTATTAGATAAACCTATATACGTAGGGTTTACTGTTCTAGAATTGTCTAAAAGTCACATGTATGATTTTCACTATTCGATCATGAGACCTCACTATAATAAGCGATTACAAATGTGTTATACTGATACTGATAGTTTCATATATCATATAAAAACCAAAGACTTTTATAAAGATCTTAAAGAAGTATTTCTAGAATACTTTGACACGAGTAATTTTTGTGTTGATAATATATTTGGCCTACCTTTAATAAATAAAAAGATACCTGGCCTTTTCAAAGACGAAATGTGTGGTAAAATAATTATGGAATTTGTAGGTCTTCGCGCAAAACTGTATTGCGTAAAAACCGATGAGTGTACTATAAAAAAAGCGAAAGGAGTGAAGGGGTCTGTAGTGCGTGATTTAAAAATATCTGACTATGAGAACACTTTATATACAGGCAATATTGTTAGAAAAGTAAACGTTTTGTTTAAGTCGATAAAACATGAGATATATACAAGAAGTATTAACAAAGTTGCATTATCTAACAATGATGACAAACGTTTAATTGCTAAAGATAAAATAGCCACGGTTTCTTGGGGGCATATCACAATATTAGGGTTCAAACCAGGTTATTCGTAAGCCTAATAATGTAAAAAAATAATTTTATTAATAATTTTTGTAATTCAATCTGAATGTAAATATGAATTATTAGAATGTAAATGTGTACCTAAGTATAATTTAGAAAGTAAATCTAGTTCATAGAATTATAAAAATATGATGTGTTATTTTACCTTTTATAAGTATTTTATAAGAACTGGTGTTAAGTACTGCATAAAATTGTGTCTGTTTCTTACATATTAATTTTAGCGTAAGCTGAACAGAAAAATACTTTCTAACATTGTTAACTGTCAATACCACCTAAATTATAATAAGCCCATATTGTTCATTGCACTATTTTATGAATTATGTTGTGTACTTTGTACTAATAAAATTAACTTAATATTACCTATTATTTTTTATTTCAAATTCCTAGCATCACAGTAGTAAAAAAAATATAGATACAAAGAAGAATCCTATTAGGCAGGTAACTTTCCATCTAACACCTAATTATTTATTAATTCAAAACAAGATTGAACAGGTTTATGGAATATATAGGTATCATGTTTATAACTTCAGTTATTGCATAAGCTTACTAACATTATTAAACACGAGTGTTAGATTACGAACAAGTTGAATCGAGTTTGATTAAAGTGAAAAGTATTTCGCTTACATTACAAAATAAAAAGGTATGCCTTCGAAACATGATAGGAAGACGCCTCGCTAGTTAAGTAATTCATTCAAATATCAGTTCCTGCAGGAGACACTCGTTATAAATCCAAAAATAAAAGTGATAAATAATAAATAATTGTTACAGCCCGCCTACCCAACAATCTACGCGTAAGTATTCACCTATTACTGTACATTACTACTGTATACAATATTATTTAATGCTTATTAAAGTTTTTTATTATTATAATTAACATTTTTTTCCTTTGTTTACAGAACAATAATGGCAGCAGAGCCGGATCCAATGTGGTTACCTCATGCTCAAGATCCGTTGGCTGGATGGGACGAATATGAGAGGATTATGAGAAACGAACAACGTTCTGTAGCGGCTGAAGAACCCACAAGCAAAACAAAAAATAAGAGAAAGCGCAAAGTTAAAGATGCTGTATCATACGTGGTCAGTAAAGCGCCAAATAGAGGATATCGAGTAGTGAAAATTCAAATATACGATTTTAACGAAAGATTGAATGCTAATTGTGAAAGTGTTCGTGTTCAGTATACTGTAGTGGATCCTATAGACGATATAATGAATTTAACTGAAACTATTGTAACTAAAATATCTAAAAAATTGTCGGAAGCTTTAAATGACTAAGTGTATAAATGTACATGTTTTTCATGTACCTATTTTTAAGGTTTCTAACAATAAAGTTATTATCTATCTATCTATACAGTTATCTAGGTATTCAATGTTTGTAAATAAGTTAATTAAATAAAATAGTGTTTGTTGTATATTGAGTTTTATTTTAGGGTACCTACTTAGTGAATTCTAATAACTCTAATTCTAAGAAAAAATATATTAAAATAATAGGATTCTTATTTAAATAATGCTAAATACAACAGTGATATTTTGATTTCACCCTCACTTATCATTATTACAGGAACAGGTATGTCAATGAAACAATTTAGAAGGATAATTAAAAATATAATTTTACTACTTTAATAAACTTACGTCGACAGATCGGGCATTTATTATTTAAAGATAGTGTACACTTTGCACAGCTTACCGCATGACCACAAGGTATAAAGCACATACAAATTTCTTCATTTAAACAAATTTTACATGTCATGTTCTTGTAGTTCATGTTTACAGCACTCTCAAACGTTTGATTCAATTGAAATATTTCAGAGTTTTCAAATTGATCACATTTTTTTCTGTCTTTGTTTATATTGTTTATGTATTGTTGTCCTTTCACACATAAAACATATGGACAATATTGAAAGATACTTGCATGCTCTTCCCAAGGCATGTCTCCAGAGGTCCAATCCTTAAGACCCCCACCACAAAAGTAACAAACAACTTTATCACTTAGTCCTGTATAAAAAAATCCTGCATCGGCCATATCTAGAGGTGTCTGAGTTAAACCTTGGGGCCAGGAGTCAAAACTTTGCAAACGTTTTGCTTGAAGAGTATAAAGAGGGTGAGCAGGCTGCTTGAGCTCCATCAAAAGTTATTAATTTTATCAGTATTAGAAATCACGCTCACAACACGTCCTGTTTACTATAGTCAACTGGCTGTTGTGTTACCCATTTACACTAACTTCATTGAATTGAGAGCACTTATTTCATAATAGGTATGTGACGAATTCAAGTATCTAACAATAAATAAAACAAACAGTACTGAAAACATCAATTATATTATCAAAGAATACACATTTAAAACTAAATAGGTACAACACATTTCTTAAAACGTATTTCTTAAATCGCATATATTTATTTTACACATTATTTTAAATTTTTAATTTTATTATTTTATTTTCGATTTCGTCAAGCAAAAACATATTCATATTCTCATTATACCATTTTTTAATTATAACTACATTTTTTAATGCACACACTTTTGTATGGAACATACAATTTAATAATGCCTCGTCCTTAAAATTATATTTTTTATACAACATAAATAAATTAGGACAACCTTTTTCACTAATATCTATAATAGAACAATTGTTACATATTGTTTTTACCCATTTAATTTTTTCCATGCCTTTCACGAGTATAATTTTATTTTCCAAAAAAGGTGCGATTATGCGTTTGAGCTCATGACATTCAATATATCCTTCACGCCAGCGAGTACCACGGTTTTTTTGTATCCACATTACATGCCTCTTTTCTACAGGTGTTAGATCAGAAAATGGAAATGGTGGTTTCACTAAAAACGTTTGTGTATATTCATCCGTGGCTAGTGCAAACTCCTTTACAATAAAGTTATTAGATAAATCTTTAAAACCTTGAACATCAACTATAACCAATTTTGAATTCATGATATTTTCTTAATGATATTGCTCAGAGGTTTATATTCTACAATGCAATCGTTAAGTATCAAACAATATGCAGTAGTATTTTCTGGAAAATTGGAATCGGACTCAAGTTCAACACGTACGTCTATAGGTCCTGACTTCAGATTTTCGTTTTGACGTGAACAGTCGACAACAAATAAAGGAGCTTTATTTTTAAAGTCGTCGTAACTTAACAACGGTTCTGGACGACGTCCATAATAAGACTGTTGAAATTTAGCATATTGCTCGTATAATATCGAGAATTTGTCCTCTTTAAACTTGATGTTCATATTTTCATAAGGGAAATAACAAGAATTTAAAAATACTTTAACGTTACTGATATTACAGTGATCAAATTGAGACATATCAATTTCTGCTCTTCGCTTGCGATTCGTTTGTAAACCTACTATTATGTACCTAGGTTTTTCTATTTGAGATGATGTTTTAATTGACCATGTGTGTTTAGTGGTTTGCGGAAGTGCAGAATACTCATATAAATCCCAAGTTCTAAACACTATATTAATGGAACGATCTCTTTCTAAACATTTAAGTAAATTAATTCTTTCACGATCAGACACTTTTATATGAGGAACACGCCATGTAATTTGCTTTATTTCTATATCTTGAATAACTTCTCCAGTGTCTAACTTTAGTGAGTTGAGACACGTATTGCTCCGAAGTAAAATAAGTTCATGTTTACAGTTCATAACAATTTTGTTATAATCTTCTGCAAATCCTAGTATTTTATTAAGAGGTATTGACACTGTAAAATTTCCCTCATGTTTGCTTGGATTACCGTTGATGTCCCACCCCCAACATTTGGCCACCTTAGACTCGTTGTCATTCATGGATAATAGACACTTCATGATAGTAGTTATACCAGCATTTTTAATTTTATCTATTTCTACTCCATTAAGCTCATAGCGAATATCTTGGAAAAAGAAAAGCACTGGATTGTTTGTGAACTGTACTTTGCTTACTTTGGTTTTTGTGTCCTTTTTATACACATTGACACAGCCCTCCAAATACAAGGTACTTGCCGAAGGTAATACATACAAATCCTGTTGATTGATTGGTATTCGTATCTCATCGTTTTCATTAAAACTAGTTACATAAGGTTTATATGAGTGATATTCAATACTTTGAATAGAATTGTCTTGAACAAGAGGTTCAACTATATTTAATATACTCATTTTAATAATCCAATTAATTTGAGAAACTTTTTGTTCTCTCTTGTTAATTTAATTTTAGGTCTGTTTTTCTTGATAATGTGTCTAGAAGTGACTGGTTTTGCTGTAGTAACCGAGTTTTTATTGAAATCGATCATTTTTTCTTGAGATGCAGATATAACTGAATGTCTTCACCGCGTAAATTTACAAGATTATTTTTTGCATCTACTATTCTGATCAATATAGAACTGATAGAGTTTTGATTAACAGGAAAATAAATTATATTCTTGGGAATTTCAATAATTCTATAACCTGGGGGTACATTTGGAGCAAACTCGTGAATAATATGACTAGGTTTTCCGTCTGTATATGATCCTCTTATAATATCACATTCGATCCTTAACACTGTTGACGATAGAATGTTGACGGGCAATCGTGATTCTGTTAATATATTAGCTTTCAAGGTTTCTTCACCGAATCCAAATATTTTTGCAAGTGATGGACTTTTTTCAAAATGTATATCTTTAGAACATATAATTGAAGTTCTTAAGGTGTTATTGTTAGAACTCAAATTGAAACTGCAATCTATAACATTCTCCCTTAAATAATCACTAATGTCATTAAGCTCATATGAACCTTCAGGTATTTCTACAACTTGATCATTACCATAGTAAAATTTATTGTTTTTACTATCGATATTAGGTATAGAGTTAAACGTGGAGAAGTACAGCAATCCACATTCATATTCACCATCAAGTTGAAGAGCAGGTGAATAATTTGTAACTGATGTTGAAGTGCAGCTCGATATAGACAGTGTGAAAGACATGTTGCTACTAATAATTACTTTTGATATTTTACAATATTTATACGGTTTTTCCAAAATTGTCTTAAAAACTTTATACATAAATGTCCACAATTAACCGTGTCAAAACTTTGAAATTTAGTATAGTTGTATAAAATTGTCTTATTTTTTAAATAATTAATTAACTCTAAAGGTGGTTTTAGATCACCGAAGCTATCGAAATATTCACAATATTTTTTATCTTTTACATAAGCTACCCAGTGAGTTCCTTCATTGTCACTATTATCTAAATTGATTATACCACATTCAATATTTTTAGGAAATTTCGGTAACCTGTCTCTCATGTAAACTCCTCTGAAATATGGTATGTTACTCGCATGTTGCAAGATATCTAAATCTGTAAGTGCTCGTCTGGGTAGCTTTTTATTTAGTTTTTTGAAGTGTTTAAAAACAACCCGTTTCCTTTTTTGTATGGCTTAATGTACATGCCTTTGCCCAAAGCAATAGCTTCCATAGTTCTGTTATGACGTTCACATTCCTGTAAATCTTTTTGAGAAACTTTGTAATCATTAACTGCTTTCGCTATACCTGCTGCACCACCTGATAGGGCACCTAATGCTGATAAACCAGCGAATATGGGTATTAAAGGTAATATTCCACCAACTTTTGGGATTGGTATAACTCGAGGTAAAATAACCTTTTTATTAGAAAATAATTTCTTAGCTACCAAATGTGCCATTTTTATAGCTGATTTGTTATTTTTCGGTTTAAATTTCTTAAGATGCTTACTTATTCTACCAATCACGGAACTAAATTTTTTCACCCCTGCACCTACTTTCACTTTTGTTTTCATTACTTTGTTGACTAACCAGGAAGCCAACTTTTCCCCTTTTGTAGCATTCTTTGCTTTCATCCTTCGCTTAGCCATATTCATAAGCTCTATATCAGCTTTATGACGATCTTCTAGATTTGAATAATTGGTGTAAGCTATATCGTGCTGCTTACAAGCTTCGTCTAATTCGTTGACTCCTTTGTCACCACGTAATAAACGTTCGCGTAACCTGGTACCAGGTCCACAATAATTATATCCAGGCAAATGTAGCTCAAACGGCAACTTATTAATAATTTTATCCACAAGTCCACCTCCTTCCATTGATATTAGTCTAATAATAAAATCTTAAACATTTCATTGTTTATATAATTTTATAGAAGATCTTTTTTATCAATCCATGAATTTTCACTGTCCTTTAAACCTAGCCACTTAACAAATAACTTGTTACCGTTTTTTCTTATGACTTTTTCAACTAAATAAACACCAGGGTGTTGTGTCTTCATTAGCTCCTGATCATAAAACGTTCCTAGTATGTTTTGTTGTCGTTGATCTTGAATATGATAAGTAACAGGTTTTGAATTATTTACTTTGACAATCGTAAAAAGTTCGGTAGACCAGTTAGGAGTAAAACCTTTTTCAAAAATTCCCTTATATTTGCTTATTCTCACTTGATCTCCCACGTTAAATTTAACTTTCATAGGTTTTGATACCTTGTGACTTTTTATAATATTATTCAAAACTTGCATTTCATTTGATGAATTAACATTCAAAGGCTTAAATTTTGTTATACGATGCACAGTATCATTATACTCATCTGTTATTTTATTTAATGGCTTCCCTACCCATTTATAATTTCCGATTAAATAAAAGTATTTATATAATTTATTCTTCAAAGTTCTGATTAATCTTTCCACAATTGATGCCTTTTTTACAGAATATGTAGAATAATGATTAATTTTGTATTTTTTCATTAAATTATTGAAACAGTCATTATAAAATTCTTTTCCTAAATCAGTTTGTAAATGTTTTGGTCTACGACCAGTACTTAATATGTTTGCAAATGCTATTGAAATTTCAGTTTTAGACTTACTTTTAACTGGAATAGTCCATGCAAACTTAGAAAATGTATCGATAACAACTAAAACAAACGTATAATTCTCATTGATTTTCTTTAAGTTTTGCATATCAATTAAATCCGCTTGCCACAAATCATCAATTCCTTTTAGTACCACATGACAACGTTTAAAGTTTTTTCGGGCTTGTCTGTGAATTTCATTTATTATTCCTTCTTTACTCATTTTTTATAATTGGTTAACGGTATAGATTTGCTCGTGTTTCTTGTGAACCGTGTTTGGTGACTGATGCAATAATCCTTGAATTAAACTTTTTATATTTTCCAATTGCATATCTATTTCATGTTTTGTATAAAAATCTGTAATTATCTTATCAACGTACTGTTTATTTATAACATCATCACTAGAAAATGGTATTTTAGAAACTTTAAGACTATTCAATTTTAGATCGCATTCACCATTCAAGAGTTTTACCATTTTTTTATCAAACAAATCAGACGTTTCCGTTGAACGCATCCGCTTGTGAACGTGATGTCCAAACTTGTCAATATTCATAATGTGTTAATCAGTTGACCACTTATAAAGAACTGAGAAAATATTTCTTTTACTTGATTTATATCTAATGAATTACATCCGCTTCACGTAATTCTTCGATAATGGAAATTATTTCATTATCCAACCCGGTGTTTCCAGCATCGTGCGAGGCAATTAATAGTTTCAGTCTTTCAACTAGTTCATTTGGATCATCCCAATATACAAAGTCTACGTTAGGTTTCACTTGTTTTAGTAATGACAATCCAGAACCATGCACTAGGCTTTCAGTACTGGTATGTTCTTTACAATGTTTAAATAACGGTTTAATAATTTTGAGGTATTTTGTACCTTTATTACTTTTATAGCTTTTTTTGAACTGAATTCTCGTCGGTGAGCATTAGTATCTAATAAAATTTGTTTATAATTATTTAAATCGCTTTCAGATATAAAACTTAAATCTGGAATCTTTTTAAATAATAATTCGTTTAATCCCATCGTTTTATTGTACGTGGAACCAGCAATAGAAATTGTATCAGAAGTTAGAGCAATACGTGTATTTCCAATTTTCAGTTTCCCCCGATCTAATCTAGCACCATACGGAATATCTTTAAAAACTTGCGAAGATAATGACCAAGAACTTAGATCATTAGAGTCTAATGATTTAAAGGACATTTCGCTCTCGTCCAGATTTTCATTACTGCTCTTCAAGCTTCCAGAACTTTCTTCTGACTCATAGACGCTAGGAGATTCATTATTTTTGCTAGTTTTAACATTAATATCAAAATAATTTGAAGACTGCAGGTTGACATCATCCTTTTTTACTTCTTTTGTATACTTATCATGTAGATTATGATTTATTTCATTATTGGGTTGAAGTGAAACGTTTCTTGACACCATTTTTTGTAGTGGTTCTGTAATCGGCTTCAACACTGTTTCAATAGCATTGTTGTTATCCATTTCAAAATTTCGCATCTGCTTAACTTTTCTTTTAACGCATTCAGCAGATTTAATAATTTGTTCTTTTAATTGTTTTTCGGTACTCATTTTGTTTTAAAGACTGTACTCGTTGATGTCAGAATTAAAAATGATCATGTAAAGACCCTGCTTCTTTATTAGTACTAACAAACGTTCTATTCAAATACAACGAATGTATCAAAGTTCTTTCTATAATGACCATTATTTTTTTCGGAATCTTTATTTATTACCAGAAAGTCATACGGAACACTCCAGATTTTTGCACACATATCTCGGAACTGCTTCCAAGACATATCCGAAGTCACGTGTTCATCATAAACATGTCTTAGATTAACATCGTCTTGTTTGAAAATAATTAAAAGGTTTGCATTGTCTCTAATAAGCTGCTTTGGAATCTTGCTGTACGTTTGATTTAAATAAAAGCAATCTATATTTTTATGCCTTCCCATAGCAAAATAATCACGTATATTATTTTGTTTCTCGCAGGCTACGTCATCAAAAACTATGATGGAATTGGGTTTAGCTTCTTGTGGGCTCAAAACATTTTCATTATCAGTATATTTGCAAAAATATATTTCAGGCACCATTTTTAAAACGTGTTCTAAATAAATATATTTTGGTTGGTACAAAGTTTTTGAATAAATATAAACGTTCAAGAATTGCAAACCATCTTTATGCAAAAGAAGGCCAAGTATCAGATTCGTTTTACCACAATTAGACGGACCGCAAATAACGCATCGGATACTGTTGGGTAGAAGCTTTCCATGCTTACTCGAACCTTTCTTCAATGATGCACAAACGTTATCAAAACTTAATGAATTGGGTTGTTTTACGAATAACATGTTTGCATCCCAAAAGATGGAACATAAATAATTTTTTTTCATTCAAGTTCAGTAATTTATATAAGCACGAAACACTCTCGTTCATGTTTTTTGATGTTCTTACGTAACAGTGCGCTCATCGGTATCGTAAATTATCAACTTTGGAGTACTACCGTATTATTGGGCATACTACCCAACCTGGAGAGAGCGACGCGAACGAAGTGAGCAAAGCGAATCGGAAGGTGGGGTAGAATGCCCAATAATACCCTACTCGCAGAATATAATTAGGTAAATAATGTCGGCTTTACTGTAGGTCAATAGAGTGGTTTCAATGTCAATGACAACAACATTTCGATTATTAAAAAAACAGCGAGCACTCGGTTCTATAGAACATTTTACTCTTTGCTTCAATGTAATCTGCAATGACATGCATAGATGACTTTATTTTATTTCTATTATTCAACATGAGGCCGATTTTTCTCTATCTTTTATATTATCTCTATCTGATTCTGATATCTATTCGAGTAACAGAACTAGAAACACAGCGAAGTAAAAACGATTTTCAATAATAACAAAACGTGACCCCACAGATGCTGCAATTATCACAAGTTTTTATTTTCTTTTAGAAGTTTCTCTGACCTTGTTATAAATCCTTGTATTAAAATCAACTCACCTGCCCAACGGCTGCATACAAATAGAAACACAATAGTGTTGCGCACACCAACAAAAAATGTCCACGATTCATGACTGCACTTGTGTACACACAATGAAAGAT
Organism: Petrophora chlorosata; assembly: GCA_951640565.1. Taxonomy (NCBI): domain Eukaryota; kingdom Metazoa; phylum Arthropoda; class Insecta; order Lepidoptera; family Geometridae; genus Petrophora; species Petrophora chlorosata. Next base: position 912,233 of record OX621199.1, on the reverse strand, counting down.
AATATTAAACTCTCATGTCTCAATGTCCCTTGCTGATTTCAAATAAACAATAATTAGCAAAGTTTGATTGATGCAGGCGATAGAGACTAATTACCTACTTCTTAAGAATTAATCAATCAAAGAAACAATAGAAAAATTGTTTCTCATTATTATCGACCATTCGACGATGGAGCCGCACATTCACTTCACCTTTTCAATGTATTGATTAAAATACAAAATTAAATGTCAACCACTAAATCGATTTAAATCCGAAATCAATCGGATGTAACGTAACTACAGCACTAGAACTGTCACGTAATTTAAAAAGTTTGAAGGGCCAATAGTGATAAAGTTCGATTTTTGAAATCGTGTTCGATGTTTGGATCGGTTCGTTGTCGTTCGCTAGAGGAACGCGCGCGGCCTGCAATGCGTTTAGCGCCAGACTGATCTGACACTAGGCCGGCCGGTTTCGAGCTTGCTAGTGATGCGCTCGCGCCCCCTACCCTGAGAATCCTACGTCCTTGATATAACACTATTACATATTTTATAGTAAACTACATTATTCTTAATTACACTGCAGTACGATATTACCCATTATTTTTTGTACTAATAAGGAAAACTGACTGCAAAAAAGTTTGTACGCAAGAAAAATATTTTTCTTTAAAATATATTGTGAGACTATTGTATACCACTGACCTAAATAGCTTTAACACAAAAGCGTATGTGGTATATCACATTTGGTAAGCGCGACTTAATATTATCTATTTTAATATGAAAAAATAAATAGAAATAACGCGTTTGTATTTAAAAATTACGGCTGTAGCGACCGAATGTTAAATATTATACATTTACACTACGTTTATATTATACATACAGCTTACAAAATGTATTCTGGATTCGGCCTTTTCTGATACTACAGATTTATTGCATAGAATCTAGAGCGATTTCGTCAATGAACGAGTTATTGTATCTCATATCTACTTTATTGTTCACATTTCGACATGAATTGCTTAATTTGGAGATGCATGCATTTAAAGTAGCCAATGAAGCAATAAAACACGGATGAATTGATTTAAATCAATAATTTTGCATTATCTTTGAGAGAAAAATAAATATAAGCTTTATCTTTTTTATAATGCCGCGCTGTAGATACTGCGCTGCGTTTCAGGTAGCATATTATGAAGCGCTTAGCGCATTGTAAATTAACACGTGGATGACCCTTGACGTCATGTATGTAAATACATATATGAAAATACTGAATATGTTTTTATACTAGTGGTACTAAGAATCGACTTCATAAAAATTTACCCTGTTAACATAGTGTTAAACCTTATATATATATATATATATCTGTTATTGTCATTTTAACTAGAATATTTTGTTTAAGGTCCACTATATAAATAAATGAAATAAAATTTGATTTATTTCCAAGCTTATAAAATATATAGGTAATATGTTAGTATTGAAATTTGTTAGTAATAGAGTCATCATGATTACCTAAGTAATTAAAACTACAAAGAAACGCTCTTGTTCTTAGCCTTTTATTAAAGCTACGAGAGTACAACTTCTAGTAACATTTTTCTTTACCATTAATATAATAATCCACTTCCTTACAAGACGTGCAGGTGGGAGTCAGACATACATAAAAACTAAGAAATGTATGACTATTTGTATGTCTTGTATGACTTCATCTGGCAATCTAGAAGGTCCGGCCAGGTGCGTAAACGGAAAGTAAATATATTGAAGCTAAGATGCGTGTGAAAATATGTAATTTGAGCAAATATGTATGACTATAGTCATATGACAATGATCATACTACGGATAATAGGTTTTGTCTGACATTTGATGTCAACTCAAACGATGTGTGTGCGTGTGTCAGTAGAGCTGTAATTTTTTTTAATTAGTAGATAGGAATCAAAATGATTACATTGATTTTGCTGGAAACATAATATGTTTATAACGCAAATGTTTATTTGACCATTTGGTGGACGCAATAGGTACCAAATTGTGATCTGTTTACGGATTAATGGAATGTGCTTCTGTCGGAGTGCTTGGAGTTCTGCGAGATGAATGTGCAATTCTCGTGTTTTTGTAGTTTTATAAGTTATAGTCAATATGTTGACATTATTAATTTTTTTTTTATGTAACTGATTGATGAGACGAGCTGGTCGTTTGTCTGATGGTAAGCAATACGCCAGCCCATAACAACAACAGCACCACCCAGAACTTTGTCTTGCCAAATCCAGCACGGCGCTGCTCTGCGCTCGTCACCCTGAGATAATTAGCTGTTAAGTCTCACAATGCCCAGTAACTTTGCTGGCTACAGTGCCCTTCAAACCGGAACACAGTAATGCTTGCGCACTACTGCTTGGCGCTATAAATAACTGGCAAAGCGGTGATAAACATTTTATAATCTTTGACTGACATAACTCATTTATTTATAACTGATATTATATATTTGCATTTATTGGATTGATTGTTTGTCATGTTTTACTTATTACGGTATTATTTACAATAACCTTATTAGGATCTCATTGGCTAAGACCGTCTAATAAATAAATAAATTCATTAAGTTTTATAAACGAACTTTATATTTGGGTCAAAAAATCAGCATTGCCATTCAGCGTGGCAATGCGGCCTGCGTTCTGGGCACTTTCCCCTCCACCATAGGCCTTTTAGAATAATTTTATTATATTGTGTATATATATTTAAGTTGTTTTGTAAATATATTTAAGTTATTTATATTTAAGCAATTTTAGTTTAGATTTAGATTATTATTTTTTTATTATTTTTATTAAATTAATTATGAAGTACAAGACTTTTAAATGGGTTATTGCGAAACAGCTAGTTAACAATACGTATGTGAAAATTGAAATACAGATTTTACATTCATAATACTATTTAATATCTTCTTGTTTATTTTTCGGTTGGTAACCAGAAATAAATGGATTATTTCCAAAATTAATACTCTTTACTTAGAATCGATTTCGACAACCAACACCTCCACTATAATTAATGCAAAAAGCCCTGCAGGAGACAAAAACCTAATCAGAGGCAATTAATGCAAAACGAAGCCGTGTGTCAAGGACGAGGTCGGCGATTACAGCCACAGATTATAGCAATATTAGGTACCTCTAACTACCTACGGACGATAGAAATCTCGTTATGTAGGTAAAGAGGTTTCTTATGATCATAATTAGTTTCGCTACTGAAATATTACATTATTTGTACTTCCACCTTCCCCTGAAGAGGTGGAAGTACAAATAAAGGTAGAGGCCTTGAGGTGGTTGTCATTGCCCAGGCGGAATCTCACGGGGGGCATCTAGCCCCGGGGAACGTGCGCAGGCCGCCGTGGGCTTCTCCAATGGCCGGAGTGCTTCTCGGCGGCTCTGTGTTGGTAGTTCTTCCTCCTGGGGAATTCCGTTGAAGCGTATTCATCTGCCATCGTTATGTAGGTTTATTGTAATCATATTTAGTTTCACTGCTGAACAGTTTTTATCAACATCTTCTAACCTCCTAAGCCCCTCTAGTCATTAACGGACGATAAGACTAAAACGTTGCGCCTTGTTAAAATCGCTCGTCTCCTTCCAACTTAAGTCAAAATGAATGTGTCAGAAAGTGCCAGAAGTTATCTTTATATAACTTTTATTAAATAAAAAAAATATTATTTATAGATAAGGAAATCACACACGTAGTTTTATTTAGAACCGTTTTCCCTCTAATCAAAAAAGCGATCGTGGGGCGTTAGATAGATAGATAGAAAAACACTTTATTGCACTTAAGAAGGAATTACATTATGAACATACTTTCTTATAATAGGTATATTAGGCGGTCTTATCGCTGAGCAGCGATCTCTTCCAGACAACCATATGCTACAGAGAGACAATATTTTATAGCCGATAGTGTGCAAAAATATGACTCCATAATTAATCTCAGGTTTGGTCAAAAGGTAGGTACATAAATATAATATTCTCACAATTAACAAATTGAACTAGGCCAGCTCAATTTATTTCATCGATCCATCAATCAAATTATATCGATGACCGATCTTAAGAACCGTAACAATCGAGTAACGTGTAATAATTGATGACAGCAGAGATCGTAATCGAGATGACGGCTGTATCGAATGATCGTAAGCATGTGTACTCGGTTGGCTAGCGATGCAATGTGTTGATCTAATTGATAATGACCATTTAGATATATCAATAGCGCCTCAGGCATAAGTAGTCATTCGGTACACCATACTAAAGTAACATTTTTGACGGCAAAGAAATGTGAACCTTCAGCGAAGTTGAATAAAGGACTAAGAAAAGGTCTTATATAAGGTCAACACATTTCTTTTTACATCAGACTAGACCAACGTTTGACCACGACCTCACCTGATGTTAAGCGATAATGTGGTCGAAGATGAAGCACGCTTGACTAGTAAGTATCTATTCACTCTTGATTTGATCACACCCAGGATGTATTTAACAGGAAACACAGACGATGGCAGTTCCACTCCTTAGCTGTATTTGGAGCCAAAACGCTTCGTATGAATAGGCGAGACTTCTACCATGTAGGGGTGGCGTTGTGCCGATCGTCTTGTTGTCCGATGGTGGAATGGCGATAGAGGGATTAAATTGTGCAGTTCCAGAGCACACTCTATATAGTGCATTCGTATTCAAATTTCTTGAAATACAGGCCTATGACGTAACACTACCGTATAAAAAAGACAAGGGACAAAGTCCATGAGCCCTTATAACGATCCGACAACACATCGATCGACAAAATCTTAACACAAAACAGATAAGTACTGTTTTGTGCGCTCGCACTCATCCCAACTAGTCTGAGATATTGTGACCGTGAGCGGTGTCTATGTGTGCATTGCTCGAGCGCACTTTCTATGTAGATTGACTTCTGTACTTATCTGTTTTGTGACCTTAATAGAACGAAAAAAATACTTGATAAGTACTTCTGTTTTCCTACAGAATTGAACAATGATTATACATTTTAACTGCAAAGATAGCTTTAATAAATTATAATTTAGCCGCTAGCATGACCAAAGTTTTTTTAATATATTTATTTATTTATTCCAAAGCTTTTACTTAAGTAAGTATAACTTTTACTTAAGGATAAAACAGTATAGTAGAATAATAATTGTGACATGTGCTGTCAGAGTCTCATGTTGACCATAAATGCCCCTCAAGCCAAATATTAGACTCTTATCATGTTCCTGTCCAAATATGGCCCGGCTATTAATGGTGCCTAATTCACAATGCGTGGGGTAAAAGGAAGTCTTATGTAACTGCCATTACTCAATTAATAATTCATTGAGAATGAGATCAAAGGTAAAGATTAGAAAATATTGCATTGCTTGATTCACTCTTGAGATAATAAACGACTTCTACAGATGAATAAAACGGCTATTATTATATTATAGTGGTTGCTCTAATTCAACTTATAAAAACGATTTATTGAAATGTTCCAATAAATAAATAGGAAATCCTTTTATATGGAACTGAGTCATGAGACGGGCAAGTCGTTTGCCTGATGGTAAGCGCGACGCCTGCCCATAATAATTCCAGTGCCACCAAGAACTTTAATTACCATAAAAAGCACTGCATGGCACTGCATTGAGCTCATCACCCCGAGACATCAGATGTTAAGTCTCTTATGCCAAGTAATTTCGCTGGCTACTTGCTTATAAACTTCTATTGTTAGTAGTGTGCAAATATTACTGTGTTCCGTTATCAAACGAAATTACTGGACATTAAAAGACTTGCATGAGAGCTATTGCCTCAGGGTGACGAGTTCAGTGCAGACAAGATTATGCAAAACAAAAACTTTTCCTATAGTTTTCATAACTGAGAGACATAGAAGACAAAGATGCTTGAAACATTCCACTTCTGCAAAGTAACCAACTGGTACATAAGAAACATAACATTGTAAAAACCCGAAAAATTGTAACAAAATCTCTAAAAAAAAATGCCCCTCTGTTTCTTGCCGTATCTTCTGAGTAGTGGTTCTTTTTCCGATACGGTGGTAGAGTTATTGTGATAATTTGACGTTCATAAGTGCGTCTGTGATGCCAAAATGATTAAAGAGATTTTGATTTGATTTGATTTGAGTCCTTAAGGGTCGGCAACGCATCAGCAATGCCTCTGGTGCTGCAGATGTCCATAGGCGACCGTAACCGTTTACCATCAGGCGGCCGACGGCTTGTTTGCCGACATTTCAAATAAAAAAGATGATACATGACCTTTTTGAAAGATAAAGATTCTCCTGACCTACAGCCCTACTTCCAATAACAATACATCACAAGTATAGCAGTTAAAATAGCCGTGACGATATAAATCCCTCTCGGCAACATAAAGAACATATTTTCGGATATTGACAAATGACAGAGTCACATATGGCCGTGCGTGTGTCACAAATGTCATGACTCATGAGTGAGACAGAGGGTTAACTTGGGGATTGTACAAATCTTCTGTGATGTAGGTATAGTGACACCAGGGCCTCAATTCACTGACAACTTGGCGATTCCTTGCTTCGAGCAAACGTCGATTTCTTTATTAATAAACGACATCTGCGAAATTTGTATTCGTCATATATATGAATATATGAATGCGTCATAGAGATGTCGTTTATTAATGAAGGAATCGACGTGATTTCGAAGCAAGGAATCGCCAAGTCGTCATAGTGAATTGGGGCCCTGGGCCCTCATCATCATCATCATCAGCCCATCACGTTCCCACTGCTGGGATTCGGGCCTTCTCTCATTGAGAGAGTATGGGCCATAATCCACCACGCTGGCCCAGTGCGGGTTGGTGGATGTCACATGTCCTTGAATTTTTGTGATAAATTCTTGGACATACCGGTTTCCTCACGATGTTTCCCTTCACCGTTTTTAGAGCTAGTGTTAAATCCGCACATAACTTAAGAAATTCAGTGGTGCGGGGCCAGCGGGATTCGAACTCAGGTGCGTCGGATCGAAAGTCGCACGTTCTCACACTGAGCCACACTCGCTCTTTGGGCCCTAATAGCATATAATATAAAAGCTTGATTTCACGTAGATTACTTACATCTGCGAAATTAGTATTCTCTATGACGCCTCATAGAGAATACAAATTTCGCAGATTCGTTGTTTATTAATTAAGGAATCGACGTGATTTCGAAGCAAGGAATCGCCAAGTTGTCATAGTGAATTGGGGCCCAGGCTGTGCATGTTTAAGGATCGGCGGCGCTGTTTTGTCATTAGATAGGTACGAATGCTATGGATCTGATATGGTCTGTAATAAAATCTTTTATTTTTTTTTTATTTATTTATAAGGCATACATGGTTACAGGGTTTTGACCTTAATTTGGCTGAAGTCACTAAAATGTTTTATGTTTTATTTTCAACTACGCTTACCATCAGGTGAGTTGTTGTCAAACGTGAGCCCATTTAATCATAAAAATCTAATGTTCCTTAACAAGTTTTACTCGTTGTAGGTCTCTCGTATGCAGGAGGCCGTCCGGGTAAGCACCACAGCTTTGCGAGTTATTCTGCTGCCAAGCAGTGTAATAAAGTGCCCAAGCATTACTGTGTACCAGTTTGAAGGGCATTGTAGCCAGAGAATCCAGTGCTACGCAGTGCTTTTTATGGTATTAAAAGTTCTGGGTGGCACTACAGGCGTGGCGTTTACGATCAGGCGAACGACTTGCTCGTCTCATCACTCAAAAAAGAAAAGAAAAGAGATAAGACGAGCAGCTCGGCTGACGGTAGCGTAGCGGTCAGATGTAAATACCACACAAACGGTAACCCATCCAAGTTGTGACCGCTGCGAGCATTGCTTAACCTGTAAGTGTAACATGTAATTGTGATACGGTGAGATGTTGAAATGGACGAGTGACAATATGACTTGCCGAGTGTCATCTGTGGTCTTCGCATCATAGAACTCGTTAATTAATGGATGTGTTGAAACCCTATTTTTGCGGTTTTACTAACTTCAAAGGAACTTAGTCAGAAAAATGACATGCAAAATATCCTCTAATGACTAAGCAGATATTGATTTGATCCTTGCGTTGGGTGACGTGAGTGGGGTGTGTATGAAAAGATTCTGGTTTCGAAGTTTTGTGGTTATTTTGACTAATGGCTTTTGCAGGAATCACAATAATTCTAATTACTTCTTTGACTCAATCGTATACTCTGTAGGTTACCTTTTTTACCTATTTTTGAAACAAATAAGCACTGGCCTATGTAAATAGACGCCATCATTTGGTGCAGTACAACATGGAGCCCTTTAAAAGGGGAAATAATAGAGTCCTTAAGGGTCGGCAACGCATCAGCAATGCCTCTGGTGCTGCAGATGTCCATAGGCGACGGTAACCGCTTACCATCAGGCGGGCCGTCTGCTTGCTTGCCGATATCACTATCATCACTACATAGTATAAAACAAAGTCGCTTTCTCTGTCCCTATATCCATATGTATGCTTGAATTTTTAAAACAACGCAACGGATTTTGATGCGGTTTTTTTTAATAGATAGAGTGATTGAAGTGGAAGGTTTATATGTATAATAACCGTGCGAAGCCGGGGCGGGCCGCTAGTACTAAATAAAAATAATTAAGAATACCTATTAAAAAATTTGTTCCATCATATTTTCAATTTTTGTATCTTTTTTCTTTATTTCAAAATATGTTTTGTTTTTCCAAAAGTTGTCTGGAAGAGATCGCTTATTAGCGATAAGACCGGCCATTGTACTAATAATATTTTTAAGTTCTATTTTTATTTGTTCTTGTTATGTTTTTGGTGTACAATAAAGCGTTATCGCTATTGGCGTACACATTTCACTAAATTGTTTTTATTGTTTTTGTTTTGTCTTTTTTTTTTTTTCTTTATTTAATGAGCTTAGTCGCTATGCGATTATGCCGCTCAGTTAACAAAATCAACTATATATTATTATTAATCTTAAATTTTTAATTACTAGACATAAATATTGATAAATATGCAATGTTCGACATCTACTGTGTCGAACATTGCATACCTATTCTATATAATTTATAAAGTGCTTTGGCTTTATCCGATAACGGATAGGCCAAAACAATATTACAGTCGCCTACTTGCATTAGGTCTAGGACAGAACTTCTCCGAAAGATCTCGTTCCGCACACATTCCATGAGAATATGGTAAATATCCTCTGGAACTCCACAGTCGGGACAATTTGGAGATAGAACCTTGCGCATCAAAAAGGCGAATTTTTTCGAAGGGATATGTCCGGAACGAAGTCTCAAGGCTGTCTTTATTTTAGTATGTACTCATATATATTCAGTGTAATGTTATGTGATGTCCGGAATAAATGTATTTTCTTTCTTTTTTATCAATCAATCAATCAATTTCGGAATCTTAAAAATAACAAAATCCCTTCGTAATTGCAGCATATCATACCACCTACACCGCGGCTCAAATGTCAAGTGTGTCAAGTGGTCAGACTGGTCAGGTCGACCCACAGACCCCAGCCCTCAATGTCCAGTTAACTGACGTAAGGGTCCTCGAGATGAGAGAGCGGAATCCTTGGGACTACAATCCTGAACAATATACGACTTATTGCTGTGTGAAGTTGTTAAAACCAACAATTTGTTGCGAAAGTGTCACAGGTCATATGTCAAGTATGGTCAAATTGGCCACACCTACTTGACACCTGACCAGCGCAGTGTAATTGGTCGCCAAAGAATTTCAAAAGTGAATCTTGTATGTCAAGAGATAAAAATAATAATAATATGTATATTCACTGCGTTTTAGATAAAAAGTCACAAGTTCCACAGTGATATGATAAAAACTAAGAGAATAAAATCTGACCTTACTTTAAGTAAATAGCTCTTTTGATAAGATTAAATCATAATCTCATCATCAGCCCACGTTCCCACTGCTGGAACACAGGCCTTCTCTCATAGAGAGAGCATGGGCCATAATCCACCATGCTGGCCCAGTGCGGGTTGGTGGATATCACATGTCCTTGAATTTTTGTACTGGAGTCTTGGACATGTCGGTTTACTCACGATGTTTTCCTTCCCCGTTTTTAGAGCGAATGCTAAATCCGCATATAACTTAAGAAAGTCTGTGGTGCGGGGCCAGCGGGATTCGAACTCGGGTGCGTCGGATCGAAACTCACACGTACTCCTACTGAGCCACACTCGCTCTAAGATTGAATAATTCCAGCAAATATAGGTACTTCACCTACACTTGAAAATGGTAAAGTTCTTTTCTCGCTATTGCTTCAACCGCATCAAAGAGCATAAACCGTGGAACATACGTTCCCGAAAATTTAACCGGTCTTGCAGTCTTTCCGGTCTATCTGCAGGGAAATTGTCAAACTGAAAAGCGGTCGGAATCGGTGTTCCAGTTAGACGACTCTACTCCTGATCTCCCAAATAAATTTATTTTCCTGAACCACCTTGACTCCATAAACAAAACAATAATACATACAACTTCTTGTGCAGGCAGAGACGATGTCTGCACATTATGTGCACACATTCGTTTTAAGTGCGCAAAGCGTCCATAATGCACATCACATCAACAGACACAAAAGCCTAAATCCTAGACAGGAGCATCATAATAGACCTAATTGATTACACCAATCTACTTCAGCCTTCAGTCAGACACGAAGATATGCTCTTGATTGATAGATCACTTAGTATTTTGCAACACCCGAACGGAACAATTAAATTGTTCGGTACCTACTATATCTATACTCCATCTCTATATACAGAGCGAGTGTGGCTCAATGGGAGAACGTGCGACTTTCGATCCGACGCACCCGAATCCGAATCCTGCTGGCCGAGCACCACTGACTTTCTTAAGATATGAGCGGATTTTACACTCGCTCTCAATACGATGAAGAAAAATTCAAGGACATATGACATCCACCAACCCGCACTGGGCCAGCGTGGTAGATTACGGCCCATCCTTTCTCTATGAGAGAAGGCCCGTGTCCCAGCAATGGGAACGTAATGGGCTGATGTTGAAGATTTCTATACTTTTCTCGCTCACTGCGAGGTCTGACAAACGCAAGACTCATGATGATGATCAGCCTACTTCACTGCGTTAATCACTATCACTATCACTACATAGTATAAAACAAAGTCGCTTTCTCTGTCCCTATATCCCTATATCCCTATGTATGCTTAAATCTTTAAAACTACGCAACGGATTTTGATGCGGTTTTTTTTAATAGATAGTTTGATTGAAGAGGAAGGTTTATATGTATAATAACCGTGCAAAGCCGGGGCGGGTCGTAGTAATAGTATAAAAGCCTTCTCTAAGCGAAAAAAAGCCATAACTGTATGCTATAATCTGCCACAAGCGGGTCAGGTGGATGGCACATTTCGTCAAATTTTGTGGTTCTTATCAGTTGTACGTGAGTGGTAAATACCACATAACTTTAAAGTACTGCAAAGGTGTTTCAAGCTATGACTCTACCTCCAGTTCGTCAGATCAAAAGTCACACATGTTATCGCTCGGTCACATAAATTTTGCTCACTTCTTATGTACAGAGGAAAGTCCTTGTTCAAGATTACTCTTAAGAAATCGCAGAAATCTATATAAATTATTTAGATTTCTGTGGTCTTAAGACTATATTATGTACACGATATTTCGGCGCTATTTCATCATCATCAAACTCCTATGACAAATTCGTGATTGTAGCCAGCGGGTATATATTTTGAAGATATCCCTTTAAGGCGTTGACACACGACGACCAATCCACCCACATCACTTAGTGGCGCCGCCAGCGCCTTATGAACGTTTTCCGTCAAATTTTGTGTAATTACTTCTCAACAAACAGTATGTACGCACGTTAACCTTGAACATGTCTTATGACGTCGACGAAGCTTGACAACATTGTCGTTTGGCATTTAAACCTATGGGACGGACGGGGCACAACTAAAACAAAGTTCTTATAAAATGTATGAATCTGATTAAAAGTAACAAAGCAATTGAAATTTAAAAAGCAATGTCTACTATTTTGCTGACGTTGCTGCGTATTTTGGCGCTACTTTGTAGCTGACGGGCTTTGGGAGTACTAGATTTATACTTGACGTGGTCCTGATTGATGGAATCCGCTGTTTTGAAGGGTTCAGTAGCAGAATGTCTCATTTGCAAATGGTCACCTTTCGCAATTGGTCCAATTCTCTGGTGGTCCTATTAGCAGGTGGTCCCATATCGCGATGTTGATCCGTCAGCTGCTTCCTCTGATATTGTGAAATGTATCCAACAAACGTGTGCATAATTAAGAAAACATCCGACCGCATCCGCACCACAATGCCACGCCGCGCGCCGCGCGCCGCGCCATGCAATGCAATAATACAATTGATAGCCAATTCAAACCCCCTTGCGAAAGTGGCCCGACTTGAGCAAATACCTGACTGTTTGCCCTAGGTTGTACAACCGCACACAATGTTTGTTTATTAGGTTAATAAATTAATTTCAACATTCTCCTTGCGAAAAACTGTGCCTTTATTTGCGCATTGCAAGTATTTGAAATCACTTGTTTGGCTTCTTGAGTTCTTCGAAATTGGATGCAAGTCTCCTGTCATGGACCGTAAAGGAGCTTGTTTTTCTTGCAGATTTTTTTACTATAAATTTGTCTATGGTAAAACAGTTAGAGAACTAGGTATAGTTAATTTTGATTGCAAATTACAACCCACTGTATTACGCACCATCATAAGATATTCGCACTCGCCGTACCTATGGGTTAATCCATTTTTATTCTTATGCCTCTTCAATTTTTATACGACATATAAATTACCGCATCATAGGTGCTAAGAAAGACTATTTTGTATTCCTAATAAAGATTCCCAAAGACGACAAGCTATGTCATTTGTGTGAAAAAAATGTTGAAGGTATCATCAAAGGAGAAGAGGTGACCATCAAAATAAACTGTTCAGGAATGATTGTTTCGTACGGAACCATTTAATTTCTAAACAGTACCCCGCATTACAAGGCAGTTAGTACAATAACATCTCAATCAACAGTTGTGCAACGCGTCCGTCTGTATTAGTGCTGATCGACATCACGCCGCCGCCGCGCCGCCGCGCCCGGGGGCGGCGGACAGGGTGATGATAGCTGACTGATCTGATAAGATGTCTTGCGTAATGCTGGTAGTGTTTAAAGAGCAGATTGATCACGATTTCTAAATGGTGAATGCTGACCATGTTCAAAGCAGCTGACTCCTTTTTTTCAAATTTAACTTTCAGCTCTGCCTAAGATTATGATATTTATCCTTATAATATTCCTCCATTCTCTAAATCAGCAGTGACATACATTTCAGGATACGAAAAGGACTACGGACGGGGTCCATCAAGGAATGAAGGGAATCCATGACCCGGATTCCGCCTATTGCCTGCACTGTGCAATGACCACAGTTGTAAAAGTAATAGGAGTAGGTAAGGAACGCATTAACACTTTTTGTCAAAATGAGGGACTTCAAGTTCAAAATCAACCATGTAAAATAACTCACAAATTTTTCGCAAGAACGTAATTTGTGCAAAATAATTTGGTGATTCCACAAGTTTTTGCGAGAAAACGATTTACTTTAGTCACACCAATTGTATGCAAATTAACAACCATAATGTAATTAAAAACTCGTACGCTTGCACCGTTTTCAGTGAATATTCCACATAAATCTAGGAGATAACATCAACATACCTAGGAACCTAGGTACCTATCCGTACAATCCTTTTTAATAGGTGACCGAAATTCGGTGTTGGCTTTTTATTGTCCTTGTTATTTTTTCAAGATACTGAAGAAAACAACACACAAATCAGAAGACAGAAAGGAGACCAGCCCCTCGTCTCTTCCACGTCTTACCACAAGAGACTTAATAGTGCTCTTACTCCCATTTCCTACATTTTTAATGTTACTGAGTGATGAGACGAGAAAGTCGTTCGCCTGATGGTAAGCAGCACGTCTGCCCATAACCATTGAAGTGCCACCCAGAACTTTTAATACCATAAAAAGTACTGCGTAGCACTGCATTGCGCTCATCGCCTCAAGACATCAGAAATTATGTCTCTTATGTAATTTCGCTGGCTATACAATGCCCTTCAAACTGGAACATAGTAATGCTTGCGCACTACTGCTTGGCGGCAGAATAACTGCCAAAGCAGTGGTACCTGCTAATTATATATACCATATATATATTTCATTTGTTTTGTAAATATTTTATATAACTATAGTTTAAGTATGTTGTTAGAATACATACCTACGTTGTTATGTCTGCACACTATCGTCTTGTATAGTGTCTTTATAGCATACGGTTGTCTGGAAGAGATCGCTGTTTAGCGATAAGACCGCCTATTGTACTTATCATAAGAAAGTATGTGTACAATGTAATTCCTTTCTTAAGTGCAATAAAGTGTTTTCTATTCTATTCTATTCTACCTACCCAGACGGCCTCTCGCATACAAGAGACCTACCACGAGTACACCTTACCGTGTTGGTGTTTAAGAATTTATCGGCAATTTATCCGATGTTGCAAACATCCTTAGGCAACGGTCACCGTTGTACATTAGGCGGGCCGTTTTTTCTTTTATTTTTCCATCAGGCGAGATGTCGTCAAACGTATGCCCATTTACCAATAAAAAAAAATGTGACGAGACAAGCAGGTCGTTTGCCTGATGGTAAGCAACACACCTGCTTATATCAGTTGCAGCGCCGCCGCCTAGAACTTTGATTGCCAAATGCTGCACTGCGCTCACCCTAACACACACAATCTCATAATGGCCAGTAATTTTGCAGAATTTTTCTCTTAACAGTGTCCTTCAAACCGGAACACAGTAATGTTTGAACACCAGCTTGATGGTTCAGTGGTTGGAAATAGTTTATGCCACCAATTACTCAAAGCAGGCCTTTTTTAGTTAGTTTGTCCACTATTTCACCTGCTGGGCGATACAGTGCTAGGGTCATGGTGATAATTAGTCGTTCATCGTGTGTGCTGCCAAAACTGAATAAAGAGATTTTGATTTTTGATGTGGTCAAAGATGTAACACGCTGGCCCAAAAGAAACCTCTCTTATAGGCTCTTACAAAAAGGTCTCCCATTACAACGGCAGAAAAAAGCCTTCGGCTCTAAACCGAAGGCTTTTTGCAAACTAAAGTAGTCGTGTCCTTATTAACATGTATGCCAGGGTGTCTGCCTGTCGTCCAGTGATCTGAAACAAGCGTTTCTCAACATCCGCGCCCGGCAGAGCTCTCACTATAATGGAACAATTGAACACTTGCGCTAATCCTTGACAATAACTGTACAGTGGCCATAGGAGTAAGAAAATTTTCTTGGCTCAAATACCAGAAAACTGGGCAAAAGTTATTATGAACAGTTGTGTAGTAGGTACTTATTCATTGCACTAATTACTACATAATACATAATAGTAGTAGAATTACTGACTAATCTTCGTCATTTGTGAAACAATTTGAATGATAACACAGAATACTAAGGGACAGAAGCATCGGTCTGCAAAGAAATTTAAACAAATAGCGACTCTTGCTATGACGTAATAAAATCCAATTCAGCTCGCGTGGCGCTGCATACCTACCAGTCATATTAACCTACAGAGCGCCTCTCTTTCTATCGCATGGCACTTATCTCTTCTGACGCGGCACGTGTAAGCGTGTAACGACGCGCGACCCGCCGTCGGTGTCCGGCTATGTACTTGTAGCTTCGTACCTACAGTGCGGAGTGCGCTAGGCCTGGTGATAGTATACTTTTAGTCAAAAGGATACATTTCTGGTAAGTTCCCAGTGTTCTTATACTTCTTTACACCTTGGTTGCTGGCCACTTCTCGTTTCTATGATATATCTCTAAATTATAACGATGTGGTCACCCTACTTTACAGCTTAACCGTCTGACCCTGAACTACAGGTACAACGTCCTGACAAATCGCATCCGAACATTGTTCCAACTTCCAACTGATTAGCGAGGTCTCACTATACAATGGACATGGAATTGACCCACTTTGAGAAAGATCTTGTGATATGAATAATTTCTTTATAAAGTTTTGGGACAGAATCTAGACGATGATAGCTAGCTATCAGCATATGGCTAGATTATGATTTTTTCATCCCATCTATTCGAAAAGGACGACTTGATTCGCCTTTATGTGCACCCAAAGGTGGTGTTTTCTATAAGAAACTTTTAGCGGGCAGTAATGAGTTTTTAATCCTCTTTATAAGTGCGCCGCAATTATCTTTGCCGCGCACTTTTTGAATTTGGAACATCTTAGTGTTCAGCACCAAAGAAATCGAACGCAAATATTGTTTGAATAAAGACTGGCTGGTACGACGGCCCATAACAATAAATTTTCATAATTGCGAAAATGTCTCAAATGTAAATATAAGTTTTTAGTTGTTTTAATAAAGGATACTATTTAATTTCAATTTAGTTGTTACTCTATGTTTTATTAAATAATAATATTACAATAAAATATGAGGCGCTTTTATTTTCTCATAGTGGGTGATGAAAAGTAGAGTGTATCACTCGGGCGCAAAATATATTTTTGGCTCGGGCGACGTACTTTGAATCCCTCGCTGTAAAAATATTATTTTGCTCCCTTATGATACAATCTACTATTATTTCTCACTAGCAGCGCCCCATTATTTATTTACCCGCGGTTCTTCCAGGATAAAAGTAGCCTATGTCTTTTTCCAGGACCTACATACCAAATTTCACTAAAATCCGTTCAGTACTTTTTGTGTGATTGAATAACATAAACCATCTTTTTATCCTTCCTCACAAAGTTCGCATTTATCAGTAGGATAAGTAGGATAGGATAGGATCGAGAGAGCGAGAGCAGCGAGACAGGATTAGAAGGAAAGATAGGATAGGATTAAGTATATCTTACTAAGTTTCTATTTCATTATACATTTGTTTAGATGTTAAATACCATGCAGGGTTAAATAATATCGGAGGCTAACGCACAATGGACCATCAACAATGGGACAAGGTTCGATTCCCGGTCAAGGCAGCTGAACGCCGAGCAAAATGGATTACCTTCTAGATTTACACAGAATTGGCTATTTGTCTATGTTTTATAGGCTTTGTTTGGATGTAAACGACTTTGAAGTGTGTCAGTTATGGATACTGTAACTAGGTAACTATAGGTTTAGCTCTTATATAACTTTAGATCACTCGGCAAATATGCTATATGTGCGGTAAACACTCCACCTATACCGTGGTCTGTCACACTTCTTCTTTCTCGTGTGGGTGTGTGGCCAACCCTGGTGTCGGAGGTGTAGAACGCTCGAAGGCCTTCAGACACATGGCCTATCGACTGTTGTCTTAACACAACAACCGGGACATCTCTGTAGCGCTCAACGTTCTTATTACATATAATAAGATCAAGGTCTCGACGGTATACCATAGCTTCCCTGGTGCGTACATATTTTGCTACGATACATAAATAGCGTACCTACGTCGGAAGTTGTTGAAATGCCTATTTATCTAATTTTTATTTACTTTGTATCATAATATTTTTAATTCTGATGTAAATTGACGACATTCTGACATTAAAAATTAACATAAACATAATAAACTGACAATTTTAATGTTATCAGATTTTTCGAAATACTGCACACCATTGTTATGGTAGAATATTAGGAATTACTATAAAGAATTTGATTTGATACGTATAATCAATTTAAATTAAAAGGGCATTTAAAATAAGCATTGGTCAACAATTCTACAACCCTGCGATTGTAGAATTGCATAGACAAATATAAAATTACTTTGTGGCTAGCAGGTTTTTGTATCATAGCACATAATAGTCTTAATGGTTATTATTTTCAATTGATTTAAAACAGCAATTTGTTCAAATACACCGGTTAATGATCGTTTGATGATCGCAATTGCAGTTGTAATTGAAAGATTATAGAGAAGACGATCGCTCTTTGGGCAATGATGATCAGAACAGCTGGTGCTTTGTTTTTTTGTTACATTTCGTCATTCGGCATTGTGGGAACTGATGTATGGGAAAGGAAAAACGAATGTGTACAATGACGAGTGTGTAACATTATCATCAATACTGCTATTTTGATAAGTTCAGTCCTCCTTTCCTAAGCTATAAACGTACACGTGATCCTATCACTTTATAATTATAAATATATTAATATGTATATGTAAGGTACTTTTGCTCAAAACGTAGCTGCACACCCACTATATTTCTTTCACGATCTGGAAGACTGGTAGATAATGCCAAATTGCATTAAGTCATTCCTTGTACCATTTTTGTTCAAAACTATTATAATGTGTACAATGACACATGTAATATAATGTCTTTAAGCTGTTGTTACTTGGTCGGGGCTGCATGATGCTCTGAACTATCTAAAATTCTTAGTGAACCAATAATTGTATGGTTCCACAGCCGCTCGGTCTTATTTTTCAGAACAACTCGGTGCTTTAAGCAAGTACCTACCTACACCACAGCATAGATGATAGTACCTACTACGTACCCATATTTAAAATAGAGTTCTAGAGAATGCCCTGAACTACTGAACAGCAACTCTACCTGTATTATATTGTGCTAGCAAAACCAAAACCAAATTCGTGCCCTTTTATCTGTGCACAAACATTTTTTCTGAAGCGGAACTCAAACCCGGAACCTCCGCTGAATATCAGATTGAGCTGACTCTCTCGACCACAAGACCACAGAGGCTATCGAAGAGAGATCTTGCATATTGGTGAAGCTACTACGGCAGTCTTCCTTAAGATCTGGGAGACAACTTGTCAGTATGGGAGTAAAGCACTAACTTTGAAGTGACTGCAACTAAATCGTTAGCCAAGTGCTTCTTCTCACAAACGTAATTGCTATAATCAAATCAGAATTTGAATTAGAACAGCAAATTTCACAGGATAATTAATAAGAAGGGCACTCTTTCTCTACTTAACCTTTACCAGCGCCATGTTTGCAACAGTCTCACGCTGACAAAGGGTTGTGCAACGCAGCATGTTGTGTTTAGTGATATTACGCTTAACAATTATGTTATGAAGCCATGTGAAGAAAACCTGTGCATGCTGGTAAACGATTGTTCCTCAGTGTAGAAGGAGGTACCACCTTGTTTACGAAAGAAGTATACCTACTGCCAGAGAAGTAGGGCATCTCTGATGGGATCGAGATACTAAGAGTACTTAAACGGCACTTAAAAAGTTTAAAAAAATATGCTGCCTAGTTTCTTGCCGTATCTTCTTGGTAGTGGTTCTTTTTCCGATCCGGGTACGATATAACATTTTGTAAACCAATATAAATGTAATAATGCCTAGCACTTACCAGTTTTCCACTTATATCTAACCATGGCCCACCATGCTCGAACATAACACACTGTAGTCACTCAAACAATGCGTGTCTAACGCGAAACAACACAAAAACAAGGCTCAAGTTTTACGACTCCACTGAAGGATGGTTGCACAAAGGCGATTGTCGTTAACTTTACCCAAGTTCTTATCTTATTGTATTTGACGGTTATCTGCGACTCCGAAGGTGTGCATTTCTGTATCAGAGATCGCTACATTGTGTGGGAATAAGATAACATTCAACATGTAAATAACGTATTCATCGTTTAGAATGAACAAGCGAGATTACATTAGTTCGAAACAAGGTAAATTCTTGAGAATGCAGCATGCTTTAGAAGGCGACGGCGGCGGGTCTGCACCATACTAACTAGCAGAATACCTCTTTTATCTTACTTCAACCGGATCATAGACGAACCTGAACGAACATCGTGCGAAAGCCCATCCACACATCGTCGATCTACGGAAATCGCATACTGTCCGCACACCTGCAAAATATGGAATGGGCTACCGGCCGAGGTTTTCCCGCGGAGCTAAAACATGGGGCACTTTAAAAGTAGGGTGAAAAAAGTTCTTAAAAGTAGGCAACGCATCAGCAGAAACCCAAAAATTAACAAAATCTCGAAAAAAGAAATGCCCCACAGTTTCTTGCCGTATCTTCTTAGTGGTTCTTTTTCCGATACGGTGGTAGAATAATTGTGATAATTTGACGTTCATAAGTGCGTCTATGATACAAAATGATTAAAGAGATTTTGATTAATGCCCCGAATGTTGCAGGTGTCCATAGGCGACGGTAACCCGCTTACCATCCCGGCAGGCCGTTTGCTTGTTTGTCTATTTATTACATAAAAATAACTTTTTCAAGAATTGATGTTTTACGACAAGAAGAAGAAGCCACTATGAAATTCTCGTTTTGATTTCCATCGTTATTTCCTCAAAAAGACTGCGAGTAAATTAACTTTTTAAAATTTTACCAATCTACCGGAAAAGAGACGATTTCGTATGCTGGGAATAATTTATTCTGCTGATTAGTAACCATAGGTATATATATAATGAGATAAGAAACCATTTAGGAAGATATATTGCATCTCCAAGTTATCTTATATCTTTAACTATTTTGTAATCTAGAAGGTAAATTGCCTACTCTTCCATTTTTTTATATAGATCTTTATCTTTACTTAACCTCTTAAATTGGGTATAACGAACTAAAACTAACATCTTAGGAGTATCTGATAATTATCATGTCGGGAGCGAGCAAACAAAATGAATCATTTATAATGACTTATATGGAATAATGTGGAATAAACATAACGTTAAGTAATTTACCGAGCTCTGTAATGTAGTTAGGTACTTGTTAGATAAATGTATGTAAATTGTAAATGTCGGACATCTGCCGCATGCCGGCATACGTAATTCACTTAATTGTTAAGTTTTCCTGCTCTTTACTCTAATACATTACTGTTGAGTTCAATTAAATTGAAAATATAGCATTACTTAGCAAACGATGAAAATGATGTTGTATATTTAATTATTTTTTTTTAATATTAATTTGTTAAGGGCGTACTAGTTTGTAATAAATAAATAAATAAATAATAAATAAATATTTTTGTATAAAAGCAAATAAGTATAAAAGTACAAGTAAAAGTAAAAACAAATTGTATACCTATTGTGCTAAGTAAAATAAGTACCTAAGATTTTTTGATAAGTTTTTTCCTATTTTCCTCTTTTCGTCAGTTATTCGTCAGTGGTTATCCAGCTCTTTAACTACCTGGCGGTAGAGACTATTTTTAACCCCCGACGAAAAAAGGAGGAGTGCTATAAGTTTGACCACTATGTGTGTCTGTCTGTGGCAATTTGGATGCGGCTTTTTTATTTGAAAGCAAGATTTTCTAGCGGTGGTTCTTAGACATGTTTTATTGTGTCGGGGGATTTAATTTTTTTTAATTATATTCGATAAGCAGGTACAAGTGTGTAATTGTCTAAAAATTAAAAAATAGGATATTGTGTCCTGAATCCCTCTAAGTCCTTGAGTGCTAGTTGTGATTCAAGACATTATATACGTGTGACCCTTGTTCTCTTAGCACATATTTATCAAATGACATCATCAGCAATAGGCTCAACCAGGGTAATCCAGCAAAAACTGAACCCTGAACCGGACCCTCGCCACAGAATAAATAAGAGCCCTCGCAACACTAGGTAAAGCAGAATTATACCATTTATAATAACTTCAATTAACTTCAATAATTCCAGCAAGATGCATTTAATGACGATATTATTATAATTAAAATAAACTATTATGTTATTATGTGATGCCTGTTTATTGCAGGAAGATGATGCCTTCCTTGTTATTAAAATATTTGTATTTAAATAGAAATTGTAAAGTTTGTTATTGTGTTACAATGTTTGGGCATGCGCCGTAAAATGCTTTGTTTGGTTAATTGTTACCGGTATGCCACGGCAAGTGCGGACGTAGGCGATTATTTGGATTTAAAGAAGTTTATTCTCAATAGTATAAATACTATATCTAAAAATAATAATAAATATTTATGTTATTTATTTTATGTATTGTACAGTAAGTACGAGTATAAGTAGTTATATTAATTATTATAATATGTAATATGTAAGTATTTGTCGTTAATAGTATATTATTTAGTTATATATGATTGTTTTATTTTATTATCGTTTATATTACTTATTTGCTGTGCACCACCGTCTATTCCTTTAACATTTGTCCAATCCATCCAAAGGTTGTCTGTAAGAGATTGCTTTATGCGATAAGACCGCCAATTATATTACCCTAGTTAAGATTTATATTTTTCTCATGTAATTATGTTTGTGGTACGCAATAAAATGTTATTTTATTGTATTGTATAACCGCTCAGTTGAGTTGGTACAACGACGATTGCATATGAAAACTAACTTAGGCAACATGCCTTCAATTCAGGGTTTCATGGAGATTCTGCGTCGTTCAAACAATAAGTAGGTACTTATATGGCACTATGCTTTTTTTTTCAATTTATTTCAGCTGGATATAATATTTTCTATTGTCAACCACATTTCCAAGCCTATTATGAGTCCATTATTATGAGCTTGTTTTGTCCCACTGCAGGGCAATGGCCTCCATACCCTCACTCCATTTATCTCTATCCATTGCCACAATAGACCGATCTAAGGTGTGAGTCCGACATGCGGCAGACATGTCCAGCCCTGTCCCATTTGAGTGCTGCTGCTTTTCGGGTCACATCTGCTATCTGAGTCCTGGAGCGCAGTATTGAGTTCTAAGACTATTTCTAAAAAATAAGCTCTTAAACATACTCAAAGCTCTGCTAATAAGGACATCGTACAATCCTAATGGAATGAAAATAGGTCATCAAAGTTCTTCTAAAATCAAAACAATAATTATACCATGAAAATGAAATGTCATTATCTTTAAACTTGAAAAAGACATTATCACAGATTACCTAATAGTAGGTTAAATTTAATTGTCTCAAGTCCCCAACATCGTGGTTTGCGCACGAAAATGCAAATCCAACTAAACATTGACACTTAATAAAGTGAGGCGTGATTGACAGACGAGCCTGCATCGCAGTTCCTAATTGCTATTTGTTCTTTGTAGGTATTGCTAGTGTCGACGTATACTCGACACTTTTGTACCTTGGACGTTCTTTTTGCTCCTGTTTGTCTCTCGACTTCGATAATTTGTAGTACTTATACGTATCTAGCATTGTTAGTAGGTACATACGTGATAATATCGAATGTGGTCGGAGGAACTCTTCGTATTACCAGATATTGTCGAATGAAAGAATGAATAAAGTTTTTATTGAATACATAAAAAAATAATAACCAAAGAAAGTGTACTTAATTATATAATTGTCCCTTATCGCGGTCTGTTGCAGACAACCGTGATTGGAAATGAATATTAACATAGATATAAAACGTAGACGATGGAGCTCAAATGGTTTTGAAGAGCATTGTAGCCAGCGAAATTACTAGGCATATGAGCAGGGTGATGAGCGCAATGCAGTGCTACGCAGTGCTTTTTTATGGTATTAAAAGTTCTGGGTGGCACTGTATTTGTTATGGACAGGCGTGGCGCTTACCATCAGGCGAACGACTTGCTTGTCTCATATCATAAAAAATGTAACGGCAAAAAGTCACTTTATATTCCAAAAAATAGTAAAAGTCTCCGAAAAAAAGTTAAATCACTAAAAAAATTGTAAATCATTACCAAAAATAGTAAATGATCACCAAAGTAGTCTCCATCAGAAGTCTCGCTCGTCACCCCTTCATGTCTTTTCCCCTACTTGACCTTCGCTCCACTCGGCCACGTAGGCTCGCTTCATTCAGGACCTCTTTCGCGAGCTTCTGGCTCCGCGCTTTTTATGTACACCCTAGAAATAAGAGCGAGTTGGACCACGGAGAGTGAGGTGCGGCAATTCGCGTAAGATTTGGTGGACATTCTAAATTTGAGTTGCCGATACAATTTTTGGATAGAGATCTCAAATATAATTTTGATGGTTATTATATTTTTTCCCTTAGCAATATTATGATAGACAAAACGTAAAGGATGTTTTGTGTAGCAAGTGTGCGGAGTGTATAAAGCATGGTGCGCTTTAACCTTGCAAGTTTAGCGTGATGGTGTGCCACGAGGTGCGGTTACGTTTTGTGTTTACGTTTTTAGTTACGGTTCGGTAAATTGTTTAGTTTAAGCGTCACAGTTAATTGCCAAATTATCAGGAACTAGATTGTATTCTGATGTATTTTATTTTTATGGTACTTCCTTCTCGTTAATGATAATGACTGTAGGTACGTCTTTTTTTATGAGGACACGTATCTTGTACCTTGTGTGACTTTTTTATCATAAAATTTTCGTGTCACAATGTTAGTTACCTTACTCCTCCGAAACGACTTTACTAATTTTTACCATATTTTATATGCATATTCAGTAGGTCTGAGAAAAGCTACTATCTATTTTTTATACCCCTAAGTGATAAGGATTATTCACCCTTAACATTTTTTTTAATTTATATGGCAAAACAACGTTTGCCGGGTCAGCTAGTTATTTATATCTTATTTATAACTTTACCTCCACATGTATTCTAAAGAAAATTGGTCCAAAAATTTTGAATGTAGATAGATCTGGCCCGAAAACTAGATTTTCCATTCGTACAAATCATCAAGATAAAGGATAGAGAAATTAAAGAAATATAGGTATTATAGACAACCACTGCACTGCTTGTATAAAAATCTGTATAAGATTACAAGTTCCCGATGATTGCGTAACCAAAATAAAGTGATTTCCTTGAAGATGCTCATTATAATCAAATTACTCGTTATTACTTCGTATTTAGGTTAATTTTGTTGTAACAACGCCGCGCCGCCGCGGCCGCCGTTACACTAGTTTTGAGCGGCTTGGGCAGCCAGCCTTGGCTTTAGTATTGGTTTTACTTACAGTTAAATGTAAGTCACTACATGGAATATTGAGAGAACATATTATTGGAGATTATATTATTATTCGGAAGAGAGTGTGGCTAAGCAGGAACGCGCGTGCGACTTTCGATTCAATGCACTGGCATTCGATTTCCAAACACACCGTTAAACACATCGTTAAAAAACCGGCATGTCCAAGAATTCACGTTGGTGAACCACCAACGTTGGTGGCCACCATCATGGTCCGAGGGTTGCCTCGGCCCATGATGGTGGCCCACGCAAACTCTTTCTATGAGAAAAGAGTCGCGTGTCCCAGTAGTGGAAACGTAATGGGCTGACGATGATGTTTTTTGTTAAACATGACCGGTTTTTTTTAATTATTTTATGTACTAAAATTGAATGTAGTACCTAATTTCTTATTTTTAAAACTGACATTTCGATTGTAATAATTATTTTGACTATTGACATTGAAATACTAATAAATTGAAGAATTGAATTTTCGACTGCATGTTAAATAATATAATACACGTAGATTAAATAATACAATTAATAATGTTGCACACCCAGAACTGAGTTGATTCTACAGGAACGAATTTATAAATCTGTAACACCCATAAAACCTACAATCTAGTAACAATAAACATGTCATTTCATTTGTAATATACAATCTTCTGGTTTTATGTTACCAACCGTTTCTTGACTCTTCTGGCCTATTTTACATTTTCCTGTCCCGCCATATATCCTACCCACCTACTAAAACCTAATAAACTTATCTCCATAATTAATTGCTCACTCCATCTTTGTAGATACGAGGGCGGGTCAAAAAGTTCGCGGAATGGAGGGGTTAGTGAAGGGATGGGGTAGTTATTTTTACCTGTCGCTACTTGTTAACTCAATACAATTATAAATACTAAGTTTCAGCCCAATCGGTTCATTAACCTTTGAGATGTCGCTGGGTAAACAAGTCAATCGGGAAGAAAATATCAACTATGGAGAAAATTAAGTATCGTGCCGTGATTAAGTTCCTCACTAAGCAAGGAGAAACGCCTCACAACATTATGGAAGAAATCTCATCAGTTTACGGGGACTCTTGCCCTGAAAAAACAATGATTTACAAGTGGTATAGTCTTTTCAAGCAAGGCAGAGACTCAATCGAAGACGATCAGCGCTCAGGTCGATCAATTGAAGCAACGTCCTCAGGCATTGTTGAAAAAGTTGAAAAACTTGTTCTAGAAGATGCACGCCTAAAGAAGAAACAAATCGCAGAGATGACTGGAGTATTATCTACGACCATTTTTAATATTCTCCATGACCATCTTGGCATGTCTAAGGTCAGTGCAAGATGGGTACCGAGAATGCTCACAGCGCTTCAAAAACAGCAGCGCGTCGAGTGTTCGCGCGAGTTTTTGGAGCTGTGTAGTGAAAACAGGGATGAATTTCTGAACCGAATTGTGACTGAAGATGAAACTTGGGTTCATCACTATGAACATGAGTTGAAGCAGGAGTCAATGCAGTGACACAAAAAAGGCGCAGCACCGCCTAAGAAGTTTAAGGTGTCACAATCGGCCGGAAAGATTATGGCTACAGTTTTTTTCTACTCGACAGACCAAGAAAAGGAACCGTGGCTTACGAGGCATTTTCATAGATCGCTTTATGTTTATTTTCAATCGTGTTCTAACAGGAATATGGACTAAAAGGATGCGGCCGACTTTTCATTGCCATTGGATTTTAAACTATTAAAATCATACAATGGGCTGTCAAATTAGCGTTCTTAGCTCAATATCGTTTTAAATAGGCAATTTGGAGATAGCCGGGAGGCAGTGGTGGCATTTTGAACGACAGCAGTTAGCTGTTGATGCGGGAAGGAGTATCGAGGTTGAAGCTTGTCTGTGCCTGCGGCGACGGTGAGACGACTAAAAGCGTACTGATTGGATCACTATCTTACAAAATGATGGACCAGGTAACTTAAATAGGACACTTACTACGTGTGGTAGGTATTGAAAAGGACCTAGAGTCTATAACTTAACTCTAAGCATGTGTAAATATTCATTTCAGAGTTTTTTCCTTCTCTCAAACGACTCTAGACTGAACTACGATTCTAGCCAATAGACCTGGGGACTATATAGTCCCCAGGTCTATTTACTATCTTTCTTTGGTGTGTGGGTAGGTGATTGAGTCTGGTGTTGAGTTATAGGCCTCCTCAAGGCCTTCGACTTGGCCTAACGGCTGTTGTCGATGGAACAGAAACGGGTCCGACGGCTTAGCCCTCCGAAGCAACGTTAGCGCTGATTTAAATACCACACAAGCCGTCACCTATCCAAGTGGTGACCGCGGCGAACGTTGCTTAACGCAGCAGATCTGTTAAAAACGGCTAGTTATTTACAATGTACGTAGGTATATGCCAATAAGTACTTGCCATCAATAGAACGTCACCCAAACCAAAGAATACTAACCCCAAAGGGCTTTAACACAAGACCAGCGCTGATTGTACCAGCTCAACGTTGAGTTGAGGATGTTTTGCAATAAATTCGAACCGATGAAAAAAACTATTAATAGATTAGATAACTCTTTATTGTTTCACCACCAGAAAACATAACAACAAAAAGAAAAATAACAAACTTTTAAACTAAAGGATTACAATGGGCAGTCTTATCGCTCAAAGCGATCTCTGCCAGACAACTTTTGGACGGAGAGAACTTAAAAAAACTGTAAGAGCCGTCTCTTACAGTTTCAACATAAATGACATAATTAAGAAATGCATGTACAAAGAGTACAAACTATAATAACATATACTTCCTAGGTACTTACATATACTTACATATCTATACTAAATATATAATACTATTTATACTATTTTTATGTCACATGTCACCATACTTTGTATAATTTGTTACAAACAAATGTCTTATTCTATTCTGTTCTAAATGATCAGGTACTTGATCGACAATGACGTTTCAAAACTGTATCAGAATCGTGTCGCAATCGAAATACCATGATCTATGAGTGATCACCTCCCACACTGAATGCAATAGAAGTTTATTGTAACAACTCATTGATTTGCCCTTCAGGTAAAATACCATTGTTACACTCCCAAATCATCTCGAATATGTACTTGGGTGTCAATTTGAAGTTCGTATTGTGTCTAGTTAATTCAATGTTATTTAAACAATAACGAAATAGGTTTGGGTACCGAGATACAAAGAATTGCTAAGTTGTTCCAAGTCTTTAATAAACAGGAATGTGTCTGTATGGAATGCACCTTCATTGGCTGATAAAAGACTCTAAACGAACGATTAATGAAAGACCAAGCAACTAAAATTATGAAATAAATTAACGTTATTAAAACTTTGTACACATTTGTCACATTGACGCTGAAAAAAAATCTCTTGCAGTACTCTTGTTTACTCGTGGTAGGCCACTTATATGCGGGAGGCCGTCTTGGTAGGTAACACAGCTTGGCCGTAGTAATGCGCTGACATTACTGTGTTCCAGTTTGAAGGGCATTGTAGCTAGCGAAATTACTGGCAGTATGATACTTAATACGTGTTATCTCGGGGTGATGAGCGCAATGCAGTGCTACGCATTGCTTTTTATGGTATTAAAAGTTCTGAGTAGCCAATTGTTATGAGCAGACGTGGCAAACCGACCAAGCGGCATGGCATCAGGCGAACAACTTGTTCGTCAAATCATTTATTCATATTTATATTCAATCATTTATTACATCATACATGTTACAGGGATGTTAAATATTACAATACAGAGTCACATATGTACCCAATTTAGGGCATAGCAATATAATTAAATCCATTAAAAAAAGTTCGTATTCAACACCACAGCACAAAGTGTAGTCTAGCTTCGCCTCCATTTATGGACCTTTAAATAACCACCGTATTCATAACCAATGATGTGAGCTCTCATAGCGCGCTAAGAGGCACTGCTTTGCACTTCTTCTTCGAATAACATACGTGAACGTTAGAGGATTGTAAATAACCAAAAAAGCCTTGAAATTCTAATCCATTTCAAAACTTATTAAAGTTCGTGACCAAACTGACCGCTCCAATAACACCGCACAAATGGCTTCCTCTGACTCACAAACAGTATAGCACGAGGTAATGAGCTGGAAGCTTCAGCTGCCACTCGTCGCCATTAGCAGTAGGTAACCTTTAGGAAAGCCTCGTGAGGACACAAAGCCACCAATTTAAACCGTCACGATTTTAAGCGGCTTCTTTTTGGTGTGAACGAGCTTACTGAAGTGGCATGTGTGTAATAGGACAGTTCAAATTCAAAGTAGGTACCTAAGACCTATGTATCCTGAAAGTGAGTAAATTTGTAAATGCCGAGCCGCTGCATCACAAGAGTGTTAATATTCATCGAAGTTGGATATTTCTGTTTGGAAATACCCTTTTCTAAATGTCGTTTCAAAGAAGACTGTGCCGTACTTAGTTTTAGAAAATAACATCTTGCAATTGCAGGGTAAACAATTAAACATTTTCAGAGACTTCATAGTATTCAAATATAAATTATTTTTCAAAAAAAACTAAACCGACTTCAAAACCCAAATGGCACTCAAAAGTAAAAAATAAATTAATATAATTATCATAAGCGCTACCCACTCATATATTTGAAGTCGGTGCCAGCCAAGTCTAAAAGGTAGTAGATAAATACTACCTACAAGTAGTACTTACTATATACATAGTATTTATCTACTACCTATTAGACTTGGCTGGCCATTTGGGTTTTGAAGTCGGTTTAGTTTTTTTTGAAAAATAATTTATTTTACCCTTTTTAGTGAAAAACAAGTTTTAATTAAATTAAATCAAAAAGTTTTTAAAGACAAGCTTTTATGATCTAGAAGCAACATCATGACGAAGTTAAAACCGGGCTATCACAATTAAATGCATGTACAAAAAAATTTCATGTCTGTCCTATTCTCTGTTGAGGAGTTCCCTCGCCGGAAGTCAATCCTGGGTGTATCTGCCATGTCATGATGGAATTTAGAACAGGTTATTATGGTTAAATCCATTTACGAAATGTTGTGTCTGTACTATTCACCGTTGAGGAGTTCCCTCACCGGAAGTCAACCCTGGGTGAAGCAGGTGAAGCAGTCGAATACAAACCTCCACCTTTAGAAAGTTGGTTACGAAAAAAACAAGAACCGACTTGAAGATTAAACTTATATTTTTTTGTTTTTGCTATTTTTTTGAAAAACTACTGAATGAATTTCGATAAAATTTATATGGGACCACCTTTGAAGTATTACCTACCAATCAAAAAAAGAATCATCGAAATCAATGCATAATTGGCGGAGTAATCGCGTAACAAACACACAAAAAAAAAATAAAAAAAAAAACATACCGTCGAATTGTAAACCTCCTCCTTTTTGAAGTCGGTTAAAAATGAAGCATAGTCGTAGTACAGTAATAGATTATGGTCGTAGCCGCATTTAGTTTATAATCTACGTTCATAAATTATAGGTATGCTCAGTTAACAATACTTAATAGCTTCACTATAGATTTACATGTATAATAGATTTGAAATGAAATTTATTTGCAGTAAATTAGGTCTTAACAATTATGCCTTAGGTACAATTACTAATTTATTCAGGACATAAGGGATATCAAATAAAATCAATTGTTTGAGACCACTTGTGGGCCTATACGCATGTATGAAGGGGTAACTACCTATCAACGAGGACACTAGACCTGTCACTCAAAACTCGTAAAACGATCATAATCAAAAGCAACCTTCGGTAAAGTGGCCTCCGTGTCCTCGCCGTGATGGAGAGACAATACGAACAATCTTCGGAGTTTGTGGATCGACACGAATTGGTAATGGGCTGAAAGAGCATCAGTGGCAACAGAACTATTGTTTACGTTATTTAAAATAAAGTAAACTGACCGCTCCAATAACAATTACCTACGATATTTTAAATAAAGTAAACAATAGTTCTGTTGCCACCATAAGTATAGTAATAGGTTAGAGTTTAGATGACTCTTTATTGTTTCACCACCAGAAAACATAACAAAAAAAAGAAAAATAACAAACTTAAAAGTAAAGTGTTACAATAGGCGGTCTTATCGCTCAAAGTGATCTCTTCCAGACAACCTAGTAATAGTAATAGTAGCTAATTAGTGTTATGATTAAACATTTTATTTCAAGCAATATTAAAGAACAACAAAGTAAAATAACTAAAGGCCCATAGAACTGATACCTTACAGGCTATCCTACTTAGAGTATATACCTAGTTATGTATACTCTAAGCTAACATACATATAAAAATATATCTCAAAATTTTATAAACCATACACAACTTCACAGGGTTTAAAAATTTTGCTCCGTCCCTGTATCTCCGGTTACTACCTCTACAGGCCAAAAGTCAGAATTCAGGAACAGTTTATGCACCGCCGGAACTTGGAGACTATAGGATTTTAATTCAGTGGTTTTAGTCGACTCCAGCCTCGACAGTCGCATTGCTAATCGTTTAATAGTTAGAGCTCTTCTGATTAGGCCCAGAATAATTAAAAGTAGTACTACTTGTAGTAGTAGCAGGCCTAGCGCACTCCGCACTGTAGGTACGAAGCTACAAGTACATAGCCGGAAACAAACAACAAAACAAGTACACCGACAGTAGGTCGCGCGTCGTTACACGTGCCGCGTCAGAAGAGATAAGAGCTATGCGATAGAAAGAGAGGCGCTCTGTAGGTTAATATGACTGGTAGGTATGCAGCGCGCTGAATTGGATTTTATTGCGTCATAGCAAGAGTCTCTATTTGTTTAAATTTCTTTGCGGAGTGATGCTTCTGTCCCTTAGTATTCTGTGGTAGTAGGTAGAATCACGAGCGTTCCTTCAGTATTTAACGCAGCTGAATATTATTTAATTTTAATAATATACACTTTACATACATATTTTAGGGTCTCTTCCTGGTACTATAAGACGTAGTGTTAAAAAAACTAAATCGCGCGTTCCATAGGTTGTATAACCCACGGATATATTTAACTGGAAAAACAAGTGACCTATATAAGAGCGTTAATTGTCATTCATTCATTAATTCATTATTTACGAGTTGGTGACTAACACGATTCTTAAATTTATACGCGGTGCTGGTTTGTGAATGTATTACAACTTGCACAGTTGATGAATCTATATGTATACCAATATTATAAAGACGAAAAAAAAATAAGTTTGTATGTTTGTAGAGGATAATCTCTGGAACATTACAGTACAATAACACTTTATATTTGCAGCAAAAACTTTAACTCACTCAGTAAGTCCTTTGATATTGACCTATTCTGTACAAGTGTCGCATCGGCTAGACAGTTGTTGAGCAGTGATTTTTTTTCAATTAAGTAACATAGCACCTGAAATCTATTATAGATAGTATGTAATATTAGTTAGTTATACTCAGTTACTAAGTTTAGGTATGTTCTTATGATGTTCACATAAGTTACATTTTATAATATTTTGTAACTATCCGTGAGGACCTTTAATTGGCTCACTGTTACTATAAGTTATTTATATCCATTTAACAGCTGTTGGTCTTCCATAAAAATAAATAAAATAAAATAAAAATAAATAAATATTGCACACCAAATAATCACACAATACAAAAACACGTTATATCAAACCAAAAAACCGACTTCAATGTTTCTTCGAAGTCCAAGGTCAAATATCGAATAAATTTATATGGGACCACTTCTTGGCTATATCAAATCCAACGCAAAAATAATTTTCCAAATCGGTTCATGAATGATGGAGTTCTATGGTAACAAACATTAAAAAAACTATCGAATAGAGAACCTTCTTCTTTTTTGAAGTCGGTTAAAAAGAAACAATAATGCCAAAATACATACATTTGAGGTTTAATGGGCGACCTTATCGCTTAGAGCGATTTATTCCAGACAACCTTTGGATGGATAGAACAGGTATGAGATACAACTATGAGAAATAATCTGAAGGAATGATTCAATGCTGATAATTATTTTACAGAGCTACTTTGCACTTATCCCCGAGTGACGGAGGTTTAATTCTACCAGGTCCACGATTCTACTTACACAAATTCGTTGTGTTGGCTAATAAATATACATTTGGAATATTGGAACATGTGCTAAGTTTTCTGACTGTATTTCAGTATTAATTATTATTATAACTATAAAGCGATTATGAGCGAGTGTGGCTCAGTGGGAGCTCGTGCGACTTTCGATCCGACGCACCCGAGTTCGAATCCCGCTGGCCCCGCACCACTGACTTTCTTAAGTTATGTGCGGATTTAACACTCGGTCTAAAAACGGTGAAGGAAAACATCGTGAGGAAACCGGCATGTCCAAGATTTTTCCACAAAAAGTCAAGGACATGTGACATCCACCAAACCGCACTGGGCCAGCGTGGTGGATTATGGCCCATTCTCTCTCTATGAGAGAAGGCCCGTGTCCTAGCAGTGGGAACGTGATGGGCTGATGATGATGATAACTATAAATATTTATAAGTAGATACCTATAGGTATAACCACAATGGTATATAATCCGTATTAACTATGTCGATCTCTATGGACAATAAGGTTTACTCGTACAGTCAGTATTATCACTCGTAGACTTTTTATTTAAATTATTTGTAGCCAATTATTTGCTGTTTTTGTTTAGTTATATGATATATCAATGCCGAAGTTACCTTTGTTCAATGGTTATACCTACCTAAGTATCACCTAATGAAAATAACAGGTCTTCAGCAATTATTTAATTATATCCATTCTGGATTTAATTATTTCGCTATATCTCGTGTAATTAATTTAATTTTAGTTATTATGGCGTCCGTATAGATTATAAAAACGGCTATCATGGTTGCGCATGGTTGTTATTTGACTGTAATAAACATAATTTGCACCTTCATCTAAGGATAACAAAAGCATTATATTGTTGGCATTGACAGAGATTATATAGACATCTGCTGAGCGAGTGTGGCTCAGTAGGAGCACGTGTGACTTTCGATCAGACGCATCCGAGTTTGAATCCCGCTGGCCCCGCAACAATGCGCACTGTGTTTCTTAAGTGATATGCGGACTCTTAGCACAATCGAAGACAGGTGGCGTCTTCTAAAGACTTAAGTCAATTTGTTGTCATGTATATTATTAGTTATAATAAAATATGTAATATGCATTAAAAGTTGGTCACCTTGTTATATAAATCATGTGCGTGGGTGTGGCATCTAGAATTCGCAATAATTTACAATTTAACCAAAAACACCGAGGAATTTATGCGTGACATTTACCTAAATATCTGGCAGACAGAACTAAATGAGACTACTGAAATCTATTAGACAATAAAATCACTATTATTAGCATGCTAGTGCTAAGGAAAATAAATAAAATTAATTTATTACTGACTAATTTCTGTCCATAATATACTGTCAAAGAATACCTACTAACTATTACCTGTGCTATTACTTTTTTTTTACACTATATAGATCTATGTTTGGCTAGTATATTTAGTAGAAAATAATATTTGTAGGTTTAGTTATATTAAGAAGTTGTAATATTTTTTATAAAAATAATATTTTATTTTTGTTATATCTACATTTGTTATTGACTGTACTTTCCCAACATAGAAATAGTTAATTTTTTTGTGGTTCTGAAAGACTCCCAAATCAGTAGGTAAAATGGAAGGTGGCCAATAAAACAGCGGTTCCGGGCCCAAAAGACTTCTAACAAAAACCTTAAAACTATTTTAGAAAAAAGAAACAAATAAATACTAACATTAAATAGCGCAATTAAATTGTCAAAAATGACAAATAACTAAGTTAGGTTCATTAATTTTCATGTTGTTTTCACCATAATTAGGAATGTTTTGGTGGAAAACTTTCTTATTTATGGTAAATCGCACCCGTGCGAGGAATGATAGGTAGTACCTAGTAGGTAGGTATTAGTAGTCTAGATTACTTTATCACATTTTCCGTACCAGTAGTTTGTGTGTGAATATACTCGATAATAGATATTGTAATCGGGCGCCTGAAATTTTTATACTATGTCTCTTCATTTAACAAGATCTTTGTTACTAACACGTTAACAATACTTATACGAACAAAATCAGTCTGAAATAAATGAATTTTATCTTATATATTTTTTATCAATTAACATCGCAATACCAGCATAAAAGTTAAATAACAAACCGATTGTGAAGTATGGCATCAGATACATTTTCACTCTGCATGTAGTGCCTATCGCTTTTTTCCATAACTTACAAGTAACTATTAGACACTCCACCAGACTATTGCTGTAATTTTTCATCCAGGCACATTACGGTAGGTTTCCACGATAACGTTATTAACATCTATTTTGTTAGCAGTGTGTCAACATCAATGTTGTATGGGTTCAGTTGTTTTCTTTGTCGCTCACACGTTCTACGGCGCCAAAAACGCGCCATATCATAAAGAAACCGAGCTGTAAAATCTCCATTCTCCACCGTTTATGTTTTTGTCACAACGCCTGATCAAAACCCACAAGCAAGGCACGAAGAGCGAAACGATGCCAAAACAACAAAGCATACAAATACTTTAAATACTCCACAATCCGAGATGGCTCAGCCTTATCTCTTATCACTTGTCACGATATCACCTGATAAGCGCAGTTGTAATCGCGGCTTCGAGCGGGGAGGTTCTCAACATGACGGATAACACTTAATCATGGTAAGTTAATTTTTATTATATCAAAACAAATGGAAATCTAGATTTTACCGCGAGTAAATAATATGTGCAACAGAGTGTGACAGTGTTTCCTAATTGCTATTTAAACTGTGATTTGTGAATGATGGAAGGCTCCGTAAACTTGATAAGTTTTTATTTCTATTGAGCATCTATATTTGATTATAATTAAGGATTGTTGGTACCTAGCGTTTTTGTTCCACGTTTATAGTGCTTACTGCTAAGGAATGGAACTCCTTGCCGTCTTCTCTGTTTCCTGATAACTATAATTTGGGTGTCTTCAAGGCTAGAGTGAATAGGTATCTTCTAGATCTACGTGCTCCATGTTCGGCCACATCGTCGCTTAACATCAGGCGAGATGGTAGGCAACGAAGATTTAACACAAGTAAAAAAAACATATAGGTACTTCTCATTACCATCCATAGATGAGCTTGTTACACCTTTATACTCGTAGTACATACTGACAGATTCCTATAGACTTACCTTTTTGGGACTTAGATCAGATTTTGTACGTATATAAGTGTTAGTCCAGATTTTTCGAGCGTCACTTACATGTGTTCATTCCTTCATTAATTTTTTACGTATCATAATAGTTTTAAGATTCATTTTGGATCGTGAAACACCAGCACGTAAAGAAATGCTATATTACATACCTACTTTTTTGTTGATATTTGCCTAACTACGCATCACATATTTTATCACAGAGTTAATATACCGAAGCTATATTGTGCTTTATCAGTCGAAGTAGGTACCTACACTGAAGTGGTAAGTACTGAACATAATAAGAGGTTAAGGAATCATTTATTTTGGGGAAAATCTATTAAGTAGGTATGCTTTGAGAGTTGTGACACTGTGTTAACTATACGTATACCTATCATATCAGACGGAATCGATGTCATGAAACATTCTTCAGATAAAAATAGTAAGTGATCACGATTAGGTACATGCACGGGTACACTTATCTGAGCTGCGAGTGCCTACGTTGTTTACGTAGTTATATTATCTTTAAAAATTTATTATTGGTCACAAAATGTAAATTGGGATTGACATCTAAGTGATCTAAGTATCTAAATAATTATATTATTTTATGCATTATAGCTTTTTTATATTAAATGTATTAGACAGCAACAACTAAGTAGGTATTAGGTATGGTTGCCCAATTTTCCGAAATAAACCCACACCTATTCCCGCATCTGCTTTTAACAATGTAGTTATTTAATTATTATTTTTTTAATTCAACGGTCTTTTGGAACCTAGTTAAGGAATTTTATATTTTATAGAAATAAAAGGATTTGAACAAGCAAATTTCAGTGAACTAAAATATAAAAAGCCCTCGACACAAAAAGCCTATAAAAAGTAAAAACGGCTAAACAGATTTTGATTAAACTGAAGATCCATCAGAATTGAAGTCGATATTTATTTGTTATAAAATGAATTATTTCGCTTGCAAAGATCGCTCTTAGGTATAAGACCGCTAACTGTGCCTAGTTGGTACCTATACATAGGTAGGTAGATAGTAGGAGTAGGCAATAAGCCTGCATAAAATCACAGATTAATGAAGTGTTATGGTTCCTTCGTGAAATCATCTTATTTTATTCCCAATATGTGGGTACATTTTTTATTTGTCAGAAAATAAACTAGATCATAACATACCCATCCTTCTTATCCACCCGCAAACATGGAAGATAGCTGGACGTGTCAGTCACTCGGCGTTTGAGGTCAAATAGTTTCATTTGTCAGTGTCTGTGAGTCTTGATAAATGCCGTCCTTATTCCCTTACCGAATGCTATTTCTTAAATATGGTGAGATTTTAACCTTTATTAAAATAATGAAATGTTTACTAACCAACGAATACATAATTAATAGAATAGTAGTGATCTCTTTTAGAGGTTATATATTTAAAATATCATAACCACGCTGATTTGAAGTTCATAAACCTTTACTAATCATATTTATTGAACACCTAGCACTTAGTTACAAAAGAAATTCAATTAAAACTAGCACTGAGCCTCGCACTAGGGTGACTTGTGTCGTAGGGTTCAGTCTCTTCCGTTCAAAAATTTATTATAAGAAGTCTGTGCCTTATCGTGATTATCATGTCCATAGTGAATGATTATCATGTCCATAGTGAATGATTCAGATTCAGCGCTGACTCAATAACATTCGTAGTTGATTGGCTTTGGACTGCTTTTCTGTGTTATTTTTACCAAACGACGAAGAATTCGACATGTAATGTACGACATGTGATGTATGAATTGTATCTGCATGAACTACCCATCATTTAGTCTTATTCCTCTTGCATTATCATTTAATGTCTGCGACTGTCGAGGCTGGAGTCGACTAGGACCACTGAATTCAAGTCCTATAGGCTCCAAGTCCGACGGTGCATAAACTGTTCCTGATTTCTAACTTCTGGCCTTTAGGGGTAGTATACCGGAGATACAGGGACGGAGCGACATTTTCGAACCCTGTGAAGTAGTGTGTATGGTTTATTAAACTTTGTGTTGTATTTTTGTATGTACATATGTTGTCTACTCTGTAAGGTTTATATTCTATGGGCCTCTGTTATTTTTACTTTGTTTTACTTAAATGTTTTCTATTATCACCCGAGTTCGAATCCCGTTGGCCCCGCGCCACTGACTTTCTTAAGTTATGTGCGGATCTAAAACTAGCTCTAAAAACGGTGAAGGGAAACATCGTGAGGAAACCGTGTCCAAGAATTCATCGCAATACTTCAAGGACATGTAACATCCACCAACTCGCACTGGGCCAGCGTGGCGGATTATGGTCCATACTCTTTCTATGAGAGAAGGCCCGTGTCCCAGCAATGGGAACGTATGAGCTGATGATGATGATTAATTTAGCTGTGGTATTCCAGGAGCAGGAGACGATCATAATCATAAGCGTGTTCAGCGCGGCGTGGCTGGTGGTGTTCGTAATGGCGATAGTGCTGTTCGCGAGGGTCGGCAGCCTGCGCCGGGCGCTGCGGGAGATGCAGGGCACCGGCAGGGTCCGCGTGCAGTCAGTATACAATACCTATATTAACATATACATTACCCACATTATAGGTTCTTACATGATGGTTATTTTGATATATCCTGTCTCTGATTGAGCTCCCATCTTTGACATTCATAACTTCTCTTGATCATCCTATCCGCCTTGCATATTTAACATATTTAAAATAATATATAAGTTATGTAATATGTACATATATGTCGCAGTCAACTAGCTTAATCAGCCGTTCAATCAACAGCCTAGCCTCTTTACTAAACAGCGCCGGTCAACTATTGGGCTGTTGATTGAACGGCTAGTTAAGCTAGTTAGCTGCGACATATATATCTTATGATACGTATCTATAGATATTATCTCAGAGTTCTGTTCCACTTGACATGGTCTTTAATACGCCCAAAGATTACATACATAGATTCTGCCCCCTAACTAGGATTCCCTGTATATAGGGAACCAGGGACCATGAGGACCATGGTTCCACGACACCCAGACACGAAACAAATGCTTGCGCTTTTTTTTCTATACACAAACGTTTGTCCCGTCGCGGGAATCGAACCCGCAACCTCAGTGGTGTATGAGATTTGAGCCAACCTGCCCAACCACTACACCACAGAGGCTGTAAATAAAAAAAATATATTAATACCCGTTTCTCGTTCCAGAACGCTCAAGCTGGACGACAAGAACCATGCGTTCCAAAACCCAGCCCTGTTGCCTGACGAGGAGCTGTCCCGGCGCGGCTACTCCATGTACATGCCTGACGCCGACTTGGAGAGTGGTCGCGGGACCACGGGGCGGTGCGTATGCTTTGGGCCCGTGGTACTGAGCGGAGATTGGTGGAGAGGAGAGAATACATTTCTTAAATAATAAGCGGAATAAATAATAGGAACGGTGCAGCGGGGAAAATAACAGAGTGAAATAACAATAATAGAGTGAACAGCTACTATCTTGGCAAGCGTGCTACATCGTCAATCACATCGTCGCTTACCATCAGGTGAGATAGCGGTCAAACGCAAGCCAATAGAAAAAAAAATGTATATAAAATTATATATAAAGTTTTAGAGAAATCTCCTCTCCACCGCCGTTATTCTCTTGGCACCAACTTGGTCTTGGTCTTGAACCCAAGACAAATCTTCAAGACAGGTACCAAGAGGAGACCGTGAGTTCAGTTAGCCTCTCTGTTTAGTTCTCTAAATAAGAGAGGGCTTCTTAATTTCTATATCGCTTAGAGAGGAACGTCTGGAGCTAAATTACTGCTCCTACATTTCATGGGACTTCTTTTGGAGCTCATCTGCTTAGTATAAATTGTACCTAATAAACAGGTACGACTCATCTATTGGGAAAAAACTCCGCACAATCAGTACCTAAAACCAATGAAGATGTAACCAGTTGGTTTTATGCTCCTTGCCTAAGACTATGTATAAAAATACTGATATCGACAAGAACCTCACAGTCATTAAATACGCTTCGACGTATTTGAATAAGATATTTATATTTACCATGAATTTGCGGTAGGTATTATATTGACGCAGCGATCATAAACACTCCAATCGAAGATAAGACTTGTATTGCACTTGATTGGGAACATTGTATAGGGTAATCTAGCCATCGATTGCTGCGTGAATACCCACTCACAATAAAAAATGTCACAACACATTATCGCCAAAATCGGAGTATTAATCGTGGAAACAGATTACATGCGGATCACTCATAAAAATAACAAGTTTAACAATACCTACTCGGTTACTCACCTCTTGTTCGCAACACTATTTTTAAGTGATGACAACTAACGTTAGGTATGAATACTTTTCCCCGCACGAGGTATTAGGTACCTACACTTAATTAGTGGTCGCCTGCGAAGAAGCCTCGTATGACTGATAGATGGCGTCTTATTTTCCATATTTATGTTTAATCGCATTGATTCCCGCAGCCAATTTCTTAGTGTTTTTGTTAGGTCTCTCTTTACGTAATGAAGCGGGGAAGCCCCGTTTATATTTTTATAAAGTAGATAGATTTCCCTGCGACTTCGTCTGCGTGAACTACAGAAGAAGCTTATATTATCCCTCACCTGATATTCATCTCTATAAAGTAGTAGGTACCTAAGGTGCCACAAGGTAATGATAATCCTAATACATATAGGTACCTTTCTTCCAAATCCCTAATATCAAAGTAGTGCCCCCAATCCATGTTGAATGATCCATCTGCAGATTCTTGTCACTATAATAATAATTGTTATATGAACCGAACACCGGTAAACCATCAGAGAAATGGGTTTGATCAGTCGCTCAACTGCGTTCTTCCTTTAGATCTATGTGCTCCAATCTTGGGCCACATCGTCACTCAACATCAGGCGAGATAGAGTCCAAACATTGATACTGCCGCTTACATTGACGTCGCATACCTATAGTTACAATCATATCATAGAATCGTACAATCTTACACAATACAACCGATTTTCGTACTTTTTTCTCCATTCTTTACCATCTTTCTTCAATCTTTTCAATCAATAACACGTATCTTCCTCCAGGCAGACGGGTGGGCAGTTCGTAGAAGAGCTCACGCGGGAGATCGACCACCGGCAGCAGCGGCAGTCCCACCCTCAAACCTTCCAAGAGCTGAAAGTGGACCAGTCCAGATATAGAGACATGGACCATCATAACGACTCCAGATATAGAGACCCACCTCGCCAGTCTGCAGACTCCAGGCATCGTGACTTCGATCCAAGGCAGTCTGATAACAATAGACAGTCGACGGCACCACCGTTCCTGCTGCAAGCTATAGAAGAGAATAAAAGAAAGAGCAGACTCGCAAACCCAGTCGCGAACGGTAGCGGACGGCAGAGCGACACAAACCCGAACTTTATCTATTAGTTCAAAACTGGCTTAATTATAACCTGGAGAATTCAGTAACTACCTATATGGTATAAGGAGTCGTGATCGCGTAAAGCGTCTAGCAGTTTGCAATGGGATGCTGTGAAAAGTTTCCACTTTCAATGATGTTGCTTTCAAAGCAATCCAAGAAAACCACTATCGTTCTGCCACCACTGTAATGCATGAATTATTATTATACTTTCCTACACGCATGAAATTTTCATTAAATTGTACATCTGATTTTTCTATTGGGCTGTAACAGTTTCATTTAATTTCAATTTCAATTTATTTTATTTAAACGGTACCTATACCAATTATATTGATTAAAACACATTTATATATTACACAATTAAAAAAAAATTAAACCATAAAATACTTCAAATTAAACTGTTACAGACAATGAAAACCTAGATATTATATTGTAATTAATTCAATACTATTAATGAAGATTTCGTATTGCTCATATCTATTTTGATTTTGCATGTACACATTAAAATTATACTGAGCAATGTAACCAAGATGGCACCTGCAACTCGCTAAACGCAGAAATCGATAACAAAACTCAATTTCCTACTTTCACTGAAATTGTCTCCTAGGCAATCGCAATCGAGGACGCAAAAGATAGCTTTTACTTACGAGACAATTTTTGCACAACCAACAGTATTAAACATCTTGGATTTTGAACAATTTGAGAATAAATAAATAACTCACGAGTGAAAATGCAGTAAGATTTTTTCATCTATTTTCTTGATAGAAAATATGATGAAAAGAGATTACTTAATTTTGTTTTAATTACGATTATAATAATTTGTATCTATTCTAACTTATAATTTATAATTAATTAAATTTAAACTGGATATTACTTTTTATTTCATCGATTCCGTTTATAAACAACCCTTGTCGATTTTGGGTAAAGTTATTAATCTTAAAGTATAATAAATTAAATTAAATAACAATTAACAAATAACATGAAAATAAAAAATATTTCGAATAGGGTTTTCACGAATAAATTCTGTGCTTGATCCTTCGATAATATGGTCTTGGCCTGGCTCTGAAGGGGACTGAAGACCTTTTCCTGCATCTCCCAGGAAGGCACCTTGGCTTTGAAACCTCATTCACGTTCCTTGGAGGCTTTTTCTTATTTGGTTTCTTGTTGTTTTTCTCTCTGTACGTGAGATATTTAGAATTGCCATCGTCTTCATCTTCTTTCCCTTTATTAGCTTCATGAGCTTCCAAAATCTCTTGAATACTTTTATAAGCTTCAATTTCTTCAGGGTTCGGACCAACATAGTTCACATACGGCTTGAAACCTCCGAGACTTTGTATATTTCCTGTATTTTTTTCTCTCGTTGCCTCTTCCAAATGCTTTAAGTAATTGTAAGTCTCCGGATCGCTGTTTTGACTTATCGGTTTGAAATCACCGTAACTTACGAAATTAAAACTGGACGCCGGCTTAGCCTTCTTGGTTGGTTTGATTGGATACTTATCACCAAAGACATTAGGATCCTTTTCCTCTACATCCTTTTGGTAATTAAAGAGATATCGTTCCTTTTTCTCTGAAGCCTGTGAGTTCGTGGGTTCTCCATCAAAGCTAATGCTTGGTGGAAGATTGTCTCCGTAGATTTCTTTGTCCGACGTTTTGCCGTAGATTTGCTCGTAGATTTTAAAGTCGTCGGTCCAGAATTGTTCAATACCTAAAATGACAAAAATAAATAATTTTAACCAGACGTCATTAAATAATATTTCTTCAGTTCTACTATCTAGTCCATGGTATTTACCTATGTACTGGACCTCCAGAGAAAATCACGTCACATAAACAAGCTTTCTTAAGCTCTTCATGCACAAGCGTACAAGCTTTTTTAATAACTGGAACGACACGCCTGCTAAAAGTTAATAAACCTCACAATACAAGGCACCTACCAAGCAACACTTACCTAGAACCTAGATCTAAACTGTCAGTTTGTCCACAAAATGCGATTCATACATTTCAGATTATGTCAATTGAGATTTGTAATCCATAACGTCTCGCCTATACGCCATTCACTCTATCAATCATGGTGTAAATTATAAAAGTGATTGTCATTAAAATCAAACACTTTAGTATCTTCTAGATATAGTACTTATCTTCTAAATTAGCATAGACCAAAAGCCAATCTTTTCTTTTCTGGTCACTAGGTCAGATAGCGGACAAATGCGACCTTCTTTAAAATTAACACATAAACTATCGCAAGCAACAGAAAGTTATTTAATTATTAATTTATTCATTTATTTTTTCAAGATAACGGATACAAAGTCGATACCTAACCGCAATGGGATATCCCAGTCGTAAAGTCTGCAAGAGAAACCAGTGCAGCCAGGC
Organism: Petrophora chlorosata; assembly: GCA_951640565.1. Classification (NCBI taxonomy): domain Eukaryota; kingdom Metazoa; phylum Arthropoda; class Insecta; order Lepidoptera; family Geometridae; genus Petrophora; species Petrophora chlorosata. The sequence goes on along the minus strand of OX621199.1, from coordinate 868,603 downwards.
AAGGCAATTAAAAAGCTGCGATCTTGCAAGTTCACAGCTCCCTGCGAAAGTGGATAAACAGTCTTACTTTCCACGCATGACTAAACAAACAAACCGATGGCATGATATGTTAGATTTATCATTGGGTCCGAGGTACCTTAGTAGGCACTGCTGCTGTGTTCATTACTTTCGATGACATTTGAATTGCGGACCTTACCAAATCTTATAGGTGCATAAATAGCCGAGTCATAGGTACCTAAACAACAGTTAATACTCGTAAGAGTTCACTTTCTTATAGCATTTGACCGCAGTCTCACCTGATGGAAAGTGACGACGCGGTCGACGATGGATCATGCTTGCTAAGATATCGATTCACTCTAGAGTTTAAGACAACCAGATAATGCGGGAAACAAGGACGCTTTTGAATTATAAAGGTCGAAGCGAAACGCGAACATTTCACATACTGTTCTAGGTAATTACCTAGATAGGGAAATTATTTTGGTGATAGTACTAATAAAGGGTGATTATTGTTTTGTAAACTAACTGCGCCCCGCGGTTTTACCCGCGGTCTCCCGGGATAAAAAGTAGCCTATGACTTTTTCCAAGGCCTAAAGCTTACTTACTAAATGTCATCAAAATCCGTTCAGTAGGTTTTGCGTGACTGAATAACAAACATCCCAACCATCAAATCAAAACCTCTTTATTCATTTTTGGCATCACAGACGCACTTTATGAACGTCAAATTTTCACCATGACTACCACCGCATCCATCCATCCATCCTCTGAAACTTTCGCATTATATAGGTATACTAGCTGCCCCCTGCAGTTTCACCCGCGGTTTCCCGGGATAAAAAGTAGCCTATGTGTTAACCCGGGTTTAAGCTATCTCCATACCAAATTTCATCAAAATCTATTCAGTAGTTTTTGCGTGAAAGAGTAACAAAGGTACATCCATACATCCATTCTTACAAAATTTCGTGTTTATAATATTAGTAGGATTCATCCTGGCCGGTTTCGGCCTCAGCGCTCAGACGATAGTTTCTTAAGTTATGAGTTATCTTACATTATGAGCCGGTATATGCGAGCCACCAATTTTTGCTGTGAAGATCCGTGCGCAGTGAGGGCGCGTCAGTACCGTTCACAAAGTTATATGTTGTTTTAGAAGGCGGTTTGTTTTATAGTTTCGCATTTATAATATTAGTAGCAATATTAGTAAGATTTTATGACTCACCAGACGTTTTAGTAACTCCACCGCCGCTGTAGATGGCCGTAGCCAGCACGCACACTGCAAGCCACTGCATCTGCAAGGAGGAAACAATATACAATCTTTTGAAACTTGTAAATAATGCCTGTAAGAAACTTCTATTTAGAAATAAGGCTGCCATATGTAGGTATTTACCTATTTGTTTTATTTAACTATTGTTTAAGTTGGATCTTAAACTTGGTTGCAAATGACAGTGTTGACCTGTAATATTTTCTAATCACCCTTCGTGAAGGGTAAAAAAGATAACTACTGCTAGGCCCCGACGAGATTCGAACTCGTGAGCTCCTGTTTACTAGACAGGCGCTTTAACCAACTAAGCCACGGCGCCTTGGACACAACGTGCGTAATTTAAGCTAAAGGAAGTGTGAAGAACAAAACAAGATTCAATTAGATACCTATACCTACCTACCTACCTATTATAAGCGACATGGCTCACTTATTAAGTCATTAGGATTATAAAGAAAGGTGAATGGAATGCTTAAATATCGTAGGAAAATCAAATTATGATACATTACAGGCATCAATTGTCTAGTTAAGTACTCAAAATACCTTCTTGAAGTCATGCATGCAATATTATTATGTATATCTACTTGTAATCAACAATCAACAAGTTCTTTCAGTATCAGAACAAACAAGTATACGTTTTGTCAAACAAAAAAACCGACTTTAATGTATCTTCGAAGTCCAAGGTCAAATATCGATGAAATTTATATGGAACCACTTGGTAGGTATACTGAGAGCAATGCAAGAAAATTCCAAATCGGTTTGTGGGCACCTTTTCCACACACACACAGGTGCCCACAGGTTCATGAATGACGGAGTTCTGAGGTAACAAAAAAAAATAAAAAAAATATCTAACAATAAAAATCTTCTCCTTCTCCTTTTTTGAAGTAGGTTAAAAAGAACTTAAGCACATTCCAGCCTATTGATTGATTGATAACACTTTATACCAATAACATAACAAGAACAATAAAAAATAGAACTTAAACATTTTAAAAGTTCAATGGGCGCTCTTATCGCTAATATGCGATCTCTTCCAGAAAACCTTTGGATGGAGAGGATTTGTGAGAACTACGACAAAAGACGGTTTTATTATTAAACTAAGTACTTGAGTACTTACATAATTTAGTTGTATAAATACCTACAAAAATAATGTAGGTCCCTGTAGGTACTTATACATTATACCTTATCCTCATTTTAAACAGGGGTTCGCATCAAATGCCACTCTAATACTTAATTCCACTTTAAAACAAACTTACCTCGAAAATTTACAATTTGTTCACAGCATGTCCTTCTTGCGAAACTGCCGCGATGAAAGTAAAAGGAGATCGATCCGCGACACCCTATATAAGCTTTAGACGGCCGGCTCGGTTGCAACGTGCGGCCTTTATACGACGAATCTTGGTTTGTAAGAAAAAATAATTCATTTTACATCGAACATTGATGAAATTTATATGGGAAAACCTTGAAGCTGTTCTGAACCCAATGCAAAGAATTTTCCAAATCAGTTTATAAATTACGGAGTAATCGCGTAACAAACACAAAAAAACATTCGAATTGAAAATCTCCTACTTTTGAAGCCGGTTAAAAATGGAACCTAATGTTATAAACATTAAATCTTGTAATAGGTAGCTACGCAGAATTAATGTAATAGAGAGAGGGAAGATCACAATTTGTAGTCCTTAGAGTATACCTAGTTATGTATACTCTAAGTTGTAGCACAGAATACTAAGGGATGTAGTCTGTATTGTATGTACCTACAGTACCTTAAGTAGTTTAGGTCCCTTTTATTGAGCTACCTTCTGGTCCATATCGCTGGAGGTAGATACTTAGGTATAGACTACAAAGCATGGAACTGCCTATTACCATTCTGTGCTATTACTCGATACAATCACAAACACACAAACCACACAACACATACCACACATTGAATCACAGCCTAGTCATATAGATATCATATAGTCCTAGTCATAAAGATAATCATAACACATATTTAAATTATTAATTAAAAACATATTAATTAAAAATGAATAGTAAGATGTCACTTAAATGTACAAATTCGTAAAATAAAAATAAATACAATTGTATGTACGTATTAACCCTTATACATTAGGAACTCCTCGTAACTGTAAAACAGCTTACGACCAGACGGGTCGACAAGCCAGCGTTTTAGACGAGACGAGGCATGCGGCATGTTTGCCGTAGCAAGCCCCAGCTGGACAGCATCAAGGGAAAGTCAAGTTCAAGCTCCTAGCGAGCATCCAGCCACGCCTCTTCCCGATGTCAACCACCAGATGTCTCTACAACTGGACTTCTTTTGCTGGTGATACTGGTTTGTTTATGTAGACATGTAAGTAGCTACACTAGGTATCTATACCACAGAAAACTTAATAGTACCACAGAATACTTAATAGTATGTTTTTTTACAAAAGATAGATCTACGTTTGACCAATTGACATATTACCAATACGTAGATTTAAATCATTTATCAAAATAAACCTTATGAAAAAAAAATACAAAACTTACCTATAATAAGCATACTATAATAAATGAATATGTTGGCCTGTATGCCCTAAGCTCCATGATAATAAAGATTAACGCATTACAACTACAAAACTTTTTATTGCATACCAGTTGCAAAACAATAAAAATAATAAGAGCTTAAAATTCCTTACAATGGTAGTACAATGGGCGGTCTTATCGCAGCATTAGTGTGTGCATAATATTTATAATTTATTTCTTCTTGGATGTACATTGTACAGTGATATGTGAGATGTCTCATTTAGTTAGTCATTCAATTAAAGCCATAAAAATTGTATTTGAGTTGGAAGTGACTAGGTTCTATAGTCATGCTCACTCTTTCTTTGCTTGCGGCGGCTCTGTGTGTCGGGTCACTCCCTTCCCTCCAATATGGTTGAGGGGGGTGATGGCTAGTCCACAAGTCATACTCGTGAACGAGTGCTGCTTGCGGGGACTGGTCTGTTCTAGTCACTCCTACTTAGGAGTGCTCGATATGAATCGATATGTGATAAAATACCTATCGATACATTTATTTGATATATCAAATCAATTCAATATTATCGAATCATTGAAGTCAATATATAATATCGATATATTTTATCCGATATATGAAATATCGTACGAAATTAGAATGTTTAGGAAAACTCATCATTAATTAATTTCCATATTTATTAATTTCAAACATGTTCAAAACGTATACTTCAGCTACACCTATCGTTAATTTTCAATAAAAACTCAACTACAAAAAATAACCAATCTATCTAGTTTGTTGTCCAAGTTCGCCAACCCGATTCGGATTCACGAAATACTCTCAAGAAGGCAGCACTGTACTTGTATCACCCCGCTTGAACATGATCGAGTTGCAGATCTACTTTGATTTTATTATTGTATTATCATGGCTTAAAGGACATCGTATCCGGGCTAGTAAAAATATTAAAAAAATTGTATTATCCTTGGTGGATTGGTAGAAATAAGATGGCTGGTTATATATATGATAAGTTGATTGATTTTTAACCTTGTTGGGCTGACTTATTTACTCCTAATAGTATTTTCCGTTCTACAATACGATATATCGAAAGTATCGATGTTTTTGATTGATATATCGTTAAACATCGATACAATATTTCGATATATTATATCGGAAACAATATCTATATTTTTTGTACATGAACATCACTACTCCTACTGCTACTGCCCTACTTAAATTTTATTTACACTTCTTTGTTACCGATACTATGACTACGGGACATCTCACTCGCACTTCTTGTTTGACATTCTGTTAATTCTAATTTATACGTAATTCTTCATTGTTATTTTCGAGACATTTTAAAAGAGCTGAAAATAGACATACCCGCAGAGTTTCTTGGTGCTTTCTTCTCTAACGGGCGAATTTCCGAAGCACTGCGGTAGAGTCAGTTTTCGCATTTCTTTTTAATTTGAGTATAGGAAAGAAATGGGTAAACATACTTATCTTTCTTCAAAGTAAAGTTAACATAAGTTACAATTTTTGACATTTTTATTTGCATCATGTGTTTATGACCTTTAAAACTGCACTTTTGTGCCATTTTAATAAATAATATTTGACTGACTTTGACCACCATCTCGCCTGATGTTAAGCGACGATATGGCCGAAGATGGAGCACGTAGATCTAGAAGACACCTATTCACTCAGGCCTTGAAGATACCTAGATTTTAGGAACCAAAACGCTAAAGTAGTATGATATAATAGCCCCTTGGTTATTATACCTTTGATATAAAATAGTGGACTGTTTAGACCTAGTACCTAGTATCAATGTTAAATTCGGTAAGTATGTATTTTCGTGATTTAAATTAAACGAGTTAGTAACACAATATGTATACCTATACCTACATAATAATTAAGGGGACTCGCATCTCGCATCACCAATGGGAGGCAGTATTCGATGTACCTATGATATGTTTCATTTCACTTTCAATTTATGCCATTACCTTCCTTTGAAAGTGCGCTAGATACATTCCAGAGAAACGCACAAGTTACTGACTTACGTATAATCTCAAGTCTTTACGTACCTACCAAACGTTACGTAGGTAACTATTTCTTTAATTAGATTATTTAGACAGCCTCTATGATGAAGTGGTGAGGCAGGTCGGCTTTTATCACATTCACCATGAAGGCGGAGGTGGAGGGTTCGATTCGGCTACTGGACAAAAATTTTATAGGCAGATAAAAAGCGCAGGTACCTATTTGTTTCGTATCGCAAGTATATGTCTCGCGTCTGGGTGTTGTTCCTCGTGGTCCCTTAGATAGGAGCATTCCAACTAGGGGCTCCGGGCTACCAAATAGGGGCCAAAATTCTATTAGTATTATGTCGATCTTTCTGTTACTATACCTATTATTATTGTCAGTACACTAGCAACTTAAAGCTGATGCGTGTATGTCACTTCAGTGCACCTATCCAATGTTTCTCGAGTCTATTTTTAAGAGTTCTATTAGAAGCACTTATCAGTCTTATCAGTCTTTGAAGCTTGTTCCACGCACTCGCTACACGGTTCGGCAGGAAGTGTTTTCTGGCATTGCTTGTACTTGGGTGCGTTACCATTTTCAACGAGTGCCTCAGTGTCTCATTGTAATTGGGTTTGTATAGTATGTTAGACCTACTAATTATTAGGTAATCATTGTTCAAAATCTTTTGTCTCTATTAGATCACCTCGTTGTCTACGTTGCTCTTAAGTTGTTAATCCTAGTTCTTGTCTGTCTTATGCCCAGTGATCGTATGTATGTGTTCATTGGGCGTTGGAGAGAGCAAGTGTGGCTCAGTGGGAAAATGTGCGACTTTTGATCCGACGCAACCGAGTTCGAAACCCGCACCACTGACTTTAAGTTGTGCTGATTTAACACTTGCTTTAAAAACAGTGAAGGAAAACATCGAGGAAAGCGGCATGTACAAGAATTTCATAAAAATTCAAGGACATGTGACATCCACCAACCCGCACTGGGCCAGCGTGGTGGATTATGGCCCATACTCTCTCTATAAGAGAAGGCCCATGTAACAGCAGTGGGAACGTGATGGGCTGATGATTGGGCGTTGTCTCTACTTATGGACCCCCAGGCGATCCAAGTGGAAGTTATGAAAATAAGTCGAGATCTGATCATCTATTTATTCACCTAGTAAATTTATAAACTATCTACTTGATTTTGTTAAGGTTCCATCTGAGGAATTTCTTGAGGAAGGTGGCGGGTGTCGCTAGCGATCTGCAATTCAAGGTGCCATCTTCCATTGCCTCCATTGACAATGCCCAGCTGCAAAAGTTTGGGTACTACCACAGAATACTAAGGGACAGAAGCATCACTCCGCAAAGAAATTTAAACAAGTAGCGACTCTTGCTATGACGCAATAAAATGCAATTCAGCTCGCGTAGCGCTGCATACCTACCAGGCATATTAACCTATAGAGAGCCTCTCTTTCTGTCGCATAGCTCTTCTGACGCGGCACGTGTAACGACGCGCGACCTACTGTCGGTGTCTTCGAGTACTTTATCTGAGTGTAGACAGCCAAATACTTTATCTGAGGTCGGTGTCCGGCTATGTATGTAATTGTAGCTTCGCACCGACAGTGCGGAGTGCGCTAGGCCTGGTAAAACAGACTTAGAATAGTGATAAAATAAGACAATATATTTTTGATAAAAACGTTTTTTGAGTATCCATACAAATTATATTAAGCTAGATAATTTTATTTTATTACATACTACTTATATCAACTCTTATTTATATAGTTGCCAGTTCATTATGTTACTGTTTGACACATTTCTTCTATCATGTAGTACATGATGATTTTTGTCCAAACATTGCAGACTCATACAAGTCACATTCTATTACGAATTATTATTTTTCTAATCATCTATTATTACTAGGCATATGAGATTAATATCTAATCACTGGAGTGATGAGCGCAATCCATCTACGCAGTACTTTTTAGAGTTCTGGGTGACACTGCAATTGTTACGGTCAGGCTTAGCGCTCACCATCAGGCGAACGACTTGCTCGTCTCATTAAACTAGATTCATAAAAAAATTGTAGTACGTACTTTGGAACATAAATATTTTTAGAATAATTCAGTGTGCTATTGCTAACTTTCTGGTTTAAGTATCTGGATATTGACTGAAGGCATGCTACCTTCTGGATCAATGGAGATTTTCAACTCTCCTGAAGCAAAGTCTGGCTCATTCTTTATCAATGTTTTCTCCGTGTCGCTTAACAGCTGCTTCCCAGAATGTGCTTCCCATACCTTCAAGTTCTTCAACCATTTCTCGTTCTTAATACCGTTACTGCAAATGTCTTTGTTGTCATCCATGAGTTCATTCATTTCTTCATTCAACCGTCTGATACTTCGTAAGCTTTTCTGTATTTCTTTATTAATATTAGCTTGTTCTTTGCGCTTTCTACTTTCTTTCTTTAGTCTTTCTGATAACGTTTCTTCCCTAGCAATAGAGCTGGCATCCGAGTCGCCAGTAAGGCTGAGTTGGTCGTAATCTGATATCAGGCTTGACGGTATAGCTGACATAGTGCTGGTCGTCATTGACGTGGGAGTGCCCATGGGTGTAGCTGGCATACCATCAGCTCCACCTATTGGATACTCACAGAGCTCATCTGTTGCAGGTGTAGGGTTGTCTACTAGTTGGCTTTCGTCACGAACGATCTGTATTGGTTCATAACCAAATGGGAAGTCACAGAGTTTGTTTTCACACATAAGAAACATCTCGTCATGGTTCAGGTAGTATAGAAATAGATTGTTTCTGCATAACGGACACTTCTGAAAATTAAATGTGTACTATGTAAATATTAGGAATACAACATAGAGTTTAAAAGTCTATAAGACAGATTTTTGCTCAATAGATAGATAGATAGAAAATTCTTAATTGCACAAATATCCATACAAATCAATAACAATATATATCAAAAATAGAATATTAATATATATACTTGAAGATTACATATATAATATATAAAAATAATCACAAAAAGATTAACAAAATGGTATGTAACTTATTTTTTAAATATAAATGATTTGAATCTTCATTTGCTTAGGTTTGTAAAAGAAATAACTCACCCGGCGCTTTTTGGGATCTTTTATTAATACTGCACCTCTGCTCTGAAAAATAAAAGATAATATAAGAAATTATGAACCATATGCTGCATATGAAGTCCTGCACAGCTAAGTTCTAAGCTGTTGACCTTTCAATTGTTTTCAAAGGTATGATGCTCCACATTGTATTGTGGAACATCCACATGGTATTCTAACAATGTGTTCTTCTTCAATGCTGTGCTCAGTTATAAAATACCAAACAACCAAATATATTTTGAACTTACCATTGGTACTTCTTCAGCGCCCCCAGGAAACACCATGTCTATTTATACACTGATTATAGTGATTATTCTGTGCAATGCTGTTTGTAAATAGTTTAGTCAACGCGACATTTCAGTCGTAGTCATAAAATACAGGACAGTGAGATCATTACTTATACAACTTAAAATATCAAAATCTTTTTAGCCTTTTGAAATTAATTGAGATAGTTATATAGTCAATTTCAATGAAATATGTATTCAAATTCAAATACAAAAGCTTTGCGTTTCAGCCTTTCAGGTTATTATGTTTGTTGTTTTAGTTTTAGGCTTGGGCAAAACAAAATGTACCGATATATCGAGATATTGATATTTTCTTATAAACTTATCGACATATATATCGTCGATATTTTATTTTAAAGTACCGAAATTGTATCAATAGGGAAGAGTACTGCAACTTTATTTTGCTAGGAGCGCTGGTGGGCTGGTGCGCGTAAATGTTTAAGTTGGTAATTTCATCAGACATTTTTTTTTTCCGCTTAATAGATTCATGTTTGGCCACTATCTCGCCTGAGGGCATGGACCCGAAATGATGGTACCCTATTTAACGGTTTTTAGTCTATATAAATGCAAAATTGTCGCGTTCGCTTCGCTCGCGTATCGTTGATTGAAATGTCATTTTCCAAAATGATAATAGTAAGTTCTTTACCTGATGTTTTTAACCTATGTAAGTGCACATTCTAGCGGTCACTCCGCTTGCGTACCAGTATTTAACAATTTCCACCGATGCCATGAGGCACCTTTCCTTTAGGAACGTAGTTCAAAAACTAAGCAAAATATATTCAATAAGCTTTTACACATAACATATTATATGAGTCGAATAGATAACCTCCTTTATTTCAAGTCAGTTTAAAAAGCAAAAGATTTGTTTTTTAATAATTTCATTATACACCTATAACTTTTAGTTTTATTCCTGGTGAAAGAGGGGTAATTTTTGTAGAATTTCGAAAATAGAGTGGGGGGGCAAATTCAAAGTCAGAAGCCCACGCTACGCCACTGCGTGTTCTTTTACATGTCAAAATACATAATTTCAATTATTTAATATCAGTTTTGGAGATACTCAAAAGAATCAAAATACCAACCTTGTCAGTTTCATCTTGATTATTGAGCCCTGCACATCGTTGTCTGAGCATTTTGAAAATTCCTATATGAAGCCATTTTTCACCAACGTTTCCAGTAAAAGTAGTTTTTCAGAACTTTTTCGCAAATTCACATTTTTATATATTTATATTGCTTGTTTACGTTAGACAATATCGAAACTGTTAAATGTTTCACTCGATAATTATCTATACTGTTTATTCACTTGCTCATCCCTAGTTTGTTTACTTTATTTCTCACATTCGCTAAAATGTCAATGTCAAGTATTGAAGGCCTTTATTACTGAAAACAAACTACACTCTACTTACTAAAACTAAACTAACTACATACAAGGAGAAGCAATTGGACAACCCATAGACCATTAAAGGCCTATAGGTAGCTCAAATGCTCCAACCCACTACCAGTTGGCAGCGTACCCAAGATGCTGGCAGTATTGCCCCGTTGGATTGCAATACTGATACGTTGAGCCAAATAAGTCCCAGCATTTTGGTCACGCGTCGCATCGATCAGGCGCTCTGACAGACTTTTGAAAATACGATGAGCTCCCGGTCCCCACGGACCCAAAGTCTCCACACCAAACGGCTCAAATATGTAACCGCTACCGAGGTTAGCATATTTCCGCCGCTTGAGCTGCTCGGCTGAATTAGCCGCCGCGCCAGCCCTATTCTGCGTCTCCGGAAGATGTGACGGCGCTATAGTATCGAACAAAGAGTATTATAACTGACCTATACAGGAAAAGAGAGGAAAGTCGCGCGAAAATTTGAAACACAGGAACACCAGCGCCCCCAAGCGATTGTTTAAGGCACTAAAGCCGTTTTGGATACCTATAGGTAGGTATATATATATATATATATATATATATATATATATACATAGTTTACTATACTAATATACATTGTGTAACCTTTCCATAACTATATCTCTGTTTTGTCTTTTTCTGACGAACGGCAAAATTATTTGAAAAGACAAAACACGAGAATATAGTTATGACAAGGTTACACAATGTATATTAAATAGCGTACATTTTTACATAATACAGTGGTGAGTATGGCTGAACTTCTAAGTGCAAAGTAGCTGAATATTTTCAGATGATAAGTAAAATTAATAAACACAAGAAAGAACCTCTTATACATTTGAAAATATCGAAGCATTGAGGTCTCACACCATTGAGGAATGACACTAGTGTGAGACCTCAATGTCTCACACTCATTCCTCAATGTATCGAAGTGACCATTGATGTCAATGTCACCATTGGAAAAAATATTTTTTTCATGATTTGTGCATTTAGGCCAAACTGATATACAAAATATAAAATGAATATTATGACTTGAAGTTCAAGCTTAATGTAAAGGCCGCGACGCCTAATTTAGGTTTTTGATCGGCGGACAGTTATTAAACTCTGGATCCGCGCGCTAAACAAATATTAGTGGCTAAGATCAAAGATAAAATATACTTTGGCCGTTGAGGAATAAGACCTCAATGACTTTGGCTAAGATAAATTGCATAGTGAAGCAAGCCGTCAAATTATCAATTGTCAATGACAATATGTTTTTTACGTCATCACATCACTATCTATCAGTAGTGTCAGTGTCACTGTCACGCAGCGTCCAGAATTTTTCATTCTATTGGAATTCGATTCATTTTTCCATTCGTGAAAATTACAAGCAGTCCTCGCGTTGTATAATTTTCTTCTTTAAATTTCGTCCTAAAAATATTTTGTGAGTAACACTTTAAAATGCCGTTCAAAGCAGTCTGCATTCTAAAAGGCGAAGTCACCGGCACGGTGTTCTTCGACCAAAGGGTAATTTTTGATTGATTTATTTATGTACCTACACCTTCTCCAAACCAAAAAAAAGTCCTCAATAACATAAAAAAAACCTGACTTATTAGGTGGCCTTGGACACAGAATACCTAATAGTACTAAACCGTGGACATTGTCAAAATCTTGTAAGGAATTAGCAAGCCAAACTATGTGCAAGTGTAGGTACTTAAGAATATTACACCATCTTAGCTAGCCGGTCGAGGTTTCTAGAAATATGCGGACTTGTAAGTAATACTATGAAGTGTAGGTAGGTACCTACCTGTGTAGATATTGCCATGAGGATAAACTGTCTACATAGATATGTTTAATACCAATTCATGTTTTGATTACAATTCCAGGATAATACATCTCCAGTGGTTCTTTCTGGTGAAGTCAGTGGGCTGACAAAGGTATGTTAAGTAGATTTCTCAATATATTTTATGTAGAACATATATCATTAAGACAAAAATACTCCTTAAATACTGCATCATGAACCATCAGGATTTTAGGATTATCTGTTTCTACCTGGTTTCTCTTATACACCCCCTCATTAAACATACACATGTAAGCCAGCAATTTGTAAGTTAGTGTGTCCTAGTACTGGGAAAATGTCCCACAATCTTCTAAGAATTCAGTATAATATTTTTTTTTTCTTCTCCCCTCTGTGGGGTTTGGCTTTGCACGTCTTGTGCATTTGCCAGAGTCAAGTTTCGTTCGATGGAGTTCAGTATGATTCAGTATAATATGTACTCATGCAAGTTTTATATAATGCATGCAATACCTACCTTATAATGAAATGTTAATAAATTCTTCAATACCTCTTCTACTTACGATAGTAGCACAGTTCATGACCTTGTACAGTTGATAATGATTACATTACATCACTGAATGTACTATTTACAATACTTGCCTACCTACCTATTTAACTTACCTCCATTACATTATAAATTTATTTCCTCCATTACACATTTAATTTACAAGAAAAAAATGCTTTGTAATGCTGACCTAAATATTGTATTATAGTAGTAGTTTGTAAGTTTATATACTTGATAAACAACTAATTATCTCTACTTTGGTGTGATTATAATAATGTCACATGACTGTCTCAGGCATCTGCACAATATGTTGTAGCCTGTTATGATCTATGATCGGAGTAGGTAGAATGATTTAGGGTCAATGATCTCAAACATACATGCTAATATGGATATGCCTCTGGGATACCTGCAATTTAAAATTATTGAGACATTTATTTTAGGATTTATGAATGTGGAGGTTAGTTGGTGGTTTATTGAGTTATATTTTTGTATATTATGTTAGTCTGTAAGGTATATATTCTATGGGCCTCTGTATATATGTATATATATATACACATATATATATATATATATATATTTTTACTTTGTTGTATTTTTAATATTGCCTGAAATAAATAACTATATAAACAAGTATATATTATAATCATCTGTTACTGCTACATCTACTATGAACTAAAAATTACTAGGAATTTAAACATTGACTGAGTTGAATTTTTAACATTACCTACTAGGTAGTAGGTACCTGTGATAACCTAACAATCACTAAACTGATTATGCCCACGAATGAAGAACACCTTTTTGTTTCCATCCTGTGAGTACTCAACCTTTTAAACCTGAAATCACAGTCTCCAACCCCTAGAGACATGGACAACATGGAAGAGAGAGATTACCTATAGGTAATCCATCTCCATTATACATTTAATTTACTCTTCCATGTTAGGTACCATATAGCCGTACAGTCTCATTTCACTCAACAGCACAATCTTCCCCTGAAGGACAGTCCTTAATACTTAATAATAATACAATAACTTGGCAAATTTCAGGGCAAGCATGGTTTCCACATCCACGAGTTTGGAGACAACACCAACGGCTGCACATCTGCTGGCGCCCACTTCAACCCTGAAAAGCTGGAACATGGAGCTCCCAACTCCGTCAACAGGCACATTGGAGATTTGGGCAATATTGAGGCATCATATGATAAGGGTGTCACTAAGGTATATTTGCAGACCACCTTGTTGAAATAGGTTTTTAATAATTAAACTAATAGACAATTTTGTTGAAGGACGGTAACCATAACAACACAATACACGTAAACATTTAAAAATAAATCACAAGTGCAACGGTATGCATGCATCAGCGCAACAAGGTGTTAGTCCATCATTAAATAATAATAATTAACCATCTGACTTATATAGCAAATCAAAAGAAAGAAAGCTCAACCAAATAATAATATATCCCTTTTCTCTCTTTCAGGTTTGCATCCAGGACTCGCAGATCTCTCTTGTAGGGCCTAACAGTATCATAGGCCGTACTCTGGTGGTTCACGCTGACCCTGATGACCTTGGACTTGGAGGTCACGAGCTTAGCAAGAGCACCGGCAACGCCGGCGCCCGTCTCGCTTGCGGTGTCATCGGCATCGCTAAATCTTAAACATATCTACTGGGGCAAATTTTATGTAGGAACAGGCCATTTTATCTCTAGAATTAGTTGCCTATATCTAGTTCTGAGTCAACTGGTTTTGAAATAGATTATTTTCTTTTAGAAATGGGTCACATATATATGTACTGATTGCCCGTTTACAACAAATTAATAACACATTTTGAATTAGGCTTACCTGTTGATGAACTGTGGACTTTGTCATCAAACTCATCAAGTTTACAGATCCTGTTTCTACATGGTATAAATAAAGTTGTAAGTGTGGGCCAAAATATTACTCCTATAAATATTTTGGACCAGTGTAGTTTGTTCATTGAGATATAGATTCAATTATGAATATATGTCTTACATCTATCCATACTTGTATTGTTCAAGTGTCATAATGAATTGGAGTGGCATTTAGAATAATAATATGTATTTCAAATGTATCCTAGTTTAAGGTCTATTAGATGTTGTATTTATGACAGCATTCCTGCGTAAGTCAGCAAACAAAAATTGGAATCTTTTGTTTTAAATTTTGTTAATTATGGTGCAGGGCACATTGTATCTTGGTGTACTAGCTTGTTCTGTTTAATAAAAGTCCTAAACTATAATGCAGTTTATTTGCTTTTATCATCAAATGCGATGTTCAATAACCCATTTAAGACATCGATAGAAAAAATTAGGACACATAAATATGTGTATAATAGCAAGCGTAGGGGTGGGGCGTCCAGAAGCATGATGGGTCGACGATATTGTAAGAATTGCGGGCCGAACCTGGACACAAATGGCGCAAAGTCTAGGTGAATGGCATGACATGAGAGAGGCCTACACTCAGCAGTGGGACATAAAGGGCTGTGGATGATGATGATTATACATATAATAATATGACAAACAGCAAAGCTTTTATGAATACTTTATTTGGCCCATAGAGTAAGTCACAACACCATGTTTAGTGAAAAACGCATTGTAAGAAGAGTCATGTGCTTGGAACATGTTGGGACTGCTCGGACTCCACTGCCATAGACTGTTCTCTTGACTCTGAATGCTTATTGACGTCCAGTAGTTATCTAAAGGCCTTGATATAGCAAACTCTGATAGGAATTTACTGACATTCTTTATGAGAGTTGGTGTTATAAATCCTTTCGCTATAAGAACAGATATTCTATTAGATTTTAATGATAACTCGCTGTCAGGCTGGTAGTAGGTACTGATGTAGTTTTCATTTTCTGTCAAATTTGCATCATGAGCAAGCATACCAATCCATTCAACCATCTCATCAGGCTCTATGTCGGCGATAGATGGCACTTCTGTTATTTCTGGTGTTACATTCTTCAAGATCAGTGATTCGGACTTTACCCTCATATTTCTTTCATGAAAATATTTTGCTATTGATGATGGGCATATGGTTCCATCGTGAGGTTCCCATGTTAAGTAGAAATCAAACAGTTCTAGCTTACTCAAGCGTTGTTTAACTGTATGGTAGCTTGTTAAAGATTTTAAGTTGATTTTAACTTCATAATAATTGTGTGGGCGCTTTGTGCCATCAAAACCCAGTTTTTGATAAATAAAGTCTAACACATGGATAGTGAACGTCCCGTCTGGGGTTATCGCGGCACAGTTATCCACGATGCAATTCCTATTTGCAGACAAACAGAAAATATTACCTTTCTTGACAAAGTTTTCTATGAATGTCGGTTCAACAAATTCTGTGAGAGAACAATCAGATAACTTATAATAATCACTGTCTTCTGTAAGGATTTCTTGAATAGGTCCTGGCGTCTGTATTTCATCAGGACAGGTAATGATTACACTTTTATAAAAGCTGTTCATAGCTATTATTTTGAGTGCCGAATCTAATGTGTCGTTTTGTTTCGAAGAACACATGGTTTTGGGCGGAGGAAAATTCACTACTTCTGGGCAAAGCATTTTTGTTTTTTTACTTTTGATTATTCGTTTTTTATTAAAACAACAATAAACAACATAACCTCGAAATTAATCAAAACAAAACATGATCTTTTAGACTTTGACTTTTAGTATGATTTTGACATTGACATCATGATGTTTTGTTTTTTTTTTATGTTCTCCCTTTTAAGGCAGGCTAAAGTCTCTAGGACCATACCGCCACGTCTTACATAGTTTTTATTTGATAGATTAATATTTCATTAATTATACTTTTGTTGAGAATGAGGGTCAACAGCAACAAGCCGGACCCTCTCCTCCGCTTCAATAAAATGGTGGAAATTTATTTCAGCTTTCCACGGATTTTTTGGGAAAACATAAAAAGCAATGATTTCTCTATTTTATTTCATTTGCCTACACTCGTGCACGTTTACGAACACATAATGGTTAATATTCCACCGATATTACACATGATCACTCGAAATAACACTTGTTTGGAAAATAAAACAAAATCGAACTGTATCACTTTTCACTTCCCGCCAAAAAGTCCACCCATGATGTTTTGATTTTCATGACTTATTAAAGGAATGCTGAGATAAAATATCCAGTCTTTGGCTGTCTACTCCTAAGAAAAAATATTTTATCTTTGGTCTACTCGAAGAAAGAATGGTTTCGTAAACACAGCTTATTCAATTTGGCTCTTATCATCGAATGGAAAGCTATCTATACCTATAATAAAACTGTAACGAGGTGGTTCCTGTTCATTAAAGATATTTTTTTAAACAATTTTTTTTAGGAGTATGTAGTAGCAACAGAACCCAAAAATACTGTTTTTAAAATTCCTGTCTGTCTGTCTGTCCATCTGTCCGGGATATAAGTCAGAAACTAAGGCACTAATTTAAATGCAGTTTGAATATGTTCTGTGGAGTCCGGCGCTACAAATAGGCTTTGTTTTATCAAAATCGGTCCAGGAAAAATGAAGTTATGACGCAATTTAGGAAAAAATATGTAATACCACTATAAGTTGAACCCCAGAACATACCGAACCCTAAGCCCTTAGTGCACAAGGCTCAACTTAAACTGTTTTATTTATCTTGAGAACTAAAGGATGGGTTGACATGCCGTTTTTTAAAAAATGTTTTGTTGAGTCCTAGGCTACAACGAGATAGGAGGGGATCGAACCAGGAGCGCGAAGGTTTTGGGATTCGAGAGGGACGTTAACGGGATTGGAGCGGGTACCTAACCCGCAGAACAGGACAGAACAGGAACAGGATAGGAGGAGGATGGTAACGGGATAGGAGCGGGATGGTAACAGAATACGAGAGGGTGATGGTAACGGGATAAGAGTGGGAAGGTACCGGGTTCCGGGTTAGGAGGGGTAACAGGATATAATCAGCGGGACGGTAATGGTATAGAAAAAGGACACGATTTGGATAGGAGCGGGACGAAAGCAAGAGCCTCCGCGACCGATCCTACTTTGGAGCGAAGCGGGAGCAGGAGCGGGATTAGGGTGGGATGGAAAATTGTCGAGAACAGGTTAGATTACTTCACTATGCGTACGAAGTCGCAGGCAACAGCTAGTTATTATTAAAAACAGCCGATTGAGACTTGGTTGAATGAGACTGAGGAGCACAGATTAGGAGAGAAGAAAAGAATGAAAGGAATTAATTTAAACATTGGAAAGTATTTTTAAATTTATTATCATAAAATTAATACAACGTGAAATCATCGTCAAATGCATTCTTCTGTAGGTACCCTCTTCTCTAACTCTAAATCAATCTAGAAGATGGCCAGTTCGGTGGCAGGCACAGCCTTGTAGAGGGCTTCGACGGCGTTGACCACGCGCTCGACGATGGCGTGCACGATGGGCGGTGCCACTTCCTTCATCACCTCGGGCCAGTTGGAGTTGACGAAGTCTAGCACTGGAACGGCTGCAATCAATCATTAATTTTATAGTACCTACTTTAATTACTTACAGACTTGCGTTCAGTATAAGTTGTATGTACATATTTTATTTAAATATCGGCAAAATTTGTTGGTCAGCAGGCTTAAAGCTAGGGTCGCTATGTCACACTTTAATTTATCTTTTAAAAATATTGTTATAGATATCGCCCAACTATCACTTAACAGACTTTTTGGCGGGAAGTGAAAAGTGATACAGTTCGATTTTGTTTTATTTTCCAAACAAGTGTTATTTCGAGTGATCATGTGTAATATCGGTGGAATATTAACCATTATGTGTTCGTAAACGTGCACGAGTGTAGGCAAATAAAACAAAATAAAGAAAACATTGCTTTTTTATGTTCTCCCAAAAAGTCCATGAAAAGCTTGAATAAAGTTCCACCACTTTATTGTAACACTAGGAGAGGGTCCAGCTTGTTGCTGTTGACCCTCATTCTCAACAAAAGTATAATAAATGGAATATTAAACTATCAAATAAAAACTACGTAAGACGTGGTGGTATGGTCCTAGAGACTTTAGACTGCCCTAACGTGCGAACATAAAAAAAATCTATCAAATAACATAGATCCTGGCCCCTTACTTAAGATTCCCTGTATCTAGAGAAGCAAAGACTATGAGTATGAGAAACATGGTGGAACATGGTCCCACAACATCCAGACACGAAACCAATACTTGTGCTTTTTTCCGAGAACAAACATTTGTCCCACAACGGGAATCGAATCCGCAACCCGCGTGGCATATTTTATGAGACATGAGTTGACAGGTAAACCACTATACTGCCGCGGCTGTCAACTTGGTAAAATAAAAACCGGACAAGTGCGAGTCGACCTTGGACTAAAAGGACTTTGGAGTAAGCCGCTCCTTGCTTAAGAGCAAAATCTTTATCATTTAAGTCACTTCTGTTTTTCCGTAGACTTTTCCTCGTATTATATATGAAATATATATATATATATATATATATATATAATATATATATAATAAATGTATGTAATATATACTTTAGGTACATTATATACGCAGGTAAGTATAAGTAATGTGGGAGAAGCCCACATCGTCATTTTTTTCTAGGTCAGCCTCGGCGACGTTGTGCCTTTTCAGCTAGTTGTGCTTATTCGTTAATCTATATCTATTTTTATCAAAGTACTCACCCAAGGCCTTGTTCCCATTAAAAAGGTTGTTGAAGTTGAAATGCGCGTTTCCCTTGGTTTGGTAGTTGTGTTTCCAGCTCTTGATGTGCCAGTGGTCCTTGCCGTCGTCTCCCTTTATTGTCTCGATCTCTGTCGCTGCCTTGATTACAATGTCACCTGGGAAATACGAGATGCTTAAATTATTGTAGGCACAGGGTTATCTACTCGCGGCTGAAACCCGACGTAGCTAGTTTGTAACAATTTACAAATCTTTTAGAAAATGATTAGTGCTGAAATTGAAAATATTATCAGACACGCCGTCCATCCAACATCATCATAAAAATCTATTTTTTCTTACTTCTTTACACGTTGTAATTAGGTTCCGTTCATCTCTCAGTGTAGGTTTTCAGTGTTGCCAAATCACGAAACTTATTTGATTTTTAATCCCCGACGCTAAAAGATTTTTTTTGTAATGACTTGACTCAAGTGGAGACCCGCGATTAGAATTACAATCTAGCGTAGTAAGACTAATAAGTAATTTAAATTTGACTTAAGCTGCTAAGTAGAGTAAAACTAAGAATATGTCCATCAACACTTTTCTTATTGTCTCTATTAAGGAGAAGACACTATGTTCTTGTGTTCTTTACAAGTTTAACTACACTAAACTAACTGTTTATGCTACGGTTCACTGACACTTCACTAAACTAACTCAAAAGGTTTTGTCCTTTTTAACCAATTTGGATGCGGTTCTTTTTATTTGAAAGCAGGTTTTCTCTAAATCGGTTCAGCCGTTTTTTTATTTTATATTTATTTAAATTTTTGGAGTTTTGTGTCGGAGATTTTTTAAATTCGCTTGTTAATTTAATCTGGCTGGTGACAGTATACTTACGGATGTCGATGTCATATTTGCCGTTTCCATTGACGGGCAGCAAGATGATCCGGCCGTCCAGCTTGTACACTCCTTCCAGGTGCACCGAGCACCTGATCGACATCGACTGCTTGTTTTTGCTGAGATCGTGTCTGGAAACACGGAAAGATAATCAATTAGCAATCTGGGCCCTTATTCACTATGACAACTTGGCGATTCCTTGCTTCGAGGAAACTTCGATTCCTTCATTAATATATTCTTCGTTATAGAGATGTCGTTTATTAAAGAAGGAATCGACGTGATTTCGAAGCAAGGAATCGACGTGATTTCGCCAAGTTGTCATAGTGGATTGAGGCCCTGATGAATCTGGTGGTAGGTTTCTCGTGTGCGAGAGGCTGTCTGGGAGGGTACCATCGCTTCGCCAGTTATTCAGCCGCCAAGCAGTAGTGCGCAAGCATTTCTGTGTTCCGGTTTGAAGGGCATTGTAGCCAGCGAAATAACTGGGCATTATGAGACTCAACAGCTATTTGTCTCAGGGTGAAGAGCGCAGTGCAGCGCCGCAGGATTTTGCAAAACAAAGTTCTGAGTGGTGCTTTTTTATGGGCTGGCGTATTGCTTACCATGAGGCAAACGACCAGCTCGTCTCGTCATTCAGTTACATAAAAAAACACTCTGGGCTACTACTCCTTGGGGCTACTGGAGACTTAGAGCTATTGTCTCAGACGAGCGCAGTGCAGTGCCGCGGAGGATTGCTGCAACTGTTATGGCAGGCGTGTTGCTTACCATCATGAATGACTTGCTTGTCTCATCCCTCAGTTACATAATATTTCCTACATGCATGAAGCACGGAGTACGGAGGTGGCCGGTTCGATTCCCATAGGGACATTCTGTAGTTCCTGGTTCTCTAGATACAGGAATGCCTAGTTATAGGCCAGGATCTATCCGATCTAGGTATGTATAGAATCTTTGGGCTTAATTTTTTTATACACACGTAAAAATATTTTCGTCCTATGTACAGACTTAAGGACGAATGATTTTGCCTTTATACGTGTATATAGGCCGAGTGAACTAGTTCCTAAGCATTATTTAGAATTAGCCCCAACCTTAACCTCGCTGAAGCCTTGTTCGCACTAGGTTAGTATTTAAGTCGAGTTGCGAGTGCTTTATTGACTGAATTACTTGTAATTTAACTACTCAGCGAAAAAATTGTTTTTCAGAATTGATTAGCTACTAAATTAGGTACTCGGTACTCGACTAAAATACTGCCGTAGTCCAAACTGGGCTTTCGCAAACTCCTTTAGCTTTCTAAATGTATATCATGCGTTATTTATTATGGTTTGTCGCTATATAAGAATCGAATTGAGTACAACAATCAATAAATCAGACAAAGTTCACAGTGTAATCTATGCTATTATAATAACCGGCCAAGTGCGACTCGGACTCGCGCACGAAGGGTTCTGTACTATTATCTATAAAAACGGCAAAAAGTCATGTCTGTTGTATGGGAGCCCCAGTTAAATATTTATTTTATTCTGTGTTTTAGTGTTTGTTGTTATAGCGGCAACAGAAATACATATTCTGTGAATATTTCAACTAACTATCACGGTTCATGAGATACAGCCTGGTAACAGACGGACAGACAGGCAGACAGACAGACGGACAGCGGAGTCTTAGTAATAGGGTCCCGTTTTTACCCTTTGGGTACGGAACCCTAAAAATGTAACTGACCCATATCTGTACATTGAAGATATTTTTGCAAAACCAACTGAGATCGACTAATTAGAAGGTTCTGATCACGACTCCACGGTTTTTAGATTTTTTTGTTTGTTTGTTTGTGTTTGTTATGTATACTCGGAAACTGCTGAACGTATTTTAATGTAGTTTTCAGGGTTTGGTAGCATTAGTCCCAACATAGATTATAGGGTATTTTACATCTAAATCAGTTGGGTGAATACAAAGATACAGCTTGACATCTTCGTAAAACGCGCTCTCATATACTAGGGAGGTCTTGCTAAGATGGTAGTCGATGGGTTCGAATGAGGCACGCAGAAGAAGTCGCTGGAAAAAGCTAGTCGTAAATAAGTGCGGACTAGTTTCGACCTAAGTTAGTTACAATAAAGGTTATTATAAAAAATTCTAGCTGCAGAAATCGCGAGATCCCACAAGAAAAGATGACGCATTCTCTAACAACTAGAAAACCTGTTAAGTAGGTACTCAAAGTGTGATGGTAGGTAAATGATTAACATAACATTAAATATCAAGTCCAAGGCGGCTGCGACTTTACAAAGGTTAAATATTAAATTAAGATGATAAATGCCTTCATAAGACCCGTAGGGCAATACTTTATTACTCTGCATTATTACAGTATCTAATGCTATTGTAATATACAATGAATAAATAGTCTTAGGTTTTCGTACAATACTATTAAAGCATACCTACCTACTTATTTTGTATGCAACTGAGCAGTAAGAAGCACAAGTCGTTCTCCTGATGGTAAGAGCTCCGCTTGCTCGTAAAAGTTGCAGGCGAACGAACAGCTCGTCTCATCACTCAATTACATAAAAAAGTTCAAACCGACATGTCATCGAAAATGATTGCTATATTTTTAAATGGATAGATAGATAGATAGAAAATTCTTTATTGCACAAACAAATTTGTAAGTACATAGGCGAACTTAATGCTAGTGAGCATTATCTTCCAGTTAACCTCGGTGTACTGTGGAGATTTTATAAGGTAGTGCAAACAAAATATAAAGTAATAGTAAACAAATTAAAAGGCCATACAAAAATAATAACAAGATATATACATACAAATCAGTAACAATATATATAAAAAATATATAATAATATATATATACTTGTAGATTGCATATATAGTATATAAAATAACAAGGAAAAAATATATATATAAAAAAAATATCAATAATAAAATATAAATACCTAATAACAAAATAAAACTAGAGAACTGTAATTATAGACATATACATTTATAAACTATGAACAGGTGCAGTGTAGATCAGGAAGCTCAGATTATATTACTGTTTTGAAGTGAGAGATAGTATTGATAAACTTTGGACTTGAACACATGGATCTGTGTGATGAGACTAGTATGTCGGTCGCCTGATGGTAAGCGCCACGCCTGCCCAATCACTGTGCCACCCACAACTTTTAATAGCATAAAAAGCACTGCGTAGCACTGAATTGAGCTCATGGCCCCGGAACATCAGTCGCATATGCCCATAGTATTCGCTGGGTACAATGCCCTTAAAACCGGAACACAGTAATGTTTACGCACTACTGCTTGGCGGCAGAATAACTGGCAAAGCTGTGGTACCTAACCAGACGGCTTCCCGCATAAAATTCAATGCAAAAAAATTCAATAGGTACCATAAACTTACTACTAACACAACTAAGCTTAGCTATAAGTCTGCGATAAATGAACTAACATACTGATACCAAAGAATACTAACGATTACTTACGTACTTATACCACAGAATATATAAGGGACAGAAGCATCACTCTGCAAAGAAATTTAAACAAATAGCGTTTCTTGCTTTAACGCAATAAAATTTAATTCAGCTCGCGTAGCGCTGCATACCTACCCGTCATATCAACCTACAGAGCTCCTCTCTTTCTATCGCGCCGCTCTTATCTCTTCTGACGCGGCACGTGTAACGACGCGCGACCCGCCGCCGGTGTCCGGCTATGTACTTGTAGCTTCGTACCTACAGTGCGGAGTGCGCTAGGCCTGCTAATACTATGGATTGATAATAGTCTGAAATAAAGCCTTTTTATTTTATAACCACGAGTACGACACACACAATACGATGCATTGTGTGTCTCCAATTTAAAAAAGCCACAGCTTTGTGGTTAAAGTGACGTCAATAAGCCTTGACGCAGTAGGTACGAAGTTGTAGCAACATGACACCGCGGCGAGGGAGGTCAAGTTTAAGATCCCAACACCTGTATCATAATGATCATGACCACAAAACAGAATAGGTTTTCCCATTCCGTGATCACATTCCTACTTCTGGGACTCGAGCCTTCCCTCGCATAAAGACATTGGGCCATAATCCACCACGCTGGTTGTTTGGACCAGTGCGGGTTGGTGGATGTCACCTGTCCTTGAATTTTTGCGATAAATTCTTGGACTTGCCGGTTTCCTCACGATGTTATCCTTCACCGTTTTAGAGCGAGTGTAAAATCTGCACATAACTTAAGAAAGTCAATGGTGCGGGGCCAGCGGGATTTGAACTCGGGTGCGTCGGATTGAAAGTCGCACGTGCTCCCACTGAACCACACTCACTCCTAAAGTAATTCTTAATTAAACTCGTTTAAATAATTAGGAAGAAGAAAATGATATTTGCTCGGGCATCGAACCTGCGTCTTCGGAATACCGTCCCGACGCCTTAACCACTGGGCCACCGAGCCACTCGAGCAACCAAATTTCTTCTATCCTTCTTATATCATCTTACGGGGACGATTCTACGTCATCTGTCATCAAGGCTCACTATGATATGATTGATCATTGATGCTAACAATGCCTCTGAAACGAGGAAGATCATAAAGCGCAATGATTAAGGGGGACTATTTGTGGTGAGGTCATTACCATACTTGTCAACATGTACAATGTCTTGGTCTTTTGATAAATACCTAAAGGTTTTACCCGACCTTATGCTTTGTGCAGGGTCATGAACCCAAACTTTCGTGGAGGTGATTCATTCATTGCAAATACAGTCAGAGCATATAATGAATAAGTTGGCAGGAACTTGTTGTGTGTACCTACTCTGACATTTTTAATGCACCTGAGCAACGAGACAAGCTTATTGTTCGCTTGATAGTAAGCGCCACTCTTGCCCATAACAATTACAGTCAGTCTGTGGTGTAGTGGTTGGGCAGGTTGGCTCAAGTCTCATACACCACTGAGGTTGCGGGTTCAATTCTCGCGACGGGACAAATGTACGTGCAAAGAAAAAAGCGCAAGCATTTGTTTCGTGTCTAGGTGTTGTGGTACCATGGTCCTCGTAGTTCCTGGTTCCCTAGATACGGGGAATCGTAGTTAGGGCCCAGGATTTATGTATGTGATCGTTGGGCAATAAAAAAAACAGTGCCATCTAAGTACATTTCATCATCATCATCAGCCCATTACGTTCCCACTGCTGGGAATCAGGCCTTCCCTCGTAGAGAGAGTATGGGCCATAATCCACCACGCTGGCCCAGTGCGGGTTGGTGGATGTCACATGTCTTTGAATTTTTGTTACTACTACCTAAGTACCTAAGTACTTTTGATGCCATGCAAAGTACTGCGTGGCACTGCATTGTACTCATCACTTCGAGACATCAGATATAGTCTCACGTGCCCCTGGCTAGAATGCACTTCAAACCAGATTGATTGATTGATTGATAACACTTTATTGTACACCAAAAACATAACAAGAACAAATAGACATAGAACTTAAAAATTTAATTAGTACAATGGGCGGTCTTATCGCTAATAAGCGATCTCTTCCAGACAACCTTGGGATGGAGAGGATTTGTGAAACGACAAAAGACGGTGGTGTACTTATAAAATAATTATTATTAGTAAAATCATATAATATCATATGAGTATAATACATACATAGTATTATAATATATATATATATATATATATATATATATATATATATATATATATATATATATATAAACAATAAATATATACATATAGATATACACAAATACTTACCATTAATAAAATATAGCAATAAAATAATAAACAATTAGCTAGACAGATACAATTCTTTGA
Organism: Petrophora chlorosata; assembly: GCA_951640565.1. Classification (NCBI taxonomy): domain Eukaryota; kingdom Metazoa; phylum Arthropoda; class Insecta; order Lepidoptera; family Geometridae; genus Petrophora; species Petrophora chlorosata. Next base: position 842,464 of record OX621199.1, on the reverse strand, counting down.
CTTGTTTTTTAAAAGTAGAAATTGACTGTGCACGCCTGATCTTGACAGGCAATGCGTTCCACAGGCGAACTGCTTGGACAGTGAAAGAATTGTCATAGAAGGAGCTGCCATGTGGAGGGGTTTGAAGCGACAGATTTTCTGATGACCTAAGAGAATAAGTGTTTGAAAGGTGAAGGAAATCAAAGCGTTCCTTAAGATAGCGCGGGGAGGAGGGATTAAATAGAATAGTGTATAGAAGAGAGAGTATGTGAGTATTCCGGCGAAGACGTATAGTGAGCCACTTGAGCTTACAGTAATGCTTGCGCACTACTGCTTAGCGGTAGAATAACTATGGTACCAAGACGGCCTCTCGTATATGATAGAACTACCACCTAGTGACATGGGTGGAAGACGACGGTGTGGAAGATTCCGAAAAGTGGTCACAGGAAACAGAATAATATATTGCATAAGATTCCTACTGGAAGGATTGGCCGTTAGAGGACGTAAACGGTGAGGAGTGGAAGGAGGGTATGGAAACCTTTGCCCAGCAGTGGGACGACCACGGCTAAAATAATAATAATAAATAAATAAATAACGCCCAACGATCACATACATAGATCCTGACCCCTAACTAGGATTCCCTGTGTCTAGGGAACCAGGAACTATGAGGACCATGGTCCAACAACACCCAAACACGATAGAATAATATTATTTTGGATTGTGGAAATGCAAAAAAATAGAAAACATAAGTGTTGCCGAGATTTAAACATTTTGTCAAAGAAAACGGAATAAATTACGTTTGGTGTACGTGATCATCAAAGCGTAAACAAAATTAAAATGTCGAAACAGACCTACAAGAAAAGGTTGAAACCTTCTACAAGTACCTACCTACTTCATAAGTTAGTAGTTGACCTCTATAGTTCATCTCTGATTTCTATAATTAATATAGAAATCCAAACATAATGAGTCTGGAACATACAATTGTACCTAGGTATTGTACCAACATGTTACCTGTAGCGGGAATCGAACCTGTACTTCCGTGTTATGGACCGACCCACTCACTCATTACGCCACAGGGGTCAGACAATACAGAAATACTTTTTAGATTTTTTGATCTTCAAAAGACATCAATAAAAATTAAAATAACGGGAAAATGTACAAATAAAAAGAAAATTGTTTAAGTGTTTTGTGTCAAAATATAGTACCACTAGTATGAGTAGCAGATTTTGTATGTTTTATATTTTTTTTAATTGCTTATAGGTATTCTGCATGTATATTTTATTACTATTTATAGGTTTGCGTTTAATCAGTATCGCACCTGATGGTAACTGTCTCCCTGAAGTGGTCATCCTTGGGGTTATGCTGAAAACCAGCGCCCAGTGTCAACGACATTAGATATTTGTGTTTGACCCTTTTGGCACCACAAACTTCCTGTCATGCATTTCGTATTGATTTGTTATATTATGTCTGTCTGTCATTGTATTTTAACCGACTTCAAAACAGGAGGAAGTTTTAATGTTTGTTACATCGGAACTTCGTCTTTATAAACCGATTTGGAAAATTCTTTGCTTTGGGTTCAGTATAGCTACATATAAGGACATATTATACATATGAGGACAAATATCCCTTATCGCGTTTTTCAATAAAATAACTGTAACATACAAGTCATTTCATTAATCTAGTATATTTTTGGGATCAATTTAAACAATTTTTTTTGCACAAAATGCGGAAGCGGGTGCTTTTGGTTATCAACTGTGAACTCTGATTCTAGTAAGAGTTTTAATTATTGAGTTGAATTAATTAACCAACTTCAAAAAAGGAGGAGGTTGTCAATTCTTTTTTATGTTTGTCCTCAGATATGTACCTCAGAACTCCGTCATTTATAAACCGATTTGATTATTTTTTGCGTTGGGTTCAGTATAACTACAAGGTGGTCCCATATATATTTCATCGATATTCGACTTTGGACTTCGAAGATACATCAGAATTGAAGTCAGTTTTTTTTTAATAAAATGAGTCATATCTTACGTGTCTTTTTAATTTATTTCTTAGTGGTTGTCAAATAAATGTAATTTTTTTTTCTTGTCATCGTTATGGCCAGTTTTTAGCATCTGCTCTACGTACCTAAGCATTTCACATAAATATACCTACTTATGAGTAGGTATATATGTGTATAAATTAGAATGAAAGGTACATAGGGGAAAACCTATTGTCAGTGAAGTTTATGCCTCAAGTTAGTGGAAAATAACAAAAGTTACGTCAATGCTACATGTGTAAGTAAACACAGACCACGATTTCCGGATTATCGTACTTACCTCATACTTAGCACGAGTTTTACTTAAATGTACCTATATCTAGTAGTTACTAACTTAAGGTGCATAACTATATATGAAGTAGTATATTTTTTATGTAACTGAATGACGAGACGAGCTGGTCGTTTGCCTGATGGTATGCAGTACGCCAGCCCATAACAATAACAGCACCACCCAGAACTTTGTTTTGCAAAATCCTGCGCGGTGCTGTACTGCGCTCGTCACCCTGAGACAATTAGCTGTTGAGACTCATAATGCCCAGTAATTTCGCTGGCAACAATGCCCTTAAGCCGGAACACAGTAATGCTTGCGCATTACTGCTTGGCGGCTGAATTACTGGCAAAGCGGTGGTACCCACCCAGATGGCCTCTCGCATACGAGAAACCTACCACCAGTATATGTAGGTACGTGGTTACTAACAACTCAAACAAGTATTATTGGATTAATTAGCCTTTGCTAAGTACGCTGATAATTTATTAAATATTTATTAAATTAAAATTGTATTAGCATTACTCAAATTAATTGTAGTTGCGAAATTCGACGAATGCTAAAGTTTATCGCTTAGCACAACATTATAATTGCTATAAATGCTGATGGAATTCGCAATAGCAACAGCTATTGCGAATCGACTGAGTGTCACGTTAAGCTGTCGGTCGATCCCGGTTGTTGTCCTAGGCCTGAGGCCTTCTCGTGGTCTGTAAACTGCTACAACATGATTGACGACACACCCAGATAAGAAAGAAAAAAGAAAGATGACCACCTGTTCATGGCTTGCTACTGGTCACTGATCTTTCACGATTTTGCGTGTCAACCTTGCGTATGGGCTATACTAATCTTCTCTGTATCTATATATTTTTTGTTTCTAAGCATTAACGCATTTTAGGTATGCAAAACATTTCGCCGCAGCCCAGCCCCCCGATTCAGAACCTCAAGATAACGAATACGGAATCGATACGACTATTTTTGATGTTTCGAGCTATTCCGCCCCGAAAATTAAATACGGCTTCGTTTACAATATCTGTATCGATTACATATTGTATATACGGAATTTGTTTTGTGTGCAATGTTTTGCATCGTAAGATATGAAACCGAATCGGCAGACAACGAGTTTTTGTGAGGTTCTGAATCGGCCCGCAGGTTCGAATTCAGGACCTTTTCCTTGAGTAGAGGAAACGCTCTAAACCAACTGAGCTTCCACGGCAGGTACCTCGGTGGTCGAAATAATTGCATACATTTTCTTTACCGTCTCAGTTTCTCTGTATCGTTCCTATTTTTAACCCCCGACGCAAAAAGTACGGGTGTTACAAGTTTAACCACTATATGTGTCTGTCTGGATCCGTAGCTCTTAAACGGGTGAACCAATTTGGATGCGGTTCTTTTAAATTTGAAAGCAGGTTTCCTAGCGGTGGTTCTTAGACACGTTTTATCAAAATCGATTCAGCAAGTTTTTTACTTTTTATAGGTTTTTTGTGCCGGGGGTTTTTTAATTTTAGTTTACTGAATTCGCTTGTAGTATATGCACTGTACTGCTAAAGCAAGTACAAGAGTAGTAAGTGCAAGTAAATGCCCTTCAGAATAAACTAAGGAGGGTAAATAGATGCAAATAGGTTGTAACTATAAGAACGTTAATGCGTACAAGAATTTTCTACGGGTCAATAACAAACCTAGGTGTCTCTATTACAAAGTTGCCATGCACGTGTCTACTGAGGTTTTTGTGGTACTATAGAAACATGTTTGCATAATACATTTTTCAACACACTTGTTCATAAAGTGGCTCTATGGTCACCGCAATTAGGCACAGAATGACACCCATAATCAAACTGTGACTTTTTCATTGCTATAACACACTAGTGAGTTATATATTTTTTTTAATTTTATTGGTTGAGGTGCTTTGTTCTTAAAAAGTTTTTATTCAAAAAAAAATCGTGTTTAATAGAACAAATAAATTAATGTTCCTATTGCTTGCTCATTTCATGCAACTTCTTATTTAAATAGATAATTTTAACTCGTACGTGTTTTTTAAATAAAACTTTCACTCAAATATAAATTTTGTTTTCTCTGTAATAAAAGAAAACTTTAAATTCCCCCATTTTGGTCGTGGCAGAATAGGCGCAAACCCTATGCGCGGGAAATAAAAAATAACCTCATCCCTTTAGTCTGTGGCTGATCGCAATGCGCGCGCATAGGACAACTGATTAATTTTTGCCGCCATAGCGAATCATTTTTCACAACTCGTTATCACTGTTGAAAATGAGTTTTTATTGTTATTTTATTCACAAGTGTGTTGAAAAACGTCGTATGATACACGTGTGTATTGATGATTACCGTCCTCGGCTCTCTTAAGACCCTCACCTAACGGCTCGGGTCTCAATGGCGCTTCAGCGGTAATCACCAACATTACACACTAGTACCATAATGTATACTATTATTTAATAAATTAAAAAAAAATAGTCTATCTGTACATTCGCGTAGTACTTCGAAACTACTAGGTATATTGATTTTGATGCGGTTTTCTCTATCAGTTAAATAATATCATGAATAACGTTCAAGTGTATAACACATACCCCTGTGTAAACCGGGGTGGGTCACTAGTCTGTTATAACTTCGTATTTGCAATGGTAATTATTTTTAAGCACTTCATTGTAAACTTTCATAATGGAAAATAAGTTATTTATATACATAGATACAGCAATTCTATTGAATCTATTTACGTGCAATTGGTTTTTAATTGACATCTCCGCACTGATAATACGTATCTAGGAAAACGGAGCAAAAAATAATTACTGTCATCACTTCACATCATCGTTATTGCTATAGCTTTTTATACATCTATGTGGTTAACTGGGTACTTCTTCTCTTCATTTAATAGTAAGTATACCTAAAACAATTTTTTTCCTCTTTTTACCAACTTCAAAAAGAGGAGGTTCTTAATTCGATTATATTTTCTTTATGTTTGTTGCCTCAGAACTCCGTCATTTATAAACCGATTTGGAAAAGTATTTGCGTTGGGTTCAGTATACCTACGAAGTAGTCCCATAATATTCCATCGATATTCGACCTTGAGCTTGGAAGATAAATCAGAATTGGAGTCGGTTTTTATGTATAGATATTTAGGTAAGAGTATGGAGCACCTGGTCCCACACTAGGCTCGAAAGCAGGACTCTACGTCGGAAGTACAACAAATATAATGCCTTTAAATTAGGTACAATAATAACAAACAAATATTTATATACATACTCGATACTTGTAATGTTTTGAGAGTGAGTGAATGTGAAAGAGGGTATGTGTGAATGTATGTCAGAGGTGGTGTGTGATGTGAGAATGTGTGTGTGTGAGGAGAGAGGACTGAAAAAGAAAGAGAAATGGGTCTTACTTTACGCTTTCAATGACGCAATTCTTCATCCCCGTTACATCAGTATCCTTGATCGTGAGCTGCAGCCCAGCGTTGTCTCCCTTCACGAGCTCCAGCCTCATGGGGTCCAGCGACTTGATGCCCAGCTCCGGGATGCCAGGGACGAAGAATGGGATGGTGGCTTGGGCGGAGGACAGGACGCACACGGCATCGCCAGCCACGCATGGCTTTATAAATGGTGCTGGAACAAAACAAAAATTTATTTACGACAATTGTTTATTGACAACATTTTTTTATTTTTGTACTGAATGATGAGACGAGCATGTCGTTCGCCTGATGGTAAGCGCCACGCCTGCCGATAACAATTGCAGTGCAACCAAGAACTTTTAATACCATAAAAGCACTGCGTAGCACTGCATCATCGCCCCGAGACATTACATATTAAGTCTCATATGCCCAGTAATTTCATCATCATTTCAGTATTTGACATTAATTGAAATTAACATAAAATAATCTGATAAATTGAATTGAATTTAATCATATTTTTTGGAAATCATGGTAATATTGCACACCATTGTTATGGTAGAATGTTTGGAATTATCTTTCTTATTTATGATCTTTGTATAAAACATTCTGGCAATAAAGAATTTGATTCGATTTGATTATGATATTTAATGCATTAGCCCACGCTTGGGGTAAATCTGAAGATTTTAAATATACCTACAGAAAAAATAATTCTCAAGCATTACTTGGGCAGGAAGAAATTTGGTTGTCTGCGCAGTTGAATCGGTGGCCCAGTGGTAAAGACGTTGGGACGGTATTCCGAAGACGGATGTTCGATCCCTGCCCAAGAAATTTAGTTTTCTCTCTTTCTCATTATTTAATATCCTAAAATCTCATAAGTCTAATAGTGCTTAACAACAGGCGAGTCACGCGGCATAAGAGATATAAGAGAACGCTCTTAGCGATAAGACGAATGGAAGTAGGTATACTAAGAGATAGGCACTTTAAGAACTGTGTGATATGACCTCTAGGGCTTTTCACATTTTGTGACGTGAACACTCAATTCACATCAAGCCCATACGACAGCTATAACAAAAAAGTTAAATTAAATTTGTAAAATTACTTGAACAGTAGTTAGTTGCCTTCAGACTGAAATACAGCAACTAAAAACTCAATGTTTGATAATAAAAGAATTACTACAATAATTTGCCAAAAGTTTAAAAATAAAATTACAGAAGAATATTAGAAATCTAGAGCATCCTAGTTATATTTTGTGCAGTATATTAATTTGAAAAAGTGTGTATGCATAACTGCATAGGTATACTGTTAAATTCACATAGTACCTATAGTAGGTATCTCTAACATAATATATCTCAAAAGTCAAAAGATATTTATTAAATAGGCACAAAACATTACTTTTAAACGTCCGAAATTAAAGTCCGGGCCCAGAAAATATATGCATATACATACATATATAATGATATATATAGAGACTTAGACTTAGAGACTCAGCCACAGAATACTAAGGAACAGAAGCATCACTCCGCAAAGAAATTTAAACTAATAGCGACTCTTGCTATGACGCAATAAAAATCAATTCATCTCGCGTAGCGCTGCATGCCTACCAGTCATATTAACCTACAGAGCGCCTCTCTTTCTATCGCATAGCTCTTATCTCGTCTGACGCAGCACGTGTAACGACGCGCGACCCGCCGTCGGTGTCCGTAATATACTTGTAGCTTCGTATCTACAGTGCGGAGTGCGCTAGGCCTGACTCAGCTACATATATAGTGTAGCTGAGTCTCTAACCTTGTCGTAGGCAACTCTGTTACTATTATTATTGATATCTTCTTTTTATATGTACCTATGAGTGTGCTTAATGAATAAAATGCCTTCTTTATTAATTTTTTATCTAAATCTAGTCTGTGTATACCTATGCCGGAAAACTCTGTGTGTGCGCGCGAAACACCTTAATAACATGTTTATCGATTTGTACCTACCTATTATTTTGTTTATTATATAAGATCGACCTTTTAACGAGGACTCTAGAAAAAAATATGCTATATAGTTAGGTACGTATTAAGATATTACCGACCATATTATTAAATGTATATTATAAAGTTTGCTTCGATAAACCCTAATTTCTTTCTATGCGTGCACTGTGTGTGTGGTTGTTACCACTTGGTTATTGGTTTTTTTTTACAACGATCACATACATACACGGATTCTAGGGAACCAGGAAGTATGAGGACCATGGTCCCACGACACCCAGACACGAAACAAATGCTAGCTTTTTTTTTCTTTGCACAAGCATTTATCCCGGCGCGGGAACCGAACCCGCAACATCCGTGGTGTATGAGATTTGAGCGAACCTGCCCAACTACTACACCACAGAGGATGTCAAAGCGGTATGTTCTTAGGTAGGTACTTTATTAGGACATACAATAATTTTTATCTTGGAGACCCAAAGAGTTCCTTAGGGGAACGACTATAAGCCAAATTCTACGCGGACGGAGTCACGGGGATCGGCTAGCAAATAAAAAAATAATTTTATAACAAAAAATACCGACTTCAATTCTGATGTATGTTCTAAGTCCAAGGTCGAAATCGATGAAATTTATATGGGACCACCAGCTTTACTGAACCCACCGCAAAAAACTAATCAAATCGGTTTATAAATGACGGAGCTCTGAGGTAACAAACATAAAAAAAAAGAATTGACAACCTCCTCCTTTCTTGAAGTTGGTTAATTAACTCGACTCAATAATTAAAATTCTTACTAGAGTCAGAGTTGATAGTTGATAACCGCAAGCATCCGTTTCCGCATTTTGTACAAAACATGTTTAAATGGATCCCTAAAATAAACTAGATTAATGAAATGACTTCTATGTAACAAATATTTTATTTAAAAACGGGATAAGGGATGGCCTAATATATAATCTTTATATGTATAAGCTCATAGAAAGCTTTTTGCTAAGTCCAAATTTTCACTCTTATTTCTAAAATCACTAGCCACTCACCCGAAGCCGATCTCGCACTGATCACGACGGCCAAAAAACAGAAATACCCTAACATTTTAATTACTGGTATCTCTGCGCAGTCACTGTCAAGATCACCTGGTCCGCTCAGCCAATGCGGTGGCCAAGGATCCCGCCGCTCTTATATGCAGTAACTAAGTGACGTCACACACCTACTCGTATCTACAGGTATGTACTTATTCTCGTCAACGTCTCGTCAACGACGATCCTTTAAGGAGATGGCATGTGCTAAGAATTGCCGCATTGCAATTGTTAGGATGCGCCTCCTGTTTTTTGTTGGATAAATATATTGATGAGTACATACAAATATCTATTGTGCTGAGTTAAAATGGCTAGGATTAATTCAATATTTACTTTTTATTATGTCTGCCCCAAGTCTCTCCAACCGTCCTTATCCTGCGCCACCTCACACCGGCCTACTTGGTATGCATCCAGATCTTCCCTCCATCTCCTTTTGTGCCGGACTGGGCGCGGTCTTCCATCTTCAGGCACCCATTCCGTTGTGACTTTTGCCCGCCGATCTGGATGCATACGGCTTATGTGACCCGCGCAATCCCATTTGAGACTGAAAAACGTCTTGTTTTTGATTGCGCCAGGACTTAGGAGGAAATAATTCATAACTTCATAACTATAATGACCTTATGATAAAAGAAAATGTAAAAGGTCAAACACATAATCAAGAGCAGACAAAAAGGCTGACGACTTATATCCAGACAGTTACTGTTCCCAAGTATGACTTACATGGTCATCCCGTGAACGTCATACCTATAAATGTGTATAAAGTAGTGACAATGTCATTTTAAACTTTCAACAAATCTTATCCGGGTTATCACAAATACAAAAATGCTTTATTTTACACCATAACAAAAAATAACAAAGTACAGTACAGCGGGCGGACTTATAGCTAAAAGCGATCTCTTCCAGTCAACCTTTGGATGGAAAGAACTGATGGAGTGAGAGATAGATTCATCACATTAACGACCTGCTGGTCTTGTAATACAACATTCTTCTATCAAGGGTTAATTACCAAGATTTAATCATATCTCATGCCGGCTAATTGTACATCCGTTATAAAGTGCGGAATTGCTCGTCTTTACACAAACGACGATTTGATTTACAATAAATGAAGTTATTACACGCAACTCTGAGTTTATGAGTGCTTCGCTTCGTTTGCGACAGCACACATTAAATAAATAAATAAAAGGAAACTAGCAAACAGCTCAAAGTGTGTACCTACTCGTACATAGCTACCATTAAATCTCTGCGTATTTTTTTATGTAACTGAGTCATGAGACGAGCAAGTCGTTTACCTGATGGTAAGCGCCTCGCCTGCCCATAACAATTGCAGTGCCACTCAGAGTTTTTAATAGAATAAAAATCCGCAAATGCATTGCGCTCATTACCCCGAGACATCAGATATTTAGTCTCATATGCCCAGTAATTTCGCTGGCTACAATGCCCTAGAAGAAGCAAACAAAAGTCTGAAGTCTGACTACCTCACTGGTGTAGTGGTTGGGCAGGTTGACTAATAAAACGGAGCCACGGATTCAACTCCGCTACCTAGTCATTGTGCTGCCAAGTGACGTAGTCGTTTTTTTGGCTCACTATCAAAAACTAAATTATTGTCTTCTAACTACTGAGTATATTTCAACGTAAATAAAAATGGCGAAATTGTGTAATTGTAAATAAAATATGTTGAAACCTGATTTTATATTCGCTACAACGTAGGTATTTTATGTACTTCACTTGACAATACAATTAAGATTTACAACAATACAATTAGCCTTTGATTTCCGTCAAACCAATTAGATTTATGTTTATGTATAATATAATAATAGGTATAGCTGGTATACTATATCGGTATTGCGATACCAACTTCTAGTAAACATTATAATATCATAAATCTTTATTTTTAAGAGCGAGTGTGGCTCAGCGGGAACTCGTGCGCCTTTCAATCCGACGCACCTGGGTTCGATTCCCAAGTCAGCCCTGCAGCAATGACTTATAGTTAAGTGCAGATTTTGTACGCTCGCTCTAAAACGGTGAAGAAAAACATCGTGATGAAACCCGCTTACGCGCTTTGGAGTGGTAGGCTCTGGCCGTGGTTGTAATACCACCCACCGAACAAAGCCATGCCGTCAAGCGACCTAGTCGTGTTTCGGGATGATGTTCGGTGAACCATCGGGGAGACGCGGGTCTGAGCAGCCGCTCAACTGCCGTCTCTCTCTAGATCTATGTGCTCCATCTTAGGCCACATCATCGCTTCACATCAGGCGAGATAGTGGCCAAACATAGATCTATAAAGTGTAAAAAAAAAAAAAATCTAGGCACTTGCATTTATCAGTGTGGCAACGGGCTTCAAGGAAAATTAGGTTTAATTTACTTAACTTATTGAACATGTCGAGCAGCGCCCAGGGGTCAGGGTTACACATGAACAACTGAACAGGTTTCACATTTGACATTAGAACTCTTGTCTAAGTGGCCATTATATAATATAATCAACTACATGAGGAATCCCAGTGAAGTTTGAATTGCAGCGAAAAAAGCATCATATTTGGCAAACGAACTCTTTGTATGAAAATAACTAGCGTAATGGTGACTATCACATGGATCCTGGCCCCTAACTAGGATTCCCTGTATCTAGGGAGCCAGAAACTGAGTACCATGGTCCCACAACACTCAGATACGAAACAAATTATTATGTCGCTCTTACTCACGGGTTATACACTCGGTCCTTTGGAAGGCTTGCGCGAGGACATCAGTCCAACACGTAGAGGCCTCTTAAAGCATTTTCTTTAGATATGTAATGAGCAACACTTAGTAAATAATAATTATTATTAAATCATTTATTTCAGATAAAAATCCATATTACACGTACATGTCAAAATAAAAAATAAACAATATTCATTTCAAACAATTCAAATTAGATAACAACATATCACATTTAAAATATATCAAATCAAAATTATAATCAATTAAATTAAATCCAATAAAATTACATTAAAATAAATCAACTTCAATTGAAATCAATCCAATTAAATTGTATCAAAAATTAAATTGCAATTAAATGTATTCACTCATAACAAATAGCAGAACACTATGTTGGATTACCCATCATAATGTTAATCCATCTGTTCTGAAAGGTCCTGTCGGGCAACAACCATTCTCAGGATGCCCTTGCGACTGCCTCGCGCTCGCTGTTTTAGGGAAGCGACTTTCTTGCGAATAATCGAAATCGAAAGCCGTCCGTGTGCGCCTCAGCGAACATCTTAGATGCGCTGCAAAACCAAGGCAGCCGCATCAGCACCCTGAAAAAGTCCTTATACTAAATAGTTGCTTTTAACCGACTTCAAAAAAGGAGAAGGTTCTCTATTCGATTGTTTTTATTTAAATGTTTTTTTACCGCAATTCATAAAACGATTTGGAAAATTCTTTTTGCGTTGAGTTCACTATAGCTAGGAAGCGGTCCCATATAAATTTCATCGATATTTGACCTTGGACTTCGAAGATACATTAAAGTCGGTTTTTTTGGTTGATAAAACGTATACTTGTTCATTGCACAAATTGTCTTTTAAAGATTCTAGATGTATGTTTGACCACTATCTCGAGTGGTGTTAAGCTACGATGTGGCCAAAGATAAAACACATATATCTAGAGCAAATAGCTTACCAGTTGAGCGACAGTTTAGGCTCTCCCTGATGGTTCACCGAAGATCATTCCGAAACCGACAGCCTCCTGTTTCGATTCCCGCGACGGAACAAATGTTTCTGCACAGAAAAAAAAATCGCAAGTATTTGTTTCGTGTCTGGGTGTTGTGGGACCATGGTCCTCGTAGTTTCGTTATTACAAGACAATAATTATATAGATGATTCTATTAGCAAAGTCAAAGATGCGAAGTTGTCGGGCTTGTTATTGTAATAAAAATAATTAAAAGGAAGTGTTAGAGGTGTGAGGTCGCACACATTACTGGGTCAACAGATTAAACAAAATATGACATCACGACAAAGTATTTTTCCGAATCGAAATTAATGGAAATGGGATGTTTTATGTTCTATTTCGAGTAAAAGTATGCTGTCAACACCCAAATCATGATTTTAAATCCATGAAATAGTTAGTCAGATACTTATTTTCCTTCTTAGGTTTAGTTTATTACAAGATTTAAAAACCTAAACCTAGAATGCCGCCGGCAGCGGGGCAGAGCCCAAACTACCAATGGTTAGGACTGTAGAGTGAGGATCCTCCTGGCAATACGTGCCGTGTCATGGAGTACTACCTTCCTAAATAGTTATTATTATTATATTTAAGTAACGTCTGTGTTTCCTGACAACTAAAACCTGGGAGTCTTTAAATCGAGAGTGAACAGGTATCTTCTAGGTAAGCGTGTCTTAGACCATATCATCGCTTACCATCAGATGAGATAGTAGTCAAACGCAAGCCTATAACCAGGTAAAAAAAAAGTAAGTAGTTGGAGCGAGTGTAGCTCAGCGAGAATTCATGCGACTTTCGATCCGACACGCCGGAGTTTAAATCTCACTAGGCCAATGACTTTCTTATGTTATGTGCGAATTTAACACTCGCTCTAAAAACGGTAAAGGAAAATATCGTGAGAACCGACCGGAATCACAAAAATCAGGAACATGTGACCTTTACCAATACTGATACTACCAATAATAATACTAATGGATTATGGCTCATACTCTTTCTTCGAGAGAAGGTTATCATGTCCCACCAGTGTGGTATATCTTTGATACATTTTTAACACTCTGGACGACCCTGGTGGCATACAATGATGCAGGACAATGCAAGAGCATAAAGTGCATATCAACAGATTGTAGTAGGCTATATATTTTCATTGCGTTTCAGTTTTGCCTATATTATTTTGTGCTACTGTCAATGCTACTACGAAAAATCGTCATTATTTTCAAACGGTATTTGGGAGCTTTGCTAAGTTAGTATTGGTCGATATTTGCATCTATTTCCCAGAAACACAAACCATTCAATATAGAATAACAATAGAATAACAGTCAACACACATAAATATCTAATCTAATTGCATGAAGATAGGGATAACAAACATATCTATGTTATTTTCTATATCACTGTAATAAGTGTTATTTTAGTGAGTTAGTAAGACAAACAAATTTGCAAGTGCCGTCATGCTGAGGCATTCCGATATTGCATACCTACTAGTCTATGGTTCAGTGTCATTACTAAACATTTCATTAACGATGTCCTATCTGTACTACCAATTGTTTAGCGTCACTTATTAGTCAAATCGGCCGGAGAAATCTCGGGCTTCTCCAACATCTCAAACTGCAATATAAATATTTTTTTTAAATTTTGAGCAGCTGAATCAGATCAGAACATGGACTTTCAAACATCCCACGTAGCCTCGCTGGACATTTCCTTCCGTTTTCCTTGACTTTTGAGACGTATGTTTTTTTTGAGACGTACGTTTTTATATTTATGTCTGCCTGAAGGTTCTCAATTCGCAAATTTCTGTCAGGTGGCAGATCTACCAATTATAATGTCACTCAGACACATGCGTGACAAATGGTCTAGGGTTCCGCGCGCCACACTAGGACAAGAAGATATTCCTCGTTTTTACTATGCCTCTTACTTACATACATTTCTAATGTTAAAAATAGCAGAGTTTTACCTACCATTAAAACTCTTATTATGTCCGGAGCCTTATTCGAGGCCTTTAAACAATATTTGAGAAGCAGTCCTTCCGTTTCCGGCCGTGTAATAGTAGTTGTAGTTCCTTTTCCGGGCGGTAGAGGGGGTATTTCCCCACTTTGTTCACCAGGTGGCGCGCACGAGTCGCTCTCGTCATTGAGGTCTCAAATATATACCTAACTTATTTTTAAGCTAAAATTAAGATTACAAACACCAGGCAGAACTTACCGTAAGGCCTCGAATAAGGCTCCGGACATAATAAGAGTTTTAATGGTAGGTAAAACTCTGCTATTATGTCCTATCGCCGTTATTCGAGGCCTTTAAACAATATTTGAGATAATGTTTGTTTTCGCCTGGTGAACAAGACGCCAATGTGATTACTAGTGATTACACATTTAAATTTTTTTTTTTTTTTTCATCTTGAGCATATAATGATGTTACTTAATTCTTAGTTATATTTGTTCTTTGTCATAAACACATTAATGAGTAAATTTACAGTTTTGGTCTATCGTATGGGTTCAAACAGAGCATCTAATGAGTTTTTAACTTCTAAGTAAACAATAAATAATAGTTTACAATAAAACGTTTATCTATCCATCTATTTATATTGTTACTGAAGACTGGCATCACACTTTTCGGGGCTTTCCTGACGCCAGCCTCTTCCGTAAAAAGGTTTTACCCAACTTACCGGTTCTAGAACCTAGTCATTGCTTACAACTCAGTGGCGTAGCTACCGGAGGGCTAGACGGGGCAGTTCCCGGGGACCCCAAGCTCAAAAGGCCCCTCGGACTCTGACCAGTGCTCTGACTTACAAACAATAAATTGAACTAGTGAAATTTTTTCCCATGGTCGGAATATAAATAAACCAGAGAACGCGACGAATGCGGAACAAACGATATTAAATAGTTTAGTTGGGGCCCTATTTTGCCCCAGGGCCTTTGGTTACCTAGCTTAGCTACGCCACTGTTACAACTGTTCTATTTCGCGGGCAATAATGAACGAATTACAGACATCAGCTTTAGTACGCCTATTGTTGTCACATATAGGAACTTTTGAACTCACTTTACAGGACGAGGATAACGGTTTTCCACATAAAAAAGTTTCCATTTCGATTGTATGCATGCATAGTTCTTATTGATCCGTATGTAGGCCAATCTATGAAATTACCATCCGAAATACATAAAAGGACATATGACATCCACTGACCATTTCAGTTCGTGTACTTACGACCTGAACTAGTGATAGAAAGTGATTTCTCACTCATAGTTGATCTTATCTTACATAATATCCAAGATGTTAAAGTATTAGCAGGTATTGAAACTATTTTTTTTTTTTTTTTTTTTTCCCACAAAATTCACGTTATTTTCTTTACTTACTGCATAAAGCTGAAAACCAAGGATTCGGAACGTTCTGTGGCCTTGAATGCCAAATGATGGAGAAATCTATGCGATTATTAAAAACATGCCTTCCGCCCCATTTAGATGCAAGACAACTTTCGGCATCAGATTTAGTGACGGAAAGATCCAAACTCCTCCAAACTTTAATTCCCATGTATCATTTTGACTAATTAGACTAGCATTTTGGTACGACGTCGGCTCACGCTAACGCAAAAAGATCCATCTCCAGAACACCTCGTTTGTCGAGAACTATATCCATCAACCGCGGAAGCAGGTTCGGCCACGCGGGAAGTATTGACTTTAAGGAGATCCGATTGGTTATACTGTTGTAACTGCCCGGAATATGAATTTCGAATATTTAATAAGCCAAATGATTTAGCTCTTTTGATCGACTCCCCCTCAAATATCAGATAACTTACGACAAATCTGCTGTGACACTGCATCACACTGTAACAAAATTGACGAGAAAAGGATTGCATCAAACAACGAGTTCTTCCGCGGCCTCCCGTCCTGCGTCAGCTGCCTCTGTTTTGAGAGAGTCTGATACCGATGAAAAGTGTAGTCGACACGATTTGTTGATACATAACATCCACCACTCGAGTCAGGCTATACATTACAAACAACAAAAGTTGAACCGTCGCTGTGGTACAGCCAGCCGGGCGACGTAAACCTTAGACTCCTTACTATACTCTGAACATCTCGCAACGTTACCTTTTGGTCTGATTCATTAACTTATTGCATCGTATTGGTATTAAAATAAAAATAAATAAAATAAAAATTGTTTATTTCAGATAATACACATCCATAGTTATAAATTACAATAAAATATTAAAATTAAAACTTAAAATCAAAAATTATAAATCAAAATCAAAATCACAATTTAAAATCAATAATTAAAAATCAAATTAAAATTATAAATCAAATTAAATTAAAAGGTTTGAAAATAAGTAAAAAATAATTATCATTACACAAATATAGGTAAACCCCGCCGAACTAGACACTTCCAGAGCGGCGAGGTGAACCTATCTGCTACCGTCTTTAGGATGCTATTGGTACTGCCCCGAATTCTGTGGATCAGGGATGCAGTTTTCTTGCGGATGATGGCGTGATAGCCATCAGTGCGAAATTGCGCAAACATCCCTGATGCACTACAGAAACGGGGCAGCCCCAACATCATCCTAAAGATGTTATTGTATTGGACGCGTAGGGTGTCTAGCGACCTCTTGGTGTGACTGACCCACAGACTTCCCGTGTAAAAGCTTTGACAGTACGCTTTAAAAAGCGTCACTTTGACTTCTTTATTACAACGGGAAAATCTGCGGGTCAGCATGTTACCTCTGACCGCCAGAGCCCTACGCTCCCTCTCAATGTCTACATCGTCCCTAAGGTCGTCGGTAATGTAATGCCCCAGATATTTAAATTTCGTAACTCGGTTAATGTTCAAGCCATTTAGGGTAAAGTTGTGTAATATATCGGGGCATTTACCGGCGGCCTTAAAGACCATGTATTCACTTTTCTTAACATTGTATAAGAGGCCATGCGCCCCTACATAGGCCTCACACACTTTTAATAACTCCCTGAGACCCCCCACCGTCGGGCTCAGCAGCACCATATCGTCAGCGTAGCTTATATTATTAATGCTTACACCATCTATACGACAACCAACGCGCATGCTGCTCAGCCCGACGATGAGGTCGTTTACATATAAGTTAAAGAGCTTGGGAGACGTCAACCCCCCCTGCCTCACCCCGCTCTCCAACCTATATGCTTCAGAGAGAGTATTAGCCCACCTTACAAAATTGGTTTGGTGAGCATACCAATATTTAAAAACATTTAACACTTCCACCGGTAAACCCCTGTCTCTCAACTTACTCCAGAGCACATCATATGACACAAGGTCAAATGCTTTGGAGAGGTCGAGGAAACAGGCGTACACCGGTGTCCTGCGATCAGTATAATATTGAACAGTATGCTTGAGACTAACAATTGCGCTTTCAGTCGAAAGTCCGGGCCGAAACCCGAACTGAGCGTCATGTAGATCTAAATATTTTTCTAAATTGTATTGTTTAGCTGTAAGGATTAAGGATGTTATATAATGTGATAAAAATAAATTAATAAATTTCAGAATCTTTTACAATATTTTATCAAAGCCCAGCAGTGTTTGCGATATGGAGTTACAGTCCATACATCTTCACAAACTTTTGCATCTTTATTATAGGACTAGGTAGGATCCGTTCATCCTGATTCTTGTCAGAAAGTTGTCCTGTGGAAAAAATCAAACAATCATCTCAGATAAACAACAATTCGATTTTCCTGCTCTCTGAGTATTATCCTCCACTCAATTTAAAATAGGCGCGGAAGCTTTTGGATCATAATCTGAAATAAAGTTATATTATTCAGAATTTTATTACACAGCCAAATATATTTGAGGCTTTTTACACAAAAATACTATATAAAAACTGATTAATAATAAAAAAAAAAATATTATTATTTGGGAGCTGATGTAAGGCCAAATGGTCAACAGGTCATCTGTAGTAGTTGACTTCAAGAAACAACGATGAGATTGCCTGTATGAGATCAATTTTTTATTATAATCCAATCGTTTGGTTGTAAACAGATTGGAATCCGATGAACTGAATTCAGTATTAATTTGGTTACTTTTAGTTATTGCAGTATTTAATTGATATTTAGTCAATAATTTTAAATTAAATATGAGGCCTGAAGCCGTCGTATTATTATGTCACACTTTCTCATGAGTAAGTATACACCCGGTCTTTTGGATGGCTTACGTAGGGTCATGTGTCCAACACGTAGACACCCCTAGGCCATTTAATTTAAATATGTTATCACTTATTTATTAGTACAATATTTACGAAAAAGTAGGAATTCTATAAAACTAGGTGTTTCGGGGATGTACAACTCGAAATGTATGCCCAAATATTATGAAATGAGCCATCTCGGAAGATGTAATAGTTTGATAGTTGGTACTGATCGACCGAGGCGAGACCAGCGGTGACCTCTCACCTCGAAACCCATGTGAAGAATCAATATTCCATAGCTTCTTCCCCTGCGTATTGATCTAACTAAATGAACTTTGTCGAATGAATCTTTTAGCATTAGTCGGGTTTCTTTAACGTGAGGTAAATGACTGCTCTAAATTTAGGTCGAAGGATACGCTAATTATACTAGCCTGAGCTAGAAATTCGTAATGACCCTCATTCGCACCCTTTAAGAAGGCGGATATCTTACGTTACTACACACAAACGGTGGCGTGGAGTAACCAGCTTGGTTGTAGCCACTAGGTATAGATAAAAATATTAGATTGCTAAACACAAACAGTGCCGTGGAGCGACCAGCTTGGTTGTAGCCACTAGGTATAGGTAAAAATATTAAATTGCTAAACACAAACGGTGCCGTGGAGCGACCAGCTTGGTTGTAGCCACTAGGTATAGGTAAAAATATTAGGTTATTAAACACAAACGGTGCTGTGGAGCGACCAGCTTGGTTGTAGCCAGTAGGTATAGGTAAAAAATATTATGTTGCTAAAGACAAACGGTGCCGTGGAGCGACCGTCTTAATGTAGTTGTTAGGTCCAGGTTGCGCAGCCTGGGACCCATAAAAAGCACTCTCTTCTCTTGCGCAGAGAAGGAGGATTTTTGAGTTACAAAGACATTTCCAAATCATTTTCAAATATATTCATAAGATGGTGAATATTTCTAAACTACTATTGAGAAATGGATCTTTACCCAAGCTCTAAATGAATATACTCCTTCTTGTTCAACAATATTGGCCCTCGAATTAATTGCAAACAAACAAAAGGTCTTGTGTCTATTGTAAAAGGGCTCTTTATTTAAAGCATTAGGCAACAACTATAGATAGGTTTGTATAGTTACAGCATAGGTGATTGCACCCAAAAATACATAAATATATTATTTTGGCTTTTTCGGCCTGTTAATTACGTCATTCACCTCCAGTTCAGTAAACCCCGACCGTTAAATTTTTTGCTTTTACCTAACTAACACTGCCATAAAAGAGGATATAACTACTACGTTTAACTACAATCTTCGGATTTAAAATGTTGTAATAAATTTAATTATTGCAAATACTCTTATGAAGCTTTGTAACAGTTGGCTCTTTTAAGGTTGCTAAATCGAAATTTAACGCACCTGAGGGCCGATTTTGCGGGCACCTCACTAAGCATTTGTTCATTCAGTGTGTCTACGTTCGTATCCATATTTGAGTGGATAGCCACTATAACTATGACAAAAAACAAAAATGTTATGTCACTTACTTGTTTAGTGAGGCGTTCCAAAGCCTCACTCTCTTTAGGAAGTTCCTCACTGTTCCGTCTGCTTTGCTCATTGTACTCACTTCCCGTGTTAGTTTTTATCCCGCTAGCTACGACTCTTTTCACCAGACGACGAAAAAGAGAAAGCCTCGCGGTCCCTTACCACATGTATAAGATATTGTTAAAAATAAATTGTTCATTTTGATCCCGCTAGCCACGTCTCTTTTCACGAGACGATGAAGAAGAGAAAGCCACGCGGTCTCATCACTATTTTAAAGGCATTGTTAGAAATCACCTGAAACTTAATTAATATTTAAAAAATAATAATAATCGAAACTACAACTTAATAACTTATTCAATTATTTCAGAAAACTATTTTAAATTTAATTCTTTTTATTTTATCGAACGCTAGCAGCGTTACGTCTTCACGGCACGAAAACTTAGACGCCAATGACGAGAGCGACTCGTGCGCGCCACCTGGTGAACAAAGTGGGGAAATACCCCCTCTACCGCCCGGAAAAGGAACTACAACTACTATTACACGGCCGGAAACGGAAGGACTGCTTCTCAAATATTGTTTAAAGGCCTCGAATAACGGCGATAGGACATAATAAATTTAAAATAAAACAATTAATTCAGACATACCTACAATGCCTTATAAAAATTGAATTGACTGATGTATAAATTAATTTGATATAAATGAAATTAAATAACTTTACATTTTAAATTTAAATAATTATAAAAATGCATACATTTTTCTAACTAACATTTGCATTGTTAGGTACTTAGTACTTACCCACTAGACACCGGGGTTGTCTGTGTGACCTTTGTCAAAGGCCTCCTCCAATTCCTTCCACCCATTTCTGCCCATTGCTATTCTTGTCCATAGCCTCCCTAACCTCTTGCATCAATGTCGTCTCTCCATCTTTTACTCTGTCTTCCTGCTTGCTTCTTCTACTTCTTAAACTTGGTTGCCATACTGTGAGCTTTCTGCTCCACTTATCCTTGCCTATGGTATGTTTTTTCATATAATTAGTGGCAAATAAGTTAATATTAAACGGCTTGCCAGATGGAAGGCAGTCATCGTCACCCTATCATCTGCAAGATGCCCATGTGCTACCGACCCTGTAAGGAGTTCTTACAGGGTAAGGAGATGGAAGTAAGAGAGTAAAGGGTAGGCCTCCTGCATCAGTGCTGAAACACGCAAGTACATCGACATTTATCACGGACACATGGAGAGTAGCAACGCGTTGCAGATCAGAGGTATCTCAGGAACGGGAACGCTACTAAAATAAAGCTGGAGTAGAGTAGTGTTGAAACCTTTTTCTTTAAAATGGCGTGTATGAGCAATGTGATGAGCAAATCGTTCGCCTGATGATAAGCGCCACGCTTGCTCATAACAATAAGAAGTTTAAAAGGTTTGTGTGACTTTTAAACATTTTCCTTAAGGAAATTATTTGTCCATTAATTATTATACTCGGATATTAATCAAGTATGTAGGTATTAACAAAAATACATCACTAAGGAAAATGATATTTATCTACAAATGCATAATACCTAAACTACTTATTTATTAATTCCAATAAATATTCATTACTACTGTGGTCAAAGAAACGAACTATTTGATTGTTTCCAGTAGTGTGACGTCTGACCTTTCAAGGAACCCGCCTGGAGTGTTTCCTTAACAACTTTTTGCAAAGATATTGTCGCAAAAACTTCTTCCTTTATCTAGAGCTCATAATTTTCTGCGTTCATTATTCGCATGTGACCGGAAATACCTAATAATACATAATATAACTAATAATAATATACATTACTTATTATGTACTAACAATCTGATGTTTTTTTGACGATATGAGCTTAACTTTGACCTCGGCCATTGTCAACTTAACTGTTAATAAAAAAAATACATTGTCGCGGTTTAAAGGTGGTCATTATACCTACAGTCATTTTGGTACCTTGTCATAATGATCAGTTTTACATTTGCTTATTTCAAACACCTTTTCAGTGAAATATTTATTGCGACATGGCACTAAAGTGTACACAAGTAAACATATTACTGACGCTGATTGTATGTGTATGCACGCAGACATCGATTTTGTGTAATTAGGGGGTCGTTAGTGGGGTCATTTATTATTATACATATAAAGACAATAACAAATCGCCATCGATGTGACGTGACATTCACGAGTATGACAATAAGTAGATGACAATTGACTAGTCAAAGCTCATACTCGTGAACGGATTTGGTTTGTGGGAACACCCAGTTTTGATCTTAATTTTATTAAATAATTACTTTTCACCTTAAATCAATTATAATAATTTATTATTATTTAATTTCTCTAATTATTCTATTGACAGTGGAATAGTGGTTCGGTAAGTCAGCTCTTATCTCATACCCCTCGGAGGTTGCGGGTTCGATTCCTGCTACGGGACAAATGATTGTGAACAGGTGTTGTAAGAGCATGGTTCACGTTGTTCCTGGTTCTCTAGATTTAGGGAATTCTAGTTAAAGGCCAGGATCTACGTATGTAATCGGCATCTCACACTAGGTGGCAGGTCTCTCGTATGCGACCCTCTGGGTTCATACCATGGCTTTGCCAATTTTTCTGCCGCCAAGATGTAGTGCGCATTACTGAGTTCCAGCACAGAATACTAAGGGACAGAAGCATCACTCCGCAAAGAAATTTAAACAAATAGCGACTCTTGCTATGTCGCAATAAAATTCAATTCAGCTGGCGTAGCGCTGCATACCTACCAGTCATATTAACCTACAGAGCCCCTCTCTTTCTATCGCATAGCTTTTATCTCTAATGACGCGTACCTACAGTGTGGAGTGCGCTAGGCATGAAGGCATTGTAGCCAGCGAAATTACTGGGCATATGAGGTTGATGTTTGTATGATTATAAAAGTTCTGGGTGGCACTGCAATAGTTATGGGCAATCGTGCCTACATTTTTAGGGTTCCGTACCTCAAAAGGAAAAAACGGAACCCTTATAGGATCACTTTGTTGTCTGTCTGTCTGTCTGTGCGTCTGTCTGTCAAGACCCTTTATCTCGGGAACGCGTGGAGGTAACAGGTCTACAGTCCTTTAAAACTGTGTAAAACCAAACTTCTAAATTACCGTAAAAAAGATACGGCTATACGGATATAAACGTATGCCGCAAAAAACGTATGAAAGAAAAATATGAAAAGAAAGAAGTAGTAAAAGTAGTGCGTATGGTTTATTACATTTTTGTATGTATGTTAGTCTGCAAGGTGTGTATAATTTTACTTTAATATTGCCTGAAATAAAGAGTTTAATAATAATATTTCGACTCTCTCAAGGCAATCAAAATTTATAGGTTACTTTCCGTTGGCCTAGAACTATGAAATTTGGCAAGTAATATCGTCTTATATCTTCTTATCGTCAATTACAGGGAAAAATTAGAAAACTATACTTTTGTAATTAAATCACAAAAAATGTAGTCTACTTTATTTAAAGTTCATAATCAATCATCGAGATTAAAATACTGACACTCGATTCCTGAACTATTTTTAACATGTACCTACAAATTTGTACGGAACCCTCGGTGAGCGAGTCAGACTCGCACTTGTCCGGTTTATTTTACCACGCATCACAATAGGCATCATACTTATAATATTTTATATACGTACCTACCTACTTAAGTAATACGTAGTTTTGTATTTACCTCGAAATAAGCATTTAAACTGTTTGACCCGAATTTTCTCAGAAGTTGTTATCATTTAACGAAGTACATCATGTAACTACAAAAGTTTCTTGTTATTCTAATGTAAGTAGTGAACAGTTTCTCACGTGACTAGGTAAAAGTGTTTTAACCGACTTCAAAAGGAGGAGGTTCTCAATTCAACGGTATGTTTTTTTTTATGTTTGTTACGCGATGACTCCAATTATGAATTGATTTTGATGATTCTTTTTTGTTTGGTAGGTGATACTTCAGAGGTGGTCCCATATATTTTTTATCGAAATTGATTAAATTAAATTAAAAAAAATATATTAGTTTAGTCTTGAAGTCGGTTTTTGTTTTTTCTAAAAATTAATTTGTGACTTAGTTTCACCATTTGTACAATCGTGACTCGAGTGATGAGATCTTCCACTAAGCATTAGTTTCAGGGTTCTGTTGAGTGCCATTATAATTCATTGAGAGAACTTGACATACAGTCGTCATACCTTGAATTTAAGGACATTTCTATTTTATATATTTAGATAAGTGTTCGGGTTCAAGATGGGTCAATGCCAAACTGAGAACAATACCTTAACATTGCCTTTTCTTTACGAGAAATGCACGGAATACGTCAGTCGAAGTCCGTCGAAAGATCTGTGAGACACACATTATAATATTTTGTACGTATCATAATATATTCTTTGGAAAAACCATGAGCGCACATACAAATTTATCCACAGCTCTCAGTTCAGGCACGTAGACGTAGTCACACCAGTAGAAAAAAACGCCAAGTTTTTTTTTTATGTAACTGAATGTCGAGACGAGCTGGTCGTTTGCCTGATGGTAAGCAATACGCCAGCCCATAACAATAATAGCACCACCCAGATGATTGTTTTGCAAAATCCTGCGCGGCGCTGCACTGCGCTCAACTGCGGACAATTCGCTGTTGAGTCTCTTAATGCCCAGTAATTTCGATGGCTACAATGCCCTTCAAACCGGAACACAGTAATGCTTGCGCACTACTGCTTGGCGGCTAAGTGCGAGTTGGACTCGCGCACGAAGGGTTCCGTACCAATGTCTATAAAAACGGCAAAATAATCACGTTTGTTGTATAGGAGCTCCCTTAAATATTTATTTTATTCGGTTTTTTAGTATTTGTTGTTATAGCGGCAACAGACATAGATCGTCTGTGAAAATTTCAACTATCTAACTATCACGGTTCATGAGATACAGCCTGGTGACAGACGGACAGACAGACAGGCAGACAGACAGACGGACGGACGGACAGCGGAGTTTTAGTAATAGCGTCCGTTTTACCCTTTGGGTACGGGACCCTAAAATGGTGTTGCTACGAGTCTGTAGCATTATTATTTGTCGATTCTTATGTTGTTGCTAAGCTACTCATACAGTACGCATTGAGTACCATTTCGAATTCCATCCAACCAGATATCTACGCAAGTATATAATAATATATACCTATGGAATAACCTTTGATTTATGATATAAGCTAAAATGTTGGCAAAATCATTTCAATCAAGCTTAATTTTGTTTGCATTTTCAGTGACTAGGCTACGTTTGGAAATTATTTTATCTAAACGTAGCCTAGTCATTTACTTTTTTAGCGCTAAATACGATACTATTTTAGATTCTATTACACATTTTGCTTGGTCACAGAACTTTTCACAGCTAATGGGCATCACTTACCATCCCTCATTAAAACGACTTCGTTCCATAAATGAAAATAATTTTGAACATACAACAACTTTAATAACAAAATCTAATTCTACTATCACTAAGGCAAAGCCAGCTGGCTCACCGGAACCTTGTCAAACAGTTTCTTAATCTCGGCGATGATCTTGGACACGATGGCGTCTACAATGGGTGGAGCTACTTCTTGGAAGATGTCTTTCCAGTTCTTGTTAGCGAATTCATGTACCGTCTCCGCTGAAAATTGGAGTTCATTATAGTTAGTAAAGAAATAGTTTTACGTGTGGTCGCCAGGTTGTTCTGGCTGTAGAATGCGATATAGAGGCGTGTCTCACGCATCTCCAGGCAGTACTTGCAGGGCTGAGATAGAAATACCAATTACAAAATAATAAAATGACCGATTGTCCAAACTTTCACAACAAACGTCCAAAATTGTGTTGCAAACCACCTGTCAAAGAGTATTTATAGTAGAACTAGTTGGACTAACCTAAAATGTCAATTACTCGCATTGCATCGACGTGTTTTGGAAAATTTTCAGGATTACTTCGAAGTGTCTCCTAGGAAACGTGATGTCATTTGTGGCATCATTTCGTACGTCAAGTTTTTCTGATGGTGGAATAGAGGTGGATCAACCGGCCATGAGGAGCTATGCTCGGTATTATTCTGAGGGATCGTATCCGGAAGAAAGTTATTCGCCAGAGAGCTAAACTGATACCGATATCGCTCAGAAGATTATCAAGCTGAAGTAGCAGTGGACTGCTCATATTTGTCGCAGATCCGGTAACCGTTGGGGTAGACGACTTTAAGAGTGGAGACCGCGAATCGGCAAACGTAGTGTAGACATCCTGCGCCTAGATGGAGCGGCGATATATTCAGGGTAGCTGACAGCGACTGGAGAAAGATAGCCGAAGAACAGGCTCAGTGCCGTATTTGTGAAAGACCTATGGCCAGCAGTGGACTGATGTAATGTGTTAGGTTCTTGATGTTTAAAGTTCAAAAGTTCTTTATTAAATTTTGGTCAATTATTATAATAACTCTACCACAGAATCGGATAAAGAACCACTACCCAGAAGATACGGCGAGAAACTGAAGACATTTTTTTTTACTTTTGTTTTTATATGTTTGATTTTGCCAATATTATGTTTATATGTGCCAGTTGGCTACTTGGCAGAAGTGAAATGTTCCATGCATTTTTGTTTTCTATGCTGATTCGATGATGATAACTCACCCAGCTGTTTGTTCCCATTGAAGAGGTTCTCGAAGTTGAACTGCACACTAGTCTTGACGTCGGCGGAGTGCCGCCAGTTCTTCAAGTCCCAGTACTTGAGCCCGCCGGCGGAGCGCATGCTCACGTCATACACAAGTTTCACTACGATGTCACCTGGAATGGTGATAGATTTCATGATTAGTTGGTTTGTTTCAACGTTTCAACTATAGAATTAAGAGAACAGATAAGCTATCTGATGGAACTGAGAACAGGCTAGTGGGAAAACGTGGCAAATATTTATTGATAATGAGAACAAAGCCGGTAGTACCAGGGAAAAAATCGTTGGCTACCACATAACATGTCTGGGAAATCTAACAATAGTTTTTCAAGGGTATCTTTTGTGGAATCAACAAGAGCATTATCGTGCCATCAAGCCATCTTCAGACTTAAGCGTATTTACTCGTCATGAGTTGATGTTAGTTTGTACCAGGTACCATGTAGTATCATGTGAAAAAAGTAAAGTATTATGTACCTGGCACGAATGTAAGAAGCAGG
The DNA here is from genome assembly GCA_951640565.1 of Petrophora chlorosata. Lineage (NCBI taxonomy): Eukaryota > Metazoa > Arthropoda > Insecta > Lepidoptera > Geometridae > Petrophora > Petrophora chlorosata. Next base: position 815,261 of record OX621199.1, on the reverse strand, counting down.
GGTAGAGTTTATAGGAGTAGCTGTTTCACTCACGGATCTTGATCTTATATTTGCCGCTGCCTTCAATGGGCAGGATGAGAAGCTTTCCGCCAAGCTTGTAGTCTCCTGACATGATGACGGAACAGCGCAGGTCCAGGAACGTCTTCGTTTCTGTACGTCTGAAATAGCAACAAACTCTAGTGATTAAACAGCTCCAGTCTATTTTGTACAAATGAAAAGAGAACAGAAGAAAGAGGAAGATAGAGATCCGTGGGCGATGAACCATCATCATCCAACCAAAATGGACGAGCATCATAAATGAATCGTTTTCATTTCGCAATGAAAAATCCTGCGCAGCCTAGCACTGCACTCATCACCTGGAGACAATAGCTCTCAAAGTCTGATAATACCAAGTAATTTATCTTAAAACGTGTGCCCTTGGTGGTTAAATTACTAGCAAAGGTATTTTGAGAGCGAGTGTGGCTCAGCGGTACCAATTGCAACTTACGATCTAACGCACCTGAGTTCGAATCCCGCTGGCCCCGCACCACTGACTTTCTTAAGTTATGTGCGGATTTAACACTCGCTTTAAATACGGTGAAGGAAAACATCGCGAGGAAACCGGTGGAATCGAAGTGATCACTAAAATCACAATGACATGTGACATCCGCCAACTGGGCCAGCGTGGTAGATTATGACCCATACTCCCTCTATGAGAGAAAGCTCGTGTCCCAGAAGTGGGAACGTGTTGGGCTGGAGATGATGAGTCGTATTTTAACGCCATACACAGACGAGGCCTACTGACTTTTATGCAGGTTTGCTGATACTCAAACAATGGTTTCGCCAAAAATGAGTATATAAAAATGAGTGTTAATAGTGTCATAGTATAATATGAATACTCATATTAACAATATCATTCTCCTATAACAATACGCATAGGTGTATCATTGCGCATACAATACACGCACATGAGAACATAACTATAATTATGTTGATGGATGTTACATTATCTCATTTGATCTTCAACTTGTGACACTTAAATCACCTCTGAATATAACATACACTTATCTATCCATGTATTCATATATATTTGTGTATATAAAAGACGCTGAAGAAGTTCAGTTTTGTTAGTTATTTCTAAGACGAACGTCGTTTGGTTTATTTGTTATATTGTATATAACAAATAAACCAAACGACATTATATTGTATATATACAGTACCTACGGGAGGTACTGTTTCCATCATCAGTCCATGCTCCCACTGCTGGGATACGAGCCTTCTCTCGCAGAGAGGATGTAGGCTATATTCCACCTCGCTGGACGAGAGCAGGTTGATACTAGATGTAACGTGTTCTTCATTTTTTTGTCTGTCGGTGTGCTCACGACATCTAGGTATGTTCCTCCAGAAATGTTGGATACCTAAACCGTGTCGAGACATTTTCAAAAGATAGTCACACACTTTCGAACACGGTAGAGTCGAATAATAACAATAATAATATCATAGACCGGCTCTCACCCATTAAAAATTCACCTCAATAGCCCAATCATAAGTTATTTCCATATCTCCAATAATAGTCCTCGCACTTATCGGGGGCTGTCTTTGATTGCATCTTCTAAATGATGCACTTAGAGACAGTTCCCGATAAGTGTTGCCCATTACATATCTGAATTAAATGCTCTAAGAGGCCTCTACGTGTTGGACTCATGTCCCCGCGCAAGCTTTACAAATGACTATTATTTATTTCTCTCACATAGGTATTTTCTTATAGGTACCTAAGGATTTAAGACTAAATCTAAGACTTACTACCTAACGTTGTGAGAGACTGGTGCCTGAGGTAGGTTCTATAGAATCTGTATTACAGGTCACCAGTGCCCTCCCGCGGTAAGATATTACGCCGTAATTTCTCTACCTCGGTCCTATATGACTAACTATAATGATACAGCTTTGTTTATTGATTAAGTTAAATAAGAACTATGTACTTACTTCAGTTCCTCCACGATGCAGTTCTTCAGCCCTTTCACAACGGTATTCCTGAAGTCCATGTCCAGCCCCGCCTGGCTGGTGGTGACGCGGTCCACTGGCATCGGATCCAGGGTGCTGATGCCGAGGGAAGGCACTCCAGCTGCGATGATGGGGACGGCCTTCTGGGCAGAAGACTTTAGGCAGGCGGTGTCGGAGGCACGGCATGGTGTGATGAAGGGCGCTGGAAGTTAAGAGTTTCAAGCTAAGACAAGTGGCTCGATAGTTTTTATTAGGCGGCATTCGTCCAGACTTTCGGATTCGGTCTTAAACCTATGAGCAATTGAAACAAGATACAGCCATATACGATTCCGAGAATAGCGTGTCTGTCATGTTTTTTTTATTTTTGAGGTCCCTACAAAATTCATCCGTACGTTGTAGAGTACTTAATAAGTAACTAGCTGCGTCCCACAGTTTCTCCCGAGGAGTCCCGGGATAAATAATGTATGTGTTAATCCAGGGTATAAGCTATCTCCATTCTGAATATCACTCAAATCCGTCCCGCTTTGCTAGTTATTCTGCCGTCAAGCAATAGTGCGCAAGAATTACTGTGTTCTAGTTTGAAGGGCATTATAGCCAGCGAAATTACTGAGATATCTGATGTCTTGGGAGAAGAGCGCAATGCAGTGCTACGCAGTACTTCTTATGGTATTAAAAGTTCTGGGTGACACTGCAATTGATATAGGCAGGCATGGCGAACAACCAGCAGGGGGAAGAAGTCAAGGGCCTTCTCTCATAGAGAGAGAGAATGGGCCATAATCCACCACGCTGGCCCAGTGCGGGTTGGTGGATGTTACATGTCCTTGACTTTTTGTGAAAAATTCTTGGACATGCTGAGGAAACCCTCACGATGTTTTCCTTCACCGTTTTTAGAGCGAGTGTTAAATCCGCACATAACTTAAGAAAGTCAGTGGTGCGGGGCCAGCGGGATTCGAACTCGGGTGCGTCGGATCGAAAGTCGCACGAGCTCCCACTGAGCCACACTCGCTCTAGAGCATGAATATCAGAAAACCAGTACCTAAATTCATATTTACCAGTTAACTCCTAAGTATAGGAAGTAAGAATTATGACCTAATAACTAGGTCCTAATTGATCTAAAGGTACTCACTTATGCCGAGCACGTTCTGCAAGATGACTTCCATCAACACAAGTGTGTGCGTCGCTAAGAGAGTAAATAATGCATCCTCAAGCAAACAATAAATGCTGATTGCTATTATTATGAGTGACGTGGTCGGAGAATGTGTAAACTACGGAAGAGACCTTGTAACACTTGTCATTTTTGATGTGACACTGGATTTGCGCTGAATTGATTACCTTAGATAATATGAAATCTGAAGGGTTTACCTTTAAATAAATATATTATGTTTAAATTGACAAAACGGGTGGTACAACGGAACGAACGGAATGAGCGAGGGAAATAAATAAGCATACATCGATGAAGGAAGTTGTCATATTCCAACATGCTTTAACACAGCAGGCGTGCAAATGACAAAGAAAAATATTTAAATATAATAGTAAAACATGCAATATCCGGCTTAGTGTTACCTTTTATAAAAGGGTCTTACTTTAGGTGCGTCAGAGCTGCGAATTTTAATCAAATAGGTACAACATGCTAATTTCGTAATAAACTTAAACAATAACAAATTTACAATTATCATAATTGCATTTCAAAGGTAATGAACCCGGAATACCTAGGTAGTCTAGGTTACCTACTGCTTCACTGCAAATAAAAATATTTAGGTACTTATGCAGTGAAAAAAGAAACCCTTGTCTACAGTAAGTAGGTACCTAAGAACCAACTTTATTTACTAGTTATAGGTTACCTACTTGCTGTAGATAAAGGAGTTGCTGTAGATAGGTTTTATTTTAACTTTTATTAGGAATTAACTTCTTATATTGAGTGTTATTACATCTATACTAGGCATTACAAAAATGTAACCGAGCGAATTCTGTACATTGAAGATATTTTTGAAAAACCAACTGGGTTCAATAATTTAGATTAGATTAGATAACTCTTTATTGTTTCACCACCAGAAAACATAATAACAAAAAGTACAATAACAAACTTAAAAACTAAAGTGTTACAATGGGCGGTCTTATCGCTCAAAGCGATCTCTTCCAGACAACCTTTGGATGGAGAGGACTTAAAGAAACTGTAAGAGACGGGGGTGTCAACATAAATGACATAATAAACAAATGTATGTACAAAGAGTACAAACTATAATAACATATACTATTATCTAATTAATAATTTAGAGGGTGAACTGAACATGAATTCACAGTTTTATAGGATTTTTGTCTGTTTGTTTGTTTGTTTGTTATCTATTCGCAAACTGCTGAACAGATGTTAATGTAGTTTTCAGGATTTGATAGCATTAGTCCCGACTTAGACTAAAGGGTATGCTACATCAAAAGCTAGTTTACTATAATTATATATTTTTTTATTACTATGAACAGCAAAGTAAGCTATTTTATCTCCATCAAATTAAAACTCAGCTAGTCAAATTTAAAAATGAGATTTACTCAAGCTCACTTTCTTTGTTCTTGAACTGATTCTTGATTTTAGGACATGATACGACTATTTTATGAGACCTAATTTACCAGATCACTTTGAAGTACCATTATTAATATTGTACAACTGAAGTGTCTCGGCTTGTCCAGATCATTTCCGAAAAAACTATCAAGTCATTTTTTGTTAGGGCGAGTATATAGCGAACAAACATCGAACAAAAGACAAAACGTCGGGTTGTCCTACTAAAAACTACGAAGATGAAGGTGTTTTTAAATCTACATGCTCCAATCTTCTATCGCATCGTTACTCATCAACTAGTGAAATGAAAATCTATATGTGTTAAATAAAATATATTTTACCTCTCACATCCTATACATAACTTTTTTGGACCTAAATATGATATTACTGAAAAATGAGGAACAATTTCTTAGTGCTGTCTTCTCTAGCGGGCGTATTTCCGAAGCACTGGTAGAGTCTGTTTTCGCATTTCTTTTCTGGGCCGGGACTTCAATTGAGTATGGGAAAGAAATGAGTAGACATGCTTGCCTTTTCTTTTCAAAAGTCGTGATATTTTATTTTACGATTATTAAAGTATTTTAATTGATTTGTATGATGTGTAGGTGTAGGTAGGTATATGATGATTTAAAGTGCATTGTTTGTGCCAATTTAATAAATATCTTTTGGCTTTAGACTTTTGAACCTGAGTAGTTTAGCACTTTGTTTTAGTGTTTTTTCTGAAAAGTTTTTCACTATTCTAAATTTAAAATTCAAATAAAGACTCACCGGATTCTCCATCCGCATATTTGTAAAGACACACACAAACGAACAAAAAGTGCAGCCTCTTCATATTGAACTGAACAGTTTCAAGAAACTATCTATAAATAAAATCTGTCCGACAATGGCACGGGAGCGCAGATGCGTTTACATTATATACCTCATATTGCTGACCACTTCATTAAAATATGCCAGACGAAACTAAATCTTATATAGACGTGATAACAACACTAATTAAGGCGCAATTAAAGAGGCTCTGATTTTGATGCTGTTAATTGAAGACAATCTTAATTAAATAAAAACAGTTGTTTTAGCGAATTTGCTTTTCTCGAAAGGACGAGAACGATATTTAATCAAATCATCATCGTCGTCTACAGTCTGTCGCAACCTACTGCTGAACATAGGCTTCTCCAACTGCATGCCACTGATCACTATCCCTGGCTGGTCTCATCACCAGCTGCCGCCACCCTGCGCCTACAGGTGACAATTTTAAATTCAAATTAATATATACACTCATCGATCACATACATAGATCTTGGCCCCTAACTAGGATTCCTGTATCTAGGGAACCAGGAACTATAAGGACTATAGTCCCACAATACCCAGGCACGAAACAAATGCTTACACATTTTTTTTCTTCTGTGTACAAAGACGTTGTCCTGTCGCGGGAATCGAACCCGCAACCTCAGTGGTGTATGAGATGAGCCAACCTTCCCAACCACTACAATACAGAGACTGTCAAATATATTAATAATCACGAAGAAGTGAAACGCTGTCTTCAAATTGGCTAAGACGGTGAGAGAATCCACATTTTTTGATGTGTAAGTTTCGGATGTCACTGTTCCGGTTTGAAGGGCACTGTTCGTTATGAGACTTACTGGCGTCGTCGCTGGGTGACGAGTAGGTACAGTGCAGTGCTACAGAATTTTGTACGAAAGACCAGCTCGTTTCATCACTAAGTTGTACAAAAACATTGGTAACACCAAACTGATGTGACGAAGTCGTAGAAAACTAAAAAAATAAAAATAAATAAATTGTAGCCTTATTCTATCCTACAGCTGTCAGTAGGTAGCTAATTGAAAAGTTTTACCTAAGTACCTGTAGTGTTAGTAGTAGTGTAAAACTCTCGACATTTTATGCTGAGCTGAGCCCATTCGGCGCATATATTTATTATTTAAGTTTTATTTTTTTGTGTTGTTTGTCATTTTTGAGTGCCAAATAGGTAAATGTTTTTTTTTCTTTCTCTTTTTTCTTTCTACCTGGTTATTTACGACATGCTATAATTAATTGTAAAGAAAAATGATGTGATATGAAAATAATACTCTAAATCTAAAATAATAATAGCCTTTAGTACCTATTTTAAATTATATTGTGTCTGTTGTAAAGAAAACCTGAACGGAAATCGTAGTCTCGGAAATGATTCAATCAACAGATTTTTACACATTTCAAGATACCATACAAAGTAAGAGAGAGAATAAGAGCTTCCGGTTCGGGTTTTCTTTTCAGGAAGTTGTTTTATATCCTCAGTTCATTGTAAATACGCACACTATATACAATATTTTTTCGCACCTCTTTTTAACCCCTGACGCAAAAAGGAAGGATGTTATAAGTTTGACCACTATGTGTACCTATCTGTCTGTGGCACTGTAGCTCTAAACGGGTGAACCGATTTGGATGCGGTTTCTTTTTATTTCAAATTTGGTTTTCTAGCAGTGGATTTTAGATGTGTTTTATCAAAATCGGTTCAGCCGTTTTTTACTTTTTATAGGTTATTTGTGTCAGGGGTTTTTACATTTTAGTTTACTGATATTTGCTTGTATTGACAAACTATCATAAAGAAAATTAACGAATCATCTTTTACTTTAAAGTAGGACATCGATGTAGATGTTTTATTTTAGTCCTACTACTAATTATCACTTCTTATTGTCACACGTACATTTTCATCATCACCATTACATGCCCACTGCTGGCCCAAGGGCATTCTCCCATAGAAAAACTGGGCATATGTGTCTTAATATCTGATGTCTCGGGGTGATGAACGCAATGCAGTGCTACGCAGTGCTTTTTATATTATTACAAGTTCTGGGTGGCACTGCAATTGTTATGGGCAGGCGTGGCGCTTACCATCAGGCAACGATTAGCTCGTCTCAGTTCCTTGAAAAAAAAGTTATGGGCCATAATCCACCACGCTCTGGCTGGTTGGCGGATGACCTTTAAGCTTCTTGGATATGTTGGTTTCCTTATGATAATAGTCAACCGCCAGGCAGTATTGTGGAGATATTACTGTGTTTAAAGGGCACTATTGCAAGCGAAATTACTGGGCATTTATCTCAAGTGCACGTAGTGCCGTGCTTAGAGAATTAGCAAAAATACAATGTTTTTCGTACATCGATTTTAGAGCGAGAGTTGAAAGTTTTAGGAGTAGAGCCAGCGAGATTTGAATTCCCTGTATGGGAAACCTCTTGTATGGGAACAAACCACTGTGCGCCGTGCGTGATGGAACCTCCCTAGCGGTAGTGGTACAACCATTGAGGCTCAATGGGTACAACCTTATGGTGACGCGCGGCGTGTGACAGTTCAATCGGTGGGAAGAAATATGAAGAATTAAGAACAAATAAAAGATTTGCAAAATTGATTTTCACGTTTTTATTTTGATTCAACTATGCAATAAAAGAATAACATCAAACTTGACTACCGATAATGTTTATAGGATTTATTTATAGTTCACTGTAGAATCTGTAAGTGGTTCCTGATTTTGAATGTCAACCGGTATGTACCACTTCACGGCCGCCCGAGCCTTCAAGGGTTCGGCGATCAAGTTTTAGGTAGTCGTACCACAATATTATTGTTACAATTATTTGTACGCTAATAAGGTTAAAGTCGGCTATAAGCAACCTATAGGCATATTTATTCACGTTTCGGTCATGAATCATGATGATTGAAATAAAATCTACGTGAATGTAGACGAGAAACTTTAGGTACCTATTCCCAAGCGGTGAATCTTGTTTTTCTTGATAAGCCAATTCCTTTATTATTGAAAACAAATCTGCACTCTACTGACTAAAACTAAACTAACTACAATACAATACAATAATGCTTTATTGTACACTAAACAAGAAATACCACAACTACTTACAAAGGGAAAGCAATTGGTCAACCCATTGCCATTTATTTATTTATTTTATATTTATTTCAGGCAACATTAGATAAATGACAGTTGTAATTTACTTATTCCACGGCCCATATAAATATATACCTTAGAACTGACATACATACAATATATATGTATTACAATATTTAAGATATTTATGTGACACGTTTTGTCGGCGCCGGAGTCGGCATTAAAGGACTACTATAGACAGACTAAATGCTCCAGCCCACCACAATTAATTATCTTGCTTTTGAATATGTATGTATAAATATTATGATAAAAAAGCTTGCAAAGGTATTACATGCAATACAGTCATGGAAATCAAACTAATAAGTGTTAAAAAGATTTTTATATAAGTAATTATAAATGCAAAGGAGCGGTGTTTACTGATGATAGTCGTATCCTGGATCTTTATCAAGAAAAAGATCCGAGAGCAAAAAGAACCGGGAGCATAACCCACGGACCCGATAGAGTACGTTCCCCACTTTTCTCATACAAATATTTTCTTCTACAATGAAATGTCCACCGTTTGGAATTTTAGGATTCTATACGGTCAGGACTCAGGACCAAGGTTGCTTCTAGGAAACTATATATATTTCTAGGTTATCCTGTCCTGGAATGAAGTCGGGCCATTTTTATCGCTTACTAGTTGCGACCCCAATTTCTCCATTCCAAATTTCACTGAAATCCGTCGAGACGTTACAGCGAGAACAAGTAACAATTACACTTACAAACTACCGCATTTATTATATTAGTGTGATATAATGTAATTTGATAATCTTGACAGCCTCTGTGGAGTAGTGGTTGGGCAGGTTGGCTCAAATCTCATACACCACTGAGGTTGCGGATTCGATTCCCGCGTTGGGACAAAAATATGTGCATAGAAAATAAACGCAAGTATTTGTTTCGAGTTTGGGTGTCGTAAGACCATGGTCCTCATACTTCCTGGTTCCCTAGATACAGGGAATCCTAGTGAGGGGCCAGGATCTATGTATGAGTACGTAAAAAACCTAGGTTTGTCTGGCGCAAAGATATTTCTAAAAACATAGATCTAACGAAAGACGGTACATTTCAAGGATTCCGTCCTTGTAAGGACCATAAAATAAAGCTGATTATCTTTACTGGAACATTTACATGTATCAACTATGTATTGATTTTAAAAATAAACCTACTTATAATTGACATATCGATAAAATATTTAAATAGATGACCTTACGTAGGTCAAGCTCATGACAATATAACGGTGATAAACAGTGACAAACCGCTAACGACTTGTGGTTAGAATTAATCGTTCGGATGACGACAACCAAAACTGCTGATTGTGTACCTACTACGTGATCAGTTAACAATAAAACAAAAGACGATACGACATAAGCATTTCACTCACATTTATGTACCTAACTTTACATACGCAGAATGTAAGGGAAGGGAAAAGCTACAAAGTTACAATACCGAGAATTCGAACGATATTCCTTTCTAGAGCTATGTAGCCGATTGTCTGAAAAAATTTAAGAACAGCTAGGTATTTTTTTTATGGAATTGAGTAATGGGACGTGCAAGTATAGCAAGTAGAACAAGTATTCCGGTTTAAAGGGCATTGTGGCCAGCGAAATTACTGGGCATATAAGACTTGATATCTGATGTCTCGGGGTGATGAGCGCAATGCAGTTAGGCAGTGGCAGATAAAAGTTCGGGGTGGCACTGTAATTATTATGGGCAGGCGTAGCGCTTACCATCAGGCGAACGTCTTGCTCATCTCATCACTGAGTACCATAAAAAAAGTAGTAGTAGTAGGTATTATAATAATTTTGTAAGTCCTAATAAACAATAGTCTGAAGCTTTATTTTCTAATTTTTAGCAATCATACTTGAACTACAATGTAACTAATTATATGCACAAAGAGTCAAAGATTTTTTGTCTTATGCGGGAATGGAAACCAGTGCAATATCCAGAATGGACTTTTCCAAGCTATTCAATTTTTTTTCTTCTGTACAAAAATATTATTGATTGCATAGCCTAAAGCTTTTCATTAATAATTAAAATCAACCAATGCGACAATAAGGCAAAGTTCGAACTATTGGTTTCCAGCATTGTAATTGGTCAAGATAAGCCGTGACGTCACCGTGACATTCTTGTATCGCTATCATAAAGCCTACTTCTGTAAATCATAAGCTGACTATTAATTATCGATTTAGTTGCGACATCTAGTGGCTCAGCTGTAAACTTCCTCGAGGCCTAAAAACGTAGAGTCGTATTATGGTAGATACTGATTCAACTTACAAGAACTGGAGCTTAATGTTGAAGCCCAAACTTAATGGCCTTTTAGTTCATCGCAATAACATTAGATGGCGTTGTATTTTAATTTACGAAGCCTGTTATATAATTACATATATTATTATTATTATGTTAGAATATTATTTAGTACTTTTATATGTTTATCGATTTTTGCGGTATATAAAGTAATTTTTTTACGTGACTTATCCCAAAGCTATTCTAGGTGGATTTGACTTACAATAAAATAAATTAAAATTCAAAAGTCAATAGATATTTATTACCACACAAACTTTGCACTTTTAAACGTCATATACACATACATAATACAAATCAATTCAAATACTTTAAAAACTTTAACTTAAAATATCATGACTGAGAAAAAGGTGAGCATGTCTACCCATTTCTTTCCCAAACTCAAATTGCAGTTTTGACCCAGAAAAGAAATGCGAAAACTGACTCTACCTCGGAAATACGCCCGCTAGAGAAGATAGCACTAAGAAACTCTGCGGGGATGTCTTTTTTTCAAATCTTTTAAAATGTCCAAAAGTAATGAGGTGCACATTACGATTAACATAACACAACGCTTAACATGTCGAACTAGAAGTACGGATGAGATTTCTCAGTCATAGTACCAGTAACATTAGATTAAAGCGTGTCACATACTACGCAGATACGGTAATATTTGATCTGCGTATAAAAACTTAACTTATCTGAAAGTATCACACACTTCGCAGATACGATAATATTATACGAAATTATACATTGTAGTGTTACATATCATCTTCATTCATTTTTCATGACTCATCAAACCTATTTCTTATAATTTTTTAGGACCTATTTTTATTGCCTTGAGGAAAAAGGCAAGGCACTAAAAGCAATAAAAATAGCAAGACTCAAGAGGCTCAAGGCAATAAAAATAGGTCCTAAATAAATAAGAAATAGGTTTGATGAGTCATGAAAAATGAATGAAGATGATATGTAACATTAGGGTACCTACATTATTAGAGCAGTGGGCCGACTCCTAAAATAAGCTCATAAGGTCACGTAATGTCTAAATTGTTTTATTTTCTTTTATTTTTTTTATTGGGTTTTCAGTATGTGGTGCAGTTGACCGACACCCTAAAAATAAGCTTTCGGGTCATTAGGGACATTTCTTCTTTGAGTTTGGGCCATTGGATCTAATTATAGTCGTGAGCCCAAACCCATACTTTTGTTAGGCGAGTATATGTTTGTGTGAATTTGAATGTTGTGAATTGAGAGATGTATGAATGGGTGGATGACGATGTTCTGTTAGGTTGGTGATTGGTTCGAATGGGGAAGTATATGTTCCATAAACTCAAAATTTTCTCTCTGCGTTCAAAATTTTATCTTGGTTGGGGGGATAATGTAGTGTTACATATCATCTTCATTCATTTTTCATGACTCATCAAACCTATTTCTTATTTATTTAGGACCTATTTTTATTGCCTTGAGGAAAAAGAAAACAGAATTCAAAATTGGATGAACTGACAGAGAACGGAAAAAAGAGGAAAACCAGGACTTGAACTTGAGCTTGGAGAGAGAAAGGTTCTCTCACGATTTGTTAAAGGTGGAAAACCATATTCTTTTTGTGGCTCCGTTGTTGTGAGGTATCACAAGTTGGTGGCCCGAACAAAGGCCCACTCACCGTCGTCGAACGTCCCCTGGATTGGGAGAAGGACAAACCCAGGACAAACTTCCAGTTTCTCGGGAGAAGGACAAACCCAGGACAAAGTTCTACGTTCCCATTTACCCTCTTTGACAGGCAGAAGAAGCCTTTCGACAAGGACAATGTACTACGTTCTCATTTACCCTCTACGACAGGCAGAAGAAGCCTATCGACACAGTATACGTTCTCATTTCCCTCTATCGACAATTTTCATTACCCAGAAGATCTTTTCCTCAGCAGCACTGTTTTATATACTGTATTAAAAGTATCACCAAATTAACATCATTTTATTACAGCTTCCCAATCCCTCTCTCTCTCCCAGAAAGGTACTGTACGTGCGGAGGTCACAGGTAGAGCTAGCCGGGGGACCTCCGTAACGTTACAACATTCACGCGGAATCCTTCGAACTGACTTTGCGGATCGTATATACAGTGTGTTACAATGAGTTCGCGTTTATTGCTTCTGGATTAATTAGACAGATTCTCGAAAAGAAGATTCTGATTTTTAATTTGACACAAAAATAACAACAAAGTTAAAAAACAACATGTATAAAGTAAAAAATATATTTTTGTATACGCAGATAACATCTGACCATCTTTCAATATATGTCTGTGCCTACAGATGCATGACGAGATATCTGCTTAGTGTGCGTTGCTCCTTGAGTTTAGTATAGAGAGCGATATTGACAGATACGTGCTCAGATACAGATATCTTACCGTATCTGCGTAGTGTGTGACACGCTTTACGTTTTATGTTTCCGTATGCAGGGACGCCTGCCAGCTTTCCTCAAAGTAAGAGAGTAGGTATATTTATAGGCCAAAATTCACCATGTCTGTTACCGTCAGTCAAGTGTCCCAAAATTTTAAGATAAATAACTTTATTTTTCGTTATTAGTCATTCACCTTACTCTTTTAATTCCAATCATCATTGCCTACAATAACAATAAATCATTATAGAGGCAAAAATATGTACTCCATCTTCGGCCTCATCATCTCTTAAAATCAGGGGATATAGTGGCCGGACATAGAACTACTTATACGCGATCAATATACTACTAAAAGTCCTAACATATCAGCAAATTTTTGCGCTGCAATATTCCATCATCAGCACAGAATACTAAGGAACAGAGTCATCACTCGTCAAAGAAAAAACAAATAGCGACTCTTGCTATGACGCAATAAAATTCAATTCAGCTCGCGTAGCGCTGCATACCTACCTGTAATATTAACCTACAGAGCGCCTCTCTTTCTATCGCATCTATCTTTTCTGACGCGGCACGTGTAATGACGCGCGACCCGCTGTCGGTGTCCGGCTATGTTCTTGTAGCTTCGTACCTACAGTGCGGAGTGCGCTAGGTCTGTCATCAGTTAGCACTATCTCCCCGTATGAATCGACCAATAAAATACAAGTAAAGTGATTACTTAATTAACTTAATACTAAGTAATGACCTGTATACGTGACTGAACAGATGTAATCCAAGTCGTTATAGGAATCTAATGAACTCACTGCATGTTTACTATAATCACATAAATGTTGCACGTAGCTTATAGTAACCTTGGTGTGGTCTTTCATTACGACTTGAATGGAATCTAGTTTTATTAACGATATGTTATGCTGCCAACAAGAAACATTTCGATGGCTTTTTACTCTACTAGATACCTAAAATGTTCGAAAGATGCTACGCCAAGAAAAAAATATTGAGATTTAGAATTACAATTGGGTGCCAAATAAATAATGTGCCAAATGAAATAATCGTACTATTTATTTAGGTATGCAAAACTGTTTTGTATGTTGTTGGTTTTTAGTTGTTCGCTACGGAATGTTTTTTTTAGTAGTTATAGACTTGCGTTTGACCACTATTTTACCTGATGGTAAGCGATGATGTGGTCTAAGATCTCACTTCAGATTTTGGAAATGTAGAAAAAACCATCAAGAAAAAACCAAATGGTATTTCCCACACGAATTAGCCGGCTCGTTCAATTTATTAAATACCCAAAAAATACTTAAAATAACGAAATAATGACTGCTTCAAACTCTTAAAAAAGAACTTTAAACAAAATTAATAGCTGTTAAACTAAATCATTCATTCATACAATGACTTTGTATAGAAGCTTTGAATTCTTAATGCGTAGTAACAAGGCTTCATTACTTCGCGGTCACGTACGCAGGAGGTTCACACGCAATTAATAATGCCTCTAAATATAGTTGCAGACAGAATGTCGTTAATTAATGAGCGACAGGTCTCACATTAGACTTGCACGAATAGCTCGAGCCACTAAATAGAAATGTTTTACATAGTTCGAGACAAAAATATACCTATGCTATATTTTCATAAGAATGTTAATTTTAGGCAAAAAACATAAATAGACGCTTAAAGCGAAAATACGGCTCTACTTGGTGTCTATCATAGGTCAATGGGAGAGCCCTTCCTGCGTCTAGAGAATAAGAAGTGCCGAGCTCTACTGAACCAACGAGGGTGATCCGACACAGAACCAAAGTCACAGGATTAGTCAGCTGTGTGAGTGGTACGAGTAGGCCAGCCGTATTAGTCGCAGAATCGATAACTGCTGGGATAGACGTGTTATTGAGTGGATGCCACGGTATTACAAACGTAGTGTTAGTTTCACGATTCTTATAGTCTAGGTGTCTTTATCTCGAGTGAATCGATGTCTTCTAGGCAAGCATGTTCTATCGTCGACCGCGTCGTCACTTTCCATCAGGTGAGACTGCGGTCAAATGCGGTAATAAAAAAAATAGTAGCACGCCCTCAGTTTTGGTGGAGCAACAATCTTCGCTAGCAGCAGCTGGATGAGAGTACCGGGGGTCGTGCTCAGTGGCGTGCAGTTGGAGAGTCCTATGTCTAGATGAACAGTAGACTGCGATAGGCTGATGGTGATGATGAAGCCGCACTTATACCTTTAGATTCATAATCATACTTACAAGGTCACTAGAGCTGCCAGTATATGTGTAACCGTACAACCCAATACACGGGACGTCATGCTTCAGTGAAAAATATCTTGAAACTTAGACCTAGATCTGTGCCTAATTGATTGGGACACATATGTTTGTTGCGAACACACGACGTCGGAAATGTGACAATCCTGCCGGTCTTTGCCAACCGAGATTTACGTAGGTAACAATGATATCTTTGTTGTATGTTAATAATCAGGCTGACTAAAATAACCACAATTTTAGAAATAAACATGGCATTTGAAGTCTATATCTCAAACTAGCTGCGCCCCACGGTTCTAACCGCGGTTTCCCGGGATAAAAGTAGCCTATGTGCTATTCCAAGTCTTAAAGTACCTACATTCCAAATTTTATCAAAATCGGTTCGGTAGTTTTTGCGTGAAAGAGTAACAAAGATCCATACATCCATACAAACTTTCGCGTTTATAATATTAAGTAAGAGTTCTTAGTAAAAATAACTAAGCCGGTTGCAAAATGTATATCACATTTTCCTGCATCAAATTACCATAACCACAACATGTCCAATTCCAATAAACATGACGTGAAGCCTACGTCATCGTCTGTGCCTATGACGACCGACTTCTCTACACGCATCCCTAAACAGTATATAATTATATATCTTATAGCCAACATTGCACGTCCCTCATCAAATTGAGACCTCAGCTAAAATTTACTCAAAATGACAATTAATAATACTTGTACAAGTAAACAAATCAATATAAAAATAAGTGTCTATTTATAATTGCAACATTTATAACAATTTATGTGGAATATTAATTACACTTGACTGACTAAACCTAAATATCCGTTTAAGATTATTTTCCTCTCGTTCTTGTTTATATTATAGGCATAATGCATTTTATAACCGTGACAGAAAATGCTGTTTTATCTAAATATATATATACGAGTGACTGTAAGTATTATACCGGGACATATTGCTAAATCTCAAACCTTCAATTGTACAAACTACGAAAGGACATCAGTGTTTTCGCAAAACCAAGTAGTAAGTAAATGTTGCAGCAAAATACGTCGACATCGATAGGATTCAAGTTGAGTTATTTTATAAACATACCTTATGGCTACTTACATTTCTGTAGATCTATGTTTGCCTACTGTCGCGCGAGGACAAATTTACATTTATAGGAAGACTGCAGTGGAGCGACTGATCAAACCTATTTCTGATGTATATATATGTATATTATTATAACAATATTAATTAACTTACAACATTTTATACGTTAAATTCCAAAACTAATGTAAATGATTAAGATTATCCGAAACATAACAAGTTTTCTAAGATGTATAAGCATTGTTATATCATGCAAACGGTACCTACATGACCCCATAACTCTTCTCTATCATTTTTCGTTTTGCTAGGTACTGCTACATAATTATTATAGGTTAGCCATAGCATACATAACATTTGACGTATTAAAAAAAACAATATAGGCCCAATGGACCCAATGGACCCAATTTGTAAAATTTAGAGGGACCCCGTTGAAGTCTTTTGTTCGGGTAAACGCAACCCTTCTCAATATATCCGAAATATTCAGTATGTTATGTATAATATTACTTTGCTTCTGTTGTTAGATATTTTATTACATACAGTCTCTGCAAATTCCTTTGCGTAAAAGAGACACGCAGAGAAGTCAAACTCAGTTTCGGTGTAAATCTTTCTTAGCAGGTATAAATAACAAAAGTGTGGTACGACACAGTAATGTCTAATGTACATCCCTACATTTAATTACCAATTTGACACGGTGACCTCGAGCACCCTTGCACTTGTACCTGTCTGCAGCACAGCCTGATTGATTTGATAGCTCATAACGCACTGGAGCAGCAGAATAGCAATCAGCAAACGTTATTTAAATTAATTTGCATAATTACCTACTTGAATAGCTTTGGAATCTCAGAAGTAGATGTACAGTGCAATAGTAGACATTTCATTTAAGAGTATTTTATGATAGGTTGATAACGAATACAACGGAATAAACCTCATAATAATTCGGATGCCGCAGCCGGTCCCATGACAGCCTAGGTACGTCATAAAGTTTATAAATTAAACATTCAAAGTAAGGAAAGCTGGATGAAATATAAATTTTCACTAAATCTACTAATAAATTATGTTTTGCATAATTTATTTGTTCTTGTACACCTAACTTAAGACATAACGACGTGGTTAAAAATGTCTAGCTAATAATTGAAATTAAATCGAATTATAATATTTACGATAACAGGGCAAAGTTGAGTGCTACATTAAAGCTACGTCTATACATATAATGTCATAACATCATCAGATCGTTACGTTCCCACTGCTGGGACAGGGGCCTTCTCTCTCAGAGAGAGTATAATCCATAATCCACCACGCAGACCCGGTGCGGGGACGTCACAAGTTCTGAAATTTTGCGATTCTTGGACATGGTTTTAGTTCAGTTTTAGAGCGAGTATAAAATCCGCACATAACAGAAACTCATTGATCACACCGCAGCCGCAGGGCCAAGCGGGGTCCAAACTTTGGTGCGTCGTTCTAGACCAACAATAGAAAAGATTTAATAGAATAGACGATTATACAGTAATTAAAGTAAGATGACAGTTATCTAACATTATGGCGCTTCGTTTGCAAAATCACTTTGTAGGCACACCTACAAAATACGCCAAGTATCCTTATTTACGGCCTTGAGCTAAGAAATAATGAGTTTTATTATAATACAAAAAAATATTCATTTTAAAAAAGTATTTAATCATAGGCATCTATAAAAACTTGTTAGTCAAAATATTTGGCTGTAGGTACCCGTTGGACCCGTTGGACCCGTCAGACGGCATATAATATGTAAATAATACGTTAATTCGGGAAAATTGAAACAATCTTAAATTGTTCTTGTGTTATTAGTAATGCCTTAGATTAACTTATGTTTTTGCTATCATCGACTTTTTTTCTTAAACTAATTCGTCAATTCTTAATATATCTGCTGCCAAGCTCTCGTTGTTAGTTATTATTTTTCTCTGATAATTTACAAGTTAGCCGTACGCTTGCAGGTAAGCGCCACGCCTTCCCTAATAGATGCGAGTGCTGCAGAGCCTTAACTTGTGCGCTTTACGATCTGACGCAGTTCATCATCATCAGCCCATTATGGTCCCACTGCTGGGATACGGGCCTTCTCTCATAGAGAGAGTTTGGGCCATAATCCATCACGCTGGCCCAGTGCGGGTTGGTGGATGTCACATGTTCTTGAATTTTTGTGATTAATTTTTTGACATGCCGGTTTCCTGACGATGTTTTCCTTCACCGTTTTTAGAGCGAGTGTTAAATCCGCACATAACTTAAGAATGTCAGTGGTGCGGGGCCAGCGGGATTCAAACATGGGTGCGTCGCATAGAAAGTCGCACGTGCTCCCACTGAGCCACACTCGCTCACTGACGCAGTTATATCTACGAGTTCTGTCCCACTGTGGTGGACCGTGGGTAGACCACTAATAAAATCTTCACTGTTGTAGTTTTGACAGGCGACCCAAGTAGATTTTTTTTATTCATTAGTGTCTGCGAATGCCGGCGCCGGCTTCAGTTTACGCAACGTATATAAACGCTTTGGTTCCCAAACATTGCCACAGTTTGAAACGTAACGTCAGAGAGCACAGACTTTTTATTTTTTAATTTAATATTTTTTTTAATTATTAAAATGCAAGTGCGCTTGTGCCTTTTTGCAGTTTGTTGCGTGGTTGGAGCATCCGCGGGAACTTTGCGTAAGTATGTTTCCTTCCGTTAAGAAAAAACTTAAAGCTCTTAAAATAAAGAACCAGTGGAAAAGATTAAGATAAATAATTTATTAAATAGTTTGAATTACCCGTAGGTACTTGAAATTGCAATTTCCATCATCTCCTCAAGTGTTTAAACTTATAATTTCAATTAAATGTTATTTTTATCAATTCAATATACAAATCAGAAAATGTATTGACTTCAAATACTAGTACGAGTATTAGTAAATATTTAATCATTCAGATCTGCGATCTATTTAATAATTGAGATAGCGGTCAAACGCAAGCCTATAAATAGTAAAAAAAAATCTAAATAATACTAATCTTTTAGATATTTGTGACAATTACCTACTACTTAATTAAAATATGTTTTTTCTTGGCAATAGGTTTCTTGGGTTTGTCATACAATATAGCAATTAATAGTATGTATTTTGAATAAAGTACTTAACAATCACATCATTAACCAATAAGAAAATATAAGATTTTATCGAGAATCGAGCCCCCAACCCGCATATTTGGAGCCAACCTATTGAACCAGCATCGCACTGAGGCAATTTGTAACAAACAACGCGTCCAACTATTGTAAATAACAAGTTAGAGGTCGGTTATGCAAAGTCTAAGGGCCCAAATACCATGTCAATGTCAGTTTCTTAAACCCTGTGCAGTTGCGAGCGTTGGCCCTTAAGTTAGGTAACGATCAAGGTGACAAAATGGATGGATTACTTAATGAGTGCTTTTGCTTGTGATAACAGTTTAAACTAAGCTTAGATATATACGCCCATGGCAGTATGGGTATAAGGAATATAATAAGTATTGCTTTAAAAAACGCACAAAAAACGCTTAGAATTTAAACTAGCTCCTTGGTAGTGTAGATAATAGATATTATGTTTTAATTTTGTTCCTCTACTTATACCATAATCGTACTATCCTAATAATTTTAAATAATGTGAAGGTTTGTGAGGATGTATCTACGCAAAGACTACTGAACAGGTTTGGATGTTTGGTATGTTGTTACGTTATGTTTTGGAAAAGGTTATAGAAAAGGTACTTTTTGTTCCGGAAAATGGCGCGGGAAACTGCGGAGAACAGCTAGTAAAGATCATAAGAAAGATGTTTTAAATTCACATAACTACGAGTAGGTACAATAGTAATAACGAAATCACTAAAATTATCTTCATCATCCTGCTGGGCATAGGTCTCCTCTCCCTCACGTCATTTGTTCGGGTCCTGTGCATTCCACATCTACAGATTTCCTATCTCCTTCTCTATATCATCGGGCCATCTGGAGGGTGCCGACTAGAGTTTTCTTTACTGTTAGTCTACGCATGTCTCTCGGCCACCATTCTGTAACTGCCCTGGTCCAGCTACTGTCCTATTTTCTAGCCAGAAGTCACAAAAATAAGCATAAAATAATCAAATAAAAAATATGAACACATTTTAAGTTGACTATATTTTACACAAGAACAAGAACTAGGTTTCACAAAAAAGCAGCAGTAATCAAAAGTAATAATGAGCTAGCTATATTCTCACATTTTTCATTACCTCTATGTAGATTCGTCTGAATTTCATTAAAATGAATGACTTTTGTTAACTGGAAAATATAAGTGCATTGAAGATAGTAATAAAAATTTTAATAATATATTATGTAAGCACGTTAATACTTGATTAAAACGTCTAATTTTTGTACCGTTGACATTTTATATTCTTTATATTTTAAAGAATGTAAGAATTATGATCATTAAGAAGTATGTGAATTGTGATTTCTTTTATAGTCTTCTAAGTAAATAATAATTAATTTTTAGAAAAAAACAAAAACCGACTTCAATGTATCTTCGAAGTCCAAAGTCACATATCGATGAAATTTATATGGGACCACTTCGTAGCTATACTGAACCCAACGCAAAAAAAAAATTCTAAATCGGTTCACAAATGACGGAGTTCTGAGGTAACAAACATAAAAAATAAAAAATAATAAAAAAATACAACCGAATAGAGAACCTCCTCCTTTTTTGAAGTAGGTTAAAAATAGATTAGTAAGTGAAACCGAGTGCATTTCGAACTTTTAGACTTTAATTTGAATTTGACTGATTAAACGAGTAATAAATATAAGGTGTTTATTTTTTTATTTGATAAATAAAAATAATTCGTTATTTGGTATTTCGCATGTGCATTGTGAAAAGACCCTAAAATTTCATTTTTGTTATTTTTTGTTGCAAGTTTTATTTTAGTTATGATTTCATTTTTGTTTAATTTTTGTGACAATGGTCATTTGAATGGTTGTCACCCAACTATAAAAGAGTATATTATTATCCAGCATTGAACCATGGTGCATCATGATCATCAATGACGCTGATGAAACGCCTCTATTCTAGCCTATTAAATCAAACGGTTTGAAGGGCATTGTAGCCAGCGAAAGTACTAGCTATTATGAGACAATATTTATTCTGTTGTCTCGGAGGATGAGCGCAATGCAGTGCTACGCAGTACTTTCCATATAGTATAAAAAGTTCTAGATGCCATATAACGCCCAACGATCACATACATAGATCCTGACCCCTATCTAGGATTCCCTGTATCTAGGGAACTAGGAACTATGAGGACCATGGTCCCACAACACCCAGACACGAAACAAATGCTTGCGCTTTTATTTTCTGTACACAAACATTTGCCCCGTCGCGGGGATCGAACCCGCAACCTCAGTGATGTATGAGATTTAAGCCAACCTGCCCAACCACTACACCAAAGAGGCTGTTGATATGTCACTGCAGTTGTTACGAGAAAGCGCGGCGCTTACCATCAGGTGACAGATTTGCTCGTCTTATTGCCCAGTTGCAAAAAATCCTATCGGAAGCAATCAACTTGCAATGCAATGGGAAATCTTTCCTGTCTTGCTGTAACAGTGCTTGCAACATATCGCAACACTCTTTATACCACAGTTTTAGCATTTACTACGGTTTCTAGGACGCCTGATTGTCTTGATAATTAGCACTAGGCTACTTCGTTTGTAAATAGAGTATAAGAATAGATTGCATTTTACCTTATTAGCATCAAGGAAGACATTAAGGTCAAGATCTAAGTGACGTCTAATTTTCAGCGATCACTCTTTGTGATTAGTTAGGTATTGATTAACAGTGTCAGTTTTACAATCATATTTGCATAATTTATTGATAATTTGTACAAATACTTTCTTATTAACCGACTTCAAAAAGGAGGAGGTTTACAATTCGACGGTATGTTTTTTTTTTTTTTTTTTTTTTTTTTTTTGTTACGCGATTTCTCCGCCAATTATGCATTGATTTCGATGATTCTTTTTTTAATTGGTAGGTAATACTTCAAAGGTGGTCCCATATAAATTTTATCGAAATTCATTCAGTAGTTATTGAAAAAAATAGCAAAAACAAAAAATATAAGTTTAATCTTCAAGTCGGTTCTTGTTTTTTTCGTAACCAACTTTCTAAAGGTGGAGGTTTGTATTCGACTGCTTCACCTGCTTCACCCAGGGTTGACTTCCGGTGAGGGAACTCCTCAACGGTGAATAGTACAGACACAACATTTCGTAAATGGATTTAACCATAATAGCCTGTTCTAAATTCCATCATGACATGGCAGATACACCCAGGATTGACTTCCGGCGAGGGAACTCTTCAACAGAGATATAGGACAGACATGAAATTTTTTTGTACATGCATTTAATTGTGATAGCCCGTTTTAAACTTCGTCATGATGTGGCTTCTAGATCATAAAAGCTTGTCTCTAAAAACTTTTTGAATTAATTTAATTAAAACTTGTTTTTCACTAAAAAGAGTAAAATAAATTATTTTTCAAAAAAAACTAAACCGACTTCTAAACCACAAATGGCACTCAAAAGTAAAAAATAAATTAATATAATTATCATAAGCGCTACCCACTCATATATTTGAAGTCGGTGCCAGCCAAGTCTAAAAGGTAGTAGATAGATACTACCTACAAGTAGTACTTACTATATACATATTTATCTGCTACCTATTAGACTTGGCTGGCACCGACTTCAAATATATGAGTGGGTAGCGCTTATGATAATTATATTAATTTATTTTTTACTTTTGAGTGCCATTTGTGGTTTTGAAGTCGGTTTAGTTTTTTTTGAAAAATAATTTATTTTTATTTCTTTTCTTATGCAGCACAATAAATAATTAAAACGAATAAGTAAAACCATTTTTTTTAAACGATCACATACATAGATCCTGGCCCCTAAGATTCCCTGTATCTAGGGAACCAGAAACTACGAGGACCATGGACCCACAACACCCAGACACGAAATAAATGCTTGCGCTTTTTTTCTGTGCACAAACATTTGTCCTGTCGCGGGAATCGAACCTGCAACCTAAGTAGTGTATGAGGTTTGAGCTAACCTGTCCACTACTACACAACAGAGGCTGACGAATTAACTTAATACCTTTAATATTTAGCATATTATTTGTTCCTCTTGTTTTTTTTTAAACTCTTGTACGGGGAAAGGAAATCATACGTGCTTTCTTTTCAAAACTAATATCAGCATTTAGATCAAAAGATCCAAATTTCAAGCTGCGTATGATTTTGAGAACATTTTTTGTCCATATACGTTTTTAAACTAACATGGTCACTGACACTAGAATTTGATTTAGAAACGGGATATTTACCATGTGTTTGTTTTGTTTTGAGTTCTCGATTTTTGTCCAATAGGTAGTCAATGTTTATTTTTAACTGGTACAGTAACTATCAATCAAAATATTTTGCAACTAACAACTGCAAGTTGCAGTCGAGTGATATATTGCATAACTCTCTTTTGAAGTGTAACAGTTTTGTTTAATTCTACGAGGCTGCGGTTGATCTTGGTGGCTACTACTTTCTTGAACGCGTTTATTATATGTGCAAATAACAAATATTTGGCTCAGGGTCGCGGTTGGTGCATGGAAAGATGAGCTTCGGTTCATTGCTAAAAAGCCTGTTTCAATATTGTAAATAAAGCCTTGAACCTTTCCCAATGTGCCCAATCTGGCCACGCCGTATTATACTATTAACGACCAACCCCCTGCCCCTACCTACACAGGGGTACCATTAACATTAAAGACTTATGAAATGGTATGAATGCACTGACCTACACTGAACCTTTCTCGATGGTTATTTGTGAAACCCGCATCCTCAAGTAGGCGTACTTAGGTACCAAGCGATTACACAGATACGCAGATGAGCGAGTTTTATACCTACTAGGTATTTAAATCTCGTACACCCGTTCACTTTCACATCTATACCAATAATCAGGCACATATTTTATTGTGTTTTAAATATAACTTTAACGTAGACCTCGTTTTATTAGGATGCTTCCGATACTATTATTGTGCACAAATGTAATCGTATATTAGGGTTCCATTCCACGACACGGGCCTAGAGCTTGGTGTGGAGCCGCCGATTTAATCCACTGGAAATATAATTTTGTAATAGATATGTTATAACCAAAGAAAACTAAATATTATAACTATGCTTATGTAATATTAATCTCCTATGTAGCATTCGTTTTTGGAAATAAATATCTTATCTTACATGAAGGGTTTGGTGCAAAAACATTTAAAACCACTTTTGAAAAGCCTGTCTTACTCGTATTTCACAAGTCTACTATTTACCTGCAGCTCGTGACTGATTTTTTTTTAATTTTTTATGCTCCTACTCTTTACACTAAAATAAATAGGATACGAGTAACGACGAGGTCCCGAGACGTTTGTTGGCGTTTTTACTTCATCAATAAACCCTTCATAAATAGGTATTCTTATCTTACATCGAGGATAAGACCTCAAGTATCCGCAGCACAATGCACATTTGCGAAACAATCATAAAAAATCATAAAGATCTCAGGAAACCCGCAATCATCATCGAGCACGCTATCCGGCCATCTTTATTGGATATGTTTTATTATACTAGCAAGAATTTTAATTTATTGGATGTCATTAATTACAATTTTATATAAAAGCGGCTTCTCTATGGGCAGTCAAAATTATTTGTGTATGAAATATCGTGAGTAAAGTGCCAGATCTACTAACTAATGCTATTATTTTGGTAGGCATATATGTAAAAAATCCATCCACAAAATAATAATTGTATGCTATTTATTGAGTGTATTACATACTTTTGCTCAAAACGTAGCTGCACGCCCACTATATTTCTTTCACGACCTGGAAGACTGGTAGATAATGCTAAATAGCATTAAGTCAATCCTTGTACTATTTTTGTGCAAAACTATTAAATAAATAAATATGTGCTCATACACCATTTCCTTTTTTGGTCCAAACGGGAAAAATAACGATGTATTAGAGTGTCGCATACTTCCGAATGGACAAGTCGTTAATTTTAAATGCAACCTCTAACTTTTTTATATATAACATTAAGTTGTTACAGTCGCAACCCAGTGACATACAAAATATGTTACGTAGTGCAGCAGTCATCTCGGAGATGCAATGATATCAAACACCAAAACTATTACTTAACCAGTTATTTGAGTACCGAATCAACCGGATCGTCTTTCCATCAGTCAATTTAGGAGATAGTCAGCCGCCGACCTAGCCGGCAGAAAATAAACAATACGTAGGTATAGTTGCATAACAAGCAAATGATCAACGCCGGCTGCAATAGACTGCAATGCCATTACATCGTCAATCGGACCGGAATGCACGTGTCCAACCGGTCCTTTCGGTAATTACACGCGACACGGCTGGTAACATTGACCTAGTGAAACATTACGAAAACAATCCAAAATTGGAAAATTATAAATTTATATTATGTAGCAGCCCGCTCCACGGCTTGGCACGCGTGCGATTTACATAAAATATGAATATAAACATAACCTATACTAAGTCATTCTAAAGAAATTATCTAATAGTAAATACCGCACCAAATACACGGCAGTTGCGGATGACTTTGTTTTTATCTTTTTCAAGATTAGAGAAGAGATAGGGCTCCATCCATCTAAATATGACCGCATGGGTACTCTATTTTTTATGCATCTGAACATAGAGATAAGCAAGCCATTCGCCTTATGGTAAGCGCCTCGTTTACCCATAACAATTAGAGTGTCACTCAGAACTTTTACTAAGCACCATGCATGCAAAGTACTGTCATAGTATAAAGACTGTACTGCGTAGCATTGCATTGCGCTCGTCACCCCGAGACATCAGATAAAATTAACGCCCAGTAATTTCGCTGGCTATAATGTCCTTCAAATCGGAACACAGAATGCTTGCGCACTATAATTATACTGATTGGAGGCAGAAAGAGTCTTCATTGTTTGTTTTGCTCTCTTCCGTTCAGCGAGAAATCGTACCTATTCTTCGCGACATGATAAATGAAAACTTTACAGATGTTTTAACATCTGTGTTACACCGGTATTTTGACTCCCGTTTTCTTTTATGATTGGAAGAATGTGATTTGTTGTGCAATAGTGCCATAGAAAAATAAAATCGATACATATTACGACATGGTCGTCAAGTCCAGTTGCATTATATATATATCTACTTAGCGTATCCACCGCGCCATTACAACCTTGAAGGTTCAACTATAATCCGCCCAATAAATATTAGGGTAGAAAGTGATCTTAGCGAAAGGAAGCCATTTATGAAGCCTTGTAAATACAGTTAGTTAAATTATTCAATTCTCTAGTTTAGTCATTATAAATAAGTAATGTGGGTTTGTATGTTATAGTATATTATGATACAAGTGAGCTGAGTTGCTCACTATACACGAGGCTGTGGGTTGCAGCCCGAGCCGTAGGCGAGGGCGTAAATCAGCCGAGTGTCTAGTGAGCAAGTTGGTCGAGTTTCAAACGCACTTTTTCAACACACTTGCGAGAAAAAACAAACATGTGCAACAAATGCGATACAAACATTTGTTATATATGTCATATGAAAATTATGGAAATGGCGCGCAAGTTTTTTTTTGCACGCGCCAAATATAAGGCGATTGATTACATATATAGTCATACAGCCTACTTCAAAATTATAATTTTAGTGATAAAATGCAAATATTTTATAACAAATTGTTGTGAATTATAAATAATTTGATAATTATAAATGATTTTTCGTCTTAATTAGGGACACATTTATTTATTCTAAGAATGTAAATGGATTTTCAGCGGCTTTGTTGTTACAAAAATAACTGTATAAAATTTAAAATGCTCTGCTTACTCGCATATAATTTGCAGTTAGGCACTAACTTAACTCTGTAGGGATAATTTTATTATGCACTAGTGTGTAATATTCACATGTGTTTATATATAGTTCGGTTTAGGGCCCTAAGGATGATGTAATAAGGCTCACTTTACGAGCAAGTGTGTTAAAACTATATTATGATCTATATTATGATATGACATAAGTAGTTATATGAATAATTATAGTATGTAATATGTAAGTATTTGTCGTTAATAGTATATTATTTTAGTTATATATGATTGTTTTATTTTATTATCGTTTTTATTAATTATTTGCTGTGCACCACCGTCTATTCTTTTAACATTTGTCCAATCCATCCAAAGGTTGTCTGTAAGAGATTGCATTACGCGATAAGACCGCCAATTGTATTACCCTAGTTAAGATTTCTATTTTGTTCATGTAATTATGTTTGTGGTATGCAATAAAGTGTTATTGTATTGTATTGTATGATCTAGGTAGTTATGAGATACTGGTAAAGATAATAGATAAGTAATAATTACAATCTATATTATTGATTGACTCAGTTGACCTGCATTATGCATGTTACCTAGTTACTTAATTTATATTGTACCTACCTACCTATTTATTGCTAACTCGTTTTATTAGCATCTATACTGAAATACATAAGTACCTACTCAATAAGCTAAACCTATTATTTATTTCTTGCCATGGCCATAATAATAACAATTTCCTGTTTATAATTAAGAACAAATAGGTAATTAGTAAGTCGTTTGCTTTAAAAATTCCTTGCAATATAGCATGCAAATAAATTATGACTAAGTTCCTACTCCCTACTAAGTACCTACCTAGGTATAGAACTTTTTAGATTGCTATTATATATTTTAACTGAATAACACAAATATCCATCTATTATTAATGTTCGGTGAACAATCGGGGATACGGGTCTGAGCAGCCGCTCAACTGCCGTCTCTCTCTAGATCTATGTGCTCCATCTTAGGCCACATCATCGCTTCACATCAGGTGAGACAGTGGCCAAACACAGATCTATTAAGGGTAAAAAAAAATCCCATTTCTAATAAAAAATAATCAAATTCTAATATTATCTTAATATCTCGACACAATCTGGCCGTTTTCAATTCAAAATTAAAACACTAAGTATTTTAGGCACCTACCTTTACTACACAATTACCTTTAGGAAGACGTGCTTCATATTTGACGGAATGAGCAACATCAGGTAATTAGGTAGGTACCTACTAGCGACACATGTGCTAGCGAATAAATCAGGAACACATGTAAAAAACTTACAGCACAAAACATCAAACTTTACCTACTCTTTCTTTGCTTCACAGCGTCTTTCATCAACCCCTGCTCCGCGTCAGACCCGAACCTGAACCAGTGCATAGAGAAAGTGATCACGGCAGCCGGCCCGCAGTTCGCAGACGGCATCCCAGCGCTGGGCATAGCTCCCCTGGACCCGGTGCAGCTGGGCACTGTCAATGTGGACAACCCGGCGCTGAAGATTGTGTTTACAGACACTGTGGTCACGGGCTTGAGAGGGTTCAGAGTTAATGCTTACAAGTAAGATATCTAAAACTTCATCTGATAATAGAAAAGGTACCTATATCCACAGGTTTGCGGCGATAAGTATAGGGTAGGTGCCTTATGCCTAAATGCCAGTAGATAATGGGGTTTTCTTCGTAACCTGTCAAATTCTTCTTTTTGTGTCGAAAATTAAGAACTCCTATTAGGTCCTAAACAACACTTTTTATGCTTTGAAAAGGGTAATCAGATCATGGTACAATCAGCATTAAGTGATGATTATGAATAAGTAGGTACTACCTATCCAGGGTGTACGGTGTTGAATGTTTTAAGGCTTGATCTTATTGATATTTTTATCCTTTATTACTAAACAATGAGACGAGGAAGTTGATCGCTTGATGGTAAGCGTCACGATTGCCCATAATAATTGCAGTGCCACCCAGGACTTTTAATACCATGCAAAGTACTGCGTAGCACTATATTGCGCTGCCCTGATCACCCAAAGACTTCTCATATGCCCAGTTAAGTAACGTGGGCACAGAATAATTAATAGTACATGGATAACTCATGGGTATTCTTTTAGCAAATTACACTTGTAACAGACGACTATATAAATTCGCCACTAGTCCAAAGACGAGTATATGAAAACATATCTCAACATCGCATTTCTCCCTTCAGGATAAACCCAGCGAAGGGCAAGGCGACCCTGGACTTCACCGCCAACGTGACCCTGAAGGCGCACTACGACATGGATGGACAGGTGCTCATACTGCCCATCAAGGGGAATGGACAAGCTAAGATTAAGATTAGTAAGTATATTAATAAATATACATTAACACATATGTACCTGCCCACCAAAATATAGAAATATAGTCACATCAAAATATGTTGAGTGTCGGCTTAGATACATAAATTTCCGATCGATGATATGGCGATGGTCGATGTCTTGGTGTTTTACATCAAATAAGCTAAGAATCATCTCGATTAAACTAGCTTTCAATGAACAAAAACAGCATTGAAATCGGTCCAGCCGATTGGGAGATACTAACACAGCATGCATATAGACAGGTGATAAGTTTACAATACCCCTCTTTTTGCGTTGGAGGATAATAAAGAAAATGAAAGCCTTCGAACAAAAATTACTATTTGTCATGCAATTTTTTTTTTAATAAACTCTTCTTTTAGTTTAGTATTCGTAATTTTAGAAATCGATTGACTAAAGGAGGCTTTATTGCATTTACAGGGTCGGTT
Source organism: Petrophora chlorosata (assembly GCA_951640565.1). Classification (NCBI taxonomy): domain Eukaryota; kingdom Metazoa; phylum Arthropoda; class Insecta; order Lepidoptera; family Geometridae; genus Petrophora; species Petrophora chlorosata. The sequence goes on along the minus strand of OX621199.1, from coordinate 785,179 downwards.
AATGAATATATAAATCGCGTAATCGCGTGATATATTGTTATATTACTCTAATTCAAGAAGTTATTTCATTGTTGTTGAAAACCTCATCACAATTCATCAAGTAAACTAATAAATATTCAGACGCGGATGCGCGACTTCGTTTTACACAGAGAGACTACTCCAGTCTAGGATATTATGTACCTACATATAAATTGCCTGACAACGTGGCAGCATCTGTTTGTGCATAGAAAAAAGGCGTAAATATTTGTGGTTTCGTGTGGGATCATGGTCCTCACAGATTTTTAATTTCGAGATGTAAGGAATCCTAGTTAGGGACCAGGATCTATGTGACGTGATCATAATTATTTACAACCACATTAACCAATTGTTGTCGCCAACAGCGAACCTCAACATCGTCATCAAGTACGACTTCGAGACACGCTCCGGCCACTGGGTGGTGACCACCTACAAGGACCACTACAAGATGGACCGTGCGATGTTCAAGTTCCAGAACCTCTTCAATGGGAACAAGGAACTTGGTAAGAAAGCTTTTGAGGGTAGTTGAAAAAGAGAAGAACCACTAACTTAACTGTGATGACAAAATGCCACTTTTGGTAGTCCCTGATTGGTTTTTACCAGCAGCACCCACTGACTTCACAGATAAATTGGTAGTATTGCACTTTCTCTCTAATGACTATGTGTAGCAATTAATGTACATTTTGTGGTACCTAGTAGGTATCTTATTTCATTGGGTACATCTCTTGTTTTCCAAATCACAAGCGCCATTGAAAATCGTAATAGCACTGCGATCAGAATTCAATTCAAAGATTGCATGATGAATTAAAAAGAATTGAAATAGTTTCATTCACTCTTCAAATATTATCACATCTAATACCTATTTGACAACTGGATCTGCCATTTACCTAAACTCTTGAACCTAGAAGCCTGTAAACTCTTTGAACCTACACTTGCTTCTATATTTCCTCAATGACCTTGCCCTTGGCACCAGCACTGCACCTAGTTAAGCCTAACCTCTACTTCCAGCCACGACCACAGAAAGGTTCACCAACGAGAACTGGCAGATCATCATGTCAGAGATCGCTCCCGGGGCCATCAAGCAAATCATCCAGAAGTGTGTGGACCAAGTCAATTTGTTCTTCGGGGCGATACCAGCGAGTGTGCTGCTGCCGCAATGAATGGTTGGAACCTTGGAGCTCATCATTTTACTGACATTTATCATTCAACTATAGCTGCTACTAACTCGTTTCGTTATAACCGTTTCACAGGCTATTTGCGATTTTCGGTGTGTAGTCGTCCGCAGAATAGATACCTACTATTAAAAACAAAACTTCCAAGCTCAGAGATAAGTTATGATTGTTCAAGACGATAATTTTGGATGCCTACGGTACTTTGGAAAACAAATAAAAGTAAATCTGATTTCAATGTGCCAGTGTTCGGACGGTTCTGCTGGCTTGGAAACTTTATTTTGATCATCGCCTTCCGATATCTAGCTGAGCTGATAGTGATTGTACTACATATATATGTATTTATTCTTCTCTCTCAGCTTCGAAGCTGAAGACTTGTCTCATTAATATTATCTTATTGTTCTTGATACAAACAAAAACATTACCTACTGTATTTATTTTACTTATAGTGATATGCTTATAAAATTGTATCCATTGCTATAAAAAATATACTAACCATTAGCTAATCATCCATAAAATAATTAAACAACTAAAATAAACATAGCAGTGAACCCTATGGTAACCCCACTTCGCTAATCACTCAACGAAGAGGTTTAATATTATTATAACGTTATTTCCAGGTGAGACCATCCACACGGTCATCAACACTCACTGGGAGCCTGTGATAAGAGATATCGCGCCCGTTGCATTCGAACAAATAATCAAAGCGTGCGTCGACGAAGCCAAGAAGCTCTTCGCGGCGGTCCCCGCCAACCAACTACTGAAACCTTGACTTGTAAAGAGTGCGAAACAAGTGATTTTTTCTTTCTACAAATAAATAAATTTCTTTTTACAGTTAAATAGCAACAGCCAAAATCTGCTAGCAAAATCTATTGATAACGTTAAACATTTCACGTCTATCTACTGATTTTATGTGGATTTTAAAGTCGACAAGCTATCTAATCAAGACAGTTGATTGGTCTAGCAATAACGTTACGTAACCTGCTATTAAATTCGTTATTTGAGCGTGACGTTATATTTACATTTTTAGCACCTAGTGTAGGTACCTACCGATTGGTTAAAAAACGCGCCGGTTTTGTTGCGCCAGTGTAATTCGAACCATCTATAGTGAAAGGAAACCAAACCAATCCATCGGAAAACATACCTAGCAGTTGTGAATGTTTGGGAATAGTACAAAAATGGATGATAAGGTTTCGATTTCCTACAAAGTGTTACTAATAGGTATTAGCAACTGTTTTCTTTGCCGATTGAAGATTTGCCCTGTGGCGTCTAATGTCATTACAAGAAATCTTGCAGTAAATTATGATTCTCTTGCATTTCCCTTGCATCAGTGCTCACACACAAAATGTGGGAATACACAAAGGGAAACACTGTATGATGTTTGCCCCAGTGTGCCCTGTTTAGTGATGTTCCCACCATTGTATTGTAACAAAAATATATTCAACATTACTGTATGTACAAGACTGTGTTGTCTATTTTCAATACTTGATCATTTGTTTGTAGGCAATTACTTTAATTTTACTTTTAATGATTGTGATAATAAATAAGTAAGTATAGGGGAATGTTGATATCATGTAAGTTATTTAAATAAACAACTTTGTAAGTACATAACAATATTTTTTATTACAAAAAAAATTACAAGAGTCACAGTGAATAAATGCAGAAAATTACTTTTTATGGTAAAAAATTATCAAAACTTTATACATTACAAAATATATAGCTTATTTTAACTTTTAAGGCACTTTCACTTACAATAAAAATGTGTATTTGTATAATGTTACACGCTCATTATTGGCACATTCAGCGTGGGCACATCGCATGGCGGCCACCGTCAACTGGCACACTAGCGCCTGTAATGTTACTGGCCAGGTCGCTGGCAAGGAAGGCAATGGTTGCAGCCACCTCGTCAGGCTTCCCTGGACGTCCTAAAGCATGAGTTTCTTTAGATCTCTCCAGGAACGCTTTATACTGTTCATCGTTCAATCCACCTCGTTTTTGTAACTCGGTTAGAATAACTCCAGGGTTTACACAGTTCACTCTAACCCCTTTAGAGGCTAGTTCTAGTGCTACACATCTTGTAAACTGGTCTACAGCTGCCTTTGACACATTGTATGCTAGAACTCCAGGGAATGACCTGATTCCGTTGACACTGGAAATATTGACGATGTTTCCCTTACTTTTGATAAGGTGTGGAGTAGCTAGCATAGTTAAGTGGTAAATAGAACGTACATTGGTGTTCATCAGACGGTCGTACTGGGCCAGGGTAGTGGTTTCAATCGAACCTGTCTCGATAATCCCGGCGTTGTTGACCAGAACATCAAGCTGTCCGTAATGGTCGATTGTATTCTTCACAATCTTCTCAATATCACCTTCTTTAGTTAGGTCCGCGGGAACAACGAATGTGTCAGATTTCTCGCAATCCTTGCTAACTTTTTGCAAGTTTTCGACGTTTCTACCAGTGAGTGATAATCTGGCGCCCAACTTAGATAGAAAAACAGCAGTCGCGGCGCCGATGCCCGAACTGGCGCCGGTAACAATCACGACCTTTCCAGCAAAATTCATGGTATTAAAACTAGTAAGTAGTACAAAAGAGTAAGGGACGATTCACGACGAATTATTTAGCTTTATCTGTCGTAATTATGTAATTCAACTGTTATCAAAGTTAGCAATGCAAATATAATACAAAACACATTTTGACACTGACAAATTTGACATTTCTTTTTTTTTTGTCTGTCTACGACAAATTTATCTTTGACGATAAAGATTTTATACATTATCTTAGATAATTTCTAATACTTTATCTTTGATAACCAATCTTCGAGTAGACCAAAGATTTAATATAGTATAATTTTTCTTTGGAGTAGACTATCTGAGTAACCAATAACACGTACACGTACGTACTGACTGATCCAAAGACAAATTATCTTTGGACTGCTGGCCGATTCAGAACCTCACGACAACTCATTTGTCGATCGATTCGGTTTGATATCGTACGATTCAAAATATTTTAAATTCACAATAGTCGAATCGACGTTCAAATTGTCGTAGTCGATAACCAATCGTAACCGTACGATAAACGCGTATTTATCGACCGAGAACGTTATTCACAATGCAGATATCGAAGCAAAGTTTTCGAACGTCCGATTATTTTCCACGACAACTTATCGAGTGCAACATATCACTCGAAAGCATTAGATTTGACCGTCAATACCGAGTATATTCCGTGTGTTGTTAAATAAACTACATTTTCTACTACAAATAAAATAAAACTCACAGTAAAATTCAACATAAACTAATTCTATGTAATAAAGTACCTACCAAGTCTAGTATTTATTTGTAGGTTAAGTTCGCTTTGATTGTTTTAGAACTATTTACTTACTACTATAAGATTTCTTAATAAGATGCATAAATCTACCGAAATAAAATCACTGTACCTATATAATTATTATAAAGTACTCTGTGATACTATGTAATAGTAATTTTGGTATTTACTTAACATTTCTAACGAATTTTGATGAGGCTCGTCTTCTCGCTCGATCTTCTTTTAATAATTTCAAAACATGATAAAGAAAACAATTTGCGATAGACATTTAAATTTGGCGGTTTGTCAATGTCTAAAGCATAGATTAAACATTAATGTCAAGTGGATATCAGCAGGTGGGTGTTTACGAAGCTCTTGTTTTTTTATATTTCTACCAATATCTAGCGCTTATAATTGTTGACTATATTTTAATTCGTGATAAACGTTGTTATAATAAATTTTGATAACTTGAAAACATTTTTATATCGTCTAGATAATAATACAATTTTCTGCGAGTATTGCACACAAAACGAACTCCGTAAATGCAACACGTTGTCGTATCGATTTCGATATCGTAACCGAAACCGTGTCGAATCCTCGGGACGGATGTTCTGAATAGCTCGAAAAGAAACCTACGACACGAGATCGTTATCCAATCGAATCGATTCGGTATGTTGTCGTGGGGTTCTGAATCGGCCAGCTGATCTATCTATACTATTAAAAAAATAGAACTGAGCCAATTCTGTACATTGAAAATATTTTTGAAAAATCAATTGGAATCGACTATTTAGATGGTACTAAACACGAATCCACGGTTTTTAGAATTTTTGTCTGTTTGTTTGTTTGTCTGTGTGTTTGTTATCTATAGACAAAAAACTACTAAAAGGATATCAATGTAGCATTCAGGGTTTGGTAGCATTAATTCCAACTTAGTGAGATTATACAGTGTGTTACATCAAAATCAGTTGGGTGACTACGAAGATACAGATAAAAGTCTTCTTAGCACGCGCTCCCATACACTCAACACTGGGGAGGTCTTGCTAAGATGGTTTTGAAAAGAATACGAATATCCGTCTGTCGTTCAAGCGGACGAAGTCGCGGGGAAAAGCTAGTTACTTGGAAATATTCATTTTCGAATGCAAATTAGTATACTTCCTAGTCTGTGGCAAAGTGGCAAATTGCATTGGAAATAAAAAATAGGTACATAGTACCTGATAGTACCAACGATTAATAATTCTTTATCTTTGCATGGTAGGTACATCTATAAATCCAATCTAATTTTTAAATTTAACCAATAAAATTTCATACCTATATTGACAATAATAAAGACATTGACCAACTCAGATAAAACTTCTCGAAGTGGACCAATCACCGCTATTATTCTTTGTAGTGTTCTTCCTCTGAGATCTTCTCAGTTAAAATTTGGATGTCTACAAGAAGTTTGTCTTGTATGTAAATTTGTAAAACAAAAACAAGAAAAGCCGGTCACCAAAAAATGACCTTGATAATAGTGCCGTACCATTTGTTTAAGTAAAAATCGTAAAGGGCCGTAATTAACAACCAGAAAAAGTTTATAACAAAGAGAATGTAACCGCTACGTTTAGTTTATTATTAAATCGAAAGCGCATAGATTTTAAGTGAAATTAAGTGTCAAAATCATTAGCTGACATCAAGCTGACACATTATTGAGTAAGTAAAATTTTTATAACAATGTAAATAAATACATAAAAAACATTTTATAATCAAAATTATCAGTGTTTCTCTCAAACAATGGCTGTAGTGAGTCTTAGTTATTACTAGCCAGTTCTTAAAAACAAATTCTTTACTAAAATCAAAGTTGAAATTCAACTTTTTCAGAAAGAAGTAATCCACATTCACATTGGCCAAGCAGGAGTTCAAGTTGCAAATGCTTGTTGGGAATTATACTGTTTGGAGCATGGCGTCAGACCAGATGGTATTTTGGCATTTTCAGATGATGACAATAGTTGTGGACCTTTCTTTAGCGAGACAGGCGCTGGAAAAGTTGTCCCAAGAGTTGTCATGATTGATTTGGAACCAACGCCTATAGGTTAGTTTTTTACATCAGTGGTTGCTGCTATTCTGTTGAATATTGCGGATTTAAATAAACGTAGGTACTAATGTATTAATTTTTCAGATGAAATAAGGACAGGTGCGTATCGCCAACTATTCCACCCAAATTCACTACTCACTGGAAAAGAAGATGCTGCAAGCAATTTTGCTCGTGGGTTTTTTGGTGTTGGTCGAGAAATGATCGATTTGGCCCTTAATCGTGTAAGAATAGCTGCAGAAGAATGTAGCTGCCTCCAAGGTTTCATTATATTCCGTGCTTTCGGTGGAGGGACAGGGTCTGGATTCACTGCTCTTTTACTCGAAGGGCTAGTGAGAGACTATGGGAAACTATCAAAGATCGAGTTTGCAATATATCCATCCCCTAAAATATCGCCTATTATTGTGGAACCTTACAACGCAGTTTTGACTTCTCATGCCTGCATGAACACCGAGGATGTTTGCTTCATTTTCGATAATGAGGCTCTATATGATATTTTAGCGAGAATGCTCGACGTGCCTCGACCAACTTACACCAACCTGAACAGATTGGTTGCTCAGGTAGGCCTGTCTAATCTAAATATTTCATTAAGATATTATAGTACCTACCTATGACAAAGTATTTATATTTTGATCTATGAGAATTTTGATCTTTCAGGTTGTCTCATGCATGACAGCATCAATGAGGTTCGAAGGCTCACTGAATGTTGAGCTAGTAGAATTCAGAACAAATCTTATCCCGTATCCCAGAATCCATTTCCCATTAGTGACATTTGCTCCTTTTGTGCCTGCCACACGAGCATATCACGAAGCTAACACAACACAGCAACTGACGATGTCCTGCTTTGAACCGTCTAACCAAATGGTGAAGTGTGACCCTAGTCAAGGGTATTATATGGCTTGCTGTTTACTGTTCAGAGGAGATGTTAGTCAGAATGATATTAATTCAGCAATCAACCAAATTAGAAGTATGCGATCAATAAAATTTGTTTCGTGGTCTCCAACTGGGTTTAAGGTACTTCATGGGTAAAATGATTTATTTTGTTATGTACTTCTGATTTCTTTTATTTACTTAACTTTCTTCAAACAGATTGGTGTGAACTACCAGCCACCAACAACTGTACCTGGTGGTGACCTAGCAGCCTTACAAAGAGCTGTAGTCATGGTTTCCAATAGTTCTGCAGTACGGGTAGCGTGGGAGCGTATTTGTAAAAAGTTCTCCCTTATGTACGCCAAACGAGCATTTGTACACCATTATGTTGGCGAAGGGCTTGAAGAAGGCGAATTCGGTAATGCCATCATGAATATTAAAGCTCTTTCAAATGACTATAAAGAAATGGAGGGCTGAAACTCATCCAGTACCTACTAGGATAAGCAATAACAAATCAACCATTGTTTCTATTTTATATAAATAAAAAAAACTATATACTTTTGTGAAGGTTTACGAATATATTTTAATAATATCTTCCATGGAGTCGTTTTATTATTTTTATATTATGTTCCGGTCTTATGTCCCATCACTACAATAATTGACATTGACAACTCTAACGACATTCATGCAGGGACTTTTTGGCGGGAAGTGAAAAGTGATAGTTCGATTTTGTTTTATTTTCCAAATAAGTGTTATTTCGAGTGATCATGTGTAATATCGGTGGAATATTAACCATTATGTGTTCGTTAACGTGCACGAGTGTAGGCAAATGAAACAAAATAGGGAAAACATTGCTTTTTATTGTCTCCCAAAAAGTCCATGGAAAGCTTAAATAAAGTTCCACCACTTTATTGAAGCACTAGGAGAGGGGCCGGCTTGTTGCTGTTGACCCTCATTCTCATAATTATGTTCAGTTATCGGTGTTATTTTGTTAAAACAGTGTGGCCATCGTATAAACATTTCAGTTCCCATTACGTCGGGTAAGAAATTGCATATTTGTGTAAAATGTGAAATGTATTTAAATTGTGAATCCTTAAACCATTTAGTTAAGATATAGGTAATAAAAGTATTTAATGATTATAGTTTTTATTTAATTTGAAATTAAAAAGTTAAAGTTTAGTAAGAAGAGAGTAGAATTGTTTTAATAGTTAAGGCCTTTTGTGTAAGAACATATGTATGTTGTAAATAAGTTCCTATTTTGTGTAATAAATTTATCTTACAGGTCCCTGCTGCCGATCACTAAAAATAATTTAAAAGTAATTTCTAAATTTTTCGACAACATATGCATATTCCCAATTGCTGTAATTCGTAAATTATCGTGGTACTTATCTTTCACCCTGGGGTACAGAATAGTACAGATGTCCTACCTTTTACAGACCAACTACGAACTTTTGAAGATATAGTGGCTGCAATGCAACGCAGAACACGTTACATTTTCATTAAATCGAATGGGAGAATTTTTCATAGGTATGGTAAACACTCCAAAAATATTGTCAAAAAAACTATTGCTTTCCAAAAGTGTTACGCTGTCAAGGACTCTATAGTGTCATTCCTCAATGTTGGGGAGAGTAAAAGTTCACCTGACAGGTGAAAATATTCACCGATAAAAAAGCGAGTTGCGATTCTCACCTGTCAGGTAATAGTTGTCAGTTGTCATTTTCCTTTACTTTTTGCAATATTTTTGCATTGATTTTATGTACATATAAATAAAATAAGCGATTCGTGTATTTGAAGCAAAATATAAGGTAAAATTCCTACATTAGCCAAAATAACGCAGATAAATCTGATAAACAAAAGCGCGGGAAATCTTCGTCTTGAAAATGATTGGTTTTGATTGGCTGGCTTATTGTATTACTCGATGCCCGGAATGCGATCGAAAGAGACAAACATACTTTTTAATTTCAACTCGTAAAGTAGTATTGTAGTATTGTGAGTATCACGAACGAGTGAGCGTCCGTGAGCGGGTGAAATATGATCGATTGATCGAATGTCACTCGCGAATGGGTTGTGATCCGATCAAAGTGATTCGATCAATCGAGATCGACGCAGACCTAACTCAGACTAGTAAGAGATACTGGTACTGAACGCACCCCAGCCAGCTTTCGGTCGATGAAACTAATGAATATGGTTTTTGGCGGGAAGTGAAAAGTGATACAGTTCGATTTTGTTTTATTTTCCAAACAAGTGTTATTTCGAGTTATAATGTGTAATATCGGTGGAATACTAACCATTATGTGTTCGTTAACGTGCACGAGTGTAGGCAAATGAAACAAAATAGAGAAAACATTGCATTTTATTGTTCCCAAAAAGTCCATGGAAAGCTTAAATAAAGTTCCACCACTTTATTGAAGCACTAGGAGAGGGGCCGGCTTGTTGCTGTTGACCCTCATTCTCAATAAAAGTATAATAAATGGATTATTAAGCTATCAAATAAAAACTACGTAAGACATGGCGGTATGGTCCTAGAGACTTTAGCCTGCCATAACGGGCAAACTTAAAAGAAAAAAAAAACTAATGAATATAATTTTTAGAATTTAGACCGGTGTACGGGCACGGCGAATTTCTTACAGTGAAATAACAATACAATTCATATTTTTCATAATATAAGTGGCATAGTAAGATTTTCCAAAAAATCTAAAAAGAATTACAATTACACTCTTTGGAAACGTCTTCACAATCAGGTATTTAGCCGAGTGTTTCTATTTACCACCCCACATTACATATTATTATCTAACTCATGCAATAATATCATCAGCTGATAATCGCTATTTAGGGCTATTGCTATAGAAAGGATTAAGGATAAGGATTGTGTTAGCTCGGATAAGTATACCTCATTTACAAAAAAGGTTTCTTTTGGATATAAAATACATATAAAGTAACTAGTTAAATTAATAGGTATTTCAGTTTCTAGCCATGTGGAGCGTCGCCCATCTGTGTCGATGTACCTCTGCGCTGCGAGCTGTGAAGACCAACCTTATCCCAACTACGAGGAACGGCTTCAGTATCAGTAATGCGATCTCCAGGCAACTCATGACACCGACTAAGTATAGCAATAAAGCATTTAGGGTAAGTTATATTTAATAAGAAAATCTACAAAGAAATGGCAGGCATGTGATTGTATTTTATAATTTTTACTAAAAAAATTACAATGAAAGGTTTATAAGATTGTTAGATGAAATGTGTTTGGGTGCATTTATATATATACAGGGAATAACATTAATGTGTAGTAATACTGAAAGGTGTGTATGGGTATCTAGTCATGAATCATCGGGCAGAATATACAACCAAAAAAACACTATTATATTTTCCATACAAAGTTTAAAAATTATTAATTTGAATTATTTTGGACAATCCTAACAAACTGTGGCCTAGTCGAGGTAGTACTCAATACTCAATACTCAATACTTTATTGCAAACATATGTACACAAAAGTTCTTATTGTAGTGGTGAGATTACATATGACCCTACTAGGGTATAGCAAATTATACATTATAATGCATTATAATGGGAGCGGACCGATTTATTCTACGTCTTTGTCAATTACTTATCATTTTATCATTTCATTCTTATTTTCATTAAAAAAGTCATTTAAATTATAATAACATTTTTCTATCAGGAATTGTTTTAATTTTTTATTAAATTTTATATAATTTTCCTCTTCTTTTATTTGGTCAGGTAGATTATTATAAATTTTTACTGACATTACATTCGGACCGGAACTATGTATGTTCAGTCTTGATATGGGTAATACTAATTTATGCTTAAACCTAGTTGCAAATCGCCGTGTTTGTTCTGCATGCTTTAAGAAGAACTGCGGATATTGTCTCACAAATTTACCTACTTCTAGTATATAGATTGATGTTAGGGTCAAGATTTTATTTTTAACAAAATGTGGTTTACTACTTTCCTATTTTTTGATGTTAGCAAGTATCCGGATACATTTTTTTTGGGCAATAAATGCATCTTGCACGTCAACACTATTACCCCAAAGTAGAATTCCGTACTTAAGCCATGAGTGTGCGTATGCATAGTATGCAGACAGGGCAGTTTTAAGGTCAGTTGCCCTCCTAAGTTCTTTTAATGCATAAGCGAAGCTTGAAAGTTTTGTTTTGATTTTTTGGACATGGGTTTTCCAGTTAATATTTGTTTCTATTTCTATACCTAGCAAAGTAAACGCGTCGACACATTCTAATTTAATATTATTGTATGTGAAATTAATGTCAAGGGATGGTTTTTGGTAAGGTCTAAATTGCATTAATTTCGTTTTTGAAAAATTAATGTCTAAGTTGTGAACGTTCATCCAATTAATTATAGTTTCAAAGATGTCAGTAAGATTATGATTTAAATTATTATTATTATTACAAGATGTCAAGATAGAAATGTCATCGGCAAATAAAACGCAGAAATTATTAATTATTTTTGGGAGATCGTTAATATATAATAGAAATAGGATACATCCGAGTACGCTGCCCTGTGGTATTGAATTGTTTGTTTGTATTATCTTAGATCTTATTAAATTAATTTTACCGGTTTCGGAGTCGAAATGTTCAATTTCTACAAATTGTTTACGTTGGTGTAAATATGAGCTGAACCATTGGTGTGAAATCCCGCGTATTCCTTTATCATATAGTTTGTCCAATAGTATTTTATATTGTACTTTATCGTAAGCTTTAGTCATATCCAATAAGACACCAATTGCGTATTTTTTATCATCGATTATGTCGAGTATCTTATGTATATATTTATAGACAGCTAGTATCGTTGAACGATTTTTCCGGAACCCGTTTTGTGAGTCATCAAATATTTTATGTTTCTCACAGAATGAATTGAGGCGCTTTTGCATTACCTTTTCAAATATCTTAGACGATGTAGGCAAAAGTGCTATAGGTCTATAATTGTTTGGGTCTAGTTTTGATGCTTTTTTATAAACGGGTTTAATTATGGATATTTTTAACAAGTCAGGGAACATGCCTTCCTGGAATGATTGGTTAATCAACAGGTAGTATGGTAAGGTCAGTTCTTTTGCACAGTTTTTAATCAAAATAGGTGGGAGCTCATCGATGCCGTGACTATATTTGCTTTTAAGGTTTCTTATAATATCATATAGTTCACGCGGCTCAACCGGTCTTAGGTACATCGAGTTATGAATGCGCTCGAGCGCCGGTGGCCGCGGCCGGCTGCTGCACTGCGGCGGATGACCTTGCGTAGCGTCCCCACTATTCACTATCCCCACTGACGCGAAATGCTCGTTGAATAGATTTGCAACCTGGCTCGGCTCGGATGTTATCTTATCGTGGATTTTTAACTTTATATTATTTTTGTGTTTTTTGATGTTTTTGTTTGTGCGTTCTTTTATTATTTTCCACATTGTTTTTGTCTTGTTTTCCGCATTTTTCATTTCCCTTATATACTGATTTTGTTTCGACTTATTTACTGTCTTTTTTAATATTTTAACGTATTTTTTATGGTAATTAGTGAGAGTTGAGTCTTTGCAATAAGTTACAAATCTTTTAAAAAGTCGTTTATTTCTGCAAGAAGTTTTTATACCTAAGGTTATCCACGGGGGCTTTTTGTTTACTTTTAGTTTTATACGTTTTTTTGGAATGTATTGGTCAAGAATTTCTATTAGTTTATTATTGAATATAGTGTAGTTTTGATATTCGGATATTGAATCGTCGATAGACATAGTAGTTTCATCCAAGACAGACGCATGCTGTTGTCTTATAGGGGTATTATCATTCCTATTGCGCCTGGTGACATTATCACAGGAAGGGCAGCGCCAGGTTTTCTTCAGCTCAAACATATTGTTTAGGTAATAAGCAGAAGTGATATTTAAGCAAGCATAGTGATAGTTTTTATGGCAGCTTGTACATTTTAGAATGTCTGTTGTTCGTATAATAGTTTGTTTGCATGCTGGGCAATCCATTGTTATAATTTGTAGATTATTTGTAGATAAATTAGTTACTTGCTATGTTTTCGATGGTCCGTAGAACTCGATTCGCCGCACAGTTGATACTTTCGTCCAGTGGATTGTAGTGGGGTCGTTGACCTTACGCTTGCCGTTACCGTGTCGGTTTAAACGTTCAGTCAGTTAAAACTTTTAAACACTTATAAAATCAAAAGTTTCATATCGATTTTTTATATTTTTGCATCACTATACTCCGCGGATGAAAGGCTTTGAAATGATGTAAATTTTAATCTTGGAATTGCGTGATTTCACGACTTCTCGATTTTTAAACTCGGAAGGTACACTACTGTATGTTATCCGTTTAGAGGTTCGCTAGTAGTACGGGTCACTGACCGAGCTACTTTGTGCCTAGGCACAAAACAGATAAGTACAGAAATCAATCTACATACAAAGTGCGCTCGAGCAACGCACACATAGACACCGCTCACGGACACGATATCTGGGCACAGTTGGGATGCGAGCGCGAGTGCCATCCGCTTGAGACACGCGTCTGTGAACATTTTTGTGCAAAAATGGAGCAACGAAAAAAGGTTATTATAACTGTTCGGTGGACGGTTGTTTAAATTCAACATTAAACGGTGAATTGTCGTTTTTTAAGCTACCAGTTGTTTCAGAGAGGTAAGTAGGTATTTGCTTGTATTTCGATGGTTAATTTTCACGTAACACAAAATAGTTAGGTAGGTAGGTAAGCGCCCCGGCCCCCGGCCCTGCGCCTAACAAGCGAACATGACTTTGTGGCCTTGTCATATTTTTACAATTTAAAATTTGATATTTATTGTAGTATAAGCTGTGTTAGCCTTGTGTTCAATAATCTTAATGAGAAAGATGTTAATGTAAACTAATCGCATTTGTTTTGTCTTCAAAAAAACTTTATTCAGTTATAATAGTAACTGCGAAAAAATTATGTCGATATCTTGTACACTTATTTTTTTTAAATCAATCAATTTTCCTCCCAAAACCTTCCATCGCCGTCCGGTATGAAAGGTATGAAAAGTACATACATGAGATTAACTTCTGTATTTATCTGTTTTGTAGCCTAGGCGCTCTGTCTTTGAAAACGCCGAACATTTTACAAGGGCTTGATTTCGAGTCTCAAATACCGGAATTTCATACTGAACGGATCTTTGGACTCGGTCGGTTCCGTTCCCGAACCCACTCGTAAAAAAAAGGTATTTCCACATTTTTACACGACTGCCCAAAAAGGAGTATTTCAGGGTTTACGTATGTATGTATGTATTTATTTATTCCACCATTACTTCTTATTGCCTGGACAGATTTGAATGCATTAAAACCATAATAAAAACATAGGTTTAAGTTTTTTTACCAGTTTTTTTTGCATGTTCGGGAACCGGTATACAAAAAAATCTCCGCGAACGGTACTTTTAATCTATGCCTTAACGTACCCGACTTGGCCTTGCCTTGATCAGTTTCAACTTTTTATCCAACTTGACGTCTTAGAATTCATATTCAGAAATAACCTAACGAAATTTCCGAAACGAAAACGGTCCTTATCGGTGGAGTTTTATGGGGCGGCGTTAGAAGGTAACTTTGTTTGTGCCGCTCGACCAATGAGGAGCAGCGGCTATTATTTATTAGGATTACATCTTTATGATTGGTGCAATACGAAACAAGGCTAGCGAATCATGAAGCGGCGGCGAATGTTTGATAGCTTTAGTGTTTGCCGCGTTTTGTCAAAGATTAAACAGGTTTATTTCTGAAAACTGACTAAGTAAAGACGCGTTATTGATTACTGACTGACGAACACTCTTTTACTATGCAATGAAATCAAATGTTGGAAATGTCTTAACCATCATTATCAGCCTATTACATTCCTACTGTTGAAATTCATGCATGATGTTTTTTACATCCTATTCCTACGGTGGTTGGTGACCTCACGTATTTTTTAAGAACATCAGCCATGCTCGCTCTTATTAGGCGTTTACACTGATTAGATCCTTATTCCTGAATGTTAATTGGAGCGATGATGTTTAATGCTGTAATTAATAAGTAAGCATTAATAAAAATAAAAAAATACCCTGCCAAAAACATTATCACTTGGGATGATTTAAGGATTCCGAGGATACCCCATACATCCAAATCTGTTGAGGCATTTTGTAATAAAAAAACGCACATACATTAACCCCGAAAACATTATATTCCTTTTTTGGGGAGTCGCGTAAAAAGCAGTTTGCTTGAAAGTTAGTTGTAAAGTAAGGTTGATAGGACAGCTGGCTTTGCTAACTGAAGATAAAATTTGTTTGTCAGATCTGTACACGCGGCGCACTAATATTCTTTGTCACAAGTTCATTGCTCTTTATCAGCTGATTGTTAGGGTTGAAATGAACTTGATTACCAGAAATGTTTAAATTATCATATCTTGTGATTTTAAAAATTTTCTGGTAATTTGCACTTGGACTTGAATTATTAATAAGCTTCTATATGCGTGGTTTAATTATTACTACACATTTATGTTACACGCTGTATATGCATATATGCATCTAAAAAGTTGCAAATAATGTCAAAATAAATTATTATAAAAATTATTGAGTATACTTTTTACTATAGATCATCTAAGTTTCACATCTTTCCTTTTCCTCCGCAGATAAGTAACTTCATCAAATCAAATGGCATCATCGTCCGGTTCTGTTCTTCAGCTCCGAAGCCCAAGAACCAGAAGCTGGTTGGCTATTGGCTGCTGGGGTGCAGCGGGATGGTTTTCACAGCAGTCGTGCTAGGTATGGTTGTCGGGTATCTCTTACTGATTTACTGTGTGTATTACGTTGTTATTATGGTGGTGAAAACCACTAATGGCAGCAAATAAGCTACTATAGTAGATACTATAGGATCTGTGATGTGCAGATATAATTTTGTTTGTTGTTATTATTATGTTGTGCTCTATGTATGAGTATGTATGATCTTATTTACCTACTCATAATACAATTCGTAAATGGCTGTACATAATAGTTATGGCTATTTTAAATTAATATTTATAAACCCCTTTTTTTCTCGTATTTATAAGATTCGGGTATCATTTGATTTATTATTAATTTACTTTCGCTCTCAAACATATACGAAAGGTAGTCTCGCTTAAGGCTGCACTATCTTCGTATTACGGGTATATTGGATCGGTGCTGAGATATGGATTGATAATTTGAGCAAATTCTGTTATTATGGAAAGAGCCTTTAAAGCTCAAAAAAATCGTGACACATGTAGACTACTATTTAAAGAGTTAAAAATATCAACACTTTCTAGTCTGTACATCGAAGAAATGAGATTCATTTCTTTCATTTTTAAGGCGATGTGCAGAGGTCGACTCATTACTGCAAAAATTTTGCTATACCCAAATGTAACTTAAGTCTTTTTTAAAACAATGCCTATTATATGGCTATCAAAATATATAACCATACCCCAATTGATATAAGAAATATGCCACTTCACAAATTTAAAACCAAATTACATAGCTGGTTACTGCAATTCTCCTTCTTACTCTTTTGATGACTTCTTTAAATGTAAAGTGCAGGTATATTAAATGTATTATTAATAATGATTGTTGTATCACATGATCATGACATAACTGTATATTTTGACTTCATTAATAAGGGACTGACAATAACTAATAAATAATCACATGTATCAAATTAATTATTATAAATATTTGTATACTGAAAGGTAGAACATGATGGAACCTATACCTAACAAATCTCAACATCTTTATCTGTACCCATGTTTCACAAATAAATTTATTTCATATCATTTCATATACATATTGACAGCCTCTTTGGTGTAGTGGTTGGGCAGGTGGGCTCTAATCTCATATACCACTGAGGTTGTGGGTTCGATTCCCGCGACGGGACAAATGTTTGTGCACAAAAAAAAGCGCAAGCATTTGTTTCGTGTCTGGATGTTGTTGGACCATGGTCCTCATTGTCCTTGGTTCCCTACAGGGAATCCTAGTTAGGGGTCAGGATCTACGTATGTGATCGTTGGGCGTTATTTATTATTTATTTATATTTCATATACAACTTTCGTACTTACTAGACTATAAAAAAAATTATTGGTTAGTCTTAGAATCTACTGATATAGTTATAGAAATGTAATACAATATGTTACACTCCTAGATATAGCACCAAGTAAGAGTAACTACTAACTGTGCTAGGGTAATAAATGACAAGCTTTATGATATTGTTATAAGCTTGTTTGTGCATATTAAAATATTATTTTGTATGACGTATCATTTAAAATGATAATTAATGTACTAAAGTGTAAATGAGAATGTCTACTTAAAATAATGTGTATAGTTCGATCAATAAATGGTGTTTTTTTAATAATGTTTCTTTTTCTCCTTAAATATAGTTTTATTGACTTGGCAACACAAAAAATCAGCATTAGGTACAAAAGTTAATAAGCAATTAAATATTACATATTTAATTAACTAGTCACATAAAAAAATAGTAAATAATGACTTTGCTCTGCAAAAATAATGCTATTCTCTATACTCAGGTGGAGTGACGCGTCTCACAGAGTCTGGACTCTCCATGGTGACGTGGAAGCTCCTCGGTGAGAAGCTGCCCACAAGCGAAGCCGAGTGGCAGGTAGAGTTTGCAGAGTATCAGCAGTATCCTGAGTTCAAATAGTGAGTAAAGAATACATACTAAGGTCTAAAACAGGGGTTGTCTCTGATATCCCTCAGTTTTCAGTCCAAAACGGGGCGGGACACGCGGTAGAATCTATCAGGAATCGAATATCAGAAAAAAAATCTGTATGTAAAATTACTGTGAGAAAAGAACCCTGAAATAGTGCCACGCGTATTCAGTCGCGGTTTCTTTTTGCCCACCGATTACATACGTAGGTCTAACTAGGATTCCCTGTATTTTGGGAACCAGGGAACGACGTTGCGGACCATGGTCCCGAGAGTTCTGTTGTGCGCTTTTATGTGCACAAATATTATCTGTAGCGGGAATCAAACGCGCAACCTCCGTGGTGTTGGCATACTGCGGTTAATTGAGTGAATGGATGAAAAGGTCGTTCGCCTGATGGTAAGCAACACGCCTGCCCGTAACTGCCCAATAAAAGATGCAGCACCACCCAGAACTTTGTTTTGTAAAATCGTCGCCGGCGCTGCATGCGTTTGTCACCCTGAGACAATAGCTCTATTGTATTTCTACTAAAGCCATATAAAATATTTTTGACGTTATAGCAGAAAAGAACAATGCCGAGAACAGCGTCTAGCTCGCAAGGATAAGTAATTTTAGTGTATAATTTATCAAGCCGTTATCTGAGTAGGTAGGTATAGCATAGTGAGCTGTCGGCTGTCGGACAATAGCGCAGATTTTGTTTATCACTATCACTACATAGTATAAAACAAAGTCGCTTCCTCTGTCTCTATGTCCCTATTATCCTATGTATGCTTAAATCTTTAAAACTACGCAACGGATTTTGATGCGGTTTTTTTAATAGATAGAGTGATTGAAGGGGAAGGTTTATATGTATAATAACCGTGCGAAGCCGGGGCGGGTCGCTAGTAAGCAATATAATGTTTTGAGTATATAGATACTAGTTTAGTGATTCATATAAAACTACATTAAATTCAGTTAGTGAGAACACAAATTTGAGTTCAAACCACACACGACGCGACTTCACTGGTGGTAGGTTTCTCTGTTGCGAGAGGTCGTCTGAGTGGGTACCACCGCTTTGCCAGTTATTTAACTGCCAAGCAGTAGTGCGCGAGCATTACTGTGTTCTGGTTTGAAGGGCATTGTAGCCATCGAAATTACTGGGCATTATGAGACTCAACAGCTAATTGTCTCAGGGTGATGAGCGCAGTGCAGCGCCGCGCAGGATTTTGCAAAACAAAGTTCTGGGTGATGCTGTTATTTTTATGGGCTGGCGTATTGCTTACTATCAGGCAAACGACCAGCTCGTCTCGTCATTCAGTTACATTAAACAAAACCTCTCTTGTCTATTTGTGATAACCCTGCTTAGCACAAATCATAATCTAGTAGGTCATATAGGCGCATATTCATATTCAATCATTTATTGCATCATACATGTTACAGGGAACTTAATTATTACAATACAGAGTCACATATGTACCCAATTTAGGGCATAGCAATATGGGTAGAAGCGGACCGAGATATTATTACATTTTTCGTCAAAATATATCCTTAAAAATTTCCTCGAAACTATAATAAATTTACTACAAAATAAGGTTTTTAGTTAAATCTCAAAGATTTCATCTTTTTCTTGAATTTCTATGGTATCCGGGATTTAAAAAAAAATACAGCCATGGTGTTTTGCCAGAAGTGTGTTTTTAGTCTTGAAGACGGCTGTATTAAATTATGTTTATATCTATGATAGTTTCCCAACGTCGTGGTTAGTCAATGTTTTTGTTAAAATATATTGGGTATTTTCTGACGAATTTGCAAATATCTAAAATGTAAATTGATGATTTGTATTTGAAGGATAAGGTTTGCAACTATCTGGTTCTTTAACATTACTTAATATACGTATAATTTATTTCTGCATAATAAAGATGTGTTCTGCATCAACCCACCGAACAAAGCCATGCCGTCAAGCGACCTAGTCGTGTTTCGGGATGATGTTCGGTGAACCATCGGGGAGACGGGTCTGAGCAGCCGCTCAACTGCCGTCTCTCTCTAGATCTATGTGCTTCATGTTAGGCCACATCATCGCTTCACATCAGGTGAGATAGTGGCCAAACATAGATTTATAAAAAGTAAAAAAAAAATCATTTAATTTTCCAGTAAAAACCAGAACTTAACCCTGTCCGAGTTCAAATGGATCTGGTACATGGAGTTCGCGCACCGCACGTGGGGCCGGTGTATCGGCGCGGCGGTGTTCGTGCCGGCGGCCTTGTTCTGGGCGCGCGGGTACCTCGATAAGGGGATGAAAGTGAGGGTGGCCGTGTACTCGGCGTTGGTCGCTGCTCAGGTCAGTTAACGAAGGAACATTCTTGATATTGTATAATGTATATTATTGTTTTTAATTTCACGCTGTTACCTTATTCTTTTTTAATTAACTAATTTTTGTCTCCGCTGATACAATTTGTTTACTTCTCGGCAAACATCTGAGGTCGAGCAAAGGGGTATGCTGAAAACCAGCCCTGTGTAAACACACTAGAGTTTACACGATGCTGAGCCTACCCCTTATTGCCAAACTGTAATTGTATGTAAATATAGTAGTTATATTAAGTTATATTAAGTTATATAAGTTATATTAGTTGTAGTAAGTTGTTGGCAATAAAAAAACTCATTTTCTTTCTTTCAAATTAGAAATAAAAATAGAGCAGTCTGAATCTTGCTTTCAAAAATCATTAAGTTTTTAGAATTATTAATTATTATGATATTTTTTTTTGCATATATTTTATATAACTTTATGTATGTTGTTAGAATACATACCTGTCTACTTATGTCTGCACACTATCATCTATAAATATTGTCTCTCTATAGCATACGGTTGTCTGGAAGATTTCGATGTTCAGCGATAAGATCGCCTATTGTACTTATCATAAGAAAGTATATTTAAAATGTCATTCCTTCGTAAGTGCAATAAAGTGTTTTCTATTCTATTCTAGAAGTGTGTGTAGTGTGAGGTCTTTAAACAATTAAATTGAATTGAAAAGTTGTGGGTGGCACTGCAATTGTTATGGGCAGGCGTGGCGCTTACCGTTAGGCGAACGAATTTTTCATTTCAGTTCCATAAATAAAAAAGGGTTTTAACCGACAAAAAAAGGAGAAGGTTCTCTATTCGATTAATTTTTTTATTATGTTTGTTACCTCCGAACTCCGTTATTCATAAACCAATTTGGAAAATTCTTTTTGCGTTGGGTTCAATAGCTACGAAGTGGTCCCATATAAATGTCATCGATATGTGACCTCGGACTTGCAGGCTGACGTCGGTTTTTGATTTTTTTCTAAAAATTAATTTTCTCTATGTTAAATTCCAGGGTCTAATGGGCTGGTACATGGTGAAGTCGGGTCTGGAGGACCGCTTCCAGGGCCCGAGCGACGTGCCGCGCGTGTCGCAGTACCGGCTCGCGGCGCACCTCAGCCTCGCCTTCGTGCTGTACGCGGGGCTGCTCGGCGGAGCCCTGCGGGTGCTGCGCCCCTTCCCTACAGCGGCCGCGCTGACCAAACTCAAGGAGCTGAAGGGAGTCACTGCGCTGGCGCATTCCGTGAAGGCTATGGCTTTCTTAACCGCGGTGTCGGGTGGGTAAACACCTTTTTATTATTATAACCCTTATGCCTTATTATACATGTCAAAATATATACATTTTCTGTAAATTTGACATTTTACCAATAATAATATTAACCTGGATGTTGTGAAACGATCCTCGTTATACGGGATCCTAGTCAATGGAGGAGCGTTGGGTGCTATATTTTTCAAACATTTTTGGTGAAGTTTAGAGAATAAATTATATTTATTTTAATTGAAGAAGACTAACGACTATATTTAACGTTATCCTCCCATATTATATTAGATGTCCGTATGCTACATCTAAAGGGTCCAAATTCAAACGTTGTTTTTGTGACTGAGATAAAAGAATTGATTGATTGATATAAGTTAAGTATTTATTACACATCATCATCATCATCATCAGCCCATCACGTTCCCACTGCTGGGATACGGGCCTTCTCTCATAGAGAGAATATGGGCCATAATCCACCACGCTGGTCCTGTGCAGGTTGGTGGATGTCACATGTCCTTGAATTTTTGTGATAAATTCTTGGACATGCCGGTTTCCTCACGATGTTTTCCTTCACCGTTTTTAGAGCTAGTGTTAAATCCGCACATAACTTAAGAAAGTCAGTGGTGCGGGGCCAGCGGGATTCGAACTCAGGTGCGTCGGATCGAAAGTCGCACGTTCTTCCACTGAGCCACACTCGCTCAATATATATCGCTTATTACACATATGAACGTGAAATTATTACAATGACATTTTACCATTCGAAAAAAAAACACGTCGCAAAAGATGCGGCGAGAACTTGGTAGCATTCATTTCAACGTTTTCAAACTTTATAACAATATAGTATTAATGTATCTTTCCTCTCCGCCAAGGGTTTAGGATCCAACCGTACGAGGTAGGCTGGACTCGATTCGATATAAGAAATTTCAACTCGCACGCGGCATTTTTTTAACAAGCTTTTATTTTGGGTCAAATCTTGCAAGTTGAATCAGAACCACTTCCTCTTATCCTACGGAGTTCAAATTTTGCATACTTTTCAAAGTCCGATGACAATGCAATATTATGGTGACAGCTGATCTGATGATGGAGACGGAAGGTGGGCAATGGAACTCCTTGACGGATAATCGTAAACTAGTGTTTGGGCTCGTTTTAATCTGCTCGCGGTTCCGATTATGAATTTATTAAAACTTTGTCTTATAAATATATTTTTCAACAAAAATCTTGTATTTTCATCATCATAATGCCCACGTTCCCACTGCTGGGACACAAACCTTCTCTCATAGAGAGAGTATGGGCCATAATCCACCCCGCTGGCCCAATGCGGGTTGGTGGATGACACACGTCCTTGAATTTTTGTGATTAATTCTTGGACATACCGGTTTCTTCACGATGTTTTCCTTCACCGTTTTTAGAGCGAGTGTTAAAAAGATGTTGTATTTTATTGAGTTTAATTTGCAGGCGCCTTCGTCGCGGGTCTCGACGCCGGCCTGGTCTACAACTCGTTCCCGAAGATGGGTGACCACTGGGTCCCCGACGACATCCTCGCCTTTAAACCCACCCCGCGCAACTTCACCGAGAACCCGACCACGGTGCAGTTCGACCACAGAGTGCTGGGCACCACCACGCTGGCGCTGGCGACGGCGCTGTGGGTTTTGGCCAGGAAGAAGCCGCTCACGCCGGCCGCCAGGAGGGCCGTGCGGGCGGTCGGAGCCATGGCCTGGTTACAGGTATATACAGAAGAATAGCTTCCTTCAAAAAAAAAAGTTATATAGATAAAGCCGTCAGATATTTTTCTCCATGTTTATACAGCGTTTAATGTAAGAGTTGGTCCACAAGTCTGCCCACACACACCCACGTGTTACAGAGGTGCGAAGCCGTCAGATAGTAAACTATCAAAAATCGTATGAGAAGATAAGAAGCGTCCAAATCTCGCCAATTTTTATCCCATCCCCCCATATTTTCTTCCAATTTCACCCTTTCTCCCACCTCCCCACTTTCCTTGCTTGTTTTGACCATTTCTCTACTTTTCTCCCATCCCTCCACTTGTTTTGCCCATCTCCCCACTTTTTATCCCAGCTCCCAGATCTTTCGTTCACGTTCTCCAATTTTTCACTAGTTTTCCCCACATTAATCTCCAATTTTTTTACACATGACACCACTTCATTAAGGACGTATGGGGCACGCAATTTAGAGAGCTTCTAAGTATAAATATGATAAACCAAACTTATCACATTAATAAGAATAATAATCTTAATTTTTCTCGTGTGGGTACTCGGTCAACCCTGGTGTCGGAGGTTTTAGGCCGCCCGAAGATCTCCGACATGGCCTAACGACTGTTGCCCTAACATAACAACCCGGACCTTGCCCTCCGAAGAACGGTAGCGGTCAGATGTAAATACCACACAAACGGTCACCCATCCAAGCTGTGACCGCTGCGAACTTTGCTTAACCTAGCAGATCAGAATAATAATAATAAAGTAGTAGTATTTATATATTTAGTTACTGATATTTATTCTTTTAGGATAACTACAGCTAAACTTAGTATAATGTAGGTATAAATGTATGGACAGGTTGATTGATTTCCACACATGGATTTATGATTATAGTTACTGATTTTTTCTTGTCAAACCATACACTGAAACCTATTTGCTCACGTGACAGTAGGTACTCTTTCATTAAAGGGTTTGCTGGAAGAAAACTCTTTTTAGGGTTAAGCTCGCCATTTGTACATATAGTTTATAATCACGGATGTAAATATTTCAATAGTGTACAACAAAGAATATACAAGTAGCTCATGTCCAGGTGTGTCTCGGCGTGGCGACCCTGCTGCACTACGTGCCGACGCCGCTGGCCGCGAGCCACCAGTCCGGCTCGCTGCTGCTGCTGTCGCTCGCCATCTGGCTCACGCACGAGATCAAGCTGCTCAAGTACATGCCCAAGTGAACCCAGTGCCGTGCCGTGCCGTGCCGTGACGTGACGTGACGTGACGTGTCGTGTAGTGACATGTCGGTGACAGAACTGTGTCGTCTGGGCAGAGCCGCGGCGCCCACAAAAACTCATTTTGTTTGGAAACCATAGTGAGTCGAAATATTCATTATAAATATAAACGGCTACACTCACGGTATAATTATGTCGGAATAACTCCGACCAGGTTTCGGATAATTAGGATGTTCTTCTTCCGAGAGTCCGAAACCTGGTCGGAGTTATTCCGACATAATTACAACGTGAGTGCAGCCGTTTATATTTATAACTCATTTTGTTTTGCGTTATTTCTAAACTAGCGGATACCGCGACTATGTCCGTGTGGAATTAGGGTTAAGTACAGCTCAGAGCGATCAGCCGTGGTGTTATTTTGTAATTCCAATTGCTGTCATACAACGATCGCGATCGAGATTTTACAGCAATAGTAATTTCGGACGAGCCATTATCCAAGACATTTTCCTTCTGAATTAGAAGTCTTTCCTAGAACCTTGTCCTAGTCCATTTTCTTTATTTTTTAATATGCGCCTTTAATTTAGCCTATTATGTACCAATATATAAATATATATATATATATATAATAAATTTATCTCGAGTTGTTTAAATTTGGACGTTAATAGGTTAGGGCGACATAGAGTATGAAATATCGATACATAAACATTGTGAGAAAGGATTCATTTTAGGAAAGGAATATTTTGAGATACATACTTTTGAAAACGAAAGAACATTTTGAACCTGAACTGTCTAATGCCGTTGCGGGTAACTGTAACACGCAGTTGTTGGCGAGCGATTGGGAAATACAAAATGGAAGGCTAATTGCAGTTCTGTCACATTATTATTCGCGATAGGCAAGTGAACATTTAGTAAGACGAACTTTAGATATCTAGGTTACCTATTTTGTTAAGACTGCCATATGTATTTTATTTTAAAGTTAATTTTAATCACAATAAACTAACAGTTGTCAGCAAAATTTGCACGTTTTGAAGCATTTAGGGTGGAGAGTATTACAGTTGTGGGAGACTTCTGCTGCGTACTGTATTGTTAAGTTTTATCAGTTCCTAATTAAATTGTGGATTGGTAAAACTGTCTAAAGTTTATTTTTAAGTTTTACAATAAAATAGTTTCTTTAACTATGTTCTTTTCATTGTTGTCCAAGTAAGAATCTTACCCCGCGAGACCATTGGTTTGACCAGCCGGCATCGCGAGCACGAATCCCTTACAATAACGCGTATGGCGACGATGTCAATGGGTTAATTACAATCGCGATTTGTTATAAAATATTTAGCATAGAAAAAACTACAAGTCCGTCAAGATGCGGTTGGCGAGCAACTGGAAAGAACGAAATACGGGTTGTTCCTGACATCCCCCGCTTTTCGGCCCCAGTGGGGGACAAGAGAAAGAATTTTACCCGATGTCCACCACTTTATAAATATGTGAGACAACAGGTTGATGGAATTATTGTTGTCCCCTACTTAATAAAATAATTAAATTTTTAAATCAATGCTAATCACCGATAGCGGAGACTAGGTTTGTCTGTCACATTAAAATTACACACAGTAACTTTACATAGATGAAAACGGATATAGAAATAATACTCGCAATAAAATGTTATTCACAAAGTGATTTTATTTGAAAATTTAAAATGCTAATATTGCTTACACACTGAAAACTTGGTTTATTTACAAAACTGTGTTGACACGTGTCTACATGTGTGTGTGTGTGTGTGTGTGTGTGTGTGTGTCGGGGAGTGTGATGCGAACCCCAGGAGCTGTTGTTACATCGTCAAACCAGAAGCTAGATCTAGATCGTACTGGAATTTAATCTCGTGCCTCAATAAAGGGCTGCGCAGACCACGGATCCGCCGCGGACTTTTTAGTCCGCGAAAACACTTGGTATTCACTCTGGAATCACTTGGACTGTATGCACCAACGCAGTCGAGGTCCGCCGAAAATCGGCAACTATTTTTACACGGACTTCTCGGTCTTCTCAAACTAAGCTCCATAGTTGTTTCCTTTTAGTCCGGACAAAACGATCGAGCGTGATGTGTGCAAAGTCCGCGAAACGTCAGCTGAGGACTTCATTTTAGTCGGGGACGAAATTACAAAAAGTCCGCCGTCTGCGCAGACCCTTTATTTAAAGTTACTATATACTAAATAGGCGACGTCGTAGAACAAATATAATCGCGAGTATAGCGGCAGCGGTATACTGTACATTCGAAATTTCTTTGCCAATGTATCAGGGTGATGGACAGAATGACACACAACTTTACAATCTAGTTCTGTGTGCATTGCCACTGGCGTTTGCTATCAGGCGTGCGACTTGCAACCGCCACGACTACCAGCCTGATGATGTAACAACAGGCTTATTTCTTTTCACTACCAGATTTGTCAGAATACGACTTATACACATATATAGTGCGACAAGGGTAGACTCGGCCAAAACTTAAACTTAATAATAATAAATAACGCCCAACGACCACACATACACCCTGGCCCCTAACTAGGACCATGGTCCCACAACACCCAAAACATTGAACAAATATTTGCGCTTTTTTCCTTGCAAAAACATTTGTCCGAACCGGAAACCGAACCGCAACCTCCGCTGTATATAAGAATTGAACTGAACAACCACTACACCTGTTATGTAGGTATATTATAATATTTACTAAGTATTGTACCTTGTAGTATGTACTAGGTACCTAACGCCTTGTATTTAACTAGACGACACATGTGCGGTTAACATATCGATATGTGGCGTGTATGAACGCCTAGTGAAATACAAGATTTATATAGTTTGAGTATTATAACCTAAACCTTAGTATATCCATAAATCGTACCCGACAAATCGCGACGTTTATGGCATAGTAGCCGATCATTATAAACGTACGCATTTTCCTAGTAAACATAATAAAAACAACCAACGGATAGCGGTGGTCCTGCTCCTGATATCTGCAGGGCGATCACGTAAGTCTGTTGTGAACATCGCATGTTGCGGACTAACGTGCAATAGAAATTTATTTCAATCGATAAAATGCGATCATGTAACTTTTTATGTTTCAATTTCAATGTGCTCCTATTGATTACCCGACAAATTTACAAAACGAGATTGCGCTATTATGAATCGTTATGTATACGACCAATCTATTTAATTTTACTGTGTAATACGGCTCTTGTCTATGGTTTATATATCGATATGAACTATGTTTGACAAAACTTATTTTTATTTCAATTGAGTTTTTGTTGACGTTTGATTGCAACAAACGGGTCACGTGATGGCAAAACCATCATCGAAACTGGTTTATTATTGAAATTAATTAAAATAAAAGATGCATGATCGCCCTGCTGATATTATACTCATTAATAGGTATGAGTTCTGTTGGTACCAGTTAGGTTACTTGGTACTAATAGTTGTGGCCAAATTTTTGATAAGAAATAATAATTACTATCGCCGTGTTTCGAAAACAAATTATATTTTAATAATGTGTACCTACTTAATTTTGAAATTTTATTTAAATTAGATTTGACATGTAATACTTTTATTACTAATAAATTGATTGTTCTGATTTTTATTATTCTGCATTCCTAAAAGTAGGAATTCCTTTTTTTTAATGTATGGAAATTTGAAACGAATACCGATATTTCTATTTTATCTTTTTAAATACTAGTTTGTTTTCACTCAGCATGAGTTAATTATTTGAAAATCCCAATAATTAAATAGTAGATGCGTACATTTATAGACGTCGACAACAATTTAAATAATCCAAAATATACAATTTGATATAAGCCTTAACGATACACGCAGTGAATTTGTTATTTTAATATATCTATCTACATTAATAACAATACAGACGAACTTGTATGTTTTCATATATTTTTATCTCATTTCACTACTGACTTGGACCTACAAGCAATATTTATTGCATACTATTCCGAATATGACAATGTTTTAAATGTAAAAAATTAAATTCATATTTGATTAAGTAGAACGAAGAAATATAACTCGTAATGATATGACATTAAGGTCTGAGGTTACATGAATAAGTGACGAGTTGAATTAGTTAATTAGTGAATTTAGCATTTAGAATTGAGACACATTTTGGATACTACCCACGTACAGTTGTATTTAAAATCCTCTTCTAATTGCTGCGCCCGGCGGGCTCCATAAGCTGAGCTGAATTTATTGACATCTATTTAATAACTAGCTGACCCGGCAAACGTTGTTTTGCCATATAAATTAAAAAAAAATGTTAAGGGTGAACAACCCTTATCACTTAGGGGTATGAGAAATAGATAGTAGCCGATTCTCAGACCTACTGAATATGCATATAAAATTTGGTAAAAATCAGTAAAGCCGTTTCGGAGGAGTAAGGTAACTAACATTGTGACACGACAATTATATATATAAGAAGAAAGAAGATGAAGAAAGATATTATGGAACGCAATAAATAATTGAAATTGAAATATTTTGCAGAATTTTTAATTTCTAAAAGCGCAATATCTTTGTAAGTCAGGAGCTGGAGTTAGAATCCAGCAAGCCTGTCATCTCTTCATAGTAAACGCTACGTCCAAAATTGTCTCTAGCAAATTTTCTAACTGGTATTGAAAATGTTCCTTCTAAGTTCTACCGTTGTAAGTAGGTAAGTACTAACTTAGAAATGGTAAGTTGTAGCACCATCATATATTCAGGTCACAAAATGAACTCTATTGCTTGATATACTACTGAAACACTTATAGAAGGTATGTAATACAGCAGGTCTAATCGGAGACAATGAATATTCAGCCCGACCCTTCGTATTTAGAGTATCTACATGTGTGTTAGCATTTATAAAGTTTCACATAAAACAATCTCCCGACAGCAAAATAATAACATCCAATAATATGCGTAAGAAATCACTTCGATGAACATCGTTCAAGCCTCTTCCCCTTATAAATAATGCATAAATACTAAAATCTTTTAACCTAACGCGTTAGTATTATATTTGAATCCACTAATAATATAATTTGAAATATAATCTGTATTGGATGAAGTACGAAAACATTACAAATATTTCTAAAAACAAAAACAAATTAACATCAGCCTGTTTATTTTGAAACCTCACTAGTTTTAAAACATGAAAACTTATACTGAACTAATCAAACATTATAAGATGTAAAAACATGAATAGGCCTTATTTACATACAATAATATAGTCTCGTAATATAAAATATAATATTTTCTGTATATATTATATTCCATTATGTAATTTATCGAGTATTATCTATCATATGGCTATCGAATGAAACTATATACAAATGAGTTGTGTGCTCTGGGAATGATCAATTAAGTATTTCCAATAATAATTAATTTATATTGTATTCCAATCTTTAAATCTCTTAAGAACAATTTTGCGCAGGCGCCGGGGCGGATCTAAACTTAATTATTACAATTGATAATAAGCTAATTGTTGTACATGCTTGTAGCAACGAAATCAAGTATGATGTGCGATAAATACAGTTATTTGTATGTTGGAAACGCATAAATTGTTAGTAAATATGACTGCAATAATATATTTGTCATGCCGATTGTCCAGGAAAGAAAACGTCGATCTTGCGCTATCTTATGTTCCAGCCGTACTTAGTAACGTTAAATTAAATCGAACACATTCGTACCAAAATTTATCATTATTTTTTAAGAATAAAATTAAACCTTACACATTTAAGCGCAGCCCAACATACGATCACATACAAAACGAACATCTAGCGCTCTTTTCATACATAAAACAACATAATTTTATATTATATACTTGTAAATATAATAAAGAAACCTTTCGCATCACATTGATAATGGCAGTAACTTTATATTTTTTTAATGGCAGATTTTCGTGCTTTCAATTTTATATTTTAGACATTTTAGTTCAATCTACCCTTAAAAAGAGTCGCGATGAAGGCTTCCTAGCTTACATTAATAAATTGTGAATAGTCGTTAAAGCTGCTGGACACTTTCAACTTTTCATAAACTCTACACACGAGTTACAAGTAGAAGTTGAACGTGTAAATAGTTTATGAAAAATTTGAAATTGCTAGCAACTTTTAGAAGACTATATAAATTAATTTGTCCAGATATTTACACTGCACAAGCCTGCCGAAAAACTGTGCAATAACTTATGACCTTTTATTTGAATTTTATTACTAGTTGGGGCCTTTATTTATAAATTACATCACATGTTTTAATATCTAATATTTGCAATGATCAAGCATTATATAATGCGGACGATGCATATTTGTGACGTACGATTTAATTTGTTGACCCTTCTACACTTGGAAGTCGCAACGTGCACTTTCTTTTCAACGAGTTTGTATAAAAACAAAGCCTTAGGAATAATAACAGACACGCTCCATCAAATAAAACATAAATGTACAAGCGGTGCTCTTCTGTAACTTTCATATTTTAACATTCTGTATATAACAAAGTTTAGATTATCTGAAACTGGTGGTCTAAAGTTTCTCTAAAAGTTAAAAAGTAAATTTTAAGGCAAACAAATGACGATCGCTTTTTTTTTGGTGCAAATTGTCATGAATGTTCGAGACCTTTTTAGTCTTCTGCATGTACACACGACGTGAGAATCGAAAATCAAAATTAGAAAATAAGTTAATGAATCATTCAAAAACTATTCGCCAATGCTATCTACTATATTCACGCGACATCGATTTGAATAAATATGCGCAAAGGCCAATCTCGACGAATATTTGTGCATCTTTAGAATCACTAATATTGACCTGTTTATTATTACTACTTGAAAGTTAATATATATGTTCATGGCAGTTAAGTTTACTGTCTCCAAAATTATAGGTTCTCATATCCCCCACTTATCGGTCCCAGTCCCCACAAGGGCGGATAACAGGACAAGAGGAAGAATTCCTGTTGTCCCCCAGTTTTTCTAAACTGGGGGACAACAGGAAAATATTTCCCGATGTCCCCCCAGTATAAAAAGTGGGACCAACAAGAACTATTATATTCCGTTGCGCCAATTATACGACGTAAAAATTGGTTATTTTCATCTAAACATCTATGATACATACATTAAAGTAATTTCATTTGACAAGTATTTGATAATTGTATTGATAGTTTGCTTTGAATCTGTCGCTCGGTTTACATAACACGTGCCTTGCCTTGCACAAACATCACCAAACGTGTCCCGTACTGGTGCCGGACAGGGCACAATTTCTAGGTTGTTACATACACTTTGAATAAATTAGTAAAATTAATGACTTGTTAATTTTCTGGGTATAGCATCTTTATACCATCTTTTACTTCTATATATTCTACCAGTTGCACGGACCAGCAATTGAGTTCCCAAATCTACATGCCGCGTTAATGCAAATCAGTAACTGAGTTCAAAAGACGGCTTACATCAGTACATAAATCCAATTGTCATGATTTTTACAAGCCGATATTTGCAACCAGCAGCCTACAGACTCATCGCAACGCATCTGCGTCCAGACGATCGCACAAGACACTACCGTCCTAGATAATAGTAAACACAAGATTCCACAAGTATTTGTAACTTTTGCCTAGGACGGTAGTACACGTGGCATGATCACCCAACTTTACGAGTAGAAACAAAGCAGACTAACGCGGTTACCCAGTCCCCGGAGCCACTACCCAGGCGACACGGGCCCCGTAGCACTACCCAGGCAATCCGCAACACTACCCGAGCTACCCACGGCACTGGGCAGGTATCCCGCGCCACTACCCGGGCGACCCCGCTCGCTCCGAGGCGGCACAACCCCCGCGACCCCCGGCGCCCCGCGGCACTACCTGGGCGGCTCGGGCTCGGTGCTGACGATGACCTGCACGACGTACCCGGGCGTGACGCGCGCCTCCTCCACCGCCAGCCGGTCGCCCAGCAGCTTGCCGCCGTAGTACCAGCGCTGCCGCCACGGCTCGATGTTTTCTTGAGCCTGGGGAAAATTATATAAGTTTTGTCATTATCAACCCACATTACCAAGATAGCACCAATAAACTTTGCGGGATGTCTCCCTTTTTCAACTCTTTTAAAATATATGAACGATGAAGTATATATATAAACTAAAATTTAAAACCCTCGACACAAAAAACAAAAATCTGCTTTCAAATGAAAAAACCGCATCCAAATCAGTTCACCCGTTAAAACCTACTGTGCCACAGACAGACGCACATAGTGATCAAACTTATAATACCCCTCCTTTTTGCGTCGGGGGTTAAAAACCGTGTATGTCATTTGTTGGACTAGTTCGCCGCTAACCATCATCTTTGAACTGTTGCGTTAAATAAACACTACTACATATAAACATACGCGATGTATTAGGGTTTGCGCTGAGCGCCCTCACTCGCGGAATAATAGCGACGTTTACCTAATATGTCGTCGCATTTAACGTACCTAATAAAGTATTGCCAGGCACTAACGGCACTACTGAAAGAATATAATAGAATAACTGTTTATTATAAAACCAAAATACAGAAATAATTAAAAACTAAAATAACAACTTAATAAGTGTCACAATGAGCGGTCTTATCGCTCATCTCTTCCAGACAACCCACAAGTGAAGGAATGTAGACAAAATATATATGGACGGTGTTACTTTAAGAGCAGTTCATACTGTTTACCGGCTAAATACAACCGGGCTTTCTTACTTTGCCCTCGACCCCCAGCCCCATTGCCCAGTGACAAGTTGTGTATCTTGAAAAAAAGGAGACTTGCCCTCTGTTATTCTATTTCAAGTCTTTACAATCGTGTTGAGCATGTGTTCCCAACCTGAACCAAGCATCTTAGAAAATATATATATATATATATGCTCAGGCGAAGTCGAGGTCATTTAGTAAACGAAAGGGGTAGGGAAGGGAGTAACAAATCCTCCAGACCATTCATACTTCGTGAAAGAACCTACAGAAAAAAATATATTACCAGAGATAAATAGCGTGGCATATTCAAAACGAAATGTAAATAGATATTTACATTGTTCGCAAACAAAGCACGCAGAATGAGGCAAATAGACAAAGTCAACAACGATTGACAGTGTGCCATTTTATACTATACCTATGTCACTTACTGCCGCCGCATTCATGGGGCGTAACAGAATGCATACAAAATTACGAATCTGACCATTCACTCATAAATGTTTTCAAAGTAAATAGGTGTTTTTAAAGTACCTACATTATTATTGGTTATTTATGCCGGAGGTAGTTTAGGAACAGGATATTAATAATAATAATATTCGTCTCAATATTTTGGTATTTTTCTAGATCTATTGTTAAATCTATTGTTAGATCTTGGAACCCTGCTAAATATCCCGGTCTAAAAGATTTTAACACGTTTAAAATGCTGATGATATCATTATTTTGATTATGGTTTACTAGTAATCGCCCGCGACTTCGTACACTAATCTAAAGATATCTCAGAACTCCAATATCGCAATGGGATATCATAAGAGCAGATTTGTAAATCTATAAACTAACAAACATCTAGAATCGCATCAATTTATGTCCAGTACCATATTCATATGTAACAAATAAATAGACAAACATTATAAAAAGTGAAATTTCAAAAAATATTTTTAATGTAGGACAGACATGAGTTGAAAGTAAAAATGTTCTGATCTGACCATTAATAACTTAAATAAATAACGCCCAACGATCACATACATAGATCCTGACCCCTAACTAGAATTCCCTGTATCTACAGAACTAGGAACTATGACGACCATGGTCCCACAACACCCAGACACAAAACAAATGCTTGCACTTTTTTTTTCTGTGCACTAACATTTGTCCCGTCGCGGGGATTGAACCCGCAACCTCAGTTATTATATGAGATTTGAGCCAACCTGCCCAAGCACTACATCACAGAGGCTGTCATCAAATGCAAATGCTTGGTAAATATTGGCACAGAATACTAAGGGACAGAAGCATCACTCCGCAAATAAATTTAAACAAATAGCGACTCTTGCTATGACGCAATAAAATTCAATTCAGCTTTTGTGGCGCTGCATACCTACCAGTCATATTAACCTACAGAGCGTCTCTCTTTCTATCGCGCCGCTCTTATCTCTTCTGACGCGCACGTGTAAGGACGCGCGACCCGCCGTCGGTGTCCGGCTATGTACTTGTAGCTTCGTACCTACAGTGCGGAGTGCGCTAGGCCTGATATTGGTCAATATTGTAAATTATACCTAATATGGTTTTGCGGGAAAATCCGCTTTGGCTAACAAGCTTTGAATTATTCTTAAATGTCTGCTAATCATGAATTTTAATTTGTTTAAAAGTGCTGTGGAGTAAATACATTTCCAAGGTTTTAATATGATGATAAGAACTGCTTTTATTAGGTTGGTTAATTATAAAATTACCTACTATATCTGTGAGAATACCTATACCTAATAATGTATACCAACCCGACTTAAGAATTTTTACATTTCAAAGGGCCTCAAACAAAATTTTGTAACCCTTTTGAAAATAAGGGGTAGGCTTTGAACCGTTCAGAAAACTATAATAATCAAAATATATCAACACTAGCTGCGTCCTGCGGTTTCACCCGCGGTTTCCCGGGATAAAAAGTAGCCTATGTATTATTCTGATGTGTAAGCTATATTATTGTAAAGTTTCATCAAAATCCATTCAGTAGTTCAATTCAATTCTTTATATATTATAATATATTATAATAAATTATAATAGTTCATTACAGACCCTGTTGGGCACAGCAAGTAGGTTTTTGCATGAAAGAGTAATAGACATACATCCATACATTCTTACAAACTTTCGCGTTTATAATATTAGTAAATACTATAAGCAAATATATATGGCAATACTATAAGTTTTTTTAACACTTACATGTAATTTATTCTTGCACTGTGCAACCGTGTGCTTGGAGTACACGGCTAGTTCCACATCCTTGCATGTGCTGGACAGTCGCAGCCGGAGGGTCACCTCCGTGCCTCCTTCCACGGGCTCTGACCATTCCGCCGGGGAGTCTCGTCCGCTGGCCTCCTTTACCATGTTTATGGGAGGTGATAGGCAGTATATTGGAACCTGGGAAGGGATAATACAGAATTCTTTATGGTCAAGTATACAAACATTAACAAATGCATATCATCATAAGCATCAGCCTACTACGTTCCTGGTACTGGGGCTTGGAGTTGCGCTTTCACACAGAAGTGTTGTCTGGAGTTGAGGTAATGGACCATAATCTACCACATTGGTTCAGTGTAGTCTGGCAGTTAGTATTTATACAGTATCATCATACTGCTGCCATTTACAGTTTCCTGTTCAAATTAGACTTGTATCATGCCCTCCATACTGTTGATGAAACAGTGTGGAGGCCATGATACAAGTCTAATAAATTGAATAGGAAAATATAAAGTGCAGTTGGGTAATTACCAATGTTAGAATAATGCACCAATGGCATACTGGTGCGCCACCGTGGTCTCGGTGAAGTTAGAAATTGTAAAATAATCCTAAGGTTCTAGAAGCCATGGAAGCATGACCTGTTTACACCTATGATATAGGGAATAACAATAATAGTTAATGTCACTTGTCATTTATAACTGGATCATTCAGGTATCATCTAAAAATGACTCCCAACATCTAAACAAAGAAAGTGGGTGTCAGTAATTTATTATACCCACACAGTAGACTCCATAGCTCATTATTTTCAAATTCTACAGTGTACTCAAACAATCACCAGCCTAATTCACATGTGACTCATCTTGCATTGGAACAGGAAACTCTATTCAATTGTTTTTAATGCAAAAAAATACTTAAGCTTGTGACGTCAAAATACCTCCAGTTCACTGGTTCATTTTAAATTCTAGCTAATCAAACCCGGTTGTAATAATTTCATTCATAATGGATTACATGGTAAGAATAATAAGCAAGTTTTTTAAAATTCAGATCATCAAGGTATGCTTGAAGGCTGATCCCAAATTAGTAAGCTAATTTGCAATACAAATCCAGTTTAAATATTAGAGAACAAACTGAATGTAATTCATGATTTTTTATTTTGTTGTTGTAAACATGAATTACCTATCTATATGTTTTATTTATTTCATGTAATAGGATTCTATCCTAATGGGATTAGATTCAACCTCTATCTCCACTGAGAAAGGGTGACAATGAATCATACTTGCTCTTTAAAACCTATTAGCAGACCAGTTTCCATCAAAGGTCAAGGTATCTCCAATATTACACAATCAAATTATACACATTACTGACCTCTCACCTTCGATTTAGATAAACAAAATTAGTAGAAGGAATTGAGTACCTGATATCTAGTGCCCCATTCGTCATAGCACTCGGTGAGGTAGCCGTTAGGGACGGAGACGCTGGCTCCATCCAGTATGGCCTGTGCCAACTGGAAGTCCATGGCTTCAGCGGCCACCGCCGCGGCCCTTAGCGCGTCCCAAATCTCTTTCCGACCCTCGAACGCCGGAGCCGTGTCCCAAAACTCATCTCGCTTGCTTCTCAGCTGGCCCTCCGTCAAGGGAACATCAGATTTCCACCGAATAGTCTCATGACACAGCGACTGGTTCTTCCGCAAACCACCTGTAAGCCGAAACGCTCGGGTCAGTTGAAATCTCGACGGTCTCGCACGCTCACGTACACAACGAAAAAGCGATGACCCACGTACCGGAATTAGGACGCGACACAGTCCCCGATGATGATTGATTCTTCTATGGGTCCGCTACCACTCCTAGTTATTCCGATGCAACCTCCCATTGTGTTCACATTCTACAATTTCTCATTTATCAAATATTTACAAAAAAAATATTAACAAATAACATTTCTGTCTTCTTGTACGCCTGCTGTCAAAAAAAAGATTAACTGTAACGTTTCGTTACTACTAGACAAGAAGTGATAATTGTTGATTTTGTTTTTATAAAAATTCGAACCATTATCTTACAACAACCAAAAGCAAACAACAAAGAAAATAGAAGCTTAGACATTTTATTAAAACAAACTAGTCCAAAACAAAATAATATATAAATATGAAAGTACTCTGCTAGTGATTAAAAAAAACAACGAAACGCAATGCAAAGGTGACTCATGACATTGACATTTGAAATGTCACTCACGTGCAGTCAAAAAGTTGTAGGGGAAAGAGTACACTTTTGGTCATACTGTCACAGAGTAAAAGTCGGTAAAAGAAAATTATGATATTGTGTGTGTATTTTATGTGAACCTAATGAAGCTCCTGGCTAGAATTCTTGCTGGAGGCTAAAATACAAAATAGAAATAGAATCTATATAATAAAAGAACAGGGTTTTTTTCTACAATCATCGCACAGCCGAAACCGCTTAACATAGAAACCTGAAATTTGGACCACGTATTCTACAAGTAATGAAGGCGTCATTTAAGAACGGATTTTTCGAAATTTGACCTTTAAGTGGGTCAAATGGGGTCATAAAGGATGTATGGGGAAAAAAAATTCTTTTGTCGCACGGTCACGAAACTTTGGCAGTATACTATGCAAAAGAAATAAAAGAGCACGTGTATCACAGTTTTTTGAAAATCAACCCTTAAGGGGGGTTTAGTGTGGTTTTTTAGATTGGAATGCGGAAACTATAATGTATGCTACGGTGATTGTTTCTTGACCAATAGTTATCAAATTTTGCGGGAGCATTAAGCATCTAAATACTAGGAACTTATTTTCGGCATTTTTCGAAATTCAACCCCTAAGGTCATTTATTGGGGTCGCAAATTTTTCATGGTGTATGTTTTTTTAGTAAAGTTATGAAACTTAGTAAATTGACTAAACATAAAAATATAAAAATATATTTTCAGTAACTTTTAAAAAATCAACCCTTAAGGTCATTAAATAGGGCCGCAAAGTTTGCATGGAGTAGGAGTTTTTATTAGTGGGACACTGTAGCTACAGTAAAGAAATAGGGTAAATCAACTTAGTTTGATCAAGCTTAAAAATTAGTATTCAGCGTTTTTCAAAAATGAACCCCTAACAGGGTTAAACGTGGTGGTAAAGTTTACATAAAAAATCTTTGTTTATAGCGATGAAACTTGGTACACACACCTAACAAATATTATTAAAAGGTGATTTACAATTTTGGAAAATCATCCCTTATAAGATTTAAACAGGGTGGAAAGTGAAGATTATTATTTTTAAGCTACAGCGATGAAATGTGGTACACGTACTAAGCCAATGAAATTATATATACGTATTTAACCATTTTTTTGAAAATCATCCCCTAACAAGCCTAAGCGGGGTGGTAAAGTTTGTATAGAAAATCTTTGTTTATGAAGTTTCGTGGCTGAGATAAAACTTGGTAAAAAAAGATAATTAAAACGTGATTAACTATTTTTGAAAATCATCCCTTAACAGGGTTCAACAGGGTGGAAAGTGAAGATTATTATTTTTAAGCTACAACGATGAAATGTGGTATACGTGCTTAGCCATTGAAATTATAGATATGTACTAGTATTTCGCCGCGTGCGCGAGCTGCTAAAGCAGCTCGCGTGGTGGTGGTGTTATTTTTTTTTATAGAAACTTCCTATCGATTACGGTTCTAAAGTTATCTAAGCCTTTTTGTTCTGAAAACAAACTTTTGTATGGCGGCCATCTTGGAAAATGGCGCAATCCAAGTGATTTTGTGGCGTGTCCGTGTAAGTTAGGGCCGAAAAATTTGGTAATTATATCGGGACCGGAGTGGGATTACAAAGGGACAAAAAGGGGATGATAACGGTATAGGAGGGGAACTATAACACGGTAGGAGGTTCGCTAGGGAGGACGATAAAGGGTTAGGATCGGAATATGATTGGTAGCAGAGTAGGACGATAATGATATAGGAGCGGGACGGAATCAGGACCAGAGCATTACGGTAACGCTATAGGAGTGGAAAGATAACGGGGTGGGAGTGGGAAGGTAACAGAACAGAAGCGGTAAGGTACGGGAACGAGATAGGAGCGAGACGGGAACTGGAATGTGAATATGATGGGACGAAAAATGTTCGGATGCAGGATGAATACTCCACTACGCGGACGAAGTCGCGGGCATCAGCTAGTTATAATATAAACTCATTGATCTGGGGTGCATTCAGTAATATCGCTTTTACGCACCGATCGCTCTTTGGCGTCTTTGGCCTAATCACAATGTGGCGTCGGCCAACGGCCAACATTAGCTCGTTGTAAGCTTTGGTCTAATTTCCCTTAACCAACCAATTAAAAAAAAATAGTCAAAGAAGATTTAAAATAGTATCTCTTACTAAAAATCTGTGTAAAAAGTGTAAACAATAACAAGTTACGCAAATAATCGTTCGTGTTCACAGTTTATTTTACGTGAAATGTCTAATAAAGTAGTTAACATTGCAGACTATGTGGTTTCGACAGTAAGTAATTTTTCATTTATTTATTTAGAACTTTTGATTAATACTCAAACAAAACAATTGCTTTGTATCATTTTAGGCTGAACCTACAGCGTATTACGTATCAGAATTCATATCTGAAAGCGAGGAGAAGCTTATCTTATCAGATATCTACGCAGCACCGAAACCGAAATGGACTCAGCTGTCAAATAGAAGATTGCAGAACTGGGGTGGAATTCCTCACATCAAAGGCATGATAGCTGAAACTATACCTCTTTGGCTGGACATCTACCTCGACAGAATACATAAATTGAACCTAATGAGCGAGAACAGGCCAAATCATGTCCTAGTAAATGAGTATCAAGCTGGGCAAGGCATAATGCCTCATTTAGATGGCTCTTTGTTTTATCCTACTATTACAACAATCTCGGTAGGATCACACACCGTTTTAAAATTCTTCAAACCATCTGCGGACAATGATAATACTATGCAGCCAGTGTTTTCCTTTTTATTGGAGCCGAGAAGCTTACTCGTCTTGCAAGACAAGTTGTTCCATCATTACCTACATTCCATTGAGGAAGTGACTGAAGACTATTTAGATGATTTTGTAGTGAATCTAAATATGTGTTCTGACAAGTATGTGAAAGGTTCTAGAGTTAGTCGAGACAAAAGGGTATCATTGACTATAAGGCATGTGCCAAAAACAACTTCATTTAAAATCAGTATTGGCAATAAAAGATAGTATACAATGTTAATAACTGTCTTTTATTGTTTTAAACTTCTTCAAAAGGTAAGAAGCCTATGATAAGTATAACTTTATACTAAAAACTTTTTATTTGATCATAAGGTGACTTTCCACATTCAAATATCTTAAATCAATTACAGTAAAATACATCTAGTAGGCTACTATTTTCTTTAAATTTTTTGAGACATGTCTTGAATTTAATTATTTTTTAGAATGGGCTTTACAAAATTCTTTGCAAGTGTTAGATCCCTACCGAGTAGTGTAATTTACAGTAAGATAGCCAGAAGGACATGTAGCGGTGCAGCTCGCAGTGACTCACAGGATTGTGCCGGAGATGAAACTAAACTTGATGGGAACAAGGTACACTTTCTTTTGTTATAAGATTTGCATAAACTCTTCATGGGGTTGTGGGACTTACTGTTGCTACAATTAAATGGTAGCTCACAGAATCAATTCAGCCATTACAATTGTGATTGTGTAACAAACTGACATGTTTAATATCCAAACTAAGAATTGTATTTGAACAATAGTTACAATATTTACTTTATTGAGTTCTCTAATTTCAGAAAGGCGTCGTCCTGGGAGTATATGAAGTGAACAAGAAGTTTGAACTGACGCCGGCTGCTGAAGAAGTCAACCAGAAGTCTGGAGGGAAACTAAACCAGCACTTGAATGAGTGAGTTAATCCAAAAAAACTCCACAAATTTTTTACCATCCTTTGTACTGTGCTATAATTACTGGTATACCATTTTTCTACCACACTATTATAATAACATGTAAACACGTAATAAATACTTTTAAATGCTGCGAGAAATCGAAGATTCTCACAAATCTTTCAGTAGAAATGTGCATCATCAACAGTTAATAGAAAACTAAAACAAACTTAAACATTTATGAGATCAGTTACAGATTTTTTAAAATTGGAAATAGTATCGCTTATGTCTAGTTTATTCATCATAATAATTCGGTACTAAGTATAGCCACAGATTACTAAATACGTAGTTACTTCGTAAGTGTAGTATTGTTCACTCGCGAAGGCGCACGCCCCACAGCAAAGTAACTATTATATTCATTTCTACATTTCACATGCACTTATCTATTACTTAGGATATGCAATTATTTAAATATAATTAGTAAAAAAGAAGACATAATCAATCCTACTTCCAGGTTAAAATGCCAGCTGAAGCTAGGCCGCGCGTTCGCCGTGACCGGCCTCACGCCGGAGCACGGGACGGTGGCGCTGGCCTGCATCGGCCCGAAGGAGCCTGGCTTTGACGAGTTAGAAGCTCTCGACGTCACTAAGGTATCCCGCATTAGCTGTTAGCCGTTCCTCTAGATACCCACGTGTATAGCAATTTTGTGACAAAAACTCAGCTGATTTTGTATTTAAGGTGTGATCGTGTATTTAGCCCAGCTGACTGATTTCTTAGTTCTAAATCAAATCATTAGTTATTTATTTTGCAATTGAGCAAATAGACTAGCAATTCGTTGGCCCGATGGTAAGCGCCACGCTTACCCATAACAATTACAGTGCCACACAACCTTTAATACCATGAAAAGTACTGTGAAGCACTGCATCGCGCTGACCACCCCGAAACATCAGATATTATAAGATACTCCTATGCCCAGTAATTTTGCAATGTCCGCCGAACCGGAACACGTAATGTTGCGCGCTACTACTTAGCGGCAGAATAACTTTCAAAGCGGTGGTAGCTACCCAGACGACCTCCCGCATACGAGAGACCTGCCTCCGGGCAAAAGGTCGCTAAACACTCTACGCGTCCAATATTATAAAAACATTTTCAGGATGATGTTGAGACTTCCCCGCTTTTGTAGTGCCTCTGGAATGTTCGCCCAGACCCGAGATGTCGGCTTTCGGAAGAAAGTGGCATCGCTGATGAGGGTGCGGGGAGTATTGCAACAGCATCCTGAAAACTGTGCACGGGCAGATGATCCGCATGCGCCTGTACTGAGGCATTTCGTGCGGACGATGACTGAAACGGAATATGGTTTTGTTCCGCACAGAATGTCTTGCAGGTACATGACATGCTAGCGAGATATTTCCTTTTAAACCGACTTAAGAAAGGAGGAGGTTCTCTTAGCGATTGTATTTTTTTAATATTTATTTATGTTGGTTACCTCAGAACTCCGTCACTTATATTATACATATACCATTATTTTTGCGTTAGTTTCATCTCTCAAATGCGGGAAAGCTTCTGGGGTTGATAATATTTGCGCCGAATAATTAAAGAATCTAGGGCCCATCGCGGTATCATGGCTGCCCAAGCTATTTTACAGCTGTCAGGAGTCGGCGCGACCGCGCCTGTGGCGAAAGTCAATAGTCATTGGTCTTCTCAAACCCGGAAAAGCAACAAAGAATACCAAAAGCTACCGCCCTATGTCTCTACTGTGTCATACGTACAAGCTATTTGAGAGAATGCTACTCAACCGCCTTACAAGTGTTGGTGACCCAAAGCTAATCCCCGAGCAAGCTGGATTCCGACCAGGGAAATCTTTCTGTAACCAAACTTTAAACCTCACTCAGCATCTAGAGGATGGGTTTGAGCTGGGCACGTAATAGGCGTAGTGTTCGTAAACTTATCAGCTGTCATAGATGATCGATGACCATGCCTTAATAAGAATCCTTGGGAAATTGCCACACAACAGGCGCTTTCAGGTCCACCTGCTATCAGGAAAATGTAGATGGAGATCTCAAAAAAACGGTCTTCCCCAAGGTAGTGGTCGGCTCCACTGCTATTTTACATTTCCACCAATTATCAACCTGGAACACCCAATACACTTGCTTCCTCTATGCCGACGACCTTGCAGTGGCGTCTCAAGCATTGTCTTTCGACGAATGTGAGAAAAATCTAAAGGTTGCTCTCGATAAACTTAGTGTTTATTGTAAACAAAATTCATTAAGACCCAACCTGTCAAAAACTCAATCCTGTATCTTTCATCTACGCAACCGAGAGGCCAAACGTAATAGTCCAGTCATTTGGTAGTTTTACTTGGAAAGTTTTCCGGGAGTTTTAAGAATTGGTAATTTTATAGATTTTGATGTGCTCTTACCGAATCTCAACTTTGCCACCTCGTATTTTTACAGCTCGCGCCGCCATATTGGAATAATGGCGTCTAAAAGCAGTTTTTTGACAATACCTCCATTCCGTCTTATTTTACGATAAAACGTTATATACAAAATGAAACTAGAGACAATTACCTAGAATTTATGTATTAACCTTTTTTTCATAAACTCAATAGTTTTTGCGTACGAGCGCCGCAAATTGTACTCCAATTGAGTGTGTGTGAACCATTCTGCGCATACGTGGCTCGTAGATACAGCCATGAACGACATATACCGAATAACCACGGGCTGTCTAAAACCAACTCCTGATGGAGCG
Source organism: Petrophora chlorosata (assembly GCA_951640565.1). Classification (NCBI taxonomy): domain Eukaryota; kingdom Metazoa; phylum Arthropoda; class Insecta; order Lepidoptera; family Geometridae; genus Petrophora; species Petrophora chlorosata. The sequence goes on along the minus strand of OX621199.1, from coordinate 741,073 downwards.
CTGTATCCTCTTGTCGGCGTTGCGCCTCCGGACGTCCGCAGATCAATCAATCAATCAATCAAAACTTCTTTATTCAATTTTGTCGTCACAGACGCACTTATGAACGTCAATTATTACAATGACTCTACCACCGTATCGGAAAAAGAACCACTACTCAGAAGATACGGCAAGAAACTGAGGGGCATATTTTTTTAGAACTTTTGTTACAATATTTTATGTTTGTTTTTGACAATATTATTTTTCTTATGTGCCAGTTGGCTACTTGGCAGAAGCGGAATGTTCCATGCATCTTTGTCTTCTATGTAATTACTAACTTTATAGTATGCTTTTTTTATTAGAATATTTTTCACCCTAAATTTGAATCTACTTTCTGTGAGCTCCGTTATATATTTTGGAATTTTATTGTAAAAACGTACACAATTGCCCATGAAGGACTTATTCGTTTTACTCAGTCTAAACCTAGGTACTGCAATTCTATCCTTATTTCTAGTGTTTATGTTGTGGTGGTCACTATTCACCTTGAATTTGTGCAGATTTTTACGAACATACATTATATTTTCATAAATATACAGAGAAGGTAAAGTTAATACATTAATTTGTTTAAAGACTTCTCTTAATGATTCGCGAGGACCTAACTCATAAATAGCGCGAACCGCCCGCTTTTGTAAAATAATAATTGCTTCTATATCCGCGGCAGACCCCCACAGCAAAATGCCATATGACATTAAGCTGTGGAAGTATGTAAAGTAAACTAACCGAGCCGTAGCTATATCCGTTAATTGCCTAATTTTACTAACCGCGTATGCAGCAGAACTAAGTTTTCCTGATAGAGCATCGATATGAGGACCCCACTGCAACTTAGAGTCTATGCCTATACCTAGGAATACCGTCGCCTTGTCTGTGTTGAGTTTATCACTATTAAGCATTACGTTTGGCTCTACATGTCTAACATTGGGCAAAGAGAACTTTAAACATTTCGTCTTTTTCGCGTTTAATAACAAGTTGTTGGCAGCGAACCAATTTGACACAATATCTAATACATTATTTACGTGTACTAGTTCACTATCCTTTCTATCTACCTTAAAGATTATCGATGTATCATCCGCAAAAAGTACAATGTCTGCAAGGTCTTTCACCATAAAAGGTAAGTCATTTACGTACACTAAGAACAAGAGACAGAGACAGACACGTGGCAAGCTCAATAGAACAAGCCAAAAAAGAAGCAGACCCACGGCACTCAATGCTCCACCACATCCCTTGCCTCCAAGGCCTAAAAGTCGGCGTAGCTTCATTAGCAACGGAAGGACCTCTTTGGTCCTTCCGTTGCCATAAGATGACGATGCGTCCAAAGACTGACTAAGTCTGGTAGGAGAGATACCGTACACCATCACCTATTTCACTTTCCGAAATATTCCCTCCTGGACACAATCTGCCTTGGCTGATATGGAAGTCTTTAAACAGTTTCGGACCCAAGTCGGTCGTAGCAAGGAAAACATGTGGAGGTGGGGCTACATCTCGGATAGTGCATGCGAGTGCGGTGTCTCTCCCCAGACTATGGCACCTTCTGTCTTGCCTTGCGTGTCATCTGCCACCTGTACACGCGAGGACTGTACAATGCCAAGTACAATGCTGTGCTCGTGGCGGTGTACTGGTCCAATCAAAAAGCCGAAGGATCGACTCGCTAAGGAGAAGATCATTAGTTTTGTTTTTTTTTTTGTGATGTCACTACCAATATAATTTTAAGTTTACTTCCTTACAATATTATAGATCCTTTTTGTCCTAATAATAAATATTTCGAATGATGTATCGTGTCGTGTGGTTCAGGAGAACATCCGGTACGGTGTGGGCGCGGGAGTGCGCGTGCTACAGGCGCGGTGCTGCGGCACCATCGAGGTGGACGCGGCCGGCGCGCCCGACGCCGCCGCCGAGGCCGCCGAGCTGGCGGCTTGGAGGTAACACTATACATACACCTCGCACCTGGAACACCCGGTGCGGCGGGGGCGCGGGCCTGCGCGCGCTGCAGGCGCGGTGCTGCGGCGCCATCGAGGTGGACGCGGCCGGCGCGCCCGACGACGTTGAATACAAAACAAGAAGCCAATTGCACAGTTCCAAACTTGATTTCCATTTGTGTATCAGGTTCCAGGAGTTCAAGACGTCGGAGCGGCTGCCGGAGTCGCGCGTGTCGCAGCTCGGCGCGCAGGACCCGCTGTGGCTGCGCGGCGCCATCCGCGGCCGGGCGCAGAACTGGGCGCGGTACCTGTCCGACATGCCCGCTAACATGATGACCCCCGTGGATCTCGCGCAGGTAATCATGCTCGGGAACGCAAGTCATGCTCGGCACACGGGTCATGCTTGGGAACGTAAGTCACGCTCGGGAATGTAAGTCATGATCAGGGATTAAGTCTGCCTGGGAACATAAGTCATGTTCGAGAAGATAAGCATACTCGGTTATGTAATAAGTCATGCTTGTGGACGCAAGTCATGTTCGAGAAGATGTCACACTCTGGGATGTAACTCATATTTGGGGAGGCAAGTCATATTCGAGAAGATGATCATACTCGAAGGTGTGAGGCACGTCATGTTCGAGAAGATAGTCATATTCTAGGATGTAAGTCATGCTTGGGGACGCAAGTCATGCTCGGGAATGCAATCAAAATCCGTTTTGTATTTTTTGCGTGATTGTTAATGCGACAAGTATAGGTATGCTGTTCACGAAAACGCGTGGAGTTCCTAAAACGTTTGAAGCGTTCTCTTCTTAACAAAAATCATTGCAAAAAGCATATATAGCATCCCGACTCGGCCCTGCACCAATGACTTAAAATTAAGTGCAGATTTTGCACGCTCGCTCTAAAACGGTGTAGGAAAACATCGTGATGAAACCCGCTTACGAGCTTTGGAGTGGTAGGCTCTGGCCGTGGTTGTAATACCACCCACCGAACAAAGCCATGCCGTCAAGCGACCTAGTCGTGTTTCGGGATGATGATCGGTGAACCATCGGGGAGACGGGTCTGAGCAGCCGATCAACTACAGTCTCTCTCTAGATCTATGTGCTCCATCTTAGGCCACATCATCGCTTCACATCAGGCGAGATAGTGGCCAAACATTAGATCTATTAAGTGTAAAATATATATATATATAGAATAGAATAAGTTTTTATTATAACACCATGATAGAGAAACAATTAAAACTAAAATAACAATTAACTTAATACTAGCGTCACAATGGGCGGTCTATATAATATACATAAGTTGGTGTATATGGACGTATGTTCCAGCACGCTCTCGACATGCTGTGCCCGCTCGGCGTCGTGGTGGAGGCACGAGACAGGGATTGGATCGAGACGCAGAACATGCAGGTAATATAACAAACCCTTCCAGGGCCCCAATTCACTATGACAACTTGGCGAAATCACGTCGATTCCTTGCTTCGAAATCAGTCGATTCCTTGCTTCGAAATCACGTCGATTCCTTGCTTCGAAATCAGTCGATTCCTTGCTTCGAAATCAGTCGATTCCTTGCTTCGAAATCACGTCGATTCCTTGCTTCGAAATCAGTCGATTCCTTGCTTCGAAATCACGTCGATTCCTTGCTTCGAAATCAGTCGATTCCTTGCTTCGAGATCACGTCGATTCCTTGCTTCGAGAACACGTCGATTCCTTAATTAATAAACGACATCTCTATGACGCATTCATATATTCATATAATATTGTAACAAAAGTTCTAAAAAAATATGCCCCTCAGTTTCTTACCGTATCTTCTGAGTAGTGGTTCTTTTTCCGATACGGTGGTAGAGTCATTGTAATAATTGACGTTCATAAGTGCGTCTGTGATGACAAAATTGAATAAAGAACTTTTGATTGATTGATCATATATATTGTCACGTGTACGGGTTCCCTACCTCCTATTATAGTCGCTAACACCGGTTAGTCGTCATAAGCGAAGTCGTTATAAGTGAATTCTACTGTATTATATTTTGTGATATTTTGAGTAAAAAACACAATTTTAACCGACTTCAAAAATTGAGAAGATTCTCTCTTCGATTGTATTGTTTTTTTTCAGAACTCCGTCATTTATAAATCGATTTGGAAAATTTCATTTTGCGTCGGGTTCAGTGGTACCATACGAAGTGGTTCCATATAAATTTCATCGATATTTGACAGTGGACTTCGAAAATACATTGAAGTCGGTTTTTGTTTCTTTGTAAAAATTAATTAAATTTTATTTATTTCGTGGACTAAATCTGAAATAAATGATTTGAATGAGTCGTTAAGTTTAGATGTGTGTCGCCAGGCGTTCCTGGCGGTGGCGCGCGGCTCCTGCGCGGAGCCCATGTTCCTGGAGTGCAGCTGGAGGGGCGGCAAGGGGACCGCGCCGCCCGTGCTGCTCGCCGCCAAGGGAGTCACCTTCGACAGGTACAAGGGTTTCTTGATTCTACTTACGTTTTACTTGCTTGCTTGTGTTTCTAGTTTTTAATGGCCTACGTGTGCATTTTGTTCGACCCCAACAGTATTCTGAGGGTACTATCAGGGAAAATGAAAAAAAATATATTTGTTTATTTGTTTCAAACGAAATAAGAGTTTATTTATTTATTCTATTACTATTATAAAAATGGAAAAGAGCCAATTCTATACATAGAAGATATTTTTGCAAAACCAACCGGGATGGACTATTTAGAGTGAACACGAATCTATAGTCTTTAAAATTTTTGTGTTTGTTTTTTATCTATAGACTTGTTTTTTGTCTATAGACTCGGAAACTGTTGAACGGATTCTAATGTGGTTTTTCGGGCTCGGTAGCATTAGTCCCAACTTCGGTATGTAACATTGAAATTGGTTGGGTGACTACGAAGATACAGCTTGACCTCGTAGTAGTACGCGCTCCCATACACTGGGGAGGTCTTGCTAAAATGGTTTTGGAAAAATGACGACTATGGCCTTCTGTTGCATACGCGGACGAAGTCGCGGGAAAAAGCTAGTTTATTATAAGTGTCAGCCGATAGTCGTACTTTTTGTTTCCGCAAAACCTCCTTCGAGTTCGCTAGGCGTATAAATATAATAAGATGTATGTATAGAAGCGTGTGTGTGTGTGTGTGCCAGCGGCGGGCTGTGCCTGAAGCCGTGCCGCAGCATGACGGAGAACCGCGGCTCCATGGCCGGCGCCGCCGTCGTGCTCGCCGCACTCAAGGCCGTCGCCGAGCTGAAGGTACCTGTGCTTAACTTGAACTCTCATTACTTATGAGTCTCATTAGGCTAGATCGTAATGTTCTTGAGGTGTGTTATTAAGAAACTTCATTAAAAAAATATGTCATCATCATCAGCCCATTACGTTCCCACTGCTGGGTGTCCGGCCTTCCCTCGTAGAGTATGGACCATAATCCACCACGCTAGCCCAGTGCGGGTTCGTGGATGTAACGCGCGAAATTACTGGGCATACGAGACTTACTATCTGATGTCTCGGGGTGATGAGCGCAAGGCAATCATTGCGCTCATCACCCCGTGACGTCAGGTATTAAGTCTCATATGGCCAGTACTTATATCGTGGTATCGTCGTGTAGGTCCCTCTCAACGTGCACGCCGTGATCCCGATCTGCGAGAACATGGTGTCGGGACAGTGCATGAAGGTGGGCGACGTGGTGCGAGCTCTCAACGGACTCTCCATACAGGTACATACTTGTAGCTGCTGCCCTGCCAGTAGCTATGAATATATCGCAGCCAACTAGCTTACCGAGAGCCCCCGCCGCACCCTAACCTACCGAGGGCTGCAGCTATATTCACATGATTATTGTCACTACACTCTTCCATTGTACTATTTTTCATTAAACTTTGGAAAACGGGCTTTCTAAATGAACAGGCTAGGCAAGTAATTAAACGTCATCGATCCCAGTCATTTGCCTAGCTGTTTGATCAAATGCCTGAATATCATTCAGGCCGCTAGTTGAACGGCGCTGTTTAGTAAAGAAGCTTGGCTGTTGATTGAACGGCTGATTAAGGTAGTTGGCTGCGATAAATACACAGAATAAAAAAATATATTACGAAACGTTTTGCTTCCACGTTCATCTTACGAACAGCCAAGGAGTGGAACGTGGAATCTATACCCACATATATTGTATTAAGTTTAGCTGTAGTTGTCCTAAAAGATTAAATAATAAACAGTAAACATGTACAATACCTTTTTTATTATGAAAGTTTTCGTGATTTTGATTCATTGTAAATTGAAAAAACGGCCAGGACTCACGTAGTTTGTCGAATTGTCGATCTAGGTTCCGAGCAAGTCCGATGCTCTTTATCAAGTGGCAAATTTAAGCTGAAAATCGCTACGACCACAGATCAGTGGCAAATAATAGATAATAGTACCTACGTACTGAAGGACTCGGTCAAGATACCCCCATATAAATAGCTACTCTCGCACCCAGCGATAAGGTACAATTTACCTTACAAGTCTTCGAAGTATTCGAAAGGAATGAACTAGGGCCCCAATTCCCTATGACAACTTGGCGATTCCTTGCTTCGAAATCACGTCGATTCCTTCAAAAACGACATCTCCATGACGCATTCATATATTATGACGCGTCATAGAGAATACAAATTTCGCAATGTCGTTTATTAATGAAGAAATCGACGCGACGTGACCTCGAAGCAAGGAATCGCCAAGTTGTCATAGTGAATTAAGGCCCAGGCTTATCAGTCGCAGTACTTCGAAGTATTCAAGAACCAGGTACGTCAGTGGTCGATCGGATAAGCTCGAAATTGGTCGACTAATTCGACAAACTATTTATAATGAACTAGCTGCATTACGCGGTTTTCCGGGATAAAAAGTATTCTATGTCCTTTTTCAAGACTTAAAGTATCTACATACTAAATTTCATTAAAATCCGTTCAGTAGTTTTTGCGTGATTATCAGGCATCCATCCATCTATCTATCTATTCAAATCAAAAATGTTTATATCCAGTTTTGGCATCACAGATGCACTTATGAACGTCAAATTATCACCATGACTACAAACCATCCATCCATCCACCCTTACAAACTTTCTTATAATATATTAGTAGAATAGGACAGAATATGAGTGAGTAGTTGTAGTGTGTGACGCGCGTGGTTCCAGATCGAGCACACGGACATGGAGGGGCGGCTGATGTTGGCGGACGCGCTGGTTTACGGACAGGCGGTGTTCAAGCCCGCGCTCGTCATCGACGTCGCCACGCTCACTCGTGAGCCTGCTTTATTTGTTTGCTCGCAACCGCTTATATCATAATAATTTACTAAAAATACTGACTTCAATTCTAATGTATCTTCGAAGTCCACGGTCGAATATCGACGAAATGTATGGTTCTCTATGGTATCTAGGTACCCCAATGGCACTCTTAATCTACCTTAAACTTACCTACATTAAACTTTGGAAAACAGGCTTTATAAATGAACAGCCTAGGCAAGTAATTGAACGTCATCGATCCAAGTCATTTGCCTAGCTGTTTGATCAAATGGCTGAATATCATTCAGGCCGCTAGTTGAACGGCGCTGTTTAGTAAAGGGGCTAGGCTGTTGATTGAACGGCGAATTAAGCTAGTTGGCTGCGACATATATATACATTACAGTTAATTTGAAACACTTTCTGAGAAGTTGTCCGATCCCCTATTGTCAGACGGCGTGAAGCTGGCGACGGGCGGCGGCGCCTTCGGCTGCTTCTCCAACTCGGAGGCGGCGTGGCGCACGGCGCGGCTCGCCGGCGCGCACTCCGGCGACCGCCCGTGGCGCTTCCCGCTGTGGCGCTACTACCAGAAGCAGATCAACAGTGAGCGCTCACGTACTGATACTGTCACTGCCACAAAGAAGGAAAAATAAGAAACTTGTCTTTATAGTACCATTGTGCAGACTACTAATGTATTTGTACGTTGTTACAATGTAATTGTACGTTTCAGATGATCCTTCCGTGGATTTGAGAAACAAAGGCGCCGGGAAGGCCACGCCCTGCCTCGGGGCCGCTTTTCTAAAGGTTTGCTACTGAATTTATAACCGCTACATATGCATTTTGTATGCAAACTCATAATGAACAAGTCCCATAATTTCTATTTTACTTTTTCACGTGGTCCACAATCGTGTATCACGTTACATTCCTTACATAATTATACCATGTCCTCCTACCTACTTACATGTTTTACGTAAACGCGACATTTCAATGTTCTCATTTTACACTTCGTGTCGGTGGCTGTGCAGCTTTGCCGACAGCCGCACATGCTATAGGAAGGTATTCACTGTGGAAGCGCCTCGATTAATAAAGATCTTCCGACCGAGTCAAGTGCTATCGCCCGGGGACAGCTGTCCGACAGAATTTACTTGGAACATTTGTAGGTCTCATCTATATTGTAAACTTTGTTTTCGCGATGCACAGTTTGTATAGAAATGTGCGACTTCGTATGGGCGTTTACGTTACTTTGTCAGCGCCATCTGTGAGCTCTCTTGCGTAAAGTCGTTAATATATAACAAATAAATCGTCTTGAATTGTGTCTATTGACGAAAAGCGCATTAAAATCCGTTACGTAGTTTAAAAGATCTAAGCGTACTAACGACTACGACGGACGATACTGACGACGGGAAGCGACTGTTTTATACTATGTAGAGAAGTGTCTTAAAATTGAATGTACTTGTGTTGAAAGGACAAATAAATAAACTCGTGGTAGGTCTCTCGTGTGCGGGAGGCCCTCTGGGTAGGCATCCCAGCTTTGCCAGTTATTCTGCCGCTAAGCAGTAGTGTACAAGCCAAGCATTACTATGTTCCGGTTTGGTCAAGGGGTAGCCAGCGAAATTACTGGGCATATGAGATTTAATATCTGATATACGCAATGCTTTTTCTAGTATTAAAAGTTTTGGGTGGCACTGCAATTGTTATGAGCAGGTGTGGCGCTTACCATCAAGCGAACGACTTGCTGGTCTATCACTCAAATGCGTAAAAAAATGATACAATGATTTATTAGTCTGCGAATCTAGGTATATACATAGTTGTTATTAACGGATAGTTCCTCTAGTTCCGCCATATTGGCATACAGACATGGTCACAAGTTAATTAGTACATAACAATAAAATAACTATGACATTGACAAAATTATGAATAATAATAGTAATAGGATTTAAAATTGCGATGTCAGTCAATAATTATAATACAAAACGTTATATCGGTATCTATTTGTGATCGCGCGGCGTAAGTGGACCCATCCGTTCCAGAACTTCGTGTGCAACGACTGGGTGCACATGGACATCACCGGCGTGGGCAAGCTGGCGCACGACGCGCCGCCCTACCTGCACGCGCGCCGCATGACGGGCCGGCCGGCGCGCACGCTCGCCAACATGCTCGACAACATCGCCAGCAACTGCGTCATCGAGCGCGAGGCGCGCCCGCCGCCGCCCAAAGTCGCCAGCCCCTGCGCCGCCTAGTCGTGTCGTCTATAGGCGACGGCGACCGCTTACTATCAGGCGGACCGCCGAAATTATACATTTAAAAAAATGTCACGAACCAAATACTATTCATAATCTATTGATATAAAACGGCTATGACTCACTGTAACCGTCGAAATTACTCCGACCAGGTTTCGGACATTTTAGAAGTCCTTCCGGGAGTTCAAGCCGGAGACCACAGCCCTCGCAACGCGAAAGTGAAAAAAAAATAGTCACCAAAGGTTACTATCGGAGAAAAATATCGTTCTAAACTTCGTCGCTGATAGCGACGACCCCTGCCTCCTGCTTCTTGTCGCTACGGAGACCTTGAAACGCGTCGATAGAGCAACACCGAAAAGAAAAATATCGCTCTGAATGATCATTGTCAGCGGCAACTCTTGCCATCTAGTTTCTCCTTGTCACTGATGGGACCACAGTTCTTACGACGCGTAGATGGAGAGAAATAGTCGAAAACCATTACCCAAGGTTCATGGTGGAAAACATCTGAATGAACTCCATCATTGACAGAGGCGACCTCCAATCTCCCTCCTCCACCACCTCTAGGCGACATCCAGTCGGTGGCTGCAGCTCATTTGAAATTATAATGGCACATGCTGCTCGGTTTGTGTACAATTGTCCCTTCCTACATGAATGCCGCAAAGCCTTCGACTTATCCTTCTCTTTTTATCTTTTTCGACTTGTCCATCGAAAACCCTAGCTCTTAATACGGCATAACAGCGGTCACCCATACCTTACAATGCATCAACCCGATGTAAAGCCAGTTACATTCAGAAAGGAATTATCCGACAACATAAACATCCGTACGACATCAGTGGTTCTAATCTAAATCTGTTGTGTGTAAAATAAACGTGTTTGTTCTGTATTGATGTTGTTTACTATTTACACTAATTTGTGCCGTTCAAACCCTACATGTACTTCATAAAATAAAAAATTGCAATAAAAATCCGTAGTTATTTCTGCCTACACTACAAGCACTGTTAACTTATGGCTAATTTACACCGTGCCAGTTACTGCAGTGCAGCTATTTGCACCGTCTACTCGCATACGAGTAACTGTCCGGTGCTGGCATCAGTCAGTTGAAAGATAATTTATTTCTCATTTAGGACAATCACCTTAATAGAGACAATAAGAAGTGTTAATGGACATATTCTTATTTTTAGCCTACCTATTAGTTTAAGTTAAATGCAAATTACTCATTAGCCTAATACATTGGCTAGATTGTTATATAAATGGGGACCATAATGTTTATTTATATTTAGGACAATAACACGTTACTCACATGAGAAACGTATAAGATATATATTAGCAAGGTTTAAAATGTCGTCCTCGTCCAATGGAGGTGACGGTTGACGCGAGCCAAACGTAGTTCAAGAGTATTAATTCTTTTTTGTTTTCACTCCACTTGCCTGCCCTCACTTGTCTGAAATATCTTCAGACGGTAGCTATACTCGCTTGAGCCATAGCATGTCCGGTCAAGGTGTCTCGAGCTACTGTCATCCGAGTATAAGATGTCTACTGTCAGGTCAGCTGGCATTATGTACGACTTCAATATAGTCTACTCAGTAAGTAGGTGATCAGGTTCCTATAAAACTATTCTAAAATACAATAAAACCTACGAAATTAATTACCTACCTTCATTGACCTCGCTATATTAAAAGAATTCCAATGTAAATATGTAATATGCTATGAGAAAAATAAGAAGTCTCCACGTAGAACTTTGTCGGTGAAATAAACCTTGCTTGAAATAAATAGAACCAAAAAAACCAATGAAGAACCTTGTTTACTGTCAACACACGGATCAAGTGAAACAATGGAAATGAATCAACAAATATACAATGTTTTACAATCCACAAATGTTACGGATTGTTTTGTTTTATTACAAATTAAAAATAATTTATAATACAGCAATGCGCCTTTCACAAATTAAATTACCAGTACATAATAAAATAAAAATAATAACTAAATCACTCGGTAAAGGGGAGCTAACGTTAATCTCACAATTTTCCAAAGTTACTTAATCGATATCAGTACTGCCAGTCTGCTCAAGCGCCGTATATCCATTGCATTTACGACGTTTTCGTCGAGGTCGGCAGAATAGCCCCCTTTATCTGCGATACAACTGTCCGGAATTCTATGTCGCGGCCCCGATTCCGTTCGGTTTTGGCGCGCAGGCACAATAGAATCTGCGACAGTGACACATGTGGTCACAGATAGAGGGTCAGAGGTCGTAAGGGTCGAAGGTGAATGCGTGGCCGTGACGTCAGCGGACGCGGTCGCGGGCGCGGGCGCGGGCGGCGGCGCGGCGGAGCGGCGGAGCGGGGCAAACAAAACTCATAACAAACACAACGGGGGCGAAATAAAACACCGATGCTTATTGACCTAAAAATGAAGAAACATTTATTTTCAGTATGTCTTTTGTAAAATTTAATAACAGAATGAATCAAATGTGGTAATAGAATAACAGAGCGGATTACTTTCCTTTCGATAGAATTAGTTCACCAACAATAGAAATGAGGGCGGGCCAGCAAGTTCCGGCACCGCGCGGGGCGCGCGGGGCTTAGTGGCCCACCCGAATTATATTTATCGATCAATTTACAGAGATACAATTAATTCAGTACCGATAAATCTAATTTATTCGTTTACTGAGTCAGTTAAATTGATACATTGATTACGATTGAATGTACACGGAGTGGAGATACTAGGGCGCCGAGCGGCGCGAGCGGCCCTAGGGAGCCAGCGGCCCGAGGGAGCCAGCGGCCCGAGGGAGCCAGCGGCCTGAGGGAGCCAGCGCACTACGCACTACGGCACACTAAGTATACAATACTTTTTTTTTGGATTTTTTAAAATTTTATTCCTCACGTACTTTATAAATATCTCATACTTGAAAAAAATTTACATTAAAATGTATCGGAAAGGTGCGGACGCAGCACCGCACACACAGCGCGACGCAGACAGAGGCACGCACGCACACATACATAAGCGCGGCGACGCGCGACGGCGCCGCCGCAGAAATATACACAAATATAAATTATGAGCCGACACGAACCCGAGACTTATACCATCACATTGCGACGCACTATTCGTTTCCCCTTGTACCGCTACACTTCAATTTTTTCTTATATAGTAAAATTAACGGAATACTTTAAATCTAAATAAAAAGAAGAAGCGAGCGCCGCGAGGCGACCGCGCGAGCGCGGCGGCCGCCTCGCGCCGCTCGCCCGAAGTTACAATTACATCATTAAACTGAAACAGTGTCAATATTTAATTTATCGCAAACACTAGAGAAATGCAGGTCCAATACGATGGTAATATTGTGTGTCATGAAACAAAATGTATATTTAAATTCTCTGCTTTTTACACACACACTAGCCGGCGGCTCACTTCGACGTCATCATGGTGACGAATTCTGGAAAAGAAAAAGCTCGCATCAGTGAAAGGGTCCGCGGCACACGCCGACTCCGCACGAGATATAAAAGTTTCACATAAACCCTTGCATAACATGTCTAAGACGTTAACACAACAGTAACACAACGAAGGTACTGACAGATAACAGATGCACTAATACAGATGTAACCGCTATTACACAGATAACAGCTAGATTTATCGAAATAACAAATAAATCTAGAATTAGCGGCGAACACAGGCCTCCGCGCGGCACTGAGACGCCGAGACAGCGGGCGTGTGCTCGCCGCGCCCACCAACAACATAAATAAACCGTACGAATTATTGTATCTCAACATGCCACTACAAGGGATTATGTGAAATACCACCCTCTGGATATTATAGAGAAAATGTTAATAAAGGTCGAAAGCACTCGATTCGATAGTCCGGTGCTCGATAAACCGAAAGTGTGCGCAAGCCTACTCGAGACTGTAAAGTAAAGTTTGAAAGCGTCGAACGTTTGCTGCTCGTTCGTTAGCCCCGGGCTCGCGGCGTGGAAGCGAGCGGTCGCGGCGCGGGCGGCGGGATCACCAGGTGGTATTTCTATAAGAAGAAACTGCTATACAGGTATTAGACACATGCATCAGACACGGAACGCTGGCCCCGTGGGGCGGACGCGTGTAATTTTGTCACCACGGTGTTAGTCGCCGGTACAAAATTGCAGGCGCCGCGCCGCGACAACAGTGAGTACAGAGACAGTCCATAGAGGCAAGTGGTGAGATCCCAACGAGAGTGTGAGGGGGTCGTGACGAGGAGGGGTGGGCAGCTAACATATCCAAGGTAGGAACAGTTAATAACGAGCAGCAAACCATTCAGATTAACACTGGGGTATACCTATGTCGTACCGCGCTGCGCCGTAGGCCGGATACGTTTCTACACACTACTAGGGGAAATCGTTTCGAGATCACAGCGTTATCGTAGAGTCTTTTCTTATGGTTAGTTACGGTACTAATATCACAAGTGTGCCGGCGGACCGAGCGCTAACGGCTGCCGTCGCCGCGACCGAATATGATTTGGGCGAGTGCATGGAAGTCTGCAAGAGAGAGAACGCTCGGTCGGATGATGCGGCAAACATTCGGTGCCGCGCGACCCAGCGTGTACTCCGCGCCACTGCTATGTGGGACACCACCGCGTCCCAGCATTTTCACATTTATAGCGGACGCAACTTAGCAATTTAAATCTGGTAATGCGATGCAGCGTTGCGAGCTCGCTTCTATAATAAGCCCATTTTACAATCGCGCAGATCGATGTCGGAAGCTCTCGACGTCAATACCATCACCATAAATATACATATTTCCAACACTGCCGATATTGCCGTTAGCCTGTCGGTAGCGAGTCCGAGCGCATGCAAAACGTCTTGCTGTTCATGGGACGCGGTAGTGTGCTTGTCGCAGGGGGTACACAGGGGTGCGCGGCCAGCGGGGTAGTATTGATCTAAAGCATGGCGTGTTTACATGGCAGTGTGGCGCGTGGCGTGGCGTGGCGTGACGCTGGCGGCCGCCCAAGCTGACTCGAACGTAACATGGGACCATGCACAGCGGGCACCAAGCATTCGGTGCAGCCAAGCGTTACCATCATTACATCACAAATAGTCAACAAGAACAGATCTCAATGCAATTCCAGTGAAATTATTTGACGAACCGCTGTCGCTATCTAAATATATCGACTAATCGTTATCAAATTAGAACTACCTCCATATTTCTCTACTTAGAAAGGAGCTAATAAAATAATGTACGCCTCCCTTTGATAAAACACATAAAAACGTGGTATTCGTAAATCAAGATTAACATAAACACATGGGCGTGAATTTTACGAGGGAATACTTTCTATACGAGTCGGTTATAAATAAAACAGACCTCGGAGCAAGCAAACCCAACTGTTAGTGAACACTTTCTAGTCTACATGCTGGAGTCGTGTACAGTTTATCGCAATACTGGATTATTGACACTCAAGAGGGTGGTATGTACGTATTGTGTGAGATATCACGATTGCTTCTAACGACCAAGGACGGCAATGCGTTGGAAATGGCGGCCGAGGCATTGTCGTGAGCATAACTGTAACTTGCTGTGACACTTCTTTGTGCATACAAATTTCACTTTCCAAAGAACTATGTAGGTTATGGTTACGCTTTCCAATATTTTGTTTGTAAACTATAAGCACAATGAAGATCATCATTAAGGTTTACATTCCAGGAGTGAGCGCTATTGTTTGTTATCGTCATAATATTGATTAAACAAAACAAGATCGCTACATTCCTGGGATATAAAGAAATTATGTAAATTACTCACAAATGAAGCGATCATCACACCGCACTCGGGTCTATTAATACTTTACCATCTTAATTTCAAGTCTATATTACCCATCTGTCTCAAAACAAATTCCATTACAACTTGCCGATAAGTAACTAATTGTCCAACACTGTAATCAATTTGGTAAATCCTAAAATACGTACGTAGTGTGGACTTCGCTTACGTAACAGACATGTTCCAAATGTGGCATGACCCTCGCTTCAACGTCCTAAGCACCCCCGACACACGCAAGCAGTGAGACTCACCCTCGTAATTGACTTGTCCGTCGCCGTCGATGTCGGCTTCGCGGATCATCTCGTCGACCTCCTCGTCGGTGAGCTTCTCGCCGAGGTTGGTCATCACGTGGCGCAGCTCGGCCGCCGAGATGAAGCCGTTGCCGTCCTTGTCGAACACGCGGAAAGCCTCACGGATTTCTTCCTCGCTGTCGGTGTCCTTCATCTTGCGCGCCATCATGGTCAGGAACTCGGGGAAGTCTATCGTGCCGTTGCCTGGAATTGAGATAATGGTCGATTAGTTCTTGGCCAGTTTAGGTATCACCGACGCACTTATAAAAGTTTGATGTCGTAATATGTCACTTCGCGGCTAGATATTTTATTTTGTGAAGCAATAAACTAGGTACATCACCGTGTCAGAACTAACGGTTTCCTAGCAAATATGTCTACTGCGTAAGTACATAGTGTTTTAAGAACTTTGTTATTGACCTTATTTGACTTGGCAAGGCCTGACGAAAAATAAAATATTGACGATGTTCAAAGGCGCAATAATTTACATCCAGATGTGGCCACCGAGTGTCGACAAATTAGACGAGAATCAATGGAAAAATCGGAGATCCTACGTCAAGTGTGGAGCCATTACAGTTTGTTAAACAACGTAATTAACAACACACGTTAACTGCACTATACGATGTGCTTAAACTAAGCAAAGCATCGTTTTCGATGCCACGGTTTGTTTTGTACTTAGCGGCGAAGGTTGACTTTTAAAGTTTGAAGTGGGAGGGGTTTAAAGGAGCGCTAATTAATTCTCGGAGAGATTTAAACTTTTGGAAGACATATTAAGCCAAAAGTAATTTGTTTATTCCGAGTTTATGTTTTACCAGCTATAATTTAATGTAAGCCAATAGTGTACACGTACACGTGATCAGCGACGTGATAAACATGTCACGTTATCAGCATAGCAATACATTAAACCCAACTAGTTTAGTTGAATATTTATAATACAAACGTAGGCAGTTTTATGAAACTGCCTATTAATATAATTAATGAGAAAAATAAATTTAGTACATGTACCTACTATACCGTCATTAACTCTAAGCGAGAAATAAGTTCAATTCCAATATGTACCTATAATATTAATTAGTTTGCGCGATGTACTGACTCGGGTAGTAAACAATAAACAGCTTCTTTAGTCACGAGATGCATGTTACATATAGTTTGTGATTATACAATCAAAATATTATTTAAACTTTCAGTTAGAATAGCAATCTAATTTGTTATCGGATTTTTGGAAGCATGATCACGACATTGGCAGAATCCTTTTAAAATTAGACCGTTAAATGTGAAGCAGATCGTCACAATTCACAAATAACGAACAAAGCGGATTCAAGAGGCAGCTGCTATAAGGGGAGACCGGACCACTTAATTGAAACTCACTCCACTTGAAAACCAATATATAAACGATTCTCAAGGAGCAGTCACAGTGATTGATTCGACCGAGTTCGCATAACAATGCATTTCCTTGCAGAAATTCCGGTTGCCAAGCGGTTAGTGTTCCATTCTCTCAGCTGTCGCCGAGGGTAAACGGTCCGCGGCAGAGGCGTAAAAATAAGTGCGAGTTAAGTTTGGCTGTCTAATTCTGGGTTTAACCTTTCTGAGGTGGTTCGCACGCTATATTTAACCGGTGAGCGTTCGAGAATGCGTGTCGCGTTCGACTCATGTCTTGTTGTTCTAACTAGTTTCTGCATCGCACCTGGGATGCTACAATCAATTTGCGGGTTGTAAATTTGTCGTGGTTGAGCTGTTTGCCTGGTCCGCTGTCGGCACTTCCTATATTCACTTTCAACAGCTCCTACAAGGTCTAATGCAAATTTATATCCGGTAGGTGGTACATAAATTCAACAGGATCTTCTCTGGGTACTTACTAATATTGACGGGGACTACTTATCTCGTTTTAGTTTTGAGGTAATAGTAATAGATCGATTATCCAATTTACAACCCTTTCAAAAGAATCTTGTAGGTATTTACTGGTCAAGTATTTCTTTAGAATTATTCAGTATTGAGTTTGCATTTGCACGCGCCTCTTTTTTATTCTGCAGCGTATAAAGCTAGATGAAATTTTAATATGCATGAGAATCTGAACACTCTGCGTCTGTTAACAAATGAACCATGTGGGAGCAACAATGGACCAGTGTCGCCTGGAACCCGTCGGCTGCCTGCGTCGGCGGCTCCACGCGGCGCGGCGCCGGTATGCCCTATTTGTTGTTTTTGCATCGATTCGCACCACATTCCAAGTATGTACTCTCAATGGGAATCCTTAATACATTGGCGATGTAGCTACTTGATTTTTTGCAATAATATAAACATACTGTCATCACTAGGTCCTTATCAAACGTCATGATATTCCGCAGAATGCTCGCAGTTGATGATTCTTCACACGTTTTTAAAGTAGGTAAATATTGTATGTGTGTAGATGTTTCACGCATGATAATTGATGACTTCTTGAGTCATGAACATGCGTCACTGGTATCAACAGAGCATCGAGTAATTAAAATTTGATTGTCTTGGCAAATAGCTGGATTACTCACTAAATGCTGTGTAAAAGCTTTCGCAAAATCTTTGCAGGATTTTATTATTATGCTAAGATTTCTTAGGGAACACGGGGCTAAACTTAATAGATACTAATTGGCCGATTTCGGAATCCTTAAAAATGTAGATTAATGGGAAGTCAAGCAAGACTGACACAATCGAAGTGAAACGACGGCGCCCTACTTACTACTGGGGGACGGAGAGCCGAGTGGTTACAATCGATACTCTTCACTTGGCAAAACTTATGCCAGGAACTTTGTTCGGCGCACAGATCGATTTCATAGCTATAGACTTGCAGTTATACAAAATCCAATATCGGAGCCGAGCACATGGCCACAAGCACAGCGCACTCCGATATCGCTTTATTGCCCCTGCAAAAACACGAGTCAGCATAAAATTTGATTAGTCTCGTCCAACGGCGGAGTGAATCGGCATCGCAATCAAAGTACGATGCAATCAACCAGCGGCAACCCGGCGAGTACACACATATGCCTCTGGGAAAGTTCGATTAAGCCATTGTCGATCGCGCACGGACTGTACCCGTAAATACATCACGCCCACGCGCTGTCGCTGTGCTGTGGGCTTCGTGCTGGATTATCATGGCTATAACCGGAGATGAACTCAGTAGTTCGTTGCCTACCGTAATTGTTTTATGGAAAACATACATTTGTCGATAACCGTCTAAACATATAATCCATTCGGCACCATTTTGTATTACTTTCCCTATCGTTTGAATGTCCTCTACAACCTACATACTTATAGTCATGAAAGTTATTTATTTGAATCAGTTGTAAAATTTGTGAACCTCGAACGAACGGCGATTATGTAAACACGGTCGTGAATAATTCACAATCAAGGTGGATTTAGATTAGCTACGTACAGATTACGTTATCTGTGGTTAATCCGGTCTGGCTGGGTTACCTACTAAAAAAAATAAGATTACTTAGCAACTGATTTGTGGAAAGGAAATATATTTTCGTTGATAATATTCTATTCTCATATGTATGATGCTTTATTCCTTTCTTAATCAGTAATTTTAATTTTTAATTCTTATCTCAGAGCCGGCGCGTTTATTTACCCAAAAACTCCTTCGTAGTGCATAGGGGCAACAATGGCAGTACGTAGGGACTATGACATAAAAACCTAGTCATAAGTTAGTCTTTAAGATAGACTAATAGCCCAGCAGACTTAATAGCCTAATATGACGTACAAGCATAGTCATAAGGTAGTCTTAAAGGTAAGGAGGTAACTAGTTCTTTTTCATGTTTTCTTCCACAATCTAAAATGTATATTCTAAATAATTCAAGTTATGTTGCAGAATATCTATATAATTAGTTCAGGCTTATTCAGGCGTGAACTATAACGCCGCGCCTGGCGTGCCGGGCGGTGACAGCGAAGCCTCGCAAGCGAACCGGCAAGGACATGTGACTCAGCATAGCGTCACCGCCGGCCTCTGCCCACCGATACCTTCCTTATACGAGACTTGATTACTTCATGGAGTAAATTAATAAGATAGAATCAATTTCCTTTGAACCATAAAATACACAGACATGGACGATGGCACGAGGATACGTCTCGATAACTGTTTAGAATGCTAATAGACGAACATTTCATGTAAGAACGGAATGCGGAAGGAGCTGGAATATTATAGTTGTGGTCGCGGCGGAATAGCCACCGACTCACGCCGGGTTTACGAGACTTTACGAGACACGTATTAAAAAGTTTGCCCTCGACACCGGAACTCGGCTGACTGTTTGTCATGATACTCATAATGTTGCACACACAAGATGGCTCTGTTTGTAAAACACATCGAAAACTGAGCAAGAACGAGTAAGTAATGGAACGAGTGTCACAATTAGTTGTAAACGTCGAGATAAGCAAGGCGATGCCCGTGACAAGCCGACAGCGCCGTGTGGGAAACCGCTACAAACGCACTCCCCTGGCCGGTCGCCAGCTAAATATGCAAATTCATTTGCAGTCCACTGCGATTCCAGACGTCTCCGAGTCGTTATGTGCCGTGTCAACACTGTTTATCGTTCGCAACTATCTTGACAACTACAGCGTTCACTTCAAGTTTATTGCGGAGGTGTTCTAAAGAAATGGGAGATATCTACTGCGCAAAATAGTTTGCGAGTCTTATTAGAGACAAAGATGACGGGAGCCAAATGAGAGCATCATTGTGTATTTGAAAGGGCATGCGGTAATCTAGACGACAATGGGTCAGTGCGGCGAGGGTGGCGCGGTGCCGGTGCCAGTGGGTCGCTGGGCGGCGAGGCCTGATAGCCAAATTGATATCTTGGCGCGATACCAACCAGCCACTACTCGACACGGTGACTGTTTCGTTAGTAGCCTGATACTCGTAGCGTACCCTACTTTTGTATTTACGTCATGTCGTTTCCATACAGTTATGTGAGTAACATTTTACGGATTATGATATCAATAATATACGAATTACAATCAATTAAGTCACCAATCTTTACCAGCAGAAATTGTCACCGCGTACGCCTGTACGCAAATATTCATCCGATAACATTTATATTGCACCTTTATAACTGTGTCATCATAATAGCTCGAAATGATGTTTAGCCTCTGGTGTATTACAGTACAGTTAATTTTAATAATTGAAGAACAGTGTCATCCCGAGGTGACATTCGTCGCTGAAAGGTTAAACAAACTATATTATGTCTAGCAAACCAATAAAAATATTTGAGGTATACATAGCTGAGTAACGGCACCCACTCATAACTGTCAAGTTTACGTCCTGCGGTTACTTTGCAGTTGCACTATAAGTTGTATTGTGAGCAATGAATGTACCGTTGATGTAGACAGCTAGCAGAAAAGCCAGCACCAAGCCGACCAAAGTCTTCATAACTGTGTCGCCGAGAATAAATAACGTCACTGACGATTACTTCTTCCATCACGTAACGACATTTACGCCAGACGTGTGACCACCCGACACGAAACAGGGAAGATCTTGTTATAAAATATGTTAAAACACGGTTCAGCTCGCCGACCATGACGCTGGCTAAACGTGATATGAAAGGAAACAGCTAATTGAGGATATTTTACACATCCACCGCTCGCTATTAATTGGCTTGAGTGCTGAAAATATCAAAAACCGCAAACGGTGGAAAACAAATTATCCTTGCACAGGACAATAAATGGCTTCGTGGAGGCGCGAACTACACAATAATGGGACAAGGAAGGTCAGCCGTTGATGTATCGCCCTCATAAATATACCGAGCCACTTTCTTTCTTCATTGTGGTTTATATCGGCCTATCTGCAGTAGGCATTATTTAGGCTTTTATCGAGGAATTTGTTATGCTAAGAGTTCATAAAATGAAGATCGTCTGTGAGTCTGTAAAATAGCGGTTCATGTTAGTTCCTCGCGGTGACATCACCCGCCGTCGATGACTAGGCCTGACTTACGCACTCATTAATTTTGATCAACTATTCTTCCCAAGAACGAAGGTCGCGATTAAACAAACGACAATTGATGATGGCAATGAAGCGGGATATTAAACAAACACTAAAATAGATCTTAGTTGGCTCTGTTAGAGAACTTGACGAGACGACGCAAAAAATATCCATTGAAGTAATCCGAGAAAGCAGCGTACAGCGTACAACGGAGTAGGAGCGGGGCGCGATCGATGGCAGAGTTGCATGACCGGCGCCTAACCTATTTTTATTGTGATCCCGGATTAGATGAGTAAATAGGCGCATGCGCGTGACTCCCACAGCTTATGCGATGATTAATCAAACTAAAGGTTGTAGGTGTCACACCTAGTGTCAACTGGCCGCTGCAAATCGACTGCGATTAGTATTATACAGGGCTGTTCGCGCGCGTTGCGAACCGGTTTGATTGATTGGAAGCCCGCCTTACTTGGACGTCTATTAGAAATAATGAGTTGGTTCTCTTTAGTCGTAGTTATAACTTATAGGTACGCTTTCTAGATCTAACTTGCTCGTGTCGCGTCAGCATTTCATTCAATGCGTCGACAGATTCAATAAGCATTAGAAGTAGTGCGGCGCCGGGTTGAAGCGGGTCAATCGAAGCGGGAGCCTCCGCGCGGCGACGCGACACAATCGGGCTAATTGGTCGTTCGCCTTCCCGCTAATGGCTTGTCTATGCTTTATCTATGTAGGCCGAGCCCACCTTTCAAGTGCATTTGCATTATACGACCAGGTTGCTTTTTAAAATGCTGATATGACTCGAAGGTTGGGCTATTTGGATCAGCGGGCTTAGGTTAGGATAATCCTAGACTGATTCAGCGCAAACGTCGCCGTTGGGTTAAGACGATATATTTGAGCGCTGTGGGGTTGCGGGGAAGGTTTCACCCCTTTTCCCACCATCCACCATCAATCGCCGCCCGCTGTCGGTAGTCAGCTGACACGCCGCAGCCCTCGCCACGAATCTGCGTTTTATACGACCATTGAGGGGAATGGTTAAATCAGGGCCAGTCAGCCAGCTCGCTATCACCTCTTTAAAAGTTATTGACTTGGAAAACCAATCTCGTTAGTGGAACGAGATCTGGGTAACCTCATATTTTTAAGTAGTTACGATTTGGTTTTAAAAACAAATTGGTACTTTGTTATCAAGTTCCGAGTAAATAATAGTAACAATATATCAATTACGACGTTTTTATTAACGGCGACACGTGGTGTTGGGTGTTGCGATACCTTTGGCCGCGGTCAGCTGTCGATGTATCGTCAGCAGAGAGAGTTTTGCTCGGCAGCATTGTTCTAGAAATAGTTTGGGCGTTAGAGGCGTCCGGCGGCGACTATCTCCCTCCGCCGAGTGAACGACTCCTTATCGCGGTGTCCGTGACATCACCGGCAAAACCGATGCCAACTAGAGAACTGTAACGCTGATTTACAGACTACATGCACTATAAATAATTCGTGTAGCGTTCCGTACTCGAACATCACTGTCTGCAACGTAGCTTCAGAATGCACGGCTTGAATAGCAGGGCGCCATTTGGAATTCTCAAAGGCGTGCAATGTATGCAGTCACCGTTTCGACACACCCATTGCACGGGGCGAGCGGTTCCAGCTTCGCGCTCGGCGGTCGCGGTGTTTGCAGAGTCATCTCGCTCGAGGCGAAACTTTTCCCCGGGGGTCAATGAAACGCGATGGATGCAAGCTTGCCTTCGGTCACTAGAATCGACACCAGCGCCCACTCACATGGTATGAAAAAAGTGGAAATCACGAGTTTGTGTTGTACTTACGTCAACTCGATATGACATACTAAAATAAATAAATATAAGTTAACGACGCTTCAGTGTCCGCGGACACATTTTGTCGTATTCTATTGTTTTGTAGGAGACGCCCGGACGAATGAGATTGTTAAATGGCCTCCACGATTCACGATGCGGTGAGCAATGGATACTATCCACTTGACATTGATCTTCACGCATTTTGATATAATAATTTTAAGCGATTCAATCTGCCCACGCTTTAACTGTCACCATTACCATCAAAACGGTCAAGTCCAAGGCCTTCGCTATAAGGTAAACTTAAGTATCCCCCCACGTTATTGACATTTTATGACAATGAATTCATTACTCTACAACAGCCTCTGTGGTGTAGTGGTTGGGCAGGTTGGCTCAAATCTCATACACCACTGAGGTTGCGGGTTCGATTCCCGCGACAGGACAAATGTTTGTGCACAAAAAAAAGCGCAAGCATTTGTTTCGTGTCTGGGTGTTGTGGGACCATGGTCCTCATAGTTCTTGGTTCCCTAGATGCAGAGAATTCTAGTTAGGGGTCAGGATCTATGTATGTGATCGTTGGGCGTTATTATTATTATTCAAATCCGACTTTAAATGACGTTCATTCATATAAAAAAATTCTAGAGATATTACTTGACATCAGTTACTGGTGGTAGGTTTCCCGCATGCGAGATGCCGTCTGGGTACCCACCCAGAACCACCGCCCAGTTTTCCAGTTATTCAGCTGTCAAGCAGTAGTGTGCAAGCATTACTGTGTTCCGGTTTGAAAGGCATTGTAGCAAATTACTGGGCATTATGAGACTCAACAGCTAATTGTCTCAGGGTGACGAGCGCAGTGCAGCGCCGCGCAGGATTTCGCAAAACTAAGTTCTGGGTGGGGCTGTTATGGGCTGGCGTATTGCTTACCATCAAACGACTGCTCGTCTCGTCATTCAGTTACAAAAAAGCCACGACTTCATACAAAACAACTAATTAGATTGCGCTCTTTTACACTGTGCTTTAACAAGTAGAAAACCTAGATTGACTAGGAGCAAATGCGGCGTCCTTGTAAACAATGCGACCTAATATTGGGCAAGTATGAAAATAATTAATTATTACCCACGAACAGACGACGTTCATTACGGATGGAAGTTTGCCCAAAATAATATTTATTGGTCGAGATCACATGCGATGCGGTACTTATAAAACACTAATAAAATGCAATAAATGCTTTCCCAATCATGTCCACCAAAGTTCTACCTGCTTAACAAACTTTATAATGTCAATCGATATCAAAATAAAACTAAAACTCGTCAATATTTCCAGATGATTTAAACGAGGCATTATTTTTAAAATAATTCTCATCAGAATCATAAGTAACATATCAACAATCTGATTATTCTCGAAAATAACGCCAATATTATGTTTCATTTCAAAGGTCCGCATTGAGTTTGGATTTCATTTCATATTTCCCAAATCCAGTCATAGAGAGCCGCGACGTAGTCATCTCGTGGAATTACACGACCGAACTCATATCATTCTGGACACACGAGAAGATTGCTTAATTTGTATTTACGACGCCGCCTCGGCCGCCGTCATCTCATGTCTGCGGCTAACGTGTGCTAGTAGTTCAGCTACATTCCTTATTAGGCTAGCTCTCGTTTAGCGTCTTGTTCGCTCGTGTTGTCGACAAATTTTCTTAGAAGCCGAATAAGCTAGACCTGTCATTTTTCTCTCTTATTAAACAGGTTAAGCTCTAGTATTCTCCAACTCTAACGAACTAATAAATCTTCTTGACTAGCAATATACTAGCAGAAGACGTGGTCGGGATAAGTACGCCTTTCATCCAAGCTTGCTACGCCTTTAGGCTCACGATGCATGACAACAGATTATACAAACAATGTAATATATGTAATGCAAACGGCGAGTAATAAATGTCAGTGTTTACAGGAAAACGTACCATCTACTTATCGCGACGTTTTCCGCTCGTGTTGGGTGGCGAATTAATTTGCGACCGTGGCCATTAAGTGACAGGATGTGCCAATATCGTATTGTTGACTTTATATGGTGGACTGTAACGCATTGGCGATAGCAGGCGATTGTTGGACTTGTCATGGCAGAATGATAGACCGCCTGCGAAGTCTTTTACAGGAACTTCGAACGGAACCAAATCTTACCTACTGTACATAACAAATTGGATCTTTAACTTGCTAGTTATAAAAGCTACAATTAATTAGATAATCGTAATCGTGTAATCCGTAATACTGTCACTCGTGGCCATGACTGTTCGCCGGCTACGCGTTCACCGATAATAGCCAATTAAAATTTCGATTCTATCTTAGACATTAAGATAGCATAAAGCATTACTTTTATCGACGTGAACGATTATTAGTTCTGGGAATAAGTTTAGTGTTATGAGCAAAGTTATATCATTAGATTATCGGTATAACGTTTTATACCTTTATTATAATTTATCATCGATGTGAATAATCGGGCGCATTTTATCGTCGTAGGATACAATTTGATTAATTCATTTTGAAACCTCGGTCTGTTGAATTTGTCGTCGCCTTGTAATCTAACATTAAATCCGCAACTTAGATTCGCTTCAATATTAGAATTTAGAAAGTTGGTCTCTAGCCTTTCAGTTGGTAACTGCAAAGAAAGTAACGTTATGGCAACAGTAAACCAAATAGCTGTACACCGTACGACAGCGTTGTGGATGTTTTAAAAATCAAACTGCAACAATCAAAACTGTAAGGAATTGTTTTCAAAGTCTGTTTATTAAACATTTTCCTTTTTCGCTGTATTTCTCGACTTTTCACAGAAACTGTAAACGTGGTACAAGAAGATAATAAATACAGCAACGGATATAAGGAGATAACTTCAAGACGATTAGCGGCATGAAACTTGTGTCCGGCATTCTGTTGTACCAGGAGATAATGCCTGCACAGGAGATGGCCAATTGCGGATAATGCTTGCGTCGCAAACCAGTCGAGGTATTGTGTTACCGAGGACCGTGTCATTTTCATGCTAATTGCCGGACGACGCTCACGCCCGGCAATGAAAAAGTGGCGGCATTGTCAACATCGAGAAAGGATAACTGTACAAACGAGATGTTTGAGGAAGGTTCTCGACTCGACTCTTGCTGTTTGTGCCACGTTGAAAACTTAGCTCAACCACTCAGCCCCTGATGAAGCCGCTCGAGATGAGAATGGAAACGTTGCAAGTTTTTAATTTATGTAGCTTAGTTCATTCAATTATCAGCTCAACAATCAACAATAAAAGAACTTCGATTAAGCAATTTCATGTTACAAAAAGTAATCGCCGAGCCAGCCAATGACTATGCATGCGAACATTCCATGTACGCATAGTGTTCGTCACAGCAGCGCCGTATCAATCAACTATGATTTATTCGAGTACACGACCGTTGAGAATTGATCTTGAGGTGTGGTCGTGCGACCGACATGTTACAATGCTTTGATTTAATATGTGTGTTGTGGGCCATTGTAAAACAGATAAAGTTGGCCAAATCGGGAGTAGAGTCAAATCGTAAAGTGTTACGTTATCAGTATTTATTAAATGTGTGTTCATTCATCGTTACGTTTAAGACTTATTAAAAAAGGATCAAAAAACCTAACAAGCAATAGCGCAGAGTTCTACAATAACTGACTATAGATAGATATTTTTAAGATAGGAAAGTAGTGATTTTGGCAGGCTGGTATCGTGGTATCAGTTATAATGCTCGTGTATGGCAAGGTCCTGTTTTTTTTAAATTAGAAAATGTAACAAACGGCTACACTGAATTGCTCGAGCGTGCATCAATGCGTTGGTCGTGTGATCAGTTGCTTATTAGGACGAGGTCTAATGTCAGGGTCGTCGCTGTCGCGTACAACAGTGTAAACAGCGGCCTACAATAACAAACAGTGCTCGCTCATCACCCCGCTTCAATATTCCGACGCCCACAGCCGCCGTGATAGATAACCGCTAATGAGAAGCGGATAGAAGCAATAACTTTTAAAAATAAATGGGTTTCTAAGAACTACCGCTGGACAATGAACACGCGGATTTGTGAAATACATTTTAATGTATACATTATATTGCTCGTTCGAGAGCCCTACTTTTTTAAGAGCAGTGATAACTATCGATATAAAAAATGCTGCTAACGTTGGAAAAATATTAAGGGACTAATAGAAACAAAAGTTAACAAAATGTACCAAATAGTTTCGATTATTTGATAAAAATCACGGGTTAGGTAATACATTGAGCCTCGTGATTTGTGCATGTTTGATGGGAAGCTGAATGAATACAATATCAGACTCGTTCGTATGTCTGTGCTAATATTAAATCAGAGACACGCAGTTTCTGTTATCTTCACCCAAAACAGAATTATCTGTTTGTGTATATTTACAACACAGTACAGTAGGATTTGCTAAGAAAACATTACTTCTAGGTACTAAATGCTGCGTGTTAAATGTATTCTTGAATACTTTAGCTCGTGATTGTTTGCACGTATATTTGTTACAAAGTGAGAAAGAAATAATGCCTTCTTTATAGCCTTTAAGGAAAATGAGTAATCAGCATAGAAATGAAGGACTTTTCAATTAGAACTCTTGTACATACTTCGGACATACCCGGCAAAGAATTTACGCCTATCTCAGTACTTAGGAATTCTAAGGTAAAGCCTTGGCGGTCATTTGAATCACGCCTCTGTACAGTAGACAGAACAAGCTGCATAACAGGAATTATGCCAATCCTAAATGTTTTATTTGGTTTTTTGATTTTCAGTTCGCCAAAATAAACAGATGGCAGCGATAATCCGTCGACGTGTTTTATGAAACCCTAATATATTCTTGTGTATCAAAACATCAAGATTTATGTACTGTTCGGAGAAGATTTATTTTACAGCTTGCAGCAGCTTTAGGTATTTCATGTCGCAATTTTATGTTCCGAGTTTGAAAGTTGATAAGGAAAATATTCTGGATTTAGCTCGTGTACAAAGTAAAGACTGGAGAACAGAAGCTGCAAACATTACCGGCCTGATAACAAACGGCGTACAGCCGCCCACGCGGATACCTGCTCGTGATAATGGTTTTACAACATTCGTAGCCGAACAGTATGGTTCCAGCAACCAATTGTAATTTTTCAATCTGTACACTCAAACAAACAATGCCAGGCATTACCGTTGTAATAATTTATTGTTGTTTGCTTTCAGTTGGTATTATACGTTTTTCTATATCTGAGACTAGAATAATTTATAAGCAAGACGTATTTAGAATGTCCTGGACCCGCTTGAGAATAGAAGGTTCTGCTGATACGGCTGCCTACGTTTTTTTGTATCAAGCGACATCCGGTTGACGAGGTACAATTGGAACCAAGCCCCAAGCCTAACTGATAAGTATCGCGTATCGTATCGCCGGCTCGATAACATTCCTGCAGAGCCTAGTTATTTCGTCGCGCACGTGTAAAGTTCCATTTCCTTTTGTAATTGCCCGTAATCGCAGTTTCTCTCTGCAGATTGTAACTGATAGCTTTATATTGACGTTTATCTGTTTGTGATCAATTTTTAAACGTAATTGTGGAGCTTAATTTTATCTATGACTATATTTTCCGTCGCGTTGCCCTTGTAGTATTATTCATCGATAGTTTCAACAATCAGCCCCACACCGCGCCGTGTCTACAGCCACGCATGTGCGCATTGTCTTTTGTTATTTATTTTAGGTTTTACTCCAGCGTCAATTTTTAGGCGTAATTAATTAAATTCCCAGTAGAAACAAAATAAAATCAAAATGTATTCAGCTGTTTCTGAACAGTTGACACTATTAACAACTTTATAATAGGTAAATAGTATTTAAAACCTCACGAATGCGGAACTAGTGCTGCTATTACTGAGCCGCGCCGTCTGTGGATAACTGCTAAGGCGTTTTATAAGGCTTCTTCTAATGGCTTCCTTGACGATGGCTCAAGGTTTGCCTTCCAGTCTGAGGCAGACTGAATCAGTCACATAACTACCTAATTTTCGTTATCTGTTTATTAGTGACTAACACAGTGACAGACGTGCCACGTAACAATCGGCAGTTTTTAGTTTAATATTGGTAGCTAAGTTACAAAGTTACTCACCGTCTGCGTCAACTTCGTTGATCATGTCTTGAAGCTCGGCTTCTGTGGGGTTCTGTCCTAAGGATCGCATGACGGTGCCCAGCTCTTTGGTCGTGATGGTGCCATCGCCGTCTTTGTCGAACAGTGAGAACGCCTCCTTGAATTCGGCGATCTGTTCCTCTGTTAGCTGATCCGCCTAGAACACACAAACGTTTCCATCAACAAACGTGCTATTTTTACACGATCAAAGCGAACCATTTCCATCCCGCCCGGCTCTATTCTGAACACAATAAGATCCATTGTCGGCGAGCAATTATTTTTAGTTGCCAAAACTGGACACTCCAAACGTTCCGCAATAAAGATGTTTTACGATCGAACTCGGGCGAGATCACAGGGAGGATAAGTTTTTGCGAAGTGGATAATAGGTATAAGGACACGTACAGCCATGACGACCATAGTTCGAAAGACCAGCGCCGAAAGAGCAGCGAGGTGGAATGGCTGGTATCTGGGACCTGGTATCTTGTAGCTGGTATCTTGCAGAGATAAGATACGCAGATTACGTGTAATTACCGGCGGCGCGACCTTCTGCCGCGTCACACTGCGGTCTTTACGCGCTGATATAAATGCTGCAGTACACTTATCGTTCAACAACTACTACGTGTCCCGCGGCGTTGCCCGCAAGGTACTACTTACGATAGGCAACGCCCGGTCTCCGTTACCCAGCCACACCCGCTGTTGATATCGGACGCACCTTCGCCGAATTTTGTCAACATCAGGACTTTGATTTCATGTGAGCTACGTATCATATTTGACCAGTCAAGCGAGAGCCCTTAAACAGCAATCTAAACTGTCTTCTTATTTTCTGACAATAATTTAAAAGGGCTAGAGACAATAAAGTTTTAATAAAAAAGTAGGTATTCAATGTAGGATGTAGGAACAATCCAGTACAGTTGACTCTCACAACCTTCTCAACTTGAGAAATCCAGGTGTACACCTAATAGATATTAAAGCTGGTTATAATCTTAATGATTAACTATTTCATTTACAGAAACTGATAATAATGTGTATTGATAATGTTTTTGTTCCAAGACCTACTTGATTTACTGAAGTTTACTTGATTGTCAACCCATTTATTGTTGCAGCCTTCTTTCTCAAGTTAGTTCTTATTGCGAGGGCGATTGTTACAATCATGAAAATCTAGGGCTTTCTACTTGAAGCAAAAACCACATATGTACTATACCTATACCTAGTTGATATTTATATTTATACACTGCTATCTTTACAATTACCTATTCTTTAGATAAGAAGGCAATAGTATTTTTCAATAAGTGGTGTGGGTAAGCACATGGCAACATTATCAAAAATAGGCATTACTAATTCATAACCAAAGCCAATTTAAATAGATTTAAATGCAGTTTTTCCTGTTTTTAAAACTATATAAACTATATACACTCGAGAGCAATGAATCCGGGTCACTTAAAGAATGTTAAAAATCTCGGAAACTAAAAATGATAGGTTAATGCAATAAATTGTATTTAATAGACAATGTAATACTCCTTAAATGAAAGTAAAAAAAATATGAGTCACCATACATTTTATTAACACAAAATTACATAAAGAAAAAAACTGCTGATCTCTCGTTAAAACAAAAATAGGAAACATGAAATTTTTGAACTTTATTACGATTTTCTTGAATTTTAATACTTCGTATTGCCTCCTCGTGCTTCCATTACTGCGTTTACGCGGTTTGGCATGCTGTACACGAAGTTCCTTATACGATTTTGGGGAATATTCTCCCATTCCTCTGTGAGAGCAATTTTGAGCTCACGAAGCGTGATTGGGGGAGGGTTTCGTTGTTTTACGCATCTGCCTAGCTCGTCCCAAGCATGCTCGATCGGGTTGATATCCGGGCTGCGCGCTGGCCACTCCATACGAGTAATGTTCATCTCTTGAAGGTAGTCATTCACAATCCTACCTGTATGAGGTCGGGCATTGTCATGCATAAATATAGCATCCTCACCTAAATTGACCATAAATGGACCAACGTGATCATTGAGGATTTCTTCCACATATCTTACGCTAGTTAAAGAGCCGTTTTCTATGATCACCAGCTCTGTGCGACTTTCAGAAGAAATTCCGGCCCACACAAGTACAGACTCACCACCGTAGGCTACTTTTTCTTCGATGCATGCTTGCTTGAATCTTTCCCCTGGTCTTCGATACACTCTGTGTCTTCCATCGTGCTTGTAGAGCATAAATTTTGATTCGTCGGAGAACATAACTTTTGACCAATCTTCAATACTCCAATTTACGTGGCTCTGGGCATATCTTAGTCTCGAAATACGATGCCCACGCTCCAGTTTAGGGCCGTTTGCAGGTCTAAGGGGTTTTAAGTTAGATTCAGCAAGCCGACGTCTTACTGTCCATGCACTTGGGTTACTTCCTCCGAGGCGTCGAAACTGATTGGTGAGTTCAGTTCCTGTGAGAAAGCGATTTCGAAGCATGGTGTTCACCAAGTATCGGTCTTCTCGTGCTGTGGTACACCTGGTTCTGCCCGTTCCTGGTCTGCGTAGGTTAGAACCAGTTTCTTCGTAACGTCGGAGAACTCTTTGTACTGTTGACAGCGACACACCGACAGTCCTGGCTGTATCGCGCTGACTCCGGCCGGTTTCCAGCATTGTAAGTATTCTGGTGCATTCTTCAGGCGTAAGCGACATAATTTCAGCTTGAATAATGAATATAGAGCACTATCAACATGGTTTATGTACCCACATAAATGACAGATTACAAACAAAAGCAAAACCAAATGCTGTAATTTCGTAGTTCCATCTTCGAAAGTGGCCCTTTTTCAAATTTGATTTTTTTATGATATAACTTTACAATAACTAAGAAGTTTTAATACCTTCATTTAAGGAGTATTACATTGTCTATTAAATACAATTTATTGCATTAACCTAGCATTTTTAGTTTCCGAGATTTTTAGGATTCTTTAAGTGACCCGGATTCATTGCTCTCGAGTGTACTATAAATAAATTATTTCAACTTACACAGTATAATTATATATCACTAAATTTTAGAATTTTCATGTACCCACACATGCTAGATATTTGCTTTGTTCACATAGGTAGGTATCTTACATAGTGCAGATAATGATGTTCATTACCTAGCAGTTTCACCAAATATAATACTCGTCTTCATTTCTTTTTTAAGCCAATGTGAACCAGAAATTACAAAAGCAACACTAAGGCTTATAGTACTTTAGATATAGGTCGGTATGTAGTGTGGTCTCATAGCATTGAGTGAGTACAAAAGGTAAGATGTATATTTCTGTCTCGTAAAGCAGAGTCATGCGTTACATACAGATTACAGAGTGCCCATGTTATTTTGCTATGGGTTGACAAGCAGTAATAATAATTTCCTTTACATGCATAGTCCATATTTAAGAATGTACATTAGGAAATTAAATATTTTCCTTATTGTATTTAAATCTTGTTTGATAGTGCCTTGGGAAAGCCTGAGAACTATTGAGTGCTTGATAGTTTTTGCTACGTGGTAGATACTAGCTGTCTTAAACTATGATGATGTAGGTATATAAGCACACAAGTGTACAAGTGTGTAAAGTACTTGTAAATCTGCCAGCAATTGTATTGTTTTTAAAGGTTGGTTGGCGTGCAGTTATGAATACTAATATAATGTGATTTATAGCCATTTGTTGTTTTTGAAAGGACAACTTCAAGAGGGACAGAAATCATATAAAGCGAGATGACAATACGAGGCAGGTATTAAATTTATTGACAACATTGGGAGTACATGACTGGAGAATATGCAAAGACCACCTTCAACTAGTGTTTTATAATCTCACTTAAATTTTAAGGCATAAAAGTTCTCGATGCAAACTTATCTAAATGATGACTTAATCCTATAAACAATAAATGACAAAATAGCACTTAATTAAGTGAAGAGGTGCATTCGAAGTACCAATATTGTTAAATCCTGGATTAACTCCATCCAATTTAGAACCACACTTATTGACTCGGGCATATCTTATCACTGCTATGATAATTCTGTGATGGATGATGAGAATGATCTCATCAGCTCAACACAAATTAATTACAATACCTACCTTACTCATGTAGCTAGCAAGTAGTAGCTCCATAATAGTAGGTAATGGTTTACATAGTCACAAGTTAAAAATATACAATGACACACGAGCAACACATGTAGTCTGTTATCAGTGGCCATGGCAATTACACACCAACAGCCATTGTATGCCATACACTGGTATCTCATGCTTAGCTCCTGATGACAATAGAATTGCTTGATGGCAATCTCATCTGAATGTAATAAGCATGTGAAACTTACAATCATTAGAGAAGCGGCATGCTGTTAATTTCCTATAAGTACAAGGTATGGAGTGATATTCAATTCTTACAAAGGCAAACTTTGCAATAATTCTTTTTATTTGTTGCTTAACAGAATTTCCTTTCAGATAATTCTTTAGTTAATGACCAGACATTAAATCAATTAGGTATTCAAAGTTCTGATGAGTTTCTGTTTGACTTTGAACTGTTTACTATGGCAAGGTGAACAGTTACCTTTAAGGCATTGCTTTAGTTAGACACTTGTATTAACATTGGTGAAGCTGTCAGCTTTGCATTACGTTCCGCCGCATAACGAGCGTGTCGACCATAGCCAGCGACATCGCGGCGATCTGTCACTGCCGAGCATTCTACTGACTCACAAACATCCAAACAAGAATCAGGTTCAATCGGCGGAACCGGTTCACCTTGAGTGTTAACGATTACTACGAGTGGACGAGCAATTATTATTAGGAGATTCGATCGCGAGGGGAAGACGGATTCGAGTCAGCTGTGCCAGGTGCACGGTGTATTTACATTCCGGGCCGACAACATCACAAGTTTGGGGGATCACGAGCGGGGACAGTGCCGGCGGGACGACCATTACCATTGTCTCCCGGCACCAGATTGCTGCTCAAACGAACTGCGTATGAAATATATCGCGAAACGATGCGATGACCGATGAGTCAACGGGCGTTTGACAGTTGAGCCGGCCGATCGATCCGTCGGCGGGGCGCGACTCGGGCCTCTTGCCGCTCACATTTCGTACGGTACTACTTGTATTCGGTCTCCGAACGCCATTTTACGGCATCATCGACCGGCTTCGCGCAAAATAACGTCATTTCACCGGCACCAGCACCATCTACGATACTATGGCGACTGACGTTTCTCGACCAGTTTGACGGTTGTTTCGCGAAGGCGACGGTTGCTCAAAGCCGAAACAATTTTTTCTGTCTTCGCACTGGATCCTTTTTGTATAATTGTCCGGTATTAGGCTACGTTGCTGATCCGCATTGCGGTAAAAAACGGCCATCACAATAATATAAATGGAGGCCGTCATCACTATAAACACCGATGCACCACATCCCCGAAATATACCCAGGGAACGGTAGAGGATGATCCCCCGAATGCACTTCCGTCACCATTCAGCAGAAATAACACTCACCATTGTAGATTAACTTGGATTATCTGGAGCTACACTAAAAATCACAGTCTACGCCGCAAAAGCGACCACACGGTACGACGGTTGACACGATACTGCCGCCCCCACTCGCGCGAACGGCAGCGCCGAGAAACTCTCGACCGCGATTCGCTTCGAGCACGGCGCGAATCGTTCCGAATCGACTATTCGATTAGTTGTGTTTTCATATCCGTTTTTCGATATTTGATGAGGTCTTTTGCACTAAACTGGGTAGGTACTGTTAGTTCACACGCGAAATTTTCGAACGTCCAAGTCCATGTCTCGGGGACGCACGGCACAGGATTAAATTTGATCTGCAAAGGATAGTCGGTTTTATATCGGGCGGGTGCGGCGGCGTGAACTGTCGTTCGGCGCGCGCCGATTGGCCGTCGCGCACCTGCAATGCGTCACTGCGGGGCGCTAGCGGCGGCCACGAGCGAGTGGCGAGCAGCGCGTTCGGCCGGTGCGCGGCCGGCAGCGCGGCGCGGCGCGGCAGCGCGCGAGCTCGCAGCGGCGTGGAGCTCGGTTGCTCCCGATCACCCCGATGCCCTAGTTCAGCGATGAAGACGAAGGCGCGCCGCAGTGGCCGCCCGCAGACGCCGGCCGCGTTAACGAGATAACGCGGCTGACGACGCGACGGTAGCCAAGTGGCTTCCCGTCGCGACGCTGCACCGCTGCCACTGCCTTAGTCTTATACCTGCTCCTCGTCCTAGACACAAATTGTTATTGCATCATTGATGTTTAATTATCTCATTACGTACGTGATAGGATAGGATAGGACAGTCTTGTATTTTCATGTCTTGTATAGTCATGCTTTGTGAAAATGTACATAAAAAACTGCAAAGTACCCCCATTGGACAATTATTTTATAATCTTTTGTATCGATTTTACTATCGATTTTAATTTTAACTTTAACTATCTATATTTAATTTTAACTATCGATATCGATTTTAAATTTACTATCATTTAGTGGTTAATATTTAATCAGTCTGTGGGCACTTGTGATTGGCTGATTTTTTGACTTGACCCTTCTGTTTTGATTTGTTGCAGTCTTTGATACTCTGAGCTTAGAGGGCAGTGAGACCTCAATGCCTCTGAGGTTGCAGTGATAGATTGACATAAGTGTCAAAAGTCAATGATTCGTTGCTTAGAGGAAGACATTTATTGATATCTCAGAAGAAGAACACTATATCCTCTGAGGTTGATATTATATTCAAAGATAAATTGTGTAGTGTTGCCAAAGAGATTAGAACTAAAGGAGTAATAACATGCGTCTATACATTTTGTGTGTTACACAAATGCAATTCGACACTGAATTATCAAATTACTGACTGTCTGAAGGAAAAGGCAGCAAAAGTTACTTCTTTTATTGGCCACCTTTCGTAGCTCCGCCTTTCGGCTGGGTCCGCCATTTTGTGTGACGATGATAGAACCGCTTTACGGTTTAACTTTCAGCTCTTAGTGCTTTTATCTGGTGATTTTTTAATTATTTCGTGAATATTTGGGGCCTTATTACTAAACGATAAAATAAATGTTAACCTGTTTAGTCACTATTCAACTTAAGTTGAAATTAATATGTTACAAAGAGATAGAATGTTAAACATTAAATAAGGTTTTAAACAGCATTTATGAATAAGGGCCTTGGTGTTTTTATGTGCCTATTGGTATTAAAGGTGAACGGTGACTAAACATGTAAGAGTTCATCAGTTGTTATTTAAAGTATAAGCAAGTATTAAAAAGTGGGTGGATCTTAAAGTGGATGATTCACCACGTTTTTTAAATGTGTAATGTCCTCTATAGTTTTCATGGTCAATATACTTGTGGCTCCATCTAGAAATGTTTTCATAAACTAAGCTATTTAAGTAATTAAATCATCGACAGATAGCATTAACATATGCACTATGAACATGAAAGTAGAAATAGAAAAATTGTTTAGTGGTTTAGAAAGTAAACGCTGAGAAAATTCTTCAGGAAAAATTATACAGGTAAATAAAATAATTAGAGTAAAAAACTACATAGAGGTACCTATCAACCTATCTACATTATTTTTTATCGCTACATATTAGTTAATATAAGGGTATAGTAATGAAATAAGCCTAAGAATTTGAAATGAACGAAGATTACATTACTTAGTTCTTATCAATGGTATACATTTCCATGAAATAGAAATAACTAGGTAGGTACCTAACTATACAAACACAAAGTGAGTACCTACCAAATAACTACAATGTAAAGATAAATAGATAGGTCATCCCCATTCATGACTTCACAAATCGTCATTACAAATTACCCACTAACATTAAATTCTGCACGCACCACTGTGGGAAAACACCCAAGGGAAAGTTTATTGCATGGAAGGTTGGACTTTCGCTCGCATATTGGAATTCCTTTCAGTATCTACTACGTACACGCGCCGTTGTGTATTGCATACATCCTAATAATAAATGAAGTTAGTTTTACGTAAATGGGGATATAGGTTCTAGCCAATACTATCAATATTGACAGCCTCTGTGGTGTACTGGTTAGGCAGGTTGGCTCAAACGTCACACCGAGGTCGCGAGTTCGATTTCCGCGCCGCACGGGGCAACTTTGATAAAGTTCTTTTTTGTAAAAACATGTCATTACACACATGAATGCACGTACGATCTTCACCTATAAGCTCTTTACTCATGTCTCTAAAATTTTAGAATAATCACAATTAATATCAGAAGTAGGTAATAATAATTAGCTATTTAAAAATTTGTAGCTTCAGGGGGGCACTTCTCTCACTCCGTAGACTCTGTGCTGAGCGAGAACTAGGTACCTACCCTGATTTCTTAAAGTAATCCTGGATAGGCATTATATAGAAGTTATCTATGTAAGTATATACCTACCTATACTTAATTAGATACATATATGGATATGAGCTATTATTGTAACGATTTATAAAAGGTTTTTATATTGAAGATCAGTCTAATTATTTTATTTTATAATATATTATAGGGTCATAAAGAAAAATTATACAAAAGCACCGTCTGAAATAATTGAATTTACTTACGATATCTCCCCGCGGCCGCGTTAGTATTCTGCCGACGGCGACGACGGGCTTCGTAATGTAAGGTTGTAAGGAATGGTTCTGTTTGTTAGAAAAACGGTATATTATAGCAGCTCAGCTTCTAGAATCTAGAACATTAGAGGTATTCAAGTATATAAATAGTAATTTGACATTAATTCGTTATTTTTGTTGATATTTTATATTCTAGTTTTGACTGGTAAGAATTGCATCAGTGGTATGCTCAGTATGTGCGCCGAAGGTGGTCGAAGTCAATTTGGAGAATAGTCATACGGGCAAAATAATCGACATATATCTAACTAGGTACATTCAAAATATGCGATAGGGCATAATAATGCCCGTACCTATTGCATATTTTGAAGGCAAAGTACTATTGAAATTCTGCTTGCCTTGGTTAGCTGGGTAGCAGTCTAATGCTGAGAAATCTTCTCCTTTTGTTATTCCAGTGTTGGCAACACATTTCTGTGAGTAAAAGTAGGTAATAGGTATTCCAGATGGCGCTTATAGAAGGCCTAGAGCTTTCAATTACGGGATCCCGCGCTATAGCAGAGCTTTTTCAATACCAAGCCAAATAGGGTATAACTAATTTTATTTATAAAAAAATTAATATCTTCGATTTTTTTTTCAAATCCAGGATCCCGGTATTCGTGGAGACCAACACGGTATTAATACTGATATTGTTAATATCCGGTATTTGAAAGCACTCGTAATGCCTAAGGCGCCACTTTCTACTTAAATATTATCATGTGGGTTTTCTGCTTATTTGTAACTCCTACTTAATATTCGATTGTAATTTCGAATATTGGGTAGGTACCTAATAAATACTTGTACTATTCATTATTCTGTGCTATAGAATACAAGTTGACTTGGCTTTCTAGTGATTATTCAAATATATATCTAACCCGGTATATTCAAGTTCCGCTGAAGTGCCGCGCTCTAAGGAAAC
Organism: Petrophora chlorosata; assembly: GCA_951640565.1. NCBI lineage: Eukaryota > Metazoa > Arthropoda > Insecta > Lepidoptera > Geometridae > Petrophora > Petrophora chlorosata. The sequence goes on along the minus strand of OX621199.1, from coordinate 702,233 downwards.
TCCGTTCTCGTAATGAATTCCCAGAGGGCTATACATTAAACCACAAAGCAACACGATTCTGATAAATCCATGCATTTAATGCTTTTAGCGGTTGCTTCACTCCCAATGCGAATACCAAGTAGCTGTCTGCTAAACAGACCGCGAAATGTTACCGCCAAATATTAAAAGGGGTTGGTAACTAGGTACATAACCTTTCTAGCTATGATAATAGCATCAAAGATAGCGCGAACAAGGGTTTCGGGAGAAAAGGGTTTTGAATGTTTTGCTCGCAGCCAGGAAGTAATCCTGACGTAAACGAACAAGCTAAGTAAGTACCTACTTAGTTAAATTATTTTAGTGAAAAATGCTTTTGTTCAAAGCTTTTTAGAAACAAAATGTAAGACTACTTCCAATATCGTCTATAAAGGATCACGAGAGTTCGCCGGTAATGAGATCATTACCGAACTTAACAGAGATGGATGACACAGTAGGTAATTAAAAATATCCAGGTAATCCTCATCGTGCCACGAGCGCCACGTGATGTTTAAATTTTATTGCTTGCGAAGCTGCATTTTTGGAAAGTTTCATAATTAAAAACCGATTTTAATTTAAGGACATTAATAAAGCTAGGTTATTGGTGCTATCATATACGCTATATAGGTACGGTACTGTTCATATTTCAACTCTATAAGAATAGACAATATGCAAGCTTCGCTTCGTAAATATTTATGAGCGGCACTGTTCGTAGCGTGCGCATCAATGGGCAGCGGCATTTGTCTTGTTTAATTAAATGCGCCAGGGATTATTATTCAGTACCCATCTAAGCCCGTCTTACACTGGACTTCATTTACATGCAAAGTGGACTAGTGCAAGCTGACCTCTCCTGAAGTGGGGGAACTACGATGTAGACGATAAGAAATAATGGGCCAATTTGGATAATTAACGCGTATTTTATTAGTTTCACCGAAGGGAAGGTGGGGAGAATCATCAAAGATTACGCATGTTATGGGCCCCACTGTGTATAATAAGCAACCCCTTAATGTAACATCCGCCTCCAATATAAAATTTATATTGGAGGTGGATGTTACATAAAGGTATTTAATATATTTAAATACAGGCTGAAGCGATAGCTTGTCAAGCAAGCGTTTTACAGCTATAATGAATTTATTGGCTGTAAAGACTGACATTGAAATCTACTTATTGTAGTAGATAGATACCTATATATTTTTTTTAATTTAGTTATTTTCATATTATTTTAATTTTGATTATAATGCCAATTTTTATGCTATATTACAAATTATTTAAATTAATATTATTATTGACTCGGTAATTAATTTGTAATTTATTCAAATAATCCGACATGTAACATTGTTATTAATAAATAAACTATGAACTATGAAGAAATGATAATATGCTATACGTTCATAGTATAATCCCAGACAAGAAACAAATGCTTTCTTTTTTTCTGGCATTTCGTAGTAGCGTCCCAGAAGTTACTTAGTACCTACTTACGTAAATATAATATATAGGTATACTTACATACCTACTGCTAGAAGAAGGTTCTCCTAATGTGCACTAATGAGCCCAACTCTGACAGAGGGGAGCGAGGTTAGTGATCCTTCTGATACTTATTCTGTATTGGATTTGAGATATTATTATTACACTAGCTTCACCGCGTGGTTTTACCCGCGTAGTCTTCGGTTTAATGTTGCTATCTTAAGAACTGTCATTTTTTGGGTAAAAAGATGATGAAATGATGCCTGGAAAACATCTTCAGCACCGGGAAACTTGCGAGCATCCTTTAAAGAAGAGTGAGAGAGATAGAAACAACCTAGATTCTGCAAGTTTTTGTACAGATACAATTTCTACCTTTAAACTCGAACACAACATACAATAATCTCGTAACTAACTTCATTATGATATAAACTCATGAATATTCATCGTCTTGATTTGTTGTTGAAGCGGGCAGCACTGCGCGGCTTCCGGTTGTAGAGGAGCGATATGCTAAACCTTGCCGTATTTTTCTTGGCTGCTTTTAAACATTCCGTTTTAAAAAGTCATTTATTATGCAAATGCGGTATAAAGCAATCATGGTGGGAAACCCGCAACCTCTTGCGCGGTGACGTCATTGTTGGTCTGTTTACATACCTAACTGTTCGAAATTGTATTTTGTGTTACTCTTAATAAAAACCATAGTGAATATAAATCTTTATTTTATGAGATGTAAAATGATAAACATTTACTTTTTAATTAATATTTAAATTACCTACCCAGTATAAGCAATTATCATTTCTTCCTCTTTAATCATACATGATCAATAATATTGACAATTAAATGTTATGCCCTAGTTATTGTCAAGGACTTAAAAATGTACTTCATTGTTTAATTTTTCTGAAGCATAGAATATCATGAAAACACGGTGCGTTTCAATTATGATAAAGCTAGAAAACATAATACACCTTAACTTCTACTAACCGCAAAGTTTTGATCATTAAACAAAGCAATAACTTGTAAACTCTTTAACGAATGAAGTTTTGTATATCTATTAAGTATCCATTTTAGGACCATTTCACATTTAGGTACTAGTATTAAATCTTGCTTTTAAAAATACATTCTTATTGAAATAACATTACGACATGATCCTACAAGCTATACTTATTGTGACTGCTAAGTATACCCCGCAGGCGCAGCGAGTGCCGCCCTCGTAGCGGTTGAGCTACGAACCACTACGGCGCCCTCTACGTATATCCTCTACGGCGTAGACCTACGTAAGCAATTACGCAAATAACATCAAGTCTCTGAAGCACATTGTCGAATGCTTATTCGACCTTGTAACAATTAACGACGGAATATTTCGTCCGCATGAATTATTAATATCATTTGTTTCCCTATTTACTTGAATTGTAAGCTCTATTTCCAATACCTACCTACTGTATTTGAAATGTTCGTATGTTTCTCATGTAATGTATGCACGATATAATGATGACACCAGACAAACTGCACTGGTATACTGCACTGTGGTGGTGTTTTTGCCCCGACTAGTCAATATTATAGCTTTATTATGTTTGCATCAGCTATAGACCAAGGCGCTAGCTCGCGCCAACATAAATCTGATAAAAGACATATTCGTACGTTTTAATTTTAAAAACCTTCTAAATAAAGTTGCTAAATTGTAAAATACATGGTCTGTTACTGTGAGACTAACGAAGCGGCCGACTATCGCTAACTATACAAAGCTGTAGTTTACCAAACCCTGTCGAAAGTTTTCCGCTCCGTTAACTTGTAACTTTGAACCGCCCCACCACCGCCCTCATACAAACTGTGCTCGAAGGGCCACTATATAGCTTCCTACTTACCAATACATATTATAGGAGTAGCAAGGATTAGTGGTATAGGGAGGTCAACAACCTGCGGGATGGGGCAGTGATTGAATATGATCGATGGCTGGTGATTTAATCAATATGCCCTTGAGTTCGTTCACTTATGGACTCTGTCAATTTGCTGTTGAGTTCGATCACTTATGTTCTCGTTTAGTGGGAAATGACATAGATTTAGTGCATCTATTAATGAAAACGAAACAAAAATGTTTTTTTTTATTACTGTAACATAGTATAGGTTACTTTGTTAGGTAGGTACATTTGAAATTAGGAAACACACACATATAGAATTACTACAAATTGCAGATTTTTATTTTACAAGGTAAATGTCTTTTAATCTCCTCACTAGGCAAGCCTGTATCGAGGAGACCACAATTTAGACATATCGGACAGCATTAGGTTAACAACGTATTTTAGGTATACATAATTTACAATACATATATTAAACTAATATATATATATATATATATATATATATATATATATATATATATATATATATATATATATATATATATATATATATTAGTTTTAAATTAAGCATGAATTATAAATATAATATAACTTTAAAAATTCAAATATATATGTGTATTATTATAATTATTATTTTAGCCGTTAGTGTCCCACTGCTGGAAAAGAACGGGGGAGTTCTTTCCACTCGTCCTTGTCTTGCGCCAGTTGGTGCCAGTCTGGACAAAATTTGTCGAGCTCGTCCCGCCATCTCCTTCTCGGTCTGCCGCGCCGTCTTCTTGCGTTGTCTGGCCTCCAATCTGTAGTCAACTTAGCCCACAGCGCATTTGGCATACGACAGACGTGTCCAGCCCAATCCCACTTCAGCTTAGCGGATCTCAGAGCTACATCTGCGATCTGAGTTCGGGAGCGCAGTTCAGTGTTTCGGATCCGGACGGTTCGCTTGACACTTAGAATGCTGCGCTCCATCGCACGTTGGCAAACCTTGAGTTAAGACTTTTGAATGTCTGTTAACGACTAAATCTGCGCGCCGTAAGTCAAAATGGGAAGGATGCACATATCTATTAATTTTCACTTATGTGACATGGGAAGGTCCCCTTTCATCAGCTCTTTCATGGACCAGGAGTTCCTCCAGGCATATAGGTATACATACTATACATGTAGAAATATTATTATGCTATAAAACTTTATGTACCGTAATCTAACATTGTATATTTAAAATATATAACAATCTATATATTAACGAAGGTAATTTTGTTATTAATTACCAAAACACTATATTTATTAGAAAAATTGTTACTAACACGTCTATGGATTTGCATCCTGAGGGAGTCGGCAGTGTGGCTATGCGGCTGTTGTCTAATACGATAATAGATACGCCAACAAAAGAACAACTTAATAATTCAACGGAATTCAAACAAAAAGAGAGATGTTTTAACTAACAGATAATTTAGAGTATTATTGCAATAAAGACTGTCGTTCTTATAAAGTATATTTGTACCTACTATCCATCTAAAAGTTGCCTGGAAGAGATCAGATTTGAGCGATAAGACCAGCTATTGTTATGCTAATTACTGTGAAGTGTAGATATAATATTAAATTCTTTATTGCACAGACAATGTTGTAGGTACAACTTGGTTAGTTCAACTTGGTGCTTTATATGTTACTTGTGTAAATGAATAAAAACAATATCTGTCATTTAATCCTAGTGTAGGCGACGCGTGATTACCTATAGTATTCTTTGTTATTTTTTTATTATTTGTTTACTATTGTTAATATTTCAAAATTCTATTTTGCTTTGTTTTGGAACTAAATTTAAACCTATATGTAAATTATTATTGCAATAAACTACGGGCGAAGGCGCGGGAGACGCACAGTGAGCCGAAAGGCCGGAGAGGTGAGGGGCGGAAAGCCCGGTTGACAAATCTTTTGCTTTTAGTACTGCAATAGCTGCACCGCGCGCGGAACGTATGTGCCTCTCCTACCCGCTTTCAACCTTTCGTTTTGAACATTTTCGCCTTTTTCTTCGCGTCCTCAACAAAGTTTTGGTCTTCTAACCGGATACTGATGTTCGCCACACCACCGCGTAGCAAGGTGAGCACTAGAAATGCCAAGAAAAAAGAAAGAGAAAGGGAAGCGCAAGAAAATGTTGAAAAAGCGGACCAACAAGTTCAAGAAAAGTGTAAAGTTGAACAACCAGATGTTTCAAAAGAAGCTGTAGGAACAAATGAACCCGGGAACAAGCTGGAACAAAACCTACCTGGACCTTCTACAGCACAAAGTGTTCGTAAATCTACCCACAACAAATTATCGACTTCTTCATCTACCCTGGCGAGAATAAAAAAGCTAGAATTTCAAGCAGCTGAAGCAAAGGCACGCATCAGGATGGAGTTGATCGATAAAAAACTAGAGGCAGATCTCGCAGAATTGGAAGAAAAGGGCAGTTGCAGTTCGCTGTCAGAGAAATGCCCTAGTGCATGTAATGATCATGTAGTGGAAAAGTGGCTGGAAAGTAGTATGCGGGAATTAAAAACTCAGTGCGTCACTCACCGTGATCCTATAAATGACGTATTGTGTCCGGCACCGCGGGAATCGAACCCGCACTGTTTGGGGGCAGCCGGCCCACCGCTCCCTGTTACTGAAACCGCACTCAAAGCACACGCGCCACCACCTGCTGGTGGCACTGATGGAACTGTGCATGCCTTGGCGAGTGCTCTGAAAGACCTGGCCGCTTCATCTGCTGCTGCTGCAAATAGATCTAACGATAAGATGCTCAACCGTTTGTGTACACCGAGGGACTTACCAATGTTTTCGGGCGATCCGCTCGAGTGGCTCCAGTTCAAGCAAGCCTATGAAGAATCTTCCAAAGTATGCAACTTTAGTGACAAAGAAAACCTTTGGCGTCTGAGGAGGAGCCTTCAGGGACCAGCCAAAGAAGCGGTGACAGCATTACTCATTGGTGCTACTTCTGCAGACGTGGTGATGTCCACCCTTGAACTTCAATTTGGAAATCCTGATGTCATAATTTCCAGGATCCTGCAGGACATAAATAAATTGCGCCCGATGGCACAAGAATATCAGAAAGATATTATTCCCTTCTCTGTAAAAGTCAGAAACTGTGTCGCAGCTGTGACTGCCATCGGATGTGAAGATTACCTGAAAGGCATGAATATTGTGTCGGTTATTCTCTCAAAGTTACCAATTGTGCTCATCTCTAAATGGACGGATTATAGTTATCCGCTTATCAGTGATAAGAATAAACCGACAATCCTGATTCTGTCCGAGTTTCTCAGTGAAGAAGCTTTGAAAATTACAAAAACTTCTGTGAACTTATCGTACAATGTGCTAAGTAAACAAAGCTACGGCGAGAACTATAAACATCGCACTCTATTAGTGAACAATGAACGAAGTGATGATAATGATGATACGTGTCGGTACTGTCGCGTTTCTAAGCATCCTTTGCAAGACTGCAAAAAGTTTAAAAAGTCTCTTCGTAAGGATCGATGGGCGTATGTAAAACGGCACGGTATTTGTTACAAGTGTCTGACGTCACGACATAAACAAAACACATGCACGGCGCCCGCGTGTGATGTAGACGACTGTGGACTATCTCATCATCGTATGTTACATTACATTGTGAACAAAAACTCTGTGCCGCGTAATAGTGTCAACATTACCGATGTTACCGATACCGAGACCGAGCCTGAGACTGAATCGCGAGTGGAAACTGTGAATCATCTAAAAGTAAACAGCTGTAAGGTTTTATTAAAAACTGTGCCTATTTACCTACACGGACCTAACGGTACATTTCGTTGTGTGGCGTTGCTCGATGACGGTTCGACAGTGACACTGATAAGCGCTGCGCTTGCGTCGAAAGTCGGGTTACGCGGAAGTAAACAATCTATGCGTGTGTGCGGCGCGTGGAACAATAGTGAAGTAGTGTGCCAGAGTGAAATACTCGACCTTGACTTATCTAACAGTGAAGGGACTAAGTTTACGATTCGAGCGCGTAGTGTGAAAGATATGAACTTACCAGTGCAAAATATTACCGCAGTTGACTTTGATAACTATGAACTAATGAAACCGGAAATGAAAAGTGTAATTAGTGATGGACAATGTAAACCTGAACTTTTGATAGGGCAGGACAATTATGATTTGCTCTTACCTTTGGAACCCAGGTAGCAATTTTACGTCATGACGACGTCCATTCACGGTCATTTTCGACGTAAATGACGTCGTAAAAAACGTCCCACAGACGTACTAAATGACGGCCTAATGTCAGGTCTCAGCGACGTCTCTGAAGACGTCATATTAACGTCTCCAGATAACGTCATATTAACGTCTCCAGATAACGTCATATTAACGTCTCCAGATAACGTCATATTAACGTCTCCAGATAACGTCATATTAACGTCTCCAGATAACGTCATATTAACGTCTCCAGATAACGTCATATTAACGTCTCCAGATAACGTCATATTAACGTCTCCAGATATCGACTTATTCACGTCCCCAGATAACGTCATATTAACGTCTCCAGATAACGTCACCTTAACGTCTCCAGATAACGTCATATTAACGTCGCCAGATAACGTCTCCAGAAGACGTCAATACCACGTATTGTGAAGACCTCCTATAATAACGTCTATTAACGTCTTCAGACACATTAATATAACGTTATCTGAAGCGTTAATATGACGTCATCCGGGATCAATTTGGCCTCGATGCAATTCATCCAGCCACAGTCTTCAAGTAACTCTGAAAGGTCAACATTAAAAACACAAATTTGCATTGTAGTATTATTTATTATAACGAGTTAACTATCACAACTTAATTAATAAATGGAGAATTTTAATCCTTATAACCATGGAGCATAGGAAAACATATAAAAGAATTACTAGTTGCCTCTTGAGGAATAACAACACATTTTGAAATAATATCATAAACAGGTACAATTTTGTAAGCTGAACAGAGTTCCGAAACTTTAAAAATATCAATAACAGCAGAATCATAAGGATACGTATAGTAGGAATCATAATGTACAAACTCTTTTCCATAGACGAACAAGGAAACCTCTCCATTAATCTTACATCTCAAAATATTATGTATCTCGACTACTTTGCCGTTTGCATAGCAGTAACAATTATTAGCTAAACCAGATTTTGTATACATTGCAAAACCCTTATAAACAAGTTTATTAAAGCATTCATAAGCATTGTTATCAACAGGCGTTGGTCCTAAGCTATTGTAATAAAAAACCGCTGGTACCTCGTCAATCAGTTTTGGAGGAAAAGTAGATTCCATTTCTTTTAATCGTTTATAAATTTGCTGCAACGGTTTGTTAGGTGACCTAACTAATTTTTTTAACATGCCTAAATAATTTTCGAAAGGAAAGGCGGAATAACTGTCCAAATCACCAAATAAACGAACGTCATCACACAAATGACATAACATATGAACATTGTAAATTAAAAATTTCCGGCTATAAATAGTTTCGGAATGTCTTATGAACATTAATAATAGCTCATGTGCTAAATATGTACCTACTTTATTGATGTTTCTAGGGCTACAAAGAATTGTTATAGCACAATGAAATAACAAAAAATTTTCATACAGGGAGGTTGGAAGGATATTTTTTAGAACAACTGGTCCAGTATATAACAAAAACATCCTAAATTCGGTGGCTTTCCAGCGAGCCAACTCACTGATACTTCGCGGTCGCCTGTTAAATTCAACAGGTATACAACTTGCACAGCTAAGTAATTTTTCAGAAACTGCATTTACTAAACGGCTATTTAAACGAACATTTAAATCACCACCAACCCAAACATTTAAAAGTTTCCTCATGACTCCCAGACAAACAGCATGCATATAATCAATGGGAAACAATGAAACTAAATCTATGGGAAGCGTCAAAAGTGGAGATTCACCAACATGATGGTCGTCATCAGACTGTAAACGAAATTGTGAATCCGTTCTCCTACTCGCAGATACGCTTCTATAAATCACTCTACCTTGAATATACTCACCAGGTTCTACACATTTATCACATGATGAGTATCCACCATGGGATTTAGTACATTTGATAAAAGCTCTAGCTGGAGCGTCACATACAAAACTATGTACTTTTACAATATAATGAGTATCTTCAAAATTTATTCCATCATTAAGTAATGTAGACAGTTCTTCAACAAATGGCCCCAAAAACAGATTCAATGGTGAAGGTTTAGAGTTTCCACAGAACAGAGTTATTACAAATGGCTGTGCACAATTAAAGTTTTTGATCAAACCTAATATAGGCCATAGTTGAGTATTCGTGCTTTTAAAAAGTGGCAAACCATCAACATTAAAAGACAACAATATTTCACTATTTTTAAAGTTGAACCCACTGTACAGTTTTAATTGTGCTTGTATTTGATTTATGAGACCAATGTGCACCAATTCACCAGATTGCAAAGAGTTACTTGATATATTCATTGGCGTATTTAAAAACGTTCTGCTATCTCTAGGCAATTTAGGGCAAAAAGGATTTAGAATTTTTAGAAGACTATCTAGAGCACTGTGGGAAATTTTATGTTCTACGGTAGCCCAATGTCTTAATTGCGATGGCAAATCGTTAGCATCGTCAGATCGTGAATCATCATTATCTATAAAACAATCCTCAAACAATGTTGATTGACAATTTTCATCTAAAAAAATATTCTCTTTATATGTCCTTAAACAGTTTTCATTTAAAGTATTGTTGTCAATACTACTGTTACTCGTAGCTATAGATGTGGATGTATATTGTGGTGAAGATGGCAAATCACTTAATGATGGCTGTAATGTACTTCTTTGTATTTCTAAAATAATTTTTCGTTTTTCTGCCAAAATCCTTCTATACATTTGACGCTCACCTACTACATTTTTTTTCTTCCTAGAGGATGACATTGTTATTTTCCTTTGACAATCGCTTTTTTGCTCGTTCAGGTGCGTGCTTGAGCCACACCTTTATATCGTCTTCAATGTCTTTTTCTGTAATCCTTGGAGAGGAACTCTTTAAGCTCTCTGAAAACAAAAAAGTTTGTGAATATAAGAATAGCCCAAATGCCTGCAACGCTCTGTGGGGTCAGATGACGGGTCGCTCTCACACAGCGACTCGCGAGTCGCGACACAACTGGTGTTAAATATTATTTTTAACGGAGAATTAAAAACCGGTCAAGTGGGTGTTGGATCACGCGCATTGTAGGGTTCCGTAGTAAGCCCGTCGCAATAATTATGTGGACTTAATTGTTTTATTTTACCAGTTAATTGACGTGATTATTATTATATATAGCCTTGCCAAATTACAGCTTTCTAGTACTAAGAGTCTCCCCACCTAGCCACCTACATAAAACATGCCAATTATTAACCAGTTGCCAGTACACAAGGAATATGTATCTTTTGAAATTATTTAGGTATTTCATAGCACACTTATTTTGTATTATAGATGAGATCTAGAAAGAATAAATTTAATCATATGAAAGACAATAGACACATACCAACAATAAATTCACGGAGACGTAGCTCTGAAAAAGGCTTCTTCTCAGACCTTTTACCATAGAAGTTGAACTTGCTTGCCAACGAGTCTGACAATGTATATTTCATCACTCTCGATACTTTATTTTTTAAATCATGCCCACCAAGGCTCTTTAGGTAGCTTGTCTGTAAATATTAATTGATAGCAATAAACATCCACATATATCTCTATAAGTACACACTAGAATTAACATAAGATCCAACAGTCACATACATAATCTTGAGCTCACACTATAGGATTCCCTGTCATAGGTATCAGGAACTACGAGTGCCAAGGTATCATGACACAGACCTAGAGCAAATATTTGTGTTGCAACAGGAATTGAACCCACACCTCACATCTCAGCCCTCTAATCGCCCACTGTGAAGCAGTGGCCAAAATTATTAGGAATTAACTACACATAATGTGAGCAGAAGCTAATAAAACATAGCCTGTCAGGGGTAATGTAGCTTGCTATTAGTGACTGAATTCCCAGAATTGAATCAATAGTTCCGATGATTAACTCCTACATCCAAACTCACAAACAAACTAACTCATTCTAGCAAGGTACCCATGTAATAAAAAGCTTTCTTATGGTAAAGTAGGAATTAATTATAATTGCTCAATAGGCATTTCCTGTTTATTAAAAGTAAACACTTACCAGGTTAGCACAGTTTTCTGTATTAGTCAGTAACTGTTCCACTGTTTCTAAATCTTGAAAAGTTTCCAAGGGAAATTTGAATTCAGGCTTCAATGCATTGGTATTTCCTGCTCTGTCTTTCAAAATTGCTAGGATGACATCATTTTGGGCTTTTATTTTGGCAAGTAGTGAAACAACTTGGCCTTGACAATCTGGATGAAAAAAGTAGTATGGTAGGTATTACAGTCTATAATAATCTTAACACCAACCACCACCACCACCACTATACCAAAAAATAGAAATAATCGTCGAAAACTATACTCATGCATATAAGGTAGTATCTAGCAAAGAATCTAGTTAGGCAGCTATAGATTTAAAAAAATCAAAATGATTTTTACTATTTACCACAGTTATTGGAAGCACTGCTGGCAACAATTTCATCGAGTGTCATACTTTGTGAACCAGATGGTTGATCATGATGACTGTTAGAAGCCTTCTCTTGTGCATCAGGTTTATTCATCTGTGAGTTGTGATTTAGTACCAAATCACTGTAAATTGTGCTTGTACTTGAAGGTTCAAGGTTTATATCTAAAAAGCAAAAAAAAAAAGAAAATAATGGAAGGAAATATTATTATGTTCAAAATAATTTAGTTAATGTATCATCCGGTATAATTACAATTGGATAGATGTTTCTTTAAAGGCGGAGGACGAGGGAATTCACACCCTTTCTCATCATCATTATCATCTGATGATGAAATGTATCTGCTAGTTTTTTTTGTTTTGCGTTTAGGTGGCTTACTTATATAATTTTCCTCCTCAGTCTGTATATCTGATGTGTCTTCCACCAACTTTAATTTTTTCTTTGCCTTATCCAATTCATCTATAGAACAAGCATAAAACACCAACACAGTTAATATCAAAACAACATGCAAGTTAAAGTTAGTCACGCCATGCAACACACCCACGCCGTACAAGCTTGGTAGTCCAGCACTTATTAATCCATTAGTTCTATCTCATTACTAGTAGTTAATAGTACTGCCATTACTTATATAATTTACTATGCTTTTGTTTCTGTTTTGATATGGTATGGTGGTGAGATTACAGGCACATGAGACTGCAATGAACACAACACAATGCTATGTAGGGCACATTCTAGGTGGATGTGGGTACATACCCCCCATACATACCCCTGGTGGTTCGGTGGCCACCTAACCACCAGGTTTATGTATGTTATACAATGTATAATTATAAGACAAGACCAACAAATATTTGTGAAAACAAACAAAACCAAACACCTGTGAACACACTTTCTTGGAAATGATTACTTATCTGTTGCTTGCTTGCTGTCGCCGCTGCTGCTTGTTTACACACGGCGCCATGACCTAAAAATAGCAGTTCTGTCTTGTGATCTTGGGCAATCTGAATATTTTTTTTCTGTGCGCATCAAAACTGCAGTCAACTTCAGCTCGGCCGTAATCCTTAGATTTTTAGGTTATGGCACCGTGTATTTTTTTAGTTAGGTTTTAAAACACTAGCACCTACTAGAATTAAATTCTGGGCCAGTCTGTCTGTGCCCAGGCTTAAAGCATGGTAAAGTTAACTGCCCTCAAGCCACCAGCTGCTAAAATAGTTGTGTGTGGTAGTGTTACACTACCTACTCATAAAAAAAACTTACCAGTCTGATAGAAAACTCTATCGATCTCGTATAGTTTCCATTGTTCATTTGGAGACGAACACCTCTGTAGAAGTTTATCAAATGCTTTCGCCTCCTTTACGGGAGGCCAATAGATTTCTCTTTTTTTAGGTGTTATCCATTTATTGATGACCACAGCCACAGTGCCACCCTCACTCTCCGCGAACTGAACGACACTATACATAATTTACAATCCTTTTATGTGCTGTGATACGTACTATAACAACAGCAAGAAAAAAACATGAGAATTTACACATTTGTTTGACACAGAGAATTGAGAAAGAAAAAAAGCGCGGGATACCAACCAACCGTCAACGCGTTCGTTCGTTCCGTTCCGAAATAAACAAAAGCAAACAAAAATATATTTTTTTTACTTTTTAAATATTTATATTTTTAATCAGCCTTTTCTATCTTATATTGGTTCTTTCTAATGTTTGATGATAGACTAATAGCTGAATTTCTTTTCATTGAGTTACATAACAAATACAAATGTAAAAAATAATAATTTAATAAAATAATAACAAACAACATGCTATCAATGCGTTCCGTTCCTCGCAGATTGGAAGAAAGATAAACTCTGGTGATAATTTTTAAATTATTAAAATGGACTATTTACTGTCGAGTTAAAGTTTTTACAGAGTACCTATATTTTAATACAAAAAAACGTTCGCTAGCCGCATGATAGTTATGTTGTTAGAGCTAATTTAATCGTGCCTGCTTGAGCATGGTAGGCACCTGTTGTACTCTCCTAGAATAAAATTATGTTTCTTTTCTTGGATAATGGCATACCTAGCTCATATACCTACCTTACTTAATTAGGTTTTATTCTGATTCCCATAATAATAATAATATGCTTGAATGTCCATAGCATCATAAGTAGGTTCCCGTTTATTCTGCTAGTCAAACGAATGGAAGTCAGTGGTGGATGTTTCTGTAGGTATCGAGGCGGCTCAAGACCGCTCGTCGTGGCATTTCTATGTATATGGGGCCTGTCCAGCAGTGGACTTCTAACTAAAAGTGTTTGTACAAACCTACTTACAGAAAATAAATCATTTATCATTTAAACTGATAATTTATTTAATGACGATGAATATTAATTTTATCGGTTGCAATTAGGTACCTACCTTAACACGTTCGCAGTCCAGTGTACCCTATGCGGTACACGCGGAGCGATTCCGCCGAGTCCGTGTACCCTATGCGGTACACGAGGCCACTATAACTATATGGGCTCTGCAGCCACGGACTTATGAAATTTGTTAGTGTATCGTTCCTGGACTTGTGACAAGGGTTCTATTAGACAAGAAAAACCAAAAACATGACTTATTTTTTTTATATAATGTTTTCACAGTACAAAATGAAACGAGTTAGTAGAAATATATAATGTTTTATTGGTGAACTGTAACTTTAGGAAAACAATCAATACATATGCCTTTTTACATTTTTTACATTGTGATGACACCCTTTTAGCTTTGGCGCGTGCATACGAAGTGAGTCTTCCTTCGTCGTGTTTTAAGTCCGTGTACCGCCCGGTGTACACGAGCAAAGTCGGGGCACGGGCCTTTATTTTAACATAATTATGCATCAGTTGTGACGTTTGCATCGACTAATGGTCAAAAGTAATGAAAATGATATTGGACTTATGGCGTTGTCGGAAACTTTTGTATTGGGACTGCGAACGTGTTAAGCAGGTATTAAGTAGTACCTACGTGTTAGAGCATTCCTTTAGATGCACTAAATAAATAGTACGTAGGTAAGTACACTACGGCCGAAATATCTTGGCGAGTCTGTACATAGACACTACGAACTTTCGCCATTGACCCTAAATGTAGGTACGTTCCTACGGCGTCTTATTAATGAACAACACAGGGCGTCACAGAATGGAACCCAAATGGACGTTGCTAGGGCGTCTTATTAGGGAACAACACAGGACGTCACAGAATAGACCGTAAATGGACGTTGCTAGGACATATAATACATGACCAACACAGGACGTCACAGAACTGACCCTAAATGCACGTTGCTACGGCGTCTTATTAATGACCAACATAGGACGTCACAGTTGACCCCAAATGGCCGTTGCTAGGGCGTCTTATTATTGACCAACACAGGAGGTCACAGAATTGACCGTAAATGGACGTTGCTAGGACGTATAATACATGACCAACACAGGACGTCACAGAATTGACCCTAAATGCACGTTGCTACGCCGTCTTACTAATGACCAACACAGGACGTCACAGTTGACCCCAAATGGACGTTGCTAGGGCGTCTTATTATTGACCAACACAGGACGTCACGGAATTGACCGTAAATGGACGTTACTAGGACGTAACATTCACGACCAACACAGGACGTCACAGAATTGACCTTATATGGACGTTGCTACGTCGTCATAATCATGACCAACATAGGACGTCACTGAATTGACGCTAAATCGACGTCACCAGGACGTTCCCTTGAGTACCAGACGTTAAAATGACGTCAGTGTGACGTACTTATTTGACGAATAAACTACGGACCCTAATATGACCTTAGGATGACGTCATTTTTTCGTCGCAGACGTCATTTTGCTACCTGGGAAATAATCAAGGGCAAACCCACTGATCCTTACTTCACCCTTACTCCACTGGGGTGGTGCGTGCATGGATGTGTACGCGCGTCATCGGCCGTTGATGAAAAAGTGAAGCTACATTCTACTTTGTTTCTGTCTGAGGGACAAAGTACGGAATCCGAGCGTATTTTAAGAGAAATGCAAGAGGAGATGCGTCATTCATTTGCGATCGAATCCGTAGGAGTTTCGAGTAAGCCTCGACAAAACATAGAAGACGTTCAAGCCTTAGAACACCTGCAACAAACTGCCACATTGAGAAACGGAAGGTGGTACGTGGGGCTCCCATGGAAGGGTACTTTCGGTGAAATGCCTAACTCATACGACAATGCATTAGCGAGACTGAAGAGCGTAGAAAGAAAGATGATGTCAAATCGAGGCTTTGCAGATCGCTATAAAGACAGAATCGACCACTTGTTCAGTAATGACTACGCGTCGAAGTTCACCGAAACTAAGAACCCAGAGAAAATATGGTACCTTCCGCACTTCGGCGTCGATAACCCAAAGAAACAAAAGTTACGCCTGGTATTCGATGCGTCCGCCAGAAGTGGGGATGAAAACCTATGCTTAAATGACTACCTACTAAAAGGACCTGACCTTCTTGTCTCACTGTATGGAATAATGCTTAGATTTCGAGAGAATAGAATAGCCGTGACCGGGGATATTAAAGACATGTTTTTAAGAATAAAAATACGTGAAGAAGATCGAGATGCCCTGCGTTTTTTATGGCGAGAATCACCTAAAGAATCCGTCAAAACCTGGGTTATGACTAGTTTGATTTTTGGCGCCAATTCATCCCCTTTTATCTCTCAGTTCATCAAGAACAAAAACGCCGAGCGCTATGAGTCATCTATGCCTACCGCTGTGCAAGCTGTACACAAACAACATTACATGGACGACTATATTGACTCATTAGAAGACGAATGCGCTGCGACGAAACTCGTAAACGATATCACCTACATACACAAACAAGGTGGTTTCGAAATACGTAACTGGACTTCGAACTTTCCGACTGTACTGCAAGATTTACCCCATGACAGTCTTAGGTCGACAGCCGTGACATTCAAGGATGGACAACAATATGAGGGGGAACGCACGCTGGGCCTAATCTGGTTTCCTACCGATGACAATTTGGCATTCGACGTCTCCTTCACACGAATTCCAACGCCGATATTAACCGGACAAAAGAAACCTACCAAACGTGAGATGCTACGTGTGTTGATGTCTATATTCGATGTGTTTGGAATATTATCGCCTATCACAATCAAAGGCAAAATAATGTTACAAGACACATGGCGATCTGGTATCAGTTGGGACGACGAAATAACGGACCAAATATTTATAAAATGGTCCGAGTGGCTGGCCATTATGAAAAACATCAATAAGATTCGCCTACCTAGATATTACGCATCGGCAACCAGAAGTATGAATCAGCCGGTGACCGCACGAGTGAGCGAGACGCACGATTCTAGTGCGCACGCACCTGATAACTCGCCTCGACTGAGGTCCGAGCGCTATAGAAACCTACAGTTACATGTATTTTGTGATGCGTCAACACTAGCGATGTGCGCCGTCGCATACTGGCGGTGGACCGATTGTAAACAAAATATACAAGTTGCTTTTGTATCTAGTAAATGCCGTGTCGCGCCAGTGAAGTATGTATCGATGCCGCGCTTAGAGTTACAGGCAGCCGTTATGGCGGGAAGATTAGCCGACACTATAAAAAGCGAGCATAGGATTAAAGCTGAGAGAAAATATTTCTGGTGTGACTCATCCACAGTACTACACTGGATACGCAATGATGCACGAAATTATAAAGCCTATATCGCTCACCGCCTCGGCGAACTAGACGATTTAACGAAAATTAATGATTGGAGATACATACCTACGAAGTTGAACGTTTCGGACATCGCCACACGAGAAACCTGCAAAATAAAAACATTGAAAAATGAGTGGTTATACGGACCGTCATTTTTATATAAAGAAGAACAATTGTGGCCAAGAGAATCAGAGACACAGCAACCTGATGTTCGTGATGTGGACCTGGAGTGCATAAATAATATTCACGTCATACCTGAGTGCTTACCTGCTGTTCCTTATCCTGAAAGATTCTCTTCTTGGCTCCGACTGGTGAGATCGACATGTGTGGTGCTATCTTTCATAGCAAAATGCAAGAAAGATTCCAGTAGTGGTGTAGACGTCGCGATGATGGAACGCGCTAAGAACTTGTTGTTGAAGTACTCCCAGATGAAATCCTTCCCAGATGACCTGCACAACCTGGAACAAAAAAAAAGGTTAGATAAAAAAAGTAGATTACTTACCTTGACGCCGGTCTTGGATAAAGATGGTATTATGCGAGTAGGTGGCCGCATCGACGCTGCTCCTGAAATACCTACCTACTTAAAACGGCCTGTGATACTTGACGGCCGCTGCCATATTACTCACCTCATAGTTAAACATCACCATGTGAAGGCATATCACGGAAATCAGGAGACGGTCGTAAACGAACTAAAACAAAGATACTGGATTATACGACTACGACCAACTGTAAAGTATATTAGTTCAAAATGCATGCTATGTCGAATAAAGAGGGCTCAACCCCAGGCACCCAGAATGGGTGACCTACCTGAAGCGCGCTTAGCTCATCATCAGCGCCCTTTCACTTTCACCGGGGTTGACTTGTTCGGACCACTGGAAGTCACGATTGGCCGACGTCGAGAAAAAAGGTACGGAGTTATCTTCACTTGCCTTACGGTGAGAGCCATTCACGTTGAGTTAGTGAACAAACTAACTACAGATGCGCTAATAATGGCTCTCCGACGGATGGCAGCCAGAAGAGGCTGGCCAAGAAACCTGTTCTCTGACAATGGCACGAACTTAAGGGGAAGTGACGCTGAGCTGAAAAAATGTATCCTGGAACTAGACGAACAGAAACTCAACGAGGGAATAACTACTTATAGTATGGCAACGGCGTGGAAATTCATACCCCCTGCCAGCCCCCACTGGGGAGGGGCTTGGGAACGGCTAATAAGAAGCATAAAGACTTCACTGAAGGTGATATTGAAAGAGAGAGCGCCACGTGACGAAACACTACAAACTTTAATGGCGGAAATCGAACACATTATAAATAGCCGTCCCCTCACCCACGTCACAGTGGAGCCGACCAGTCAAGAGACACTAACTCCAAACCATTTTTTACTGGGTACATCTTCCAATTTACCTACCTTAGGTACTTTCGATGACTCTGACACCTACTTGAGGAAACAATGGCGTATATCACAGAGATTGGCAGACATGTTTTGGAAGCGCTGGGTACGAGAAGTTCTGCCTGATATGCGTCCCAGAAAGAAATGGCACGAAGAGCATAGACCCTTGCAAGTGGGAGATCTTGTGCTCATCGTGGACCCTAACTCCCCTAGAAACGTTTGGCCGAAAGGGTTGATCCAGGCCACACTAGCGGGCAAAGATGGCCGAATTCGGGTCATCGATGTTAAGACAAAGTCTGGGCTTTTGCGAAGAAACGCAACACGCGTCGCACGTATCGCCATGGGTGATCAGTGCTGTGCCAGCACTGGGGGGGGGAATGTAGGCGACGCGTGATTACCTATAGTATTCTTTGTTATTTTTTTATTATTTGTTTACTATTGTTAATATTTCAAAATTCTATTTTGCTTTGTTTTGGAACTAAATTTAAACCTATATGTAAATTATTATTGCAATAAACTACGGGCGAAGGCGCGGGAGACGCACAGTGAGCCGAAAGGCCGGAGAGGTGAGGGGCGGAAAGCCCGGTTGACAAATCTTTTGCTTTTAGTACTGCAATAGCTGCACCGCGCGCGGAACGTATGTGCCTCTCCTACCCGCTTTCAACCTTTCGTTTTGAACATTTTCGCCTTTTTCTTCGCGTCCTCAACACCTAGCATGTGTTATCATACTGCAAGGCGCATGCCTCTTGGAGCTAATTGAAAGATCAAATAAAAACAAAACATAAAATTATACCAATTCAGATAAAAAAATCATTGCTCACTGATATATACTCGTACTGCTGGTATACTCGTAACATGCCTACCGATGCGGCAGCACTGTTGGCACGGCTCGCGGCACGGCTGCCAACGTCACCCATTTGGCACGAGACCTTGGCACGAAGCATGCAGCTCGATGAAGGCTTAGGTTCTACATCTAATTAATCTGACAGTGGAAAAAGGTCATGAGGGAAATGAGCAGTTTCGCGCGTTTTTCGCATTTTAACCAAATACATCGCCAGATCGAGACTCAGAGTGTGGCTCAGTGCGAGCACTTGCGAGTTTCGATCCGACGCACCCGAGTTTGAATCTCGCTGGCCCCGGCGCACCACTGACTTTTTAAAGTTATTTGCGGATTATCAACGGCGAAGGAAAACATCCTGAGGAAACCGGCATGACTAAGAATTTATCACAAAAATTCCAGAACATTTGGCATCCACCAACCCGTACAAGGCCAGCATGGGGTTTATGGCCAATACTCTCTTAACGAGGAAGGCCCGAGTCCTAGCAGTGGGAACGTAATGGGCTGATGATGATGATTGCCAGGTGAGATCTCTTTTCCTTCCTGGATATGTAAGTACATTCTCTTTGCTTGATGCATTATAATATTGTTTAGTTGTATAGTTGTTCACTAATGAAGAGACTACCATTAGTGAAATATTATCTCTCCACTTCGCTCTATCTTCGCCAAGCAAAACATGGCAGGTTGTTGAAAAAATTACTTAATGGCATGAACGAATATCGACGGGCAGACCGAAGCCTGATTATCGAGTTAAAGCCGTGGAAAAAGTAGACACCACAAGTAGGCAGTAACTACTTTACACTGCCACGCCATGTTGTGCTTTAGAGCCTGGAAATAGAGGCGGCGATGAGTAAGTAGTTATCCTGGTGTACGTGAATAATCGATGCGAAAGCCATCAACTGATGAGCGTGCGGCGCGCCCTGTGTAATTACCCTTAGTAATTAATTCGGTAATCGGGCACGTGACCCCCCACCCTCACCTCTCACCCCGCACGAGCGGCTAGTCGTTACGTGCCGTTACTCTAATGTTTTCATCAACTAATCGTACCCACCTGATTGGTGGTTTTTGTTGACTTTGGGTTTTGGCTTGGCCCGTCGGCAATTCCACCTTGATATCATTGTAGGGACTCGAGACTTTAAAGCTTAAGTTTTATTTAATATCTGGTAATTTTGTGAAACCAGTTCGAAAACCAACGAGAGTATTTTTCATTTTACGACTAAATATTTTATTTAATATCTGGTAATTTTGTGAAACCAGTTCGAAAACCAACGAGAGTATTTTTCATTTTACGACAAAATTTTAACGTAGCTTCGCTCCGAAGTGTTATTCCGTAACAGAGTTATACCTACCTCTAGAGCCCACAGAATTCTGAGTGGAACGCACTTGGGAGTAAATGTTATTCAATTCCTTCTTCGCAGCCCGTTTGCTATTCGCATTTATTTCACCCCGGTAGGCTCCACGGAGTTTCAAAAAGGCTTTCAGAGGTGCTTCGCGATGTACTTTTATGAAATCTTGGTTATTACTTTTTTCACGAAACATTACAGGAAAATTAATGCTTTTTTCTTTTAAATCTCGGCAGCTTAATGAACTTTTTGTGTTTGAGTATTCAAGGTCATTATCGGTGAGAAAAATTAGAAAACTTTTAGAGCTAAAAAGAATTTCGTTTATAATTTGTTAATTAAGAGTAACAAGTCTAACTGACTTGTTTTCAATCTTAATGCTTACTTTTGTCTAGAATGTATCGGGCCTATTTGCGCACTCGTACATATATTCACTTACTTACTTACTTACAGAACGTATAACGATTTCGGGATAAAATTACGATAAATCTTCATAAATTACACTCTTAATCTCAAAAATCTTGTTTCGAGATTGTATCATGACTTCAATAAATGCCTATCCTTTGACACGGAAAAGGGATCTAATCAGTAATATGAATGCCATCCCAAACAAGTCAGGGGCACAAGGGACTGCTGGAATAAACGCAATGCAGTAACGCGTAGATTGGAATCAACAAATTGCGAATAGTTCTGTTAGACTGTAATTTGCAATTTCAGAAGGTAGGACCTATAACAGAGCAAAATACATAGGTACCTATTTAAGTTTACGTATTTTAGATCAGCCGCATTGTAAAACATTATTGTTACACAAACACGAAGAGTTAAACCATAAAACTGAATGTGAAATGGGTCTCAACGATAATATCAACGGCACGTTGTTTTTACAATTTCCGCCTAAACATTAAACATGCCTCGAAGCAAGCATGCAAATAAATTATTTCTAGGGCCTCTACTCGGCTGAGTCTCACCGAACTTGAGTACAGACGTAACTTATTTACGCAGAATCTCGAAACTCAAAAGAAAATAACTTACAATACGAAGCCTGCGCCCGGCCCGCTCGCTTACTAACTTTGTACAAAATAATAAGCAATTATTTCGAAGTTAGAACAGAGGCAAACTCCGAGCGCAATTATTGTCCCGAAAGTTTTCAATCCAAATGGATAAAAAGGGAAATGAAATACGGCTTCCCTTGTTACCATCCTGCATATTAAACGAGCTCGTATTTAGAGAGGAGCTGCCGTGATAAGAGACAGTACCGTCGCTATTGAAAATGCATGAGCCGCGGCTGCCAGCGGTACCTAAATATGCTTATTAATTCAATACTGTTGATTTTCTTATAAATTATTGATTAGCATAATTTTATTCCATAATGTACGTAAGTTGTGTGATGGTTTTCATAGTTCTACTTTAAGTACCTAAGTCCTAGGAATAAATATGTGAACCCTTGTGGGAGAAACAAATAGTTTTATCAGGTGGTTGGACCTTATAGAGGTAACGACTCAGAATATCATGAAATAGCAACTAGCGGACTAGCAAACTTTCATGTACCTATTCAAATGAGCATAAATAATAATTCCGACTAAATTATGTGTACTGTATATGTACTGTCGGCGTAGAGATCGTATACATATATGTCGCAGCAAACTAGCTTAATTCGTCGATCAATTAATAGCCCAGTCCTTTAACTAAACAGCACCGTTCAACTAGCGGCCTCAATGATATTCAGTCATTTGATCAAACAGCTACGCAAATGACTTGGATCGATGACGTTTAATTACTTGCCTAGGATGTTCATTTATAAAGCCTGTTTTCCAAAGTTTAATGAAAAATAGTACAATGGAAGAGTGTAATGACAATAATAATGAATATAGCTGCAGCCCTCGGTAGGTTAGGATGCGGTGGGGGTGGCCCTTGGGCCATCCCAACGCCGCGAACATGTATGTTAGATACGAATATAATGTAAGTAGATTATAATCTATAACTTCGATAGATTATAATCTACTGAAAAATAATGCGACGGATCACAATCTTTCGACAGTTTACAATTTCGCGTAGGATATGTACATCTAAGTTAATCACATGCCTAAGCATTAGCCAGCCAGTTTATTAAATGTTGTAATAGATGCTATGGCTGAATATCATGCAGGCCACTAGTTGAATGGCGCTGTTTAGTTAAGAGGCTAGGCTGTTAATTGAACGGCGAATTAAGTTAGTTGGCTGCGACATATATATTCCCCAAAATCCTCAGTATATCATCCTCGTCCTTTGTTTTTGTTCCTTATTTTCTAATATTTCTTTGCGAATCCTATCTACGTACGTTGTACAACTTTCCACGCCCATGTGGAAAGTTGTATATTGTCTGCCTATCCAGCAAACATGAACTATTCATTTATACAGTTTTATTAACTATATATACACCTACAAAAATCATAAATTGCACACTTTGAAGAGAATACATCAATAATGACAACCATAATATTGCATCTTTATGATCATAACATTGCATGCCCGAAATGGCGAATAATATGTTGGACTATGTTCTTCTGTTTTGACACCACCATATTCAAGCAATAAAGAAATGTATCATTTTATAAATATATACAACTTGTTGTGTATTTTTTGTACGGTACATCGCATATTTATCCGTAGCTATCAAGTATATGTATAATATTGTTCTTCTAATAAACTGCATAACTTAACAAATCACCCAACTTTTACCAATGAAGCGTATTCCATGTAAAGCCTCGCCTTGCGCCTAGGTCACAGTCTCCGCCAGGCTATCTGATTTTGTAACTTGCGGTGGAGGATGGGAGGTGGCGGGGTGGGGGAGAGGGGGAAGAAGCGGGACTGCTTATTTTATTATCGCCTTCCTGCCGCCCGCCCTGCAGGCCTCGCGAGCCCGCGACTGCGCAGCGAAAGGCCCGCGCTGCACTGTGGACTTTAAACATTACATAAAGAGATTAAAACTGTTATCAGTTGTTTTAAATTAGTTTCGTTAAATTGTGTACCTAAGCACCGCATAATGTATGTAGATGTTTAGTTGGTAACTACTTTGTGTAGTGTTTTTTTCAATACAGCTATATAGAAGCTAAATTTATTAACTGCACAAAATTAGGAATTTAGAGATATTTTTTTAAAGATTAGTTAGATGTTTTTAAAGATTAGTTTATTTGTTGGTCAAAAATGGCAAAAATATTTCAGCTGTATGAATAAGCTTCCAAATTATATTATACTACCTACGCCCCGTGGTTTCACCCGTGGTTTCTCGGAGTAAAAAGTAGCCTATGTGTTATTCGAGAACCTAAACTATCTACATTCCATATTTCATCGAAGTCGGTTTAGTAGTTTCGGAGATACGTGGAAACAAACATTCACACACACAAACTTTCGCATTTATAATATTAAGATTAGGATTAGGATAACTCTGTTTTGACAGAAGAGTTCGTATAAGCTAATATACCTACTCAGATAACGTAGCTCCTAAATCGCGAACATAAATAGACAATATTTTAGTGACACATCATAAAGCTTTCTATCGACACGTCTTGCGGAGTGACAAATCCCTAATAGAATAAAAAATGTTTCCTCAACAACTTCAAAGTTAACCTCAAGCAAGATCCCAAAACTTTACCTCTTTATAATATTAGCCTTATCTTCCCAAACTTTGTTCCTAGCAACAACCACGCCCTTTTCTCGATATTTTACCCACGTTTTACTCGCAGCTACACTCCTTGGGATAATTCAACTTTCAGCCCGAGTCTGCGGCCCGAGTTAGGTATTAACTTTTCATCCGCACTTAGCTTAAAGCAACTGTTTTAATATTGTAGGTGAGTTGTGAAACTAGAGGTGTGTCTGTAAGTAAAAGGTTAAGAGAGAATAAAACGTTGCTTTCTTTTACTATTCAGCAGTAAGCACAGCTCTATGAAGGTTGGACTTATTTTTACCGTACTTTACCTGTCTTGCGGAATACCGTACTCAGTAGGTAAATTGCAAAATAAAATACTTTAAGACTTTGTTGCCTATAAATAAACAAGTTTTAGATTGTGTAAGAAAACTTATTCAGCAACGAAGTTTATTTATATTATGCTCGTCGCGAAGAACGAAGTTAATATATAGTATTTGTTATTCATACAAAACATCAACAAGGAAAAAAGTTTAAATTCTCTTTTGTTGTAGCTTAGCTTCTATTTCCTTGACCTTGTGATTCTGCGATCACATTGCTGACTAGCCACTAGGTTCCTTAAAAAACTGGACCGCCACAAACACGCACAAAAAGAACTTTTGTTACCTAGCTCCCATAATTTATTACCTTTAAATTTAACTTTTGAAGCTGCTATATTTTAGGTAACAAAATAGGTACTCGTAGCTACCTATTGGTTGTCGCGCATTGTTGCCGCTATTGTTATAGTAATTCGAGTTACAATAACAAAAGAAAACCCACGTCTACAGAATAACAGGATTGAGCTCAACAAAGACTTTCAGAAGGGAATCTCGGTTGCCATGTTCTAAGATATTCTGCTTTTCTGTAAATTACTTACAACAACAGACTCGCACCCACTCTATTGTCTCTAATTGTTTAATGACTTAAACGTGTAGAGTTAGGTAGCTACTGCTTTATTCTGCCGTCAAACAATATTGTTGCATCGGTTGCTGTTTGAATATAAAAATGCCGCAAGGGTAACCACCACTAATACCCAGGTGCCTCGAAGCAAATTAACTAAACACTCCTTATTTATTCTACACATCTTGTAAATCTTCTTTTTTTGATAAATAGAGTGAGAATGACCTGCCAAGTCTGTTAAGCACTCCTGTTATTGCGCACACCTATCTCTGTTTACATTCTTGCGCTTGATTGGAGACAGGTAGAGTAAAAATAAATCATATCGTCTCTCACACATGCCTTTTCAAGAACTTGATGCATCATTATTGTCCATTGCGTAAAGAAACAGAGTTTGCTTCAAGACTATATATGTAACTTTAACATTTACGTGTGGTAGGTCTCTCATATGCGGGAGGCCGTCTGGGTAGGTACCATAGCTTTGCATTGTAGACAGCGAAATTACTGGGCATATGAGACTTAATATCTGATGTTTTGGGGTGATGAGCGCAATGCAGTGCTATGCAGTACTGCTACGCATTGCTTTTTTTGGTATTAAAAGTTCTGGGTGGCACTGTAATTGTTATGGGCAGGCGTGGCGCTTAACCATCAGGCGAACGACTTTCTCGTCTCATCATAAAAAAAAACATGCCAAGTCAAGCCGAGCGACACCTGCGCATGTTATAAATAGGGATAATCTTGTTTACGTTCACTTCCATAAAACAAGCTGGAAATAAAACCCTTCTACAGGTTTCCTTTCTAACTCCATAAGTCCATATAACTATAATTTGCTTTCATGTAAAATTACTGGTATTTCAGTGCTGGAATTCAAAGCATTCAAGCCTTCGAATTTAACGCTTTAGTGTTGTAACGATAACGATGTAACGACCACAAAATAGCAACGGTTAGACCTAGTTTTTAAGTTACCTACGAATTTTTTGTAGACAGACGTAGACGTGGCGTTCGTGTTGCTATCAGGCGCATCATCTTGCAATCTCAAAAATATACAGTATACTTATGTATCTGCACTAAATGAAATAAATAAGTATTATTATACGTATAGGCTAATACTTAATCTTATTATTTACTGTCAAATTTTTCTTGGTAGCGTATAAATATATATAAAACAGTCCTGCTCATTCCTATTTATCAAAGAAATAAATAGAATGCGAAGGACCAATGAAATGCAAAATAAATGTCGCCAATTTATTTTGAGGCAGTGAAAACATAGATTTTTTTGGATCATATTAAATCTAAATAGTAACTCATTAAACAATTATTAAGATTGCTTTTTATAATTGACCTGGCGAAAATAACGAAGAAATCTGTTTTATATATTGGTCTAGCACAGCTGCTATGATAGGTAGAGACGATGTGGTACAAGTGCAGTGTTTTGCTAGTAATATTGCACGAACCCAAGTTATTTTCAGTTTCATGTAGTAGATAGATTAGTATTATAGAAATCTAAAATTTATGTATTATGTTTTTTAGGCAGCGTACCAAAAGATTAGCCAAGTTATTTACCATAGAGACAAAGCCGCGCAATTAGCAGTAGGATTGGTTGGCAAGGAGCGCAGGCCCGGTGCCAGGCCTGGCCGCTTCCACGGCCAAATGTATGATAGGCGGGATAATGTATGATGTTTAGGGGAGATATAGTATATGGGGTGAATTTTTGAGAAGACTCGATGGCAAAATCCCAAACTACTCAAGTCAAAAATCAAAAGATATATATTAAATAGGCACAAAAAATGCACTTTTAAATATCATATACACATCATCATCATCATCAGCCTGTAGTCGTCCACTGCTGGACATAGGCCTCTCCCTACGAACGCCACTGATAATACATAATACAAATCAATTAAAATACGTTAATTTTTTTTTATATATAATGACTGAAAAAAATATAAGCATCGTGTCTACCCATTTCTTTCCCATAATCAAATTGAAGTCAGGATCGAGAAAAGAAATGCGAAAACTGACTAACAGTGCTTCGGAAATA
Organism: Petrophora chlorosata; assembly: GCA_951640565.1. Taxonomy (NCBI): domain Eukaryota; kingdom Metazoa; phylum Arthropoda; class Insecta; order Lepidoptera; family Geometridae; genus Petrophora; species Petrophora chlorosata. The sequence continues at coordinate 674,446 of OX621199.1, read as the reverse complement.
CGCCCGCTAGAGAAGACAGCACCAAGAAACTGTGCGGGGATGTCCCTTCTTTTTAAATCTTTTAAAGTGTCTAAAAATATAAGACTATAATTAACATTATAATGTTCAGTCCTCATTGTTCAGTTTTATAATTTTAGACAAAAACATATTGTGTTATAACGAAATTAGAAGAAAGAACGAAGAAGAATCGATTTTGGTTTTTGGCGGAAAATTTAACTAAAGAGTCGAATTGAAAAAGCAGTGATACCTACCAAAAATAACACGTCATGTAAATGACCGTTGAAGGCATTTGAACATCTAATTGCGTATTATCCGAATGACTATTCAAATCGTTCAGACCATTCTACGACGGAAACGAATTAGGAATTCGATGAACGAAATAAATGACGTAAGCGGAGCGAAGTATAGTAACTGTACAAAGTTAACGAGTGAAGTCATACGATCGGTGTAGTATTTTTTTTTGGTAAAGGCCCACACGGCGCGGACCTTAAAACACCCCACTGTCTTTAATTATTTTTCTCATGAATACAGGTGTTCAAACTAAGTATTTACTACTCGGCCCAACCCAACTCTACTGACGTTGACAAATAGCAGCCACCACTTCTCCACCAGTCACTTACCTAATGGACGCTCAGCAAACCAATAGACTGTACAAATTGTTTCTTGACAGGCATAATTACATTATTTCCATACTGATTCCCTCCTTGAGGAAATATCAAGAAATCAGTATGTAGTTGACCTTTTCAATACGTCAATTAAGTGTACGAAATTGATCGGTTGGGTCTCAGGATATATTTAGGAGTGATAAATATTTTATTGCATTCGGGTCGAAGTTATGATTTTTATCTATGGATACACGAAGATGCCTGGAACGCTTCTGCCAAGAAGCCAACTCTGGAACCACTTAAGAACCATCATTTTCATTAGGAACGACCAATTTTAGTATGAAAGTTTTCGTGAGTTTGATTCATTATAAATATGAGTTTGATTCATTATAAATGGTTACAATTGGCGTCAGTGTTCTCGGTGGTTGAATCCAAGTGAGCTAAAGCGGCCACCCAGGGTGGAACGGTCTCCGGTTTATTTGCCGTTTGTAAGAGGAGTAACGGACAAAGTCGGATATCTCTTACGACGTAAGTACAACATTAAGGCGTTCTTCCGTCCTCCGGGTCAACTAAGACAGCTGCTACGCTCACCGAAGGATAGTGATCCATTGAACGTGCCAGGAGTCTACAGTATACCGTGCGACTGTGGCAAGTGTTACATAGGCGAAACGCGACGCAATATTGCAACTAGACTTACCGAACACATAAGGAGCATTAAGAATGTGGACACAACAAAATCGGCTCTGGCAGAGCATGCACATCTCGCAGACGTCAAACATTACATCAGGTTTGACAAAGCCTCCGTACTGTCCAGAGAGAAGTTCTTCGTACCTCGAAAAGTGCGTGAGGCTATAGAGATCTCTCGATGTCCTAACTTCAACCGGGACCGTGGATGGTTGTTGTCTGCAGCGTGGAAACCACTTCTTAATGCTACCTCGACACAGAATGTGGTAGGTAGTCTAGAGTGTGACACAGTCAGCACAGTGTGTGACGGAACTTTCGGCGACGACGTTGTCAGCGATGATGAAGAACTCGTGCCGACATTAGTGCGGTCGTCGTCGGCAACACGACAGCGCGCGAGAGGCGCGTGGCGCTCCCCGCAGGCGCCGCCGACGCCACCTCCTCCCTCGCGTCGTGCGGAGCGGGCGGCCGCCCGCGCATCTCGCCTCGACACCGCCAGTGGTCGCCGCGATCTCGCAGCGTAAACTCGCCCCTGATGAAGAGCATCGGACATGCTCGAAACCTAGGTCGACTAATTCGACAAACTACGTGAGTCCTAGCCGTTTTATTAAATATTTATAAGGAACGACCAAGTCTGAACGCACAATAATTATCACGTTTGTTTTATTGTTTCCTCAAAAAATGTCTTACTTCAGATAACATTTTCATCAAATAAAACGTTACCTTGAACAAAACGCCGTCACATTGTTCGATCACGCTAACTCCACTATTATCAAGCCAGCCACAACCCTGGGATATGAAGACTCTTGAAGTATGGAGGCTCTGGGCTTTGGGGGCTCCAGGGTACGGTGATCGATTTAATTAACACGCCGAGGAGTTATGAATAATTTAGCTGCATTTAGAACGACGCCCGAGGGTTTAAGCTTACTACCTCCGATACGATCGACGCGGCGCTTCAGGTTTTTCTGACTCCGCTGATAATATCTAACGGCGCAAGCCTCGCTCATGTCGGGTCTAAACTTAATACTTACAGATCTAAACTAGAAGAATCATTAAATTGGATTTTTAACAAAAGAAATGACACAAATTATATGACTGAAAGTGGCTCTTGGATGGGTGACTGTTTTTGTGGTATAATTTCATCTGAGCGCTACCTTGCTTTAGAGGGTACGTCTAGCCGTTGGTCTCGATTGTAGTTGACAACAAGCGTTAGGCTATGCAACCATTCCTTAAAACTAAAGTCTAAGAAGCAGGGCTGGCCACTCACCCTCACGATAAAAGAAGACTACGCTATCAGACTCAGAGAGCAACCTCGGACTGTTTGACGGGAATACTACAAAAGTCGAAGAAAATTATCGTATCGGATTTTGTAAGTAAATTCTCAACAGCCAATTGACGTAATACGGAACTCATGCCCTTTGACGCGACCCGATCCGTTCTCATCGAGTTAGCAAACCTTATGAGGGATATAAAAAGACGAGCTTCTCGTAAAGGTTTACATGTTAAGGGTATACCCGTCGTATCGCATTCTGTGAGTAGTCTCGACGGCTTATTGAAGTAAAATAGGCACTCATGCTCTTTGACGTGAGCGTTTTCATCGAAGCCCGATACGTTTTCATCAAGTTAGTGAACCTTATGAGGGATATAAAAAGACGAGAGTTTTGTCAAGGTTTTCCGTATATATAAAAGTAGTACAGAACAGTCGTATCGCATTCTGTAAGCTAAATCTCACAGCCTATTGAAGGCATAATAAGCCCTTGTGCTCTTTGACGTGATCTGATACGTTTTCATCGAGTTAGCGCGCCTTATGAGAGATATAAATAGAGACGGTATTATGTGAGGTATCTATTAAGTGAAGCAATTGGAGACAAGATTACGTGTCGGAGATTGAGTGAACGTTCAAATGAGAAAATGAGACATGTATTACAGAGATTTCTTGTGAGATACAACTGTGATTGATTTTTTTGTGAGTAGTGGTCATTAGGTAATGTAATGTTTGTTAAGTGTGTGAGATTTTATGAACCTTCTTTTACTGATTTCTCTTGTTGATCTTTATGATCGTATGGTTATCAGATTTACAGAAAGTTTTCAAATTGGAGAGCAAATGCTTTAGTTGAATTCCAAATAACCAATGTGAAATAACCCATTGTTATTTTGAACTCGTTTTTATGTACGTGGCAATAAAAGACTAAAATAAAAACTACAAAAGCATTATATAATTTTTGCATGTAATTTTGCGCACGAATAGCGTGACAAGAAAAGTGTCGGTTGAAATATGATTCGCCATTTCACAGGCATTGTAATAAGTACAGCCCTTGTGTTACACCCGGACACGCCAACTGTGAGCTACCTACCTACAAGCAGAGGCAAAATAAATATAAACATCATCTAAACACCTACGTGAATTTGTAAAAACCCATTAAGGGGATAAGACAACAATACAATACAATACAATACAATAATACTTTATTGAGCACCAAAACAGGAAACAAATGTTTACAGTTACATAACATAGTGGTAGAACAATGGGCGGAGTAATCGCTAAGTGCAATTTCTTACAGGCCACCTTTGGATGGACAAGAAATAAAGATGTAAAAAATTGCGGTCAGTTGGTGTGCAAGTCATGACAACATGTAAATTTGGTACGTAAGAACTAATTTTGACCGATATTGAGTGGTTTCATGAGAATCTTGGCTGACCGTGCGCTTAATTCTTTACATAAAGAAAGCATTTAAAGAAAAAATTAAACCTAAATACCTTCCTATCACCTATTATTACGCAAGTTGAAGTTTTCCTCCGGTGGACGCGCGGCGCGGCGGCGGGCGGCGCGGCGGCGGCACGCGAGCCACTCGTGTCATTTTCATTTAAATTTCACCGAATTAACATAAAACTTGTTCGCCTAATGGAATGAAATATAAAGAACACCGTGTAAAAGCCATAGTTTGTAAATTCAATAGGCACTGCATATTTTTTAAATTTTATGAGAAGTAATTGCTGTCTGTACCAACTCATCGCCCTCGTTTTAAGTTAGTGATACCGTACTAGATAATTGTGCTGCATAGTTTCTCAAAATATGCACCAATGAATAGACAAAGGCTCATTTAAAGTTAATTTAGTTAATTATTACTTGTCGGTCACATCAAGCTGTAACGAAAGACATCATCTTTACTTTATGAAGGAAGAAATATTACTTATTGTTTCGTGGTCGTTGAATTTTTGGCTTTTAATTTAATGTATATTTTCTGTTCTCTGGTATAAATTTACGAGCTTAAAGAGCAAAACAAACTTTCTCTGAAACCTAAGTAAAAGCCGCTCCGTAATCCTCATACAACATTCAGTAAGGAAACTGTAGCAAGTGAGTCTCGTCTGCTTACCTCAGAGAGAGGAATTTACTTAATACGTAAAAACCAGTTGCCATTTGAATTAGTACGTGTACGGTCGACCAAGTGAAATGTATTGAGTACTGGCTGGTATGCGTAGCCGTCTGTCGACCTGGGGTAAATGAGACTTTAGTTACTTTACCCATAAATTTATAAATTAAATAGTAGAAAAGATAATTAAATATCTAAAATTAAAAATTATTTCTCTTTGGGTAGTCACAGAACTTATAATAGAAATTTGTTTGTAATTTTGTAATTTCTTGTCTACATTTTTTCTAACTAAACTTCCAACCATCTTTTAAATTTTTCGACCTATTGCCATCTTTTCTCGCTTTTCCCACCAGAATTACTAAGGACTAATTTCTTTTTGCTATAAATTTAAAAGTTAATTAGAGCTGTCATGTTTACTGCAATTTAGTTTGGTAAAAAAAAATACCACGTTAATCAATGTGGCAACGAGCATTCATGGTATTTGCGTTATTAATATTTCTTATTAAGGAGAGTTAGAAGGAAGTGGTGCGTGATGTCTGCACATCATATGCGAATAGCTATGAACATCAAGGGAAAGTATGACACAGGGAAACTTTGATCGCAGTCATCAACCTTTATTAGGAAAGGTGAAATACATGCACAGTTTGCAAGACTAAGGGTGCAATAAAACGAAACAAATCCGGGAAAATGTCTCTACTCACAAAGCGCTTTCAAATGAAATATCTATTTCATATCGTATGTTCATATTATTATGTTAGTTTCTTTTATTAATATTTTGTGTTGATGCTTGTCCATCAGAGAGTTGATATTCAGTTTATTAAGTAAACGTAAAAAATAGAAAGTTATTTTACGCCACAAATGTGTCACGTTTTTACCGAAATATATTTAAGTTAGGAGCGACCGCCAGCCGACAGCGTCCTAATGAGAATTCATACGCACATAGAGCCGTAGCCGTCCAGTGCCCGGCGGACGATGGGTGGGAGGCCGCCGGCGCCGTGCCGGTCGGTGGCGCGGTGCTAGCTAGTAATCCCATGAAATTTGAAATAGCTCACTTCAACCCAATAAATATAATGCGCTTACCCAAAAAATGAAAAAGTTTGTGTTCACGTAGGTATATGTGTAACGTAAAAAAAGTTTTTGTGTAACAAAAACGCTCACTGTATAACGAGATATTTCAATGCTTACAAATCTGGTCATAATCGTTACAATCTTATAAAGGGATGAAATGAGAATGACACTAATATTGAATTTACAAATGCGAAAGTTTTTATCTGTGTTAATGATTGTTATGATTCGGAATGGAGATACAGAAGAAACCACGGGGCGCAGCTAGTTCATATATACACAAACAGGTCATAAGTATTGTCACACAGTAAAAACTTTTCTTTTAGAATGTTGGCCACAAAAAAGTTTATTGAATTCGAATTTCGACTTGTTCATGAAAATAAAAATGTATACTTTTTAGAATAGTACTCATTTTTAAATATGGAGTGGACGCTTAAAGAAGACCGTGTTGCAGTTATTGCGTTGCATCGTTGCGGTTACGCGCCGATTCCAATTTTTGACATACTAAAAAATTTGAATATAACCAAAAGATTCGTTTATCGTACCATCAAACGATACAATGAAGACTAGTGTAGATGACAGGTCAAGAAGTGGTCGCCCTCGGTCTGTTAGGACTTCAGCAGTGATAAAAGCTGTGAAGGCGCGAATTCAAAGAAATCCCAAACGTAAGCAGAAACTGTTGGCCCTTCAGATGGGGTTAAGCAGAACCACGGTGAAAAGGGTGTTAAATGAAGACTTAGGGCTTCGGGCATATCGAAGAAAAACAGGACATCGTTTAAATGCTCGTCTAATGGACCTGAGACTGAAGAGATTATCGGGAAAAAAATATCGAGAAATTCTTTTTTCGGATGAAAAAAATTTTACCGTAGAAGAGAGCTACAACAAACAAAATGATAAGGTATACGCACACAGTAGTGAAGAAGCGAGCAACCGTATTCCGCGTGTCCAACGAGGTCATTTTCCATCCTCGCTCATGGTATAGTTGGGAGTTTCTTATTGGGGCTTAACAGAGGTACATTTTTGTGAGAAAAGTGTAAAAACGAATGCAGTTGTGTATCAAAATACAGTCCTGACGAACCTTGTAGAACCTGTTTCTCATACCATGTTCAATAACAGGCACTGGGTATTCCAACAAGATTCGGCGACAGCTCATAGAGCGAAGAGCACACAAGACTGGCTGGCGGCGCGTGAAATCGACTTCATCCGGCACGAAGACTGGCCCTCCTCCAGTCCAAATTTGAGTCCGTTAGATTACAAGATATGGCAACACTTGGAGGAAAAGGCGTGCTCAAAGCCTCATCCCAATTTGGAGTCACTCAAGACATCCTTGATTAAGGCAGCCGCCGATATTGACATGGACCTCGTTCGTGCTGCGATAGACGACTGGCCGCGCAGATTGAAGGCCTGTATTCAAAATCACGGAGGTCATTTTGAATAAACTTTATTGTCATAAGAATCTATGTTTTGTTAAGTTCATTTTGGTATATAAATGGTTACATAATGAATAAACTTGTTTCAGTTATTTTATATTAAACATGTGACAGAATTTATGACCTGACTAGGTATATGTGTTAGTACCAGCCGCCCGCCCTGGCAGCCTGAAGAAAGGGCGGTCGGCGCGGCGCTAACTAGACGCGATCCCGAGGATTTGTCCGGGATGAATAGCTGTTTGGTGAGCTTAACGAGCAAAGCTCGAGTTCAGCTTTGATCCAATTTGGATAAATATGTGTGCTACGAGGAAGCGTGGAGAGATATCCCTTTTTACTAATTCTATACCGCCTTTTGCCTTAACCCATCTTAAAACTTCACTATGCATTACTATCTATGTTAGTTTTATATTCACCGCTTTCTTCAAAACTTTTAAAAATATCTATACTACAATATGGCGTCGTTAGAAAACGCTATTTTATGGATGACATAACTATTTTAGCAGAATAAACGAATATAAAGACGTGAAGGTTAAATACAAGTTAAATATCTAATAAGGAAGAACTAATGTACCTACTCGTATTTATAACTGTCTGAATTTGCATTTTATCAGCTTCTTCTGGTGAGCTGTAATGTTCCTCTTTGTATTCATGTAGGTATTTCAACTTGTATTTGCTACTTAATACGGCTACAGCTTTATCACTACGTTCATAAATATTCATATCGAGCGTTGCGGTTCAGCTGTAGCGTCCCGCAGAGTTCGCTCTAACTACTGCTGTTAGCTATTATCTCGTCGTTCTGCCATTATTTCAGTATTATTTGCAGTTCTTCATTATCTCGATATTTATTAATCGATAGTATAATTGAAAACTTTGAAATAAGAGAAAATATGATTTTGGATCAACAAACAGTTTGGCAGATTTTATGGTAGTTATTTGGAATAATTCATGACGATGATGGGACATTCTGCTACTCAATCATATTTCACCAAAGGCGAGAATATTCTATCATTAATTTAGTGAGAGCTGCTATAACCGGAAATTAAGTTTCTCAATCGGCTCTCAGCAGAGCCGGCATTTACCTTGAAATTGTTGAATTATTTCAAGTTTCTGAAGCTTAATATATACATACATGTAGGTACTTAATACAAATCACAGAAGCAAAAACCTTCATTTCATATAGTATTGGTACAGAATCATTACCAGAAGAGAAAGACAAAAAATATTAGTGTGTATTATATGACCCCTGTGGATTTCATCTAGACAAAGATTAATAGTTGATATTGCCTAAAATTGTGAATTAAATATATTTTTTTGTATAAAGAAACATTGAATGAGGTTCAAATCCTGCCTGAGCATCTTCATTTTTCGTATTTTTGGAATATTTTTATCTAATTTTAAGAAACTTGCACGTAACAAAAGCAAGATTTGCAAGAAAGAGGCAAATCTATGAAGAAACATCTGCGTTCTGTCAGCTAAATCATGTAGAAGTTTTTATTACATCGAGGGATAGGTTCTTTTGATGAAATGTTTAGTTCATTTTTTTAAGTATTTTCTTACGCTTAATAGATCTATGTTTGGCCACTATCTCGCCTGATGTGGAGCGATGTGGTGGCCTAAGATGATAATGATCATTAAACGAACCGAAAGACCCACCTGGTACTCTATTTTTATCACCAATAAACTTTTACTGAAAAACTTGTTATTTTTTCAGGATTTTATATAAATTGTGTTTATGACACTTTTTTCAGTGCCTGTAAAATGGACCCCAATAAAATTGCACCTACAAAATTTTGCAGTACGGAATCGATTTTATGACCCTCTCGACTCGGAATACAGGGTGTCGTGTAGCGTCGTGTAGCGTCGTGTCATCTCAACCCGCAAATAAATAGCGGCTAGTTTTACGTCTCCGCGAGCCGTAAACGTAAGTTTACGGTCGGGACGTCTCTCGATAAGGACATCATTCCGCACTGCGCATTGTTATTCATCGCTCGACCTCCTTTGTGACGTATTAAGAGCATGCAATGCCGCATCGCTCCTCTCGCTCCGACACACGACATCTCTCGCGGATCTACATGAAACAGATGATGTGGTGCGTGAGTTTTGCGCTATGAGCTGGTACCGGAGTCCTTCGCCCTGTCTCGCTTGGAAATCTGTAATTACGTAGGAGAGAAGGAGAGAGAGGATTAGCGCAACAGTTGTCGCACGTAGTATCGATCGCGTTTTCGTGCCACGTGCGCCCCGCACCCCTTGTGTAATAGAATTTCCCGAAGCTTTTCCCTTGTGTTACATACATAGACACTTTACCTTTACATCCTTTTAGATTTTTCCCTTGTGAGCGGGCATTGTACGTCGCGATTAAGTATTTGGTGAGGTAAAATGTTAGTAGCAATAATTGCTTCATTTCTTTTCCTATGTGCCGGCTCGTAAGAGTGGAATGAATTGAGAATGAAGGCCTCTTACGTCGCAGTGGGTTAATCGTTGACGGCCGTTTATTATTTCTTAATTGAATAATATTATGTTCTCTACTATCGATAGGCCAGGTCAGATAAGGTATAAAGTTATGTAGACGTAAACATAACAACAATTTATGTCATAATAGTTCAGTTAGTGGTAGGTACTTGTAGCAATAGGTTTCTGCGTTAGCAGCCAAATCTGAACTAAATTAACTTAAACAAAACTTAAACGACTCGAGACTAACCAACTCAAAACGTTTATCATTCCTGTCAAAAGAATAAACAATAAATTAACGCAAGCGGCCCTTTGTTCGAGCCTTATCTCTTCAAAAGTCGCGTGAATGAATTTAAATTCGGTGAAAGCTCGCGAAAACCCCGCAAAATGTTGTAGGTACCGTTTTGTGATGCGCAATGACGATTGCCCGCAGACTGGAGTCGCGGCGGCACGTGGCGCGGTCACGCCACCTGGTGCCACAGTTGGATACTAAGCGACGGTGTTTGCTACTCAGTTATTTATTAACGGTAATTTACTGAGCAATTGAGTTTCCTTTGTTTAAAAACGGAATTACTGTGAATGATTTACAGTTTGTATAGAATTGTGTGAAAGTTTAGCAGTTACTGTTATAGATACTATTAATATACATCAGTAATACCTTTGTAATTGTTGTTATATAGGCACAGTTATAAGCCAACAAAAGCCAAAGGCTTTTTCCGTTTTGGAGAAATTTCTCAATTAATTTCTCTGCAATGCTGCAATGTGTTCTTTGAGAGAGTTGGTAAGGGCACCGCCGGTTGCTTATCATAAACGCAGAAAGCTCAGTAATCTCGTAGAGTCTAATAACGCCGCTCAGGTTAGCTTCTTTTTGGGTAACGGGGTATATTATCGCTCAGGATGTAGTACAAATATCTCTATTTTCGTCTTTATGTCGAAGATACAGATATCTTTAGAGATTATCTCTATGGCTGCTGTACATGTCAAATATAAAAAAGAATATAAATTATATTATATTATGTTTTACCCTATAAGTGCACATAATTAATACACCTTATTAGTTTCTCAGAAAGTAAACAGTAGAGAATATTGATGCCTTGAACACCTCTGCAAAGATTACAAAAAATAGAAGCTTATATCGACAAATAATTCCCTCCATTCTATCCGCGACTACTCATCTGATCCCACCGGCAACATCAAGGCGTCGAGATCGAGCGCGTCCCACGAGAGGCTTTGTGTTCCTACTTGCCTACCATCTAATGGGAACGCTTCCATTGAAGGAGCAATGGATAGAGATCGTCGAATATTCTATAGTGCTGTGAGTCGATTTAGGATTAAATTAAAAGTAGCTGCGAATTCAGTCTTCGAAAGATAGAAATACCCCAAATACTTCTCTCAGAGTAACTGTTGTGCAAATACAAAATTCTTGTAATTAATTGTTTGCATTTCTTGAATCCATCCGAAGGCTTTTTTAATTGGTAAATGGGTATATGTTTGATGACATCTAGCCTGATAGAAAGCAAAGATTCAGCTTAAGATGGAGCACGCATGCCCATGAGATGTCTATTCACTCTAGACTTAAAGAGACACAAGTTGTAGCTGTTTGGGAACAAAGACGCTGGCGGAGCGTTCCACTCTTTAGCAGTCCGCATGATGAAGGAATCTGCGAAACGCTTAGTACCTACATGTAGGTGGGATATTACCGACGTTTTACCCGAACCGACTCTTCCCGCCTGGAAGTCATTAGGTGGAAACGAGAAGAAGGGATCAGTTCGAGCAATTCCTGGGCACACGACAGATTGTCTGTAAGAGCAAAGACTACAATATACCCTAGTTATATATATAAGGTATCACTTTTTTCATTTAATTATGTGTAAGATATACAATAAGAGTTCCTGTATTGTACGTGATTATAAAGTACTAGCAGCCCGCCCCGGCTTCGCACAGGTATTTAACAAACATTTTAAAATTAAAAATTATAATACACACACATCTCCCCTCCTGTGCGGCCCGTACCCCAATGACGCCTACACTGCATAAGGTGCTGCTAGCCGAGCAGGGTGAGCGGCTACCACGCAACTTTTTCTAATACTTACCTACATTTTTAAACTCGTGATATCTTTCGAATGGAATATCCGAATTGAATAATTCAAAAAAATATATAAAGATATTGAAGCAGTTTTGAATATGAAGTAATTTCTTTCGATAAGGATTAATACCAAGATACAAATAAAGAGCCTTTTCTAGCGGTGGCATTTCAATTAAAATTTTAAAATAAAAGAGCACTTATTGTGGCATTACTATAATAGTTAGACATATGCTATCGCGACACTTTTTGTAAATAATGATGTGTTCTGCAAAGTCGTTGTACATTATTTTATTCTATCATCAATAGTTTTCGCAGCGCATGCGATGTAAAGATTATTTTAGGTATTTTTTTTACACCTTGGGTTACATTATTGGAGTTTTAGTAAGGATCTCTAATTTTTTTGAAAATATAATATAACCTATATCACCCGGGGATAGTGTAGCTTCTTAACAGTGAAAGAATTTTTCAAACCGGTTCGGTAGTTTCAGAGCCTATGCAATACAAACAATCAAATGTTTCCTCTTTATAATATTAGTTTAGATAAATATCTTTGTGCACATTAGCTTCTCTCACAATTCATTCATTTAGACACACTATTCCTATTTGAAAAATCTTTAATCATATATCCACCAAAGTAAATTTTCCAATAAAACTCCGACTGACAATACTCAACATCCCCGCGTATATTTCTATCACATTCCTTTAACAAGCAACATCCCCCATTCCCATCCCCGGGGCTTTGTGCAACTTGTATAGCAGCTAATGGCAGCGATCGAGTGTTAGGGGATGAATTCCAGTAATGGTGGTAGATATACTCCAGGGGCGTACGCCTGTAAGGCGATTGGGATGTGAGAAATAGCTGTTAAACATAACTTTCACAATGAAGTGGTGAATATTTCAACTTTTATAAATATATTATCTGAAGACATGGGTAAAAACGCTGGCAAGGATACAGGCTGAGCTATCATCAATGCAGTAAATACTGCATAGTTCACTGTTACCCTTATTTTACTCGTATATTACATTTGATATCCTCTGTGGTATAGTCACAATGGTCGGGTTGGCTCAAATCTCATACATCACTGAGGTTACGGGTTCGATTCCTGCGACGGCATACATATTTTTGTTGCACAGAAGAAAAAATCTCAACCATTTGTTTCGTGACTGGGTGTTGTGGGACCATGTTTCTCGTAGTTCCTGGTTCTCTATATACAGGGAATCCTAGTTAGGATCCAGGATCAACGTGTCTGATCGTTATTGGGCATAAACAATACAATGGACTATGGGTAGCGGAGAGAAGAAGATGGTGCGATGATTTCGTCGATGTGGCTGGCGGTAGGAACCTGGACACGAGTCGCTCAGGATCGCAAACTGTGGCAACCCATGGAGGAGGCCTTTATCCAAACTTAAGTGCCCAAATAGAGAAAAACAAAAAGAAACTAGAATCACTTAATAGACTCAAAGACTGTTGGATAAAATTAAGTAAGATATTTGCTAACTTTAGATATATTGTGTACGATATTTGTGCCAACCTCGTAACTTTCATTAAAAACATAAAAAACACCTTATTTCTTTTCTAATGAAATTAACTGTGGTATAACGGCCTATATTTTTTCATTATTCCCTCCAACGAAGGCCAGAAAATGTTTAAATTAGATGAAATGGCCGTAACACGGTTAGCGCACAATTACTACACAATCTAGCTTTGCGTTAGACCAGACGCATTTATAATAATTAAAAGCCATCAGACTGTGTGTGTGTAACTGCGAGCTGTGACTGTGTAGGTGAGCAGTTAGCCGAAGTTTGCATGTGTGTGGAAACGCCCTTAAGTATAAACCCATCTGTATTAGGTGCTCATGATTTTGAATTAGGTGTCATTTGGCCATTAATATAATTGTAATAGCTAGGATGATTCTATGTTGATTTGAGTGCTTTGGTTAAGTTGTTGTTTTATTTTTGTAGTTATTTGACACGCACTTGGCATACACAATTTATTTAACTTGCAATGTTTATTATTTGTTCGTTTGTAACCACTTCCTCTTATCCTATGAAGTTGAAATTTTGCATACTTGTCAAAGTCCGATGACAACGCAATATTATGGTGACAGCTGATGTGATGATGGAGACGGAAGGTGGGCAATGGAACTTCTTGACGGATTTTAGTAGTTGGGCTCATTTTAATTGGCTCACGGTTCCGATTACGAATTTGTTAAAAGCTTGTCTTAAAAAATATATTTTTCAACAAATATCGTTATTGTTTGATGGGCTGGCCCTACGAGGTACAATTAATGAGAGACATATAAATGTCTTGTTCACTACAAGTTACTTGCATGCAAATATTGCAAAGGTTGCAGAACTATATTCCTACTACAATATACCTACTTTTCTGAAGTAAACCGGATATCCGGAGGAGCGCTGTGGAACGCAACGAGTAAACTGTATATAATTTCCTTTGTGCTGGCGATATTTGTAAAATAAAGTTTGTACTACGGCTCTATAATATAATTCTTAAAATAATCTGTATATAGATGATATGTGAGCGAAGGCGCCATCGCCGTTAACATCGAGATGAGGTTGAAGCGAGTTGTTACCAAATTATATTGATGGAAACGAGTCTATTTTAAACCGACTTCAAAAAAGGAGAAGGTTCTCTATTCGATTGTTTTTTTTATGTTTGTTACCTCAGAACTTCATCATTCATAAACCGATTTGTAAAATTCTTTATGCGGTGTGTTCAGTATAGCTACAAAGTGGTCCCATAAAATTTTCATTGATATTTGACCTTGGACTTGGAAGATACATTGAAGTCGGTTTTTTTGTTTGATAAAATGTATACTTGTATGGAGTATGTACACAATTATTTTCTAGTTGCGGCGCTTCGTTGTTTTACCCACGTGGACTGTTCCGGGGTAAAAAGTCCATTGCTCCATGTCCTATTTCAGGATCTAAAATACCTACGTATATACAACATTTCATCAAAATGTATTCTGTATTTTTTGCATGATTGAGTGACTAACATCCATCCTCGCAAACTTTCGCATTTATAATATTACGTAGGATTTTGACCACGTTCATAATTCTTGTATAACAGTTGTACTATCATATGCTACGCTACGTGCTACGTCGTAGCTGGATGTCTTTTTACAGTATCCGGTTGGTATCCGGTAACCAGTTGGATCCCTAGAACGTGGCTGCTGGTGCCGTGTAATTGCAATTCATTTTCAATGTTTAGCTGGACATACCCCCGTAGCAATGCTACGCGAAATGCTATGTGATGCACATTTACACCCTGAAGTTTGAAGTTCAAAATTGCAATATACATACTAAACTAAGTGAGTTCGAAGGTACGTAGAGTATGCTAAGTAAACGTAAAGTATGTCTAGATGCAAGTGGTGGACGTTTACCTTGAGTCGAAGTGTATTAGCATTAGCAGGTACGACTGAATGTGTCAAGAATAGTCTCATACTTCACTGAACTACTGGAAAAGATCCACAAGTTTGGTTGACAGCACTACAGCACAAAAGTCGAGTATTCCACTAAGAAAATTAAATTAGATTAGTAAGATTAGATTAGATTAGATAACGCTTTATTTTCATACAACAACATGAAATAATTACAAAACAATACTTAAAGCTAAAGTGTTAAGCATCAGTGATTCCTTAGTAAATAAATTAAGGATACATATTATTAAAAATTTTATGTGTTAGATAGGAAACAGCTTAGGTTACGATGGGACTGACTTGCCATGATGGACAAAAGTCCCTAAATTAAATAAAGATATTAAAAAATATTCCAATTACATATTTACAACCCATCGGCAGACTTATCATACATCGATGATTTGAAGTCCTTATTTAGAAAATAGACGAGAAGACTGTATAATTTTTACGGCAAAGTTATTACATAATGTTTAATGAAATTCCATTTACAAAAAGGTATCTTCAAAGTTACAATGTTAAGGTCGAAAATATAGTACGTTTAAATCAATATTCAACACGCCACCTCCGCGCGGCGCGGCGCGGCGCTGTCGCCGGCATAATATTCAATCGCACGGTTTAGACGCGACCCGCGTACAATTTGCATGGAATTTTAGTTTTATGTATTCAAGTTAAGAGGGTAGGGCTGGAAGCGATACCAAGCACTCAAAGCATCGTCTAAGTATCGATACTCAATCCCTTCCTCAAGAATATTAGACGTACGAGTATTAGAACTTACAAGAAAGTTAAAATATGTAGATATTTTTTATTTTAAATTATTAGTAATAATGAAAACAACTCTTCACTCTACTTACTAAAACTAAACTAACTACTTACAAGGAGAAGCAATTGGACAACCCATAGACCTATAGATAGCTCAAATGCTCCTGCCCACTACCAGTTGGCAGCGTACCCAAGATGCTGGCAGTATTGCCCCGTTGGATTGCAATACTGATACGTTGAGCCAAATAAGTCCCAGCACTTTGGTCACGCGTCGCTGACAGACTTACTAGTAATGAATAGTTAACTACCTGAGCTTCCTTTTACTCTAATTATCCAGCAAATGGTCACTATGGTAACGACCGGACGTTCATAACAGTAAATGTTGAAGCACATACGTAACCGTTCCGTTATTTATTTACTATAGTGTCTTCCAAACCCTAAAGTAGTTATGTTTTTGGAAACTGGCAGCTGTTAGTTCTCGCAGCGTCGCGTGACGCTGTCGCTGGAGCGCGGGCTTTATGTCCGCAGACACGGCACGCCGCGCCGTGACGGATGGTTACAGCAGAAATCGATTTCACAGGATTATGTATTTAAACAAATTAATGACCAACATTTACATATGTATATATAAGCGGTTCTAGCAATATCCCTAAGGCAAACATGCGAGTGCCTAAATCACGCAATTATTATTAACGATATAAACCCAATCAAATGAGTTCTACAACAAGCTTTTTAATTTCATTGAGTGATGAGACGAGCAAGTCGTTCACCTGATGGTAAGCGCCATGTCTGCCCATAACAACCCATAACTTTTAATACCATAAAAAGCCCTACGTACCACTGCATTGCGCTTATCACCCCTAGACATCAGATATTAAGTCTCATATGCCCATTAATTTTGCTGGTTACAAAAAGCTATGCTTATTACAACTTTTTTATTTCTCTTTTGCTTACAACTACACACTGTGTTTATTACAATAATTGGATACAGTACGTACAACAAGTCAAATAATAAGTTGACAAATTAGTTCTACAACTCATTATGTTTAAGACTAATAAGAATAGAAGATATTATGATACAGGAAGCAATATTATCGAATATTCGAAGTCATTCGAAGTTGCTCAAACAGCGACACATTCAAATTTAAATTGAAAAAATTGTTGATTGATAAATGTTATTATAATACTAATGAATTTTTAAATGACAAGTTTAATTGATTTATTATTTGATTCTATTATTAATTTGACATTATATAATTATAATATTGATTAAAATCTACATCTATAATCTGACAATTTGAATTTAATTTAATTATATATATATTTTTTAATGTTAATAATGCACACCATTGTTATGGTAGAATGTTAGGAATCACTACATAGTATAAAACAAAGTCGCTTTCTCTGTCCCTATATCCCTATGTATGCTTAAATCTTTAAAACTACGCAACGGATTTTGATGCGGTTTTTTCAATATATAGAGTGATTGAAGAGGAAGGTTTATATGTATAATAACCGTGCGAAGCCGGGGCGGGTCGCTAGTTATCTATATTTGTCATCTTTGTACACAACATTCTAGCAATAAAGAAATTTTGAATTTTTGAATTTTTGAATTTTGAATATATCATAACTTATCTCGTTGAAAGTCATACAATCCGCAACGGACGCTTACGCACACATACGAGAAGTAATGTCAAATCTTCTGTCCTGTTTAAAACGATTCGTCACTTGGGTATAGGAACCCAGGATTACGAACTAGCAGTAGACGTATTATTACTTATTTGTAGCTCCCTAGACAGTACCGGCACACACACACATGGTTACGTTAGTAGCGTGAACATGAAACGTAGCTGATTCGTCTTCAGAACTTGTGCACTCAGACGAGACGAGCCACTCGAGAATTGTCCTGCAATTGCTTTACGTCTACAAGATGTAGATCAGTGCTGCCTCCAGTCGCAGAATGCACCTCGTTAGTCAGTGCAGACAGACAGTACGTACGTCGGTTGATGTATGCTTGCGTCGGGCGAGAGACACAACCTATATGTCTATGGAGTGGGACCGAGATAAGTCGTGACCGTGACGGGTGCAAGACGGGATCGTGACGGGAGAGTGGCGCCAGGGGCTAGCGAAACAATTGCTTCAATTGCTAGACGTATTTATCAGTTACATTACATAAGTTATGTACGATTTTTTATATCTTCTCTTTTCAAAACTATTGCTATTTTGATGCAAAAACAGAATGGCCATGTCTGTTAAAAATATATTTAAGAAACTGAAAGATGAGTATATACTTTATTGATTCATGAAATCTTAAAAAAAATTAAGACATAAATATAAGGTGACGGGAGAGGTACAGATACTACTGTATAATAGTATAAATGCGAAAGTTTGTGAGGGTGATTGATTGAGAAGTGATGATGTTTGTTACTCAATCAAGCAAAAACTACTGAACAGATTTTGATGAAATTTAGAATGTAGGTACTTTAATGAAGTCCTTGAAAAGGACATAGGCTACTTTTGTCTCGGGAAACTGCGGGTGTACCCACGAGTCACAGCTAGTATTACATAAACAAAATGAGTATCCATCGATCGTTAGACTAACCATCTTGTTGATCGACGCATACCTACTACTGCAGTAAAAAAGTAAATTAGAATATTATGTGCTTACTGAAGTAAATATTATTGTAAAAATAAATAAAGCTTTTGGTGTTTTACAAATGCCCCTGTTTATTCCAATTTGTTAACGATCCTTACTATAAGCTCCAAATAATACGTCGTTCTTCCAGCATAAATCTTTTATTAACTTCAATTATATTTACATGTCACAAAACGTCCTCTCGCTCTGACAGCTCAGGGTAGAATCCCATACTTATAACAATGATTTATAAATGTGTATTATTTTTAAGATATGCTATTTAGGCTTGTAATCAATACATTACATCATATTAAAACTTAAATAAATGTATAGTATTTTTGTTGCTTTATAGTGATCTCCAACAGTCGGCCGTCCTCTCACAGGAATGTCCCTATTCCTGGACTCGGCCTTCCTATGGTATGGGTTATGACCTCATACCCAATTTTTTATTATTTGCACAAACAACTATAATTACCTTCAGTATAAAATATTATAATAATTATTGTAAATATTTTTGAATACAAAATAAAATAACTAGTTTAACAAGTACAATAAAATTCAATACAATACAATAAAAGTACAATAAAATCATTTACGCAAAAAAAAAGTCATAAACATCGATATATATGTAATAATTATGTACTTCGCACTAGATTGCGCGATCCGAACACTGACTGTGGTAGACTGAACTGTACTGCAATCCGTACACCTTACGTTAGTGTGGCTTCGACATTCACACAGTTTGGACGCGTACGGAGCGGTGCTAATAACACGAGAATTCGAATCAAAGTGTGGACATAAATAATAATTCAGTAGTCAAGTAAGTAAAAATATTTGTTGTTCAAGTGAATAAAAAGGAATCAATATTGTAATATCACAATAATACAGAAAATTGTTCATTTAAATGCCACGCCATCTAAAATATGCAAATGTTCCTTTAAAAATATGTGACGGAACACAGACTTGACGTGTTCTTTTTTTTTAAAAGTGTTTTAATTTGTATAATTATTTTCTTACCAGTTTAATATTTATTTTATATTCTTTCTTTTTAGTATATCATACCATATATTATTATATAAAATAAGATAGATATTCATTTATTACTTTACTTAAATAAACGCATAACAGTTAATTTTCTATACCTTTCTACTTTACATAATAAAATACTATAAATATAATTCATTCATTTAACTATAAATAAGTTTTTAAATGGAGTACGAATTCTAATGAAGTTTTGTAGGTACAAAAGCTCACGCTCAGTGTCACTTCTTCTGTGGTGTAAAATCTATAGGGACGCCATGTTGTTACACTATCTTGAACAAAATGCGTAAGACCTTTTGAGACCCTTTTGTCGCAAGAAAACAACTCTTTAAGCGATCTAGCGTTGCATGTTTTAATAGTTTGGTTATACGACATAACTAAAGTTTTAGCGCTGCAGCGAGCTTTATGTCTCACTCACCAGAATTTGAACAAATGGTTTTCATGAATGCACTTGTCTATCGGTACAATATATGTCAATAGTCATAAATATACATAGTTAATAATACAATCACGAGAAATCTTAAAAATGTGACCAATAGACATCAATCATTATTTAAGTACATATTTTTTTTTTTACCATTAAGAAAAATAGTTGGTATCAAATCAAATCAAATCAAAATCTCTTTAATCATTTTGGCATCACAGACGCACTTATGAACGTCAAATTATCACAATGACTCTACCACATACATTAAACTCTTCATAATTAAACCTTCTTCTAAACTTATGTTATTTCCATTAAACATGATTTACACAGATAAGTTTAAACTAATTACGGTTAACAACATCAGATATAATTTTCTGGACAATGATGATTTATTATTCAATGGGTTACCGTTTGCCACCATCGGGTAACGGATCGCCGATTGTTCATGGACGCGTCTATCATTTGCCACCCTCGGGACATGGCCTGATGTTTGATTGTTGCTGCCAACTACCGTTTGCCACCCTCGGGACACGGCCTGTTGTGTGGTTGATGTCATGAACTACCGTTTGCCACCCTCGGGACACGGCCTGTTGTGTGGTTGATGTCATGAACTACCGTTTGCCACCCTCGGGACACGGCCTGTTGTGTGGTTGATGTTATGAACTACCGTTTGCCACCCTCGGGACACGGCCTGTTGTGTGGTTGATGTTATGAACTACCGTTTGCCACTCTCGGGACACGGCCTGTTGTGTGGTTGATGTTATGAACTACCGTTTGCCACCCTCGGGACACGGCCTGTTATGTGGTTGATGTTATGCTCTACCGTTTGCCACCCTCGGGACACGGCCTGTTGTGTGGTTAATGTTATGAACTACCGTTTGCCACCCTTGGGACACGGCCTGTTGTATTGTTGATGTTGCGAACAACCGTTTCCCAACCTTTGGGACACGACCTGTTGTATGGTTGATGTCGTGAACTACCGTTTGCCTCGCTAGGGACACGGCCTGTTTTCCGTTCAATGTTTGCCGGGCGACATGACCCGTTGCGATCCATCTATCATTGCATACCAAAGCTGTAATTGTAAGAATCGGGATATTAGGACAAGGAAAGTACATTATTGCCATATTATGTTTAAGACCTTGCTCGAAAATAGGTGAATCATCAATTATTATTATCTACATCACAATCTCCTCCGATACAAATCACAATCCAGAAAAGAGGTTTAAGATTTTTGTTGGGGCTCGCGTTTTGCCAAACGTTGCCTTCATCTTCTTTTGTATATCTTCAATATTGGCTACTACCTTTTCTTTCCGTTTTTTTTTCTTTTTCTATCTCTTTTCTCTCTTTCATCTCTATCTCTATCACTTTTCCTTTCTTATCTCTTCACGTTCGTTTTCCTCTGATTCAAGTGCTGATTTTCTGATAGTCCCAAGGTTCTTCACCCGAAAACAACTTCTGCTGGTGACTTACCTTTTCCTTTGTTTAGCGTATTGTACAAACTCCACTGGAGCTTTTTGAACATTTAAATCCCAGTCCTTTCCATCAAGACCGTGATTCATCGCAGCCAACGAGCTCGAGATCGTGCGATTGTACCGTCCAATCTGTCCGTTGGCTCGTGGCGTGGCAACTGCATTGCGCACATGCTTAATTCCTAAGGATTCTAAGAACACCTTGAACACATTAGAGGTAAAATAAGTACTCTGGCCCAAGATTAGCACTTTTGGGCAACCAAAATTTGCAAACACATCTGCCAGAATTAGTATTCTAGTATTCCTAACAGCCTTCACGATGCATTTCACCGATGAATTTACTGAACCCATCTATTACACCTAGGATATATGTATTACCCCTCTTGACAAAAAGACCTAGATGGTCAATATGAAGTGTGTGGAAGATCTTCGCAGTTTAGGGATGGATAGGGTATAAGTATAAGTAACCATATTTATTGACAATAAATTATCATTAGGAATTATTTTATAAACAAATGTTTTTTTTTTTATACTTTTGACATTTAACTATTTTGACATTATAATTAATATTGATAATTGCTTATTACCTTTTGTAATACTGACACCGCAACATTTTTGTAGTTATAGTACATGTTGTAGTACAATCTATTATTATTGTTTGTGTGTTGTCTTTTATTATTGTACGACATGTATTAATTTATATAATTTGAATTTGTGTGATTATGATTATGATTAGCCCGTTTTGTGTCCACACATCTCTTTGTTGTAGGCATAATTAATGCAGGAAAATATGTTGCATATTTTCCGACGAATCGTTTTATTTTGGGAAACTAGTAGTCCGCGCTTATTTTCAAAATGTTTCTCTAAACAGAAATGACTCACTTCGTTATGGTCTATTTGACATGTGCGCCACCGTGCACCATGGGGTACCACCCACTTAAACTTTCGTCCCACCCGTTTATACAATATATCATCACGGAGGACGTAATTATTTGTGAAGTCCATAAGATCTTCTTCCCCAGTGCTTAAAATAGTTTTTATGTGGTTTAAACGGGGATCAGTCATTTGGACAGTATGTATATAGCCAATCTTTTGTTAGAAGTTGGAGTATTTCTCCGATTATCTTACGTACTACTGCACGTTAACTAAAAGGAAGCCGGTACGGCTTATAAGTAGCCGGGGTATCTAACCGGGGTAGGTACTAACACATGACAAGAAAAATGGTTAAAATTGTATTAACATAGCAATATTTCTAATAACGAATTAACTTGGATACAAAATAATATGAATCATTGTATTTAGACAATAATGGCCAACATGATATCTATACATGACGTGCACTCATTTGCAAACACCCTCACAGGGTCCTTGTACATACCTACTATGATAGCATATAAGAACTCAGCTTAATTTAATTCAATTTACATAATATATTGAATGTACAATTGATGCAATAAATAAATAAGTATAATCGTTCAATCGAATACTCATTTCTGCTACTTGTGTCAAGCCAACTTCTCTCATATCAGAAGCAAAATAACTGCGATAGCGATTGAGGAGAGCGAGTAGTTTCTCATTTTGCTCTTTAGATACCATGGGGCCAATATTAAGCATATATATTTTAATTGGTGCCCTAGTGTTTTTGGATGTTCCGGATGGTTCGTTTTCCGATATAGAATAAACATAAACGTCAAGTGATTTATTCTTAGGTCTTTCCACGGAAGACAATATCGTAGCGCGGGCAAGAATTTTATTGTTTTAGATATTCATAGGCTTTTCAGAGAAGTTGAACAGGATAATGCGTCCTTTTCCTTTAATAAACTCATATGCCCCTTGCAAGACACAGTATTCACTATTATCCTTCAAGCACATGTATTTGGGTACAAATAAAAGACTTGTGTATTCGGTATCCTTAGTATGTACGTTAATATCTTCCTGGCCATTCACTCTGACGTTTGAAGAACTAAGTAACGCTACACGATTAAGTTTAGTGTCGTCACCATACAAAGTCAACTGTGTACCTACTCGTTTTGTACACTACAACCGATGGCAACTTTGTAAATGATTATCCTATCAAAACATCCGTATTCAATAAATCATCTGTTACTACATACGCATCGACGTCCGCACTTACTGTATCTACCTCTGTAATAACTACTCTATAATAACTGTTACACGCCCGAAAGGCACTACACTACCTAATACAAAACCGCTAATTACAGGAAGACGTGAATTGTCCAACTTCATAGAATATTTTTCCGCAACCTTAGATTTTATGAGGGTACACTGACTACCGAAGTCTATATATCTTGACCATGGCATACCATTTAGTTTAATTTGTTTAAAATATTTACCATTATCTGTTTCATCCTTGATTATCTGTAAGACTCGTTTGGTGTCTGGTTTGTTTCCCGGGACTGCCTTGGGCTAGCCTCAGAGTCAGTAAAAGAATTGCTGTCACCAGAGGTATCTGAACTCGAAGTGACAGAGCTCGTTGACGTATATGACGAGTCTCGATAACTACGCTGACGGCGATCACCATTGTTAATGTGCCGTCGACGTCGCTTTGAAATGCGGTGATCCAATTCATCATTGGACGAGTTACTATATAAAACCACCGAATCCGAATCCCCGCGCCGGTGTCGACTACGATAAGTGGCGCGTTTCCGTACAGATCTCTTATTTGCCATCTCAATACAGATCTGTTATTGACCACTTCCTGCGCTTACAAGTTTTACTACTTCAAACAGGGCTTCTAGAAGTTCTGTCGCTTTTGTCAGCAACAGCTGGCAATGGCGAAGTAAGTGACCTATCCGACATGACTCAGGTCTATGCTTTGCCTATGGATATGAGTGGCTAACAAGCCACTCATATCGACTGGTGGCAACTAATAGGTGGGTAAGGAGTGTAAATAGGAATAAGACAAAACATCAAAATGTTGTTATTAATGCAATTAATTTTAGTAGACGTAGGTATTTAAAATTAATTATATTTTTTAGCAACACCATATTTGAAATGTTTTAACTGTAAAACGTTTTCAATTAATTCAAATAATCAAAGCAATTCAATACTCGCCATATAATATTTGTAAGCAGTCTTCGCCTATAATTACTATGGCATTAAGCATGTACTATCTTAGAATTAAGTAACATTTAATTTTAATAATGTACATCGTGTTGGCGTTCAATAAATAAATAAATAAATAAGTAGGTACCTATAGTTTAATCACGACTGACATCAAAAGTTCGTATAGGACATCTCCACATTATAATTCACACAAATAATTATAAAACTGAAAAATGAATTTGCTACCCCAATAAAATTGTAATAACCTTAACAGTGTATGACAGCCGGTGCATAGATGCATCTACCATTTTAATAATAGGTATCAATGTTTTAGAGATAGAATGATGATGATACCCGTCACACCATAATCTCACGCATCACTCACCACCACTTTGAGGGCAGGTTGGTAGCGGTAGGTAAATAATAGCAATAACGCTAACGATCACATACATGTATAGATATCCCTAACCAAAACTCCTTGCATCCAGGTAACAGGAACCACGAGGGCCACGCTGCCACAACACCCGAACACAAAACAAATGCCTGCGCCTCCCTTTTCTATGCACAAACATCTGTCCTTAAGCGGTAAGCAAGCCCGCAAACCCGAACAGGAGGCTTTCTAAATTTGATTTGTGTAAATGATGCCTTATCATTATCATTCGGATCAAGACACGAACCTTATAAGCATAAAACTGCATAAACCTTAAAAGCGAAGACACTTATTCAAATTGATTTTAATTCTGATATTCAGAACCGAATATCTTCTAAGTATCAGTATACACAAATATTAAATATGTACAGTAATTAAGTACTTTGTTGTAGTCTGACGGAGACTATCAAGCAGAACATAAACAACAACGCAACATGCAAGTCATGCAACAATAGATCTACTTACACGTAGGTCTGTACTCAGATATATTGATTTATTATTTAGGCACCTGCATATTTCATTGTTGAATCTGTTATGCATCATCTCACCTTCATCAAAATAAAACATTTGCTAACCTACACACTTAAAATATATTCGTCAAAAGTTCATCTTGATGTAAACAACATACAAAATAATAAGTATCTATATTTACTGAATAGGTGTAGTAGTGTAGTGTAGGAAGCAAATGGACCTACCATTTGCGAAAAGAAGAGAAAAATCTAATTGTAGGTAGGTAATAAGTATTTGTACATACCAATGGGTGTTTTCCAATGTTCTTACCACTTCTGATGTTAACGATCCTTACTATAAGCTCCAAATAATACGTCGTTCTTCCAGCATAAATCTTTTATTAACTTCAATTATATTTACATGTCACAAAACGTCCTCTCGCTCTGACAGCTCAGGGTAGAATCCCATACTTATAACAATGATTTATAAATGTGTATTATTTTTAAGATATGCTATTTAGGCTTGTAATCAATACATTACATCATATTAAAACTTAAATAAATGTATAGTATTTTTGTTGCTTTATAGTGATCTCCAACAAATTGTATGTAATAAAATTACAATTTCATTTACATCAGTTAGTTCGATAGCTGAAGGGAATGGCTCGCTCCATACTTTGTTATGTATACTTTGAACAATTCCCAGTAAAAATGTCGTTTCATTTTTAATTACAGTAAAGCGAAGCCTTCGCAAAACAAAAAGCCCTCAAAGCGTTGTTGAAGCTAACAAAGGGCTCAGAACAACGTTACTTATTCTCTTTGCGAGTAGCTCGGTGATTCAATAGCAGTCCACGCGCGACGGCGGCGGCGACGACGGCGGCGGTGACGGCGGCGGCGACGGCAGCGGCGACGGCAGCGACGACTAGTAGGCATAATTGAGTAGAAAAAACAAGGAATTCCTTTGAAAACGCTGTTTTAATATAAATTAACGATGTAAGGGAGACTTTAAGGTTCTTGAATTAGTGATTTATATATGTAATTATGCGTGTGCAGATAAATACTTATATCTTCGATACCTCGTTGTCTGGGAACAGTGGAGGTACAGCAAAACAATCATCTTTGTCATTTCTTTTCGTCAAAAATAATGCGTCTTGATTTAAATTTAGTATCCTGAACCTAACCCTAATTATATTATCGGCTATACCTACGACTACATGCAAAATAAATTAACTATGTACCTGGGACATCACTACATAGGAGAAGGAAAGATCGCTACGTATTTACAATTTGTTTTGTAACAAACCGATGTTGTATCGAGTTGGTATAAACTCGACGGGCGCACCTACGTGAGTGAACAGGTCTGTAATTTACTTTGTCTACTTTTGTCTCTACAAAAATATTTTGGAATTGAAATAAATTCTTTTCTAGCAAAACATATTCAAATGAAACGACAAAAAAATGGTTATGGCACAGAATACCTAATAGTATTACATAGTTATGGTCTATTTCACATTCGTAGCTCGTCCCGCATCGCCTCTACGGTGTCGTAGACGTGCTACGATTACTACGGAACTACGGCCGAGCGTAGATAAGCAGATTGCTTTTAGATAAACTTCATTTATTCGTTTGTTATGCCGCCTGTACACTCTCAGCGAGACAGGCCGAGACACGAGGATAGAGAGTGTACAGGGAACGTCTCGGTGCGTCTCGTCGGTAATCACCTGATCAAATCTCTCGTCTGAGAGCACTCGGGCGAGGCATGGTGAGAACACTTGGGCGCGAGTGTGCAGCCGGCATGACTCATTATTTAGGACCAAACTATTGAATTCCTTTCCGGTTGACCTAATGTTATCTGAGCAAGAACTACTGTTTAGATTAAACAGTCACACAGTTCGCTACAGATGACGTCATGGTGACGTCGAGAACTGTTGTTACAGTAGAATACAGAACCCTTAATTGTTTACTATTTTACACGAAGTAATAGGTAGTCTTCTCGCTTAATACAATCTCTTCCAGACAACCTTTGGATGTCAGCCAATATAATGGATTACTAATTTCTATAAATTAATTTCTATTCCAGCTTTATATTCTTTCTGCATTTTACTAAACTATGACAAAATAGAGAAACTATGATGAGAAAGCCATGGCTTGAATTACATTGAATGGCATTGTAATGGCATTATAGAATTATTTTTTCATCGCAAGCTACCACGACCGGTAGTTGGGTGGTCGAAATACTTGCACATCTTTTCTTTTACCGTCTTAGCGCGACGGGAGCGACATCTATTATTGTAATTATTTTGAACAAAGAATTACATTTCCAATCAGGTCATAGAACAAAACATCGCCTTAATTTTCTTTGAAAATGGAACGTTTTATTGTCATCTATCCCCTTTTCCATACCATAAAAATGTTTACGAGACCGAGGCTAGGGCGCCCTAGGGTTCCGATAAAACAAATGAAGAGCTCGCAATCACCATAACCCAGCGTTACCATAAATAAGATCCTTTACGAGCGCCTCGATACGCAAACATTTTCATAACTCAGGACGTCCTCCGAGTAATTACTTTTTTCAATTTTCCCTTGTAACTCGTTTGCGAAGACTGTCAAATTACATGACTACTCATATCAGGCTCTCTTGCTCACGGATCATTAGCGAATTCTTTCCAATACTCGCAACCTGCCCTTTCTTTGCACAGGGACATATGAAAGTACTAGCCGATACCCACGACTCCATCCACGCAGAACTTTTCTCGGGAAATTCTTAAAATAATGAAATATAAGTGAAAACTGCATCAAAATCCATCAAGCAGTTTAGAAGTACTGAGGAAATTGTCAGATGACTGTTATACTTTAAATTTAGTGATATCTCCTTATTTAAACTGATATGTTTTAAGCAAAGCTGAGCATGTAGCTCCGTATTTGTCGTATGCTAAAGTAGTGCAACACTACTGTAAGAGTTATTCACTTTTCTCCACCCAATCACAACCGCGCATTCGCCCTGGTGAGTCGAGTTTCAAGGAGCAATATGAAATATCCAGAGTAGCTGTGCATGTACTTCATGGTTGTTTGTGTGCGTAAACGCCACAGTTAAAGTAACTTCCCCTCTTCCGTGAGTTGATCATTTGCGATCAGATGCGGAAGAAGAGAAAAATTGTTAATTGATTTCGGTAAAAGTTTGAAAGTTGGAGTTTAGTTAATACTATAATCTATTCTGTGGTTTGGTTTGATTTTGAACGCGTTCTCTAGAATAATTTGCTTTTTATTCAAGTGAGCGATGAGATGAGAAGGTTGTACACTTGATGGTAAGCAAATAGCCTGCCTATTACAGTTGCAACGGCAACCAGAACTATGTTCTGCAAAATCTCGCGGCCTTGCACTACGTTCGTATCATAATGTCCAGTAATTTCGCTCGAAACATTGTCTTTTAAACCGTAACACATGAATATTTGAATGAAAATAAGAAATAAATATGCCCAATGATCACAAGCGTAGATTCTGGCCCCTAACTAGGACTCCCT
Source organism: Petrophora chlorosata (assembly GCA_951640565.1). Classification (NCBI taxonomy): domain Eukaryota; kingdom Metazoa; phylum Arthropoda; class Insecta; order Lepidoptera; family Geometridae; genus Petrophora; species Petrophora chlorosata. The sequence goes on along the minus strand of OX621199.1, from coordinate 645,523 downwards.
GTACCTGGGGAACCAGGGACAACGAGGACCTTTCTTTTTTCTTTTCTGAGTGCTTTTTTTTCTGTACGCAAAGATATGTCTCGTCGCGGGAATCGAACTTGCAACTTCAGCGTTGTATGAGATTTGAGCCAATCTTCCCAACCACTACACCACATAATAGGATGTCGTTTGCACACTACTGCTTACCAGATATTCGCCAAAGGTAGGGTACTGCGCAAGGTGGACTCTTCTAAAAGACACGTTACATTGCTGCCATTTTATGTCATATTCAGAACATTTGTTAGTGCAATATTTGACAAGTGTGTATCCGGCCGTGTAGGTATAATGTATATGTATAGGTTTTTACATTACCAAGAGACCGCTCGGACTCTACTGTATCCAAACAACATCTGACATTAGCGCAGGCGCGGGCGCGGACGGGACACAGAGAAGTAGGACTACTGAATATTCTGTGTTCGGTTGACCTCGTTTAGTTTCGATGGCTGCAGTTATTTATCGGTGCGTCGGGACCCTCCCCTGCCCCTTCTCTCCCCCCTCGCTGCATCGAGCTCTCGGATATTGTGCAAATTGACTGCCAACTCGTAAATTTCGAATTGCATGGACTAGTTAGGTTTTTTATGCATTTCTTAATGTAGGTAATCAGCGACATAAGTAGCTGAACTTTTACAAACGCAAGCCTATAACTAATAAAAAAAATACAATCTTTCAATCGACAATAACTCTGAAAATATACAAATCATACGCATTTTTTTGCGTATTTCCCTATTAGCACAGGATATTTACAGAATTTTTTAAATGTAAAATTCAGAAAAATAAGCCACTTCGCACCTTCGGTGCAACAAAGTCACAAATAGCCAAAACTGCAAAATTGAGTTAAGTATGCCAAATTGTCTTAGAGCCATGCCTATATCGGGGCAACAAAAACACCCGCGAAAGTATCGCAAAAATGTACTAAATGGCGCGTGACTTTGTGGTTATTGGTGCATTTTTCCATTCGTTTTGGGCCAACAAAGTTTGATTAGACAGTTGTGTCCCCGCGCCTGCGAGATTATGACGTGCGTTGGAGCTAAAGCGACACAAATGATGTAGACGAGTGCAAAAAGCCCAACTGAAATGCCTAAATAATAAGGCATAACTCATTTAACTAAATAATTCCTGGTGCAACAAAGTCACAATTCAGGACACTTTTTTTGTTTTGCGTTTTATTAATATAATTTTAGTAATTTAAATTAAACTTTTGACATGAAACTATAGAAAACACAATAAAGCATCAATTTTATAAAGATTTTAAACCTACTACAATTAGACATCCAGTAATAAGGCAATAAATGCGAAAAAAATCTTCAAAGTCCTCTCCTCTAAAATTCAAAACTGATCTGTTGTGACTTTGTAGCACCGAAGGTGCGACTTATTGAAGGTGTAGTTAATCATAGAAAAAGAAAAAAAGAAGATTCACAAATGTTCAGCTACTTTAGGCGCTGAGTGTCACGTGGTCATGTGGCGCCCTGACTATCACGTGGTCACGTGGCGCCCTGTCATGGCGTGGTGTAAAAATAATCAAATTAATAAGAATAGTAATAGTATTAGTGGTTATTTAAAAAGTCTTTGTTAATTTTATTTTCGTATAGCATTTTTACAATTTGTCAATTAATATATAATTGTCAATATATATTATATTATGTATTTATTGTGTATTCTTCATAAATATTATTAGGTATACTATTAGTATTAGGTATATTATTTATTGAATTTGTCATATGAATATTCATCAAGCGTGTTGTAACATTTTTTATCAATAGTTGTTCTAGATGTTATATAAATTTTTATCATCTTTTTCGTATTTAATTGTTTGTGGAGTTGATTATATATTTTTACGGACATACCATAAGCATTACTTCCTGGAACTTTACTTGTTGTCACTCTCTGCACAGAATACATTTTGTCTTGGTTAGAAACGTAGTTTGAAGCGCACTGCAACAACGTAGTGATTAATTTATCTACGAGTATGGCATGTTGAGCTACGTGCTACGTTTGTCTACTAGTTTTCTCCATTTTGTTGACATGCCGACGTCGATGGTGACTAATAAGTGATGCAGACTCCAAGCATCACTGTATCATCGATTGCAAATCGTACGTTTGCGCAGCGCAGTACAATTGTTAGGAAATTTGTTAATGTTGATTATGTCTTTAACTGACGACTTTTAGTGTCCTACTACGTACACAGTATATGTAGGTAGTAGGACACTAAATATGTGTGTAGGTGACGAGTTTGTGTCATGTAGAAGCAACTAGATACAAAATGTGTCTACGTCTGCGCAGGGAGTGACTGACTTTTTTGGCAAATTGGTTATATAAAAATCAAATATTGGTAGCTTTGGTAGCTTGTATCCGACACAAGACACAAGAGTGCCCACGTTTGCGCAGCGCCTAGCAACAAGTGCCTGTGTGGCTTGAACCTTAGTCATTTTTAAAAATAAATCATGTTCAAATCTGACTCCTATTTTCTAAACTTTAAGCGATAATTTAGTAGGCGATTAGACTCTATAAAATGTTTTTTTATTTATCTGAGTGAAAAAATCAATTCTAAACATGAATTCAATTCGCATAAGGTTAAATAGTAGTACTTTGAACGAGAACAAAACCACCGCTTCAGAAATTCAAACCATAAATGACTAGCATTGCTCATTACCATAATGCAAATAGAAAAATATATTAACATGAATATACTCTAAGTACTCTGTACAGTTGGTATATGCCGCTGTAAACAGAAGCATGAACAATAAAGACGATGCAAATTTCGCTAAAATAAAACATCTTTTTCCATAACAGCCGGTCGTCGAACTGCTGTAATCTCATCAGTGCCCGCTCATCGTCTATGCAGATGATGGCTTCACCCCACCCCCGACACTCCCTGGCACCCCTAACACCCCCGGCACCCTTGGCACCCCGGCGACTAACGAACCTTGAATGCAGGGCGTTTGCCGAGCTATTGCGCTTGTCTTGTTGAAATTATGCGACGCTTTGTTTTGAGTGGCAGTCGTGGATTACGGTGTTGATACCATAATTGAACCTGTAGAGGTCAGTATTCACGGTAAGTTTTGTGCTTTGCAACAAAGTGTCACTAAAAAAATACTTTTGTGTAACTTTGTGTGGTAGTTTGAACAAACGTGAAACCTTACTCCATGGTAAGATCGTTTTTTTCTAACGTTTTGAACCACATTAGAAAAACGAAAGTTCTCACGAGTCCCAATGTTTCAAAAAATAAGGGGTCTTTTACACGTATCTCACAAACTCCTAAGATAAAACTAAGTATTTTCAAGTCAAAAACATTTTAGCGTATCAGCACATTTACTTTAAAACATTTCCGAACAAAATCCTGGACTCGCCTCGGACTTGATAGCCGATAAGCTTCTCGCGGATTTCTCGGATTAGCACCGTCTGCGGACTCGTGTCGAACATTATCAGTGGTAGCGTCTGAAGCCAATAGGGTATGACAATATAAAAGAAAATAGGTTACACAGTGGGAACTTTGTATGTAGAAGTCTGTAACTCTATTTTATTGTGACATACTATATGTATATACATATATATACATATACACATACAGTATCACTCTAAAGGTTAACTTTTAGATTGATACCTACTGTTATTTTTAGTAAGTAACATAAGTAGTTATTCATTTTTGAGAGGTCAACATTGTTTAGAACCATGATATGGAAAAACGAATATAAGAGTGAACATGAATATGTCAATACTCTGAGTCCATTGTGTTACTGATATACTGATTTACTTACAAAGTGAATAAAGGTTTATAATGTTTAAAACGAACTGTATTCCAATATGAAGGGCCTAGCCAGTGAAATTACATGTCTCGGTGAATGAGCGCAAAGCAGTACTACGTACTTTGCTTGGTATTATAAGTTCTGATTGGCACTGCTATTCATCAGGCGAACGACCTGTTCCTCTCATCAAAAACCTATCCAATCAAATTTTTATATTACATATATTAAATTTTTAATTTTAGAAAACGTATACGTACATACATAACTAGGTTCTTAATAAGTAGGTAAATTCCGCGGGAGCGAATGGGGCAAAAAAGCTGTGCTATCAATTTGACTCTTAAGCAATACTAACTAAAATGTTATTCCTACTCTTACCACTGTCAGCTGAAGTCCGTCACGTCCGTCGCGACCAAATCCGACCGACGCCGAGGACACCCGAGGATACCCGAGGACACCCGAGGGTGTCATTTAAACTAACTTTGGTACATTAGACCTGCGACCCTCGTCCGGTAAGGATTGCGGGCGCGCCCGTCTGCCTGTCATTACCGTTTGACTTTGTCTTGATGAAAGTTGGCGACCAAATTGACTATGTCACGTAAATGGTACCTTCTTGGACTTTCTTGTTGTTTATCCTATTCACCCAAGGACCTACCGCTGGGAAACTAGATAAAGGGTTAATGTAGTTTTTCATGATTTACTACAAATAATTTTGTGAGATTTAACCTACTGAGATATACTTGTCAAGTTTGTTTCTCTCACCCTTTTTAACCCCCGAGGCAAAAAGGAGGGGTGTTTTATAAGTTTGACCACTTTGTGTGTCTGTCTGTCTGTCTGTGGCACCGTAGCTCTTAAACGGGTGAACCGATTTGGATGACTGTTGTAAACGAATACGTATGCGCAGCGACACCTAACCTAACCTATTTTGCATTTGCTTTTGCTATTGCTTGTCCTTATATGCACATGTAGTGTAGTGGGTGGATAGGTTGACTCAAATCGCATACACCACGAGTTGCGGGTTCGATTCCCGCGACTGGATTAATGTTTATGCAGAGAAAAAAAGCGCAAGCATTTGTTTCGTGTCTAGGTGTTTTGGGACCATGGTCCTCATAGTTTCTGGCTCCGTAGATATAGGGAATCCTAGTTAGGGGCCAAGATGTATATGATCGTTTTATGTAACATTTAGACATCTTCTAAACACAAGGTTTACGCCTTGAACCTAGCAGCTTGGCGCGTACAAATGCAAACCAACAATTTATTTGTTGTGGAGGGGCGCACCGTCCTGAGTTATAGTACTATTCTCAGAGGGCTTAGTGTGTTTTTACGAGAATATACTGCCCCATTTCAAATTAGTAGATGAGTAAATTAGATACTAAACACAAACTTCTAAAACTCTAATTTAGACTAAATTAAAACTACCCGCTCTAAAGCCATAAAAACTAAATGAAAAGGCAGTTTTATGGCTGTATTATAACGACTCTATCCGCAATATTGTAGCGGCCATATTTCATGCGAGACACCTCTGCGGGCGGTCCATTTTCTCTCATGTTCCTGTATTTTCCTCTATTTTACACTACGGAGCGGGAAAATGGGACACGAGAAGGACATTTATTTATGGTCGGGTGTACAGAGATTATAGCGCCACATGTGGCTAAGCCTGTGGAGCAAAAATATAGCTCCAACTTCCATAATTTCTTTTGCTAGCAAGTGAAAGTAGCGGACTAGTCATGTACCCTGGTCTTGTTTATTACTCTCAGATATAAAAAATATCCGCAATAATAATCTGTAGATAAGTCTAAACTATTGAAAACCTCGTGAATAATATATCACTTTCTTTTAAAAGGAAGTCGCAACATGTAGGTATATATTTCCTACTTCAAGGAAACCTTTTTCATGCTTATATACTACGTACCAGCGAACTTATTAAGTATAATATGAGACTAAAAAGCTGATGTTTGAGAGCGATGAGCGCTTTGATGTGCAGCACTTTACAATACAATGTAGACCGCATTGTAGGCAGTAGGAATGGGCATGGCATGACAATTACCATGAGCACTTTGCACGTCTAGTAACGTACCTACTAGTCTTAAAGACGTGCTATATTTAGTGTATGCACTGCACTGTTATTTCTTTACGGCGCGACGGCGCATAGCTGGAGTTTCGCAGCTCCTCGTAAATAATGTTGTAAAGGGTCGGCAGTTACTGCGGCCGCGTTTATCACTCAAGGGACGTGGGCGTATATGTATACCGTTCTAGGCTGGTACGGCTAATGGTATGTCTTTGAGGAATATTCGGGCAAAATACCTACGTGTCGTGGCGTCTGCGTAAAACGTGTTTCTTATAATGAAATATTTTATTGTAAGACAAAGTTTACATTAAAGAACTGAATGACAAAATAAATTTACCCATAAATCTTATCGCTTCATCAGTATCGTGTGGGTAAGTTTAAAGTCTCAATCTGGGAATACATAAATTAACAATTATAAATTAAAAAAATATCCTTACAAGTTGAAGAACCACCGCTAGAAAACCTGCTTTCAAATTAAAAAACCGCATCCTAATCAGTTCACCCATTTAAGAGCTACGGTGCCACAGACAGACACACAGATAGACGCACATAGTAGTCAAACTTATAACACCCCTCCATTTTACGTCGGCGGTTAAAAAATTCAAATAGACGATGCAAGTGCTCGATGGCCAACATATCTTGGGTATTCAGTAAGCTGGTGCGAGGCCAGTCGGTCTAAATATAAATAAAATTTATCTCCTAAAATTATTATTGTTGAATATACATCGTCCGCACTTGCGTGCTGAATATTGTAGACCTTTGTTTATTTATTGTTTTGTCCGTTACTAACACTAGTTTTAAGTGATTTCTTTGTATTAACACAATATGGATCTCAGTTATATGTTAATAAATGATTTTGATTTTTTGATTTTGATTATACAATATACACTCAGTACACAATATACATTCATTTACTCGTCAAAACAGTGTACGTCAAATAAAATTCCCAGCTTCACGGCTGGCTTAAGCTGAGCCGACTGGTGCGTGACGTTTACGAGCTCGTCACGTTGCGTTGCGGTGACGGCTACAGGCCGCCGCAGTCGTCGCACACGTTACAGGGCTATGTATAACTAAAGCAGGGATTTGTTTTGTGGCTAGATGTTGTAGGAATATGGTCCACGTAGTTCCTGATTTCTTAGGTAGGATTCCTTGAGTAGAGCCAAAGTAAGTGATTGTAAAAAATGTAAATCAAATGCTGACTAGAACGTTATAATTACGAGTACTACATGCATAGAAATAGACAATATTACTGCCTATTCTTATTCTACATGTTCTAATTCTAATAGATACATTTATTTGAATAAAACTACGACACTCACATTTAGTCACAGGTGCGTTTAATCGGTTCATGAACTTACCAGAAATCTACTACTTGGAGCACAGCTCATAGCTTAGTCCTCACATACAATGTACGTGAAGGCAATACATAAATTATAGATAAAATACGTCCATAACACAAAACAGCGCATGTGTTCATAAAATTGACGGCACTAGGGCTGGTTTATGCAGAGCTGGCGGCGGCGACGCGTGGCGTTTATGACGTCGTCCCGTCGCTGTGACGGCACTAACCCGCGGACGGCGCGAGGAGGTTAACACTTTATGTAACACGTTACTTGAGCTATGTTCCACCGTAAACTTTACGAATATCACCAGCGAATGTCGAACCTTCTTCGTGCATGTAACCATACATACTGATTAAATTGTGCCTCGTACAGAATGGGTAGTCGTACTGAAATATCTTTCTAACGTCTCTAACTAACGAGCAAGTTTTACCTGACGGTAAGCGCCATCCTTGCCTATAATAATTGCAGTGCCACCCAGAACTTTTAATACTACGAATCTGCGTAGCATTGCATGGCCCTCTTCACTTCGAGACATCAGATATTAACTCAGATACCCAGTAATTGCGCAATACTGACAAAGCGGTGGTAACAACCCAAACATCCTTTTGCATAAGAGAGACCTCCCACCTAGTAAAATGAATGATGATGATTGTTAGAGAGGTCACCTTAGCATTTTTTCTCAGTCAGACACACGTTTTATCATCCATATCCTACGGCCATGGAAGTCTTGGTATTAACGGATTGCATTCTGTTCTTTGTTGACATGGGTAGCCTTTGCCGTTCTAATACCATATAGGAATAATACATCTATAGCTTTTCTTTATAACCCTTTTCATCTCTGTCCACTTTGCGACATATCTGCGGTATGGAGATAGCCATCGATGCTCGAGAAGCAGGTCGAGGGTCGATTGCGAAGGAAAGATGCCTCTAGTGCCGATGCGGGCTGCGGCCCGGCTCGGGGTCGCTTTGGGCGTTTGGATGGATTACGGGGTTAGGTTTTAGCGGAGGTGAGAGCGCATTGTCTGTGAGTTGTTGTATCTTAAAATGCAGCCGTGGTTGGAATACTGGCTTTTTTCCCATTCTCCAGTCCTTCCCTCCATACAGGATCACGACATGGTCACAACGCATAGGGAATGCTTTTGGTGTCGTAAAAGTCTGTAGAAGACGGTGTCTGTATTCACCTGGTGAGCATAATAAAGATAATTCAGCATTCCTTAGCTATACAAGCGGTGTTTATACACTTTTGCACTTACGCAGTCTCCTATTTGGCAAAGTAAAAAATCGCATTGCCTACCGCAATGCGATTTTTTTTCTTAAGCCAACAGGAACAGGAATTGACTTTTCTTTCCGATTGTTTGACGAAAATAAGTTAGAGGGTGAATCGATACATTTTTAAAATGTTTTACTGGGTCACTTTGCTGCCTAAGATACATTTCTATAAATATGCGCATCCCCATTAATACAAAACGATACCTACACAATACAATTCAAAGCCCGATACGCGGAATTTTTTGAACAAACCATTTTTTATTTTAAAGTTTTATTGATATCAGATAAGCCGCTTTGCCGCATTCGTGCCAACTGACGACTCTAGTTATTTATTCCTATTTTATTCCGGCGGGTAATAGCCAATATCCACTTGGCTGTAAAAAGTTAGCTGTAAAAAAACTTTTACTGTATGTTTAAACAAATAAAAGGCTCGATTTTATGGACGTCGTTTGACCGCGTCCGCGCCCATTGCCGAGCGTCCTTAAAACTTTGTGATGCTGTTGAAGTATAAAACTGGACTGTAAATGGTTTCTAGTTAAAACCAATGTCATCCGAAAAAAAGGCAGTTTTTAATCAAAACAGAAACAGAACGTAAAGAACAAGATAACGATTGCAGAGGAGAATTCAAGATTCCTCTATCCTCAAAGATGTGATTGGTTTGATTGTGATAGGTTAAATATTTTTGATTTATCGAAAGCACTCATATCTACATTATTTAATTGTAACTTTCATCCTCAGCGGTGTTAACATTATCTATTGTATTCAAAAGTAGAGGATGAACATGTACAATGTATTTTGATAGAGTTTTTGAACATTTCTATTTTCTATCATCATATAATTCATTTCCTCTCGGCGCACTGTCGGCGATCAGGCTCGCACAAATGTTGCTTCCAAAGAATGTAATTTAGCTTTTCTGTATTATTTCTCTTGGGAAATATCCTCGTAAGGGGATTTAATAAATTCCCCGAATGCCTCGGTCTCGGGAGCCGGGAGCTGGGAGATGGGAGATAGGAGTCGGGAGACGTGTCGATCGAACGCAGACGTATAAATAAGCTCGGGTGTCGGTGGGTCGGCAATCATTGTTATTTATGGGTATGATGTACGCGTTGCAGATACATAATAAATGTCGTAACCAACTGGTTTACTGACACTGAACTGAAACCATCACTTATACCAGTGCCACATGTTTAGAAGTGCAGTACCTATCTACTTATAACATAAAGAATAAGCACTAACTTGACTACTTTCAGTTATAGGTAAATAGTTTTCTTAACACGTACTGTTCACTCAAAAAGGCTCTTCACAGCAGATAATTATTGGTATGATTTTGTACGCGTAAAAGTCGTATTCACACGTAAGCTTGGAAACGAAACGAAACTAGTTGAACAATGACGTTCTCCGTTTTTGTTGCCTACTACCTGCACTTGACGCTTCTACATTTCTTAAGCTACCGCCTCCGGCCTAAAATTTTGAAAAATTTAAAATAATAATGTAATGTAAATTCTAAAACTTGCATAACCTAAAAATATGTTTATATATATGCCAAAAGCTTTAATGAGTGTTGTGCTTACAAAACGTTTTACTATGCCATTAGCTTGTACGGTCAGTGGCAAAAGTTGCTGATCATTTGTGAATCTTTGAGTGACTATACAACCAATATTTGTCTTATTTCTCTGAATGTTGCGTTTAAAATGTCTGTTAATATCTCGTGTTTATAATAAAATTGTAAAATATTGCATGTAATTTAATCTTTCAATTGTCAATAACACCGTAAATACTTACATTATGGTGTTATTGACAATTGAAATATTGTAAAAGTTCAGCTACTTATGTCGATGACTACTACAAGGATTTAATTTACACTACAATGTATAATCATTTGTTAACTTGAATTGAATAAACGAATTTTAAAAATTTAAATTTAATTGAAATTATCGGTATGCTTTTGTACGCGTAAAGCTCGTATTTCCAACATGTTTAAATGTGAGGGCAAAGATTAGCTGTACAGATAGCAATAGCAATGCAAAAGAAGTGATGGCAGGTCATGCGCCTTCGTTAGAGAACAGGTCTATACCTAAATCAAATTGTGTTTAGGTACCTACGTGGTTTATTGTGGGGTTGGTGCTAACAGTCGGTCTCTAATAAAACTTTGTCGATAAAAGGCTGGCGCGGGCGGTCGGCTCAGATGTCCAGGGACGGAGTTATAAGGCGAACTCTTATTGCTTTACTTTTATGATTTTTTCAAACGTCTTCTGTAAAAACCGCTACGGATACACTTAAAGTTTGTTTTATTACTGTCTTGTTTCATGAAATTTATGTGGATTACAGAATATCTTTAACTATAAGAGGAACAAAGGAAAGTTTTAGCAGAGAAGGCGTCAGGCCAGTGCCCCTTAAGCGAGGGGTCACTAGCAACGCTAGTAATATTATATTATTATTATTAAACTCTATATTTCAGGCAATATTAAAGTACAACAAAGTAAAATTAACAGAGGCCCATAGAATATATACCTTACAGACTAACATACATACAAAAATATAACATTACATTAAATAAACCACACACACTACTTCACAGGGTTCAAAAATTTCGCTCCTTCCCTGTATCTCCGGTATACTACCCATACAGGCCAGAAGTCAGAATACCTAAATACCTAATACCTATACCTAATATATTATGAAAAGGTATTATGTATATATAAAACACAATTAGATTTGAAAATTAAATATTTGTTGTAAATTAGACTTACTTTTATTATTTTCGATATGGTATTTTCTTCATATTTACCTAAAACATAAAACCCTTTATAATAAAGTAATTTCGAGTTTCATGTGGACATCATTTATAACAAAAGATACAAGCAATCGTCTAGACGTAACAGGCAACAAAGTAGGATATTTTATTACATCCCGGCATGTCCACCATAACCAACGTATTGATGATTAGACTAGCATATGTATATAGCACACATAACGCAGTGTCATGTGTTGGCTGGCGCAGCCGGTTGGCTGGCTGGCAGCCAACGCCCGGAACCAGCGCTGCCGTCGCTGGGCGCAGTCTGTACAAGAATACAAAGTAGCGCTAAGTACGGTGTAAGCTTCCATCACAAAATTAAGCGACAGATTACAGATGTGCAAATGTAAAGTTCTCGTAATAAAGTCGCTAGTCCATAACTGCACTGCGCTCGTGCTAAGCTATCCCGTCTATATTTTTATACGAAGTCATGAACAATTCATGGGCTATATATATAGTCCATGAATTGTTGCGCTAGTTACACATGCGTGTGACTAGCATAGCGAATTTCATTTCGTCTAAAAATATACCTACAATATACTTATATCAATAAACCTATAAGGAGCTTGCACGCTGAACAAAACACCACGATTAGAATGATTATTTTTGTGTTAAATTTGATTTGAATATGACTGAGACTCCTTGCTCAGGCATATTTTAGGTTCTTCTTTATTTAATAAGGTTTAAAATTCGTGCTCTTAGTTCCTAGACGTTCCCAGGGATGTCACTACCAATTTGTCAGTTAGTTTGCCGCCAGCAGTAGTGCACAACCCTGTGTTCCGGTTTGAAGCGCATTGTAGCTAGTGAAATTACTGGGCATATCTGATGTATAAGCACAATGCAGTGTTACGCAGTGCTTTGCATGGGTTTAAAATTCTGGGTAAGTCATGTGCGGATCTAACATTCGCTCTAAAAACGCTGAAGTAAAACATCGTGAGGAAACCGGTATTATCAAGAATTACAAAGATTCAAGGACATGTGACATCCACCAATCCGCACTGGGCCAGCTTGGTGGATTATGACCCATACTCTCTCTATGAGAAAAGGTCCATGTCCCAGCAGTGGGAACGATGAAGTGATAATGATGACGATGATTTTCATCATCATCTTCATCATCATCAGCCCATTACTGGGTGGCACTGTAATTCTTAAGGTTAGCGTGGCGCTTACCATAAGGCGAACGACTTGCTCGTCTCATTTCTCAGACGTATAAAAAGAGTTTAAAAACCTCGTTTTTGGTAATGTACTACAACGTAGTAGGTACGTGACGGGCACGATCAATAGCTAGACGCTTCAAACCCACGTCGCCGTCGCCGCCGACGTTGCCGTGACACCTCCGTCGTCGCTCGCAGAACGCTGTCATTTAATATCCCGTCTTCGTAAATTGCGAAACAAGATACAAATAAAAATAAACAAAAATTCTGCAATTCACGTGTGACGTTATCTACTCGTAAATATACGTAAAGTAGGGGCTCAACACGCGGGTGGCAGCAGGGAACACGCGAGCTTACGAGGTAAGAATGCGCATATGTTTTGTCATTCGATACTCATAATGCAGTATATCTACTACATTATTAAAAACATTTGCGAAAACAGATATGAAAGCCGCTGACAAATATAGCCCAAATTATAAACAACAGACTTGAAAGAAGGATGGAGACCCTTGAAACATTGTGAGAGCCAGCTTTCTTAATGGCGTTCAATCAAATAATCAATCAATCAAATTATTTATTTACGAGAATACTAGTCATTTAACATTCAGTTCTTACAGTTTGGGCCACGTTCGGCCAATAGTCTTTGCCCAATATGATGTATGTACAATAACATGTTTATTTCTTTTAGAAACAGGAAACCATGAGCGAAGCCGCGGGCAGTAAGCTAGTAAGGGGTAGCTTACATAAGAATTTGGAGTCACACAAAGCTTTCGAAGATGAAACCCTTTCAGATCTGTTTGTTGGTCCGTCAAGTTCACGAATTCAATCAAAATTGCTATTGAATAGTCTACGAGAACATTTTACTAAACATACACATGTGTATGTATGTATGTATGTATCTCGTTCATAACGTTAGCTTGTATTGTTATATAAGTACTAACTTATACAATAGAAAATAGAGACGTAGAGTAATTATTATTTATGTTCGCAAAAATATATATTTATTGCCTACGTGTTATCTGCGTATAATGGACCACTCGTGAATACAAAGCAGTTGTGAGAAATATTATGTTACGTGTACAGTGCTGACTCATTATCTTACGAAATATCCCTTAAGATCCTGAATGGACTATCATCAGTGACGCTTCTGTCCCTTAGTATTCTGTGCTATCATGTTGAAATGTTTTGGTCAATGAGAGAGGTGATATTATACTCGTAGGATTCATTATTATTCAAGGGTAATAAGTGCGATAATGTGGTGGAGGCTTTTAATTTCCGTTTACCTCATACTGATTATATAATTACGCAACTTTAGGCATGAAGAAATAGTGAATAATGCCTAAAGTTGCATTACAAACTGAACAAAGTTTAATTTTGTTTGACCTCATACCATCAAAGCATTCTCGCATCTGGCGTGTAACGGATAAACCTGAATCAAGCCTCGCGCCCGTTTGTCGGCGTTACTTACATTGTGCGAGCGTCTGGAAACTGGAATTAGAACAGAGCTGTACTCAGGATGGAACTTCTGGGGTCTTACGGTGTTCATATGTCGCTAAGGCCTCTACAGACTTTTTTATTTACATAACAAGCAAGGTTAATACTGATGGCAAGCCCCTGCCCAAACAGTTGCAATGTCACTCAAAGTTTTAAACTACTAAGATTATTTGTGCTCGTCATTAATGGCATATATAAAATTTACGAATACTCTGCGGAGTAAACTGTCACGAACGTTCACCCAAATACAAGCTTTTCTGGAAGAATTGTGCCGAGGTATTGTCTGTAGCAACGCCCCTGGATGTGGTTCCTGTCTCCACGCCTGCATCAGATATCGAGCTCACGCCCGGAGGCTGGTTATTCTCCAATAAACAAACAAAGCCGTACATATTGCGCTGCGATCTGCGGAGAAAACTGCCATAAACCTCCGCAGAGGTCGAAGTGGCGCCTCGGGCCGTCAAGCATAGCGGGACTGTCTTCTTAGGTTCTACGGCCTGAATTACTCAAGGAGAGTATCTCCAACGGTGAAAGCGAGAATACCGCGCTATTCTCGAACGGAATGACATTCCATTCCATGTAATTCTTAACTTTAATTGTAGTTAACTGTAGACGACTCACTTGCTCGCATTTGAGAAGCCCTCTTTGTCTAAAATTCACCTTTATTTCTCAAATCTAAGTTGATTGTAGTAAACGACGCTTTTTCAAACAAAATGTGTTACGAAACACGCAACTTGTACGAAAATGTACCTACCGTGCCATAATTTGCGGATTTGTTGTGGTGACTCGTGGAATCACAATGTTTTGAGTACGCTTCGTGTAATTTTATGTACAGAGATAACGAACTCGCGCTCGGCAGCTAATCGAATTGTTCGCGGAACTCACAACCCCGTCGAATTTACTTACATTGTTACCAACATTCAAGACAATTAATTTGTAAGCGAAAAGTCAGGGAAAAGTCATTCTAAGAAAAATATTATTTAGACAGCCTGGTTTTTTATTTAGTAAATTATTCATATTTTCTAAGCATGCTGGTTTCATGCATCTACAACGTGTACCATCCTGCCTACTTTCTTCTATCCTATACTAGCCTATATACTATCCTGGTCACGGCACCAAATTGTAACAATCCCCCCCCCTTTATATCACTAATAACTACTCCTATCCTATTCACCAGGCACCTAATTGTAACATTCCTAACTAGCCTAGCCTAATCCTAGCCAATAGATAACAACCACTTAATACTACCTCTGCCTCATACCTACTTAATAAAATTTCACTAATTATATAAACTCTAACATTTATACCCTCATTATCCTACTCCAGAATTATTATGATTTGATTTATGTTTGGCCAATGTGATCATATAGTAACTAGAATCCTTTATACGCTGTGATACCGAAATAATCCATGATCTTTTAAGGTAATTAAAACAATTCATAACTAGCCCTAATAACTAAATATAAAACCTGTACTATTGTAAATATAAGTATCTCTCCTAGGTATTGTTACACTCTCAGTCATTCTAATTTATATTTAAAGGGATAATTTTGAATAAACAACATTAGTTAAGCAAAAGGCAAATCTATTAAACATGGATATATATTTGTAATGAAAAGTTTAAGAGATTATTTAGAAATTTACATTCTATATTTGACAAATAAATGAATTTAATTTAATATAGAATAGTCTCGACTAAGGACTAAGGTTACAGCACCATCCATCCGCTGTTAACAGTGAATCTCGTCCCTGACTGGATAACTCTCCTTCGAGACTGTTCTCGGAGGTCCATGTACCTCAATTATTGGGAATTCATAAATGTTATTAATGTGCTATCTAGTCTGTCAGTTAAAACAGTCTTCAAAAGGACAAGAGGACATATTCTTTTAACAAAAGTATGTCAGTGAGTTCGTTCCTAACCACACATCCATACAAGTTACTTTACTAGGTATTTAACAAATAAAACTTTCGCTACTCAGAGACAGAGTGTAGACATGGTTCTCCGCTCCAAGTACCATCCTTCATGTTCATCCATCATCTAGTTCATTTCGAGACTTCCTCAAACCAGATTTAGTTTAAGAGAGTCTCTATTTAGGGCTATACAAATGCCCATCAACTTTGTTAGAATTCAACTAATGCCTAAGAATTATAATAACTATTAATATTCCTAAACTAGGTAAACTTCCTGTTTATACAAAATCTACTCCTGATAGTAATTTCTCAGAGTAAAAGGTAAGTTCGTACTTTTAATAATTACATACTCCGTTATAAGAATCAAGTCATCATAGGTAATTACTAATGTAATATTACACTGCTGAGATAAGTATTTCATTTAGTCAGAATAATCCAACTCTACAAACATAGATACTTATTAACAGCACCTAATTTGTACCAGCCATGATAATAAATAAAATATTATTTCAATTCAATGGTGTAGGATTTAGTTATCCAAAATAATGATTCATTCACTTATCAGTCCTGTTTCTCAGGAAGAATCTGAATTAGACATTCAAGTTAAATGTAATAGTAGATTTAGACAGTGACTAATAAAATAGTATCTGCCACTTTAATAAGTGAAACAGAACCATATAACCAACTTGGCAAGTATGTCTAAAAGTACCATAAGTGCTTAGTTATTCTCTTTGTTTAAGAAATTCGATGCTTATAGTAGACCTGGTCAGTGACTACAATAATAGTGTCTCTAATCCGTCTGGTATAGAGTTCACACTATAGGCTGCTTTTTGCTCACCTAGTATAACCAAATGTACCACTTGCACTTTTCTTTGAAGAGTCCAAATCTGAATTATTTATATTTTTATCTTTTCAGCTTTCAACCTTTAAAACATTGATCTGAGTCAATAAAAGAATCACTATCTGTCAATCGTTTCATTTTAAAGTGAATATTCACCCAAATTGGAAAAGGATTATTGTTAATTAGCAATAGTTTTATCCATATTTCCTATTTCCCTTGGAAATCCTGAAAAGTCATATTTACCTATGTTTCCTAAATGTTCCCTATCCATCTAAAAGTCTCCTAAAATGTAGTTACTTACCATTCCTGAAAAGTCCCTATTTGTTTACTTTCCCTTAAACGTTTCCTATCCACCTAACTTCCCTAAAACCCTACTTTCTACCCTAAATATATTCCTAATCTATCTAAAAGTCCTAGCTAATAACAAATCTAGGGATAAATCCCACATTTACATTTAAACGTGTAAGTTTTCACGGTGTAATGAAAACCCTCCTATAGAAGACGCGTTCCGTAGCCACAGAAATTGTCACCTGACTATTCTAACGATGGGATTGAGAAGGTATTTCGGCTAATCCTAAAACCTATTTATTTAGTCACCTTACCCAAGACCGAAGTCGGATGGGCTTGGCAACAGGACAGAGACATAAAAGGAAATAAATAAGTATATAAATAAAGACCAAATCCAATGACTCTGTTCATAGTAAGACAAGTGTGTTACCACATGGATTCACTTCGACGAGCCCTTTGCCCTCAGATAAACAGAATGCATTAGAAATGAGAGACTGGTTAGTCGAAAAGCATCAATCGTCTGCTTGCTCGTCTCAGGCAAGCCCCTTCCTTTAGGAAGTTGAACCAAGGAGAAACCATTTAACACCGCAAGGCGGTTCTCCTTTGGCCATGACCCTTCGTCATGTGTGTTCTGTGATCAAACAACTAAGCTCTTAAACCACAAGCCGCGTTTTCTCTAATAATAAAAAAAAACCCACTAAAGAAAACTTCTGTACACTGCCATCGCTATAACACTAAGAATCCATTATCCGAACCTCAGAACCCACAAAGGACTGCATCACAATCCCCTATAGACTCCAAAACTCAAACAATAAATCCCTTAAATAACACTAGAAATTGTAAATTAAACTCACTGAAATTAAATTAATTAACTATGGCAAACACAGAAATCTTCCCTTGTAAACCCACCAACTAATATCGGGAGCCCAGCCACTCAAACACAGAGAGCGCCAAAATGTAAAAGTAAAAGAACCTCGAAATTTCCCTTGCATCCCTTTATATAGCTTTATGACCCACGACATCGGCGAAATCCAGACACTCCAGCTACATCCTTTTCTTATACACTAAAATCAACTCTATCTCCTATGTGTTTAAGTCGTTAATCCTGCTTTCTACATTAGTAACAGCGACATTCAGCGACATTCTCATTTTTATCAATCAAAATTAACCTCCATCTCTCATGTATTTAAGTCATTATTCCTCCTTCCTTACGTTAGCGTTTTAGGCCCTTTTAGAATTTATTAACTTCCGCGCATGCGTACTAACTACTGCGCATGCGTAGTAACCATCAACTGCGCTTCATCGCCCCGCCCACTTTAATTTGTTTAAATGTTTACTCTGAATATTGTTCAACAGTAGTGTGCAAACTTGCTCACTTTTTCCAATTAGCTATACTCAAATAACTTTATATTTGTCCTGCTGAAAACCTTTCTCTGTTGATATAAGTATCTCAAATTATTGTTCAAATAATAATAAGCTAAAGGTTATAATTCTGTACTATGTAGATTAATTTTAATGATCTTCCTTTATTTTATGAAATTTAATTCTCATTATTCTTACGCATACTCTATTAACTATATTACTATGTCTTTATTTATTTAATTACATTAATTAATGCTACTCCTCATCTGTTAAAGATTCTGAAACGTTTATTATATATCCAAACAAGATAATCATTTATTTATTTGTGAAATGAACAATCGGGTTAAATGAACCTGACTTGTCTCAAACGGTTATATAATAAAACATTGTAGAATAAAAATGGTGCTTAAAAATTCATGCTACTTCTTAACGCAGTCACACTGTACCCCGATTTGTGGGAATAACCCGCGTCGGCCGAATAGACCCGAGTGAGATAACCAGCGCCAGAACCGCTACTCTGCATATACGTAGGTAGATTGTAGGCCGGGGGCGGTCCGTGGAGGGTTACATTTTTGCAAAACAAATTGAATTTTTTGGTAGCGACAAAAATAACTCGAATATAGGCCAAAAATGCCGTGTGAGTCGCGGAGCCGTGTCGGCAAATTGATTCTTATCTGGAATTATAAAGCCGCCCTGTGCCTGGAACGTGGTAGGTAGGAGATAAAACGTGTCTTACAATAACTGTGTTTATTTATCAGACACAGTTAGTTGCTGGATTTTCTAAAAGCGCAGCTGAACTAAAGTCTACGACGTAGTTCGTAGCAACTTCGTAGCTCGTAGCGGCAGCGTCGTAGCCGTAACTTACATTTCGATACTTAGGAAAGTAATACCTATAATGTTGAATATTTATAAAACAAAGTTTAATTATTATGGAGGCAGATTTAGGTGAGTTACACGCTAGTTTGTAATTAAACTGCTCATGAATATTAAAAATGGCATAATTAATTAAAAACCTACTTTAGTTTGATGTTAGACCCGCGCCGGCGACAGGCCGCGGGCTACACTCGACCGCCCACTCCATTACATTTAATAATTAATATTTAAATGTAACTTTTTCTGCTTTGGGACCACTACTGTACTGAGTAGGTAATATACACTGGGAGTATATTGAAAACTGTTTCTCTGAGAGCAGAAATTCAGCGTATTAAGAAATAATTGCACTACATCCTATTTAGGATACACATACGAGTAGGTACCTACACTAGGTGAAGCCAATTACATATTTTTTGTTTTTTTTTTTAATAGTTATAATAGTTAAAAAAATACAAAAAATATGTAATTGGCTTCACCTAGTGTAGGTACCTACTCGTATGTGTATCTAGTACAATGTTATCTAGGTAGCAACAAGGCGCGAGGTAACTCAGGTACAAACAAGTCGGGCAACTGTTCTTTACGTAAGCCTAGATCTTCTGAATACAAATAACGTACTGGTAACATCAAACTGGTACGGAAAAAACACCTGTGTCAGCTTATAGCGAACCACGAGACTACTTTCTATATGATGAAACTACTCTCCGAAATAAATTGCGTTTCTTTTATGTTTTTAAATAATATTGTCTTTATGGGATAATATAATATTTAAATAAGTTTTCGTAAAAATATGAGTATATGAGTTATTTTTGTCCAATTAAGACAGGGTCGACTGGGTGTGTGACCTTTGGGCATATTTAATTATTATTGAAACCAATTGTTAGGAGTTATTAACCGACAAAAAAGGAGGAGGTTTTTTATGTATGTTTGGGCATAAGTTCTTTGTAAATTAGTAATATACGAGTAGGTTCAAGGTGCCATATAAATCATATAAATTTATTCGATATTTGACCTCGGACTTCGAAGATACATCAGGAAACTTAAGGAGTCAGTTATTAAATATGCCTACGTAAATATTAAATAAATATTGTTAATACTTATAACAAGTATACGTTTTATCAAACAAAAAAACCGACTTCAATGTATCTTCGAAGTCCAAGGTCAAATATCGATGAAATTTATATGGGACCACTTCGTAACTATACGTAATAGTTAGTATTCTTTGGCTATACTGAACCCAACGCAAAAAGAATTTTCCAAATCGGCTTATGAATGACAGAGTTCTGAGGTAACAAACATAAAAAAATACAATCGAATAGAGAACCTTCTCCTTTTTTGTTAAATCGGTTAAAAATAGCTTGTAATGACAATACAGTTGAAATCCCCTGTATTATTGTCAGGGCTAGGTCTGTTCATGAGTGATTTTATCAGCCGTGTCGTGTTCACACGTAACGAAAATAAATTAGTTGGGTTTAACGTAATATAATGCCACGCTGGCCGTAACGAATGTGTTAATAGATAGTAACGTTATTTTACATAGTAGCTTATCGTTATTGCGACATAAATTGTCCTACAAAGCCTTCGCGAATGTTTGACGTCGTTGGCTGTTATTGGCTCAGATATATAAATGACATAAAAAGTTATGTGACATTTTCATACTAACGTTTTCCTTTATGTATTTTTGTAACGAGATCGGCAAAGGTCTGACTGGATGAGATCGCTTTTAGCGATAAGTCCGCCTATTGTACTTTGGTTTAAATTTCTTTTCATGTACTTACTGATTCTTTTTGTTTGGTGTACAACACAGAATTTTGTATTGTATTGTATTATAAAGTCGCCTGAAGGTAGTAAAAAAGTCTCTATTTATATGCTTTTGTGATTATTCCTCCTTCTTGTCATGTCTATCATTCAGCTTCTCTTGGCTAAGGCTCTCTTATTTTCAGCTGATATATAACTGACGTCGCGCTAATTAAACAATATCATTTCAATATTAAATTAGTTTTGAAATGAATTTTTTCAACGTGACGCCTAAGTCGATCGAGTTTTCTAATTATTACAAAATTCAGGCTTAATAAGACCACATTCCTACAAATATTTACGAGTAAGCGTGGAATAAATATTTAGTAACACATCATAACTAACTATAAGCGGCTGCAAACTTACAACTCTGTCACAGTTAGTTTTGACCACAAAACCGCTTTCACCAAACCATTTCACAAACTTGCCGACAGCGACACGGCACTAAACGTACTTATATATTCATGAACGCTACAAACTACGAACATCTACGAGCTAGAACAAAGGTACGAACTTACTACAAAGTGGTACAGTGCCGCCACGTTGATAAAGCTGAAGGGCGTGAAAACGAAGGCGCCTTTTAGCCGCCACTGATTTTACAAACTGAATAAGCAAGCGTGACTCAAGGAGCCCTTGATCGTTATTTTGTGCCACTGTGGAGCTTTCCTTCGTCGGTCGTGTGATATATATATATATATATATATATATATTGATTGATTATAAATGTGTCTTGTATTCAGTCGTCACCGCCCATAGTCACTTATATTGTGTTACTTACGATTACGATTACAGTAGGTACTTCAGTTGAACCTTGTATTTTCCATGACTCGGCATTTCATTTTGTGCAAGCACGATAAAATGACACGATAAAATGTTTCCCTTATAACTCCATGTTTGGCCACTATCTCGCCTAATGTTAATCATTTCAACTAATGTTATTAATGCGAAAGTTTGTGAGAATGGTTGGATGGATGTTTGAAATTTTACATGAAGGTTTTTTGGTCCTGAGCTTAGGCTCAAGACCTAACTTGCTACTTTTTATCCCGAAAACCGAAGTCTCTTGAAAGAGGAGGAAACATTTTTGAATTTTAAATATTGTTGTTTTAAATCTTCTATCACGGTCATACTGTACATTTGTTCGCAAACGGGTAAACTAATTAGTCCTCTACTAATTTGCAGTCGGCGGCGACGCGGGGTGCGGGGAGGGAGGCACAGGGGTAGGGAGGGTGGGGGGTGTTTCTAACGGCATTATTAAATCTCTTTGCTCTGTGTTGTCGTTATTTGGGCATTTCGTTACAGGTACAATGTGTGAATTAGTTGAGCCAAGGCTGTGTAGCAGAGAAATGTGTTTGTATGCCAAATATCGCAGCTGTGCGCGCTCAGAGGTTGAAAAGCATTAGAGAGATGTTCTGAAAGCATGTAGGATATGAAATTAGTAAAACTATTGAGAGTTGGAGTCTCTTCCGCGGTATTATATCTAGATGTTCTCGGAGTGAAGGCTCTAATTTAGCCAAAAATTCGTTCCACAAGTTTTCAGGTCGTTCAAAAAAGCTTTTAAGCCGAGCAAATACTCTCAACCTAAATAAAATTAGGCTCGGAGATCATGGAAAAATGTTCTGAATATTTAAAATTGCCTTATGAACCTTATGAACCCTCATTACGTCGGTCACTATGCAAAGCCAGTGAACTGATTCAAAAAGCCTTGTTCATTATACAACTGGGTTAATGCGATTATGTTTACTTACCTACTACTGTTACCTGTACTATAGTGTATTCAGTAAAGCCATTACCTACAGCACCTGCGTGCGCGGACACTATGTAGTGTGTGAGCTAGTGTGGAACATTATCACGAGTTGCCGCTACGGAATAACAATACAGCTAGGATTGGTAACATTAGCTAAGCTGGTACCATTTTACTAATTCATTGATCATAATCGTAAGTTCATGATCGTAAGTTTGTAGTTTGTACAGTAGTGTGCACAAGACCTGCATCAGCTGATTCCTTCATCCCCATTCTATCTTAGAACCACCAGACGAGGAGAGTCACTCCACTCTTACGTTGTGCACATACCACCAGTCCGCACAAAGCGCTTCGCTGATTCCTTCATTATAAGTACTGCTAAGAAATGGTGTTCTCTACCGGAGCCCTTATTTCCATCCAATTACAACATGAAATAACAAGAATGATGAATGACAAGAGTGAATAGGCACCTCATGGGCAAACGTGCTCCATCTTAGAAG
The DNA here is from genome assembly GCA_951640565.1 of Petrophora chlorosata. Classification (NCBI taxonomy): domain Eukaryota; kingdom Metazoa; phylum Arthropoda; class Insecta; order Lepidoptera; family Geometridae; genus Petrophora; species Petrophora chlorosata. The sequence goes on along the minus strand of OX621199.1, from coordinate 622,315 downwards.
GCAACTACGCTTACCATCAGGTGAGGTGCTGTGAAACGAGAGCCTATTTCTTCACTAAAAAAATAATTAAATATAAATGTACTGGCTGCTTAATCTTAACAACGTGGTCTACAACGTTTATTTTATCTCCCTCTCAGTTCGAACTTTGAACAAATATTTTCCAGTGCATCCATATCTGTCAGTTTTACTGTACAGATTACGTTTACAGCTTATGAAGCTCTTAAAAGGATTAAAATTATCAAGAGTTCCAGCCCTAATCGTCAAAGTTTAGGTGACAGTTCCAAGCAAGTGGGGTCATCGTGAGAGTGCGACATAAAACGTGTGTGCAGCGTCAGGTCACAGTGTTCCGTCATTAGCGTGGTCATTAGCTAGGAGACAGCGCGGTTCCAGTGACAGCGGGTTGCCGCACTCTCGGACTGACGACCGAACTTGTACCCTATTATGGATCAATTTGTCTGATATAAAGTGCTTTTATTTTTATTAGCTGACCCGACAGACGTTGTTCTGTCTTAACTATCTGTCAAACAACTGACAGTTATGTGAAACGCCATAAGCATAAAAAAGGTAATCTGGTCGTTAGGTTTTCTTAAATTTTCTAATGATCCGCGCAACTTTTTTTTTCATGAGAACCTTCACCAGACAAAAAAAAAAACGAATTAGCGAAATTGGTTCAGCCGTGACATCAGCCGTGCATGAATGTTACACTCTGGGCTACACAAAGTAAGTCTATACTTAAGAGTAAGTGCCAATGAGAAATAATGATGATGATGATGATTTTCGAGACATTTTAAAAGAGCTGTAAAACAGACAGCAACCCCGCAGAGTTTCTTGGTGCTATCTTCTCTAATGGGCGTATTTCCGAAGCACTGGTAGAGCCAGTTTTCGCATTTCTTTTCAGCACCCAGACTTGAATTTGAGTATAGGAAAGAAATGGGTACTTAACTTTTTTCAAAGTCATTTATTTATTTATTTATTTATGTCATAATAACATAAGTTACAATTTTTAACATATTTTATTTGTATCATGTGTGTATGACCTTTAAGTGCACTTTTGTGCCTATTTGATAAAAGATATTTGACTTTGACTTTGATCCATCATGTCAGCACAGTGACTCCTGAGATTCTGAAGACGTCGAAGGTAATTGAAACAAAACACTGCAACGACGCTTAGTACATATTTTATCGACTCAAAAAGAAGAGACCCGGTTCTAACTATGCATTCGTAGTACCTATGTTATTTATTTGATTTCCGCATCGTTTCCAGCCAGTGGCACCGCGCCCTGCAGCCGGCGGGTCTCTCTGACCCATTTTGCATTAATTATACCAAAGGCGGGCCTGTGCCGCTTATTATTACCTCTTTGTGAAATAACTGAAATTTATAAAATGGTCGTTTATTGTTCTGATCATCGTTCGGAAAGGGGAGAATAATTAATTGCTATTACGGTTTTTATTCCAAAAAGGAAATTGTTGGAATTTCATTAAAACATTTTAATCGAATACTCATGGCCTAGCACACGGAGTACGGATAAAAGCCCCAAAAAAAACCTTTAAAAATATGACGTGGTATTATGCCATTTACTACTTAACCTTTTATTTATTTTGTTCTACAAAACTCATACATTCTTTGACAAACAAACAAAACCTCTGCAGAAACGTTTCACAAACAACTCATGAAAATAAAATTGTTCTACGACTTGAGTCACGCTAACAAACGAGGTTACATCAAAGTAAATGGTGTGTTCCCAAAATCACCGGCCAATTGTGCTGTTTATTACGATAAAGCGTTTATTGAAAAAGTTTAATATAGTTGTTTTTATTTCCAAGAAATCTTTCAAATTACTTCTGTACGTATAAACATGAAGCAGTTATGTAGGTATGTACATAAAGATTTTGAAAGATGTATAGTTCTACTTACAAAGTTTTCCTGTAAACGTTCTCTAAACGCCACTTGCGGTGACAAAACATTATCATAGTACAGCGGGAAGCCCTGCGCATATGTGTCACTCGAGCTAATTGTCTTGGAATGTAGAGTAGTGATTATGTTTTGTAATCGTGTGGCCAAACATTAACTTATGCGAATCGATCCAAGAGCCCGGGCAGTCTTATGTTGTGTGCTGTCCGCACGCTTAATCTGTAACTGTAAATGCGTAAAACAATCATCCTTAAAAACCCCACTTTTACTTCAACCTATCTGCAGTAGGTACAGCTACATGTGCGCAGTAGGTAGGTCTTGAGCACAGGGTGATGGCCCGCAGTATCTGATTTAAAAAGGTCTACTCATATGTCCCAAAAGAGCGATCAGATTAAGAGAGTGTATTTTTTTTTAATATTTATTTTGTTCTTTCTTATAATTTTTGGTGATGTGACCCTATTGGTAAAGGTCTCCTCTACATCATGCCACTCTTGTCTTATGCCTTTTTGTCTTGTCTCATGCTATTCTCAACCATGACTTATTAATAGCTCTGGCCACATCATCAATTAATTCGGCTGATCGTTTGTTATATCTATATACTGTCTACTGTGTGACTGTTCTGGCCCACCTTCCATTGTCCCAGAGCTTAATACTTACTTATAAATAAAAACTTTAAAAACGCTTCACAAACTGAATATACTCCGTGCAAACATTCTCGCAGCGCCGCTCGCGGTGACAAAAGAGGTTGTATCGCAGGAAACGCTTTGTCCCGAGTGGAGTCACTCGAGCTAATTGCTGTTTACTGTGTAGGTATCACTACTACTGTGTAGGTATCACAACTACTGTGTAGGTATCACTACTACTGTGTAGGGCGGTGTTGTTTTATAAAACCGGCACAGCTTAAACAGTGCTGGTCTCTGTCATCAAGGTGTCGAATAGTCGTAAATATACTTATATATTTTTATCAAAATTAGACGAACGGTTTAAATAACAACTGCTATATCACCAACATAGTTTATATGATGATAATACATCGATTGTAAAAGTTAAATTGACTTTTATGATTTCACAAAAGTTTGGCAGGGGCTGAAATAAGGTGAATTTGTTAGGAATTCAATCAAGCTGTCAATTCTTTACAGATTTATATGATTGATGATTGACATAATTATGAGAGGAAGACACGAGATAGATAATTAAATATCAATATATTAGCATAACGTCTGTAATAATTCCTGAAAAACAAACTGTTAGGTACTTACTTAGAGTCTCCAAGACTATTTGGTTTATATACCTACCTACTAAGTACGACCACATAATACTAAGGGACAGAAGCATCACTCCGCAAAGAAATTTAAACAAATAGCGACTTGCTATGACGCAATAAAATTAAATTCAGCTCGCGTAGCGCTGCAAACATACCAGTCATCATTGAGGTCTCACACTATAGAGGGATAATTACGAAGTTTTCCGACCTAAAAAAGGATAGCGCTATACAACAGGCTCTTATAAAGAACGAGGTACAACTATTATCATATTGTCTCTATCGCGTAACCCATTTTCTTAACATTGGTCATGACGTGTTAAGTCAAAATAATGGCCAGGCAGGGTCGGCTTGTGGTTTTTTAATTTGTGTTGTGGTATTTCTTATTATTTTTAAGTGAATCTTTGTGAATGTGTACTAGAAACAATTTAGAATTGAATGTGAAAAAATATTCGGGTGTTCCATTCATGGTGAAGTGAAAATTGTACTGAAAGATTAAGTTTTCAAACGTATGTGTTTTTCTTGTGTTTATTGATGTTTTTCGGCAACTATATTTTATGTGGATGTAACTATACATCGGGTTCGACTATTAGAACCTGCATTTGGCTTGATATATTCAGTTTTCGGTGTTATTTTGTTAAAACAACATTGAGCATTTTCGTGTGTCAGTGTGGCCATCGTATAAACATTTCAGTTCCCATTCGTCGGGTAACAAATTGCATATATGTGTAAAATGTTAAATGTATTAAAATTGTGCATTCTTAAACCATTTAATTAAGATATAGGTAATAAAAGTAGTTAATGATTGTAGTTTTTATTTAATTTGAAATTAAAAAGTTAAAGTTTAGTAAGAAGAGAGTAGAATTGTGTTAAAAGTAAAGACATTCGCCTCTTATGTAAGAACATATGTTGTAATAAGTGCTTATTTTGTGTAATAAATTTATCTTACAGGTCCTTGCTGTCGATTACTATGGCCAATCATCCAATCCCATTGATGGATCACAATCCTACAATAAAGTGTAAGCAACGAATCTCGGATTCTAATCCTAATTACCGCCACATAGTAAGAACGAGTTCATGAACGTAGACTTCATCATCATGTGAACGTCAAGGCTGTTCAGGACACAAACGGACAAACCGTTTCGGGTTAGTGTAGTGAATTGACAGTTATGTATAGTTAGTGCTATCCAATACGGTGGTATGGTCAATGTAATAATTGACTTTCATAAGTACGTCTGTGATCTACTCCGACAGTATGACATTTAACTGAGACACTATGCTATTTAGATTACTTCAAGTGTTTTTTTAACATTGTGTTTATCTATCTACCTATATCCTAAGTATCAGTTGTGCTGCAGTCTTGTAAATGATGTCAAAATACTAGTTCTTCTATTGTAAATTTTACCTGTATGGAAATAATGAATGTATATATATTGTATAAATGTGTCATATATTTTATTTGATTATTTTATTTACCTGACTGGTTTAATCCTAGATAAAACCTGGTTAACAACAAAATATTAATGATTGCATAAGAAGCAATGTAGTTAGCGCAATTTCATTGGAGCTCTGCGTTGTAGCGCCGCCACTATAACTTCAGAAAGTCGTAGGTAGTTGGTCTGTAAAAGGTACGAAATCTGTACTATGATTCTGTGGCCACGCTAGAACGTATTTATTACTCGGCCACCTAAAAGAGACCTTCACCTTTTGATCTGTTTACAGGAGTAATCTATCATAAAAAGTAATTTCTAGATTTTTCGACAACATATGCATATTCCTTATTGCTGTAATTCGTAAATTATCGTGGTACTTATCTTTCAGTCTGGGGTACAGAATAGTACAGATGTCCTACCTTTTACAGACCAACTACGAACTTCTGAAGTTATAGTGGCTGCGATGCAACGCAGAACACGTTACATTTTCATTCAAGCGAATGGGAGAATTTTTCATAGGTATGGTAAACACCCCAAAAATACTGTCAAAAAACTATTGCTATCCAAAAGTGTTACGCTGCCAGGGACTCTATAGTGTCATTCCTCAATGCCAGTCATATTAACCTACAGAGCGCCTCTCTTTCTATCGCATAGCTCTTATCTCTTCTGACGCGGCACGTGTAACGACGCGCGACCCGCCGTCAGTGTCCTGCTATGTACTTGTAGCCTCGTACCTACAGTGCGGAGTGCGCTAGGCCTGGCAAGACAAAGGAAATTCTCGGTTCAGTAAAAATAAGTACCTGGAACAAAATTGCTGTATTTACTGGCATTCCTCCTAAAACTAGTGTTGGATTATATGTGACGCATTGTAGACCGCATCCATTTTGCGCAGACCAACGAGGAGGTCATCAAATGCGGCAGGAAGTCGTAAACATGAGATTCAATACCGCAGCTGTATTAAACTAAATTATAACATCGGCCACACGATTTTAACGACATCGTAAAAACGAGCTCTGTCATAACAATACAATTTAATACAAATTCTAATCGACTTAAAATTGTACATCTATTATCCGCGTGTCTCTCATCCCTGTCTGTCACTTTCTTTTAATCTATTTCTGTTGTTTTTGAAAACCTTTAGCGTTACGCAAAATATCGTATTACATTTTCCGTGAAGGTGGAATAATGGCAACGAAATTTAGTTAAAGTCCGTTTTTCCGTGAAGGTGGAACAATATGGCATCGAAATTTAGTAAAGTGTGAGTCTGCTAAAGGTTTTGATAATAATACTTTGTTTCTTATGGATCTAAATGATGAGACGAGCTAGTCGTTCGCCTGATGATAAGCGCCGCGTCTGCCCATAACTATTGCAGTGTCTCCCAGAACTTTTAATACCATAAAACACTGCATAGCACTGCATTGCGCTTATCACCCCGAGACATCAGTTAATAAGTCTCTTATGCCCAGTAATTTCGCTGGCTACAATGGCCTTCAAACCACGCACTACTGTGCGCAAGCATTAATTTGTTCCATCAAGCAGCAAGCAGTAGCTTGGCGGCAGACTAACTGGCAGAGCGGTGGTACCAACCCAGACGGTCTTCCAAATACGAGAGATCTGGCACAAGTGAAACATGATTTTCGTATGAAAATTTTTCGGTGAAATTAATTTTTCACCGAAAAAGTACAAACCTATGGTTCATTAAGGCTAAGGCTTAAGGCATTTAATTTTTATTACAAAAAACTACACATAAATTTTCAAGAAGGATGTGGATGGCAACTCCAAGACTTTTCAATTTCAATTTCAATTTCAATTATTTATTGCAATCCATAATGTAATTAGATGATAGGTAAAATAAAAATAAAGTTCATCATGGACCCTGTTGGGCGCAGCAATTAGGAGAGAGGAAGACTATTTGTGCATTTGTATTAAAACATGTCAAATTAATTAAGGAATATAAAAAAAAGTATCATAGAAATAGTATTATTGAGTCAATAAAGTCAAACAAAAAAAAAAAAAAAAAATGTCAATATCATAATATATACGATTAATTTTTCTAAGTAATTTTTTTTTTATTATAGTTTTTAATGTCAAATTCAATTAATTATGTCCAGTTTCTTATTAATTTAATTTATCATTCAAATATTCCTGAATTGTATAGTAGGTTTTGCTAATTAGTAATTGTTTTATTTGTTTTATGTATTGTCCGTCATTTGTTTCGTTTTTAATTATTTCCGGGAGCTTGTTATAAATTTTTACTGACATAACAAGGGGACCTGACGAGTGCATCTTGAGGCGGGAGGAAGGTAGCACTAACCGGTTTTTGTTTCGTATTGAGCGGTTCGTAGGTATATCTCCTCGTTTTGTAACGAATTGTGGATATTTTCTTACAAATTTGCATATTTCCAGGATATAAATACACGGTAGGGTAAGGATATTGTGTTTTTTGAAATATGGCTTGCAACTGTCTGTTTGTTCTATGTTGACAAGTATCCTAATTAGTTTTTTCTGCTGAGTGAAGAGAGTACTTTGTAATTAATTGAAAAAAACTATAAAGGAGATCTCCATTTAGCGAGAACAAAAATACATTTTTAGATTATACTGTACCAGCTGTGCCCCGCGATTTCATCCGCGTAGTCAAGTTTCCGGAATAAAATGTATCTACAGAAGTATCTGTAGTACAGAATGTATCTACAGAAGTATCTGTAGTACAGAATGTATCTACAGAAGTATCTGTAGTACAGAATGTATCTACAGAAGTATCTGTAGTACAGAATGTATCTACAGAAGTATCTGTAGTACAGAATGTATCTACAGAAGTATCTGTAGTACAGAATGTATCTACAGAAGTATCTGTAGTACAGAATGTATCTACGGAAGTATCTGTAGTACAGAATGTCATCAAAATAAGTTCAGTTGAAGTTGAGAGATCCCAATCTATAGTCTTTTAAAGTGAATAGAGAAAGCTCACTGCACTAGCTACAATTTATAGGAAGCTCTATCGGTGGTGACAAAATGAATTTGTTCAAATATTAAGTGCGCTCAAACCTAATTTTTTCCCGCAAAATGGGGCTTTTCCAAAAGTTCACAGTCTCGGAAGAAATATCGCTGCATACATACGAACAACACGTACTTACTTACTGTACTGTTCTTTGTGCCTTCTTTGTCTTTTTATGTGGATAAAATAAATCGATGGAATGAAGTATGTAGGTACTCTGCTGCGGCAGACTGAATTAAAATCTCCGAACATACCAAGCGGGATGTAGCCTAGTCATCTGCAGCTTTTTAGGCACAGGTCAATATGCATGCGCATTGATCTCTTGTTTTAATATTCAAAAAACATTCGTTCGTGGTTTTCGCTTTCATGAACCAAAACCCTACAAGAGTCTAGAAGTAAAAATACCTATACAAATAACCATTGCTTAATTTTTTTAATGAGCACATAGTAAGATATGTTCCAACACCTTCAAGTTATTTGCAAGCAATTAACAGAATAAGAAAAACGTTTAAGAAGTGCTTTTATACGATTTATGTCCTCATTTAGGAAATATGTGCGTATAAAAATATAGTTCCATCAAGGGAGTGCGGAATGTGTCGGGCCTCATAAATGTGATACATAAAAAGGTCCATAAAACACTATAGTGTGTAGTTATTAATAGTTATAGCTATGCATTGAGGCGGTCGTTTAGTAAAGACGTTATTCATCAAAATGTCGTAATCGAATTATATTTTGCTTAGATTTCATTATTATTGGAGTGTGGAAATGAGCAGGAGCTTGTTTTACTGAATTATAAGAAGTTATTACGACCTTAAGTACCTAGAAATGTGCAACTTGCTCGTACCATCAGGTGAGTTGTTGTCAAACGTCAGCCCATTTCATCATTATATATATATATATATATATATATATAATGATGAAATATATATATATAATAATATATATATATATATATATATATATATATATTAACCTATGCTGTCCCACTGCTGGGCAAAGGTCTCCCCCAAGTCTCTCCAGCCGTCTCTATCCTGCGCCACCTCACACCAACCTTCTTGGTATGCATCCAGATCGTCCCTCCATCTTCTTTTGGGCCGGCCTGGGCGCCGTCTTCCATCTTCAGGCACCCATTCCGTTGTGACTTTTGCCCACCGATCTGGATGCATACGGCTTATGTGACCCGCCCAATCCCACTTGAGCCTGGCAGCCTTCCTGCCCACGTCAATTATGCCCGTTTTAAAGCGCAGCGTTGTATTTCGAATCCTGTCTGTCCTGTCATTTCATCATTAAAAAGCATTTACGGTGTCTCGTCGGTTTGAATGCCAAAGTCATCGTCGAACAATATGCTCAGGTTATTTTTAAACAGCGTGACCAATTTTTAAGCATCAGACTTTTAGAAGAGAAATAAATATGGTATAATTAAGTAAAATTGTAAGGTACCCATTTACTACATTAACAACCCATACTGAGCGTTCCATACGTTTCATGCGTGTGGTGCTGCGCTGCGGGGCAGTCGACGCATACCAGCGGTAAATTCAGCAAATTCATTAGAAAAGAAGATATCATTTACATATTATAGTTAAGTATATCCCTTGTGGACACATTTCGGCTTCCATACGCGGCCATCCATCACACAAACCTGACTCGACAGTTACATAAATCAAAGCGTTCCCGGTCATTACTCACTGAGATTTGCAACAAGGAAAAATGCCGTAAGTACGTCCTAAAAATACACCTCTACAGGCGCCGCCGCCGACATACAAGGGCAACTTTGTAACGTTATTTGTTTAAAAATGTTGGGTAAATACAGTATTCGTGTATATTAAGGTGTTTGAACAAGTGGGAATACAGTACAGTCATGCTCATAAAATTAATGAGGCTGTCAGAGCCAGTTTTCATAATGTAGAGAGTTACAACACATTTTAACAGGACGTTTTTAGTAGGTAAGGTACCTACTTTTTAGGTAGCTAAGTAGCGAGAAGAACAGGTCGTTCCACTGATGGTAAGCAACACGCTTGGCCGTAACAGCTGTAGCACCACCCAGAACTTTATTTTAATAATTTTGCGCGGCACTGCGCTCTGCGCTCGGCACCTTGAGACACTGGATAACTGGTAGAAAATGCTTTAGCATTAACTTCTTTTGTTCATTACTTGTAATAGGGCAATAAAAAATAAATAAATAAAATGGCTCTATTTATGCCCATTTCACTCGAAACAGTGCTCTTTAAACCAGAACTATAATATCTACTTATAACAAGATAAGGCGCACTAGAAATACACAAATAGATTCACATTCGTGCCTCCGTCTATTGAATTAGTTAGAAGATAATTTCGAACTTAGGTCCTATAGCCGAACCTTGCGGCATCTCTAAATTCAAGTCTGCGAAAACAAGCTAAGTGTCGGGTAAATATAAGCAGAGTTAATGTTTGCCGACGCAACACAAACACCCAGTAGGGCGCAAGCGACGCGCAGGGCTTGCTCCCTCGAGGGGTGTTTGCGGAATAATAAATAATGGTTTTATTTTCAAAGGCCCTTTCTTCATGAGCTTCATATATGTTTAATACTGGAGTTTGATTTGAAAGAGGAAAAGTACAAAATATTGAACGGCATACCATTCCGTAAGCATGCGGTTTATCAAAACCAGAAAATCTAAAGTATTATTATTTATTTATTTATTTAATTCTTTATTGCACTATTACAAGTAATGTACAAAAGGAGAACTTAATGCTAAAGCATTTTTATTTATTATTACTGAATTTTTCCAAAATATCGCCAGATATATATAATTCTAGATGCGGCGCACGGTTGTACCCGCTTTGGATTCGGCTTATAGTAGCTCCCTCGAGTACTCATTGTTTTTTCGGGATGAAAGTATCCTATGTCCTGGTTTAGCGAAAGACGAAAAGTGTATTCTCGAAACAGGGAGCGTAAACTTCGGCGAAGGACATGGGTCACCGGTGCTGTAGTGGCCATCGCATCCGCCGGCCATAGATCACGGTTTCCAATCCCGTTCCGAGTCGGACTATTCGGCATACCTACAAACGCCAAAAATGTATCCAATTTCATACAAATCTGCGATTCCGTAACAGAATTACCTTGTTCTATTTCCAGATGCCCTCTAAACCTATCTACCTAGAATAACTGAAAATATTCAATGTCCATTTCCCTAGCTCGTCGCCGGCGGTCGCCTGCAGCTGAAATCCTGTTAAAGCCAGTTGCGGCGGGGCCAAGGTTGTGTCCCGGCTCCCGCCCGCCCGGTCAATACTGGTCTATTCCGTAGCTATTGCTACGCGCTACGGTGCTACGGTGCTACGGAGAATTTACACAGATAATTCGTAGTTATTACTGAAAAATAATTAGATCTACGCCGATTGTAAACTATGGTGAACACGTAATGAAGTGTCAGTTACCAGTGCTAATGACAACTCCAATACTCGATTTCACACTTCAGTGGTTTTTAGTTACTCGTATGCCATGTTATGCCAATCAATGTTGATTCTGTACCCAGTATGTGCTTGTTTGTTTGTTTGGGCGCTGACCAACGGATGCAGGCTGGTTGGTGGTAGTCACATGTTCTTGAACTTTGTGAGTTTTGGACTTGTTGGTTTCCTCATGGTGTGTCCCTTCTCGATGACATTTCACACGAAAGGAATTGTCTCTCTTATGATATGTGCCGGACCAGGGGATTTGAACTCCGGTTCATCGGATCGAAAGTTGCACGAGTTCCCGCTGACCCACACTCGATCTTACTGCTCCACTTTTTCTGCAATTTATTGTAATTAAAAACAATAGTTTCAGGTTTTATAAGACCGATCTATACGTGATGTATTTGTATAAACTTATACGGCATTGAATACATATATACTACGTACGTATTATCGTTCCTAATAATATATCGTTTCTTCGATTAACGCAGGCGAAGGGACAATTGACTCCAATAGTACACTGTTGCTTATTCTGTAACGCCAGTGTGCCCTCCCCTTCTGGGATTCCTGGCTAAATCCCTGTAGCACTGTGGCGCTAATTAACGTTTTTTAATGGTGTAGGGTGTGGCAGCAGGACTTGTGAACAATTTATAATATACTAATTATTTTTTGACAGGCTGGCACTTAGCTAAAACATAATAGAAAATTGAATATTTGCCAAGTATGCACTAATGCATAAGAAATTTTACATATGTTCTGTCTTGCCTCGTTCCTGTGTATTTTTATTACAGCTGCATTGCTTCGTTCCGTTTCGTGCACCGGTATTAAAAATCCTGAGAAGGTTGCCAGTACCTGACAGTAGGTAAGTACCTGAGAGTAGGTAAGTACCTGAGAGTAGGTAAGTAGGCCAAGGTCGGCTAGCGTGACGTCATGTTGCAATACAAGAGACTGTGCACTGTACTCACTTTATTTCACAGAATGTCAGGAGAGGGGTAAAGTATTGCTAATTGGTTCCATTTATTGAATGTACTGTTTTAGAATGAATTGAAAAGATTTTAATTGGTTTTTATTGGTCTATAATTAATTTGATGTCGGTACGTATGATTGAATGAAAATGAATAGAAGAACTCTATATTGTATACCTCATAATGTATAAAAATACATTAAGAAATAAGACTTATCTAGAATTATTCAATTATCGATCTTATCGCTTGAAGCTATTTCTTACAGAAAACCTTTGGGTGTACTGGATTAATGCAAAATATATTTAAGGCCCCTTTTTTAATGGAACTGAGTATTGACGCGAGCAGGTCGTTCGCCTGATGGTAAGCACCACGCCTGCCCATAACAATTGCAGTGCCACCCATAACATTTGATACCATAAAAAGTACTGTGTAACGCTGCATTGCGCTCATTAACCCGAGACATCAGATATTAAGTTTCATATGCCCAGTAATTTCACTGGCTACACTGCCCTTCAAACCGGAACACAGTAATGCTTTCGCACTACTGCTTTGTGGCAGAATAACTGGCAAAATGTATTTTAACCCCTGCTATGATATTCGCAATAAACGATTTTCACTCGCAAATGAACCTAATATTCTCGATATTCTATTCTCATAAATTGGTCCTTATATCAAAATTCAGTCAAGAATCAGTTAACATAGTTTCTACCCCAAATGTGTACTAAAACATTAATTAGCTCGCTCAGGTTTTCGTACTTGATCCAGCAGGGTTTTAAATATATTTGGTGGTTTACGAATGCTGCAGCTGCCGCAGACCGCAGTAGCGAGGTGCAGTGCTGCTCGGTGCAAGAACGCCGCTTCAAGCGCTTCAAGCTGCTCAATACAGCAGCTGCGTAATGCCCTATACTCTTCTGCAGTTACGTACCGCAATTGTAACTTCATTGTACCTAGATGGGATAATTCTACAAAAAAAAAACTTAGTCGAATACAATGTAGCACAAGTATAATACATTTTACCAAAAAAATCGACTCCAACGTATTTTCGAAGTCCAAAGTCAAATATCGATGAATTTATATGGGACCACTTCGTAGCTATACTGAACTCAACTCAAAAAGAATTTTCCTAATTGGTTTATAAATGACGGAGCTCTGAGGTATAAAACATAAAAAAAACTATAAAAAATACAATCAAATTGAGAAACTCCTCCTTTTTATGAAGTCGGTTGAAAATTGGAAGTAGCGTAGGAAGATGAAGAATGACCTACTATCTGCCCGTCCTAGATAAGAATGTCGCATAGCCTAAGCTTACGCACACATGTCCAAAGCAATCCCTAAGCTCTAAAAGATCTGTTTAGATATGCGGTGCTGTAATCCAGGACGGCAGTAGGTTTATATAGGATGGTTATAAAGCTATTCCTAGTTGTGAACTAGGGGGAATGTTAAACTAACACAATATCTTGCTACAAACATCAAGTAGCTATGTATGTACATATTGCTGATCATAACCAATAACTATTGGATATGATGTTATTATTGTCGACTATATTCGTACCATACTCATTCGATATACATACACATATTCATATGATTCTGATATGTATGTATATAGCAGTACAAAGAAAAGTATATACGGTTTTATTTTCGGCAGTAATAATAGTGTGTCATGGATGTTTATGTAATAGAAACTCAATAAACCTAAGTGAAACATTCTCTGTACAATTATTATAATAATATTGGTATCAAAATGATATTGAATATTTTAAGAGGGCAATTTCGCCTAAGCTTTCAATGTTGGGCGACGGACATCTAGATCAAATGTAAAATGACTTACCTGGCACTAACGCCTCGCTTCTTTTTGAGTTTCCGAAGATTCCTTTTAAACCAAACACCTTATATTTTCTAAAAGTAAAAGGGTAAAGATATATTTGAGAAGCTATCTACATAAAACTAATACTTACCGGGTACCTTTATCACCATCAGGCTAGGGTAGTCGTTTCACAGTGAAATTTAAATATACCTACATATTTTTAGGTACAGGGTAGTGATCGTAGAGTAGTGGTGGTGAGGTTCCAGGTGTAGGTCGTGGTGAGGTTCCAGGTGTTGGTCGTGGTGAGGTTCCAGGTGGTTCTCAGTATCTATGTCTTAGATCTTTGGGCGTTAAAACAAAACCTGGACCTCTACTTCAAATGCATGAGTAGACCTCTACTTCAAGTGCATGAGTGGACCTCTACTTCAAGTGCATGAGTGGACCGGAAATCAGTTTGTTGAAAATATTTTCTGTTACAGGTGACAACGGTAAACGAACTACATGAGTAGGTATAACTAACTACATAGATTACTTGTTTTATTACCAAATTGAAGGTAGTTCTAAACAGATAAGGGATAACAAGTAATTTGCTCATTCAAGTTAATCTCTTGCGTGTCTGATCTAATAAAAGTGACCCTTATCGTGCTTACATCTGACCGCCGAACACAAATTGAAAACGTGCATTACAACCCATCACATTTGCGGATGCCTATAGAGGTAAACCAATTTAAGCGGAGCGTGCGCGGAGAGGGGCTTACCACAGTGGCGAAACCGTATAATATCTAGGTACAACGCGGTCTCTCGTCCCTGAGTTGGACTCTGCTTTGATTGTAGGTAGAAGAGAAACTGCACTTTCAACAACAACGAGTGGGAAGAAGTGTTCCTTACTATAGGTACTGAGTATGGCCCGGAACTCAATGCGTTAGGTACTTAATTTGAAAATTACCATCGTAGTTGTCAATCTTTACGCAAGCTATTTAAACCGTAACTTATACTAGTACGTAGGTTCACACAACCAGCGCCAATCCAATTACAAACTAATATGAAATAGAAAGCACAGTTGGTGTTGAAACCTTTAGGCCAGGTTACACATTCTTCTTCTAGAATCAGTTGATTTATTGTACTGCTCTGTATTCTACTGTGACGCGATGCGGCGAGCCCCTCCCCTGGAGGAGAGAAGGAGGCACGCGGCGGCGGCGGCGGAGAGGACGCGGGGGGAGGGGGCTGTGTCCCGACATTGACCCGCACTGCGCCTCTGCACAGGTGCGTCATTCATGCCCCCCTGCCGTGGCCCGGCCGCGCCCGACCCGCTGCACTCCGGATATGAATACATCGAACGGAAATTGCAGCTATTCATGTAAAAATGTAATGAATGGATGCTGGTTTGTTTTCTGTTTAGATGTTGCAGTTTTATATTTGACTGTTTTGACTCTAAGGCCTACTTGCACCAACGTACGGTGTGTTTAGGCATTAGATCACATGGATTTCGATAGCAACTTTGATCTTATTAAAAATCTCGATTGAATTTTGAAATCTGTGAAAATAGTCATTAAGAGCCACCTGGCAAGGTAATTTTTACATAGATATATAGATCAAATTGCAAGATTAATTAAGGAAATAAAGAGTGTAGGTATCTTCAGTAATATGAACAGTCTAGCAAAAAGTAAATGAGGTATACCTATACTTATCTAGCCGAGTGTATAGATATAAGTAGATAGGTGAGGTAGTCAAGCTGCGGTTGATAATGATAACAATGATGATATTGAATTCTCACCAAACCACAAACGCTCCGTCAAGACAAACATCTTTGGCCCTGCGAAATTGCAAATAACCAGACAGCACCGAAGAAATCGCAGCATCACCTCGTATAATTCAACTAAAGCAGTTGGGATTCCTGACTATAGATGCTGGCGGGGGAAATACACAATTTATCCCATGCGGGTTGTCGGTATCTGACTTATCGGCCCACATAGAATAAGAAAACCTCGTCTAATGGGTTCACATTAGCCTGTGGCATACGTCCCGCGGTCGAGGCCGGCGCGGCCTCGTCCCGCTGACGCCGGCGCCGTGTCACCCGGCGATCATCCGCGGATCAGCCGCGACGTCGCCGCCCACCCCGCGCATCACTACTCTACACGGTCTGACAGTATGTAGTCTGGTGCACTTTTGAAACTACTTCACTATATAAATTGCCTTGACCCTTTTACTGATACCCACAAACACCGTATCACCCGGATAATATTCGAATCAGGTGACCGTCGCAGCCCGCATCTGCCACACTTAATCAATGTAGGTAGGTGTACATATACCTACCTATTAGATCACTGGCTCAATTATGTTATAGTCGCAGCATTGCTTTATCTAATGAAAAAGTTAATTGCAAGCTTTTGATGAAGGTCCTGCGATGGGTAAAACTGGCGCGTTCTAGTCCCGGTCTTGTTTCAGTGTATACCCGGATATTCTGAACATCAGATGCGACCGCACTCCAGCTCTGGCTGTAAGCTATTTAAGCTCCACCGCTGAACTAATACGCATGCTGAAGATGTCATCGAACACATAACATGACGGTCGTATGGTAAGTAGGTATGAGTATCTATACTTCTTTACCCTGTTTCGACAGCTCCTATACGGCGCAAGCTTAGGTGCTGACACAGCGTGTCAATTACCCGCACTTCTCGAAATTTCTTCACTGGTAACTGGAAGTTGTAACGACAGAGTGGCAGACATTTTGCATGGCTGTGGTTAATCATCGGCAAGGTTATCAGCTCTGCCGGTCACGGAATCTAATTGTAGACGGGGCTCTTGAGGTCTCGCAAACCATACCGCTCAGGAAGCGTTAAAGACAACTGCCTATTGCCTTACAAATATTAGCGAGTGGGTAGAGTAGGTAGATAGGTAGGTACATTTTGAAAGTTAGTCCTATTTTCTAATTGCTCCATAGGATATCTTGCTCCCTATGCCCAACGGTACGAGAATCTAAACAATATGACACTATTTTTTATGCTACATAATTATTTATCATACAAATTGTATGACTATAGCACCCGCACCCTTAATAACTCAAATTCCCGTGCTCATGATAATTTATCATAGTTGCGTGAAGGCTTATGATGGGTTGCTATTTAGTAAGTATTGTATTGTATTGTATTTATTCATCAACAAAGAACAATGTATTTGATTTTCCTTAAATAATATTAAAATTAATTTAAAAAATAGTACCTAACATTAATAAATCCCATGCATTACCTATTACATATATGAATTCAAATTAATTATACAAGTTGCATTAATAACAATAAGATTCAATTATATTTATATCCTGAAGTCAAATTGTTATTGCTAGCATAGATAAGTAAGTGGTTTTGCTTTAACATAACAAAAGATTCGGCATTGCAGAGGAAACCGCCGACAGCAGCCAAGTCGCATTACTTTCTTATTTTTTGTCTTCTAGCCAAGAGCCAAGTCAAATATTTGGATGCCTACCGTGTCCTGTGTCATGTACTGTGTTCCGGTTTGAAGGGCATTGTAGCCAGCAAAATCACTGGCCATTATGAAACTCAACAGCTAATTGTCTCAGGGTAACGAGCGCAGTGCAACGCCACGCAGGATTTTGCAAAACAAAGTTCTGGGTGGTGCTGTTATTGTTATGGGCTGGCGTATTGCTTACCATCAGGAAAACGACCAGCTCGTCTCGACATTCAGTTACATAAAAAAATGTCCAATACCTAACTGTAGATAGACAGTCTGTACCTACAGGAGAATTATCAGTTGAGGTTCTGTACAGAATTAGTGTATTGAACCGATTGCCATCAATCAATGTCAATGAATCAAAAGTTCTTTGTTCAGTTCCATAAACTTTAACGCTAAAAGCCATTATAAGATCCCTTTAGGTAGGTATGTAAATAATACAACTATTATTTCTCGTCAAACGCAATATTTTTACGAGAAATTTTGCTTTCCAGCTTTCGTTTACCCACATCGACGAAAAAAAAAGTTGGTTACCCATTACATTTAAACCCAGCAGTAAACACATGACGCGTGGTACAGTTCGCATGATGTTCACCATTACGCTACCTACCAATTATGCTGAATGCCTTTCAAACAAATACAACAATAAATTATTTAATAGCTAGGTACGTAGTTATACAATATGGATCATTATGCAGGGCTGTTTTTGTAATGGTGGGAAACAACATTTGCTTTGTTCTATAGTAGGGATAGCATCTATAGTAATTATTGTAGCTAAGTAGTACGACTCACCCCGCGGAACTCCCGTGGGGTGAGTTCGTGACTAGCCCCATTTTAGTAGACCTTGTTCTTTCAAAATATTCCTTGTTACTGAAATAATTATTGAGTAATGTTTGGTACGAAATACTTACTTATGACGTTGACTGAGCGGGCGAAGCGAGCTCCCCGAAATCTCCGAGTCTGACTAGAATTTGCAAGTTCAAAGATCAGCTATATTGGTCCGCAAGATATAAGGTTCAAAATTGAGAAATAGCAAGGTTTCCGATCGTAGCAAACTACTTGTAGTACAAGTATAATAATAGCACTAAGAGACTTAGTAGGTAATTGTTGATAGTACGTAGGCATCGATGTTGCGTAGCGGTGTCGTAGCTGCTACGTTTGTAGCAGCCGTAGCTAATGTAAATCGAATTTTAAAAGGCCTCTTTTCAAAGAATAAAAGAAATAAGAAGTTGGTAGGCATACGTATTGATGTAAGTACTTACACAGTTACTTATTTCAGTAACTAGTTGCATACCTACTCTACCAATGACGATTTAACCACTACTCTACCTATGAACTACTACTATATACTACTAATACTATATACTACTAATACTATATACTACTAATACTATATACAACTATATACTATATATCTATAAAAACCGGGCGCTTTGACGGGAGCGGCCATTTTGCTTCTTTGCGCTCGTAGCGAACGGACGTCTGCTAGAATTCTTGTCGATTGTTATAAAGGCAACGTAAGCCATTTTAGTGTAATTAGCGTTGATTTACAAGTGTGCAATCGTTAAATTTGTTATTTTGTGTAACAGTGGGTACTTTTCTTTTTGTTAATAAATTTTGTTGTTGTAGTTGATTTTTGTGTATTAAACGGATTTCTTGTTCGAACTTGTTCTTTTTAAGCAAAATCCATTTCTGATTCTAACAATATACTACTAATTAGGAACTACCTATACCGAATTAACCGACATACATAAGTAATCGTTTTGATCAATATATCAATATCCAATTGTCAGCCTCTGTAGTGTAATAAATATATAATAGTATTAAATTGCTTTTTTTTTACAACAGACGGTCTGCGTTTGACTACAAACAATCTCACCTGATGAGAAGTGACGATGTAGTTGAAGGTGTAGCACGCTTATCCAATAAACACTTATTCACTCTAGATTTGAACACACCCAGACTGTATTTATGTGGAAACACAGACGACGGCAACTCCCTTGAAGTTCCTTCGACCGTCCGGCCTTGCTTAGTATATAGTACTGCCCGACGATCACATACATAAATCCTAGCCCCTAAACTGTCCCTGGACTCTATCCTGGCCCGTAATGGTTTGGCGAGTTAGCTGATATTTGCTAGACCTCCGAGGTTGGTGGTTTGATTCTCGATGCGAGATACACAAGATACACGCTTTAGTGTAAACATCAAATGACAAGACATTACAGATAAATAATAAGAACTTACTAAGAACAAAGTGTTACAATAGGCGGCTTTATCGCTAAAATACCTACACATTTTTGTGCACTGAAAAAGCTCCAAGCTCATCGTTCAACTTAATTCTTAGGTACTTGTTACTAAAATAATCGTAAGTATTAAGACTACTACTACTCAAGCTAGCACAACTCCACGCCGCTTATCGCTTGAAGCGATCTCTTCTCTTTCTATAGCAAAACCAATAAGCAATACAGAAGCATGCTAAGTTCGTAACAAACAAATTCTGTTTACAGGAAAACCATAACGGTTAGGTAGGTATACTAAGTACCAAGGTGTACTAAATATCTACTTCCTTGTACTGCAATGTAGGTAGGTACTTTTTGCCGTGTTCATGAGGTCGGCTACCGCGGGCTGGTCACGGCATGACGTGGGAAA
Organism: Petrophora chlorosata; assembly: GCA_951640565.1. NCBI lineage: Eukaryota > Metazoa > Arthropoda > Insecta > Lepidoptera > Geometridae > Petrophora > Petrophora chlorosata. Next base: position 602,399 of record OX621199.1, on the reverse strand, counting down.
GGCGGAACCGCGAGGAATGCCGTGATAGGTAGCTGAGCTATTTCCGGCCGACTTTCGTGTGAGGAGGTGCCGAGCATCGGCTGGCGTGACCTTGAAGCTCAAGCGAATTTAGGTAGGTAGGTATCTTCATGACTAAGTACATAAAGGTTGATAGTTAGATACTTTATAGACATTGAACACCGACCTAACTACACTGTGAGGGGTGCAAATGAGTACTAAGGCTTTTATGGAAAAAAAATTTTCTTGGTTCGATTCACTAAAAACTCGGTTTAAATAAACTATAAAGTAAATAATAAATTATGTACATTTTATTTTTACAAAATTACCACTAGGGGGTGTGCAATAGAGTTCTAAACTTTATATAGAAAATGGCGAAGCCGCGGGGCGCAGCTAGTTGTCAATATTACCTAATTAAGGTTCACGTCATCATCATCATCAGCCCACCACGTTCCCACGGCTAGGACACGGGCCTCCTCCTTCTCTCATAGAGAAAGTAGGTATAGGTCATAATCCACCACGCTGGCCCAGTGAGGGTTTGTGGGTGTCACATGTACTTAAATTATTTGTGATTAATTCTTGGACATGCCGGTTTCCTCAAGATGTTTTCCTTCACCGTTTAGCCCAAATATCTATAGGCAGGTTGATCAAATAAGACAATAAGGTCGGGCCACGGCAAACGTACTTTAGGACGCCCGCCGGCCAAGTGGAGCGAAGAAGAAGTAGAAACTTGATGTTAAGCCGAAGGCCGAAGAGCAGTGGACGACTAGGTATAGGCTGATGCTGATAAAGTTGACGGGCCATGTTCGGCAATTATGTAGTAAATATATCTACCTGCCTAGGTCTCAAGCGGACGGCACTCGCGCTCGCACTGAGCTGAACTGAGCTCAACTGCGCCGAGATATCGTGTCCGTGAGCGGTGTCTATTTGTGCGTTGCTCGAGCGCACTTTGTATGTAGATTGACTTCTGTACCTATCTGTTTTGTGGCTCACGGCTCGCGGCTCGGCTTGGCGCTCGCAAACATTGAGGAATGACACTAGACCTCAATGCTCGCAAAGCTTTGAGTTTATCTATGATAGTCAATTTGAGATGAGCCACAGAATACTGGTTGAGCTGTTTATCTGTGCTAAGTCTGATTTATTTTGTGAGCTGTGAGCTTGTGAGCTGACAAAACTTTGTTAGGAATATTTCTATTCCTAACAAATTGAACGTACCTAGCGATAAAAATATCAACACCACTAAATCAACAGCTTTGGTACATTTTATAAATTCAGAAAAAAATACCTATATAGAATGCGCTTTCTTCGTATAACAAGGTTTCCACGCGGCGGCTAAAGCAAATCTGTTGACTCAGTGAATATTTGAACGAGTTACACTTGCCTACAGTATAGCAGAAGTACAAATTGAGCTGAGCTGCGAGCTGGCTCGCAGCTCCGGTTCAAGTGTTTGAACCGTGATCTGACTCGCAGCTCATGAATATTTGTTGAGTTAACCATGTCTACAACTTCTTGTATGGATGGCATAATGTTTGACACACCTAACGCCACCTAGTGAAACCGAAAGGAAAAGAAAAAATGTGAATACTTTTATTTTAATCTCAGAGTTGAGATTTTAATACTTTGTCTTTGCTTGTATTTGACACAGCTAACGCCACCTAGTGAAAACAAATAGAAAAGAAAAAATATTGCCGTGCGCGCGCATGCGAATCGTATACAATAGTAGTTTACGAAGATAGCTTCTTCTAGTTTCAACCGATTACATTAAACCATAAGGAACAAGATGATAATAAAATAACATTGTTAATGTTTAATCGTAATCTTTGTTTTTAGAAATAAAATAAAATCACACACATTACATAACACAACGGAAAGACTGCAACAAGAATAGTCATCTTCGTAAATAGGCCGCGATGTTGTCCAGTGTCATTTGTCAGTGTCAATGTCGGGAGACTATATTGTACGACCATAATAATGTACAGCCAAAATTGCACAGCCGATATTGTACAGCCAATATTCCATGTACATCGGATTTCAAATACTCGGCCGGCTTTTCCTGGACGGCAAATATTGCCCGTACAAACTCGGCTCGTGTCGATATTGCACGGCCATTATTGCACAGCCAATAATTCATGTACTGGCTTCCAAATGTCAGGGTGTGCAATCCAGTCTGTACATTATTGGATGCGAAATATAGCCCGTGACGAGTTTGGTACAGCCAGTATTGTACAGGCAATAATACGAAGCCATCCATAGACAAAAGTAGCATTTCACACGATGCCTCGTTTGTTTCAAGCGAGTCTTTGAAGCACAGATTATCAAAACATGTTCGGTCCCGATCGAACCATAGACTACAGCTTTATCCCGCTAGGGGCGCTAGTGCTCGTTAATGTTGAAGTTATTATTTTCTTCGTACAAAAGAACTAAAACAATTATTAATAAGATATTGCTGGATATACATAGGGCTAGGTAGGCGAACAACGAGAAATAACTATTTTGTCAAAACAAAGAACACATAGTTGGTTTTAGTTAGGTTAAGTACCAGCTTTTCAACACATATATCTGCCCATAAGTGATTTATTATGACATACGTGTGGGTGCATTTAACTTATTCTGTTACAGTTCAAAATTATCGATACTTTGATAAAATAGATATACTTCCATACCTACATTTTCCTATGGAATATTTTTTAATGTGCAAGATTCTCTCTAATGAAAAAATAAAAAATACAAATGTTAATCAGCATTGAAATAATATCGAAAGCATTATTTTGTCCAATATTTCAACTTAAGGTCGAATGTCCATTAGATTATTTTTGAAGACAGTAGGTACCAAGTAGGTACGGCCGCGTTAGTAGTACCACATTATTACAATACATATAGTAGCGAAACGCCTTTGACGTTAGGCGACACCGCTACCCGTGTAGGTACTTTTGCTGTCACATGCAGATGTGCCCACAGGATGTGCCAGGGTAGTGATGTGCGAACTCGGAAAAACAAAACTCGATTTAACCCGAGTTAAAATTCACGTAAATTGGGTTGAACTCGAGTTAACTAGAAGGAAGAGTTAATGTTTTTTAAAAAAAATTACTAATTTATTCCCCCACCTTAGCATTAATTTTTATTTATGTATTTTTGGCTTGAATTTTAATATTTTAAAATATTTATATTTATCACTACATAGTATAAAACAAAGTCGCTTTCTCTGTCCCTATATGCCTATATCCCTATGTATACTTAAATCTTTAAAACTACGCAACGGATTTTGATGCGGTTTTTTTTTTAATAGATTGAGTGATTGAAGAGGAAGGTTTGTATGTATAATAACCGTGCGAAGCCGGGGCGGGTCGCTAGTTATTAATAAAACTATGTAATTATACAGCAGTCTTTTCAAAATAAAATCAAACTAACATTATGATTACACGTAATACGTCCACTCACTGGCGATTCAAATACATCCCAAACCAAAGATTTTCTTCTAGGACCTGGCATTTTTCAAAAACAGAATTTAAAACACGAAAAGCTACAGCAATAACCGGCACTTTAAAGTTAACCTCAAATCTACATAAATGTGACACTTGTTTGTTATGAATGAATTTAGTCTCAAATGATCGGCAAACTTCGCTCCATGTTGGTTTCATTCGGTTTTCAAATTTGAGTCAGAGAGAATTCAATTCGAGTTGGTTCGAGTTAGGCCCAAATCAAGTTAACTCGAGTTAGTTACTCGAGTCGACCATCACTATGCCAGGGCACTCACAAGATGGAAAATAAAATAAATATGATAGTTTCATTTATTTAATTTAAAAGTACCTACCAAATATACATATTTACATAAGTTGCATGAACTCTTAATGTAATTTGTTGCTGATGATAGTAAAAAATATTATTATAACTTTATTTGTTCCAAAACATATTTCCGGTCGTTAAGATAACAGTTACTTATACCTACTAAATAATAAAACAGTATAGTTTACCCTTAAAGAACTCTGTCCCCCGCACTAGGTCTCTGGTGAGCCTGTACAGCGGGGTTACAGTGGATCACTCCGACTACTCCTATCTCTATTTTACTGCGTACATATAGTACCTAAGTAGGTACCTACGTTAATAGAAAGAGCTCGCATTTCCTCTTTTAAAATATTGGCTGATTTATCAAGATTGCTCAAACGTAGATTTAATGGCTTTCCTTTGTTTGTTTTTTGAGACCACGGTCCTCGTAGTTCCTAGTTCCCTAGATATAGGGGATCCTAGTTAGGAGCCAGGATTACCTTCTCTGTATAGTTATGACAATATAATGTATGTTCGTAAAAATCTGCACATTTTTTTTTACGCTTAATCTATGTTTGGCCACTATCTCACCTAGCAATGATGTGGCTTACAATCAAATGGAGCACATAGATCTAGAGAAAGTTGGCGGCAGTTCAAGGTGAATAGTGACCATCACAAATCACAACATAAACACTAGAAATAAGGATAGAATTTTAGTACCTCGGCTTAGACTGAGTAAAAATGGTAAAACGAATAAATCCTCCATGGGCAATTGCCTACGTTTTTACAATAAAATTCCAAAATGTATATCTAACGGAGCTCACAGAAAGTAGATTCAAATTGCGTGTGAAAAATATTCTAATGAAAAAAAGCATACTATACAGTTAGTAATTACATAGAAGACAAAGATGCATGGAACATTCCGCTTCTGCCAAGTACCTAGCCAACTGGTACATTAGAAACCTAATATTGTCTAAAACCACCTAAAACAAACATTTAATATTGTAACAAAAGTTCTAAAAAAATGCTTTCAGTTTCTTGTGGTATCTTCTGAGTAGTGGTTCTTTTTCCGATACGGTGGTAGAGTCATTGTAATAATTGACCGTCTGTGATGCCAAAATTGAATAAAGAACTTTTGAACTTGAACTTTGAACTTATTGCATGTTTTTTTATGTAACTGAATGACTGACGAGCTGGTCATTTGCCTGATTGTAAGCAATACTACGCTAGCCCATAACAATAACAGCACCACCCAGAACTTTGTTTTGCAAAATCCTGCGTGGCGCTGCACTGCGGTCCTTATCCTGAGACAATTAACTGTTGAGTCTCATAATGCCCAGTAATTTCGCAGTAATGCCCTTCAAACCGGAACACAGTAATGCTTGCCTCACGCATACGAGAAACCTACCACCAAATAATGTTAATATGTTAATGTTGTTATGTCGTTCGAGAATGGATTCAAATAATAAAATGTCACCAATTTCCATTCATCTCTTACCGATTGCGTGCTCCCAATCCTGTCAAAATATAATTCGTTGTCTTCATACATCTAACTAATATTGTAAGAGCTGTGAGATCTGCAGATACCTACGTTTTTTTCCTTAGTATGGTTTCATAGCCATTATGATCCCCATTTTTAATACAATCTAGCCAATTGATTAGGCTTATAAGTAATTTACATTTATTTTAACTTTAACTGATATATTCTTTTTTTTCTTTTTTCAGATAAGTGTCATAAACAAAATTTTAATGATAATTTTCATTTATTATACGTAGTCATCGTGTAGTAGTATTTATTAGTATATTTAAAAAGTTATTGATGAACACATTTTTCGTTTTCTAGTAGGTACTCGCACTAATCCGTCCTTCCCAAAGAACAGCTCCAAAATTCTACCCATCATCCACTTTCCGCGGAGAAGGTTGTCGTACTCTTACTTTCACATTTTCTTATTGATTGAACCATTTACTCCTGATTGTCAGTTGCGCTAGATGTTCCTTTTTATATTTCTTCCTGATATCTTGTGTTATCTTAGATGTCAACTGCCACTGCGTTCTAGCGTTTTGCTCTGTTTCAATGATTGTGTTAACAATCTGTGTTTCGGTTACTCCATGTGAAAGACGCTTTTCAAAGTTAAAATTATTAAAATCTTTACTTTAAATTATTAAATTACTTAGGGTCCACAAGGAGCCAAGCGCGACTTACCAATCTTTCGATTTTATCAATTGAAAGAGACAGGGAAGTCAATTTTGTTAATGCTAGCGAATAGGTATAATGTAAAATTAAGTCTCGTAAGCATGTTTAGTATTAAATTTGTTGTTTTATTTTAAGTAGGAATCCTCAATATAAAACCGCTCGGGGTGCCAATCTACCCTACGCTGCGCCGACCACTGCCTTTGCCTCAAGTTTGCTAGTGTTATTTATTGTGATAGGCCAACGGTGTAGGTACATATTAATATTTTTATTTTTATATATTAGGCACACCAAATACAGCTACATTAAAAAAATACAAATATATAAAAAGCTTAGCAATAACGCAGCTCACAACGCTATTCTCATATTAGGTACTACATATTTTAAAAATAATCGCTAAGAGCTGCTTACAAAACATAAATGAAAATTACGTTTGTAAGTGTTCTTAAATTTAGGTAAATAAGTGATTGACAAAGAAAAGGCATTAGATATTAACTTAAAAAAAAATATTATTTTTTTAAGTTAGTTTTCAATAAAAAAAAAACATTTTAAGAAAAAAAAACAAACCGACTTCAAAGCTATATCAATATTTTTTATTTTTGTTGATATTTTCAAAAAGCGCTGATTCAAATTTCGATAAAATATATATGGGACCACTTCTGAAGTATGACCTACCAAACAAAAAAAGAACAATCAAAATCGGACTACTCTGTAAAAAGTTATGCGTAGTAATACATTAAAAAATATACACTCGTCGACTTCAGAACCTCCTCCGTTTTTTTCATCGGTTAATGAATTGGTTATAAATAGGTGGTTAATACATTTTGATAGAAAGTTTTTGTAATATTAAATTGATAAGCATTACAAACAAACAAACAATAATATATAAAAATGTATTCTTAGATTGTATTGTGCCGATATATAACACACCTATTTATTATTATATTATTATTTATAGGCGTATACATTTTTCACTATGAAGCCGTGGTTATGACAATAGTAATTATTTGCTATAAAGTGCCAACTTAACAGAAATTAGTTTAACGTTACAGTCATTATATATAAAACGAGTGTGGCTCAGTGGGAGAACGTGCGACTTTCGATCCGACGCACCCGAGTTTGAATCCCGCTGGCCCCACTGACTTTCGTTATGTGTGGATTTAACACTCGCTCTAAAAACGGTGAAGGAAAACATCGTGAGGAAACCGGCATGTCCAAGAAATTATCACAAAAATTCAAGTAGGTACATGTGATATTCAACAACCCGCACTGGGCTAGCGTGGTGGATTATGGTTTATACTCTCTCTACGAGAGAAGACCCGTGTCCCAGTAGTGGGAACGTGATGGGCTGACGATGATGAACAGTTATTAGTGTTAAATTTAATCCCCATGATAAGTTAAGTGATGGGCTTCATAATTAGCATTATTAACTCGATACCTCGGAATGTTTCATGTCATTACTAATATTCGCATTTTTTAATCTTTCGCCCACTCGCAATATCCCTTGATTATCATAAAACGGACTCAATTTTACCAAATTGCTTCTGCTATTCGGTTTATTAAAACAATTTAAATCGTCGCAAGTCAATGTCGTTGCTAAATTCACTACACCGCATATATCTTATTACAAGCAACTTCGCCGCCTTTAACTTTGTAATGTGATATACGATTAGCCGTTGTTTACATTTCGTTGTCGCGTCGAATTATTTTAATTGCTAGTAATGACCATGCTAAGATCTTTGCGATCTTTGTGAATGAGTTATGCCTCTCTAATAACTTCTGAATGATGCTTTCTTCACAATATTTCTGCACAGCATGCACATTGCACACTTTTTCTTTTGTCTTGTAAACCGTTTGTTTTTCGACTAGTGGTAATTCTGTTGCCTTCATCCACTCAGGCCCGTACCACCACCCGTACCACGTGTCGTATGCTTTAAATTTTAAAACCATTATGCCTCTACTTACTGAATCAGCTGGATTGGACTCTAGACTTCACATAATGCCAACTGCTCGGTTTTACGACCTTTATTATGTTCTGAACTCTATTAGCTACAAAGGGTTTCCAGCGACCGGGATCTTCCTGTAGCTACCTCACCACTATAGAGTCCGTCCAGCCGTGAATGTCCACGTTGTTTTCGTCAATACATTGTACCTACCTACTACTTATTTTCTCCATCAGTTTAGACAATAATACCGCTTCGCATTACTCCAATCTCAACAAAGATAGGTACAGGTAGGTACCAGTCAGCAAAACGGTATCTTTAATTAGTCTGGTTTGAGCTGCAACCAATACCACTGACATTTGATCGTTATTTACAATTCTTGCGTATCGCTCGATTTTTCCACGCCCCTGAACAAACAAAATAAAATATTAAGAAACTATCTGCCTACTCGAAGAAAACTATCGACGACAGAAAAATCGTTATAATTCATAATTTCTGATAAGAAATAAAGAATTATATTATTTTATAATAAACATTCTTCATATATTTTACTTTTGTCATGGGTCTTAAAAATCCCGGCAGGAATCCCGGGACTAGGGTAGGTATTATTTTAAAGACTGATCCTGGGAGTCAATTTTGGTTCGAGACTGAATGCCCTACTCGGTATATCTTAGGTTATACCTTAGACATACGGTAAATGTTAAAAAAATACTCAAATCTTTCTTGACGTGTCGGCACATCACGGGCATCTACTAATCTAAGGCAATGTCATATATAGGAGCAACGACAAGCGAAGCGAGGAGAAGAGCATTAGTTACCTATGACCACCACAACTCTCGAGCCGAGCGAGCGAAGCGAGCGTGCTGCGGCAGCGGCCGGGGAAGCGCCCGAAGAATTTTAATTTTGTTAAAACGCGTTTTATCTACATAGTTTGACATACTTTTAACTGATATCACAGAATACTAAGGAACAGAAGCATCAAGGACTCATGCTATAACGCAATAAAATTCAATTCAGCTCGCGTAGCGCTGCATACCTACCAGTCATATTAACTTACAGAACGCCTCTCTTTGTGTCGCATCGCATAGCTCTTATCTCTTCTGATGCGGCACGTGGAACGACGCGCGACCCGCCGTCGGTGTCCGGCTATGTACTTGTAGCTTCGTACTCATGGTCATTGTCATGGGCGTACCCACGGTGGGGCATCTGCCCCACCCTAGTCACAAAACAGACTGTTGTGTGCCCTAGTCCCAGACTCGAAGCTAAATTCGGTTTATTAAAAACTAATTATTCATTTGGTGTTTTTTAAACAATGGTTCTTCTAATTACTACAATTTAAATGGTTTTCCTGGCTAACTGAACTTAAGACTGAACTGTGGTATAACGTGTGGGAGCAAAATAAATGGCACAGAGCGAACTGAACGATATAGATTTAATTGCGCTAGTTAAAGAAACACAACTGTCCTATCCTGCCATAAAACAGGCGCATACTGTGCACTGTCACAGACTAGGAAGTACACTGTGCACTGTCGAAAGGTCAGTCAGTATTTTACGCAGAATAAAAACTTCGTTGTGGTTTACAATGATAGAAAACCGGCTAGTCGGCCTCTGCATGATATGACATTATGAGTGTGCATAGGAAAAGGTTTCTGTAACCACACTATAAATTTGAAAACGTTTTAGCTAGATTTAGCCAGAACACACGCAGGGTATTATTGAAATAAGGTCAGTAAATAAAAAGCATTTTCAAATTCCTACTACTTTGCTGGGTATGTCCATGGTCATTGTCACAATAATGTAAATGTTTTTGGACTTTTCAAAGTCTGCATGCCTAACACAATTTATTTTACTATTATTATTAATAAACTCTTTATTTCAGACAATATAAAGTACAACAAAGTAAAATTAACAGAGCCCTATAGAATATATACCTTACAGACTAACATACATACAAAAATATTACATTACATTTAATAAACCACACACACTACTTCACTAAGTGTGAATTTTATTTCTAACAATATTCATTTATTTTTATTAGTTATTGGGTATTTTATTTCAATAACTGCATCTTTGTATATCCCATCCGGAGACAATATCATGGAATATTCCTGTGCAATTAATGGCTACGCATTTATTGTCAATTTGGTATTGAAGCAACTCGCAGTTTATAATTTGTCATTATTTTAGGCCTGGAGAAACTCAGACGGAACTTCACTGCTGCTGGCATGATATGAAGTTAATTTACGCAATAGTTGCTCCACCAATAATATGAATTTTATCAAAGTGCCTGCTCTGGACCGTTGGTTTGTTTCAGTAAGAATCCATATAATGTTGTACATGCAAGTTCTTCATTTCACAGACAGACCTACATCAAGAAGGCCACAATACACTTCTAGTCTCCAGCCGATGGAGCACACTCATGGCACATGCAACTTATTACTTTATGTGTCTTGCTCTACCATTACAGTTGCAGTTTATTATTATGACCTCACTTTGTGCTCATTGTACATCTTGCATTTGACAACAGCGTCGTCTCCGTAAGATTCTCTTGAAGCACTGTAAATGTAAAGCATATGTAAAGACAACTGGATAAGGATTGATATACATGTAAACATAACCTCAAACCTAGAAATTAATGTTTAGAGTTTTTAGGCCTTACGGAACCGATTTATAGCAATCAACAGCTTGTATAACAAACTACTACTGCTACTTATCAGCCCGTATCCACCCACTGCTGGGTATAAGGCTCCTCTAGTTCACGCCACTCATTCCGGTCTTTTGCTAGCTTCATCTATTGCAATCCGACGTATAAAAATGTAAAGTTATAATTACAATTTACGTTTTTAAGTTCACTTGTTGTTTAAAACTTTAAATCCGGTTGTTTTGTTTTATTCGTTTAAAGTACACAACACAGAAAGTAAAAATACTACGCTAAGTAGTATACATAATTCATAGATCATACATACCTATACTATACAGACAGATACATCACATACGATATACGAGAATAGATTTGCCACTATGTTTAAAATTTAGGATGTGTTGAAAAGCGATCAATAGATGGCGCTGATCAGCTTCATAGTTTCCAGATAGATTTACTTGACGCAGTTTACTTGATTGATTATATTACTTACAAAAATAAACAATTCACGTACTGGATTTGAAACAAAATAAGTACCTAGGCATATATTTCTTTATCTTTTGAATTAAAATTCAATCACATATATTTTTCACCTTTTACAATAACTTTTTTTTAAATTTAGTAACATACAAAAAGGTTATTTGTTAAATGATAAATGAAAAGCCAATTTAATTAGTCAAGTAAGTCAAGTCAAAAGATGTTTATGAAATACAAAAAATGCACTTTTTTAAACGTCAAATACAAATCAATACGTTGAGTTTCTAGTCTATCGGGTCTACTGCATCCATTGGTTCCACATTGTTACTTTTACTAGGACTGCTTTGGCCTGCATTGCCCATGTGTCATTATTTTCTTTATTCAGACTTTCTATTCTCGTTGTCTTCTTTACTTCGACAAAGTATCCTCCGGTTGTTCATTCACTTTTACACTAGTTTACGTTCTGCTACCATATTAAGAATTAATCTTTAAATAAATTCTTCAGAGGTGGATAAAATCGTATATTATTTTTCACATGACAATAATGACATATAAACATAAACAGTTTCTACGGAAACCATCTATAGACAATACATAGAAGAAAAAGCTAGTAAAAAAGTTGCACTAAGTATATCTTCAGTCATGTTTAAGTTCCATCTGCCTCTAATTTTAAAACTAGCAGTAACTTTTATAGACACGTCCCACAGATGACGCCACCTTCCATACATTAGTAATTTTGCAGACAGACGAAGAAAGCTTCATCCCCCTGGTATAATTCCTAGCCTGTGACAACGTAGTGATTTTTTTCTCTATGCTTTATTGAATTTCTTTTCTTTTTCTTAAGATCAAGCCACAGATAAAATATGTGTCCTGACTTGACCTGTATCCTGTCCTATAAAGTACATAATATAACAAACAAAACAACCTATAGTACTTTGTAATTTCAACGGAAAAGCGGAAACGAACAAAACAAACACTGATTCAAACCGGTTACTAGGTCGGTCGGTCAGTCCACAGGACCGGTCGATGCCAATCGGTGATGAGGATGACATGACATTGACATCAATTAATTGGTCAATTATAGTCTGTGCAAAAAGAGCGCTGGCATAACCAAACGAGGCTTCGACTTTGACATAACAATGGACTCGGAATATAGGCTGTACAATATTGGCCGAACAAAATCTGTCCGTGACAATAAATGCCGTACTGAATTGCACAGCCTGATAATTCGTGTACATTGAAAAAAACTTCTGTCGGCTTCGGATTATTGCCTGTGCAATACGGGCTGTACAAAATCGGCTCGGGCAGTTATTTCGCATCCATTATTGTACGGCCTGGATTGCACGCCTCAACATTTGGAAGCCATGTACATGAATTATTGGGTGTGCAATACAGGCCGTACATTATTTAGCCTCCAAATATTGGCTGTACATTAACCGGACCCGTCAATGTCAAATCAGATTTGGCCTTCAATCGCTGAAATCAAATCGAGGGATTCTCGCAATTTCAAAGAGATTTTGCAATGTGAGTGAATTGTAAATTAAAATCCATGTTGTGACATAGAAGTGTGAGTTCCTGTGTGCAGTAAGATGACCTCGAGGAGCAAGAATGCTGTGCGGGTTTACGAGACAGAGATCGAAAAGAGTCGGGAGGAGTCCAACTGGAAGAAGGCGGTGGAACTGGCACAGCAGCTGAAGGCCAGGTCGCCCCAGCATGGTGAGTGGTGACCTTTCTACTTGTCATGTGATTAAGCCAAGTTTTGACTCAGAAAAGCCTGTTAGAAGCTCACTGTTACACTCATGTTTTTGTTAAAAAACCCCTGATTAAGACATTGTCCGCATATGAATCACGTATAAATATCAATAGCTAAGCTACTGCTTACTCCTAATTGTCTACTTCATGCATATAGTGTTTTATGCCTATACAGGGTTAAGCTACAAAGGTCACAAATAAATTAAATTATGTAAACACATGGCCTTTAAATTAATACCTGCTTAGGGTAAACATTGTCTGACCTTGCTCTACAATACACCATTACATAAACATAAGAAACTACATAAAACATTTAGATTAAAAAGTTACTTAAATATAAAATGTATTGTAGGTATATTTATGTTAATTATTCAAGTTGAGCTCAAGGTTTTCATGACATCATTCAATGGGCAAAAAATCAATGATCTTGATGTGGAACCATGTAGTGCAATAGGATAATATTTTATTTTGTAGCAATATATTTTTTTGGTAATGAACTACATTAATATGTTTCTCAAATTGCCAGTTGGCTAATTAAGTATGTTTAGAAGACGATAAATAATTTGCTTTGTCCAAGTACTGGAGTCTGGAGCCTTGTGTTTATATTCCAAATCGACACATTGTTTTATAAAGTTCTTATTACTTTTGTCTAAAATGATATAGCAAATAAATTCACTGTTTAATTAACTTGATTATATTAGTGTATCTCTAAAATGCATAAATGTTTATTAAAAACATTATAGGTATGTAGCTGCTATTCTAACATGTGGGTTAATTATTTTCAGAAAGTCTTGCCCATTTCCTTATTGGAGAAGGGAAGCTTGAGGCCCACCTCGACGAATGGCCGCCCATCAAGGAGAACATTGAGCGGGCACAACGGGAGCTCTCCGAGGCCCGAGGCTACCTAACTCTGGCTACGGATGAAGCAGGGACAAAAGCCGGAGTGGCACTAGACGCCCATCTGTTGCTTGGAAAGTTAAATTATGCATGCGGGTCATATGATGAAGCATTGAAACACTATAAGCTAGCCGAGTTGAGTACATTGACAGAGAAGGAACTACCAGTGTAAGTATCAACTTCTATTTTGTCACATACCATTGGTAAAATGTTTTATCATAAATAACAAGGCATTTTTGGTTGAATATGATTTTACATCCAACTGAAGAAAAGGTGAGAACATGACTAATGATAAAATTTGTCAAGATAAACCCTTGCTTACATGTGATAATATCATGTGCCTGTCTATACTATTGCATTATATTATAATTTCATTTGTGTTACAATTTAATTAATAAAGGAGTTAATTGTCATTTCTTCTGGGTAGTATATTTACTTAGGTTATTTGTATTATAATAGGGGATCGGACAACTTTTCAGTAAGTGTTTTATGTTAACTACAATTAATATATATAGCCATGAAAAATACTATTTTGATTAAATAACATTCTAAAAGTACCAAAAACTATGTTTAAATATTATGTTTCAAATATTGCCGTGCAAAAGGTCACCTCAAAATTTATGACGTTATATGTAAGTAGAAACCGACAATCTCTTCGAAATAAAACTTGCAAAGAGTTAAATATGTTTTGTGAATTTTGGGGACGATATTGTAGTAATGGAACGAAAAAATTTGCAAAAATACATTTTATGAAAAGCAAAAACGTAAAATAAACACAAGCTTGACTCACGGCATTTGTCTACAAATGACGTCATGCGCTGTGATTGTTGTTTCGTTTGAGATGAAGAACAGATTAAAAATGTCAGAATTATTAGATTTTATTTATTGATTTAAAAATATAAATCATTATTATTTCACAAAAATATTGATTGAATGGTCTTTCTGGTTCGACGAACATTTGCTCTAACTACATTTTAGATTTTTTCTCGATTACTGTCCGATCCCCTATTGTTCTAAAATAAATCAAATACAATAAAAGGTATCAAACTATAATTGAAAAGTTGTTTATTCAAGTTGGGCATCACTGACTTATTTTTTGGTCATGAAATAATGACTATTAAAATTCTTAGCTCAAACTAATCATGTATTCTTGATACTTGCTTGAGTATTCTAAATGGTCTGGCATCCTTTCTATCTAATTACACCAATCAACCATATTTTTAAGTAAATCAATCTATACAAATGTTCATGCATTGCTGATTATGTATTTACATTTTGTCCACTTCTCTGATAAGCTTTTATCATCTGCCCGCTAGATATCCCTTATATATTAAATAGTATATATTATCTTATTTATTTACAGCGTGCCTTATAACATAGTTAAAATTTCTTTTAAACTTGTGTTGTAAACATAATAGCACTTTGAATCTTTGTCACAATAGCTTTGGAGTCACACAAATGCCATTTCGACATGCATGCATGCATTGTTCCCGCTGATGATGATGGCATTGACGATAACTATCATCTGTTGTTTTGTTTGCTGTTGTTTAGGTTATTATCAGAATATCAGCTACACTAACGCAAAATCTTTGTTATGGAAATGAATAATTATACATATTTGGCAGGACGCAATGTATTCACATAAATATAATGAACTATAGAAGTATGATGTCTGAAACTCTGTGTCTGGTGACATTTTTATTTACATAGATATCAGTTAAGAGTTCCTACTAGTCGAAATAACTGGTTACTCCCTATTTACACAAACTTTCTCAAACCAAATGTACCTACCTAAATAAACAAATGGTAAATATTCTATTTTTAGATATGTGCAAAGGGTACGAGAATGTGCCGTGTCAAAATAGTCACCGTAAATATCAATATCAAAATCGGTCAATAGTTTTTTGCTTTCCAAATTTATTTATATACATTACTAGCGACCCGCCCCGGCTTCGCACGGTTATTATACATATAAACCTTCCTCTTCAATCACTCTATCTATTAAAAAAACCGCATCAAAATCCGTTGCGTAGTTTTAAAGATTTAAGCATACATAGGGATATAGGGACAGAGAAAGCGACTTTGTTTTATACTATGTAGTGATGTGTCCCAATTTATGTAGCCACTTAGCAATTGATATATACGCTACTATAATGGTTTATAGTTTATAGCTACCTATCATCCATTATGCTGACTAGTTTGCTCTGAAAATATTGCCAAGCCGTGTAAATCTCGGCAAACGGCCCGTCATCCCGACATATCTAGCTATATAAACTAGCGCATTCTAATGTAAACAATAGCGAGAAGTTGGCAGGCGAACTTGTTTTGTTCGCGCTGAGTCAACCGCGCTCGCGACGCCGCCGTCGAGACTGTATGATGTCATGATCTGCCTATTGATCTCTCTCGATCAAAGGATTTAGTTAATACTGTCCTGTTTGGTAAACAGTGGGTTATATATAAAGTGATTCATCATTCTGTTATTGAGTCCAGTTATGAGTTTAGAGACTATTGTTATTGCTTACATTGTATAGACAATCCAACAGAAGAGTTATTTTATATACTACTAGCTGACCCGGCAAACGTTGTTTTGCCATATAAATTAAAAATAAATGTTAAGTGTGAACAACCCTTATCACTTAGGGGTATGAAAAATAGATAGTAGCCGATTCTCAGACCTACTGAATATGCATATAAAATTTGGTAAAAATCAGTTTAGCCGTTTCGGAGGAGTAAGGTAACTAACATTGTGACACGAGAATTTTATTTATTTATTTCAGGCAACAAGTCACAAAAGTACATAGGCCCATGTAAATAAATACCTTACAGACTAACATAAATATAATATAAAATACATTTCATTAGAACATCATTGCGTGGTGTCACGTGCCACCCTTCCGTAGAATCTTCGAAACTTGACACCCTTCTGCCAAAACTCCTCACTCAAAAAGGTTGCGAGCCACTCAGTTGGAAGTTTCGCCTCAAATGACTAGAAACTGACATTATTTTATTTTACAATTTTAGGAAAACTTACATCTTGGTCTAATAACTAGGATACTTAAGTATTGTACGAAAGGACATTTACAAGTTTCCACATATTGGCGACAGATTATTTACAACATGGACGGAAAACAAAACAAAAAGCATGCAACTAAAGATAAACAGAACAATACAAAATAACTATTATACAATTATACAATCTGTGGTCCACTTACCAATGACTTTTTAAATCAATAGTTTGATTAAAAAAATCATCGGTAACTAGACGTTTTAATTTCCTAATAGATGTGTTAAATACATCCAAATCATGTATGGTAGCCAAGTCGTTGAAACAGCTGCTCGCTCGCAGCAGATAGCTGTTTTGTCTGTAGCTGGTTTTAGCTCCGGGGATATGTAGGGAACATGGTCTCCGGAGTGCGGCGTACGGGACATGTAGGCCGATGTGCTGCAGCAGCTCAGGACAGTCGACGGAGCTATTCGCTATATTAATAAGATACGCGACGTCAGCTATACGCCTACGCTCTTCTAAGGGTAATATTATGTCTAGATTCCAACTGTAAAACCCTTAGAATGAACTTGGTCTGCTGCCTCAGGTACTTCACGACATCCTCTGTTTTCACACACCAGTGAACTCGAGACGTAGACCTGGGTTTATATCTGATTCTAAAAAGATAGCTTTAAGCCACAGTCGATCAGTCGAGTCGTCATCGAAGTGCGGAAGAATTGGAGGACTAACGCCTGTGTCGCGCCGGGTGCTTTAAGTTTTAAAGCGAAATCAGAAAAAAAATGCTCATGGAAGTTCCAATTTCCATGTAGGTACTCTGAATATCACCAAAACTTATTATAGCATCTTACTTGTATAACAACATAAAGTATAATCGGTTCTCGGCAATATAATACCAATTAATACCAATTTGTCGAATTTATATACTCGGTTCCAAACAGAACGAGTCCATTTTCACAATAGCTCACACTCCGTCATCCTCTTTACAGGCGGAGTCTCAGAATAGTCGCGGAATCATACGCGATAAAGGGGCTTTGCCTGGAACAGAATGCCGTGCCCAGCTCGACGAGCCGGTACAAGCAGGCCGAGAGGGACTCGGAAATGGTAAGCATCGTCTCCCATGTTTACGAGGACTGTTGCCAAAAAATATATATTTGAATCTCTAGACAATAAATAGCTCTTTTAAAACAAGTTATGCTATCAGAAAAATTTGTTTAAGTTTAGATTAGTCAGCTGAAGTGGCACTGTGCTGGACCATACAAGCCGCAAAACCTATAACCGGGGTAGACGTGTTCTCGAAAGGATACCGCGGATTGGCAAACGTAGTGCAGGAAGCCCTCTGGCTAGATAGAGCGACGATCTTCACAGGGTGGCTGGCAGCAGCTGGATGAGAGTAGCCGGGGAGCGTGCTCAGTGGCGTGCAGTTGGAAAGGCCATGTCAAGCAGTGAACTGCAATAGGCTGATATATGTCTTTTGAAATGAAATGGAAATGATTATTTTCGTTGAACAGATCCGCAGTTTCGAGCTGGCGTCGGACCTCACCCTGCTGTACCTGCAGCGCGCGGCGGCGGGCGTGCGCGCCGGGCCCACGCTGGAGACAGCGCTGCAGCGCGTGCCCATCATGCACATCCGCGCCGGCAGGCTGCACAGCGCCATCGACAGGTAGGTTGGAACAGAGCCGCAGTACCGGACCTCTCTCCTGTAACAACCACATCCGGTGGTCTTTTTCAAGGTAAGTGCGGTACGCTCGCGAACGCGTCACGCCTCGCACTGCCTCGCTCCGCTTGCTGCGTGAGCGTCGACGCTGCCGCTGGCTGGTGCGGGGGGCGGGGTACTGTTGGGTCCGTCGGTTGTGACGATCGGCTGCGAGTCGTAGTAGTCACTGAACACCCAATAAAGAAAGAAGCCACCCAAAGAAGGGAGCAGTTGCCGCCACGCCTCCGGGCGATGCACCGGAAGAAGAGGCAACTGCGAAAGAGCAAGAGCTAAATGCTCTGAAGGAGACGCTTTCCTCGGAAGTACAGGCATGGCGGGGCGAAACGTGGGATCAAAAGATCACAGAGATTGCAGAAGATCCTACGAAAGCCAGCCTTTTTTTTTTTTTTTTTTCGTGGGGAAATCCTCATGGATACCTCTCCGCTGCGGCGGAGAGTGCCCCACCATGGCAGTCTTCTGCCATGGTGGGGCGAGATGGGGTCGCGCTAGCATTCACCATCTCGCCCCGGCAGCAGGCCCGGTAAACCGGGCCACTACGCCTATGGAGGGGTGACCGTGCTCAACAAGGTCACCCCCCAGACGAGTGGGGCCGTGCAAGCCGGCAGAGAGTCCCCCGACTCTCTACCAGTGACCCCACTACGGAGGGTGGAGGAGGCGGTCGAACCGCCTCCTCCTCGCCCCCCTTCGTCTGCGTCGGAGCGGGTCAGACAGGACGTCGTCCTCCCTGGCCCGCTCCGCTGTCTCCTTCTGCGCCATCACCGCTTCGCAGAAGGAGACCACCGCCTGCCACGATCTCTCGCTGCCGAGCATGGCGTTCACCACGCTCGGCAGGGAGAGATCCCTCCCTATCACCGCTGAAAGCGTGTGCCGCTGGGAGGGGCTCCCAGGGCCAGGGAGGACGACGTCCTGTCTGACCCGCTCCGACGCAGACGAAGGGGGGCGAGGAGGAGGCGGTTCGACCGCCTCCTCCACCCTCCGTAGTGGGGTCACTGGTAGAGAGTCGGGGGACTCTCTGCCGGCTTGCACGGCCCCACTCGTCTGGGGGGTGGCCTTGTTGAGCAGGGTCACCCCTCCATAGGCGTAGTGGCCCGGTTTACCGGGCCTGCTGCCGGGGCGAGATGGTGAATGCGGCACACGCCTCCAGCGTGTGGGGCGCCGTGTCCTCCGGCGCCCCACATTCATGGCAGGCTGGGGTCGCTTCCCGTCTTGCGATCTGGTGCAGATACTTTCCGAAACATCCGTGTCCGGAAAGCATCTGCACCAGTCTGAAGGTCAGCGACCCATGTCGCCGCCTCACCCACCTCCGGAGGACCGGGCGAATGGCCTCCACCGTCCACTGCCCAGGGACCGGTGGAGCCAGGTCCTCCGTCCACCGCCGCAACAGGGCGGCCCGCGCCTGCCACCGCATGCGCGTGACCTCCTCCCACGCTGGGGGCTCTCCTCGGGATCTCCTCGCCGCCACGAAGTGGTACACTTCGGCGAGGATCTCCGCTTGGAGCTCCCAGGGGGGATCACCGGCCAGCACGCACGCTGCCGTCCAGGACACCGTCCGGTATCCGCGTATCGCCCTCGTCGCAATGACCCGCTGCGGACGTCGCAGCAGGGTCTTGTTATTGCGACCGAGGGCGTCCACACAGACAGGTGCCCCGTACAGGACCATACTCCGGATCACTCCGGAGTACAGCCGACGGCAGATGGCGCTCGGGCCGCCCACGTTGGGCAGCAGCCTCCCCAAGGCGGCCGCGGCTCCCACGACTCTTGGGGCCAACTGGGCAAAGTGGGCCCCAAAGCCCCACCTCCCGTCCAGGATGAGACCCAGATATTTCATCTGGGTCCCAACCCGGACCGGGACCCCGTCCAGGTGCACCCGCGTTCCTGGAGGAGGTCCCCCCCGAGGCCCATGAAACAACAGGGCCTCGGTCTTGGAGACGGCAACCTCCAGCCCCAGGGCACGTATGCGGTCGACCACGAGAGTTGTGCCCACCGTGGCCAACCGCAACGTCTCCCGGAGGTCCGTCCCCCTGGCTACGACTAGGGTGTCATCCGCGTAGCACGCGACCCGCATATTTGCGGGAAGCGTGCCGCGGAGCACCCAGTCGTAGCCTATGTTCCACAGGAGCGGTCCCAGTACCGACCCCTGTGGAACCCCGCAGGAGACGCGACGGTGCCTCAAGCCGTCGCGCCCTACCACCAGGACCTCGCGGTCCTGGAGGTAGTCAGCCAACAGCCTCCGCAGATACAAGGGCACCCCGTGGTAACGGAATGCCTCTTGTATCGTATTATGCGGAAGGCTGTTGAAGGCGTTGGCTATGTCGAGCGACACAGCCAACGCCTTTTCCCCCCCACTGACCGCGTCCTGCGTCCACCCTTTGAGCCAGAGCAGGGCGTCTATCGTAGACCGCCCCGCTCTGAACCCATACTGGGCCTCGGACAGCCCGGGCCCAGTCCCCTCTAGGTGCCGGATGACACGGGAGGCCACTACTCTCTCCAGTAGCTTACCCGTGTCATCCAGCAACACAATTGGCCTGTACCCGGAAGGGGAGTCGACGGCTCGACCCTCCTTCCGGAGCAGGCACAATCGGCCGTCCTTCCACAGCTTCGGGAACCGTCCGGACGTGAGGCACGCGTCGAACAGTTCCCGAAGCCGATCGCCCATCTCCTTTAGGGCGATCCTGAGGACCCGCCCCGGGATCCCGTCTGGACCCGGTGCAGTCCGTTTGCCGCGTAGGCGGCCGACTGCAACCTCCATCTCCACCTCTGACACAGGTGGGATGGAGGCCGGGTCCACCTCCTCTGGGGAGGACGCCGCCATCACCGGAGGGGCATGGTGCGGGTTCCTGTCGGGGAAGAGCCCCTCCAGCACCCTGCCCAGGAGCTCCGGCTCCAGGGACTCCGCGATCTGGGGCGTCTGGCCCCGGAACTTATTCCGGGCGGCCTTGTAAGGACGCCCCCAGGGGTCCCTGTCGAGGCCGTCCAGAGCCTCACCCCAGGCCTGGGACTTGGCCCTGCCGATGGCCAGCTGCAGCTCCCGCTTAGCGTCGCGGTAGACGCTGTACAGCTGGCCCTCGACCGCCAGCTCCTCGACCGACAGCTGTTCGTCGGCTCGGCCGCTACGCCGCCTCCTGCAGCGGCCGTAGGCCCGCTGAGCCTCTGAGCAGCCGTCTCGGAGCCCCGAGATCTCCGACGACCACCAGTACACCTCGCGGCGATCATGGTGGCGTCGGGATCTCGGCATGGCCGTGTCGCACACGGCCGTGACTCCCTCGCGGAAGTGGCCCGCCGCAACGTCCACTTCCGGGTGCATGGGAGCGGCAAACCACGACTGGACGATCGCCGCCTCTTCCGCCAAAGCGGGATCGAGGCGACTGATCGTCCAGCGTGGGAAATCCGCTCGCATGCACCGAGACCCTCCCTGGATGTCGGAGGTGGAGATCTCGAACCTAATATATTTGTGGTCCGAGAGAGTCTCCACCTCCGACATCACCCTCCAGGCCCGGACACGTGCTGCGACCGCCGGGGTGGCGAAGGATAAGTCCACCACGGACCCCCCGTTGTGTCGCACGCACGTGTGGGCTGACCCTCTGTTCAGGAGGGTCAGTCCTGTGGCAACCGCCCACTCTCTGACGATCTCGCCGCGAGCGTCAGTGGAGGGGTTGCCCCAGTCCCGGGCCTTGGCGTTCAGGTCCCCCAGGAGGAGGACCTGACGTGGCGCCTGCCTTCTTACCGCCGCGGCCAGGAGGTCTACGAAGACCTCCAGCTCCGCAGCGGTCTTATTGGGGGAGAAGTACGCGCCAACGACAGCGTACTCTCTCCACTTGGCTACCACGTATCCCGAACCCCTCTCTTCGACAGAGAGGGGGGGACTGCTACCCGACCGCCCCACAATGGCAACGGAGCCGTCCAGGTCCCCAGCCCAGCAGGAATGGGGGGGAACGTAGTACGGCTCCGCTGCGACCGCCACGCCTATTTCCCACTGCGCCAGGGTCTGCATAAGCAGGTCTTGGGCCCGGGCGCAGTGGTTGAGGTTCGTCTGTAGGAGATTGTGATGTCTGACTTGATCCATCATTCAGACATCACAACCTCCTGGCTCGCCGCTTGGCGACCTCCTCCCGGTGCGGCGTGGTTGGCAGCCGCAGGGGCGGCCTGGGTCCTGGCGGCCTTCCCCTTCGTCTTCGGGGGGGCACAGTTGCGTGCCCCCATTATGTGCCCGGAAGGCCTTCCCGACTCTGCGCATATCGCGCAGCGTGGGTTGGCCTTGCCGCAGCTGGCCGCCCGATGACCTGCGCCTCCACACCGGAAGCACAGGTCCCCTCTGTCCGCCGCCGCGGGGCACTGAGGGCGCGTGTGCCCAAGCCCCATGCACTTGAAGCAGCGCATGGGACGCGCCTCCAGTGCTACCACTCGTACCGAGCTCCAGCCTATCAGAAGTCTGCCCTTTTCCAGCAGCACTTTGGCTGCTGAAGTCGGGCAGGAAACGAGGCTGGAGCCGGCGCCGAAGTCCCAGCGGATCTCCTCGGCCTTCACCAGCTGCTCGGCGCAGCCTCCCGCCTTGGCGACCGCCGCCGCCACTTTCTCCTTCGTGGCGGCATCGTCCAGACCCGTTACCCTTAAGTCAGTGGATTTAACGGGCCTGGCGATGTTGGCCACTCCGGACAAGACATCGCGGAGCTTCTCCGCGAGCTTGTCCGCCTTCTCGGAGTTTTGGGAGCCAGGGATCTCCAACATCCTGGCTCCTGTGGCCGTCTGGCGGAAGCGGAGACTGTCAATCCCCAGTTCCTGGAGATTGACATTCTCCTGCGCCTTTTGGAGGACGGCGCTATAAGTCACCCCCTTCTCCGCGGCTTCGGGCTGTAACGACAGCACAACAGCCGCGGATTTGGGGGGTTTTAGCGCCGCCTTGGCTTTAGGCTTGGCGGAAGCCGCCGGCTTGGGCTTACCGGCGGCGACAGTCTTAGCCTGCTGGGGTGCCGGAGCAGGTGCAGGAGCAAGGGAGGGCTGGGAGGACTTTCCCTTCCCCTTGCCCTTGCCCTTCCTTACCAAAAGTGCCCAGGATGCCGCCTGAGGGAGAGTGGGGGGAGCCGCCTTGCCGGGAGGCGCGTTGGATCCCCCCACTGGTGCAGCCGGTGCCACTGCAGGGTTGGCAGCAGCCTTCTGTGAAGCCTGCTTGCCCAACTTGGGCGCAGGCTTGCAGGCCGACTCCGACATCGGTTTCGGTGCCGACGCCTCTGCTTTTTTGGCGTCCGCTCTCAAAGGAGGGCGGACAATCTGGGCAGGCAGAAGCCGGTCCTCGATCACCTCAAGTCGGGCATTTAACATTTGCCCGAACGTGGTGGTCAAGGAGCGCTTCAGCTCCTCCACCAAATCAACCGCCCCCAGCAGCGTGGCGGGGGGCGCCTGCGTCTCTGCGGTAGCAGCGGTGGCAGCGGCGGCTTTGGTGGCGGCGGCGGCTTCTGTCTTGGCTTCCATGAAGCCGCGACGGAGTGCCTTCACCTCCGCCTTGGAAGACTCGATCTCGAGACGTAGGCGGCCGTTCTCCGCCCTGAGACGCCTCGTCTCCTCTGCCTCGCTCCTATTTGCTAGGGCATCTACCACCCCTCTTAAAACCGAAGTGGATCGCTTTAGGCGACCCACAAACTCGCCTTTGAGGTTGCCAGACTTTCTGGCAACCTCCTGAATGCAGGCCAGGCTTTGGCCCGCCTGTGCCCTCAGCTCCTGGGCGTTTAGGTCAGTGAAGTCACCGACCGTTGCGACGGCATCGGATTCAGCACCCGTATCCGTCGCAAGGTCGATGACTGCAGCGACTGGCTTCTTTTTATACCGCCTGCCTTGCAGGACCTTCTCCAGCTCATTGCCAGACGGTGTAGGAGAAGGTTTCACAAACTCTTCTCTTGAAGGGCCTGCCTTGGCAGTCCTTCCTCTACCTCTTCTGGCCGTTTGGCAAACTTTATTGCCAGCCAGCCCGTCACTTTCGGAGTCCGAATCGGCCAAGTAAAATGAAGAACTCGGCCGCTTTCGAACACCGACTTCCTCATCGATCTCCATATTGGAGTAACGGTCCTCGTCCGTCTTTCCCCTACGGGGATGACTGGGGAGTGGCCCTGAGAAGGGCCGTTTGGTGGGCCCTGAGAAGGGCCGTTTGGTGGGCCCTGAGAAGGGCCGTTTGGTGGGCCCTGAGAAGGGCCGTTTGGTGGGCCCTGAGAAGGGCCTTTTTTAAACTTCCCAGATGGGTCACGCGGCTGCGTTTTCCGTATATTTTCCGACATCGTAGATAGCCGTCAGTTATATCTACGCACAGCGCACTTTAGCCGAGCCCAGTCTGCCACTCCGTTACGGTGACAGAACTGGGACGTTTCCAGGGAACACGACGAGGACGTAAGCGTTGTGGGGGGTTCCCCACGAAAGCCAGCCTGTATCAACTCAACCGAAGTTTGACCAGGGCTAAGGTATCGGTATGCCCGCTGCTGGATAGCACGGGACAACGCCGATACAAAGCCGAAGAGAGAGCTGAGTTACTGGCCGACCATCTGGAAGAGCAGTTCCAGCTGCACCAAATCCCCACAGACGCGCGTGCAGTTCTGGAGCACCACCAGATGGTCCAAGAAAAGGTCGCAGTATTCCTGGCCACCCCGCCGCCACCGCTAGAAGGTGATGATTTTATATCGCCGGCGGAGGTGAAGAGGGCAGTGCTAAGACTACCGGGAAAAAAGGCACCAGGGTTAGACGGCATCACAAATGCCGTCTTAAAACAGCTACCTACGAAGGGCCTGGTATCCATAGCGCGGCTCTTCAACGGAGTCCTGCGCACCCGTTGCTTCCCCCAGGAATGGAAGACTGGAAGGGTAATCGTGCTGCCGAAACCAGGCACGGATCGCCGATTACCCGCCAGCTACAGACCCATCACACTGCAACCGACCATCTCATAGTTGTTCGAGCGCCTGCTGCTGCGTAGAATGAGACCTCACCTGACTCCGAGAGAGGATCAGTTTGGTTTCCGCGCCGGGCACTCGACAACACTTCAGCTCGTCAGGGTGATGCACTATCTCGCAGAAGAGACGAACAGGGGCCGCCACACCGTCAGCGTCTATCTCGACATAGAGAAGGCGTTTGACCGAGTGTGGCACGACGGCCTCCTGTTCAAGCTCACCCTGACAACGACGCTACCGGCTCTGACGCACATCGTGGCGTCGTTTCTCGACAGAATAAAGTTCGTCGTGGCTGTAGAGGATGCCACGTCGACTGAACGACCCCAGGGGGAGGTGGAAGAACGATCGATCGATCGAGTCACTGAACTCTCCTTCAGTGCCATCTGGGACCACCCGGCCGACCGAACTCACTGTGTCACCACTAGTGCCACTGATAACACTAGTATACTCTACAGGAAGACATGACATCCAAGTACCCGGCAGCGTCCATCCTCCATCCCTGTTGAAGTTGGGGCGTGTACTAATTTCGATAGCCTCTCGAATTTTGCGGGGCACGAAGAACTTTTCACGCGACAAGACCTGAGCCTTGTCGAAGCGGATGTAGTGGTGTGTACCCGACTGCAGAGAATGTTCAACCATCGCCGAACTGTGACCACCGGATGTGGTTGAAACTATAGTTGGATTACTCCAATTTAAACGCGAGTGTCACCCGTAAACTATTATCAATAATGTGTTCAAACCACGTTAATTTTCATAGTAAAACCTTGTAAGTCTTTTCCATTATCCTCACAAGCTATCTCAATTATGAATTTTAATCAAATCCGTTGAGCGGTTACAGTGTGATGCAGTAACAAACATATAAGTATATATAAATACGCTCTCACAAACTTTTGCATTTATAAATATGAGTGTGATGTTCCTCGCAGGTACCGCGAGATGCTGTCGGCGGTGGAGTCGGTGTCGACGCAGGCGCTGCGCCTCACGCTGGCGCGCCAGCTGGCGGAGGTGCTCATGCGCGGCGTCACGGGACAGGTATTTGTTTATTTGGGTCGACTGCATCGTCGCTTACTATCCTCCATCCCTGTTGAAGTTGGAGCGTGTACTAATTTCGATAGCCTCTCGAATTTTGCGGGGCACGAAGGTGGTATAGTGGTCAAACGCAAGCTAATTCACAATAAAAAAAAAACCAACCGTCAACCTTCAAAAGAACGTATTATATATTATTATAAATATAAGCATGTTATTTAAGTATGTGAGTAACTGGGAGAAGTGTTGACCGTAGGATGTCGTGTTCCAGGTGTACAAGGCGCCGGAGAAGCTGGCGACGCCGGCGCCGAGCACGCTGTCGCGGCGGCGCGACGACCACGTGGCCGACGGGCCCTGGAAGCCGCGCCGGTACGCCGCGCCCAACCAGGTACCCGCACCACCGAGCACACGGCGCAGCCACGCAAGCTCGACGTATTATTGTAATGCAACATGGCGTCGGTTCGTGTTGCAGTTCGTGCCGTGCAACGAGTACGAGGAGGTGGTGCTGGTGCTGCTGGTGGGCGAGGCGATGGCGGTGCGCGACGCCGTGCTGTCGCAGAGCGCGGAGTTCGAGGCGGCGCGCGCGCACTCGCTCGCGTGCGCCGCCGCCGTCGCCGACCTGCTGGCGCTCGCCGCCACCAGGTGGGGGCAGCTGTGTCTCGTGCTAGAGGTCAGTACGCAGCCGCCGTCGCCGACCTGCTGGCGCTCGCCGCCACCAGGTGGGGGCAGCTGTGTCTCGTGCTAGAGGTCAGTACGCAGCCGCCGTCGCCGACCTGCTGGCGCTCGCCGCCACCAGGTGGGGGCAGCTGTGTCTCGTGCTAGAGGTCAGTACGCAGCCGCCGTCGCCGACCTGCTGGCGCTCGCCGCCACCAGGTGGGGGCAGCTGTGTCTCGTGCTAGAGGTCAGTACGCAGCCGCCGTCGCCGACCTGCTGGCGCTCGCCGCCACCAGGTGGGGGCAGCTGTGTCTCGTGCTAGAGGTCAGTACGCAGCCGCCGTCGCCGACCTGCTGGCGCTCGCCGCCACCAGGTGGGGGCAGCTGTGTCTCGTGCTAGAGGTCAGTACGCAGCCGCCGTCGCCGACCTGCTGGCGCTCGCCGCCACCAGGTGGGGGCAGCTGTGTCTCGTGCTAGAGGTCAGTACGCAGCCGCCGTCGCCGACCTGCTGGCGCTCGCCGCCACCAGGTGGGGGCAGCTGTGTCTCGTGCTAGAGGTCAGTACGCAGCCGCCGTCGCCGACCTGCTGGCGCTCGCCGCCACCAGGTGGGGGCAGCTGTGTCTCGTGCTAGAGGTCAGTACGCAGCCGCCGTCGCCGACCTGCTGGCGCTCGCCGCCACCAGGTGGGGGCAGCTGTGTCTCGTGCTAGAGGTCAGTACGCAGCCGCCGTCGCCGACCTGCTGGCGCTCGCCGCCACCAGGTGGGGGCAGCTGTGTCTCGTGCTAGAGGTCAGTACGCAGCCGCCGTCGCCGACCTGCTGGCGCTCGCCGCCACCAGGTGGGGGCAGCTGTGTCTCGTGCTAGAGGTCAGTACGCAGCCGCCGTCGCCGACCTGCTG
The DNA here is from genome assembly GCA_951640565.1 of Petrophora chlorosata. Taxonomy (NCBI): domain Eukaryota; kingdom Metazoa; phylum Arthropoda; class Insecta; order Lepidoptera; family Geometridae; genus Petrophora; species Petrophora chlorosata. The sequence goes on along the minus strand of OX621199.1, from coordinate 574,520 downwards.
GCGCTCGCCGCCACCAGGTGGGGGCAGCTGTGTCTCGTGCTAGAGGTCAGTACGCAGCCGCCGTCGCCGACCTGCTGGCGCTCGCCGCCACCAGGTGGGGGCAGCTGTGTCTCGTGCTAGAGGTCAGTACGCAGCCGCCGTCGCCGACCTGCTGGCGCTCGCCGCCACCAGGTGGGGGCAGCTGTGTCTCGTGCTAGAGGTCAGTACGCAGCCGCCGTCGCCGACCTGCTGGCGCTCGCCGCCACCAGGTGGGGGCAGCTGTGTCTCGTGCTAGAGGTCAGTACGCAGCCGCCGTCGCCGACCTGCTGGCGCTCGCCGCCACCAGGTGGGGGCAGCTGTGTCTCGTGCTAGAGGTCAGTACGCAGCCGCCGTCGCCGACCTGCTGGCGCTCGCCGCCACCAGGTAGGGGCAGCTGTGTCTCGTGCTAGAGGTCAGTACGCGTGCAGTCACAACAATTGCGGTGACCGCTTTCCGTCAGACGTCTAATCGCTTCAATCGCTTGCCACATTGCAATATGCATTTAATTCTTATCAGAGTGTGTCATTAATTTTTAATGAAAAATCCATAGGTTGTATTCCCGGTTGAAATGGGATTGACTTTTGAAATACACACACATATAAACGAAATACATACACACAAATACATACACATAACAATTTTAAGGTTGCATAAAAAATCGAGATCTTGATTGCTTTGACAATTGTGACTATTAGTTTCGGAGCTGTCCACCCACTCGTCGTTAACAATATAAATTCACCTTGTATAACATGTTTGTGTTTGTGCAGTCGCTGGAGCGCGCCATGAAGTTCTCGTTCGGGTCGCGCCACGTGTGGCGGCAGCGCGCGCTCGCCACGGCGGCCGCGGCGCCCGCGGCGCACCACCACTCGCACGTCAAGCCAGGTACCGCCGACACGCTCCCTGCCGCTGCACGTCGCCGGGTGGCGGCGCGATGCCGTGGTTACACTTGAGAGCTCGCCGGACGCCACTATTGCTATCTCTGTTTGGTCGAGTACGTGCTCTGCACCGCGCCCCGCGCGTCCGCGTGCCTTCCTCTCTCACCTGTCTAGCGTGAGAGGGTAGATTTTTCTTTTCTTTATTTTTAAAGGAATTTTGTCATTATTGACTATGTCACTCCCGTAATTACAACTCAAATAAGTCAACAACGAAACAAATTTCATGCTTATCAAATAAAGTTTTAACAGCATCTCGGCCTCATTGGAACTTGGTGAAGCCAAGATGCTGTTACAACTCCCCACATCAACAATCTTAAGAAAAATAATGTATAAAATGATGAATGATGATAAATGATGCATGATGCATGATACATGATACATGATAAATATTCATAATTCATACTTGACTATGCAAAGCAATCTACATCCACGTCAGTAGCATACATATCATATCAGTGTCAAAAATATTACAATAAAATAAAGTAAATAAATAATTTGGCTTTAATATGAATCGTCGAACACACAAACTCTCAGATAAAATAACCGCGACAGCCGCGTCGCCGTATGTGTGAGTGCCTGTCCGAGCGACACACACACAACCAAAGTGTCCCTTCCTGCGCCCCCGCACCGGCCCCCGCACCGGCCCCCGCACCGGCCCCCGCACCGGCCCCTGCACCGGCCCCCGCACCGGCCCCCGCACCGGCCCCCGCACCGGCCCCTGCACCGGACCCCGCACTGGCCCCCGCACCGGCCCCCGCACTGGCCCCCGCACCGGCCCCCGCACCGGCCCCCGCACCGGCCCCCGCACCGGCCCCCGCACCGGCCCCCGCACCGGCCCCTGCACCGGCCCCCGCACCGGCCCCCGCACCGGCCCCTGCACCGGCCCCCGCACTGGCCCCCGCACCGGCCCCCGCACTGGCCCCCGCACCGGCCCCCGCACCGGCCCCCGCACCGGCCCCGTGTATGCGTGATAGCAATATTGGCAATTCAGAATTTGTATAAATATGATCATGTTGCCGTAAAAATTTGTAAAACTCTATGCTTACAATTTCGTTTTAGTTATGTATTTTAATATGAAATATAGCCAGGAACCTAGATAATTGCTATCCAAATCCGAATAATAGCATAGAATTATAGAAATATGCTTAAATTACAAATGGTTTTGGAACTATGTTTGTATGGGCAATACACGCTCCGCTGTACCCTTAACTTGTACAATACTCAATTGAACCTTGTACCGCAGGCTCGGCCGCGTGGACGGCAGGCGTGCGCGCGCGCGGCGTGCTGCGGCACGCGGCCCCGCTGGCGCCGGGCGACGCGCCGCTGCGGCTGGTCGGCGCCAACACCTGCTACCACATGGGCTGGGTGAGTTCCGTACTGCAGGTCCGCTGGCGCCGGGCGACGCGCCGCTGCGGCTGGTCGGCGCCAACACCTGCTACCACATGGGCTGGGTGAGTTCCGTACTGCAGGTCCGCTGGCGCCGGGCGACGCGCCGCTGCGGCTGGTCGGCGCCAACACCTGCTACCACATGGGCTGGGTGAGTTCCGTACTGCAGGTCCGCTGGCGCCGGGCGACGCGCCGCTGCGGCTGGTCGGCGCCAACACCTGCTACCACATGGGCTGGGTGAGTTCCGTACTGCAGGTCCGCTGGCGCCGGGCGACGCGCCGCTGCGGCTGGTCGGCGCCAACACCTGCTACCACATGGGCTGGGTGAGTTCCGTACTGCAGGTCCGCTGGCGCCGGGCGACGCGCCGCTGCGGCTGGTCGGCGCCAACACCTGCTACCACATGGGCTGGGTGAGTTCCGTACTGCAGGTCCGCTGGCGCCGGGCGACGCGCCGCTGCGGCTGGTCGGCGCCAACACCTGCTACCACATGGGCTGGGTGAGTTCCGTACTGCAGGTCCGCTGGCGCCGGGCGACGCGCCGCTGCGGCTGGTCGGCGCCAACACCTGCTACCACATGGGCTGGGTGAGTTCCGTACTGCAGGTCCGCTGGCGCCGGGCGACGCGCCGCTGCGGCTGGTCGGCGCCAACACCTGCTACCACATGGGCTGGGTGAGTTCCGTACTGCAGGTCCGCTGGCGCCGGGCGACGCGCCGCTGCGGCTGGTCGGCGCCAACACCTGCTACCACATGGGCTGGGTGAGTTCCGTACTGCAGGTCCGCTGGCGCCGGGCGACGCGCCGCTGCGGCTGGTCGGCGCCAACACCTGCTACCACATGGGCTGGGTGAGTTCCGTACTGCAGGTCCGCTGGCGCCGGGCGACGCGCCGCTGCGGCTGGTCGGCGCCAACACCTGCTACCACATGGGCTGGGTGAGTTCCGTACTGCAGGTCCGCTGGCGCCGGGCGACGCGCCGCTGCGGCTGGTCGGCGCCAACACCTGCTACCACATGGGCTGGGTGAGTTCCGTACTGCAGGTCCGCTGGCGCCGGGCGACGCGCCGCTGCGGCTGGTCGGCGCCAACACCTGCTACCACATGGGCTGGGTGAGTTCCGTACTGCAGGTCCGCTGGCGCCGGGCGACGCGCCGCTGCGGCTGGTCGGCGCCAACACCTGCTACCACATGGGCTGGGTGAGTTCCGTACTGCAGGTCCGCTGGCGCCGGGCGACGCGCCGCTGCGGCTGGTCGGCGCCAACACCTGCTACCAGTACTGCAGGCTCTGGAACATCATCATCAGCCGGTCGCAGCGCACTGCCGGACGCTCCAACCCAGCTCCGTGTTCTACACTAAGTTTGCCACTCCGTGGTCTCCACTTAACATAACGCGCATACCTACATGCTCAGCGAATATTTTCACCCACTCAAAGTATCGAGCGAGCTATGTTTTGTTCGGCCGCATCGGTGCGTGCCCATATTTGAGGTGGCCAAATAAATGGCCAAAGAAACCTTTCTTAATCCAAATTTTGTCATTTCGAAAATAAGTAACCATATGATAAAATCATAAAGTATTGGTTATCCACAGATAGAAGAAGGCATAGAGTTGGCGGAGGCAGCGCTCGCGATAGAGGAGGAGCGGGAGGGGTTCATGTTGGCGCGCTGCTGTCTGTTCGTAGGGATTGGGTACCAGATGAAAGCACAGGTATTATTTACTTTATCTCATTTGCCATTCAAACTATTGTAGAAAAGAAATAAAAAAATACAGTCATGGTCTCTCAGAGATACTGAGACAGGCAGAAAAAGAAATAAGTGCAAAAAAAACAAGAGAGTAAAAGAAAAGAAACAGTTATGTATGAGAGAGAAAGAGATAGAGAGTAATGTCAACAGTAGCAGTCGGTAGCAATACAGTCTGCTTTTGTTTTCAGAAAACAAATTCCCGCATAGACAAGGACGCGGCGAACGAGATCGCTCTGAAGCACCTCACGCGGTCGGTTCAGGCGGACGACAACGACCACCTCGCGTTCTACTACCTCGCGCTGCAGTACGTGCATCTCTCTATGCTCAACGAGGCGATGGTGAGGAACTAGGGTACATTGGAACGAGATCGCTCTGAAGCACCTCACGCGGTCGGTTCAGGCGGACGACAACGACCACCTCGCGTTCTACTACCTCGCGCTGCAGTACGTGCATCTCTCTATGCTCAACGAGGCGATGGTGAGGAACTAGGGTACATTGGAACGAGATCGCTCTGAAGCACCTCACGCGGTCGGTTCAGGCGGACGACAACGACCACCTCGCGTTCTACTACCTCGCGCTGCAGTACGTGCATCTCTCTATGCTCAACGAGGCGATGGTGAGGAACTAGGGACACTAGGGTACATTGGAACGAGATCGCTCTGAAGCACCTCACGCGGTCGGTTCAGGCGGACGACAACGACCACCTCGCGTTCTACTACCTCGCGCTGCAGTACGTGCATCTCTCTATGCTCAACGAGGCGATGGTGAGGAACTAGGGTACATTGGAACGAGATCGCTCTGAAGCACCTCACGCGGTCGGTTCAGGCGGACGACAACGACCACCTCGCGTTCTACTACCTCGCGCTGCAGTACGTGCATCTCTCTATGCTCAACGAGGCGATGGTGAGGAACTAGGGTACATTGGAACGAGATCGCTCTGAAGCACCTCACGCGGTCGGTTCAGGCGGACGACAACGACCACCTCGCGTTCTACTACCTCGCGCTGCAGTACGTGCATCTCTCTATGCTCAACGAGGCGATGGTGAGGAACTAGGGTACATTGGAACGAGATCGCTATGAAGCACCTCACGCGGTCGGTTCAGGCGGACGTCAACGACCACCTCGCGCTGCATCACGTGCATCTTCAGCTTTGAGCATAGAGCTCAAAGCTCATGAGGAACTAGGGTACATTATTTATTCCCTTAGGAAAACTACAGCTAAACTTAGTATAATGTAGGTATAAATGTATGGACAGGTTTATCAACCTGTCCATACATTTATACCATACATACATAAGCTATCGCTTATGAAAGTTTCCACAGATGGACAACTAAGTACACAGTACATGAATGCAGTCTACAAAACTTAAACATGTAATACTGTAACATATATACCTAACATGAGTCATCTGCATCAATTGCATCAAGCGGCTATATGTTATACGGTCCTATGTTAAATAAGTATGTGAGTAACTACGAGCTTTGGATTAACTTTCATCAATGCCAAAAAAGTTTCTGTATATATGTTACGGCTAAAAGCCGAAGTGCGGCTACACCTAGTTTTAGCCGGCTACAACTAGGTGCAGCCGGCCACATGCGGTTAAACTTAGATCTATCCAATATGCGAGATTGTAAACTGTCGAAAGATTGTGAACCGTCGCTTTATTTTTCGGAAGATTATCTATCGAAGTGATAGATGATAATCTACATTATATTATATCTAATATAAATGTTCGCGGCGTTGGGCCACCCCCGCCTCACCCTAACCTACCGAGGGCTGCCCCTTATACGTTTGATTGGTGTGCGGCTGCACCTAGTTCTAGCCGCTATGATGAAGGCTAAACCTAGTTCTAATCGAAGATAAGTTGGATAGATCTAAGTTTAACCGCATGTGGCCGGCTGCACCTAGTTGTAGCCGGCTAAAACTAGGTGTAGCTGCACTTCGGCTTTTAGCCGTAACGTATATACATTTTGAAGATGTAGTGTTTACTATTGAATATGTCAATGTCTTTGGAGTAGGTTTGATTAAAATTACTACACCTTTTATTATCTACATTAGGGTACATAAAATATTTCCGTTTGATCTTCTTGATTCATATTCATGTTCCTAATTCCAACTCATGTCTGCCCTCTATGAAGATCCTTGGAAGACATACTTTGTTCGCAATTATTGAAAAACCGTAATGGCGGGTTTTTTTTAGACATGTCATTATATAGAAAAGAAAAAACAACCTAGTAATAAATTTTTTTAAGATAAAAAAAAATTTTCAAGACAAGCTTTTTACAATTTCGTAACCGCGAGCAGATTAAAATGAGTCCAAACGCTAGTAGTTTTCGATTGTCCGTCAAGGAGTTCATTTGCCCACCTTCCCTATTTATCATCAAACTGTCACCATAATATTGCATTGTCATCGGACTTTAACAAGTATGCAAAATTTCAACTCCGCAGGATGAAAGGAAGTGGTTCTAATTCCACTTGCAAGATTCCACGCTAACAAACATACCTACATTGCAAGTTAGATAAAATGTTGTAAAATAAAGATGGTCATGTTGTGTTGTAGGACGCGACGCGCGCGTGCCTGTCGCTGCGCGCGGAGTGCAGCGGCGGGCTGCGCGTGGCCACGGCGCTGTGGTCCATGGCGTGCGCGGGGGCGCGGGGGGCGCGTGCACTCGCCGCCGCGCGCCTCGCCCGCCACCACTACCCCGCCGCCGAGTGGCCGCTCGCCGCGCTCGCCAACCTGCAGATCGCGTGGGAGAGCGGAGAGGTCAGTAACACGATGCGCTCTCCGCCGCGCGCCTCGCCCGCCACCACTACCCCGCCGCCGAGTGGCCGCTCGCCGCGCTCGCCAACCTGCAGATCGCGTGGGAGAGCGGAGAGGTCAGTAACACGATGCGCTCTCCGCCGCGCGCCTCGCCCGCCACCACTACCCCGCCGCCGAGTGGCCGCTCGCCGCGCTCGCCAACCTGCAGATCGCGTGGGAGAGCGGAGAGGTCAGTAACACGATGCGCTCTCCGCCGCGCGCCGTCGACGGCCGACGTGCGTACAGTGAACGCGCCACGTGTGTTGCAGGTGTAATGTGGTCCTTCGGCAGGGTCGCCATGTAATGTGGTGCGTTGGTCTGGCGGGATCGCCATGTAATGTGGTGGTTTCTGGTCTATTGAAACTACGTGTTTAGTTGATCCATCTTTACTGGTGAACTCCTATATTTAGAATACCATCGTACCTTAAAGCTATAACTACTTATACTATGTCTTAATGTAGTCCGTGATTATCTAGTAAACACTTGTACATGCTTATTGCTTACTCTCCACTACATGACATACAAAGCTAGCTGATCAGCACAATATACACCTACGTGATATAAAGTGCAAACGCCTACCACATCTTCCCCTTTTTTTAAAATAATTTAATAATACAAAATATTATAAAATTATTACTAAACTTAGAATAACATTTTCAACTATAAACGCCTACCACATCATTACAATATTCATAATTTTTAACTACTAAGTTATACCTACAGATCGCTTCTCATATAATATCTTATAATAATCTTTCTTCGGCGAAATACAATAGATTCTTTTAAAATTATTTAAATCATTATCTTTACATATTTTTAAAATACATCTCGTTTTACAAACAATATCTTTATCCTGACTATCTATAGTCGGCGTCATACAACTTAAACCTTTCGTCTTATATTTTATATAATTCTCTTGTACTTTGATGTTTTCATCATTCCTCTTCAACAAAAAATCCTTCAACATTTCCCGTAATTCTCTTCTACGTTTGTCGCAACTTTCTTTATTAATATAATTACATTTTTCTTTGACATCAACATCCCTTTTCATCTCATTAATTTCATTATCAATTTTCATCACACATTTCTTTAACTTTTTCCGATCGCATATTTGTTTAACATCATCACCTCTTTTTATCTTTACGTCATCACCTTTCATCACTTTAACATCATTTTCATCTTTCATCAAACAAATATATTTCCCTACATTTTGTTCTTTCGAAACATCTACGCATCTCTTTGCCTTACTATTTAAATTATATTTTTTCTTAATATCCATAAACTTATCAGATTTCTTACATTCTTCTTTAATTATTAAATCTTTTATTTCCTTAGATTTTCCTACTTTTCTAACTATCACAGGTTGACCAAGCCTGGGTGTATTGAAACACAACATCGTCATATTCGACGTCACACACTTCGATTTTTTATCTTCTGTGAAAACCGAACCTACATTTCCTCTATCGCGCTGCAACACAAAGTTACCTCCTTCCTTACTCTCATTCAAATTTTTCGTGCTACTATTATTACTCGTACAATTTAACTGACTAATATTACTAGGAAAGAAAACCATGTCAAACTTCACTACTTCACTATTATTACTGTTATTTAAAGTGCGCGGAACTATTCGCTGCGTTTGCTGATCGCGCAAAACATAAGCGCTGCTCGGAATTTGCTGCGTAGACAAGGGCACGTTACATAATAATTGCTGATCTTTATAATTTCTCTCGTTTGTATTGATATATTTTTTACGTGAGATATTATAATACCTTTGACCTAAACGATTGCTATAAGACTCATGAAAACAGTTAACTTGATATGAATTTTCAAAAGATTGTAACGTTACGGAGGTCCCCCGGCTAGCTCTACCTAGGACCTCCGCACGAACAGTACCTTTCTGGGAGAGAGAGAGGGACTGGAAGCTGTAATGAAATTATGTTAATTTGGTGATACTTTTAATACAGTATATAAAACAGTGCTGCTGAGGAAAAGATCTTCTGGGTCATGAAAATTGTCGATAGAGGGAAATGAGAACGTATACTTTGTCGATAGGCTTCTTCTGCCTGTCGAAGAGGGTAAATGAGAACGTAGTACTTTGTCCTTGTCGATAGGCTTCTTCTGCCTGTCGAAGAGGGTAAATGAGAACGTAGAACTTTGTCCTGGGTTTGTCCTTCTCCCGAGAAACTGGAAGTTTGTCCTGGGTTTGTCCTTCTCCCAATCCAGGGGACGTTCGACGGCGGTGAGTGGGCCTTTGTTCGGGCCACCAACTTGTGATACCTCACAACGGAGCCACAAAAATAATATGGTTTTCCACCTTTAACAAATCGTGAGAGAACCTTTCTCTCTCCAAGCACAAGTTCAAGTCCCGGTTTTCCTCTTTTTTCCGTTCTCTGTCAGTTTATCCAATTTTGAATTCTGTTTTCTTTTTCAAGGCAATAAAAGTAGGTCCATTAGATATAAATAAGAAATAGGTTTGATGAGTCATGAAAAATGAATGAAGATGATATGTAACACTACAAGATGACATAATGGCCTCGTCATCTAATGCTAACTGAATGGCCTCTGACAATGATTTTACCTGTCTACATGAAATAATAGTACCGATACGCGAGCTATTCAAACCTTTTGCAAAAACATTTACAGCCAGTTTTTCATTGATTGGGTGCAATATTTTTACCTTCTCTTGATTTCCGTCAGATTGTGCTAGTGTTAATTCTGTTAATATGCCTGCAATCTCTGATCCAAAAGCATTTATTAATCTGTTGCGTTGTTTACAATTTAATAACTTATTTTTTAATGCGACTGGACATTTCTTCGTAACTAAAAATTCTCTCATATCACGTAATAAACTATCGACATCAGCATAATGCCTGTTTGAACAAAATTTTGCACTTCTTGTCAACCTCGTTTTTAGTACAAAATTAATTAAAAATTGTTTTGAGTCTTCAAAAATCATTTCACTATAAAATTCTATGCTGTCGATGAGCGATTTTGTGTCTTGCTCTTGTCCCGTCATTACAGGTAACAAGGCGATGGCCGTTTCTAGATCAAAATCTTCCATTATGATTAATTACTCTCGTTAAACAAAATACTATTACAAAAATCTATCAATATGATAATATATGAACATCATCTAAACTTTTTCCCATCAATCAACTTTTATTCATAAGAAAATATACCTACAAAAATAGTAGTACTCACATCTTTCGTTACAATACGCACCTAAATCACGCTCCTAAAAAAAAAATTGTCGTCCGAACCGTCTGCGGCTGGGACGCTCTGATGAGGTCAGTATGACAGCATACTAGTCCTTGGAGACGGTACTCGATGCTATCCTTTTCTTTCTTCGCTCTTCTTAATATATCTTCTTAACAGCATCATTATTCATTCTTCATAGTATTTTTCTTCTTTATTCTCTTTTCTTCATCTTCATAATATTTCGCTTCATAGTGAGGATGTATCGTCTTGTTCATTCTATTCTTCATCATATAATGTATCTTCTATCTTCAAACTTAATCTTCATCACACAATTTTCTATCTTCAATTAACATTTTAATATTACTCTTCTGTGTTCATTGGTTTATGCTTCGTAACATGAATCTTCATTTTTCATAGTGGATTTCATTAATCCCATTTAATTTCTTCTTAAAAACTCTTCAATCTTCATTTTTCGTAGATTCTTCTTATTAATTTTTCTTCATTATTGCTTCTATATATTTTCCAAAACTCGAATTGGCAAGTCACAAGAACTGCGATGTAATGTAGTCCTTCGGTCTAGCAGGTCAGGAACTGCGATGCGTTGGCCTCGGACTGGCAGGGTCGGGAACTGCGATGTAAAGTGGTCCGTCGGCAGGGTCGCCATGTAATGTGGTCCTTCGGCAGGGTCGCCATGTAATGTGGTGCGTTGGTCTGGCGGGATCGCCATGTAATGTGGTGGTTTCTGGTCTATTGAAACTACGTGTTTAGTTGATCCATCTTTACTGGTGAACTCCTATATTTAGAATACCATCGTACCTTAAAGCTATAACTACTTATACTATGTCTTAATGTAGTCCGTGATTATCTAGTAAACACTTGTACATGCTTATTGCTTACTCTCCACTACATGACATACAAAGCTAGCTGATCAGCACAATATACACCTACGTGATATAAAGTGCAAACGCCTACCACACAGGCGGCGCTGGCGACTGGCAAGGAGCTGCTGTCGTTACTGAACAGCGCGGAGGCGGAGGCGGAAGCGGAACACAACGGGTACGCGGAGCTGGACGCGCTGTCCGACTCGCAGCACGACGACACACACAGCACGAGGGACGCTGGTGAATATACTTAGTTGTAACAACTCAAAAAAAAATCTCCTCGCTATCACGCAAATACTATTTAACGGATTTTGATGTACATATGTAGATATTTACAAATTAGGTAGATACCTAGGTCTTGGAAAAGAAAATTAAACCAGAGAAGACTTGTACCAAGGTACAGAAGCATGACTTGCAAATAAATTTAAACACATAGCGACGATTGCTACGACGCAATAAAGTTCAATTCAGCTCGCACAACGTTGCGTACCTACCGATTATATTAACCTCTCATCTTATCTCTTATGTCTTATTAAGCTCGTATCTCTTTTGACGCGGCACATGTACCGTTAGGGTTGATACTTATGTGGTGATCAATTTTATCAATCAAAGGTATTTACTTCCAGTTATGTATCTCCCTATCGTCACTCATTTAAACTTTGAATTACCTACTCAGGTAAATACGGGAGACATTGATAATGATAATAAAAGCACAGAATATATAATAGTGCCTAAAATAATTAAAAAGTAGAAATAACTATCTTAAGATGCTGTAGGTACATTTTCTTGCCTTTCGATGTCCTTCAGAAGTGAGAAAAATTAAAGATTCCGGTCCTTGTCGGTATTTAGGCAGCTAAATGTGATGCAGTATAATGTTGCTTCCATTTTAGCGTAGTAGCTCTTACTGCCACAGAATACTTAATGTACCTAAAGTGCGGAGTGCGGTAGGTCTGATTAAACTGTAAACATACTACTAACACATACAGTAGCGCAACGCCTTTGATGTCAGGCGACACCGCCGCGCGTGTAGGTACTTACGCTGTCACACACAGATGCGCAAGGGCTGTCACAAAATGGAAAATTTAATAAATGTGATTTGTATTGTTTTTTATTCACAAGTACCTACCTAATATACATTTACACATATGTTGCATTCATGGTGCTTATGTCTGATGTAGGTACCTACATACTGAGTAGTGGTTCTTTTTCCGATACGGTGGTAGAATCATTGTAATAATTGACGTTCATAAGTGCGTCTGTGATGCCAATATTTAATAAAAATCTTTTGATTGATAGTTAATGTAAATGATTCCGGTTGTAATTTTTTACAGAAAACTTCTTGAGGTTTGTCTCTAGCCCTACTCAGTTCTACTATATTACTGTATATTTAGATATTATTTATTACAAAATGAATAATACAACATATACATCAGATTGCAGGTAGGTACCTGTTATGAAATTATAGGAAAATCTTACCTCGCGTTACGAAGAAACCTATGATGTCAAAGTACATCCGTACATAGAACAGGTATGCACCATTATAATTAACTTATTCAACGATTCTCGTAAAATTCGCTCGCAAAAAACATGCTCGCATCTGCCCTCAATGTTTGAACCAGCAAACAAAGCTAGTTTGCTGGACGCGGCCCGCGCCGCCCGCTTCCCTGCGGCGTCCCCGCCGTTGCTCTAAGCAAGTGCATTCGTTGCGCAACTGTATGGCTTGTAAAATTGTGCTAAAAGGAAAGGTCTTATCTCGAAAAACCGCGCAACCGCGTCGAGCACCTAGTAATTTATAAAAACAGCACCTAGATACATGATAGAATAAATTTGTCAGCGTCAATCCGCGCGGAGTCAGCCGGCGTGTACCGCATCGAGCGCGCGCTGTCGGAAGGCGCGTCCTCCCTGTCGACGCAGCGCACGCGCGCGCCGCTCGCCGCGCATAAGGCGCAAGCGTGGCTGCTGCTAGCTATGGCTTGTCTCAGGTACGTTATGTGTACAGAATCGTTTAATCTCTAATATCTCTCCCCCTCAATCACTCCCCATCTCTTTCTCTCCCCTCAATCCCCTTCTATCTCTTAATCTCTTCCCTCAATCCCCCTCTCTATATCTTTCTCTCCCCTCAATCCCCCTTTATCTTTTTCTCTCCCCTTCATCACCTCCCTATCTCTTTCTCTTCTATCCCTCAATCCCTTCTCTATCTCTTAATCTCTTTCTTCAAACCCACCTCTCGATCTGTTTATCTCTCCGCTTAATCCTTGAGAGCCACTCTCTGAGAGGTAGCCTATATTATAAAAATGTAATGTGGGTCTTTTTGATAAAGGATTTTTCAAAATTGAGTTTATTTTTAAAACTTCTTTTAAGGTACCATTATATATTAGTTAGCCATTAACTAAAATCTCGCCTGCTATAAGAGCTGAACCAGACCTTGTATCCGGTCAGCGAGAAAGCAAATCGTCCCGCCGATCCCAAAGAGCCGAGGCGCTTGCGAGCAACCTTTCTCGCTCTTGTGAAGATGTCTCTGAGCAACAGAAAGGGTTAGCATTACGGGAAAACGTGAATCTGGGCGGATAGGCCTGCTTCTGCCCTACGAACGATATAAACAACGATATAAATATAGATCTAAAGGAAGTTGACCTTTTTCCCTAATTTCAAATGATGTAGAGTGTTGTGTGACGCGCAGACTGGACCGGGTGAGCGCGGCGGCGGGCTGCGTGTCGGAGGCGGCGGCGCTGACTCCCTTCAGCCATTTAGTATTATACACGGTGAGTCTTTTACTTTACCTATATTATTATATTGAGCCTATCGTCCCACTGCAGGGCAAAGGCCCCCCTACTTTCCTTCCATTTCTCGCGGTCTTGAGATAGAATGGGCTAATCCGGAATGTATCCAGCTCGTCTCGCCATCTCCGTCTTGGTCTGCCGCGTTTTCTGCGTTCATTGTTGGGAACCCATTTGGTTGTTCTTTTGGCCCAAAGTTCGACAGACATGCGGCTGACGTGTCCAGCCCAATCCCATTTCAACCTGGCAGCTTTCTGAGTGACAAAAGTGATCTGAGTTCTGGAGCGCAGTGTGGTGTTACGTATTCGGTCGGTGAGTGTAACTCCGAGAATACTGCGCTCCATCGCTCGTTGACAAACTCCGAGTGCGGACCTTTGATGTTCTGTCAAAGACCAAGTCTGTGCGCCATATGTGAGGACAGGGAGAATGCACATGTCCATGAGTCGTTTTTAAAGGAGAGATCCCTCTCTTCATTAGATCTCTAATGGACCAATAGATAAACTAATGTACTTTACCTATAAATAATAGAATATTTATATATTGCCGAACTGGAAAAATATCACAATTTATCATGTACGAGTTCGTGATAACTCAGTACATTAGAAATAAAAAGACTCTTTAGTCTTGATTTAGTATTAAACTGTATTGATTTAAAAACTTGATAATTTGATGAGATGAAAATGATCGCGAGCACGCGCCGCGTTCCTGTTATCCAATGGCGAATTGTCTTTAATTTGCATAATTAGGTCGCGCGTGTCGCGTAAATTGATGATTTTATAAAAGACTAGCCGCGTCCCGTGGTTCCACCCGCGGTAGTAGGCTCACCACCGAGCTGCGTTAACCTGGCAGCTTTCAGGGTGCCCAGAGGGGTACCTGGTAACCTTTGCACGTTTGAAAGACTTGTGAGATGTTCGTCGTTGTGGCGTTCGTAATATCACACGTTTCGTGTCACGAAACGTGGCGAAACGTGAAAAGGCCTCTGTGGTGTAGTGGTTGGGCAGGTTGGCTCAAATCACATACACCACTGAGGTTGCGGGTTCGATTCCATGACGGGACAAATGTATGTGCACAGAATAAAAAGCGCAAGCATTTGTTTCGTGTGTGGGTGTTGTGGAACCACAGTCCTCGTAGGTCCTGGTTCCCTAGACACAGGGAATTCTACTTAGGGGTATCTATGTATGTGATCGTTGGGCGTTTTTTTATCTGCTAGTTTAAACAACCTTCGCTGCGGTCGTCACTCGGATAGGTGACCGTTTGTTTAAAAATTGTCCACGCTACTAGTTGTATAATAATTTAAGAGATAATGTATTGTTTCGGTTTGGCAGCGCGGTTTAGTTCACGCGGCGAGCGGCGAGTGGGACGAGGCGCGGCAGTGCTTCCAGAACGCGCTCGCGATCCACCCCACGCACCTCGACAGCATCGTGCACCTGGGTGAGACATGTTTTGTAGCCCTTTTATAACTTTTTGCGTAGGTATAGGTAATTGGTCTATTACTTAGCATATATATATATTATAATTAGTGATTAGTGCTACGTACCCACCAGTCATATTAACCTACAGAGCGCCTCTCTTTCTATCGCGCCGCTCTTATCTCTTCTGACGCGGCACGTGTAACGACGCGCGACCCGCCGTCGGTGTCCGGCTATGTACTTGTAGCTTCGTACCTACAGTGCGGAGTGCGATAGGCCTGGTTATATATTTAGACGTGCAAAGTCTATATAGGACTTGCAAAGTGTGCTTATTCATTTACAGCAGATTTTTTATGTTTAATAGGGTGGATAACAAATCGTGCAAAAATATAGAATTGAACACGTAGATAGGTTCATTTAAAATTAATTTGTTTTATAGGCTTCCGTTTGACCGCTATCTCATCTGTTGTGAAGTGACGATGCGGTCGAAGATGTAGCACGCTCGCCTAGAAGAAACCTGTTCACTTTTGTCTTAAATACACCCAGATTATATCTATCCGGAAACACAGATGCCGGCAGAGAGTTCCACTCCTTGGCCGTTCGCATTATGAAGGTCGCGCACAAAGCGCTCGGTGCGAGCAGGAGGGATGTCAACCATATATTGATGACGGCTTGCCGTACGTCTGGTCGTCCGGCGATGGAATGAGAACGGAATAAGTTCATGTAATTCCGTCGCACACTCTCCGAAATGTTTTTGGTAAGAGTCCTCATCGGTCTTTTACCGGATACATTTCGGCAACTTTGCGCCGATGTTCAAGACTTTGAAGCTTAGTCTTAACCAGCGCATCGTCACCAATGAGTTTTTTGGCTCTTCTTTCAATGGTCTCCAAGGCTTCGAGCTGGTATTTGGCGGAGCCGTCCCAAAGGTGAGAACAGTACTCCATACACGACCGGACTTGTGCTTGATACAGAGTTAGAAGCTGTCCCGGTGTGAAATACCGTCTCACCTTGGCCAATATACCCAGCTTTTTTGCTGTTACTTTAGCCTTGGACTCTATGAAGCTGTCAAAGTTTAAGTTAGATGACAGGGTGACACCTAATAGCTCAAGGTGGTCTGTTATCGGTACAGATACATTTCGGAAAGTGGGAGTCAGATAGAATTGACTCTTCTTTGCGGAGAAAAGACGCCTGGGTTTTTGCTGCATTGAACTTGACAAGGTTGGCATCACCCCAATCGGATACGGCCTTCAATGCCAAGTTCATGCGACCCACCATGGCCTCTCTTTGAGAAAGGATCTGCACTCCACTGGTCCGTGAATCGGATATATATCTCTCTACGACTATGTTGTTGTCTGCATACCTAAAGATACCGGGCTAGCAGATCGTTAATATGCAGCAGGAAATGAGTCGCAGAATGAACCGACCCTTGAGGAACCGCGGCATTAATTGCCAATTGATTAGACGAGCAGCCTTCAACGACTACTTGAATTGATCGGTCCCTCAGGAAGTCCGATATCCATACACATAAACCAGTAAGCCATATGCTGGAAGCTTGCTAATAATGCTGTCATGCCATACCCTATCAAAGGCCTTCGAGATATCTAGAGAAACCGCAAGTGCTTCTCCTTGCTTCTCAATGGCCTCGCTCCAAATGTGAGTGGCATACGCAAGAAGGTCCCCAGTTGACCGGTTTCGGCGAAAGCCATATTGTCGGTCACTGAGAAGCTCATTCGCTTCGAGGTATGCCAGGAGCCTGTTGTTCAGTACACGTTCCATGCTCATGCAGAGTATGGACGTTACTGAGATTGTTTCCTGTAATTTGAAGGGTCGGCATGACTACCTTTTTGGGCACAGGCTGCACGTTAGCCAGCTTCCAGGACTTTGGCAAATGACCAATCTCAAAAGAGAGAGGAAATTTATTTGCAGTGTAGGTATAATCTCTTTACAATATCTTCTATCTACTATTAGGAGGGAGGCGACTTCTCAGACAGGTGAATAGAAAATATTCGTCGAACCCATTAACACTGAGATGAAATTTAAATGGTTACAAAAGATGAAAAGAGATTATTTATTTATTAAAACAAAAACCACAGCTCTTAAAATAACTGAAGAATAACTTATTAGCTATAAACGGTTTTAGAGTTAAGCTTTTGACTTTGACTTCCTACTAATATTATAAAAGCGAAAATTTGTGAGGATAGATGGATGGATGGATGAATGAATTTTTGTTTGTTACTTAATCACGCAAAAAACTACTGAACAAATTTAGATGACGTTTGGTATGTAGGTAGAGATAGGCTTTCATTGATGTATCCCGGGAAATCGCGGTTGAAACCGCGCATACAGCTAGTAGTTAAATAAGAATAATAAATAATAATAAAAAACGTTTATTGGTAGAAAAAAAAAGAGAAAATGAAACATAATAAATGAAAGAGTATGTACGCTTCTATAATCTACGCAACTCGATTTTGATTATCTACACAAGCGACCTCACGCGTCTTCGTGTCGGTAGCCAACAATGTTGTGTGTTGGTGCAGGCGCGGCGTACTACAACCTGGGGTGGCTGGGGCTGGCGGAGCGCGCGCTGCGCGAGGCGGCGGCGCTGGAGCCGGCGCACGCCGACACGTGGCGCCGCCTGGCGCTGGTGCTGGCGGCGCGCGGGGACGCCGCGGCCGCCGCCGACGCCGCCGCCGCCGCGCTGGCGCTGCACCCCACGCTGCCCGCCGCGCGCCTGCCGCTCTGATGCGCGCACCCGCCCGCGCCCGCTCCCGCGCCCGCCCCACAAGGTCACGTGGCCATCACAACACACCATCTATACCGGCTGCGACGTTGCCGTTCTTATGTCGGCCCGCTGCTGACGTCATACATCGTAGCGGTGACGTGTCGCGCCGCGCTCGCGTGTCCCGCTGCGAGGTTGCCGCTCTCACGCACGTCGCCTTTCATTGTGTGCGTGTGCTGACGTCACGCGGTCACGTGGCGCCGCGCCGGCGCTTCATCCCGCGTTACCCGCGAGGTTGCCGCTCTGTTACCCATCGCCGTGTCTATGTCATAGTGTACATCTGTTGGCGTCTCTTGGCGTAACGGTAATGTGCTACACCGTAGCCACCACGTGACCGGCTGCGAGACTACAGGTGATGTCTCTGTGACCAGATCAATTTGTAACCGTGTGGTGACGGCACGCAACTCAGGTTGTTCTCTGTCCATTGCCGTTACTCGTAATGAACTCTCAACAGCAACCTGCAGTAGTGCAATTATACTGCAAGAATAAATGAAAGCATAGATGCATCAAATTATAAAGTCAAATTTGACAAACTGTTTGGCACAACGTCAAATTTAAAATTAAATAGTTATACCGACCGCCGCCTGTCACGTGACGTCACACAGTACTAAGTCCTACCGCTCTGTTGTTTACTCACTGCACCCTAAGTATTCTGTAATACGTCTAGCAATACTAACATCGCATCGTGTTATGCTACTACTAAAGAGTCTGCGCAAGCGCCCCTGGCGCCACCTAGCTATAACGTCGGTATACTCTGTAACGTTGATCTCTGATGCTGTTGTCTCTAACCTACAAAGTAAGGTTTACGTCGCATATGCAGTATGAGTAACCCCTACGCCTACGGTTTTGTGGACATTAGATGTGTTCAACATTTGACCGCCGCCAGCAACCAAACGTGCCGCGAGCGGGTGAGAACGTCTTCTGTGCGTGTACACAATGACGTCACAGTTTAGAGATGTAAGTTTATCGATATCTATCTTACCTATCGTGATCGATCATATTTCAAAACTCAATGAACAATCGGTGCGAAGCCGTCACAATTACAGTAATAAATATATTTCAATAAACAGAATATTCTTAATAACAGCATAGGTCTTAAAGAAAGTTATTGGTTTCGTAAGTATACGTTAGGCCACATAGTTTTATTAACCCAGTTTCTTGTCTCGACGTCAAGCCGCCATGAGTTGCAGTTACGACCTCCATCAAACCGCGTAACTGCTAATAACCAACAATATTGCAAACACGCAAAATTGGCACACGTATATACGTGTACGGTATCCTATGATTAGGCTGTCTACATAAGATTAATATATCTACTCTTTCTGACGAAACAGGGACGATGTCACTGCTGTTTACGAAATTCTTTGTTATTGTCACTGTTTTATTTTCGTTAGTTCCAGTTCGGTCACCGGCCCCCCGATTCATAACCTCACGATAACGAATACCGAATCGATTCGACTATTATCGATCTCGTTTTGTGTGTTCCTTTTCGAGCTATTTCGCCCCGAAAATTAAATACGGTTTCGGTTACAATATCGGTAACGCTTAAAAGTTGCATTTACGGAATTTGTATTGTGTGCAATATTTTTAACCGACTTCAAAAGGAGGAGGTTCTCTATTCGATTGTATTTTTTTTTTATGTTTGTTACCTCAGAACTCCGTCATTTATGAACCGATTTGAAAAATTCTTTTTGCGTCGGGTTCAATATAGCTACGAAGTGGTTCCATATAAATTTCATCGATATGTGACTATGGACTTCGAAGATACATTGAAGTCGGTTTTTGTTTTTTTCTAAAAATTAATTATACATCTTAACATATGAACCGAATCGATCGACAACGAGTTATCGTGCGGTTCTGAATCGGGCTGGTCAAATAAATCTGTGGCACTCTGATGCGGCATGTAGCACACAGTGCGAACAACATTTAAAATACCATCGATATCTTACGTTGCAGTACCGGATTACTAGTTTAATTCGCGCATTATTTTATTTTAGAAGGGTAAGTAGGTGAGGTTCAGATTTTACCATTATTTTTAATCAATTATGGCTTGTGGTGGTGGACATGAGAGATATTTACTTAGACACAGCTTAAGGCGTGTTGTTCTTTCTATTTACTCTTATTAATTTCTTGTAGGTGAAAAGTTTTAATTGACGGAACTTGTAATATAAAGTAATATTTATCGTTGTATCCAAACTACTTCTAGTACAAATCCTAAAATTACGAAAGTTTATAAAACGTATAAAGGTTGTACTAAGAGGCACCGCTATTGTATATGTGTTGCTATTGTATAATATATTTAAATATATTTATGCTACAGATGCGTCCATTCCAAAATACGATATATTAACGAATCTACTTGTTGTAAATTATTTAACTATTTTTATTGTGTGTAAGGCCCGGTTTAGACGATCGCGCAGTGACGCGAGCGTAGTCTCCGCTCTTATTTGTATTTTATTTCGATTGTATTGATATTTTGAAAAAAGAAATGCATTTATTTAAAAATGCTTTCTTAGTGCACCTCCAGGACCTATAAAGAACATAATGTCATTCGAATTTCATGTTTCTATCTTCAATGGCTGTCAGTCAGTGAGTCAGTCACGGAACTGTTTTATGTATATAAAATGATTTTTCGAAGACGCAAGACGAATTGCAAGACTTGGAAAATCAAAGTTCTGCGTGGCACTGCAACTTCGGGTAGACGTGGCGCTTAACATCAGACGTTCGAACTTGCTCAGATAACTACCTCATTTAAAAAAATCCCTTGACCACGCTGTATCGGGTATGATATACGTACGTGCGCGATCGTCTGACGCAGGCCTAAATATCATTTGAGAATTGAGATATTTCTCTGGCAATAATAATTGTGTCGTCGTGAAGTCATTATAGATATAATTACATTGTATTTACGTCGGTGAGAGAGGTTGGCGTTTATAAAGGTTTTAGTGAACATAAAGCATTGGGGTTTGTGCCAATGTCTCCTATTATTGTAAGTGTTGTTAAGTAGATATTATTTAACAAATGTTTCTTTAACGTGTGTATATTTTGATATCTCCACATTTGTTTAATAACGAACAAGAATGTTCCGACCGCCGCGTTGTACAAGCAGAACCGAGCTATTGTAGCAACATTAAATTATTAAATGTTCGAGGGATGTATTTATTTTTCATTCTATGAGGATAATGTCTGTCGGCCTATGACGACGTTGGCGTAGAGAGCACTTTCGTATGTCGAGTACAGACGATTGTGACGTTCAAAATATTAAAGTCATCAGAACCGATCAATCAATCAATAATTTATATTACAACCACTTATCACATTTTAAATCTAACCTATGTTTGTTTCGCTTTGTAAACAGTGATGCCGAATGATACGGAATCCTACAACACAGGATTTATCCTATTGTAGGATTCACAGCTCATAAAATTGATTGTACCACATTCAGATTCGTATTAGCAAAAAACTGATTGATTGATCGAATCGTTTCCGACAATATCATTGGTTACAAGCTTACAAGTCGCCGTCGGTGACGGTGGCCCTTCAACCAAATGTCACCGGGTCCAAAGAGATCAGCGTGGCGCTCAAACTAAATGTTCAATATCGCTCGCTTAACAACTTTTGAGCTTCAACTTCTTTCTTCTGCAATTTAGTCGTTATGCAACTTGGTCAGTTTTCCATTAAGTTACTGCTCATCTCGTCACCAATGTCACAGTTACATAAAAAACGGATTTGTTGTTGCTCAGAAAGTTGACGAATAAATCCTAAAGCCTTTAGTACCTACTTGGTTATATGAATTGCATTTTGAAATACTGTTTACATTGGTTTGTGCTTAGATTTTGAAAAGATTCGTGAGTGTTACTCACAGTTGATATAAAACGGCTAAGACTCACGGTTAAGTCGGAGTCATTTCGACGTCGAACCGCGAGTCTTAGCCGTTTTATATCAACGTTGATATGTGAATACATAAAAAAAGCGAAAGTATATTTTTTTGCGCTTGGGTGGTGTGGACCCGCGGCCCTAGTAGCTCCTGGTTCCCTAAGTAATAAACCTAGTCGGGAGCCAGGAGCTGTTTATTATTATTACTTATCTTGCAAATTGGTCAAATGGTCGTGTTAATGCCTCAACCGCTGAGGTGGAGGAAAGCAGATATAGACTTGTGTCAAACATTGAAGACTCCCTAGAAAAAGTGTCCGAATGGGGAGGTGAGAATTTGGTGAAGTTCAACCCCACCAAGACACAAGTTTGCGCATTCACTGCAAAAAGGACTCCATTCCTTGTAGCTCCACGATTTCAGGGCGTTCCTCTTAAGATCTCAGATAGCCTTGGGATTTTGGGTGTCGACATCTCTAGTGAGGTCCAGTTTCGGAGTCACTTGGAGGCTAAAGCGAAACTTGCTTCAAAAAAGCTGGGTGTGCTGAACAAGGCGAGGCGATATTTCACGCCGGAGCAACGGCTTCTGCTTTACAAAGCTCAAGT
Organism: Petrophora chlorosata; assembly: GCA_951640565.1. Taxonomy (NCBI): domain Eukaryota; kingdom Metazoa; phylum Arthropoda; class Insecta; order Lepidoptera; family Geometridae; genus Petrophora; species Petrophora chlorosata. The sequence goes on along the minus strand of OX621199.1, from coordinate 552,136 downwards.
CAGGCCCCACGTGGAGTATTGCTCTCACTTGTGGAACGGCGCACCCAAGTATTTGCTTCAGGCTCTTGACTCCCTACAGCGAAGAGCCATTAGGATTGTCGATGATCCCAAGGTGTCCGAAAAATTAGAGCCACTTAGCCTCCGAAGAGACATCGGTTCGCTTTGTGTGTTCTACCGCCTTTATAATGGGGAATGTTCTGAAGAGCTTTTTGACCTGATTCCGCCTTCCCAATTTTTCCACCGCACATCTCGCCATCGTCAAAAAGCTCACCCCCACATCTTACAAAACTGGACTTCTCACACCACACGCTTCACTCGTAATTTCCTTCCTCGCACTTGTAAGATGTGGAACGACCTACCTTCGTCGGTATTTCCTTTGAGCTACAACTTGGAGTCCTTTAAAAGGGGTATTAATAGAGTCCTTAAGGGTCGGCAACGCATCAGCAATGCCTCTGGTGCTGCAGATGTCCATAGGCGACGGTAACCGCTTACCATCAGGCGGGCCGTCTGCTTGTTTGCCGACATATTCAATAAAAAAAAAAAAAAAAAAAAAAAAAAATTATTTATCAAAGCAAATAAATCATCGAAAAATACTTTTATTATAGACAATTTATGTCCACTTGTATAAATAATATAACGTAGCCAATCATCACTTCCTAGTGCTCGGAGACGTAAAGGAACCATAATGTAGGAGTATCGTGTTCGGTTCGACGGCGGCACTCCGACCATTGTATTGTACGACCAAACGTAACGTCACACGTTCGTAGTGTTCGTCTCGGCCACTGACTGATTACGTGGAGCTGATTAGCCGATAACTTATTTATCTATTTCTATCTTGATCATGTACTGACTTTCTGTATGCGCATTGTTGGTTATATTGAGTTAAAATATCAAAAATAATTCGAGCGATATCTCACAAATTGCTTTGTCAAATGAAAAAATTCGCAATAAAATCCGTTTATCTTCTATTGTGAGTATAGGAATGAATGTTCGTCGAATAATATGGACACAAAAGTCAAATTGACACAAAGTTCAACTTAATGTTTTTAGGATCTAAATCATTGACACAAAAATGTCTAACATCCATTATCATATAAAACTTTGAGATGAGTTTAAACAGTGCATGTCATTGTTCTTCTTGTGTTGACATAATTATCGTCTAGTTGTTAGGATAGTTTGTCTTTTTAGGACCAAGAAGTTAAATTATAAGATACCTACAGAAATACAGTTAAGTTGCAACACTGAACGTAAGGAGCTGACACCAGTCGGCGGTCGAGATGAAAGTAGCTCGTTTAGATAATCTAGAAGTATTGTAACCCATCACTTGTTGACTTCTGTACCTATTGTATCGATATAATGTAAAGTATACTACACTTGTGAATTATTGTATATTATATATAAATGGTTTATATACTGTTGTGCTCGTGTACTTTAATATATAAATGTAGGTGTTGTTCCCGCGTCGATGTTGGTGTACATAAAACTTTTAAGGATATAAAATATATAATAATTATTATGTTACATAGTTTTGAAGTTTCATTTTCATTTTTACCTACCATTATTATTCAAATAAACTTCCGCATTCATAATAATATATAAAAGGTTAAATATGTTTTTCCAACGTTTAAATATCTTTATTGTATAAATTAGATATTAAGGTATGCAGGTATTAAAAGTTGACTAGATGAATTAGCAATGGACAGAAGGCCGTGGAAGGAAGGAAGGAAGGTCTTTTCCAAAGAAGAAGTACGACGTAGGCTGATTAAACAGACCTTATTAAAGCAACGAGTAATAGTAGACATCAGTAGGTGAACATTTGTGAAGTTTTGATTGACTACACATTCAATGATTGTCGGTTTTCAGTGAATGTTGCATCGTTAGCAAATAGCGGTGTCCGTCAGGATGGCCACTATCCATATTTTACAACGAAATAATTATAGAGAGTTGCTACTAATCGCTGAATAATTGCTACCCACATCATTAAAAAGATAACAAAAAGTAATAAGAAAGTAATTGCACATTGTATAATATATTTAAAGACAAGAGGTAATATTTTTTTTATAAATTGTAATTTTTTAGCAATAATTGGTTTATTTACCTATAGCATGATATTTATTGTATATTTGAAACGTAAATTACATAATGTATAAATAGATAACTTGTAAGATAAATTCTATCAGATAGCGCCTGCTTATAAAATACCTATTTTGTATATGATTTAGAATTTACTCATTTAATTCTACAGGCGTTTAGGCATCAAACTAGGAAAGTGATAACAACTTTTTATTCTTTAAAGCTGCGAGGTTCAAAACTATACGAGGGTCAAACTGAAAGTTCTAAGAATATCAAAAACTGATTAAACTAGCTAGTTATTACTATTATTATGTATTTTCAAAATAGTGTCCGTTCACGTCAATACATCGCTGCATCCGATGGAACTACTGAGAAAAGCACTTTGCCCACTCGTCCTTAGGGGTCTCTTCGACGGCCTTTTTCCTTTAAGTTTTCTTTTATTTTCGGGAATAAATAAAAATCACAAGGTCGGAGGAGGCCGGGACTATACGGCGGATGACCCAGTAATTCCACGTTTGACGTCGCCAAATAGTCGATCGTTCGCCTGGCGGTGTGCGACGAGGCGCTGTCGTGGTGAAGGAGGATTCTACTGCGAGGTCGTTTCTCTCGAACTTTTCCAAGACAAGTGGCAAACAATTGTTAGTGCACCACTCCGCAGAAACTGTTTTTCGATCCTCTAAAGCAATTGTCGCGAAATGACCTGTCCTTCCGAAGAACGATGCTACCATCTATTTTTCCACGCTTCGACCTCCCTTCACTTTAGTTGACAACTCCTCGGAAGGCCTCCTTTATTGTATGTATTCTTGCAAATAAACGATTGATTTGATTTGATTTGATTTGATAAGGAAACACCCACTGAGCAGACTGTCTTTTGGTTTCGGGATCATAACAGTAAATCCAGCTTTCGTCACCCGTAAGTATGTCGAACACAGCATTTGAATCATCTCCGTTGAATCTTTCAAGCATTTCACGGCACCAATCAACACGACGGAGTTTTTGGGCCTCGGTCAAAATATGAGGTACCTATCCACCGGGCACAAAGCTTCCTGACCGCTAAATGTTCATGGAGTATTTTGTGCACTTGACTTATACCGATGCCTAAGCTTGACGGAATCTGCTGATAGGTCACTCTTTTGTCAGTCTCTATCATACGACGCACAGCGCAGATGTTATCTTCGGTCGTCTCCGTAGAAGGCCGTCCCTCACGCAGATCATCGGTGAGATTAGTGCGACCACGCTTAAACTCAGTAAACCAGTTATAAACAGTGGCACGAGATGGGGCTCCATCGTGAAAGGCCAATCGTAGTCTATCATAACTATCTTGTTGACTTAAATGTAATCGAAAGTCATAAAAAATATAGCACGCAAATTTCCTCGCGTTAAATTCATGCTGTGACACAGACAATTTTTCAATTTGCCGCCGAATCGTAAAACAAATGACAATTGAATGAAATTCATACTCAATAATATTGGCAAAGAGTTCCATTTTCAAAATTTAAATTATTTTTTTATTTATTTTGTTTACAAGTTTACAGTAACTGTATACGAGGGTCAAACTCAAAGTTTTTAGAACTGTTCTAAAAACTTTCAGTTTGACCCTCGTATACATAGAGGTAGCAATCTAGTAGCAACTATTGGTTACAGAAAAAACTTGATTCATTTGCGCAGTTTGTTCTCACTGGATAGGTGACCAGCCATCCTGATGTCAGAATAGTTGCTATTTAAGTGCTTTTTAAGGTGACGGCACCTTAAAAAGCAGTTTATCTTTTTAATGACGTGGGTAGTAATTATTTCACAATTAGAAGCAACTAGATAGCAACTCTCTATGATTGTTTCGATGTAAAATATGGATAGTGACCAGCCATCCTGACGGACACGAATAGCGAAATTGCAAGAAAATTGCATGTAATTTATAAATTTTAGGTAAGGCCAGTAGGAAGGCCCGAGTCCCGGCATTGGAAAAGGGCTGATGATGATGATATATTAAATGTGCAGCAATTAATTATGTCGCTGACCTACTATGAACACTTACAAAGACCGACATGATGCGTAGGTAAACTGACTGCATGAGCTGTCCAGATCCGGGCAATGAGTTGCCTTTCTTTATACTCGTGTCGATTTTAATCTAAACAAATGTAGAGGGCTTCCGTATCAATTTATCGTAGCATGCAAATCTTTTCTTTAGGCAGATAACGAGTTGTAGATTGTCTGCAGCGTTATCTGCCAAACTGGCGCACGTGCAGCCGTAGCCGGCTCAGTGCAAAAGCACCTTAATTCCACAAGCAAGAGGTGTCTTCTTCCCACGTCACTCCTTTACGCGGTCAGCAAAGCATCGACAGTGCTTCTAGCGTTGCAGAACAGTTTCAGTTCATCTCCTCTATAATAGTTCGTTGCATAGGTATTAGTGATATGTCGGATCGTCAAAAATATATATCCGCGGACACGGACCCGGATACGGATATTTAGTGTCAAGATACGCGGATACGAATACGGATACGGATCTTTATTTTCTCACACAGTCGGTGTCGGCGCGTGACCTTGAAACTTGAAACTTTCGACTTGCATTTTGTTTGGTGTGACACTGGGCCGCATAGATAACGTTTGTTTGTGTACGGTTTTGGGTCAGTTTCGGTGCGAAAGGAGATACACGTGTTAGAGAGATTGGTCAAAGTTTTAAGTGAAAAACCACTTGTTTCGAAGTGAATTCCCTTCATCAAGGCATATTTTAACCTCTATATAGGTGGTGGTGAGTTTTTGTCTTGTTTTGTCCGTAGGCAGGGGAAATGGAGTCCATTTCCCCTGATCGGCCGCCGGATCCTCCGGATCCGGTCATACCCATGGAAACGACGGAGGCGGTAAGCATGGGAACTAAACGCCAACGACCGAATGAGGAGCCCCCAGTCCCCAGTAAAAGACTAATAACTAATACTGAGACAGCAACAGCTTCCATTCAAACAGTTTATACTCACCCTTCAATTGTTGTGGATGGCATTAGGTCTTATGAGCCAACAGACTCAGGACCTTTTATTGTGCATGTGTCTAAAATAGAGACTGACCCAGCAGCAGGAACTGAAATCAGGCCTATTAAATTTGGTCAATTTTTATTTGTCAACAAAATTGAAAACATCTGCCAAGATGGCGTGAAGAGAGTAGGACGCAACAAAATTGCTATCACCTTTAAATCTGCATTAGGAGCTAATAAATTCTTAAACAACCCAATGCTAAAATTATATAAATATGAAGCTTTCATTCCCACATATAACGTGACTCGCATGGGATTAGTTAGAGGAGTACCCACCGACTGGTCTATGGACGAGTTTGTGGAATCCTTGCAGATCCCCGGATATGCAACGCATATCCTAAAAGCTAGAAGGATGAACAGAAAAAATAAAATAGATGGCAATGTAACTTGGGAGCCAACTCAGACTGTTGTTCTCACATTCAGAGGGCAACAGTTACCATCAAGAGTGTTCTCTTATTACTCCTCCCTGTTAGTTGAAACATATCAATTCCCCACGATCCAGTGCATGAACTGCTGTCGGTTTGGGCATATTAAAGCACAATGCCGTTCGAAACCAAGATGCTACCGGTGTGCTCAACCCCACAGTGGAGATGAGTGCAACGTACCTGAGCCTATTTCAACTTGCTTGTACTGTTCGGCCAATCACTTCGCGACCAATAGGACCTGTCCCGAACAGGACCGGCAAAAAGCCATCAAAACTGTCATGGCTCGAGATGGAATATCCTATCAAGAGGCTTCCTACCAATTCCCAACGGTTCGCAAGTCATTCACCGATACGGTAAAGTCGGCAGTGAACCCTGTCCCTCAACCCTCCCAACTTATTCCTGTCATCCCTCGTCAATCCCAATCACACAAAAAAACAGAGATCCGTAACCCCAAACCTAGGGCTCCCCCTGGAAAATCATATAACAAAGAGGCCCATCAAGCTATTGTTGCCGATGTCCCATCCTCCCTTCCCAATGGATTTTCCCTTCAAATGTCCCAGGCATCCTCCTCGTCTCCTCGCGACGAGTCACATCAGCTGCTCGTCCAGCTTCTTACAATAATCATTAATATTATATCCCAAAATTCCATCAACTTACCGTCCAACGTTGCCCATATGATTACTCAGCTCACATCTCTTATTGGTCAAAATGGATCAGTGTCCAATCGTCCAATGGAACTCGAAAAGTCTCAGACCGAAAACTCATGAATTGTATTACCTAATTAGAAAATATTCCCCCATCCTGGTGGCCATTTCGGAGACATGGTTAGTGCCTGGATCTCATTACCGAGTTTCAGGTTACTCCTGTCTCCGGGATGACCGTCAGGATGGGTATGCAGGGTGTGCCCTGCTTGTTAAGCGTAGCTTAACATTTTCACAGTTATCCCTTCCTGCTCACAGCTCCGAATTAAATGTTGTAGCTGTTCGAGCTTATAATATTTCCTTCTTATCATTCTACATACCTCATCCTCACTCTTATTTGATTCCCGATATCCTTTTAATTATATCGTCAGTCCCTCCCCCTGTCATGGTTATGGGCGATTTTAACGCCCACCACACTTCTTGGGGCTCTGCAAATTGTGACCTGTTTGGTTATTCTCTTTTGGACTTGTTTGATGAAGCGAATCTTTGTGTTGTCAACGATGGATCTCCCACACGAAGAGTTCTGCCATCGCAAAATCCAAGGAGCGCTGTTGACCTTACAGTCTGCTCCCCATCGCTTTCACCTATTCTGAGTTGGGAAGTCCTCCCTCTTTCCTATGGCAGTGATCATTTTCCTATCCTTATCAAGCTTCTCCAAAGAACCCCTCCCCAATCATCACCATCTCCTCTGCTAAAATACAGACTGTCTGGGGCTAATTGGGAGTCATACTCAGATTCCCTTGACAGTAAAATTGACCTAATTCCTAGCCCAGACTCCAGTAATCTTCTCCCTTGCTACTCCAACTTTGTGCATTCCATAATTTCTTCCGCTAATGAACATGTCCCTTTAAAAAAACCCAGGGCTAACCGTTTCTCCCCTCCTTGGTGGGATTCAGAATGTTCAATATCTGTAAAGAATCGAAATAAGGCAGAAATATCATATAACTCCTCTATGTCATTAGTTAATTATCTAGAATATAAAAGATCGGCTGCAAAATGTAGAAAACTTCTATCTTCCAAAAAAAAGACAGGCTGGATAAAATACTGCGAGAGTTTGTCTCCAACTACTCCTTCATCATTAGTGTGGAAACAGTTCCGCAGATATAGAGGTTATTGCAACTATTCAAATGTAACATCCAATGACCCCTCATCCTGGATTGAAACCTTTGCAAACAAGCTTGCCCCTCCTTTTGTCCACATGACTCTACCTCTTAGCATTTCTAATCCCAGCCTCCTAACTCCTGGTAATATAGATTCCCTGTTCTCCTATGATGAATTACAGTTAGCCTTAGAAGGTTTAGTGGATTCTTCCCCAGGTATAGACGGAATCCCTTATTCGTTTATTACTAGAGCCACACAGAAAACTAAACTATTTTTGTTAAACCTAATCAACAAGTTTTACGCTCATGGTGTAATTCCAGAGTCATGGAGAACTCAAATTATTATTCCCCTGTTAAAGCCAGGCAAGAACCCGTCAGACCCGAACTCTCGACGCCCTATTGCGTTATCTTGTGTTTTAGCCAAAATTTCAGAAATTCTTATCAAAAATAGACTAGAATGGCTGGTAGAAAGTAAATCCCTCCTTGCTAAATCTCAATTTGGATTTCGAAAGGGTATGAGCACACTCGACAGTCTTAGCATCCTAACAACTGAAATCCACCACTCTTTTATAAATAAAGAATACCTTGTAGGGGTGTTTCTGGATATATCATCAGCTTATGATAACGTGCTTCTTCCGGTGCTCAGAAACAAATTGTTACAGCTGAGTATTCCTGTGAGGATTATTCGTTTCATCTGTTGTTTCTTAATGGAAAGATGTATACTGATTAAAAATCAAAATTCCTTTCTATCTCCGAGAACAGTGTGGAAAGGCCTTCCTCAAGGATCAGTCCTTAGCCCACTTCTTTACAGCCTGTACACTCGAGACCTCGAACTTTCAAGAAATTCGTTCTGTCAAGTTCTACAGTATGCCGACGATGTGGCAATATATATAGCATCTAAAGCCATTCCTGAAGCTGAAGTTAAAATCAATTCGGCTCTAAGATATCTAGGCGATTGGCTAAATGAACACGGCTTATCCTTATCAGCTGCAAAAAGCAGCTCGGTTATTTTCACCAGAAAAAGATTAGTCCCTGATATAAACCTGCACTATGATAATGTTCCAATTCCCCAACAAAATTCAGTTAAATTCCTGGGAGTTTGGCTGGATACAAGACTAACTGGCATTCCCCATTTTAACTTTGTTGTTTCAAAATGTGAGAAAAACATCAACATCCTCCGTGCCCTATCTGGGGTATGGTGGGGATCTCACCCTTTCTCTCAAAAAATTCTATATAATGCTATAGTCCGCAGCCATTTAGACTACGGCTCATTCCTGCTTGACCCCAGCAATAAGGCTGCTCTGGACAAGCTGAATAAAATACAATCAAAGTGTCTGCGCATTATTCTAGGCGCCATGAAATCGTCCCCAATCAATGCCATGCAGGTAGAATGCGTTGAGCCTCCCCTCCGTCTCCGCAGACAATTCCTATGTGATAGATTTATCTTCAAATTGCTACAAAATTCCAGTCACCCCCTTATACGCCCCATTGAAAAACTAAACGACCTTATTAGAACCCAAGGATACAGTTCAGAGGATAAAATGCCGTGCATAGTTCGGAGCTACATAAAATTTTCCAAACTTCCTTGTCCCTTAGTCCAGTTCCCCATTAACCCTTTATTTGCTATTAGTTACGAAGCACTCGTTTTCCAACCCTCAATTATCCTTAACTTTGGTGTGGAAAAGGATTCAGCTGACCCCAGTAGATTATTCTTTTCGGAATGTGATACCAACTGGAAGGATTGGCTCCCAATGTACACTGACGCTTCAAAATTGACTCAAGACAGCGACGTGGGTGCCGCTGTGTGGATACCCAATTATAGGATTATTCTTAGCAACAGATGCCCATCAATAACCTCGGTGTTCACTGGAGAATCAATCGCTATTTTAGAAGCTATTTTATATGTTACTTCACACAGGATAGCCAAAACAATTGTCTTTACGGATTCGAAAAGCTGCCTCCAGGCAATATTGTCCAACCCGTTCAAATCGAAATCTAGGTTTCCCATAATTTAAAAAATAAAAGAAGCACTCTATAATTGTAGTCAACTTGGTCTTAGTATAGTTTTAGCATGGATCCCTGGCCACGCGGGGATTCCAGGAAATGAAACTGCCGACTCATGTGCTAAAAATGCCTCTCTGATTGGCAATAGTGATTATTTTAAAATTTTCTCTCATGACCTCTCCTCTGACTGTCATATAAATATGTGTAAAGCCTGGAATAGGCTCTGGCAAATCTCGAGGATAACTAAGGGTAAATTTTATGGTCAACTTCAACCGACTATCCCTACAAAACCTTGGTTTTTTAAGTTTAAGAAAATGAACAAAGCAGCTACATCCACAATTTGCCGCCTGCGACTGGGTCACTCTTGCACTCCTGTATTTTTAGCTAAAATTAGAATTCGTAATCACTCAATCTGTGAATGTGGCCTTGATGAGGGTTCCGCAGATCACATCTTTTTTGACTGTCCAACACTTCGCTGTTCTCTATACGATATGCTTCCTCCTGACTTTCCTCGTCCTACTAACCTTTGTTGTGTTTTGTCTCTCGTTTTTACCCCAGTAGTAAATGTTTTATATAAATGTATAGTTATTAACAAAATTAAGTTGTAGTAGTTTATATACATTTTTGTAATTATGATTTTTATATTATACTTTCTTATACAGTAAATAAGTTTATGTGTATTTGTGCCGTCTTGTGTACGTTTTTCTTGTGGTATCTATTTCAGGTAAATACACGTAACATTTGGGAAGTTAAGAGAATTGATCACTACATAAGCACCGACCAAACACCGATCAATCTCCATCGTTTATTACCGATCTATCCACGTGACATTGGCGAAATTGTGGAAACCCCGCAGGAGCCATATATAAGAAGTTGAAGTTGAAGTGTACGGTTTTGGTACAAAAGTTAAAATAATGACTACTGAAAAGATTTTTATTGTAATTTGGAATTATTTTGAGATAGTAAGTGATGAATGTGCGAAGTATACAATTTGTGACGGAAAATATTTCCGTACTTAGGTACGGATATATTTTCACCTTTTGCCCTTTTGCCCTTTTGCCTTTTTTGCCCTTAGGGGCACAACTTCCTTAAAATATCATCTACAGAGAAAACATCCTAAAGATTATGATTTATTTTTTAAAGAAGACTCTGCTAAGAAGAATACCAATGAAATATCACAGCCGGGAACATCTTTGTTCATTTGATGGGTTCCCTGATGATTAAAATATACTCTGAATGGATTTTTTTTAATTATACTACTTAATCACATAATCTAAGTTATTATGCAGCATTTTATCCTGTCGATTGAATTTGAAAATTAATATAAGATCCGTCAAAAATCCGCGAGAAAAGTGACAGATACGGACCTTATTTCTCCCGTGGATATCCGCGGATACGGATACGGATATCCGGAACATCACTAATAGGTATTACACCATTTGTAGGTATACAACTGTCATTATACAGACTACTGGTATTATACGGGTAGAATAAAACAACGACTTCCTCTGTGGTGTAGTGGTTGGGCAAGTTGGCTTAAATCTGATACACCACTTAGGTTGGGGGTTCGATTGCCGCGACAGGACAAATGTTTGTGCACAGAAAAAAAATGCAAGCAGCATTTGTTTCGCGTCTAGATGTTGTTCAACCATGGTCCTCATAGTTCCTGGTTCTCTAAGTAAATGGAGTTAGGGCCCAGAATCTATGTACCTAAGTGATCGTTACATGGGCGTTATTATAATTAATAAAAAAACCAAAATTACATTATTATCTATATCTATAATTAAGTCACGGATTACTATGCCACCGGCTCCGCTACTTAATTATATTATAGGTAGGTACACGTACTTACATGCGTGTTAAAATCATTGACATTTCAATCTTCACACTTGTCCAATCTTATCTTCCATGGAAGAGTGGTAAACAGGCCTAGATATTCAATTGTTTATTGCAATCATGTAAGTAGGTACATTTGAAGAGATTATTACGAAAGGGTCAGCAAACATTATATTATATGACCCTGACAGGGTCTGGCAACAGAAGCAAAGTAAAAAGCGAACGCACCGAGCCATTCAATGTCTACTATACCTAGCCAATTATATAATTAAGTAATTTAATGATTTAAAATGTATACTTACCTAATATTACTGTCATAATTTTTATACTAATACCTAATTATATATTGCTTTCATTGAGAAATTTGTCTAAATTAAAATTGCATTTAATTTTGTCGATAAGAATAACATTTTTAACTTTTTTAAAGTGGTACATTCTTGCGATTTTAATGCCATCCTACGAATATGTGAAACGTGAGTATGGATGGATGTTTGTTACTAATAAAAATAATATTTAACAAATACTATTAATAAAAAGCAAAAATTATTCAACAGTTTTGATGATATTTGGTATGTAGGTTTCTTATGTCATCGAATATGACAGACTACTTTTAATCTCGGAAAAATGCGGGTGAAACCCCGGGGTGCATCTAGTAAATTAAGTAATAATTTGCGTAAGAGATAGCCATAACTTAGGTGTTTGAATGATACGCTACTCATTTTTCTATAGTAAGCACCTACAGGTCTATACATTTCAACATGTGCATATCAAACATAGTTCGATACAGCTTTCCTTGTATTTCCTGTGCTCAATATACCATATTTGGGAACGACATCTTCATGACCATGCACGCCAGTGCAGTGGCCGTCATGACCCTGTTTCATCGAAAATAAATAACAAAAGATGTCTGCCTGTTTCTCAATACCACAATAAAATTGTATGCAAGCATTTTACCTGTAGGTATGCCTACTTATTTCCATAGTTGTCTGCTTCCGGTAGCCTCCACGAAGGATGGCATGTCGCATGACTCTAGAATGAGGAAAATTGTTTAAAATAGCACTGATATGCTACTATGTTGATATAGTAACTATGTAGTATATATAATCTTTGACATTTTCTGTACTAATTATATGCATGGGACATTTTATTCCAATTAATTTAAATAATATACCTAATATTATGAAAATTCGTATGCCAGAAATGGTGAGACACGCAGAACTCTAAAACATTTGTAAACTTTATTATGACCGTGTCCTACAAATAAATATCATTTCATTTCACTTCACTAATAAATAGGTAACTGTTCAGCACTACAGCAATGCTCAAAGAAAACAAAAAGGTTTCCTTTTTGAATGTGCAAAATCTAAAGCCTTCGGTAGGACACGAACCTGCACCCTACTGGCTCTAGCTTGCCGGCCCACTCTCAATGGACCACATATTATGGCACTTAGGGATGGGTGGGGACGTTTAGCTTAACATTTGCCTACATGTTATGTAACACCGTCTAACAATCATTAGTTATAATATACCTACAGCAACACATTGATCAATATAGTTTTAATTTTAGAATTCGTGACTTTGCAGTGTTGAGTTCAAGTACATAGTTATATTACCTAAATAAGTAGGTACCTATAGGATTTGGGCTTTATTAATTTATTAGATCTCAAATGTTATCATTTGTTAATGGAGCCGGACTCAGTACCAAACTACAGTTAAGTATATTCATTATTAGATAATTGTAGTTCCTACCTATATATATGCTTGTTTACCTATGTGCTGTCACGTCTAATGTCATTTGCCCTGCCGTTGTGTAGGCAAAGAAGTAGGTATACAAGAATGCCATTATAAACTTGGAAAATGTAAGTAACTAATAATACTTAGTAGGTATACCTCAGGTTTAAGATATTTATTTCTAAAAATAATATATATTCACTAACAAGCTGTAAAAACAAAATTAACAGTTTACTAGGCTTACTGAAATATTATAAAAACACAACAATTAATACCTACCTACTTACCTACTAAGTACTTACTTATTAAAAAAGTTATCTGTTTTCATATTCATATCATTTATTGCATCATACATGTTACAGGGGTCTTAAATATTACAATACAGTCATATAATGTACCCAATTTAGGGCATAGCAATACGAGTAGAAGCGGACCGAGATATTATTACATTTTCGTCAAAATGTATCCAGTGCGAAATTGTTTTGTAATTATACATATTATGTATACTTACCTATATGTATACACTATGTAATTGTTTGCTACAAGTAATTCATATCCCGAGCTTCATACCAGCCTGTGAGAGCTTATAAGATTGTAAGTACCTATGTAAGAGAGCTACGTAGGTAGGTAAAATGTTAAACCTTCATATAGTAAAATATACACCCCACTCCTGATACATTTGAGTATTTGGCCACTTGCATGTTAGCGTGTGTCGAGCGTCACGCTATGATTCATAATTTCAAAGACACAAAACAACAAAAAGAGGTTTTAAAACTTTCTTCAAAGCAGACTGTTGTTTACCGATGCTGTAGAGATGACTGCATGTGTGATTGTGAGTGATGTTTCGGACAACAACAAGTGATTGTGCGCTTTGCTGTGAAAAGTAGTATGAAGTAGTAGCGTAAGCATTGTGAAAGAGCGATCTTGTGTTAGTGTTGTCAAGAGAGCATGCCGCCAGCGACTCCCATTGAAAAACTGCGCGATAGCCGCCGATAAGCAGACGTCTGGTCGCCGCGCTCCGCGGCTGTCGTCTTGTCCTTTACACCCAGTGGTCGTAAGCACTCGTGGTCACGATGTCGAAGCCCAAGAATGAAGAACCGGTAGACCTGGACTCGATCCTGAAGGAGCTGGGCACCTTCGGGAAGTACCAGGTCACCACGTACGCCTTGATCGCGCTGCCGATCTTGTTTAGTGCAATTTACGCCTCTCAGTACATCTTCATGGCAGGTGCTTTGGATTACAGGTAAGAGAAAATATATTTTCCATAATAGCTATAAAAGAAAACTTATAACTTTGAATTATAATATTTTAGTAATCATTGTTTCCAAAATGAACAAAGTATTCATCATCATCGCGGCTTATAATAACCAATATATTGAGCTGTCGACTGATGATGCTCGCAGTAAAAAGCTTAGAACAAACAATTTGTGATGCGGTTTCTGGGACTTGAAATGCCGGTGGTCGTATTTTTTCTTTCAGAAAAACCTTCTTAGAATAAGCAGGCTTATAATGTGATACCTATGGAATAACTAATAACATCTTTACTTTACCTAATTATATTTTTTTTTAATAAGCCCAGGTGTGTATGAGAGCTACAGAAACTTTTTTGGCATTTGTCAAACAAATCAATAACAACAGTGACAGTTTACTAAATTGTACATAGAGTAAATTTATTTTATTTTTATTGTGACCTTATTTTTGTAATGGTTTCCACTCTAAACTTTTGCCCTCTGACTTACTTAGCCCCTGTGTTCAAAGTTGAGTTGAAACTTTTTACGAGACTATGTTCATTTCAATATCGTATCCTCCGATATTTCTTTCCAAACTAATTTATTACTTTTTAATCTATGATACTTGTAATATAAATTAATTCGTGATGTTTTAAAATATAATGTCCTATTATTAATTTGTATCATGCTGTATGCAAGTAACAGCGAGACACGCAGAACTTTTATTACCATTGATAAACCTTATTATGAACGTGTTTCCTATGTATATAAATGTTTTTCATTTCGTGTTCCGCTCGTATATCTAATAGGCATTCATAGATTAGTTATCATTTCTTCGTCAAAATATTGGCAAAGATCTATTTTCTATAAGAGGATTTTTTATCATGTTCCTATCGTAGACGTTATCTGTGTGGGTATCATCTTAGCTGTGTGCTATCGTATCGAAGTCGGTATTATAAGGCTACTAAATGATTAATTACAGATTTATCAGGGGTATACATTTTAATTGATGGGTGCCTACACCTTCGTACTTAGGTATACGGGGTGGAAATTTAAGATAGGACGTAGAGGGCACGTATATGAATTCTTGTAGCTACAGGAAAACCGTCTTAGGATAATATAAGTATATCCATTATTCTTAGAGTTATTGACATCTGTATTCACAGATTTTGAAAAAATAATATGATCAGCAAGAATAACAGCATTTCTGTACATCTCGTTCATCTCATTCTGTAGATTAAATCACGTTTTCCTGTAGCTACAAGGAGTCATGTAGCTGCCCATGACCCATCTCAAATTTCCACCCTGTAGGTATATTAAAACCGGACGTTATTTGATCAAGTTGCAATGGTCAAAATATAGCGTGCGATCTACTTTAAATACTTGCAGAGGAGCTAACCGCCCAACCACTCACTCCAAAGACAAAGTATTCTTTGGTTCACTCGTACGGCAACGTCGTGATTGTTTTGTATATGATATGGAGCGTCCGTTTGCCTCAAACACTGTAAAAGTTCAAATCAGATAATGATTAAATGATAATGAATAATTAAAATCCGTAATAGATTAAAAATAATTTAATTATGGATTTAGAATGCATTGTCATCGAGTCCGGATAACTAATCGGGAAGTGCTCGAAATGTAACTTTCAAGATTCCACCCGGAACGACAGGCAGACAGACAGGAAAACAAGAAGGAGACTTTAAAAACGTAGTAATAATAAAAACGTGGTAAAATAAAAGAAAGTAATGCTTACGAGGTTGTGTACAACAAGTGGATTTTGCGGTTCAAGCACGTAGCTCAAACATATATAAGTAAAAATAATTATTATATTAAATAATTATGTTATTAATAAAATTCTTTATTGCAGTTATTATTTATGTAATTCCAGGACCTAAAGTAACCTCCTTACACAATAATACTAAGCAGCCTAAGCAGGAGTAGGAGAGTATGATAGGACATGACCTCAGTATGTAGGTTACTGGCCCGCAAGTATAAGGCCACTATAACCGGCGTTTTCCTGCTTAGTGATCGTTTTGATTCCGATGATACGTGTCCATAATAATACAAAGTCCTACAAAGAATGCATTTTAAAAAGGTTTTCCTCTTGATGGTCTCCTTGCCTTGACTTACTGTTAGAAAACATTTTCTAGGCCGGCTGGCTGCATACGAGTTCAGATCTAATAGCATACTCATGATGTGTTTATATGTAAAAAAGGCATACACTGACAAATGTTCTTATGATGTTCACATAAGTTACATTTCACAATATTTAGGAACTTTAGGTACATGAGCATCTTTCATTTGCTCACTATTTCTATTAGTTAATTATATACGTATAACAGCTGTTGGTCTTCCACGAAATAAATAAATCCACTCATTTTCAGCAAGTTTCAGAGTTATAAAGCCTACGAAATGAAAAATTTGTAATAAAAGTTTGTAATTTCTAAGCGACTGATTTTGATGAAATTTATTTGTAACTCCTGGAATAGGACATAGGATGTCATCCCGGACAACTAACTGTTGCGTAGAGAACTACTAGGTATAACGCTTATTCTACTGAGTCGATGTTATCCGCTAGTAATAAACAAATTGCCTATATAGCATGTTCATAGTGATCATTTATTATAAGTCAAAATATTCCTCTTTTATAACTTCTAATTGCTGCTAGAAAGGATATTGTAATAGCTACTTAATTTATTGAAATCAGATTTAACTTCAAGCATAGCAACCCAGATACTTCAAAGTACCTTTGGATTCAATTGATGGCTCAGGTTCTGCGTGATTGCTCTGCAACATCACCATGACAATGGATCCACTTAGTGTGATCAATCCTGTTTTATTTACCGCGTTTTTGTTCGCTTTTTGTCGAGGGCATCTGTAATTGAGATTCGCAGAATAGCTTGGTCTAAAGAATATAACATTTCGATTGACTGATTGGAAAATAGGTTTTCCTGTTAACATTTTGAATGTTAAAAAGACATAAGTACAGACAGATACAAATTCTGGTTTCAGTCTTCTGTTTCTGATCACTGAAAAATATTTGCCATATAAGTACTATGTTATTATATTATTCCTTCATAGATATTTATACATTTACGAGTAGGTAAATTTGAATGATTTTTTAAAGAAAAAATTGTAGTTTATGGTTATAAGGGGTTAAGCTTCAAACCTCTTTTCCTTGAGAAAATGAATATTTTAAGCTTATATAAACCTTAAATAACCAATAGGTAATAAGAGATGTATTGGTTTCTATTTCTTTTAAAAACTATAAGTAAATAAATGTTTATCATAAGTAGGTTATTAATTATTAAATTACAAAATGTTTTTTAACTTGGATTTTAATAAATGTTCCCTTATGAACGACTATTTTAATTCATGTTTAACAAAGGCTGCAACTTATAGTTTGTTATATTAACAGGGATTTAAACTTAATAATAAATACCAAAAAGTGATCACGGCACTCAGGATTGAACCCATACCCTTATTGACCATCGTATAAGAGTTTACTACTTACTCCACTCCACCATTGTCACATTTATTAAGTAAACGAATTTATGCTATTGTTTTGAGTCGGCTCGGCGTAAAAACCGGATAACTCACTAAGAAGAAAGCGAGTATATACTGTTATCTTTTTCTAATATTTACCACATGCATCTGACGAAGTGCACCTCCTCATAGTTATACCGTATGACGTTTTGTTGTGTGCGAAAGGACATTATACACACAGAGATAAAATATGCAGCATGCGCGGGGTTACACCGTGTGGGCGATTATCGACTTTAAGGTGCTAGTGCACTTTTGTCCGTTTACTGTACATAGATGATATAGTAGGTATTTTAATAATATAAAGTTTTATTATGAATGAGAAAGGCACAAGACCGAGAGGGTTGGCCAGAGAAGGCCTACGCTCATCAGTGGGATAATGGCTGGAAAAGGAGAAGAAGAAAGCGCGTACGAAGTCGCGGACAAAAGCTAATTACACGCGGTTTTCAAAATAGTTATTACAAAATTACCTAGAAAAGCGGGTAAAAAAAATCGCATTGTAGGTATTTTCCGTCGTGTGAGATAACTATCGAGTGCTCACCGATATAGATCCTACAGGTCCTCTTGTACGCTCGCCTCTGGCTACTTTATACACGAGTAGTGTTGAATTATTTAGACAGTAAACAGACACAGAGATCAAAAATACATTACCATTAAATATGTATTTTATTTTATTAACAAGCGCGAAAGCCTATAGCGTCATTGTCATCATCATCATCATCGGCCTATTACGTTCCCACTGCTGGGACTCAGGCCTTCCCTCGTACAGAGAGTATGAGCCATAATCCACCACGCTGGCGTATAGGTACCTATAATAAAATTGCCTATCTGTTATATGGTTACATATCTATTATCTTTGCTGTTACTTTCATCTTATTTTTTTTATATTTTATCATAATCCCTGTTCTTTATACCTGAACTAACTATTCATTATTAAAAATAAAAGATAACGCAATCGTTGATAACATCTTAGTAAAATCAATGTTATCACACGTGGGTGACACTATAACGTGCTAAAAAATATGCCAAGTTCCCAGGCATCAACGCAAACCGGCGAGGTCAATAGCTACCGAATCACAAGCTGACCTCGTGAAAATAATGATGAGCCAGTCAACAGCCTATCTTATCCAGTCTACGCAGCGCCTGGGCTTTCTACTAGATACCTAATATATCCACAATTAACACTTCAACAGAGCCTGGTAGATATTATATGCGGCTGCATGTATTGAAGTGTTGGAGTATACGAAATGCCTATGAGCTTACCGATTGAGTACCTATAGATAAATTTCTAATCTGTTGTAAACATTTTAGGAGTTTATAGGCCCGTTATTGTTTAATATCATGTGGCAAACACATTGGCAAACGTGGCAAATGAGTCAGCAGATTCAAAATAATATTCTTCAGAAATTGATCTTTGAATCCTTGAATAAAGAAATGATAGTGAGCAAAACAAAATTTAAATATAAACCTTTTTTAGTGTGGGTGCGATTTTCAAGTGGCTTTGTCAAAATGATCTAAGCATCCATTGAGGAATATACCTCAATGTAAGCATCCATGCATGTCTGTATGTATACATCCGTGTATACAATAGATATTGGAAGCCAGGCATGTGTTCCTCCGACTCTACGTACCAATTAAGATAATAACAAAGCAAACTGAACTAGTCAAAGTATTATTACCCGTACTTAGGTAATTATAAAACGAGACAGGTAGCCTCGTGTCGTCCATGTAACTAATGTTCAGGACTTTGTAAACAAAATGAGGAAAGAGAAGCACGTCTTGAATTGCCAATAAAGAATAACATCATTTATGGTAACCAGCGCGGATAAATGCCTCGGTGATATATCTGCATGACGAGGCGAGCTGGTCCTCTCGTCTGCCTGATAATAAGCAATACGACAGCCAACATAACAATAACAGCAACACCCAGAACTTTGTTTTGCAAAATCCTGCGCGGCGCCGCACTGCGCTCGTCACCCTGAGACAATTAGCTGTTGAGTCTCATAATGCCCAGTGATTTCGCTGGCTACAATGCCCTCCAAACCGGAACACAGTTATGCTTGCGCACTACTGCTTGGCGGCTGAATAACTGGCAAAGCGGTGGTACCCAGACGGCCTTACTGTTATGGGCAGGCGTATTGCTTAGCATCAGTTCAAGGACCAGTTCGTCTCGTCAATCAGTTCCATAAAAAGAAGGATAGCATAACAGTAGGGAAACGAATACCTAATCATTAAAGATTGATAGTTTACGCCTATTATTTACAAACGGTTATTCAACTTGCACTGTTGACCCCTCAGATAAACATCGAAGGTTGACCCCGAAGAAGTTTGGCAATAGAAATCAATAAGAAGGTCGAACTATCATCTGCTTTTGATCCTGTCTGTCATCTCTTGACGGACTTATCAATAGCTTTATATTTTGAGATGCAGTTTTGCGATTCTTTTAAAAATGCTTTGTGTTTCCCTTGAAGTATTCAAATTAGGCGGAACGATTGCATAAATGGTTTTGATTTGCACGTAAAGTCCAATAGCACAAGCTGGCTCAGTCATCCCTCGAGTCGGAAACCCGCCGGATACGAAGCGCGTCCAGTTCATGTCTTATTACTAGGTCAGGCGCCTCCTAATGGGACTCCTTCATGAACAAGGACGAGGAAGTGAACCTTGACTCTGTTTTGGAAGAACTGGGCCAGTTCGGCAGGTACCAGATGCGCGTGTACACATACGTGCTTGTCGTGATAGTTTTTGCCTCAATGTTTAACTCTCAATACCTATTCGATACTTCGGCGCTTCGCTACAGGTGAGATATCGCAGATATACAAATCTTTTCGGTGTTAGATGGATATTTGTATTGACCAAGTTTATGTTAGCGTCCGCTTCCTCTGCAGCATCACTCCGTAGTGTTTTTATTTAGGTACTTATCTATAAAGTGAGCTATTCTTATAAGGTGAGTTGTTGCGGAGTCTAAAAATGTTTTGATTATGTATGTCACATTCAGGCTTCCATCTATCCCTGCAAAGTATCACGTCGACCCGTTGCTCTGTTTCGACTTGATAGAAAAACAAACCAACGCACTTTCGCATTTCTAATATTAATTAATAAATAACGTAAGGATAAAAGTTATATTAAGGTTTACCAAGTTTAGAAAACATATAAAAACACATGAAACTATACAGGGTGATACCGCCGGCGTCGGCGCCGGGCGTATGTAGGTTAGTACACGGTCTCGTGGAATGAACGAATGATCGTTGAATACATTATTTTATATACTATAATAGTTGCGCCCCGCAGTTTTTCCGGGATAAAAAAGTGTCCTTTGTCTGTTTCTAGGACCTACATACAAATTTCATCAAAATTAGTTCAGTAGTATTTGCGTGATTGAGTAATTAACATCCATCCATCATATACTCACTAACTTTCTCACTTAAATTATTAGTAGGATAGGATTTCCAAATATGCAGATGTGGCTGGCGAATAATCCTTGAGATTACTTCATTCAGCTAAATTATTACAGTAGAATCAGAAGTTTGCTGAATGAATTCTTACTCAATTCAAAAAGTAAAATACCAATTTTAGTCCTACTCAATAATAAATCACACTATAATAATACTAGCTGCGCCCCGCGGTCTCGCCCGCGGCTTTCTGTGATAAAAAGTATCCTACGTCCTTTTCTAGGACCTAAAGAACCTTTAATCTACAAACCAAATTTCATCATCAAAATTATTTGTCAACTAGCTGTTGCCCGCGACTTAGTTCGCGTAGTGAAGTAACCTAACCCGTTCCCGACAATTTTCCATCGCACCCCAATCCCGCTCCTGTTCCCGTTTCGCTCCTACCCCGATCCCGTACCCATCCTATTCCTTCACTGTCCTGCTCCTGTTTTCGTCCCGCTCCTATCAAGATCACGTCTTTTTCCTATTACCATTACGCTTCCGCTTCTATCCCCATTATACCGTTACTTCTAACGCGGGATCGTCTCCCTCACATTCCGTTACCATAACACTCCTAACCCGTTACCTTCCCGCTCCTATCCCGTTATCGTCCCGCTCCTATCCCGTTACCATCCTTATATTCTGTTCCTCTCCCCACTCTAATCCCGTTAACGACCTTCTCGTATCCCGTAACCGTCGCGCTCCTGTCTCGATCCCGTCCTATGTCGTTGTAGCCTACTCAACAAAACACTTTTTAGAAAACTGTATGTCAACCCGTCCTTTAGTTCTCTAGATAAGCAAAAAACCAGTTTAATCTGAGCCTTGCGCACTAAGAGTCCGGTATGTTTCGGGGTTCAACTTATAGTGGACGTTTTTTCTAAGTTGCGTCATAACTTCAATATTCCTAGACCGATTTTGATGAAACAAAGCCCATGTGTAGCGCCGGACTCTATGTAGCATTTTTAATTATTTAGGCTAATTATTTATAATAAACATTAAAAAAATTCAAATCTTTCAAAATAAACGTTCTTAATAAAAATGTTAAAAAGTAGTCTATCCTTTCTCAGGCTATCACTGGCTCAGAGTATCTGTGTACCAAATTTCATTTAAATCGGATTAGTAGTTTTGTCGTGAAAGCACGACAGACAGACAGACAGACTGACAGAGTTACTTTCGTATTTATAATATTAGTAACATGTTTAAAATAACAACGTGGTTATAAAAACGTATTGAAACACTATCGGTTGATAAGATTACATAGAAATATTTTGTAAATATTAGAGAACGATAGAATGGGATTAGTGTATCTCCTAGTAGGTAGGCAGGTACATGATACAGATATGCGTTCCATTTTGGTTTGCTATTAAAATATATTTTACTACTACTTTCAGAAATATCATAGGTACCTACCTGAAAAGGCTACTGAGACAATGTTTCTATTTATAGCTAATTTATAGTGCTTCTAGCTGAACCCTGCCGTTTTACCTGCGGTTTCCCGGATAATAAGTAGCCTATGTGTTAATCCTCACCCTGCTGCTGTGCTGCGCAGGAATTTACTAAACAATATCGTGGGTGGCGCTGCAATGGTTTTGGGCAGGCGTGTTGCTATTACCATCAGGTCGACTTGCTTATCTCACCACTTCATTTTGAATTTTCGTATGCTTAGAATTTATTTATTTGTTCTAAAACATATTTGCGGCACATTAAGATAACAGTTAGTATAACTTATACTAAATAATAAAACAGTATATTGTACCTTTAGGAACTCTGTCCCCCGCACTAGGTCTCTGTTGAGCCTGTACAGCGGGTCACAGTGGATCACTCCGGCTACTCCTATCTCCATTTCATTGCGTACATACCTGAGTAGGTACGTTTAGAAACAACAGAATAAAAATAACAAATACTTTCCTTATACGCTACTTATTTAAAAAAAACGGGCCTAGTGCGAGTCGGCCTCGCGCACGAAGGGTTCCGTACCATTATTTATAAAAACGGCAAAAAAATCATGTCTGTTGTATGAGAGCCCCATTTAAATATTTTTTATTCTGTTTTAGTATTTGTTGTAATAGCAGCAACAGAAACACATCATCTGTGAAAATTTTAACTGCCTAACTATCACGGTTCATGTGATATAGCCTGGTGACAGACGGACAGACAGACAGACGGATGGATAGCGGAGTCTTAGTAATAGGGTCCCGTATTACCCTTTGGGTACGGAACCCTAAAAAAAGGTAGGGCTACTCCGTCACCGGAAAGCGGCCACTTACATTAAAATTAGCCACAAAAGACTTTTACACTAATGTATAAAGTGATGTATCATTCCATTCTGAATGCTATTCTGAATGTGGCGACAACGAGCGACATCCTGCGGCCTACCGTATCAACCTATCTTACTATATCTTACGTCGAGGAATCTTAATCTTAACAGGGTCGAGAGATCCTGTCTGGATTTAGACCTATATTTCTAGGCCGGAACAGGATTTGCACTCTCGAATAACATTGGCCTTGTTACTTATTAGGTATTTATATATTATGATAGAGCTGGAAGTAACAACGTTTATGGGACTGTCGTATGTCAACTCATAACATTGAGTATCCGCGGGTTCGATTCTCAACTCGGTAAATATAAAAGGATATGTGAAGCAATGCTCTTTATATACAGGGTGTGGCAAATTTTGGGACTATCAGGGTAGGCACAGTCAGCGTCATAAGTAGCTGAACTTTTACAATCTTTCAATTGTCAATAAACACCGAAAATATATGTAAATTACATGCAATTTTTTGCAATTTCCCTATTCGCACAGGATATTGACAGACTTTTTAAATGCAACATTAAGAGAAATAAGACAAATATTGGTTGTGTAGTTGTCAATCAAAGATTCACCAATGTTCAGCTACTTTTGTCGCTGACTGTACCTTTTTTCCCTTGCAGTAAGAAAGATTTATAAGAAACATCGGTTGAATTTTGGACACAATCCATTATTATCAGCCCATTATGTTTCCAATGCTGATGGCGTCGGGCCTTCTCTCGTAGAGAGAGTACCTACATGGGGACAAAAATACTAAACTTTTGAATTTCAAAAAATTTACATTCTGTCTCAAAAAAAATATTTTCCCAAAAAATTAACCATCATGGACTTAATCGACTCTATTTCCCATCGAGAAGGTTTTCCTCAAAGTAACCTATTAAATCAAGTTGTGAGTTTTTGAGAAAATTCAAATATTTTTTTTCCTTACATACGACGCGACGGCACGCAATCACGAAACGGACGTCCGACTGAAGTCTCGCGCTATGGTTATATTCGACGCGTGCTTTTTCCAGATGCAAAGTCCCGCAGTGCGAGCAGGAGCCGCCGCAGTACGCCGCGGGCGACTGGGCGCCGTGGGCGCTGCCGCAGGGCGGTGGGGGCTGCGAGCAGATGGTGCCTCTGGATGGCAAGTGCACCGCCAGCAGCTTCCACCGCAACCAGACGCAGAAATGCACGTCCTGGGTCTATGATGGTGACAACTCTATCGTCGCTGAGGTGAGCGGTGTGCTTTGAAGAAGTACCTATATCAGTAAAGAATAGTAATATAATAAAATCTACAAAACTTGGCAAAATGAGAATTTTGTCAGAAACTAAGAAATTCTAGGATCATCTACAAAAGTTGACAAAGTAGAACAAGTTGTATGGGGTGTTACAAAAGTACTCTAATCATGAAAGTTGGCGAACACGACCGCGGATCGCGGACCGCTCTCATATATAATATACCTTAGGTCCAATAGTTTTTCAACCATAGAGCATTTCGGTTTTTTATTTAGGGAGTAATTAATTTCGGCACAGAAGTATAAGGATAGCTTCTATTCCTATCCCGTATCTATTGGGTACGGAAGAATCATAATCCTTATAATAATGCATAGTTCTAGTTTATAAGTTCTTTATTCATTTTTGGCATCATAGACTCACTTATGAACGTCAATTATCACAATGTCTACCACCGCATCGGAAAAAGAACTACTACTCAGAAGATACGGCAAGAAACTGAACATACCTAGTTCTTGAGTACAGACCATGGACAAATTATTGGTCCATAGGTGACCATAGGTGCATCGATGCGACTGATGATCGCATTCTTAAGTGTAACTAATTTAGCAACTGGTACGTTTCAGTTCGACCTGGCCTGTCATGACTGGAAGCGGACCCTGGTCGGCACGATCCGCAACGCTGGCGTGTTCGCTGCGCTCGGCATCACCGCCGCTATCTCCGACACGTGAGTTTCAAACACTGCGTTTACCAGAACCGCAATACTCGCTATCATTTATTTCTGTCTCTTGCTCGACTGTTGAGTATACCTCAGATGAAAGCAAAAACACTAGCGTGGAGATGAGGATATGTCAAAATGTTTTCTGTAGGTACGGAATTGTATGCTTATACAATGTACTCGAAATAAATGTTCGTGCTTACATTCAGGTGGAGAAGGTCGGTATCTGTTGAAATTGTAATCTCATGAAAGATGAAATTGTTTATTTTATTGTTAGTTTTACCTTAGTTGTGTTGCTTGTGCCTATATACGCCGTATTTGATACGCACTCAGTATTATATTATTATTGCAATATTCTTTTGCCATCACTATTTTCCCCATTCTCTCAACATTTCGATTCGATCGATATCGAAACATCGCTAAGTATTACAATTCTTCTTTGCGGTTTAAACCTTGTTACTATTAAGTATACTGTGGTTTGAACTGTAGGTATATATATACAAAAACTCCTTATTAATTAATTTCAGATACATTACTGCGTTAATAATAAAACTATAAAAATAACAACTTTGCTCATTTTCCGTCACCAGTAGAGAGCGAAGTGGAAAATTACTTAAATGAAATCTAAAGCAGGACATAAGAACTTATGTCGTTGATAAAAGGCTTAAAGGGGCCTAATAAAGAACCAGATGGTTTTAAAATCCCTGGAAATGTGAAACCATTGAGGACAACAGCCTGGAGTTCGCTTTTCGATTTAAGAAGAGTAGCTGAATGTAATTTTGCTAGTTTTATAAAGTTAATTTAAGTCACTAAGTATGAAAGTGCCACATAATTTTTTACAAGCTTTTATTTAACTTGCAATGTTTGTTTGTTTGGGTCAAATCTTGCAAATTGAATCAAAACCACATCCTCTTATCCTACGGAGTTGAAATTTTGCATACTTGTCAAAGTCCGATGACATTTTTTTTTATGTATCTGAATGACGAGACGAGCTTGTCGTTTGCCTGATGGTAAGCAATGCAATATTATGGTGATAGCCAGCTGATCTGACTATGGAGACGGAAAGTGGGCAATGGATTTCCTTGACGGATAATCTTAAACTACTAGGGTTTGGGTTAATTTTAATCTGTTCACGGTTCCGATTACGAATTTGTTAAATGCTTTTCTTGAAATATATATTTTTCAATAAAAATCTTGTTACATACGCAGAATATGATAAGATACATTTTAGCAGAACGAAGAGTTTTCAGGTTCGGACGGAAAATCGCGTTCATCGGTACAGCGGTGCTGTCTGGTGTGGTGGGAGTCATCCGCGCGTTTAGTGGCAGCTACCCCGTGTACGTCACGCTGGAGTTCGTCGAGGCCACCCTGGGCGCCGGCGTCTACAGCTCGGGCTTCATTCTTGGTATACTTCTACTTCATTCTTTTTTTTTTATTAATTATAGGCTTGCGTTTGACCGCTATCTCACCTGTTGTTAAGTGACGGTGCGGTCGAAGATGTAGCACGCTCGCCTAGAAGAAACCTGTTGGCTCTTGTTTTCAAGACACCCAGATTATAGTTATCCGAAAACACACATGCTGGCAGAGAGTTCCACTCTTCGTTTTCTTTTTTTAATTCTATAAATATTTTCTTCCTTCTTCTCTTGTCTTGTCTGTTGTTTTTCTTTTCTCCTTCTTTTTCGATCTTTTTATTATTCTTCTGATAAAGTAAAGATAAAGTGAGAATATATGACTTGATTCATTACTTGAAAATCCCAACTAAATCTAAGTAGGTACAACAATTTTTTTTGTTACTGGTTGAATATTACTTTATTTGCTTGCAGTGTTTACATCGAGTAGGTAGGTTGTTCACTATAATTGCTTAAAACATATTTATATTAGTAGGCACGAAAGTTTTCGTACGGCCGCCGCGCTCTTGTGCTTATTAATAGCGAATATGAACTCTATTTACTCGTACTAGGCAACAACATTAAAGTTCCTAGGAATCACCCAGTGGCGCGGCGCTGCTAGCTCCCTAGCGGCAGAGAAGTCTTCCATAACTTGTCATATATGATTTTCGTTATGACCAGCCACATCCACGCATTAAGTGAATTCTACTTTTCAAATCTAACAACCCTAGATTTTGTAAAACGTTATACTATATTATTGATAATTTGTTTACTTCACATGTTTTCAGCTGTTGAGATGGTCGGTCTCGACCGTCGAGTGCTCGGTGGTAACATTGTCTCTAGCACATTCGCGATGGGCCAGGTGTTGTTGGCGCTGACGGCCTGGGCCTTCCCTTACTGGCGGACCCTGACGCTGCTCATCTACGCGCCCGCCATGTTCTTCATCCTCTACTGCTTCGTCATAGAAGAGAGTGTGCGGTGGCTGCTCAGTAAAGGCAAGAAGAAGGAAGCTGCTAGAATCATCTTCAAAGCTGCAGCGATAAACAAGAAGAAATTATCCCCAGCCTCAATAAAAATGTTAACAGAAGAGCCAGCACCAGTTAAACCGCCTCATCCACCACCCGCCACGGCCACGACACACGACAGCGGTCGGGCTAAAGAGGAGCCAAGAAGGCTGTCGATGGCTAGGGAACCGGAACCGGAGCAAAACCTGTCTGTATTCATGCAAGTTCTCAAATCTAGGACTCTGGTGTCTCGAGTATTCATCTGTTCCTTCTGGTGGATAACCCTGACGTTCATCTACTACGGGCTCTCGATCAATTCCGTCTCGCTGGCGGGAAACATGTATGTGAACTACATCCTGACCTCGCTGGTCGAGATACCCGGGTACTTCATCAGTATCGTGACCTTGGACAGGTACGGCAGAAAGAGATCCATCATCGTAGCTTTCTTCATCTGTGGGACGGCTTTAATCACGTTACCTTTCGTTCCTGCCGGTAAGTCATTTACCTTCTAATTATGTTTATATATGTAGTAAGTAGTTGTTGTTTAGGCAAAACTAATTTTATACCTTAACTAAAATGTTTCAAATTGCAAAAACATATTTTAAAGAAAAAGGATGTAAAATGCCATAGACTTCTAGATTCGCGTAGCTCATTACCTGATTAATATAATAATTAAATTGTGATCGATGCTGAGGACACGGCATTAGTGCACTCTAACATTTATTCTCATAAAATGTAGCAATAATATCAATCAAATAAAGTTCAATATTAGTTTAATCAAAATTTTATGTATATAAGTATCGAATCAATATAGCATCTATACATCTAGTTCGCCCATAGTAGTGTAGATAGCTTGTAGAAAGTAGCTTGACTTCCACAGAGCTGTCGTGGCTGCAGATCACGCTGAACTTGATCGGCAAGCTGTGCATCAGCATGGCCTTCAGCAGCATCTACCTGTACACGTCGGAGCTGTTCCCCACGGAGGTGCGGCACTCATTGCTGGGCACCTGCTCCATGGTGGGCCGCGTGGGGTCGCTGCTGGCGCCGCAGACACCGCTACTGGTCTGTATACTATCCATATACATTATTTAATAATGTATAATTCAAGAACCAAATATATCAATAGTACTGCGTATAGAAGGCTCACTCCATCAAAACATACCAATAAAAAGTTACTCTTGCAACCCAGCGATAAAGCACAATCTACTCCGCACGTCACCATCAAGACACCTCAATATAAATAGCTTCAACTTCAACTTTTTCTTGTTTGGATATAAATAGCTACTCTCGGAGCATAATGCACAATCTAGCTCGCAGTACTCCGAAGTATTCGCACTTTAAACGAAGTAGTGAAGCAGATCTGATAGGTACTAGTAGAAAAATATAGATCATAACTTGTATCCAAAGACTACACAGACGTCAATTAAACATTATAGGAATCTTTGTTGTTTCCTTGCTTCCTTTTCTTTTGTCTTCGACCCAATCGCAGGTGTAAGTTATGTCCAACATGTCGAGTGGTCCAATGTTATAGCGTCGGTTGTGAAAGCGCTGTCCATGACGGGCAAGTTGGCGATCAGCATGGTGTTCACGTCCATCTACATCTACACCACCGAGCTGTTCCCGACGTACGTGCGCCACTCCTGCATGAACGTCTGCTCTATGATTGGCCGCGTCGGATCAATGGCCGCGCCGCAGACGCCGCTGTTGGTTGGTGGTTGGTCACTGTAGACTGCAGTAAATAGGCGTACAGCTTGTATCATCAGACACGCATCAGTAGACACATCGTCCCATGTTCGACCGATTAGGCTCCATCATTAAGTTAAGCTAGTTGGCTGCGACATGCACAAGCTAGACACGTATACAGATTAGTAGACGACACTACTCCATGGTTGGCAGATTCATCTCTGTAGACGTCTCGAGTTGGTTGTTAGTTGCTGTAGACTAGATAGGCTGCACAAGTTAAAGCATTAAAAATGTACCTATTTACAAAATATCAGTAGACTAGACATCCACACCGCAGACAAGTTGTTAGTGTATGGTTGGTTACTGTATTATAGTCGGTGCTACGCACAGACATTGTTCTTTTTTATGTAATTGTGTGACGAGGCCAGCAGGTCGTTAGCCTTATGGTAAGTCTCAGCATCATACTTATCTAGAACATGCACTGCCCTCGTCACTCTGAGACAATATCCCTCTTCAGTCTCTAATGCCCAATAATTTCGCTGGCTAAATGCCATTGAAACCGGACACAGTAAAGCTTGCTTGTTTCTGTGTAAGTAGACTGCACATACTTACTGACGAGATTCTGGGTGAGTTGTTACATAAACATCAAAAGAAGTATTCAAAAATACATCTCTTTTTTATCCCTATGTCGACCGGGAGTCATCTGGGATGATGGAATTTTACCCAAAAATTGTTGCTTTGATTATATTAATTGTCTACATCAGCAGTTTCATGAAACTGTCTCCGAGAAGCGATCAACAAAACCGTCTACATTGAACACAAGTAAGCACATGTTTCCGCATTGATTTTTATAAAAAAAAGGTTTAAAAATACTAGTTCAACCGAAACTTAACTAAATTATTGTACCGACCCAGCTGTTTCATGGCGACAATCGAGTGCTACCCAAAATTCACCCGAAATTGTCCTACCAGATGGCGTATATGGAGTCTCTCCCCTACCTGATCTTCGGCGTGATGGCAGCCGTCTCTGGGTTACTGATGCTGCTGACGCCGGAGACGCTTCGCACCCGGCTTCCCGACACGATCGCCCAGGCTGAGAACATCCACGCCGGGCCGAGGAATACTAGCAGCCGAACTATCGCGGAATAAACGAGGCTGACTGCATAAGTTTGGACTCAAAAGGAAGGAGCGAGTACGGCTTGGCCTCGATTCTGCAAAGGCAAAAGTGTGGCCATTCGCTTCGACTCAGAATGTATGAGAATGGCTTCCAATGTATGTCCCGGCCATTATTTGTTATGCTGAAGATTAAGAACTAAAATAATAGATACAAATCGAAATTAAGGTCGAACCTTTAGTAAAATCGTAATAGGTAGAACTAAACCCAAGCTATCAATTAATTCAATTTCTTTAGTATAAAGTAATCTTCACAAATAATGAAAAATGTATCAATGAGTATTTTTGTAAGTAATAAGTAAATATAGGTATTTATAAACGGAGGACTTACGGAGATAGAACATTACAATATAATGAGAAAACAACCAATAGATAGCTCTAAACCGTAAAATTTGTGCAGTGGGACGGAACTAATTAAAGTAGATAATTTAAAAAACGCTGGTAGGTAATCATATAAATGGTTAGACAATAGACAATATTAGATTAATCAATAATGATAAGGAATCCGTCCATCCTTGACGTAACAAGACCGTCAAGGTCATGAACCTGATGATAGCGCCACGCCTGCTCGTGGCGGTTGTGATGCTACTCACAAGTACACAAACCTATGAATATTTGAATAGAAATCCTGCGCGTTATTGGGACTAACCTCATACAAACGACAATGCCCAGCAGTTTTATTTGTTGACAGTGCCATTATGGCGCTTATTTAAACTGAAAGGTATTTAAACCAAAGCAGAGAACCTCGTACCTACCGACAACCTTCAATCTTTACAATTTTGATAAGTTTTCTTCTAAATGCTAAAATTTAGGAACTTTTCAAGAAGAGTTCATTGAATTACAGATAAACATAGGTGTTAAATATTGTACGATACCATTTCTTCCATGACAAAATTAATAATTAACTATAATCCATGTTCTTTGCTCAGTAGATATACATTCTGGAATAGTTTCTTTGAAATAATTTATTGTGATAATATCTTTATTAGGACAATAATTAATGTATAGATAATAAAAATTACGGTATCTACTGTGTAGCCGCAATGTTTGTCATTTTTATTTACTTCCATTATTAACATGTTTCTATAGTTATTTTGTGTTATGTATTTCATTATTTTCGCTTTTAGCTATCGGGTCAGTTAGATTCATAGGACGGAGTTTGCGTGTTTTCGTCACCGAGCCAAATATTCGCGCTTCGCCATAAATAATGTTAAGTTTTCGTATCGTCCGGGCGTCGCGTCGCATCGCGTCGTGCGGTCATGCTCTTCGTACTTCTTATTCCATTATTTCCTACGTCCAATTGTTAATTTTAATATAACAACTAATTAATTAAATGCATAGTATTGAAAAGAGACTGCTAATTGTAGTTACTATAATACAAACCTGAAGTGTCTAATATGAACGCCGAAGCAGCTATGTCGTTGTCGAATTTATTTATTTCTACAAAGTTTTTCTTATTTTCTACTTTTAAACACTTATGACATTAATTAAATGAATTTTGAATATGTTTTCGATTTTTATTCAAATTTCTATAGGTTGATTGACCTACAATCTATTAACTGAAATGGTGGCATTTAAATGGTGGCATTGAAATGGTGCCAACTTGCACTGGCCATGTTGATTAGTTGTCAACGTTTTTGTCCATAAAATAAAAACTACTTACAAGGAGAAGCAATTGCACAACCCATAGACCATTAAAGCATGCATTATGCAATACTAATACGTTGAGCCAAATAAGTCCCAGCATTTTGGTCACGCGTCGCATCGATCAGGCGCTCTGACAGACTTTTGGAAATACGATGAGCTCCCGGTCCCCACGGACCCAAAGTCTCCACACCAAACGGCTCAAATATGTAACCGCTACCGAGGTTAGCATATTTCCGCCGTTTGAGCTGCTCGGCCGAATTAGCCGCCGCGCCAGCCTTATTCTGCGTCTCCGGAAGATGTGACGGCGCCATAGTATCGACGCAAGTAGCGTCCCACACTAGAGTCCACCCCAACTTCCAGGGGATCAGGGTCATGCTGTCAGGCCTTTTACTATCGTCACACATTAGACCATTCGGTTCGAGAATGGCTGCAACATTAACGCTGGTTAAAGCCCGGCGGATGATATCGTTAAGCGCCAGTCTTAACGATATCGCGAAATTCGACCGGCACTTCTGGAACATGAGAGACCGTGGTGACCGAGTTGATCAACTGCAGTACCACACTGGCAACTTTGTATAAAATTGTATACATATTAGTCCAGTCATTTGATAGTGTTACCTGGAAAGTTTTCCGGGAGTTTTGAAAATTGGTAATTTTATAGATTTTGATGTGCTCTTTCCGAAATTCTTTGCCGCAAAGTGTACGCGCGTGTTGGAGTACATTTTGCGGCGCTCGTACTCCAAAACTATAGATTTTATAAAAAATGGTAGATACATAAATTGTAGGTGTTTGTCTCTACTTTCATTTAGTATATAATTTGTTATCGTAAAATAAGTTGGAAAGGAGGTATTGTCAAAAAACTGCTGCCGCCGTTTTTCTAATAAGGCGGCGCGAGCGGCAATAATACGAGGTGGCAAAGTTGAACCATCATAAAATTACCAATTTTCAAAACTCCGGAAAACTTTCCAGGTAACCACTATTTTTCGAACCAAATGACTGTACTCTATTAGAAACTTATTTATTGTTATTACAAAATTTAAAAAAAATTGTGACACATTACTTAGTTATGGCATATTATTATGCAAAGACAAAGTATTCTTAGTTATCATTGAGGAATGACACCCTCAATGTTAGTTATTATGCGAAGATGTTCCTTACCCCGGACTTCTGGCCTACAATCAATCAATCAATCAAAAGTTCTTTATTCAATTTTGTCGTCACAGACGCACTTATGAACGTCAATTATTACAATGACTCTACCACCGTATCGGAAAAAGAACCACTACTCAGAAGATACGGCAAGAAACTGAGGGGCATATTTTTTTAGAACTTTTGTTACAATATTTTATGCTTGTTTTTGACAATATTATTTTTCTTATGTGCCAGTTGGCTACTTGGCAGAAGCGGAATGTTCCGTGCTTTTTTGTCTTCTATGTAATTACTAACTTTATAGTATGCTTTTTTTATTAGAATATTTTTTACCCTAAATTTGAATCTACTTTCTGTGAGCTCCGTTATACATTTTGGAATTTTATTGTAAAAACGTACACAATTGCCCATGAAGAACTTATTCGTTTACAGGGGTAGTGTACCGCCGTTATAGGGAAAGTAGGCAAAAACAATAATTCCCTATGTGTTGTGTAGTAGCGTATAAAAGACTTAGTTATAGTGTTATATTTTTGTATATATGTTTGTCTGTAAGGTATATATTCTATGGGCCTCTGTTAATTTTACTTTATTGTACATTAATACCACCTGAAATAAATAAATAAATAAGAAATAAAATATTATGTATGTAATGATGCATTATAATAAAAAAAACAAAAATGCTATTATTGTCTGACGACTTTAAGAATGACTTAATTAAGTGCAATTTTAGATGAATTGGTTCGCTCCTACTACAAATCGCTACACCCCATGAGGGTCATAAATATGTTATTCCACGTTGTTTTTGTGTTATTTATTGTTATTGTGAATTGTCATGTTCCTAAACACTTTTTATGATTGCTATAAATGATTGAATACTGAGTATTGAATTTTGGTACATTTTTACTAGGCATCGCCTTTTTCATAATCCTTCCTGCCGAGTTATTCTAATTCATTCGAATCGTTTGTCGGAAGGTCCCGCCACGGAAATGTTTACGAAGAAAGCTTTGTAATGTTGAAAACGGATTTCATGGTAGAAAATTTGATAACGAGAAATCTCAAGTAATTCTGCATTTTAATTTCAAAACGTTTCGCTTAAATTTCAATAACACATATTGCAAGTTACAGATATATACTATTTGTACCTACTCCAAACAAAACTTTGTTGAAGTATTTTTAAAACAAAAGGGTCATCGGGTTTCGGAACTTTCCGACGGGTTTCCGAGAAACGTTATTCTCAAATCCAAATTCGGAAATGTTTGACACTCCAATTCGGATATTATGCGCAAATCTTTTCGAGAGCAATATGCTGTCGGAAACGCTTACGAAATTTGTAAATTCCACATTCATCTAAAAAAAATAATTAACTACGGTAATTATATTGTGAAGTTAGTGTTGAATCAATAGGGGTTTACTCTCTGTTTTGTGGTTTTGCCCCAAAATTACTTATTCTTTTACCAACTTTTAGGTTATTATTATAACAATACGTTGTTTCCATTTTTGTTGAGTAGAGGGAACACATTATAGTAATAACGCTTATTCTTTCTCTCTGTTTATAACAGAGAGAAAGAATAAGCGTTATTACTTTACAGAACCGCTAGCTGATGCGACGAATCAAAACCAATCACAAATTTGCTGATCAGCTGATAATCATTTGATATTTGATAAACTGGTGCATAGAGTATGTATCAAGAGTGATAACATGCGTCTGTACATTTTGTGTGTTATACAAACCGACACTAAACTACCAAAATAGTCTCTTTTGCACTCTAGTAAAAAGTATAATATATTAATGGAAGAAAAAGGTAGCAGTAGTTACTTCGTTTATGGGCCACTTTTTTGTGATGACGTCACGTAGCTCCGCTTTTCGGCCCGGGTCGGCCATTTTTAGTCACAGTGACTGAACCGATTTTCGGTTCAACTTTAGTACGTACGTAGTATTTATTCTTCTCTAGTATTCTATTTACATAATTTGTGAATATTTAATGTTTATGTGTATTGTGGTTATGAATGAAGTGTGTAAGATTTCATTAGTGGAATTGCATGTACTAGAAGGTGGCCGGATTTTATTCCATTTTGTATTATTTTGTGTGATTATTCCACCCGTTCTTTTTTAGGGTTCCGTACCTCAAAAGGAAAAAAACGGAACCCTTATAGGATCACTTTGTTGTCCGTCTGTCTGTCACGACCCAAAAATCTAAGTTGTCCTTGAATCAGCATGTGGACAACATTATTAATGAAGCCTACAAAATGTATGGTTTCGTTATGCGTTCCTCCTCTGATTTTAAGCACACGTCTACATATCTGTACTTATACAAAACTTTAGTCCGATCCCAGCTCGAATATGCAGTTCCAATTTGGAACCCCTACTATAAAAAATATATAGACTCCATAGAGGACGTTCAACGCAAATTTCTTCGTGCTATGCACTACAGGTGCCATGGCAGATATTTGACATATGCCCAGCTTCTCAACAAATATAAGTTACCTAGTCTTCAGTGTAGACGTCAGTATCTCGAAGTCTGCACGTTATATAAAATTGTACGGAACTACTTTGATTGTATTGACCTTGTAAATTATATATGTTATATTGGGCCCAGAACTACCCAAAAGCGAGAGGTTCGCGCAGGACGTCTGTTTGCCGTGGGCACGTGCAGAACAAACAGTGGCCTGCGCTCACCAATCCGCCATATGGTAGAGACATACAATAACTTGTTTGTTGATATTGATATATTCCTGTTTAATACAGGTTAATTCAAAAACTTGTTTATGACAAACTTTTTTAATTGTTCAATTTAATTATATGATTATATTTTTGCTATTTTATGTAGGTATATTATATTTATTAATGTATATATATAGTATGTATTTATTAATATACTCATGTATTTAGTAGTCAGTAGCCTCTAGCGGTGCTGCAATTGTAAGTTATCAAGTAACCTGTGAATAGCGTTGTGGGCTACATAAGTTTTAGTTATAATTATGTGTTTGTAAAATGTACAATGAAACTGTTTGCTTTACCAAACAAATAAAATAAAAAAAAATAAAAAAAATCTCGGAGGTAACGAGTTGAAATAAAAACCATATTCTCAGGTACACAGTCCCTTGAAGCTGTGAAAAATCAATCTTCTAAGTTAACGTAAAAAAAAGATACGGCCGTTTATGCCGCACAAAACGTATATGTTGACACTCAAGGGAATCAAAATTTATAGGGTACTTTCCATTGACCTAGAACTATGAAATTTGGCAAGTAATATCGGCATATACTACAGGTACAGGAAAAAATATAGTCTTTATTTAAAGTACATAATCAATCATCGAGGTTAAATATGTACCTACAAATTTGTACGTAGCCCTCGGTGGGAGAGTCCGACTCGTACTTACCCGGTTTTCGTTTAATGGTAGAAGTCCTCTATAGCTTTTTATAGTCAATGGTTTGGTGAGATGTTGACATTTACGAGGCTACTTTGCCCTTTTGTTTTAAAATTACTTCAAACAAAGTTTTGTTTGGAGTATCGGTACAAATAGTATATATCTGTGACTTGCAATATGTGTTATTGAAATTTAAGCGAAACGTTTTGAAATTAAAATGCAGAATTACTTGAGATTTCTCGTTATCAAATTTTCTACCATGAAATCCGTTTTCTACCATTACAAAGCTTTCTTCGTAAACATTTCCGTGGCGGGACCTTCCGACGAACGAGTCGAATGAATTAGAATAACTCTGCTTGGATGCTCGGTCTCAGTCTCGGTCTCAGTCTCAGTTTCGTCCGATACTACAAATCCAGTCTCGGCCGGACCTTAGTTGTTGTAGCCATAGATCTGTGTTGTGGCTAAGTCGCGCTCTGTGTACTTATAACATTGTTTAATTTGTTCCATTTTATATTTTTATTTCACTCCGAAATCCAGCTCGTATCAATAAATGATAAACATTGATAAATAAATCGATGATGATAATTTTTATTATTGTAAGTATTTAAGACAATTTCCTCTATGATAAAATGATAAAATAATTCTACGTAAATGAGATTTCAATACATAGAATAGCGATTAGATTGTAGCCAAAATATTGATGGATGCTTACAGCTTACTTACTTTATGTATACTCGCTACAACGGCGCTGTCGTCTGCATACCTAATTATACCTTTTAAGGTAGGTATTTAATAACTAGCTTCAATATTTTTTATAGTATTGA
Source organism: Petrophora chlorosata (assembly GCA_951640565.1). Lineage (NCBI taxonomy): Eukaryota > Metazoa > Arthropoda > Insecta > Lepidoptera > Geometridae > Petrophora > Petrophora chlorosata. The sequence goes on along the minus strand of OX621199.1, from coordinate 514,566 downwards.
GTGATGAGACGAGCTGGTCGTTCGCCTGATGGTAAGCACCACGCCTTTCGATAAGAATGACTGTGCCACCCAGAACCTTTCATACCATAATAAGTACTGCGTAGCACTGCATTGCGCTCATCACCCCGAGTAATTTCGTTGGCTACAATGCTCTTCAAATCGGAACACTGTAATGCCTGCGCACTACTGCTTGGCGGCAGAATAACTGGCAATGCTGTGGTACCTACCCAGACGGCCTTCCGCATACGAGGGACCTACCACTAGTAAATTTATGTTACACATAATTTTTTTCGTTGACTGTACTTTTCCCAACATAGAAATAGTATTTTTTTTTGTGGTCCCAAAAGACTCCTCCAAATCAGTAGGTAAATCGGAAGGTGGCCAATGGGACAGCGGTCCCAAAAGACTCCCGACCCCAATTTGCGGCGCATTTTACTATATTTATATTCATTTTATTTATATTTATTTTTCTGACTAGTGGTTCTTTTTCCGATATGGTGGTAGAGTCATTGTAATAATTGACGTTCATAAGTGCGGCTGTGACGACAAAATTGAAATAAAGAACTTTTGAATTGGATTGAATTTAATTTGACCATGCTTACATGTAATGTACCAGACAGTAAGGTTTTTTTTTTAATGTAACTGAATGACGAGACGAGTCTGATGATATGCAATACGCCAGCCCATAACAATAACAGCACCACCCAGAACTTTGTTTTGCAAAATACTGCGCGGCGCTGCACTGCGCTCGTCACCCTGAGACAATTAGCTGTTGAGTCTCATAATGCCCAGTAATTTCGCGCGTCCCAGTAATTTTGTGGGAGTTAGAAATATCTTGTAGAATGAACACATGTGCCCTGTAAGGGCGTTGCATACGTTTTGAATGGAGTTACTGACTTATTCCTAGTCATTGGTCTTATCTACGTTAACCCTAGATCACTAACCTTATTTTTCGACGCTTATTACGAACCTTCGTCGTTTCGACTACGGTATTTAAGAAAGAGGGTTAAAGGGTTTTATTAAAATAAAATGTATACATTTTTGTTTTTATTATTAATGAAAAGTACTTATTTACATTATTACTTATGTTTATATTAGCTAATATGGCACATTAATTAATCAAACAGCCTTACGAATGAGATCATAGCTTTCATGCAAAATCAACAATTGTAACATTTTTAACCGACTTCAAAAAGGAGGAGGATTCGGTATGTTTTTCGGTATGGTATGTTTTTTTTTAATTTTGTTTTTGTGTGTTTGTTACGTGATTACTCCGCCAATTATGAATGGATTTCGATGATTCTTTTTTTGATTGGTAGGTCATACTTCAGAGGTGGTCCCATATAAATTTTATCAAAATTCATTTAGCGCTTTTTGAAAAAAATAGCAAAAACAAAAAAATATAAGTTTAATCTTCAAGTCGGTTCTTGTTTTTGTTGTAACCGACTGTCTAAAGGTGGAGGTTTGTATTCGACTGCTTCACCTGCTTCACCCAGGGTTGACTTCCGGCGAAGGATCTCCTCAATGGTGAACAGTACAGACACAAAATTTTGTAAATGGATTTAACCATAATAGCCTGTTCTAAATTCCACCATGACATGGCTGATACACCCAGGATTGACTTCTGGCGAGGGAACTCCTCAACAGAGAATAGGACAGTGATGAATTTTTTTTGTACATACATTTAATTGTGATAGCCCGTTTTAAACATTGTCATGATGTGGCTGCTAGATCATAAATGCTTGTCTTTAAAAACTTTTTAAATTAATTTAATTAAAACTTGTGAAGAGAAGAGAAGTAAAATATGTCATGAATTCAGCTACAGGCCTATCACCACCAATCGCCTGGAACAGTTTTCACATAACGTAGACCACCAACTGGCACTTCTACCGTATAATGAAAATCCCAATGAGCTTTGCCAAACTTTGTTCGATTTGCTAGAGGTAGAGTACAAAAATATATTTAAGGAAAAAATATGTAGAGGGGGCGTCAGGCCGAAGTTTGATGACTGGGCTACGCCGGGTATTTACAAGAGTAGAAGCAAATTATATTATTTATACTCTCAAAAAAATATTAATGCAAGCAATGTAACTTTTTTGGAATATTTAAAAAAATATTCAAAAATGTTTAAAACAGTTTGTCATATTGCAAAATCGCTCCACTTGAGTAGGAAAATTAAACAAGCTGATGACAAGATTAAAGCAACTTGGAAAATAATTAACACCGAAACCGGCAAGATCAAACCTCGGGACCGGAGCTTTATCTTAAATGTAAATAATAAATTAATATCTAACGATAGCCAAGTTGCTGACGCTTTTGAAAATTTCTTCTCTAATATACCAATCACAACCACACAGCCCCTAAATTCATCTTCGACTGAAGCTTCATCTTTATTGTCTAATAACGTCAATGAGTGTGATGTAGTATTTGCATTCAGGCACGTTAATGTCCATATGATCGAGAGGACATTCAAGTTGCTTAATATAAAAAATACCTAATCTTTGGGGAATATCAACCAAAATTTTAATCAGCATTATAAAATTGATTGCTCCCTTACTAGTTATGATATTCAACCGGTGCATAGATGAAGGAGTCTTTCCTGACATAATGAAGTATAGCAAATTGATTCCATTATTTAAGTCAGGAGATAAGAGTGATCCGACTAATTATAGACCTATTTCTATACTACCAGCACTAAGCAAAATTTTTGAAAAATTAATATTAAGCCAACTGTTGTCACATTTCAATCTAAATGGATTATTTCACGATCAACAGTATGGCTTTACTAAAGGTCGCTCCACTACGGACGCAGGAATAGGACTTTTAAAGCACATTTTTGATGCTTGGGATAGGTCACAGGATGCTATTGCAGTTTTCTGTGACCTGTCTAAAGCATTTGACTGCGTTAATCATGACACATTAATTTGTAAATTAAAATATTATGGAATTCACGGAAAAGCTCTTGATCTTGTCTTCTCGTATCTTAGCAATAGGATCCAAAAAGTTGATGTTAACGGGTCTAGGTCATCCGGAGCTCTCACAAAAATGGGAGTCCCTCAGGGCTCAATACTAGGACCATTTCTATTCCTAGTCTATATTAACGACCTACCCTTTTTTGTGAAGGACTTATGCGATATTGTTTTGTTCGCAGATGACACATCTCTAATATTTAAGATAGACAGAACCAATAATAACCTTGACGATGTGAACAAAGCCATCTCGCTAGTTCTACATTGGTTCACAACAAATAATCTACTATTAAATACAAAAAAAACGAAATGTATAAAATTTTCTCTGCCCAACGTTAGGGGAGTTTCTGCTCCTTCAAATATCTTAGTAAACAATAACCCTCTAGACCTTGTTGACTCAACAACATTCCTGGGCATTAACTTAGATTCTAAATTACAGTGGGGTCCACATATAACATCACTAGCTGGGAGATTGAGCTCAGCAGCCTATGCAGTACGTAAAATCAGACAGTTCACTGACGAAGCCACTGCAAGATTAGTATATTTCAGTTACTTCCATAGTATCATGTCTTACGGAATTTGACTATGGGGTAAAGCCGCAGAAATTCAATCCATATTTGTATTACAAAAAAGAGCAATTCGTTCCATTTACAACATGAAAGCTCGTGACTCGCTTAGGGAACGGTTTAAAGAGATCAACATTCTTACAGTGGCTTGCCAATACATTTATGAAAATTTAATGCACGCTCGCAAACACCTTAGCACCTTTAACAAAAACAGCGACTTGCATAATTTTAACACGAGACATAAGAATAAATTGTATGTACCTAGATTCAGGTTGCAGAGAGTTAATGGTTCGTTTATGGGGAACTGTATACGCTTTTATAATAAACTACCTGAGGGCATTGACAAATTACCAATGCGTAGATTTAAATCATTTATCAAAATAAACCTTATGAAAAAAGCATACTACTCAATAAATGAATATGTTAATGACAAAAATGCATGGCCTGTATGCCCTAAGCCCCATGATGATGAAGATTAACACATCAGTGTGTGCATGATGTTTATATTTCATTTCTTCTTGGATTGTACAATGCTATGTGAGATGTCTAATTTAGTTAGTCATTCAAATAAAGCCATAAAAATTGTATTTGAGTTGGAAGTGACTAGGTTTTACAGTCATGCTCACTCAAATGTCTTTGCTTGCGGCGGCTCTGTGTGTCGGGTCACTCCCTTCCCTCCAATATGGTTGAGGGGGGTGATGGCTGGTCCACAAGTCATACTCGTGAACGGGTGCTGCTTGCGGGGACTGGTCTGTTCTAGTCACTCCTACTGCTACTGTCATACCTACTTATATTTTATTTACACTTTTCTGTTACTGATACTATGACTATGGGACATCTCACTCGCATTTCTTGTTTTACATTCTGTTAATTCTAATTTATACGTAATTGTGCTGAAAAAAGACATCCCCGCAGAGTTTCTTGGTGCTATCTTCTCTAGCGGGCGTATTTCCGAAGCACTGGTAGAGTCAGTTTTCGCATTTCTTTTCAGCACTCAGACTTCAATTTGAGTATAGGAAAGAAATGGGTAAACATATTTACCTTTTTTTCAAAGTCATGTTAATATAAGTTACAATTTTTAACATTTTTTATTTGTATCATGTGTTTATGACCTTTAAAAGTGCACTTTTGTGCCTATTTAATAAATGATATTTGACTTTGACTTTGACTTTGTGTTGCACTAAAATGGGTAAAATAAATTATTTTTCAAAAAAAACTAAACCGACTTCAAAACCACAAATAGGCACTCAAAAGTGAAAAATAAATTAATATAATTATCATAAGCGCTACCCACTCATATATTTGAAGTCGGTGCCAGCCAAGTCTAAAAGGTAGTAGATAGATACTACCTACAAGTAGTACTATATACATAGTTTTAGGTAAGAAGTGAAATATCAATAAAAAAATACAAATTTAATCAAAAACTATCACAATCACATTTTAAATCGCAAAACAAACACCGAATTAACAGTTTACTCAAATCAACAGAACAAATCAAATACTTAATTAGGTACCCTCACAAATCACTATTTCAAATCACACCGAATCACTGAACCTCAAACCGACAGAGCTTCTGCACGCGACCGCAGTAAAGAGAGAAGTGACGATAATACTTCCCGCGCTGGCTTTTATAGGGTTTGCGCTCCACTACTGCTCACTGACTACTTGACAGCTAACACGGCCTCTCCTGACTGAGCGTCGCCCTCGACCGCGTTTTGAATGTCTGGGAGCGAGCGCTTGAAGTGGTACAGCATCCTCAGGCTTCAGCAGACCGGGACGATCCAGCCACCGCGTCATCAACTAGAAGAGAAGTCGATAGCTGTTCACCATCATCGACGACAGCTGTTACGTCTTCATCATCGTTATTATCTGTGAATCATACAAATGTCAAACTAAATACAAATTTAAAGCAAAGGTTATGCCTATTTCTCACATACACTCATCGTACAAGGCCCTCAAACATAAATCCTCAAGCGATCTTTAGCTAAAGACAATGTAAGGGTTCATGGAAAGAACAAGCTTTCTTAAAATTCCATGAACTCTGGACGAGTCAGACATTAGTCGTTCTTACTTCATTCTGTCAATTAATATTCTTATGCTCACTTAACACTAAACATGTAGGGCAAACATCCCGCAGTCTGTTGCCGATAGGATCGTCCCGCAGTCCGTCCTCTACATGTAGGCATCCCGCAGTTTGCCTCCCTAAAGATGCCCTGCAGTTCATCTTGACATATAAAATACACATGTAGGGCAAGCATCCCGCAGTCTGTTGCCAATAGGATCGTCCCGCAGTCCGTCCTCTACATGTAGGCACCCCGCAGTTTGCCTTACTCAAGATGCCCCGCAGTTCATCTCGACATACTCACAAAATACACATGTAGGGCAAGCATCCCGCAGTCTGTTGCCAATAGGATCGTCCCGCAGTCCGTCCTCTACATGTAGGCACCCCGCAGTTTGCCTTACTCAAGATGCCCCGCAGTTCATCTCGACATACTCACAAAATACACATGTAGGGCAAGCATCCCGCAGTCTGTTGCCAATAGGATCGTCCCGCAGTCCGTCCTCTACATGTAGGCACCCCGCAGTTTGCCTTACTCAAGATGCCCCGCAGTTCATCTCGACATACTCACAAAATACACATGTAGGGCAAACATCCCGCAGTCTGTTGCCAATAGGATCGTCCCGCAGTCCGTCCTCTACATGTAGGCACCCCGCAGTTTGCCTTACTCAAGATGCCCCGCAGTTCATCTCGACATACTCACAAAATACACATGTAGGGCAAACATCCCGCAGTCTGTTGCCAATAGGATCGTCCCGCAGTCCGTCCTCTACATGTCAAATATTCACGCACAGGTAACCACTCTCCACGCCAGGGCACCATTCATAGGAGTCGATCAACAGTCGCAGCTTATAGTGACCGCTCGGCAGCGCACGGTACGGTACGGTGTCGGTGTCTCCCGGTACCCGGACCCACATGCCAGGATCTAGCCGTTCCGTTAACTGCAAATACTTATACAAGATCGTTAATGTTGAAGACGCCTTCTCTGGTAGGCGTATGTGTCCTGCTAGATGGTATTTGATTTCGTTACATAAATTTAGTAGTCTGAATTCGACGTAGTTAAAGTTACGGTTACTGGTTTGGATACGGGTCGCGTCACGATTGAGTGCCCGAATCACTGAGGTAGTAGCGTCAATTCTGATCAAGATATTCAGCGCGGAAGTCTGTGCCGTCTTCTGCCTTGAGAAGTCCGGTGTCAGCTTGGGCTTCCCAAGTGTATCGATCACACGGCATTTCTGTGGTTGATTTGTTTACACATCTCTTAAATTATTTCTAGAAAATGGCGGGCCCGTTTTATATTTTGTGGCACCGGTAAGTCTACCTCTTTAAAAATGCACCAATCATGGATAAAATCACTGCAAACCGCCTCAGATGGTATGGACACGTTCAAAGGCGAAACGAGGATCATGTGGTACCTAAACATTGCGCAGGAGATGTAGATGCCGCCCGCTGTCGACCACATAAAAAGATTGTCAAATATCAACAGACTGGAGGTCAAATACAAAAAGAGACCTCAAGCAAGCCCAATTGCCAGAACCGACAACCTAAGGCAGATTAACTCGGCGGAGAAAAGTGAGGAGGCCCGACCCCAAATAACGGGACCAGGGATGTAAGAAGAGAAGAGAGTAAGTCTACCAAGAGTGGATCTTAAACCGGCTCGGTCTAACCTGACTCATGATTTTGCTGTTCGGATCTTACTTTTGCGAACGAGCTAATTTACGCGACCTACTATATACGCGATCGGTCATGCGAGATGTGATGTCGGCGTGATCGGCTACGTGATTTACGTGCTTTCGGCATATTTTACGCAAAGATAGGAGGAAAAACGCAAGATTACAAAACAAAACTAAAATAAACACGAAAGTAGGGTAGAAAGTACTGATTAGTTCCTCTGGTTTGTTCACTTAAACGTCAGATTTGAATGGCCAAAAAAGTCAAAGCAATGGGTTTAAATTGAGATCCCACTTCTGATTTTAGGTAAGAAGTGAAATATCAATAAAAAAATACAAATTTAATCAAAAACTATCACAATCACATTTTAAATCGCAAAACAAACACCGAATTAACAGTTTACTCAAATCAACAGAACAAATCAAATACTTAATTAGGTACCCTCACAAATCACTATTTCAAATCACACCGAATCACTGAACCTCAAACCGACAGAGCTTCTGCACGCGACCGCAGTAAAGAGAGAAGTGACGATAATACTTCCCGCGCTGGCTTTTATAGGGTTTGCGCTCCACTACTGCTCACTGACTACTTGACAGCTAACAATAGTATTTATCTCCTACCTAATAGACTTGACCTGAAGGTTGCTGTTGGGTCAAAGTAGAAACTTCTTCATCACCAATCGTTTCATAAGTTGGATCAACGTCGACGCGGTCTTCTCTCTCACTCCCTAATGAATTTTCGTCATCGCTTTCGTCTTGTAGTAATAACTGATGAATAGTGTGTAAAATAATAAGTAACAATATTAATAAAATAAATCTACAAAAGCAAAAATGACGAAAAAAAAACAAACGAAGTAGTACAAAATGTAACGTTACTACTAACCTTCGTCGATGCGACGAGCCATGGTAGCTGGACTGGCGCTCACGGGCCCCCTACATCCAAAGCACTACCGTCCATCGTGGGGGCAACGGGTCAACTGAGATTAGCCACAGTATGGAAGAAGTGCGACTCAGGGCACAAAAGTTAACACGATTTTTTTAAATCCGCGTCGTCGAATCGACGAAGGTTTGTAATCTAGCCAGAGAGAGACACCCTTCATTTAATATTTATTTTATATCTTTCTTATTACATATGTATATTACTATTTGTAAGTACTAATGAGATCTTTCTGGTTTTTTTTACGTATTTCCAATATACAGAAATTTTATTGAAGTTTTTGATGAAAACCCTAATTAAATTATATTCTTATCTAAGGATAATACTATGTATCAATAAATACCTACTATCATTATTAGGTATCTAGACAACCAATTATAAAAATGTGTAGGTAATACGCATTTACCTACCTGCCTGCGTAAATGAGCAGTATCTAAGTAATGACCTGCAAGATTGTTATCTCATGGAAATGCCCTGAGAAGTGGAACAAAAGATTACTTAAAGAACAAAGACTGGTTTAGTAGAACATCTTTAGGACAGGAACACAACGGCACAAAACACAGATAGGTTAGGTACAGAAATCAATCTACATACCTACAAAGAGCGCTCGAGCAACGCACACATAGACAACGCTCACGGACACGATATCTCGGACCAGTTGGGATCAGTGCGAGCGCAAGTGCCATCTGTTTGAGACACGCGTCTGGGAACTTTTGTGCAAAAATGGAGCAACAAAAAAAGATTTTATAACTTTTTTTTGCAGTATAAGCTGTGTAAGTCAGCCTTGTGTTCAATAACCTAATGAGGAAGATGTAAATGTAAATTCAACGCATGTTTTTATCTTCAAATAAACTTTATTCAAAAATAATGATAACTGCGAGAAAATTATGTCGATATCTTATAAAGTTTTTTTTTACGAACTTCCCAAAAACTTCTTGCGCCGTCCGGTAACCGTTGTGACGTCACACCGCCGCGCCGCCGCGCTGCGCTGGCGCCGGGTCGCAGGCAGCGGGCGTGCGCATTCAATATAACAACCCTAGCGCGACCGCCGTGCGTAGATATGAAAAGTGAAGTACATTTTTTTTTACGCTTAATAGGTCTGTGTTTGGCCACTATCTCGCCTGATGTGAAGCGATGATGTGGCCTAAGATGAAGCACATAGATCTAGAGAGAGACGGCAGTTGAGCGGCTGCTCAGACCCGTCTCCCCGATGGTTTACCGAACATCATCCCGAAACACGACTAGGTCGCTTGAGGGCATGGCTTTGTTCAGTGTGTGGTATTACAACCACGGCCAGAGCCTACCACTTCAAAGCGCGTAAGCGGGTTTCATCACGACGTTTTCCTTAACCGTTTTAGAGCGAACGTGCAAAATATGCACTTAACTATAAGTCATTGGTGCAGGGCCGACTCGGGATTCGAACCCAGGTGCATAGGATTGTAAGGCACACGAGTTCCCGCTGAGCCACACTCGCTCTCAAAACATACATGAGATTGACTTCTGTACCTTTTTTGTGACAACGGTCTTAATCTGATCGATAATTTCCAGAACGAGATAAGAGTCAGGAACATAGTGATAACTTACTGTGTTCCGGTTTGAAGGGCACTGTAGCCAGCGGCATTACTGGACATATGAGACTTAATATCTGATGTCTCGGGGTGACGAGCGCAATGTAGTTACGCACTACTTTTTACGATATTAAAAGTTCTGAGTACACTCCGGCACTGCAATTGTTATGGGCAGACGTGGCGCTTACCATCAAGTGTATGACTGGCTCGACTCATTACTGTGCCATGATTAAAAAACTCGATATAGGTACACAATGAAATACATATTACAGGCCAGGGTGGATATTACAGGCCAGGGTGGCCATGGTGGCCAGGGTGGCCAGGGTGGCCAGGGTGGCCTAACATTCTGGGGCATCAAGAGTGGCTTCCTTTTCTGTTAGAATTAGACAACTCTGGTCTTAGGAAGCGTTAGGTAACTTTTGAACAAGAAAATCGACATTACTCAAAAATAAATCAATGAATATTTCCCAACAGAATTTTTTTTACAAAATAGCGTTGAAAATCATTTATTATTGTACTGTCTGCCAAATTCAACCAAAGAGTAACTACGACTAGAAAAGGAAAGAACACGCCAAACTGAAGACGAAAACGACAATTAAATATCCATAGGTACGCAATAACAAAAACGGCACTTTCTTACAGTATACTTTTTATTATTGCGTGATCATACTATATTTACGTAAATTTATAAGTATTTTAGCTTATCTACGAGTACAGTGTCGAACACTTTCTTGGCAGAAAACATCTTTACATAACTTAGACCGTCACAGCCTGAATTTCGGTACACATAATACTTTTTTTTCACTATATTGGCTGCTAAAAAGATAATATCTAAATTTTTTCCAACAGCCACTATCATTGCTCATAAATCAATATGTCTAAAAAGCTTCCGTAAATGTCTAGCTGTGAATTGAACGAGAGTTTGTTGAGCTGGGTGGTCAACTGGGCTGCACCGACTTAGACTCGGGTGAGCCCAGGGCCTCGGCTTCAGCCAGCGTGTCCGGCATCTTGGTGCCGAGCGTCTCTGGCTGCGTCAGCACCAGCGCGCCGGAAAGGATGCCCATGGCGCCGAACAGCAGCGAGGGCAGCCCTTCAAAGTATTCGTTCTGGAACGTTACAAGTGTTGTTGTGTTACTGGCCTCACCCGACCCGCAAATCATTTCAGAACTCCAACACTGATTTATGATAAAATGATTTGTAATGAAAGACTTCTGTTATCTTGCTCCATCTTTTCCAACCAATGTTCAGCAGCACCAACACTAAAATATATATAATCAGAATCACTTGCGCTTTGCTATCTCGGTAAGTATACCGGATATATGAAATTCTGAATGGCATAAAAAACATTTATGCCTACCTAATTCCACCCTCCCTCTTCCATCACAGGACGAGTAGAAGATCGGCCAAATATCACCCTTAGTAGACATTCTGCGCCAATTCGTACAGAACGTGGAATACGTTAATAGTGCGTACTGCTAAGAAATGGAACTCCTTGCCGTCTTCTTTCTTTACTGATAACTACAATCGGGGTATCTTCAAGGCCAGAGTGAATATATATCTTCTAGATCTACGTGCTCCATCTTCGGCCACATTGTCGCTTAACATCAGGCGAGATGGTGGTCAAACTTAGATCTATCATATATAAAAAAAACATAGCAAGAAATAGGCACGCAAACTCACCAAAACAGGCGTCAGCGGTGCGGTGATAGACCCAATCCTTCCAATCATGGAGGAAAAGGCCAGCAGACTGTGTCGGTACTGCGTCGGGTACAGCTCAGACGTGAACAGGTACAAGGACGTGAAGACCACGGAGATACCGAACTTGCCCAGGAGGAACAGAATCAGCCGGAGGGTCTCGAGCTCTGGGATAATTAAGGATAAGTTCAACATTGCTCGTAAACCTAATTATCTAAATTGCCTATCGTATTTAGATGGTCACGAACCTGTGATACGTCCTGCCACCTTCTGCCAGGTTTATGGTTCCAATGTAGTTGTAATGGAATAAAAATCCGGCTTGCAGCAATTGACTAGATAGAAGTAACAGTGAGCTGTACGGATCCGGACCGGATCATGAAATCCAAGGTCCACCAGACCAGATCGGTGGTAATGATAGATAAAGATAAGTTTATTGCGTTATCTATTAATTATTTATGCAGTGCCAACTCAGGACTTACTCGAACATAATCATCACAAAACAAATGGAATTCTGCTACTTAGTACTAAAGTCCTAAAGTTTATCTAACATATTTATGTTAAGCTATTGATAAAAAAATTATGATGATTATTTTTATTATTATAATTGAAGGATTGAGATAATGCATGTGCCTTTAATTATGTATTGCTAATGAGTTATTACCTTGATATAGAAATGTATGAAAAATACGAATTTGGACACAAAGTCCGTATCAAAGGATTATACATTTTAATTTTCCATTTTTCGAGGATACGACGTAACGACGTACGGCGATAGTAATAAATAGAGGATACACTCACCATCAGAAGTAAAAACAAAGGCAATGTTACACGCCGCACTAAAGAAGAAACCAGCTGACAAGGTAGCCTTCCTTCCTATCCTGTTAAGCACCAAAACTGCCGTGAAATAGCCGGGTATTTCGATGGCGCAGGTCAGAATGAAGTTCAAGTACATGGTGTCGGACAGGCTGGTGGAGTTGATGGAGAGTCCGTAGTACACGAACGTGGTGGTGATCCACCAGACGGGGGTGGTGCACACGCGACGCAAGAGCACTCGCGATTTTATGATTGTTGAGAACACTCCGGGGAGAACCTCCTGGAATATAACTGTACTTTCAAGACCTAAGTTTTAAATGTCTTTAAGCTTGTGACGATATATAGTAACAGCTTACCGTCGATGGTGGAGGAGGGTTCATCAGCGCTTCAAGAGACTTCTCACTGATTTGTTTCTTGTTAACTCTCGCCACTTTCTCCAGAACCTCCTTGGCTTCCGCCCACTTCTGCTTGGAGAGCAGCCAGCGCACGCTCTCGGAAAGTAGCCAGTAGTAGGCGATGATGATGAAGCAAGGGATATGCAGGGTCATGATCATGTACCGCCAGGGTTGCACCACCCACGCCACGGCACCGAGGATCACCTGCCCCACAGCGAACATAGAAGCGCTTGTTGCGCTGGTCACCACACGGTACTTGGGGCCGACGAGCTCGGCAGCTGTTACACAAATTAAACAGAGTGTCAAAAATACGAAGTTTCTCGTTGCATGCAATCAATACGAAGGTCTAATTAACTTACCAAAAATATATGCGGAACTGTAGGTACCAGCTCCCAGCGTGGTCTGCAAGATCTGAAGAGTCACGTACATTGCGTAGTTAACAGAGAAGGCTCTGATGAGTCCAACGGTAGCTAAGTTGAAGACACTGATGACTAGCGCCACCTTGCGCCCGAACCGATCTGAGATGAAACCAACGATGGGAAGCACGAGAAGTGTTCCAACACTAGTTAGGGTGCCGACCAAAACTCTGAGCCATTCTTGGCAGCCCAAATCGAACTGGAAACAAGGATATTATCTTTTTTAAGCGTTTATCTAAGTAAACAACGTAGGTATAGAAAATAAAAATATCATATGAACATTTTGTCAATGGAAAGGAAATTGTTCTTAAATACCAAATGAAGTATTTTCAGTAGAAACTCACATCATAGACAATAGAATTGTCCCTTCCGTACACGTATCCGTCGCACTCGACAGTGTTGGATGTGAAGATGTCTGCGGGACAGTAGTCCAGCGTGCCGTTGCCACCGCTGACGGGGGCGTAGCGCTCGCAGCTCGCCAACCCTGAGCTTGTTTCGGGGACAGCGCCCAGCACCCAGTCCGGGTCGAAAGGGTGGTCCTTTCCAGTTTCGCCACATTCTGGGATTCGACATCTGGCGAAGTATTAAGATATGGGTAACTTGACCAAAACTAACCCCCGTGAGACAGATGTAAACATAAATACAAAAGGCTAATGAATAAAATAAAATAAAAAATGAATAAAACCCCTCTCCCTCCTCCAACACGGCCGGTCACCGCGGAGGAAAACGACCAAAACCCTCCTGTTTACGAGAAGTAAACTGGAGGAGGCCTATACCCAAAGAGGGATTCCTAACCAAGAAGGAAAATAATCAAAATACCCTTAGATTAATAAGATAGATAAATAATTATATAGATAGATAAATCAATAGTTAGATCAATAAATTTATAGATAAGAATAAATAGATTAGTAAATAGATAATTAGATCGATAGATAGATATGAATAGGGATAGATAGATTAATAAATAGATAATTATATAGATGTAAAATGCATGAATGCTTGTATACATAGGATATATATATATATATGTGTATCTGGGTATTTATGTAATTTACATCTATATAATTTAAAAATATAAGCAGATTACAGCACAATATTAAATTCAGTTAACCTATTCAATTATTTATTTAAAACTAAATTAATAAACTAAGCTACATTATAATAAACTAAGCTACATTATAATAAACTAAGCTAATTTAATAACTTAAGTCAACCTATTTAAATTTAGTTAATAAATTAACTCTACTTATAATTTAAAAAAAAATAGTAAATAACAATATATAAGTTTTAAGTTAATAAATTAAGTCTAATTATAATTTAAAAAAAAAATAGTAAATAACAATATATAAGTTAAGGAAAAAATATGTAAATATTTGGTAAGGAAAATAAAAAGCTAATTATTATTATAATTATTAACTTGACCATCAAAGAACTTTTTAAAACTTTTTTAAAAGCTTAATTATGTAGTATTTGATTTATATACATTTTCATTATGTTCCGTGTCAGGTAGAATTATTTATATATTTTTATAGTAGCAATAGACATTTGAAAATAGTTATGTTAGTTGTGTTATATTAGTATAGTGATTTTTAACCGACTTCAAAAAGGAGGAAGTTTACAATTCGAGGGTATGTTATTTTTTTTTGTGTGTTTGTTACGCGATTACGCCGCCAATTATGAATTGATTTTGATGATTCTTTTTTGTTTGGTAGGTCATACTTCAGAGGTGGTCCCATATAAATTTATCGAAATTCATTCAGCACTTATTGAAAAAAATAGCAAAAACCAAATATATAAGTTTAATCTTTAAGTCGGTTCTTGTTTTTTTTTGTAACCGACTTTCTAAAGGTGGAGGTTTGTATTCGACTGCTTCACCCAGGGTTGACTTCCGGCGAGGGAACTCCTCAACGGTGAATAGTACAGACACAACATTTTGTAAATGGATTTAACCATAATAGCCTGTTCTAAATTCCATCATGACATGGCTGATACACCCAGGATTGACTTCCGGCGAGGGAACTCCTCAACAGAGAATAGGACAGACATGACATTTTTTGTACATGCATTTAATTGTGATAGCCCGTTTTAAACTTCGTCATGATGTGGCTTCTAGATCATAAAAGCTCGTCTTTAAAAACTTTTTAAAGTAATTTAATTAAAACTTGTTTTGCACTAAAAAGGGTAAAGTAAATTATTAGAGGCACCGACTTCAAATATATGAGTGGGTAGCGCTTATGATAATTATATTAATTTATTTTTCACTTTTGAGTGCCATTTGTGGTTTTGAAGTCGGTTTAGTTTTGTCGAAAAATAATACATTAGCAAGGTCAGAAGTATAATAAACTGATAAAATCACCATTTCTCGAAATTAACGTATTATTGCGGAACCAGTCGGACATTATGTTTGGTATTTTGAGTTGAATCCTTATTAGATCTAACAAATATTTGTGTTTGATCCAAATTTTTCTTTTTGATAGTTTTTATCTACAATTTAGAATTGAAATGCTAGTTAAGCTACGACGTTGAACAAACAACCGACCTGTGCGGGAGGGCTGCTGCGGAGAAGATGTACTCGCTCATGAACGCCGACATCATGATGGGCACCGCCACCAGCAGGAAGTTGTTCAGCTGGAAGCGGCCGAACTGACCCAGCTCGTTAACCAGCACATCGTCCAGGTCTAGCGCCTTCCGAGGTGGCGGGGCGGCGCTGCTCTTCCGACCACCGCCACCATAAGGCCCACTGCTGCTTCCTTTCCTGCTGTCAGACATGTTGGCCGTCAGAAGGGCGCGTCGCTCCGACGGCGGCGGTGGACCCGGAGTGAGTGAGCCACGAACGACACATAATTACGAATTCTTCAATATCAGATAACAGTTTTATTCCTCAGGTAGAATATACGATTCAGATCTTTGTCTTACCAATTTCGTATTAAAGTCGAGACTACATGAATATTAATAATCTACGGTATTGTAAGTGTCTACGGTGGACGGTGGAATTAGGTTTGTTCAACGATAAAGTAGGTCTCCAAGAGATATTTACCTGCATACAATTATTATGTGCATCTTAATTAAATGAAGCGCTCGTAAACTAATTATAAATTGTATTTCAAACGTTTGGATTGAATCAGATCGTAAAAAAGCAATATCAAAACCTTGCCTTGTTTGTCCATTCGAGACATATCTTACAATCCATTTGATATAACGATTTTTATGAGTGAAAACGAAAGTAAATTGAAAATCCAAACTAAAAAACAGGCAGGCAGGAGAGACAATCGGAACGTCTACTCCTGGTTGGTAAAATGGTATTACACTATCCAATGTGCGCGTGATCATTAGGCGTTATTTACCTTAAACCTTATGAATTTACTACATTATATATTCAGTCATAACGTGCATTTGGTAAGCGTGTGTCGCTACAGCGTCATTCGAAACTACAAGAACTTCTGATACTTTTATCGAAACTTAAACCAATTTAATGAAACGTTGTGCTCTTCGATAGCAACAAAGTAAATTGATTGAATAAGTACCTTGCTGCTCGAAGTTGGCTCACGTGCACGGGGAGATATCGATCTTGCGACTAAAGATAAAATAAAGCTCGTATAATTTTTTAACGCTACTATACATCATGTTTTGGCATCTACTGACCTTGTATACCTTTACCTAATATAAATACTTGTGTTTATGTGTAACTATATACTCACAGCTAGGTATATGTTATATGTTAGTTTCTACTTTATTCTATTATTTTGTTTCTAATCTTATTAAGGTTCCACGGATTGGATATTTGGTATCTGTTGACAGTTTCTGCTACGAATACACAAATCCGTTGGTGTCCAGTGTTAGTGACACCTATTAATTCTGCAATAAGCCAATATACCTAATGCATTGATAAGCGAATGCAGCTCTGGCAATTATATCCACCGACTGTACCGCTGCAACGCATCGGTGTAAACACCCCACGCAGCGTAGTTGAAGATAGTAGAAACAAACTTATATATCGAATGAGGGTTCTTTAAAAAGAAAACTTAAAAACTCTTTACCTCTCCTGAATTTGTCAAAGGATTTGTACAATATTGAGTCACCATCTGCGATTTTTAGCCATCAGGACTATATTATAACTATTGTATTACGCGCTAAGTGTGGATATTTTAAACAATTTAAATTGTTAGATGTGTCGATATAAGTAAATATAGGTATATAAGTGCGTAGAGAATTAATCTATTATCTGGCTAATCAAGCTATCAGGGTAAGTCTTCGACTAAAGTGTATATGTTTGAGTGTCACTCACTCAGGGTCCGCTGTCGGGAGCGACGTGTTAGTCACAACCGACCTGAGTTTGAACATCATGCCTGAAAACAAGAAACGTAGCACCAATGCTCCGCCGTATGGCGCCGAGGGCCGAAAGAGCAGCGCCGCCCCGCCACCTCGGAAGGCGCTGGACCTGGACGATGTGCTGGTGAACGAACTGGGTCAGTTCGGCCGTTTCCAGCTGAATAATATCTTGTTGGTAGCAGCACCCATCATAATGTCGGCCTTTATGAGCGAGTTCGTCTTCTCCGCAGCAGCCCTCCCGCACAGGCGAGTCATTACTGTTAATTGTTTACCTATATATATCTCATGATACCTACCTCTACATGAACGATAATCAAAATAAAAAAAACGGTCTTACAAGTATACATCGCTGAGAGGGATTTCAAAAAGGGTTAGTAATAAACGCTATAAATCACCTTACTCATTTATTCATGTACTATTACTGTATATTTCTTGAATGTTCTGGGAATTAAATTGTACCGAATATTAGGAATGTACCAATTTTGTAGGTACTTAGTATGTTTAAAATTAGATTTGAATAGGTACGAGTACCTAATTCGTTTTATATATAGAGCAGATGAGTGAGCCGGGCCCCTTCGCATTGTTATAATTTCCAAAAAATATTATATACCTACATCAAACCGTTTATACCAGCGTTTGAAAACTGGATACAGCTTTTTCCAAACAGATGAAAGGGTCAGTACATGCTCCTTCAGCTAAATTGGCTATTTAACAATGCTATTTGCATCTTCAGATGTCGAATCCCAGAATGTGGCGAAACTGGAAAGGACCACCCCTTCGACCCGGAATGGGTGCTGGGCGCTGTTCCCGAAACAAGCTCAGGGTTCGCGAGCTGCGAGCGCTACGCCCCCGTCAGCGGTGGCAACGGCACGCTGGACTACTGTCCCGCAGACATCTTCACATCCAACACCGTCGAGTGCGACGGGTACGTGTACGGAAGGGATAATTCTATTGTTTATGATGTGAGTTTCAACTGAAAATACTTCATTTTAGAAGAATTTTATTTCGCAATCAAGTATATTTAGCGTCCCATTGCTCAGCAAATATATTTTTATATGGACGGGACTATTTTATTATGGCTTAGTTATAAGAAAAATTATGAAGACAATCCCTCGTTTCAGTTTGACATGGGCTGCCAAGAATGGCTCCGTGTTCTGGTCGGTACCCTAAGCAGCGTCGGAACCCTCCTCGTGCTTCCCATCATCGGATAT
The DNA here is from genome assembly GCA_951640565.1 of Petrophora chlorosata. Classification (NCBI taxonomy): domain Eukaryota; kingdom Metazoa; phylum Arthropoda; class Insecta; order Lepidoptera; family Geometridae; genus Petrophora; species Petrophora chlorosata. The sequence continues at coordinate 495,935 of OX621199.1, read as the reverse complement.
GTTTCAGACCAGTACGGGCGAAAGGTGGCGCTGGTCATCAGTATCTTTAACCTGGCTGTCTTTGGACTCATTAGGGCTTTCTCTGTGAACTATGCGATGTACGTGACGCTTCAGATCTTGCAGACCACTCTCGGCGCTGGAACCTACAGTTCCGCTTATATCTTTGGTAAGTTTACTAAATCATCGAATGCAAATAATTGTCATACCAACAAGTTAACTTCACCGTTTCGTAATTTTTACAGCTGCTGAACTCGTGGGTCCTAAATACCGTGTGGTGACCAGCGCCATCAGCTCCTCCATGTTTGCTGTGGGGCAGGTGGTCCTTGGTGCCGTGGCGTGGGTGGTGCAGCCTTGGCGTTACATGATCATGACCCTGCATATCCCTTGCTTCCTCATCATCTCCTACTACTGGCTGCTTTCCGAGAGCGTGCGCTGGCTGCTCTCCAAGCAAAAGTGGACGGAAGCCAAGGAGGTTCTGGAGAAAGTGGCAAGGGTTAATAAGAAACAGATCAGTGAAAAGTCTCTGGAAGCGCTTATGAACCCGCCTCCGCCATCAACAGTAAGCACTATAATATTATACTTACACTCCAATTGGCTACGCTATATTTCATTTTTATTTTTTCTTTTTCTTCGTCACTAAATTTTATAATACTTTTTATTCCGTTCGGTATACCCCCGGGCTGTATGCACCAAATTTTGATTTCGATTTAAGTAAAATAAATTTATCGAATTGTATAAAAAGCTGGCAGGTGGTTCCTAAAAGGTTCCTAAAAGGTGGAGCCCACGATTTGTTATGAAAAAGTCCATAAGATTAAAAAAGGAGCCAACAAAAATAGCTTCCTGCAATAAAAGCACAATTATTTTCCAGGAGGTTCTCCCCGGAGTGTTCTCAACCATCATAAAATCACGAGTGCTCTTGCGCCGCGTGTGCACCACCCCCGTCTGGTGGATCACCACCACGTTCGTGTACTACGGGCTCTCTATCAACTCCACCAGCCTGTCCGACACCATGTACTTGAACTTCATACTGACCTGCGCCATCGAGATCCCCGGCAACGTCACAGCGGTGCTGGTTCTCAATAGGATCGGAAGGAAGGCTACCTTGTCAGCTGGTTTTTTCTTTAGTGCGGCGTGTAATATCACCTTTGTTTTTATTAATGACGGTGAGTCTTTATCCACTGGTATTGTCGCATTTGTCGTATTATACTTTCATGATGAGCTTTTAGTCTTGGTAATCTCTAATTATGTTATTAAACTTGAGGTTTAGCAATTAAATCTAGATATAACATTTGAATATTGAGACTCAATTACACGTGAGCAGTAATCAATGATTATGTATCTTAATCCTTTGAAAGTATTGATCGTCTAGTTTTTATCAATATTTTTATTATATCTGATAAGATTGCTGACCTTGAATATCGTAGAATTAAAATAAAAAAAATTGAGATGACTTTCGTGCTATTCAAGTATACGCCCTTGATGTGTGTGTGTACTGTATAGGTATACTTATTTATAGATAAAAAATTGTGTTTCCTGTGTTAGTAAGAGCTAGTAGAGCATGTTGGCTCAAGTCGTATGCACTCGATTCCATGAATTAGCCTCCGCTCCACGCATCAAAATCAAAAAATCAAAATAAAAATCCCTTTATCATTTTGGCATCACAGACGCACTTATGAACGTCAAATTATCACAATGACTCTACCACCGTATCGGAAAAAGAATCACTACTCAGAAGATAAGGCATGAAACTAAGGGGCATTATTTTTAGAGATTTTGTTAAAATTTTTTGGGGTTTTACAATGTTATGTTTCTTATGTACCAGTTGGTTACTTTGCAGAAGTGGAATGTTCCAAGCATCTTTGTCTTCTATGTAATTACGAACAGTGTAGTATGCTTTTCTCATTAGAACATTCTTAACGCGTAATTTGAATTTACTTTCTGTGAGCTCCGTTATATATATTTTGGAATTTTATTATAAAAACGTACGCAGTTGCCCATAAAGGACTTATTCGTTTTAGTCAGTCTATACCTAGTTACAACAATCCTATCCTTATTTCTAGTGTTTATGTTATGATGGTCACTATTTACTTTGAATTTTTGGAAGTTTTTGCGAACGTGCATTATATTTTCATAAATATATAAAGAAGGTAAAGTTAATTATAAATTTGCTTAAAAAAATTTCTTAACGAGTCACGTGGACCCAGCTCGTAAACCGCGCGAACCGCACGCTTTTGCAATATAAAAATAGTATCTATATCCGCAGCAGAACCTCACAGCAAAATGCCATATGACATTATGCTGTGGAAGTATGCAAAGTAAACTAACCGAGCCGTAGCTATATCCGTTAATTGCCTAATTTTACGAACCGCATATGCAGCAGAACTAAGTTTTCCAGATAGAGCATCAATATGAGCACCCCACTGCAACTTAGAATCTATGCCTATACCTAGGAATACCGTCGCTTTGTCTGTATCGAGTTTATTACTATTAAGCATTACGTTTGGCTCTACATGTCTAACATTAGGCAAAGAGAACTTTAAACATTTTGTTTTTTTCGCGTTTAGTAACAAATTGTTCGCAGAGAACGAAACAACATCCAAAACGTAGTTTGCATGCGCCAATACACTATCCTTCCTATCTACTTTAAAAATTATGGATGTGTCATCAGCGAATAGAACAATATCTGCAAGGTCTTTAACTACAATGGGTAAATCATTTATATATGCCAAGAATAAAAACGGCCCCGATATTGATCCCTGTGGTACCCCCATTCTGACTAAGGATCCGGAAGATGTTACGCCATTTACCCCAACTTTTTTCTGTCTATCGATTAAGTAGTACTCAACAAGATTCAGAGCAGTTCCACGAATCCCATAGTGGTAGAGTTTACGAATTAGTGTACGGTGCTCTACACAATCGAAAGCTTTGGAGATATCACAAAATACACCAATGGCATCCTGTGAACTCTCCCAAGCTTCAAGCACATGTGTTACTGTTCGACCCCGGCATCTGATGTTGACCTGCATTTCGTGAAACCGAACTGACTGTCGTTTAGTATTTTGTGTTCGTTGAAGTGTGATAAGTATAATAAGTCTTTCAAATATCTTACTCAGAGCCGGAAGCACAGAGACTGGTCTGTAATTAGAGGGATCAGTTTTACTACCTGACTTGAACATTGGTGTAATTTTACTATTTTTCATTAAATCGGGAAGCCGGGAATCGGGAGCCTGTGTCAATATACATGTTAAATATAGCCACGAGATATGGTGCAATAACTTCTATTAATGATTCTAGCATCTTTACTGATATGCCCCACAAATCTTAGAGTTAAGTGTTTTTGTGACGTCCAATAAGAGGTATATATATATAAATTATTACCCTATGCTGTCCCACTGCTGGGTAAAGGTCTCCCCTTTCTCAAAGAGGTATATTAGAGAAGAAATTTTCAAAAGCATTAGCAACACAAGTTGCATTGAAGATTTGTTTATTCTCAATTATTAACTTATATTCCGAATCCCTCGACTTAGTTTGGCCAGTCTCCGTGTAAATGGTTTTCCAGAGGGCTTTTATTTTATTATCTGATTTTTTAATTTTACTACTAATATACAATGATTTTGCACGAATACAGACCTTTTTAAATATTTTGGAATAGTTTCTAACATACTCATGGAAATCTTTATTTGATGTCAAAAATTTCTTATAATACAACTCAAACATGTTATCTCTTCTTTTGCGTATACCTCTAGTTGCCCAGTCACTAAATTGTAATTTTGCCTTTATTTTTAAATTTTTTTTGAGACAAACATCATGAAAAGCAATACATTAAGTATTGCAGTAAAGAATATAGGTAGTCCTACCTACGTGATTCTTTAATTGTTCCAGAGCTCGAGACCCTCCGGCTGATTCTGTTCCTCCTGGGCAAGTTCGGTATCTCCGTGGTCTTCACGTCCTTGTACCTATTCACCTCTGAGCTGTACCCGACGCAGTACCGACACAGCCTCCTGGGTTTTTCATCAATGATTGGAAGGATTGGATCTATCACCGCACCACTGACGCCTGTGCTGGTAAGTTTAGATTCTATTACTATTTTCGAGCCAGCAATGATGTTCTGTTTGAAGTGTGTTGTAGGTTTCACGTCATTTCAAGAATTGAATATACTCATAGCGATGGTAGAGTGCATTCTTAATTTTAACCTTTACTTAGCAGTCAGCTCATTATAATATATACTTCTGATAATTTTTTTTGCTATTGAACATTGAACATTAGCCGCATGTTGAAAAAGAAAAATAATAATTCTTTTTTAATAGTATTGGTATCATTTGCGTGCCGGGTGAGCCCAGTAACACAACAACACTTGAAACGTTCCAGAACGAGTACTTCGAAGGGCTGCCCTCGCTGCTGTTCGGCGCCATGGGCATCCTCTCCGGCGCGCTGGTGCTGACGCAGCCGGAAACGCTCGGCACCAAGATGCCAGACACGCTGGCTGAAGCCGAGGCCCTGGGCTCACCCTAGTTCAAGATCGTAACGGAGACGGCTCGGTAGAGCTAATTAAAAAATCAGGCCAGCCTCGGACAATTGTGTTAAATACTCATTTGGTTAAGTAATATAATAAGTGAAAAGTTATAATTATAATAATGTACAATGATTATTAAACTCTATTAATTTTTGCATGTGTCCAATCCATTCAAAGGTTCTCTGTAATATTGCTAGAAGCAATAAAACTGACTGATAGGTACAAATATTATTAATGATAATGACGGGAGACACTTACGTTTAAGTTGGAGTAGTCCAACTATAGTTTCAACTACATCCAGTGGTCTGTTTCAAGGCGAGTGCGGAATGCGAAAGTATAGTTGGACTATGAAAGTTTTCGTGAGTTTGATTCATTATAAATATTTAATAAAACGGCTAGGACGTATGGAGTAGCCATGGGTTCTCCAATTGCGCCAGTGGTGGCGAACATTTTCATGGAGTGGTTTGAAGGTCTTGCGCTGGAAGACGCTCCTGTGAAACCGCGATACTGGTAGCGATACGTAGACGATGTCTTCGCGATAATCGCCGAGAAAGATCTGTCTCAGTTCACTGAGCACCTGAACTCACTGCATGGCAATATCAGTTTCACTATGGAGGAAGAGAGTGGAGGGGTATTGCCATTCTTAGATGTCCAGGTGATTCGTGGACTTGATGGCAGCCTGACCCACACTGTCCACCGTAAGCCGACTCACACAGACCGATATCTACAAGCGGACTCACATCACCATCCGGCGCATTTATCTTCGGTGCCAAGATCGCTGATCAACCGAGCGCTTAAGTTGTGTGACCCTCAATACGTGGAGAGCGAGCTTGAGCACGTAAGAGATGTTTTGGAGTGTAATAGTTACAATTGGCGTCAGTGTTCTCGGTGGTTGAATCCAAGTGAGCTAAAGCGGCCACCCAGGGTGGAACGGTCTCCGGTTTATTTGCCGTTCGTAAGAGGAGTAACGGACAAAGTCGGATATCTCTTATGACGTAAGTACGACATCAAGGCGTTCTTCCGTCCTCCGGGTCGACATACGGCGAAACGCGACGCAATATTGCAACAAGACTTACCGAACACATAAGGAGCATTAAGAATGTGGACACAACGAAATCGGCTCTGGCAGAGCATGCACATCTCACAGACGTCAAACATTACATCAGGTTTGACAAAACCTCCGTACTGTCTAGAGAGAAGTTCTTCGTACCTCGAAAAGTGCGTGAGGCTATAGAGATCTCTCGATTTCCCAACTTCAACCGGGACCGTGGATGGTTGTTGTCTGCAGCGTGGAAACCTCTTCTTAATGCTACCTCGACACAGAATGTGGTAGGTAGTCTAGAGTGTGACACAGTCAGCACGGTGTATGGCGAAACTTTCAGCGACGACGCTGTCAGATGAAGAACTCGTGCCGACATTATTGCGGTCGTCGTCGGCAACACGACAGCGCGCGAGAGGCGCGTGGCGCTCCCCGCAGGCGCCGCCGACGCCACCTCCCGACGCCCCTCGCGTCGTGCGGAGCGGGCGGCCGCCCGCGCATCTCGCCTCGACACCGCCAGAGTGGCCGCCGCGATCTCGCAGCGTAAACTCGCCCCTGATGAAGAGCATCGGATATTCTCGAAACCTAGGTCGACTAATTCGACAAACTACATGAGTCCTAGCCGTTTTATTAAATATTTATTTAGTTGGACTACTCCAACTTCAACGTGAGTGTCACCATCAATTATTATTAACAATTATGTGTCCAAACTTCATTAATTTTTATAATAAAATGGTACTAATATGTTTGTACTATACAATAAAGAGTTATTGTATTCTTTTGTATTGTAAAGATATAATACAGTACAAAGCAATACATTAACTTCTCTTTTTCTTCTTTCTAGTGTAAGATGTATGGCCGGCCATGGCGTCGGAGTTTTATACCGCTTAAAAATGAATGGCTAAAAATGCTTAGCAATACATTTATATACATAAGTAGCTATCGCAATCTTTAGCACCCATTCGTTTTGTTGCCTACGAAGTTTTAGGATTATAGGTAATTATATCAATGATTATGATTCTTGGGGGTGTGCCATTTGTGAATATCTGAGTAATCAGAAGATAGGTACATACTTCATCCCTATCTTATCACAAAGTAATTTATTACAACTTTCTTATTAGAATTTATATTATGTACCTAGGTAAATAAGAAATAAAAAAATAACATTAACATTATCATATATCATATCATCTATCATCTATAATTTTAATATAAATTATTATTAGACCGATATTTCAACGATCAATATGGCGTATGGGTATACATACAAATTATCTAGTAATCAATAAACAGATAAAGAGTTCACAACATAACACTTTGAAGTTCTCAATCTAATTACTTAAAAATTAAAGAGACCATTGGAAAAGTATCAAAAATATTTAAATTCAAAATGCTTGTGAACTCAAAATCTAATTTCATATCCTTTTTTTATTGTAGGTACTGTAGTTATCTTAGAAAAACATAATAAATACTTTTCATGATATTTCAAATTCATAACAAAGTCAACATCAATATATATTATCCCTAACTACTCTAATTTTGCCGTACTTCTATTTAGATAATATCGTACCATCGAAAAGTCCAGGTATTTAATAATAACACAGCCACAAAACTCCTCATTGGCAGCATTAACAAACTGTCCAACGCCAGAACCTCACAATCTTCCATTAATTACACTGAAGCCACTTCAACGAATCATGTTTGTCCATCAACTACCATCAGCCACAAACTGCGATATTCTGAAACCTTGATCAATTGCAATCATTGATTAAATATATTTTCATCCTTGTCTCTTTGTGTTGAAAGAAACAGCAATATCTACGAATTTTTCTGAGACTGCATCACCACCACTTGCTGCACTTCCCGCTCTCTTTCTGCTTCTTCCGTCACCTGATGGTCGAGGTTCTCTGCGGCGGCAACGTCAGCCGGCAATGCCACGCGGCTCGTGTCGGGGAGAAGCAGTGCCAGGACGGCGGGGCCTAAAGCCACCAAGCCGAACACTATGCTAGGCAGTCCGGGCATGTATTGCTCCTAAGGAAATCAAAGAATTGGTTAGACACTTTTTAAGAAATTATTAGTTTAGTAGTTTTACTACAAGAAAAAAATTGGCTGCGTGCTTTAACCAGTACATGCTTACTTGGCAGCCCCCTAGTCAGGTTGTAAAAAGGTATGTGAAGAAGAAGCAGAAGCCCCAGAGCAGTTTACCTCCGCGTGGCTATGGGGCGAACCGCTTTTTATTTCTCTCAGTTCCAAAAATACCTTCAGTCGCACGCTGAATATCCCAACTGTTAATCAATCAAGAGACGAACCAATTACATGCGAATCTTGTCCCTCCAATAGTGTTCACCGAACTGGCCAATGAAGAACCTTTCCTTATATCTCTCTCACATATTTAGAGAAGCAGCTACAATTTAAAACTGAAAGGAAGTGATGTGATTAACATACCAGTAGAGGAGTTTGCGGCGCCAGCACCGACCCTATCCTCCCTACGGTGGTGGCGACGTTGACGAGGGAGTTCCGGGAGGTGGTGGGGAACACCTCCATGGCGACCACGTAGATGCTGAACATTCCGTAGCTGCTGCACATCTTGCCCGCCAAGTACAGCAGTACGGACGCCCACCATATTGCTGCAGAAGAAACATATGATGGAAATTGAGAATTGAGACAATATGCAGTTGATAATTAAAACAGTATGATAATAAAAATTAAAAAAAACCATATTGCCATTTACCACAAAATCTCGGATACGGTGATGATAAAAGCGCCATACTTACCTATGCGTTAATATAGTAGCTATAGTGAAATTTTGGCACCATTGAAAGAAACATAAAGATGGAACAAAAAACACTGGTAATACAGGAGAGGACACACATACAATACATATTTCAGGAATGAGAGTTACAAACAATTACGTAAACCACTTACACTTAGGTACGAAAGCAGATGCGATGAAAAAGATGGCACACAGCGTGTAAGCCACGCAGATCGGCACCTTCCTTCCGAACCTCGTCAGCGTCAACGCAGTCACGACCCTCGTGGGCACCGACAGCAGCAGCAGTGCCGAGAAGTTAATGTATTTGTTCCCGGCAATGCTGGTGGAGTTTATAATGGTCCCGTTGTACACGAAGGTGCAGCAGATGAAACAGCCGGCGATGATGGTGACGCGGAGTACGATAGCCTTAGAGCGGAGGACCGATAGGATCTCGATGTTGTCGGATTGGCTCTGGCCGGCCTGGAAATAGAATCTCAATTAAACGACTGTATCGATGATTTTGAAAGTTAAACACTGGCAAGTTCTGTAGGAGGAATATGGTCCATGATTCAATTATTTCGGGCCATTATGATATAATATACATACCATTAGCGTTTTTAACCAGGGGGAATTTTATTTGACTTCTTATACGTTTTATATATATCTTAGTCCTTTTTAGCTTTCCAAGAAATCAATAAAAAATCTTAAGAATGGCTAGAAAAATTGGTTGTTTAAAAATCCAAATAGTTTTAGTTTTTATGAGACTCGGCCCCGAGACTCGTTTAAACATGTTTCGCTATTCCTTCTAGTGTCGGATCTGGCCAACCACGCCCACTTGAAAAGTTCAAGAATTGGCTTTCGTCTATACAGGTATAGATGAAAGCCTATTCTTACATAACATTTTCACTTATCTAAATACTGATCGCGTGATACAGAGAATATAATCGTAATTGTTTCTATTACTCGATGTATTTTAGTCAAGTAACGAGTTACTTGACTAAAATACATCGAGTAATAGAAGCGGGAATACAAGTATTCCCGCCATATTTTAGGTAGGTACAATGGTTAGTGGCGTTCTCAACAGGTTAATATTTAGGAATAGGTAATTTAATATATCGTCTTTTTATTTATCGCCTGATGAAAAGCACACAGCCACCCGCACCTAAGAAGCAGTAAACTCATTTTACAATATCCTAAAGAGTGCTTGAATGAATAAAATGAAACCGGCTAAGTGTGAGTCGGCCTCGCGCACGAAGGGTTCCGTACCATTATCTATAAAAACGGCAAAAAGTTCATGTTTGTTGTGTGGGAGCCCCCTCAAATATTTATTTTATTCTGTTTTTTAGTTTATTGTTATAACGGCAACAGAAATACATCATCTGTGAAAATTTCAACTGTCTAACTATCACGGTTCATGATATACAGCCTGGTGACAGACGGACAGACAGAGAGACAGACTGACGGACAGCGGAGTCTTAGTAATAGAATTCCCGTTTTACCCTTTGGGTACGGAACCCTAAAAAGGCAAGAGTGGATATTATTATGATTATTAAGGTATAAGTATGAATAAGCCAGCAGAGCCTAGTGGGTCTCAGAAATGAGGCTCTCACAGCACGGATGTGGGACTCAGCGTGTACTTTAACTCGCCCACCTCCTGCGACTTCCTCTCCTCGCTGATCTTGTCGAGCATGGCCTTGGCCTTATGCGACAGCGTGATCTTGTTTATCTTGGCCACCTTGTTCAACACTCGGACAGCTTCATCCTTTTTGTTGTGTGCTAGCAGCCACCTGGAAATTAACATTCTCTATGATAATGTATTTCTTACGCAAGAACTTTTTGGTACGTATTCGACTATAATTAATATATTATATAATACTTCGTTATATTTTTAAATATTTTAAAAGATTTGGAAAGGGAGATATCCCGGACAGTTCGAGGGAACTATCTTCTCTAGCTCTACCAGGGCTTCGGAAATACACCCGAGTGGTCAATTTTCGCATTTCTTTTCTGGCCCCGGACCTTAATTTGAGTATTGAAAAGAAATGGATAGACATGCTTGCCTTTATTTGTTCAATGTCATGATAAGTTAAGTTACAATTTTTGACGTACCTTTAGCTGCCTATTTTAATTGATATGAATTATGTAATTTGACTTTGACTTTGCTAGGCATGCACTAATGAGAGTTATAATCATATCGCAAAAAGGATTCATACCTGACTCCCTCGTCCACGAGGAAGATGTAGAAGACGACGACGAGCAGCGGCGCGTAGATGGCGCGCATCATGTGGCGCCAGTAGGGGATCCTCCACGCGATGAGCCCGAAGAACGCGCTGCCGAAGCTGGACAGGAGGTCCGACATGCACGAGAACACCACCCGCCGCTTGTGGCTTACTGTCTCTAGAGCTGTCAGCACAATACAATAACAATTTATTGCACACCAATAAACACACAATACAAAAAAGAAATAAAAGCGACATTATACATTAATTTTCATCCACCAACCCGCACTGGGCCAGCGTGGTGGATTATGGCCCATACTCTCTCTACGAGGGAAGGCCTGAGTCCCAGCAGTGGGAACGTAGTAGGCTGATGATGATGATAATGATACATTAATTTTAGGTACAATGTGCGATTTCCTGGTCGGACATTACCAAAGGGCATTTGTTTCATTAGCAGATAGTAAGATACATCAAAACCCCAAAGTTCAAATATTACCAAATACTTATAGAGTTTGCAAAAATTCAATGTGTGTCTTGACCTTCAATTAGAGAGTGCTATTTCTGTGGGTTCGTTAGTCTTATAACAACCTTGACATTTTTTATCTCAAATCAAAATAATTTATTTGAAAGTGGCTTTATATGAATTTATTGTTCGGTGACATTTACTTCTTTATAATTTAATTATGGGTGTGCGATAACAAAACATCTAAATAAAACAACTACTATATAGCGTTGGTCCATGCTCTTCCGATGCTAATAACCAACATCTGTGCTTGCCTTCACTTAAAATATCCAAAACATACTGTTTAATGTTCTGAGGAGAACCTTTTAGCTTCTCTCTTATGGTACGCTGACTCTTTAGTTTCTAGAAGATATCTTTGTAGGCGGTAGGTATATTTTCTAATATGTTTGAGGTAATAAGGGATAGGAATGAAATCGTTTTTTTTAACTGTTAAATTTGACTCCGACAGTAAAGGGTATACTCACAAAGCACCATAGAAGCATTTCCGTATCCGAGCGCGGTCTCGAGGAACTCCAGCACCAGCAGCATCCAGTAGTTGACGGAGAAGGACTTGACGAGCCCCGCCGCGCCCACCACCAGCGGCGTCACCACTATCACCACCTTGCGACCGTATCTACAACAACAAGTTCACTTGTGGTAGGTCTCTCGTATGTCGGCAAAGTTGTGGTACCTACCCATACGGCCTCCTTATGGGTAGGTACCACAACTATGCCAGTTATTCTGCCGCCAACCAGTAGTGCGCAAGCATTACTGTGTTCCGGTTTGAAAGGCATTGTAGCTATCGAAATTACTGGGAATATGAGACTTAATATCTGTTCTTATTTGTCTGTCTGTCTGTCGTTCCGGGTGGAATTTCGCAACTCAAATTTGGAGCACTTCCTGGTTAGCTATCCGGCTGAAATTTTTAAAATGATCTAAAAACGTGATTGCTTATCTGAGCAACAAGAGCCTATATATACCTACCTGTTTCTCTATAAGTTAAGTATTGAGTAATATTTGACAGCTAATAGAGTTTTAACCTTTGATTCTACTAGATTTTTTTATTGGAAAATTGTTTGCATTTGACCACTATGTCACCTGATGGTCGACAATCTAACACGCTTGCCAAGATAGTACCCGTTCACTCGAGACTTGAAGATTCCTAGATTGTAGCTATTAGGAAAGACTGGCTCTAGCAGGGAGTTCCCCTCGTTAGCAGTGCGTATAATAAAAGTGGAAGCGAAGTGCTTAGTGCGCGCAGGAGGAGTACCTATAGGTATGCTAAACCCGCTTAAGAACTTCAAATTATTAAGCGATTAAATGGTATAAAAGTCACCTTCCTGGTTGCCTAATGGTCTTGTGAATGGCTAGCAATGGAATATCATTAAATGGAGTTTAAATAGATGCAGTAGACGACATAAACGAACATACCAAATGAGGAAAGGGTGCGCCTACTTCAATAACTATAGCACTTGTATTTGTGTAGGAATAATGTAGAGTTATAGGGTTTGGTAGAGTAATTACAAAGGTAGCTTGTTCTGAGCGATTTGTTTTGATACATTGTCATGGAAGGAAACAGGGAATTATATTATGATACATGAGATGATGGAAAGAAAGACGTAACACTTGTCGGTGTAGGCTTTCAGATCCTTCCTCGTGTCATCTGTGACTCATCGAAACGTGGAGGGTAGCTAACTATTAATGTTGTCCTGTCTGTCATGATTAACTTCAGTTTATCACAATTTGCTATGCTATGTATAGATATAATTTGCTATGTATAGATGAAAAACACAAGTTCCCCGTGGACAATAACAAAATACTTTAAACAGTTACGGTGGTTATTATGACTGACAATTATTATCTTATACAAATTAGGACAGCACGAAGCAGAATACCTGTATAACTGGAGATGCGGCTAAAAGCCCTTGCGCCTGCCGTTACGGCCTTTTTAACCATCTTCAAAAAAGGAGGAGGTTCTCTATTTGACTGTATGGTTTTTTTATGTTTGTTACCTCAGAACTCCATCATTTATGAACCGATTTGGAAATTCTTTTTGCGTTGGGTGCAGTATAGCCGTAGTAATATTTAAATGAAATGAAATGAAATCATTTATTCGCAATACATGTTGGTATATACATTAAAGATGTTAATTTAAATATGATCAGATCCGAAACACACATCAACACACACGCAAAGTTTTATTTTAGTTTTCTTTGGTATAGCTACGACGTGGTCCCATATAAATTTCATCGATATTTGACCTTGGGCTTCGAAGATACATTGAAGTCGGTTTTTTTTATGAAATGTATACTTGTTCCTACCTACCTTTGGCCGTAGTAACAGTTAGTGTTCTTTGCTTTGGGTAACATGCGTTAATTCACTGGCCATTTGCAAGAGCTATAAACGAACGATAATCATAATGTAAACATATTGGTTTAAAGTTTATATACAAACAGCATGCATTAGAGTGTTATCTATATTTATGTTTTAGTGTTGGATATATACAACAGACCGAAACCAAAACACTCTGCGTTGAGTGACTCTATAGAGAGAGGTCTCTAAATGTATCAAACAATATTTTCTATCAGTAGATTCTTTATTTAATCGCAGTCGGCCTCGACATTGTGACAATATTGTCCCACCGGTTGTTATATAGTTACTCTTATAATTGTCACCACAGCACGTGCGAACTCTTGATGACTAGTTTTAACCAGCCATCTGTAAAATGTGTGTAAATTATTTTTTGGGCGCAGGCGCAGGTGCGAAAACTGAAGACCAAGGCCATTGAAGATTGAAGCCACACTTTTTGCACTGCATCTTATACTTGGTCAGTTTTCATGAGGTAGGTAGGTTATATTTATGTATAATATCGTCCCCTTACTGCAAAAACCAACTAAGTGCGCTTTTTAACAAAAATGAGTTACGAATACCATTAGAATCTCCTCTTCAAGATCTACATACTAATGTTAAAAGCGTTAAAAAACGCATTTAGTTGGTTTTTGCATTTATTATTGTTAGCTATTATTTTATTGTTTATTAGTAATTTATGATTTTAGAACAAATTCATGATCCGTGATCGTTTGCGTAAACAACAATCGATCACGTCATTAGTAGATATAATGTTTTCCATTAAGTTTATGTTATGAAAATGATTCAATGATTTAATTTAATATTTCTGTCACAAGCAGTTGTTTAAATAAATCATTTATTAAAAACTAAAAAAAATGAAGTTGTGAAACGATGACGCTCGGAGGCCCACCGTCTTGTCTACTATCACCTCCAATGTTTATAAAAAGCCGATGTCGGCCCGTCCGAGCGCCATTCGTTCTCTTGCCGTCGTAGTGCTAACTTCAATGTAACTTAGCATAAATACATGCGTGTGATTCGGCTAAAAATACGCCGGATAAAAGAATACAATTATTATATTGAAATTATTACTTAATAAACTGTTTGTCATTTACATCATATTTATTAAGGGAACAATAATGTTGTAGGTCAGGGCTTCCAAAATTTTCTTTTACTGTGACGCCCTTGGGCATTTGCCATTTTTTTGCGACGACGTTTTTGATCAGAGGGGGGCCTCTGATCAAAAACTACCTACCATACCAGTTGTAGTTCTGGCCTAGTAACAAGTTATCAGAAAAACTACAAATAACTCTTATATTTTTTATTGGAAATTAAGTACAAAAACAAAACATAAGAATGAAAATTAAAAAATATATATTTATTTTACTTTGTTGAATGGCTACTAATGAGAAGGATGTGCTTGCTTTTCTGAGCATAGCTTCTCAAAACGGAGCTCAAGTTTTGAAATTGCCACTCTCATCTCTTTCTCTACATTTATTTTCCATCTGTACTTATTCTTTATTATTGCAACTGCAGAAAAGCCTGTTTCGCACAAGTACGATTTCGCAAATGGTAGCAGAACCCTCAATGCTGCAGTGCTGATGGCACGATATTCGTGAGAAACCATGTAGATCCATGAATGATGCCAATCCATGTGGATCCTCTCTCGACGCCCTTGGGATAATGCCGAGACGCCCCAGGGCGTCGCGACGCACTGTTAGGGAAGCCTTGTTGTAGGTTATATTTATATAATTTTATGTTATTTATTTAGAGTAGGTATTTAATTTATTTATATTTTTTTATTTTATTTATCTTGAGTTTTATAATGTACACCACACTGACCGAAATATTTCTGTACATCCAAAGGTTGCCTGTAAGAAATTGCGTATAAGTCCGCTCATTATACCAACTGTTTATTGACTTTGTTGACTATTGTTTTTCCTGTGTGTTTGGTATTCAATAATTAAAGTATTATTATATTGTATTGTTGACAAATATCGGTACAACGTATACAATCGTGGAGCTATGTGGCTACACACAGCTAGGTGTGCAAGAGTTACATAGGTGTGAAGGAGCGTTCCTTCCTCAACCCCAGAGACAACTGGTGATGGTGAAAGATGATAATGATGATGATGAAACTCACTTATCAGAGATGAAACCGGACAGCACGAAGGAGAACACGAGCCCGAGGTTGTGCACGGTGCCGATCATTGTGCGCTTCCACGGCGTGCAGCCCAGGTCGAACTGGAAGCAAAGGAATACAGTCCCTAAGCTGCTGAATATGACTTCGACTTAGATATATATTTTGGCAGATAGTACCTACGCCTAATAAAGCACCGTCTACCTTTAGGATTCATCTTTCGTGTCAATGACCTTTTATCAAAGAATAGGTACTAGTTGCAAAGTCATTTCAAGCGTTACAGAACCGTTTTCAAAATTGGGGTTCTATGGAAATGATTCTTGAGGCATGCTCCTACCCACCACCTATTTGGACGAATTATTTAATGTCAGGTACGAGTGCGTATTAAATTTGAGTATTTACTGGATGGTACCTACTCTTTAGTACAAAAGTAAATAGATATCTAGTCACCATGAGAACTAACTATATCGTAACGTACCAATGTTGTCTATAAATTGGCATTAAGGTAGATTTTTTATTTTCATTACCAGGTCATGCTGATGAAAACATCTCGGTGGCACCGCAACATTTCCATGAGATGATTACCTTCCATCACGGCAAATTGCTTATCAAACCTATAACATTAGCTGAAATGTCCAGTCACGTTGAGCAAACATACAGCCACCATGAGCTGTCATCTAACGAATGAAAACAGTAATCATAGAGCTCACCGTCACGTTACCAACTCGACTGTAAGTACCATAGCCCCCGTGTTTACAATACGCACGCAGCGGCCGCTCCCGCCGCCGCCGCGCTGGACCTTCGACGGTAGATTGCCGTGAACTTCACCTGATGACAATGACCATCATTTCCGACGTCACGCAGCCACGCCATTCAATCCGTGACAATAGACGAACGCAAACTTTGTTATGCGGCCGCATTGTCGTCTCTCCAGCAGCGTAACTACTACAGATACAGTTTTCCAGGTCGACAGAAAGTTTGCCGAACGAGGAATGTTTGTTAACGCAATTGTTATCTAATCGATAGATTACCTCGGCGACGATGCTATTGTAGTCGTCGTACACTATCCTGTCGCACGGCATCGTCTTGTTTTGCGAGAAGTAGTCTGGCGAGCAGGTGTCACCAGTAGACAGCCACGTGTGGTTTTCTAAGGAGTTGAGGTAGGTGTTGTTCAGAGGCGCCATTCTGAGGCACATCTCGGTTCCATTGGATTGAGTGAAGTCGGCCCACGACGCGTTGAACCCGCCGCCGCTGCCCTCGCACTCCGGCACGTGACACCTGCATCAACAACCATTATAGTCGTTACTTCCGGAACACGGCGAGCTGTCGGCACGGCTGCCGGCGTGCATGTATGCCAGCGATAAGTCAAAATACCCATTCCCATCTATTATGCATGAAAGATAAACTTGTCGGAAAGAATGGAGAAAATAACTAGGTGTGTATTCAGATAGCTTTTCCGGTGATATTTTGCGTAATTTATGCACAGAGAAAATTCATTGTCATACTTTATGTTGGTTTTACTGATATTACGTTGCACGTGAAGTACAATTACATAAAACAACTATAAACATTTTATGCTTAAGATTGCGAATGACCTGTGTTTTCGCAGCTGGTGGCGTATGTGCTGCAGATTTAAAACACAGTGACTCAAGGTCTTTGAATGTTGTAAAACTTTTATCCCTTTTGTTTCGATTGGGGACAAACAATTGTCGATAAATAATTGGCTTGAGCATCATGCAAGTTACGCGAGACTTTTATCTTAAAATGTATTCTACTCCGCGTATTTGCAGTGGATACTTCCTACGAAGTTTTTATTTTATCTTTGTCGAATGCCATTGGTTCGTAATCGATAGTTATATGAGATCGCTTTGTTCTCTGTCTCTCGACAAAGGGCTGCGGAAATAGACTTTACTAGTTGGCTTCAAAAAATCAAAATCTATCAATTTTTTGTTTCAGTTGATTGTGCCATGATCTTCGTAAATTTTCTGTCTATTGAATCTACTGTTTAAGAATTTGCATCTACAATTTCTATGTAAAGTATAAAATAAAGTTATCTGCACGTATAGAAACTTCATGTTACGCACAAAACACGCTTCAGGAGAGAGCAAATTTTTGCGGGCGCAAGCCAAGCAACTTCTAAAAATATTATATAAGTAAGTCTATTTTTTTTTAAACTGATCCGAGTCTTTTACAGAATTAACTGCTTGGTTAGAAAAACACCGTGTCAAAAAAAATCATTGAGTCCCGCCGCGAGGCAGTCTCTACTCTACGGCTTGGAAATCTCTTTTACACCTATTATAAAATAAAAAATACAACAACCTTACCAGTCCGTACGAAATCATACCTGTAGCCAACTTCAGCGGCTGTGAACACGTAGTTAAAGTTGCACATGGCGAGGAAGGAGTCGCGGAAGGCCAGCAGGAACAGCAGTACTAGCTGGTACTTGCCGAAGCTGCCCAGCTCACTGAGGATGCCCTCCAGGTTGAACTGGCTGTCCTCCTTTGACTCCTCGGTGACCTGTATAAAATATAATCATAATTGGCAAACACGGTCAGTACAACACTATGATGGGGTCGTGGTAATACAGTATCATGGATATGAAAATCTCTTCAACACCCGACATGGAGTAGGTCGGGGGTGTTAAATGTACTCAATAGCAGTGAAGCTTTCAAAGGCAACGACTGAAAAAGGGTAATGTATTGTCAAGCTATTAGTCTACTTAATAATGTAACCGGTCACACATGCTAATGACAATTAACAAAGAGTGGCAAAGTATCGATAATTCTACTGCGGTGTTACAATGTCAATAGGCTATGGTCGCCGCCTATCATTATGCTGTACACTTGTTCACCGTTCTTATTTTTGTTCTTCTGAAAACCTTAATACACTTTGAGTAACAACTGCTTATAATATCCTTTCTCTCTCTCTCTTCCTATGCTATGCATCCCACATGGTGGTGGGGTCAGCCTTCCGTATATTTTCTCTCCACTTCGCTTTGTCCCGGACATATCATAGCTAAGTCTATAACCACCTGCCTATATCCGGCACGTGCTCTGATCACTACGCCACCGGAGAAGCCAAGTCCTCGGCAAAATAATGCGCTCACGTTTATGTTAATAATTTGAATCACTTTGTAGAACACAAATAAACTCACTTTGACACTGGCTTCCTTCGACATCGTGAGAGAAATGTTGTACTGCTTAAAATAATATTTTGTTTGCACTACCAGGCACTACCATCATTCCTGAAACAAACAAAAGTCAAACTGCTGAAACATGTCAAACTGCTGAAACATGTCAAACAGGTATGACGTTTAAAAACCCTAAAAATGAAATAGCTATCTGAAAACATATATGCCTTCATTGGATTTTCTTTTAAGTACTTCTACATGATGATATTTATTTATTTCTTCTTACATCTCTCATTATAGGTATATATAGGTATATACCTATGCGATATATATATATACATATATATATATATATATATATATATATATATATATATACATTGTATTTAGCGTTCGTTAAATTACACAGAACTCTTCGCGGCTAGTCAAGCCGCAATTTTATATAACTCACTGAAACACTCCTGGAGTACCGAGTACTATTAAGTATTCTGTGCCCAAAGACAACCAAAAAATACAATAACCACTTATAAACGGTGGTTAATTTTAGTAATGGAAGAACAGTGCATCTTTCGACACCGCGTCGTTATATAGCGACACCCGGTTATGAAGAGTTAGTCTTCCATTTATTATTATTATCTGATTTGTAACGATTAGCGGTGACGGTTACTAAAACTGATTTGACAAAACGCACCTCTACTGAATTGTTTAGTTTTTCGATATTTGTATTATGTTTAGTGTAATACAACAAAGCTCATCCAAATGACAAACGCGAAGATCATTGAACGGCAACTGACGGCTCGCCACACTTGTATACAATATATACTCGTACGATGTTCGCCTGGACATTTGTATCGAGCATTACAATTAAACCTACATGTAATTGCTCGGTACCCGCAGCGGTTGCATAAGACACCATTGTGCGCGCATTCATCATTCATTCGGCCATTTACACAAACTATGAAACACTGCCCTGGAAACCACGTTACGTATGATTAAGCTAGTATGGTATGTTTTTGTGGTTAAAGGTTCCGTTTTTGTTAGAACTGGGAAATCAGTGGTATCATTTTCATTTATTTGTTTTGAACAACCAAGCGTTGTGTCAACGTGTGTGTGTGTGTATGTAAGCGTTAGGTAGCTAGGATTATATATTATAAGGCGCCACGGCTGCCCATTCATCTGCCAATTTCATCAAAGTCCGTTCTGTAGTTTTTGCGTGACTGCACTCATGTAAAGCGTTGAATGTTACGGACTTTATAAGGCTAAGCTTTGTACGATGATGTATTTCATGACGTCTCGCCAGTACTATCATTATATACCTTCCTATAGGTGATAAGGAACAAGGAATGACGTGTGACAAACAAACAAGGATGAAACCTTCGAACTAAGTTGTGTTACTTTACCAATCAAAGCACAGTCGGTATTTAAACAATATAACTAAACCGCATATTTTTACTCAAAAATTAAGCCTTTTGATACAAAGGGGTAACGCCGCCAGTATTCTGGGAACCTGCCGCACGGTGGCGATCTACACGGCGTGTTTGCCTTATAGTTTTATTATTATTTATTTTAATTCATAAACACTTGTAAATTTTTTTTATTATGTAAATATTAAACTAACTTATAATACTTTAAAACACTGCAATTTCAATTCAATGCTAAGAGGTTCAGAGATCTCTATTAGGTGTTAGGACATGAATTGAAAAATGTTTTCCTTTGACAAGATTCAAACCTGCAATCTTCTGACTCTTGAATGGTATTTTTTTACTAGACAGTACTTTTATGTAGGTAATTCGCCAATTTCAATAGTCAATGTAGGTATTGCTTAGTCAGGAATTGAAAACAAGAGCAGTTAGAACAATTGAAAGAGTTCATGCGTTCATGCACGTAAATAATTTAAACAAAACGGTTTACATTTCATACATGCATGAAGAAATGCATGAGAAGCGATTAGTGTCGCGTAAGGTGTTTTAAAAAGAAACATTCCCGTAAATGTGTCATCAAGGAACAAGCCACATTTTCAATGTTTGTTGTAAAGAGTTTGGACTAAGAACTATGCATGCTTTGATTGCAGTTAAGAAACCGCCGTACTACTATAGGTACAGGAAGAAAAGCAGCATCTTAAGAGACCGGGGTACATTCAGGTTGGCATCCTTATGGTCATGCGTAGCTATGAGGTAATAGTACATTATTGCAAAGGCCGTGAAAACGGCAACAGGGGATCGGACAGTAATCGAAAAAAAACTATTATGTAGTTAGAACGAATGTTTGTCGAATCCGAAAGATCATTCAATCATTATTTTTGTAAAATAGTAATCATTTATATTTTTAAATCAATAAATAAAATCTAATAATTCTGATATTTTTATTTGTTCCGAAACACAGTGCATGACGTCATGTCAAAGTAAATACCGTGTGCGAAGCTTGTGTTTATTTTATATTTTAGCTTTTTATCTAAATCAAAACTATATGTTTTTACATTTCATGACGACCCTAAAGTCCTTAAACTTCACAAAAACGTATAAATCACTTTGCAAGTTTGCTTTCGTAGAGCTTGTCCTTTCGTTGGCCAGCGTGTGACGTCATACGTTGAGAGGTGACCTTTTGCGCGGCAATATTTGAAACATAACATTTGAACATAGTTTTAGGTACTTTAAGGGCTTTATTTAATTAAAATACTATTTTTCATGGCTATATATTTACATAATAGTCAATTTTACACACTTTCTGAAAAGTTGTCCGATCCCCTATTGCAGGTCGAGTATGAGTTTGACAGGCAATTGCCATTTCCGCCGAGGAATATATAGTGCTTTTCTCAAAATAATGCAGGAAAATATAATATACTTTTTATATTATACATTTAATTATAATTTATTAAATAAAATATTAAATAACAAATCAAGACGAATTTTCAGCTTTGCCGCCAATTTCCTATTTACCATCTGTGCCAAAAGGCAAACGCATTTATGGCTATACAGCCACGTGAACGCAATTTGTACTAAGCAAATAGACTTACTTTGGTATGCCAAGAATGATAAAAGGGAACCAATCAAAGAGTATTTAATAACCCCAGCACGCCGTTTCATACAACATTGGTAGAGCGTTGTATTGTTCCAAAATCAAAAAACGCTCCTGCAGTAAATTTGATTTTCTTTGTCCGTAAATTAGATATTTTGCGTGTTTCAAAAATAATGAAAATATTTCCATGCATGTTTGAAAAAAATAATTTATTGTCAGTGAAGTTAGTTAAAAATAGGTGAAATCTGCTGAAGTTTATAAACAGCTATTGTAAGAATCGTGCACTAATTTTGTTATTTTTTTATCGTGTTTTAACAGAACTTTAAAAAAGGAGGAGTTTCTCATTTCGGCGTGTACGTGTGGTTATTTTTAACTTTTTTATGTACTCTGATTACTCTACCGAGTCGTGTGACTGTTATCGGTTGAAAGAGTGTAGTCCCTGAAGATTGATCTCACATACATTTGGTTAAGATTTAATGATGCACCAAGCGATAGAGATAACTTTTGATGGTTTCGTATTATTATAATCACTACGTAGTATAAAACAAAGTCGCTTTCTATGTCCCTATATCCCTATGTATGCTTAAATCTTTAAAACTACGCAACGGATTTTGATGCGGTTTTTTGTAATAGATAGAGTGATTGAAGAGAAAGGTTTATATGTATAATAACCGTGCGAAGCCGGGGCTAGACGCTAGTTACGTATAATTTAAACAACTACGCTAAGTTTGCTGATAGTAAAAATACTTATTTTTCTTAAGAGTAGGTCTTTTGCATAATTTAGAATTTAGTGAAAAATGGGTAGAGAGTAGTGTACTGCGTGTAAGTGACGAGGTGATCGTACGTAAGTTTTAGAGAGGTATAATGCGCGTAAGAGCCTAATGCCCTATAAAAGCGAGAATGGTCTTCAGTTATCCAGTTGCAAGCGCACAAAGAGACGCCTAAGCAACTATTATAACTCCAGCGGGGCAATACTACTGCCATCCTGGGTACGCTGCCAACTGGTAGTGAGCTGGAGCATTTGGGCTATCTATAGATCTTTAAAATCCAATAGGTTGTCCAATTATATTTTCAGCTTCTGTGGTGTAGTGGTTGTGCAAGTTGGCTAAAATGCTATTCACCAATGAGGTTGATGATTATGATTATTATTATTATGATTATGATTATGTTGCGGATTCAACTCACGCGACGGGAAAAGATTTCTGCACCGGAAAAAAATAAGCGCAAGCATTTGTTTCGTGTTTTATAAGAAGTTAGTTTAATTTAGTAGTAAGCAGTATTTTTTATAATTATAAAAGAGTGGTAAGTGCAGCGATTATTTTGGTATCGAGGGCGGCGCATGTCCGGCGCGGTGCATCCGCTCTCGCGTGTTTACAAAACAAGCCGATTGTTCGCCGCCGGCTGCCATCGCGCCGCCGCCGCCGCCACCGCATGATTTTGACTTTGACTTTGACGTATAATACGGGTAAAGTTATGAATATATAAATACTGCCAACATGCGTAGAAAAAACAAAAACATAATAAAGAAAAACACTAGGTTACATCACAGTTTCAATCAAAAACTAGCTGCACCCTGCAGTTTTACCCGTAACTTCCCGGACTAAAAAAATCCTGTCTTTTTTTCATCAAAATGCGTCCTTTATTTTTTTGCGTGATTGAGTAACAAACATCCATCCATCCATCCATCCATCATCACACACTTTCGCATATTTATAATATTAGTAGGATGCCTCCGATCTAATTAAAATAAACATCAATCTACGATACTAGTAACGCAGCTGCGTCGCGCTGAGCTAGAGTCCTCTACGATTCTCGCCTACGAGTTTTCGGACACGAGCTACGTGTCCGAAAACTCGTAGGCGAGAATCGTAGACCCTCTACGGATTTACGAAATCAGGAAGCATTAAACTAATACAGAAGTACATCATATAATTAAATGTGGCCGCGACGGGAATAAACCAACGTTGTTGTTAATTAAGGTCCGATAAATAAATATTCAAACTAATTATTGTACAATGTGAAGGACATTGAAAATAGTCAATATTATTTTATAAGAATAATGTCCAGTTCCTTAATGTGACATATTATGTGTAACAATCATTCGAAAAAAAACTAGATTATCTATTGAAAATACTATGTACTACACCTATACAGGATGAATTTTTAGTCACCGTCCAAATTTTTTCTAGGCATTAGGTATCATTCACTAAGTCCATTTTTGAAAAAAAATCGATACATAAAATTTTCATATTAAATCATTTTCTCGAAAAAATTATCCGCTCTGCGTGGTCACAAGTTAAACGTTAATAATACTACACTTGCCGCGCAAATATTCAATGAAAAAGGCAGCGCTCACCCCGCTCACCCCCACCCCGCTACACCTGCGCGACACATTTATGACATCTATCATCTATCGTTAGTCGGTCTCGCGCGCGCACCCTTTCGCGACGCAAGCGCTTACTTCCGTGTTCCCGGCGTTCCCGCGCAACCCGCCGGCGCCGGCGCGACGGCGCCCCGTGCGTATCGTGAATTTATTTACAATGTCGTCGTATTCCCACCGCGAGTATTACGAAATGGTGCGATCCTACATACTGAGTGGTGAAAGCTTGAACGGTGCCCGGAGACTGTACGAAACCGAAAGTATTCCTCGCCTTCGCAATCAAGGAATAAATCCTTTATTACCAAATCGCCAAACGATTTTGGCCGCAAATCAGAGGCTCTTAGACCATGGCCAATTTATAGTACCTACACACGCTCAAGGACGGGGCAGGCCGAGACTCGCAGTGGAGATCGAAGAAGATATCTTCGATTTCTTTGAACGGAGCCCTAGATCCAGTACGCGAGATGCAGCGCGGCGCTTCGGCGTAAGCCAATATGCCGTGTGGAAACTTCTCCATTCTGCCGGGTTGCACGCGTACCATTTTCAAAAGGCACAGGCCTTGAACGACGCAGATGCAGTTCCCCGTCGAGCCTTCTGTGAGTGGCTGATTGCACACCCCGATGCTAACATTTTGTGGACTGACGAGGCCTTGTTTACTCGAGTGGGGCTGTATAATCATCATAATGAACATTGGTGGTCATTTCGAAACCCACACATGATACGAGAAACGTATCACCAAGTGCGGTTCAGTGCAAATGTGTGGGCTGGAATTGTCGGCAACAAAATACTGGGGCCATATTTCATTGAGGGACGGTTGACCGGGGGCACGTACCTAGATATGTTACGCACAGTAATTGCTGACTTCATGGATGACGTGCCGGTAATCTCCTATCGAGATTTTTATTTTCAACAGGACGGTGCACCGCCTCATTACTCCGCCGCCGTTCGTAATTATTTAAACCTCGAACACGGTGATCGTTGGATCGGTCGCGGGGGGCCCGTCGTCTGGCCACCCCGGTCACCAGATCTTACTCCATGTGACTTTTTTTTGTGGGGTGAAATAAAACGACGAGTGTATGTGGAGGAAGCCCAAAACCTAGACCAATTAAAACAGCAAATTGTACGTGCATTCGACGAAGTTAAAAGTGACACTGTAGTGCTCAATAAAATTAAAAACAATGTGCAAAAACGTGCAAGACTCTGTTTAGAGAGAAACGGTATGCATTTTGAACATTTATTAAAGTACTGTTAATTTGATTGTTGATGATTTTGATTAAATTTTTATTATTTGTACATAAGTTGATTCAAATTTTTAAATACGCCTAATAGCAAAACGTTTTGGCTCAGCTTTTATTAAGGTCTCAAGTTCTTATCTAATTAATTGATTTTTACTTTATTTATACGTACTTAATTGATTAATTAAGGGTTAGATTCTAATCATAGTGAACATAGCACAAACCTTTTGCTTATTGACGGTCCTAAGCCCGTGAAAGTATGAAGGGAAAATTTGCAACTTTGTTTGTATTGTGTTATCAATGAATTCCGGCGGCGCGCGGCGCGCGGGGCGGCCCGGCTCGCGTAGCTTCACCTAGCGCGTACGCACGGCGCGGCAGTGTCCAGAAACATAAACTTTTTATAGATAACTTTGTGAAGTGATATCTCAATATTTTTGTATTGAGTGATACTAAAAGAAAAAACACGTATTCAATGATTTTTGCCAAAGATTAATATATCAAAATTTGGACGGTGACTAAAAATTCATCCTGTATAGACTTATACCTACTATGTATAATATGTATTGAAAGTTAGCACTTTGTTATATTATCATGTGCCTTAACTCAAGCGTCAACTACTTAGATGTACTTATTTTATGTTTGTTTGATTGTTTAATTGTTCGTTATTCCTAATAAAATATATTAAGTAATAACCAGACGTATCGTAAGTAATACTTCAATAAATAGTATTTCGAGATAAAATCGTCAACTTTACTACAATAATGTGCGGATTGTGTCGGTATTGTGATGTCGTGGTTGTCATACACTAGAAACTTCTTATAAATAGGTGCTTGTTCTTTTTTTATGAAACTGAGTAATGAGACGCGAGACGGTAAACGCCACGCCTGCCCAAAACAATTGCAGTGCCACCAGAACTTTTAATACCATAACAGGTATACATTTTATAAAAAAAACAAGTTCAATGTATCTTCGTGTTAGGAAATTATATTTATCCACTTCATAATAATCTTTATTATGTTTTGCTATGGAATTGTATTTTTTATTTTTTTCCTTTGACCTTTGGATTGTATAATATGTATGTTACGTATAATTATATATTGTATGTATGTATGTAGAGATGTATGTATGTATATCGATCGAGATATATATATATATATTGTATATCATATGTAAGCCCTTAGTATGTCTATTATAATTTATATCACCACCGCCTGTGTATGTTTCGTTATTCCTCTCTATCCAAAGGTTGTCTGGAAGAGATCGCTTCAAGCGATAAGACCGCCTATTGTTATACCATTGTAAGCAATTGACTTGTACTTTATCTCTATTTTTAAGATAATAGTGTTTATCTATCTATCTATCTATCTTCAAAGTCCAAGGTCAAATATCGATGAAATTTATATGGGCCCACTTCCTAGCTATACTGAACCCGACGCAAAAACGCTCATTATCCCGAGACATCAGATATTAAGTCACACTACTCACACTACTACATAAGCCCAGTAATTTCGCTGGCCACAATGCCCTTCAAACCGGAACAGCAGCAGTAATACTTGCGCACGCTTGCGCACTACTGCTTGGCTGCAGAATAACTGGCAAAGCGGAGGTAACTACTGACGGCCTTCTGCATACGAGAGACCTACCACGAGTCAAGTATTATGTTAGTATATTAATTGTTATGTTAAAATTAGTCGCTTACACAATGGTCCATCGGTAATGTAAGACAAATTTAATTTATTTGAAAACGTGGCCCATTTAATTGTGTATTTTAGTACTTACAGTAAACAGTCACAAGTGAGAGTCGCCATTTTTTCAATGTATAGTTTATTTTCAATCAACGAGGACGATAGTTTTCTATAGTCTTCTTTACAATTTTACTTTCCAGCCTCTGTGGTGTAGTGGTTGGGCGGGTTGGCTCAAATCTCATAAACCACTGAGGTTACAGGTTGGGTTCCCGCGACGGGACAAATGTTTGTGTAGAAAAGAAAAAAACGTTCATGTCTGGAAATTGTGTATTTCAGCACTTAATAATAAATACTAAAAAAATAATTTAATATAAAAAAAAAATAAAAAAAATTTAATATAAATAATAAAAAAACATTATAATACATTCAATATACATGTCAAAGGTCGGTTATATATATTTAGGTATAGTATCATTAATTAGGAGTGGTGTTTGTAAATTTTAATTATCGAAAATAATTAATTATTAATCAATACTTTGTTGTACTCTGATACTGCCTGAAATAAATAAATTAAAAATATACGAATTTCACCCGTAAAACAGTAAACAGACCCGATAAACAGTAATTAAATAAATGTGCCAATTAACACAATTCTTAAATAGCTCAGATTAATACAAATATGACATTTAGTTATTAAAACTAAGATAATTAAATTAGGATACCTACACAACATTACTTTACCAAGATAACTTGCGAGCAGACCACGAGTGCACTGATTGTAGCTCAACATTACTTTACCAAGATAACTTGCGAGCAGACCACGAGTGCACTGATTGTATCTCAACATTACTTTACCAAGATAACTTGCGAGCAGACCACGAGTGCACTGATTGTAACTCAACATTACTTTACCAAGATAACTTGCGAGCAGACCACGAGTGCACTGATTGTATCTCAACATTACTTTACCAAGATAACTTGCGAGCAGACCATGAGTGCACTGATTGTATCTCAACAACGGATAAACTGTTTGTTTAATTAACCATTCATTCGCCAAACAGAAGACAATTTAATTAATTTCTGTGTTGATGAGGGTTATTCCCAAAGTACTCCAAGAAATTTTCTCAAACTACTCCACGAAAAAAATATCAAAAATATATTTTATAGTTTAAGTTTCATTCTTCTCCATGAGAATATAAAAATGTTCTCAAAGTACTCCACACTACTAGTTTCAAAAGGGTTGTTTAGGTAATAAGTTGTAGTATAATGAGTTCATAAACCGTATATTCGTTCTCAAACTACTCCAACCATTTCTGTTTAATGATTATTAATTAAAAAAAACTGTTTTATGCTGCATCCTATATATACTCTAAAATGTTAATTTTATAATATCTAGATGGAGTAGTTAGGTATTTGATGCTGCAAAATCACTGGAGTATTTTGAGAATAAAACCAGCAACACGTGGAGTAAAATGCAACTTAAAAAAATAAAAAAAAATATACTAATATTTCTTTGGAGTAATTTGAGAATTAATGTATGGGATTCTTATCTTCTTGGAACAAAAGAATGGAGTACTTTGGGAATAACCCGTTGATGAGAGAGTATTGTTGGTAGGTATATAAATAAATATAGCGATTTAATATTATGTAAGTTCAGTGATATATTAACTTTAACAATTGTTATTGTGTTTTCGCTTGCCGTTGGTAACTAAAATTAATATTATGGAATGACGAATGATGACTTATACTAATGTTTGCTTCGTGTGAAAGCATTATAAGCGATCGCGGCGCCGGCGGCGCACTGAGGCTCTCTCTCGCTGTCTTTAATTAGAAGTCGTGTTTATAAATATTATTTACCGAAAAATAAACAACATTCTCCGCAGAGTTTCTTGGTGCTGTCTTCTCAAGCGGGCGTATTTCCGAAGCACTGGTAGAGTCAGTTTTCGCATTTCTTTTCTGGGCCCGAACTTCAATTTGAGGTCAATTTGGGTATGGGAAAGAAATAGTAGACATGCTTACCTTATTTTTCTCAAAGTCATCATATTTTAAGTTAGAATTTATAACGTATTTTAATTGATGTGTATTATGTGGATATGACGTTTAAAAGTGCATATTTAGTGCTTGATAAATAAATATCTTTTAACTTGACTCGACTTGATTAGACTTAACGATTTTTATTGTTCTCCGAAGCGGCATAGAAATAATTAGAAGATAATTACCTACTTAATTTAAATAGTATTATTTCCAAGTAACTATAACAGCGCATTGGCATTTTTCAGCTTAATGTATGTTATAAAATAAAAAACATTGTAAAATAAATTATAAGTTAAATTAGTCATTTAAAATAGATCAAGGATTTTGTAAAATATTTACGCTGTAGTAATGGAGAGATAAAAAATAGCAGTTTAAAATTCAACAACTAGTATAGTTAAGTAAAAATTTGAGTGGGTCCTTACTTACGTTTGAAACTTGTTGAAAGTCCAGTGTGGTCTGAAGGAAACCGCAGACACGAGCTAGCTATATAGACGGAGCACTATTATAATCACTCACGACCCTTCCAGGGGCAGAGGAATACCCACTGATTGTGTCTTTTATCTTTGTTTATTTGTTTTTTTTCTTTTGCCACGATACCATTTTAGTTACCAAAAATACTAAATGGGATTTGCCCAATCTGAGGTGATTCTGGAGAATTCGTCGAGAGCATATAGTGTATAAGAAAAACAAGTTATAAAGATTATATTAAACGGGATAGATTCGGTTTCTCGTGGGACAAGACGCGATGACAGCAGGTACTAACACATAGTTATATAGGTGACGGTTCAGTTTCCTTAATTAGATATAAAAATTAAAGTATTAATAGTAAACCCGATACTTAGTGCTATTCAAAATTAAGATATCAGATTCAAATCCTTGGTGAGATATGAAACAGTTAATTCCTCGGCGCGATATTGAAACAGTTAATTTAATTTCCTGATGAGATATGAAATTGTCTAAAACTCTATAATAATAATAACGCCCAACCATCTACCAACTAGTCCTATATCCTAGCCTTGACTAGAATTACCTGTATTTATGGAACCAGGCATCACAAGAACCATGGTCCCACAGCACAAAACAAATATTTGCACTTCTTTCTTCTCACAAACATTTATCCCGTTCGGGAATCGAACCATCGACCTCGGAGGTGTATGAGATATGAGCCAACCTGCCCAATGACTACGCCACAGAGGTAGTCTAAAGTCACTCTAATAAATAATTAGTACATTATGTTTTCTTAAAAACAAGTAGGCATACCTTTCGAATCCCTGTCTTCAACACACACTATCACACTCAAATTATAAATGCGAAAGTTGTGTTTGTGTCTAAGCTTAGTATTCTGTAGTCTCAGTGGGGGTGTGTGTTTGTGTGTTTGTGTGTTTGCTTCAAGCCGCAACGGTTAAACGGATTTTGATGATATTTGGAATGGAGATAGTGTATATCCTAGATTCACACATAGCTACTTTTTGTCCCGGAAAACCCCGCGCGAAACAGCGGGGCGCAGCTAGTATAGTATAAGGATGCACTCATTATTGCACTGATATACCCCGTCCTATTTAACTGGTTTGTTTACTAAATAAATAGATATTACCAAATAGATACCCGCGACGGGTCCTATCATGGATTAAGCACATGCTAAGTGTGTATTTAGGGCATGACCCAGATGTGCCGGTGACCCGGGTCAAAGTGATAGTACATACCTTATCTTATAACTTGCGAGTTACACGAGTTGACGTAACTACGACACCTTTTCCTTAAACTTCAGTAATCCGATATTTTTTATTTTTCTGAAGTTCAGTTAAATGCGGCCAGTGATTTTCTACCGAAATGTGTATACCTTTCCCGCAATGATGTTTTTGTGAATCAAACCATATTGATTTGTCACAATAATTAGAAATACAGGATTTTAACTTCTTTAAACCTAAACAAATTGATATGTTTTGGTTTAAAGAAGTTTATTCTCAATAAGACAAATGAGAACAATACTAAGCTTAAATACTAATGCAATTCATCATTTCGTAATATTTTAGTTTTGAATAAATGGCTTCGCTGAACGTAGTTTTCTTGGTGTGACGTTGACGTGTTTCGGCACCCGGCATCCCGGCAGTAATGCGGGAGGCCAGAAAGTAATCTAGCTTTGCGCGTTACTAAAAATTATAGCAATTATTTAGTTAAAATTTAGCGCGCTAAACTTACAGTAATTATATGACCTTAGCGTGCAGTACATAAAATAATTAGGAGAGTATATGGATATTATGGACCGTGCTCATTTATATAGAACATGCGAAAGAGCCGGATCATTGAGAAATTTGAGTACAATTACCCCATCATCTATCACTCCCTTTAAAAACGGAGAATGAAAACATCCTGAGGGAACCGGCATGTACAAGAATTCATCGCAAAAAATTCAAGGACTTTTGACATCCACCAACCCGCACTGGGCCAGCGTGGCGGATTATAGCCCATACTCTCTCTAAGGGAGAAGGGCCGTGTCCCAGCAGTGGAAACGTAATGGTCTGATGATTACGATGATGATTATATTAGGAACATGTTAATCCATCCACTCCTTTTCAGGTAAAAAGGCCAAAAATGCTGTTAAGGACCTTATACAAAAGCTAACGAAGGAGTCAAATACGAGAACTTTAAACTCGTATATTCAAAGAAAATTAGGTCGTCTATTGTCTTACTAAAGGTTACTTTTCTGCAACACGTTGTGAATGTTCATGTTGTGAATATGATAACAATCACCCGTGCTCTGAAAGTGGGCTGAAGGCTACTTTTACGATCTCTGCGTGAAAAACGACGTGCATAATATTATCGCCGCGCACTGCGTGGTGTGTAAACCTACTGAAAGTGCAAGCTGACAAGGTTAAAAACGACATATTAGTTCGACTACGAGTACTAGTTGTGACTCATAAAAAAAGGTATGCTATTAGCTTCTTCTTCTTCTTGTGTCAGTGTGTGCCCTCAACTGCCCTCCGAGGCATGGTACCTCAAGCTCAAATGTAAAAACAATAAAAATGGTCGCCTATCGAAGTGGTGACCACAGCGAACGTTGCTTTTTTTAATATTTTAATTTTATCATTTTATATTATCTTGACATTTTATTTTATTTTATTGCATTGTATTTATTTTTTTATATTTTAATATTATTATAAATTGTGTGATATGGTTTTTGTGACTGAAATAAATGAATTGAATTAACCTTTTTTAGTTTACCTATAGCTATCTAAATACTTAGAGAAGCTAGCCCCGGACACGATGGTCACGTCTCGTCAGAAACAGAAAAAACATCGAACATATTTTGTGTCAAGTTTGTAGTGTATTTTTTGGAAGAGTACGAGTATCGAATGCCGGCGATATCATATTCAGAAAGAAGAAAAATGAAATTGGTCAGGTGAGGATTGAATCT
The DNA here is from genome assembly GCA_951640565.1 of Petrophora chlorosata. Classification (NCBI taxonomy): domain Eukaryota; kingdom Metazoa; phylum Arthropoda; class Insecta; order Lepidoptera; family Geometridae; genus Petrophora; species Petrophora chlorosata. Next base: position 463,530 of record OX621199.1, on the reverse strand, counting down.
GCGTCTTCAGAATGTCGACCCGACGCCTGAACCGACACTCGAGCAACCAAATTTTCTATTCTTTTGTCCCCGTTAGACGAGAAATTACGTGGTTAAGGCTTTGCAATGGTATTCTGATGACGTAGGTTCGAACCCTATCTGAGGGATTTCATTTTTATTTCTAATAAATATTTAACATTTTAAAACGAGTAGGTACATAGATATAGAGAGGGTATAGATATACATTGTTATAAGTTACAAGCTTTTGTTATAAATCACCCTGTTTAACCCCCTTAGGAGCTGATTTTCAAAAATTAGATCGCCTATTTTTAATTCAGAACGTAAACAATCTACATTCCAAATTTAATCAAATCGGTTAAGTAGTTACGGTGATACGTGGTAACAAACATCACACACACACAAACTTTCGCAATTATAATATTACATTAGGATAATAATAAACAATTAACCTTGTCTGACACCCTTCAAAATCATCTTATGTATCCATTCAACCAACCCTCACCTACGGAGCTCACACTTGGTCTTTAGTGGAGCTTCAGAAGCATACACTAAGGGCTTATCAGCGAGCCATCTAGTACTCATTACCTTTACAGTAGTTAGGTTATAAGACCGCATTAGGATACTGCGCTACAAGAGCCAAATCGTCGTTTGAAATGGAACTGGGCTAGACCGCTGTGTGTCGGACGAGCTGTGGAACTAACACATAACTGAATGGACCCCACATAACGTTACACCAAAGGAGGCTGTTCCAAAGGAGATAATGGCGAGGATGATGGTGAGGATGGCGAAACGAACCTGACTCCTAAAGGGAAGGATGGAAAGTATTACCCCAAAATCGTGAAAAATGGAAAGATGGTATTGAGGCCGTTATCGTGAAAAATGGAAAGATGGTATTGAGGCCTTTATCCAACAAGAAGACAAACCAGTCCGAATAATAATTATTATTAAAAAAGGTGTTCGAAGACTTAGATGTTATTTAGAGAAGTCAACGCCCAACATTTTTTGAGGCAGCTGTCGAAGTCGAAGGTCCCTATCGTATGCGGAGTTATCATCGGGTAGTGGTAGGCGGGCGCGGGTCGGGACCCTTCCCCGCTCGTTACAATAATTGTTAAGATATAAACACAATTACTTGTTATCGACAAGCCGACACTTGGACCTTACGCGTAGACCTCTCTTGTATCTAGGAAGATACATCATATAAACAGCACTTGTGTTGGAATGACGCGCTCTGATCAACTATTGAAATTACCTGTTAGTTTCATATTAGTTCATCAGATGATGAGGACGAGGTGTACGTTTTGTCATTTCTCTTGGCTAGAAAGTTATGCTTCTACATTCGTCGAGTTTGGCCTTAGGAGACGCTATGGCATTATTTAATAATAAACTCATTTAACACTAAGTATGTCCCTAAATAGAACGTTCTTGTATGTTTGTTAACATACTTGTATGTATGTTTGTCTTATGTCTTATTATAACATTCTTTTAATATGGACGTGTCCATACATTAATAAATTAAATATTTGTCTTTGTGAGTGTCTTGACATTAAAAATGATTGAAAATGTAAAATAAATATGACTAGAAATTACTTTTATTATTGACTATATTGTATTCTAAATATTTAAATTGACTTTAATGTACCTGAGTTATGATAATAATTACTTTAATTCTAATAATAATACATATAGACATAAAATAATTAATTATCCTATGATAATATTGTAATGAAATGTAATGCAATAATTATAAATAAAAGACTTTATTTCAAACCATTCTAAATCCATGGTATTAGTATGTTAGTTAGATCACTTATCGCAGACTTATAGCTAAGGTTAGTTGTGTGAGTAGTAAGTTTATGGTATTTAAAATGTTCAGTTCGGTACTTATGTTGTGTTTAAGTATGATAGAATGCCCTGAAACCAAGGTGCACTCAGGTGTATGTAGCTAAAACTGAATGCACCCAATCCAGTGCAGAATGAGCCGGCTGTCCATACTGTCGGCTACAGCAGCCAGGAGGCTGTTGCGGCTGGCGCGCACCCGCACCCGGCGCAGGCAGCGGCGCAGCGCGCGCGCAGCGTGGCAGGGAAGCCGTCCACGTGAGCGTCGGCGAACATGCCCGAAGCACTGCACCAGCGCGGCAGCCGCAACAACGTCCTAAAAGCGTTGTTGAACTGGACACGGAGGGCGTTCAATGAACTCTTTTTATAATTTATCCACAGGCTACATGTGTAAAGAGAAGTACAAAAGGCTCGGAAAAGAGTTATTTTTACTGGAACAGTACAGCTACGAAACCTTTGCGCTATCATAGTCGCCCTTTTCGCGAGCGCCCTCCGCTCCCGCTCAATGTCCTCATCATCACACAAACTATCGGTTACCCAATGACCTAGATATTTGAAAGCAGTAACCTTCTTCAGGGGTGAGCCACTCAGAAACACGGGGGGCACAACCGGAGGAGACTTGGTACCCGTTTTGAAGACCATAAATTCGCTTTTAGTTACTATAAATGTTAGAAATGTTTCTTTGTAATTAACTCGCAATAAGCTGCAACTTATGTACCTACCGACCCACTACAATAAGCTGCAACGCCCTTACAGGGCTTATGTACCTACCGACCCACTACAATAAGCTGCAACGCCCTTACAGGGCTTATGTACCTACCGACCCACTACAGTCTTAGCACCTATGACTAAGTATACCTATAATAATATGAATGAATGTACATTATTGCAATAAATAAATAAATAATCACGCGGTTATTGCCGAGAAGTAGGTTGAAATATAACGGAAATAAAGGGAAAATGGAGACAGCGTTAGCGAAAACAAGATAACTTTAATATATTATTTAGATAACATGAACAAGCCAATCGAAACAATGCCGAATAATGTCGTATAGCAACTTGATTGTTTGGCAAACATTAAGCGGCCCGCTTGTCCACGCTTGTCCCCGAGAGAATATTCACTTATTGCACTTGAACTCAATGTAATCAATTATTATACACTAAGGTGTTTTAAACATTCAAATATGTGTATGTTTCTATCTTTCTACGTAGGTTTCCGCTTTGTCAGTTATTCTGCCACCAAGCAGTAGTGCGCAAGCATTACTGTATTCCAGTTTGAAGGGCATTGTAGCCAATAAAATTACTGGGCATTATGAGACTTAACAGCTAATTGTTTCGGGGTGACGAGCGCAGTGCAGCGAAGCTCAGGATTTTGCAAAACAAAGTTCTGGATGGTGTACCTGTTTTGGGCAGGCGTATTGCTTACCATCAGGCGAACCACCAGCTCGTCTCGTCGTGCAGTAACATAAAAAAGGTACTTGTAAATGAGTAAGACCTTTTCAAAAACTTACGCTTTTGATGTTAAAACTACAGTGAACAAAACTCCACTGTCACTTCACCACAAGTTGAACAATATGTATTTAATACGGTTCCTTTTTTAAAACGTATCTTAAATTTCTGAAATGAAGTTTGTAGCACAATTTTAAAAAACTAAAGAGATTTTATTAGTCGGTGGGAAGTCGTGCCGCGTTACGTCGCGCGTGGCCTGTGCAGCGGACCGGCGCGGGCGCAGACGCAGACGCTCGCACACGCGTTCACGCGCGCACTGCTGGATTACAGTGGCCCTATGCGTACCTAGGCGTACTTTATGTAATGAAGCTATATACAAGCGTAAAGTATTAAGTAATTAAGACACTAGTGGCTAGCTTTTACAAATAAAAATTAACAATTTTTAGTCTACGATGGGTGAGCAACAATATTGTAATGAAAAAAGTTAGTAATTACATAGAAGACAAAGATGCATGGAACATTCCGCTTCTGCCAAGTAGCCAACTAGCACATAAGAAACGTTGTTAATGAAAAAAATTAGTAATTACATAGAAGACAAAGATGCATGGAACATTCCGCTTCTGCCAAGTAGCCAACTAGCACATAAGAAACGTTGTTAAAAACAAACATAAAATATGTAATAAAAGTTAAAAAAAAATGTCTCTCAGTTTCTTGCCGTATCTTCTGAGTAGTGGTTCGTTTTCCGGTACGGTGGTAGAGTCATTGTGATAATTGACGTTCATAAGTGTGTCTGTGATGCCAAAATTAAATAAAGAACTTTTAAAGTTTGAATTTTGTTCGTAAGTCGAGTACCATTAAGATAACTCAGAAAAAATCTTATTGAATCAGGCGTGACATTGCGGAAATTATTTAATTCATAATTTTTCATTCCGTTTCAGATTTAAAAACATGTAAACACACTACAAAATGTAAATAAACTTCTCTTACATATTTAAACAAAAGAGCATGCCTAAAAAGTAAAAACAGACCTATTTTTAGTATTGATTAATATTATAATGAACTACATTAAAACAGATAATTCCTTAAAAAACTTTCATTGTTTCCTTGATGATTGGGCGGCACGCGTCTATGACGAAAGGAAAGCAGATGACAACAAAATGTGGAACATGCGTAGAACCATATATACCTGCGGCACAACTCTAGACTGTAGCTATATACCCTACGATAATAATAATCTGCTTGCTAACTTGAAATGAAAACTAAATAGTTTACTAGCTTTCATTTATAGTTGATAGACAGTTTGATTAATATTTTTAACATCAACTGCATGTACTTTTTAAACAGAAAAGTTATAAACTGAAATTTGACGTGTGTTATTTAGCAATTATAAGTTGTGTTTCTATCGAGCTACACCCACTCTTAGTTATTTTGACTTAAACTTTGTTTAGAACTTAAGACGATTCTAGTCAATTATTGCTCTATCAATAAAGTATGCAACCGGTAAGAAGCTTGCATCTTCAAAACGGACCTTTAGCATGATGTGATCTCTCTAATGATGACCTAGTACGTCTAAAATGGAAACAAAAACCAATCTTTACATTGACTTCTAAACCTTTAATTGGTGGTAGGTGCGAGGAGCCGTCTGGGTGGGAAGCAGTAGTGCGCAAGCATTACTGTGTTCCGGTTTGAAGGGCATTGTATCCAGTGAAATTACTGGGCATTATGGCACAAACAGCTAATTGTCTCAGAGTGACGAGCGCAGTGAAGTGCCTGCTGGATTTTGCAAAACAAGGTTCTAGGTGGTGCTGTTATTGTTATGGGTTGGCGTATTGTTTACCATCAGGCAAACGACAAGCTCGTCTCGTCACTAAATTCCAAAAAAAATAATGAAATGTCAATATTACGAGAATAAACAGTGTTTATTTATCTAATTATTGATAACATTAATAATCTCTTCACCAAACCTACAACTTAGTAGTTTTAGTGTTATTCTCGCGTTCCAAGGCGAGCGCCTCCTCCAACGTATCGGCCAGCTTGGCGCCGAGGGTCTCCGGAACGAGGAAGGTCAGGAGACCGGCGAGGAGCGCCATGCCGCCGAACAGGATGAATGGCAGCTCGGGGAACAGGACGGCAGCCTGAAAGAGTTTATAATTTCATTTAATATCCACAGAAGCAATATTGTCTCCGCGGTGAGCTTCTTTTATTCCAGCAAAACGAAGAAGGTCGTGTTCCTAATGATAAGCATCGTATCTTCCGATAAAAGTTACAGTGTCGCCCAGAAAATTAAATTGCAAATTCCTCATGCTGTGCTCGTCTCCCTGACACTGCTTTCTATTTTCAAATGCCCAGTGTCATTAGACGTAACTCTCACCCAACTCATATCTTTTCAAAAACTGAGATATCATTTAAACCAAAATGTAAATAACTCACCAGAGCAGGAGTGAAAGGCGCCACAATAGACCCAATACGGCCCATCATGGCCGAAAATGCGAACAACCGATGACGGCAATCCGTGGGATACAACTCCAGGGTGAAGATGTTAATTGAGGTGATTACCATCGAGATGGCCCACTTGCCCATCATGTAGGCTACTAGGGATAGAGCAGCTAGGTCTGGAAATAAATACATTGGGTGCGCCGTAAAGATATGGACACTATTTTTCTAATAAGCTGAAGAGCTGCCAGGATTGAGCCAGAATTCACGTATTAGTGGTTCTGTAAAGTTCACCTAGTAGCGCATTTGCTTTAGTCCCCCGAGACGAAAGAATAGAAAAAAGAAACAAACAGACAGCAAATATATAAAGTTTTTTAATCATAATCAGGTCAAATTGTAATTTGGATTCATTTATGAAACATACCATTAGGAATGAAAATAAACGCCAGTTGGCACGCCGCACACAACCAGAATGCGCTGATGGTAAGCGGCTTCCTTCCAAACCGGTCGAGGAGCAGCACCGCGGTCCAGTACCCCGGGATCTCCACCGCGGACACTGTCACGTAGTTCAGGTACATATTGCCCGTCAGGTTCACGGCGTTGATCGACAGCCCGTAGTACACAAACGTCGTAGTGATCCACCACATAGAGGTCACGAAAAATCTCACCAAAATCTTCTTCTCTGTTAACATTAGACGCACCAGCGAAGGTTTATCTGCTTTTGTTTCTTTTTTGTCTTCTTCTGCACTTAACCGAAGATCGTCAAGAGACTTTTGAGACAGCTCTTTCCCATTTACTCGTGCGATTTCTTTAAGCAATTCTTCCGACTCTTCAAACCTTCCTTTGCTCATCAACCAACGTACGGACTCTTGTAATGTCCAGAAATAAAGAATTGACAGGAACTGTGGTACGTACAGAGCGAGGATCAGGCTCCTCCAGTAAGTGACAGCCCAGGCAATCAGGCCGAGGGTCATTTGACCAACTGAGAATGTTGAGTTTAAGACTGCGCCGCCAGCCACACGATATTTGGGTCCTATAATTTCCGCCGCTGAAATCATTTCATTACTTGTCGTGTGTTTATCCATTTTCTTGTCGAATTGGGTATTGGAAAGGCCGTTTGTTATTGAAGCCACACTGTAGCCTGTCACGATTATGAACCAGATTTGTAGTGCAGTGCACACATAGGTCAATTTTGATTTTAAATATCATCTACCAGACAGGCTAAATATGACAAGATAACAGATCAACAATGACACGTGTAAACACATATGTAGAATACTTAAGTCTTAAAAAGCGCATAGAGACATACTCAGAATATAAGCTGCCGTGAAGCTACCGCACCCGGCCATAGTCTCCAAGAGCATAAGGAGTACATACGCCGGGTAGCTGGGCGCCCAGTAGCGCAGTATACCAAGCGCAGCGGCGCCTGAAGCGTTGAGTGCCAGCGCGCGTCGCCGGCCCCAGCGGTCGGAGATGTAGCCAGTGAGAGCCAGTGCTACCATCATACCGAGGATGCGGACGGAGCCGATCAGTGAGCGTCGCCACTCGTCACACGCGAGCCCGAACTGTTATAACATACGGAATAAATATAATAATGTTTAGAAAAGTCACTCCTCTAACGAATCGCCAAAAAAATATTTTTTAGTAATGACGTAGACCTCGGTAATCAGAAGGATTTCATGTTTGGAATTATTTTGTAACATGAGAGCATTTATACTAAATGTCATTGGATTCCACCTGTGTTTTTGGACAACTCGTTCATATTTTGGTAACTGCAACAGTTCGTAGGTTTTATTGGATATTTGTATGTGTGGATGTTTTTTATTTTAGTTACTCCATTGTGTTGAAACTACCTACAAAATGTCTACGAGTAATGTTTGGAAAAACGATAGTTTCTGCCAATGTTTTTAGTACGTCGTGTAACTTACATCGTATACCACGGTATTGGTATTCTCATACACATACTCCTCACAGCGCTGCAGAACACTGGTATCAAATAGTGAAGCAGGACAGGTGTTGTTAGAAGGCGAGGGTCTGGAGGTGTTACCGAAGCGGTAACAGTTGTCGAAGGAGCCGCCGCTAGATGGGACTGCGTGCGTGACCCATGGTGGGGCGAAGTCCGTGTGAGCCGGGTCTTCGCACTCTACGATTACGCATCTACACAATACGTATTACTATGTCACAAATTATTCCAGTGAAAAATAACAGAATTACAAATTTGATGATACTTACTCTACTTCGATATGCACAATGATCTAAAATCGAACTAGAAACTTGTTTAAAGCCATTCCCTGTACGAGTAAAGGGAAGGCTTTAAATAAGTTGATAGTTCTTGATACTGTTGATACTCCTATCTTCAATATCAGGAACTATGAAGTCATATGACGCCTTGACAAGGCACAACAAATGAGGTGAAGTGCCGACAACCTCAGAATCTATTTAGAATACTGTGGCTCTATTTCAGGGTATAATAAAATGATCTTAATGCTGTACCTTGTTTCGATCCGGCTGGCTGTGAACACGAACTCGTTTATATTCCACGCTACAAACAGCACGGCAAACAGAGATTGCGCTATTAGTTTAACTTGAAACTTCCCGCACTGTCCTATCTCTTCCACAAGGACTTGGTCCAGATCCATCTTCGCCATTCCCTTCCACTCGTTCTCACTCTTTCGCGTCGACATTGCTAGTAGTAATGTCTCTCTATTGTGTCTTCTGCATAAAATAGTGAGTTGTCTTTATAAGATTATTTATCTGTCTTATCTTTTGGATTAGAATCAATAACTGCAATAAAATATATCACTATTAATAGATGCTCTAAGTCTTTGTTTGATGCCTTTGTAAATGCAAGGGCAAAATACTTTAGTTGTGGACGTGGTAGGTGTTAAGCATTCTTTTCTCCATGCCAATAAATATCAGTTGTGTTCCTGATGCATTGAGGCAAAGTTTGGCCAACGCGAACGCCAACGATGAAGTAGGCTTCATCTACGTGTAGGCATGTAGTAACATTTAGTTTTCTTTGCCTACACCGACGGTTCTTCCAACATTAAAAGTTGTTATAAGAAACAATTTTTAATATAATTTCACTTTTTTATAATTTCGATTCGTCTAAAATCAATGACATTATTCACTTCACACACCATTATACTGTTTATATATTTATGTTTTCTATTAGTTATTCTGTTTTTTTTTCTTTATTTTGTTAATGTATGACTTTAAAGTCGTCAAATAAATATTTTTTTCTTTCTTTCTTTCACTTTACATAATATTTACTTTCTGTAATTTTATTCGAAATAAACAATTATTAAACAATTTTTTTATTTGTATGTGAATTAATTTTCTTTTTGGCTTATTTTTTTTAATACTAGCTGTTGCCCGCGACTTCGTACGCGTAGTGTAGTAGTAATTCATCACGCTTCCGACCATTTTCCGTCCCACCATACTCCCGTTCCAGCTCCCGTCCTGCTCCTTTCTGTCCTCCTATACCGTTACCGCCCCCTACTATCCCATTACCGTACCGCTCCTCTCCTGCTCCAGTCCCGCTCCTAACTCGTTACCTCTAACCATCCCGCTCTTATCCCATTACCATGCCCTTGTTATCCCGTTATCATCCCGTTCCGCTCGCAATCCTAATTACCAAAGTTGATAGCCCTATCTTTAAAAACATAAACTCTCATTCCTTTTGTCCGCTCTCGTAATAATCCCCTTATAGAACTTACATACCAAACAGCTTCATAGGTTTTTAGTTTTCGAGGTGTGATGTGTGTGTGTATGTGTAAGCGTGTGAGAGAGGGTGTGAAGGTGTATGTGTTTGAGTGGGTGTGAGTGTATATGTGGTCGGAACAACAGTAATGAGAATTTTAGTATGAAAGTTTTCGTGAGTTTGATTCATTGTAAATATTTAATAAAACGGCTAGGACTAGGCTAGGCTAGGTCGACTAATTCGACAAACTACGTGAGTTCTAGCCGTTTAATTAAATATTTATAAGTAATGAGAATGTCTAAGATTGAGATTTAATAAGTTTTTCAGTTTCTGTATAGCTCTGTTTTAATAGATAAGTTGTAGTTTTGTTTTTAACTTCGTATAATGCTAATGGATAAATGTGGAGGAGTTTATTGAACTTGTTGTAAAGGTGGCAACGTACAAACGTACGGTGTGGGTTGGCTTTACAGACACGGCCTCGCCTTCGTTTGGATTGGTCCAGGTTGGGATCATACGTGAGTGACTTGTGCTTGCGTAAAATAACGTTAAGAATAAAGAGCTGCCTCACGGTTAGGACTTGCACGTCTTGGTATAGGAGCGTCGTAGGATACCTTATCGGTTTTTTAGTCATAACCTTGCTCCTGTGCTCGCTCCAGTTGCATTATGTTAGTGGCGCATGCGCTTCCAGAGATCGTGGAGCAGCAGGAGAGGATGGACTGAGCTAAGGAGTAATAGACCATTTTAAGAGTCTCGAAGTCTGGCAGCAGCTCTGAGTTTTTTAAATAGATCAGTTTCCTAGATCTGGAGAATAGTGAATTGATTTGCATTTTCCAGGTTAGTCTGTCATCTATAAGGACACCCAAATATCGAATGTTATCAGTTTTGGTGAGTTCAGGACACGTACATGCAGTGGGGGTCGAGGTTTTTCAATGATGAGCAACTATGGAGAAAGAGTTAGCCGATGGAAGACCGGATGAGTTTAGGGCAAAGTTTATATACTTTGTTTTTTCGACATTTAAGGTGAGAAGGTTCGAAGCTAACCAATTGACTACTGCACCAAGGGCCTCTTCAGCGTGATACTTCGCATCTGTCCACGTTTTACAATTTATTATGAGGGCTGTATCGTCCGCGTAAGTGAAGAATTCACAGTGAGGGAGCTGGAGGTTACGCAGTTCATTAACATACAGCAGGAATAGCACAGGGCCCAAGATGCTTCCCTGTGGGACCGCGTAGCTTAGTTTCATCCCTACTGATGAAATCCCCTAATTTTGTGCTCTGCTTTCGATCAGTGAGGTAGTCATAAAATATATTTAAAGTTATGCCTCGTATTCCTAGTCTTTCCATCTTTGCGAGTAGTATAGGAATGGAGACAGTGTCGAAAGCTTTGGAAAGATCAAGGAATATTCCAATGGTTTTAAGTTTATAGTCCATTTGATTAACAATTGTATTTGTAAGGTCCATTACTGCATCATCGGTTGAGACACCTTTACGAAAACCATATTGTCTGTGGGAAAGTAAATTATGTGTTTTTTTTTGTAACTTTATGACGAGACGAGCTGGTCGTTTGCCTGATGGTAAGCAATACGCCAGCCCATAACAATAACAGCACCACCCAGAACTTCGTTTAGCAAAATCCTGCGCGGCGCTGTACTGCGCTCGTCACTCTGAGACAATTAGCTGTTGAATCTAATAATGCCCAGTAATTTCGCTGGCTACAATGCCCTTCAAGCCGGAACACAGTAATGCTTGCGCACTACTGCTTGACGGCTGAATAACTGGCAGAGCGGTGGTACCCACTCAGACGGCCTCTCGCATACAAGAAACCTACCACCAGTAAGAGATATGTTTTTCAAGAAAGCAAGTAAGTCTGTAATTAAGAAGTTTTTCTAAAATTTTAGATAAGGGTGTTAAAACTGAAACAGGTCTGTAGTTTCCGACAATGTCTCCATTCCCACACTTGAAGATGGGATGAACCAGTGCCTTTTTAAAGGGTTTTGGGAAGGTACCGGTTGTAAGACACAAGTTAAAGACATAAGTTATCGGGGGGTTCTCGTACCACCCGGTACGAGAACCCCCCGAGCATCTCTCAATATTCTAGTAGGTATACCGTCCCATCCGACGGCGAAGTCTTGTCTAAGGTTCATAATAATTCGTTTCACCTCAGAGCAGCTTGTTTCAAACATGGTGTCCAGACTAGAGCTTGAGTTTATTCCATTTATGTTAGGAGTAATACCAGTATTAGATATTTTATGTGCTAAATTCTTCCATATACAAAATACTTATTTGTTTATTATTATTTTTTACGCTTAATAGATCCATGTTTGGCCACTATCTCGCCTGATGTGAAGCGATGATGTGGCCTAAGATGAAGCACATAGATCTAGAGAGAGACGGCAGTTGAGCGGCTGCTCAGACCCGTCTCCCCGATGGTTCACCGAACATCACGGCTTTTTATTCGGTGGGTGGTATTACAATAACGCTTCGTGTTGCAAAGCCCAGGACGGCGATATACCTCTCCCGATTTGACCAGAGCACGTCGGGAGACGATGTCGTTCGGTATATCAAGGAGAGGTGCGGCGGACGGATTCAGGAGCTAAACTAGTTGTCGCTGTCGAGGTTGGAGACAACGAGGACGACGAGTTTGAAGTCCTTCGTGCTCCGGCTTCCAGCGAAGTATAAGGAGACGTTCCTGGCTCCTGAGTTTTGGCCCGAAGGCATAGTATTCCGGCGCTACAGGTAGGCGAAGCCGAAATTAATTCCCTAATCGTAGCTTTAGTGTTTATAAATTGTATATATGCTAGTCTGTAAGGTAGGTATATATTTTATGGGCCTCTGGTACTTTTAATTTGTTAACTGTATTATTGCCTGAAATAAATGAATTCATTATTATTATTATGTCGCTCTTTCTCACGGGTTATACACCCGGTCCTTTGGAAGGCTTGCGCGGGGACATGAGTCCTACACGTAGAGGCATCTTATAGCATTTAATTTGGATATGTAATGGGCAACACTTATCGGCGACTGTCTCTAAGTGCATCATTAGAAGATACAATCAAAGACAGCCCCCGATAAGTGCGAGGACTATTATTGAAGATATGAAAATTACTTATGATTGGGCTATTGAGGTGAATTTTTAATGGATGAGAGCCGGTCTATGATATGAGACCTCGGCACCTGCCAGTTCCGCCTCATAAGAAAATATTTTGGCATGTGGTGACTCGCCACCCACTAAACCTTTTAAGGGCCCCCTTTAAGGGCCGCCGTTCATTGGTGATGAGAGGGGCAACGTTGGTGTGGGCGGCTAAAGGGTGTCGAGAGGTGTGCTGCAGTTTCACTTAAACGCTACTCCCGGCGTTATGCCCTTTAACACTTCCACCCTTGGAGCTTAGTTCATTAGCTCTTGCATCTCCACCCCCTGACGGCCAGTTAAGGCAAGCCGGGGGTCAGGGGTCTCATTTAGCCCCAGGGAGAATCTCGGGGTAAGGCTCAGTGTCGCCACGCACCGACCACTCGCCACAAAGTCGCCCCTGGCCTTTATTATTATTATTGTTATTACAACCACGGCCAGAGCCTACCACTCCAAAAAGTTTACTTAAATCCAAATTTACTTCCTCAATAGATGACTTAGGATCTCCTGCATAACTTAGAAGACTTTTTGCTGTAGTTTGCTTTTGTTTCATACGTGTGACCCTTTTATAGCGTCCCACATAGCTTTTGGATTACCCCTGGCCTTCTGGAATTCATTTTTTTCGTATTCTCGTCTTAAGTGTTTTAAAAGATTATTACAGAAATTTCAGTATCGGTAGTAAGTAATTTTATTTATCAAATTATCCGGATTCCTTTTAAATTTTTTGTACAATTTATCGCAGTTTCTTATGCACTTAAGAAGACCAGAAGTAATCCATGGCTTAATGGTCCTTTCACTTCGAGGGATTGTTTTAATATTAGCATGGACCAATATTTGGTCCATGATATTAGTATTCGATTTGATAATTTTAGAAATAATAGATATGAGTGTATCTGCTGCTATATTGGCACTTTCTATACTAAATATACATGAAAAATCGGTATTGTTAAGCTCGGAAATGATGGCCTGATAATTTATACAGGTAATGGTACTATCATCATATTTGTCCATTCGTCTGTGTGTCGCTGAACATAAAAGAACTGATGCATGGTCAGTAATGGTACTCCCTAACACTAGTGTGGTGGCATCTGTACTAGTTATCAGCATCACGTGATCCAGGCAACTGGACCCGCGTGTAGGAAATAAGTGAGCAGGGAGCATCGCATGAGCAGCAGTTATATTTAAATAATCATGTGCATTTAGATTTAAGGTATCGGTACGAATATCTATATTTATGTCACCAATCACTGCCACGGTCTTTAAGTTTGATAACGAGTTTAAAATTTCATTAAGACTGTCTAGAAAATTTTGCGCGCTAGATATAGATAGCGATCGATAGCTATTCTTGATATAATGACGCCATCGTTTTGATTTTTAAAATCCGATCTATGACTGTCATACTCATCAAGTACAAGCGTATTCGGTGATTTACTTAGCCAGCACTCAGATAATATTAGGACTTGACATTCAAAGCTAAGTCTTGAAAGAAGAAGTACTTCATTTATGTTTTTATCTACGCTACGTATGTTAAGATGTAAAACTTTGAATGACTCATTGTATTGTAAGACTTTATATGTTTAACGACTTTTGTTTTGAAAATAAAACGAGCGATTCAAAGACCTTAAAACTATGTTAGTAATTGTTGTTGTAATTTTACTATTTAGATCTACGTCCTCAAAGGTGTAAGTCAGCTTGGCACAGATTAAGATATCTAGAGGATCAAGAAATAGAAAAAAAGAATGCCTCCAGAGAACATTAAACATTTTGCCAAACTGTTATAAATATTATACAAATAAAATAAATAAATAGGTTTATAAAAAGTATTTTATTATTATTACGAACTACAATAAAAAAAATATTTCCATAAAAAATGTCATTGTTTCCTTCACGATTGGGCTGCACGCGGCTACGACGAATGGAAAGCAGATGACAAAATGTAGAAAATGCGTAGAACCATATGTACCAACGGCACGGATCTAGGCTGTAGCTATACACCCTAAGATAATAATAATCAACTTGCTAGGTTGCAATGAAAACTAATGTTTATTTATTTATTCTATTAGGAAAACTACAGCTAAACTTAGTATAATGTAAGTATAAATGTATGGACAGGTTGATAGCTTATGAAAGTTTCCACAGATGGACAACTAAGTACACAATAATTAAATAAGTTTTTATAAGCTTTCATATAAATCTCAACTATATAGTTGATAGACAGTTTGATGAATATTGTTTAACATCTATTGTTTTTATTGCTTGTATTTTTCAAACAAGAAAGTCACAAACGGAATTTCGACGCGAGTCATTTAGCAATTATAAGTTGTGTTTCTATCGAGCTACACTCACTCTTAGTTATTTTGACTTAAACGTCGAACTCAAACTCAAACTCAAACTCAAAATCTCTTTATTCATGTTTGGCATCACAGACGCACTTACGAACGTCAAATTATCACAAGACTCTACCACCGTATCGGAAAAAAACCACTGCTCAGAAGATACGGGAAGAAACTGAGGGGAATTTTTTTTCAGAGATTTTGTTCGTTTAGGTCTTAATACGAGTCTAGCCAATAATTAGAGTGGAGACCGTGAATTGGCAAACGTAGTGTAGGACGCCCTTAGGGTAGGTGGAGCGACGATCTTCGCAGGGTGGCTGGCAGCAGCTGGATGAGAGTAGCCAGGGACCGTACTCAGTGGCATGCAAGAGAGGCCTATGTCCAGCATTGGACTGCAATAGGATGATGATGACGAGTCAATTATTGCTCTATCATTAAAGTATGCAACCAGCAAGAAACTTGCACCTTCTAAACAGGCCTTTAGCATCGTGATCTCTCTAATTATGGCTTAGTAATTAGTCTGAAATGAAAACAAAAACCAATCTTTATATTGACTACTGATATATTTGATATTACGAGAATAAACTATGTTTATTTTTCAAACTAATCAATAGTTAGATAAGGCACATTAATAATCTCTTCACTACTCCTTAGAAGTTCTAGTGTTGTTCTCCCCGCGTTCCAGGGCGAGCGCCTCCTCCATCGTATCGGCCAGCTTGGCGCCGAGGGTCTCCGGCACGAGGAAAGTCAGGAGACCGGTGAGGAGCGCCATGCCGCCGAACAGGATGAATGGCAGCTCGGGGAACAGGGCGACAGCCTGGAAGAGTTTATAGTCTCATTTAATATCTACAGAAGCAATATTGTCTCCGCGGTGAGCTTCTTATATTCCAGTCAACAAAACGAAGAAGGTCGAGTTCCTGATGATAAACATCGAATGTTCCGATAAAAGTTACAGTGTCGCCCAGAAAATTAAATTGCAAATTCCTCATGCTGTGCTCGTCTCCTTGACACTACCTTCTATTTTCAAATGCCCAGTGTCATTAGGCATAACTCTCATCCAACTCATATCTTTTCAAAAACTGAGATATCATTTAAATATAATGAGATTATATATATATATATATATATATATATATTTTTTTTTTTTTGTTCTGGTAGGCTCTGGCCGTGGTTGTAATACCACCCACCGAACAACGCCTTGCCGTCAAGCGACCTAGTAGTATTTCGGGATGATGTTCGGTGAACCATCGGAGAGACGGGTCTGAGCAGCCGCTCAACTGCCGTCTAACTCTAGATCTATGTGCTCCATCTTAGACCACATCATCGCTTCACATCAGGTGAGATAGTGGCCAATCATAGATCTATTAACAGCAAAAAAATAAATAAATGTAAACAACTCACCAGAGCAGGAGTGAAAGGCGCCACAATAGACCCAATACGGCCCATCATGGCCGAACATGCGTGAAACCGATGACGGCAGTCCGTAGGATACAACTCCAGAGTGAAGATGTTAATCGACGTGCCTACCATCGAGATGGCCCACTTGCCCATCATGTAGGCTACTAGGGATAGAACAGCTAGGTCTGAAAATGAGGACATAAGCGCGTCGTACAGATGTAGTCACGTATTTTTAAACTGCAATAAGCTGAAGAGTGGCCTAGATTGAGTCAGAATTCGCGCATTCGTGGTTACGTAAAGTTTTCTAGTAGCGTATACGCTTTGGTCCCTCGAGACGTCAGAATAGAAAGAGAAACAAACAGACGACAAATAATTCTATATCTTTGCGACAAATAATAGGTCTGGAACATTTTGGGACAGATATTTTTTTCAAAAAAGTGTTTCTGACTTAACAAGCCAAACAGTAATTTGGATTCATTTATGAAACATACCATTAGGAATGAAAATAAACGCCAGTTGGCACGCCGCACATAACCAGAATGCGATGATGGTAAACGGCTTCCTTCCAAGCCGGTCGAGGAGCAGCACCGCGGTCCAGTGCCCCGGGACCTCCACCGCAGACACCGTCACGTAGTTCAGGTACATATTGCCCGTCAGGTTCACGGCGTTGATCGACAGCCCGTAGTACACAAACGTCTTAGTGATCCACCACATAGAGGTCACGAAAAATCTCACCAAAATCTTCTTCTCTGTTAACATTACACGCACCAGCGAAGGTTTATCTGCTTTGATTTCGTTTCTATTTTCTCCTGCACGTAAACGAAGATCGTCAAGAGACTTTTGAGACAGCTCTCTCCCATTTACTCGGGCCGTTTCTTTAAGCAATTCTTCCGACTCTTCAAACCTTCCTTTGCTCATCAACCAACGTACGGACTCCTTTAACGTCCAGAAATAAAAAATTGACAGGAACTGTGGTATGTACAGAGCAAGGATCAGGCTTCTCCAGTTAGTGACAGCCCAGGCGATCAAGCCGAGGGTCATTTGACCGACTGCGAATGCCGAGTTTATGACTGCGCCGCCAGCCACACGATATTTTGGTCCTAATAATTCCGCCGCTGAAATCAATTAATGACTTGACGTGTGTTGATCCGTTTTTTTGCAAGGCCATTTGTTATAGAAGCCATACTGCAGCCTCACACGATTATGAACCAGATTCGTAGTAAAATGTGCACAAATAGGTCAATTTTGATTTTAAAACAGGCTCAATACGACAGGGTAACAGGATCAACAACGACACATGTAAACACACAATGCTAGACATTATTCACATGTGGACTACTTAAGTCTTAAATAGCGCATAGAGACATACTCAGAACATAAGCTGCCGAGGCGCTGCCACACCCGGCCATAGACTCCAAGAACATAAGGAGTAAATACACCGGGTAGCTGGGCGCCCAGTAGCGCAGTATACCAAGCGCAGCGGCGCCTGAAGCGTTGAGTGCCAGCGCGCGTCGCCGGCCCCAGCGGTCGGAGATGTAGCCAGTGAGAGCCAGTGCTACCATCATACCGAGGATGCGGACGGAGCCGATCAGTGAGCGTCGCCACTCGTCACACGCGAGCCCGAACTGTTATTACATACGGAATAAATATAATAATGTTTACAAAAGTCACTCCTCTAACGAATCGCCAAAAACTTTTTTTTTGTAATGATGTAGACCTCCTCGGTAATCAGAAGGGTTTCATGTTTGGAATTATTTTGTATCATGAGAGCATTTATACTAAATGTCATTGGATTCCACCTGTGTTTTTGGACAACTCGTTCATATTTTAGTAACTGCAACAGTTCGTAGGTTTTGTTGGATATTTGTATGTGTGGATGTTTTTTATGTTAGTTACTCCATTGTGTTGAAACTACCTACAAAATGTCTACGAGTAATGTTTGGAAAAACGATAGTTTCTGCCAATGTTTTTAGTACGTCGTGTAACTTACATCGTATACCACGGTATTGGTATTCTCATACACATACTCCTCACAGCGCTGCAGAACACTGGTATCAAATAGTGAAGCAGGACAGGTGTTGTTAGAAGGCGAGGGTCTGGAGGTGTTACCGAAGCGGTAACAGTTGTCGAAGGAGCCGCCGCTAGATGGGACTGCGTGCGTGACCCATGGTGGGGCGAAGTCCGTGTGAGCCGGGTCTTCGCACTCTGCGATTACGCATCTACACAATATGTATTACTATGTCACAAATTGTTCCAGTGAAAAACAACAGAATTACAAATTTGATGATATTTACTCTACTTTGATATGCACAATGATCTAAAATCGGACTAGAAACTTGTTTAAAGACATTCCCTGTACGAGTAAAGGGAATGGCTTTAAATAAGTTGATAGTTCTTGATACTGTTGATACTCCTATCTTCAATATCAGGAACTATGAAGTCATATGACGCCTTGACAAGGCACAACAAATGAGATGAAGTGCCGACAACCTCAGAATCTATTTAGAATACTGTGGCTCTATTTCAGGGTATAATAAAATGATCTTAATGCTGTACCTTGTTTCGATCCGGCTGGCTGTGAACACGAACTCGTTTATATTCCACGCTACAAACAGCACGGCAAACAGAGATTGCGCTATAAGTTTAACTTGAAACTTCCCGCACTGTCCTATCTCTTCCACAAGGACTTGGTCCAGATCCGTCTTCGCCAGTCCCTTCCACTCGTTCTCACTCTTTCGCGTCGACATTGCTAGCAGTAATGTCTCCTCTATTGTGTCTTGTGCATAAAATAGTGAGTTGTCTTTATAAGATTATTTATCTGTCTTATCTTTTGGATTAGAATCAATAACTGCAATAAATGTATCTCTATTAAAGGTTTTCTAAGTCTTTGTTTGATGCATTTTCAAAGGCATCGAACACAGACTTAGAGTCCTTGAGTATTTGTTACGTTTGAAAATGGCCGGCGGCGCGGCGGACGGCGGCGGCAGCGGCGGCGCGGTGGCTGGGCGGGCGCACCGCGCGCTGCGTCGGCGAGCGCTGCCAGCGGCATCGACAGCGGCGACCGGTGCCGGTGCTATCGGCAAAGAATACTAAGTATTACTGACGTGCTATCGGTGTGGTTCGCGGCCCCACTCTCACGATAGGTGCGGTTATAATAGTGCCACCTGTTATAAGTGTAACAAAGTCGGCCACATAAGCCATATGTGTCGTAATAAAAAATCGCAATCGATCGTGTTCCTAGTGGACGGAAGTGATTCGGAAAGAGATTTTCTTACGTTTTATAGAATAAGTGACGCAGAGGAATCCGATGGACCTTGATTTTCAAAATCGGTTCAGTAGTTACGGAGATACGTGGCAAAAAACATACAGAATACATTTTGTGATAGAAATGTGACAGTACATTAATATAAGTAGGTAGATATATATTTTTTCTGAAACAAAATAAAATAGAGTTTCTTCCATACATTTTTTCCTCGCATATTTTATCCGTTTTTATGAAAAATTGGATAGATATTGATCAGCATTAAAAATGCTATAGAAAGCATTTTTTTTTTGTTTGATATTACAACTTAAGGTTCTATGTCCACTAAATCTCAAACCGTGACGCACGCTAGCCGCACGCTGTCGTCCGCAGAGTACAATTAAAGTCAAATATGTAGGGAAGGCTTGGCTATCAGTTTCGGTGTACAACGTTGTCATGAGTATGTTTACGGTAGATTTCATTTTGATCAGCGATTGTAAGCCTTTATGTTTCATTTTTGGACCTAAACCGCGTATTCCTTTAATGATGGCTGATTTGGATTGCATCGTTGGTCGATCATTTTAAGTGAATACAATTACACGATAAAATGCGTCAAATCAAAGGACAACTGTGTAGCGGTTGTTTATCAAGAGCGACTAAAATTGAAGTCGAAGTCCCTCTCAGGGATATCAGTCGCAGCAGGTTGTTTATTGTTTGGTTATGGGGTGATCATTTCAAAAAGTTTGCAGAGTTTAGTACTTAGAGAACTGCATAGTAGTAGTAGCGCTTTAGGGAAGCGAAGCCGCCGAAATATCCCTAGAGTTTAATATTATCATCTGTATTGTATATATGTTAGTCTCTAAGGTATGGATGCACCTTTATTATTGCCCGAAATAAAAATTATATTATTATTATTATAGTAGTCGTTTAGGTATTTTTAAGATGCAAAAATTCATCTAAAATCTTTTTTGCGCATATATTGGCCTAATATAAATAGAACATTTTGGGGTAAACAACGAGATATATAGGTAGGCAGGCGACGACGCGACGTATGTTTAAGAAATGGCGAAATACACTCGAGAGCAATGAATCCGGGTCACTTAAAGAATGTTAAAAATCTCGGAAACTAAAAATGATAGGTTAATGCAATAAATTGTATTTAATAGACAATGTAATACTCCTTAAATGAAAGTAAAAAAAATATGAGTCACCATACATTTTATTAACACAAAATTACATAAAGAAAAAAACTGCTGATCTCTCCTTAAAACAAAAATAGGAAACATGAAATTTTTGAACTTTATTACGATTTTCTTGAATTTTAATACTTCGTATTGCCTCCTCGTGCTTCCATTACTGCGTTTACGCGGTTTGGCATGCTGTACACCAAGTTCCTTATACGATTTTGGGGAATATTCTCCCATTCCTCTGTGAGAGCAATTTTGAGCTCACGAAGCGTGATTGGGGGAGGGTTTCGTTGTTTTACGCATCTGCCTAGCTCGTCCCAAGCATGCTCGATCGGGTTGATATCCGGGCTGCGCGCTGGCCACTCCATACGAGTAATGTTCATCTCTTGAAGGTAGTCATTCACAATCCTACCTGTATGAGGTCGGGCATTGTCATGCATAAATATAGCATCCTCACCTAAATTGACCATAAATGGACCAACGTGATCATTGAGGATTTCTTCCACATATCTTACGCTAGTTAAAGAGCCGTTTTCTATGATCACCAGCTCTGTGCGACTTTCAGAAGAAATTCCGGCCCACACAAGTACAGACCCACCACCGTAGGCTACTTTTTCTTCGATGCATGCTTGCTTGAATCTTTCCCCTGGTCTTCGATACACTCTGTGTCTTCCATCGTGCTTGTAGAGCATAAATTTTGATTCGTCGGAGAACATAACTTTTGACCAATCTTCAATACTCCAATTTACGTGGCTCTGGGCATATCTTAGTCTCGAAATACGATGCCCACGCTCCAGTTTAGGGCCGTTTGCAGGTCTAAGGGGTTTTAAGTTAGATTCAGCAAGCCGACGTCTTACTGTCCATGCACTTGGGTTACTTCCTCCGAGGCGTCGAAACTGATTGGTGAGTTCAGTTCCTGTGAGAAAGCGATTTCGAAGCATGGTGTTCACCAAGTATCGGTCTTCTCGTGCTGTGGTACACCTGGTTCTGCCCGTTCCTGGTCTGCGTAGGTTAGAACCAGTTTCTTCGTAACGTCGGAGAACTCTTTGTACTGTTGACAGCGACACACCGACAGTCCTGGCTGTATCGCGCTGACTCCGGCCGGTTTCCAGCATTGTAAGTATTCTGGTGCATTCTTCAGGCGTAAGCGACATAATTTCAGCTTGAATAATGAATATAGAGCACTATCAACATGGTTTATGTACCCACATAAATGACAGATTACAAACAAAAGCAAAACCAAATGCTGTAATTTCGTAGTTCCATCTTCGAAAGTGGCCCTTTTTCAAATTTGATTTTTTTATGATATAACTTTACAATAACTAAGAAGTTTTAATACCTTCATTTAAGGAGTATTACATTATCTATTAAATACAATTTATTGCATTAACCTAGCATTTTTAGTTTCCGAGATTTTTAGGATTCTTTAAGTGACCCGGATTCATTGCTCTCGAGTGTATTAGAGAAATTTGGAAAAAGGGTGTAGTAATATACAGAATTGGTAACATTATGTTTGACATTCAATATAATAATGAAAAACACAGGCGCCATACTGGGCCCTAGTTCACTATGACAACTTGCCGATTCCTTGCTTCGAAATCACATCGATTCCTTCATTAATAAACGACATCTCTATGACGCATTCATATATTTATATATGTGATGTGTCATAGAGAATACAAATTTCGCAGATGTCGTATTTCGAAGCAAGGGATCGCCAATGTCATAGTAAATTAGGGCCCTGATCAAATATTTAAATTACCAACGTGTGATATAGAAAAGTCCACCTGCAATAAATATGAGCCAATATTTGATGAATGTTACACTGATACGAGGGGGGATATCCACGTTGGGCACTCCTAAAAGGAAAATTCCTAATCATAATTCCGTGAGAAAGTCAGAGCGCGCATGCCCGACCCCGCCATCCACTCACCAGCAGATGCCATCGCCATCTTCACCGCCATTTGAGGTCGCATTGGACGCTGTATGTAGATGTGAACCAGGGGTCATTTTATAATCCAGCAGAACAAAGCAGTCAGACGCAATCAGAGTCAAGCTATGATTGTTGTAAACACACGTCGCCGCCGCAGGAATAAGAATTGTGCCCCTGATTCATATAATAGTGACACCGACAACTAATTAATGGAGTCCTATTTATACGTAGCCTTATTTATAGTTGCGGTGGAGTAGCACTTAGATATAAGTGTTTGCTTGATGTTATTTTTATTGTTGATAGTTTTAGTACATATATATATATAATATATAATATATAAAAATTAAAAGAAAATTATTACATGAAATAATTATGAAGGTCGGTAGGTAATCTGATGTGTGTGTGTACACACATATATATATTCGAAGTTAGGCAGGTACCTAATTCGAATTTAATAAATATGCATCAAATTATAATTTTGCCCTAAATGTTAATTGATATAATTTTATCTTATTTTAATATGTATACCTAATACAATATAATCATCATTTCATTAATGCTAATAGCTACCTTATGATCTGACATCATGACAAGTCGTCGTTGAATCCAGTCCGGCACGTAGAACAATATGTGACCTTTTTTACCTTTAAATCGATATTTTGCGAAAACACGCTTTCGCTTTTGTGTTCGTACCACCGCCGACACGTTCGAGATCGGTCGTGTTTGTGTTCGTACCACCGCCGATACGTTCGAGATCGGTCGTGTTTGTGTTCGTACCACCGCCGACACGTTCGAGATCGGTCGTGTTTGTGTTCGTACCACCGCCGACACGTTCGAGATCGGTCGTGTTTGTGTTCGTACCACCGCCGATACGTTCGAGATCGGTCGTGTTTGTGTTCGTACCATCGCCGACATGTCCGAGATCGATCGTGTTTGTGTTCGTACCATCGCCGACACGTTCGAGATCGGTCGTGTTTGTGTTCGTACCATCGCCGACATGTCCGAGATCGATCGTGTTTGTGTTCGTACCATCGCCGACACGTCCGAGATCGGTCGTGTTTGTGTTCGTACCACCGCCGACACGTTCGAAATCGGTCGTGTTTGTGTTCGTACCACCGCCGACACGTCCGAGATCGGTCGTGTTTGTTCGGGTTTGTTTACATTATAAATTAGTTTTGCGAACAAAATCATTCAATCACATACCTACACATAAATGATTATATAAATCAAATTAAATTTAACCCTATAATGATGATAGTGAATATATTATCAAAAGACTGTACACGTGAACTACGTACAGGTGAAGTTCATAGTGCTAGTGCTAGACTAATGATTAGTGGGTCGTCTCCCTGCTAGGTACGTATTCTATCTTCGTCTTTATATTTCTTGTAGGTACTTTTTATTGTCATCTTTTGATTTAAAAGAAAGGCCTACCATCTGTGCTATGCTACTATTCCTCTATACTATAATTACTTGATAACAAAGGTAGGTAATCATACTAGGCATGCGACCTTAAATTAATTTACTTACGTATTTCTCCTGCCGACCCTACCTATTTAAAATATTCATATTACAAAACTTTTAATTCAAATTGTTTGGAAGTTAAGTGAACCTACCTGATTTGATTATTAAAATCCATTTCTATATTATTATTCCGGCGAAATAAAGTGTACCCACCTACTTATTGGTTTATGTTAGAAATTATATTTATTATATACAGATACCTACCTTACAACAATTGCAGTCCAGTTTTTTTTATTATTATTATTATTGTCCGGAAAGGATTCTCAGTAGCCGTAACACAAGGAATCCTAGTAGGTACGGCTGCTAAGGAAACACCTCAGATGCTGAGTGAAACAGTGAAACTCAAAAAATTGTAAACACAAACTGGACATTTCCTTAGACTATTCAAATTAATGTGAAAAAAAAATCACTGATAATAAAAAGCCAGACGCATTTCAATTTCTTCGTCACCACTATCAATGGCACTATGCGATACATAAAGGAGTTGGGATAACTTGGGTAGATACCGACGGAGGAACGGCACAATATACACCCCACGTGGGACGACAGGAACTCTTCGCCCTCAAGAAGTTATGACCGTGGAGATAAACGACTTTTATCTTTGTAACTTTTATTTGGCACTATCAAACTATTTTATACTAATCTATATTCTTCTTTCCAAGGTTTTCTGCTTCTTCCATGGTGTCTGGTAGCTTGGTGCCGAGCGTCTCCGGCGTGATGAGGAACAAGCAGCCCGAGAGCAGTGCCAGTCCTCCGAACAGCACGAACGGCATCTCGTCGAATGTTGCTGCTCCCTGGAAACAGAACAATGTTCTTTGTAGATACACCAATATGTCTCAATCAATCAATCAAAATCTCTTTATTCAGTTATGTTATCACAGATGCACTTACGAACCTCAAATTATCACCATGACTACCACGGTATCGTAAAAACAACCACTCAGAAGATACGGCAGTAAGCTGAGGGGCATTTTTTTTTGAGGTTTTGTTACAATTTTTTGGTTTTCTACAATGTTATGTTTCTTATGTACCAGTAGGCTACTGCAGAAGTGAAATGTTCCAAGCATCTTGGTCTTCTATATAATTACGAACAGTATATAGTATGCTTTTCTCATTAGAACAGTTTCGCGTAATTTGAATTTAATTTCTGTGAGCTCCGTTATAGGTAAGTATTATATATATTAGTATTAAAAATCCCGTAACAAGTTGCGGGACCCAACTCGTAAATCGCGCGAAGCGCCCACTTTTGTAATATAAAAATACTATCTACTTCCGCAGTAGAACCCCGCTGCAATATGCCATAATTACGACATTATGCTGTGGAAGTATACAAAGTAAACTAACCGAGCCGTTACTATATCCGTTAATTGCCTTTTTTTCGAACAAACCGCATTTGCAGCAGAACTACAGTCCATCAAATCTAAGAGGTACCGTTTGACGTTTCATATTTTTCAAACCGAAACAACTTTGTTCATACGTACATTATTCAGTTTCGATAACCTTTTTCATAAAACCATGAATTTAGAAAGATTTCATTATTGTATCTAAAAATGTACAATTCTTAATATCTAAATGTAATTGAAAACTTTCAAACAAAGCAAAATAACACATATTTACACAGTAAATAATTTCTAATAGTTATATTCTTGACCTCATTACAAAGTTACGTAGTTAGGTCACTGCACGTAGTGTTGCGACTCTTCGGATACACTTGTATGCAAAAAAATCGTTTACATATACGAAAAATCGAATGTATTATTTACAAATTACACTTGACAACCAAACAAATATTTTTTCATGTGAATGGGATTTATCTCACATATTACGATTACATAACTAAATAGTTATGTAATCGTAAAATATGAGATAAAACCCATTCACCAAAAATACGTATTTATAAATCAAATATATTTGCTTAATTAATAATTAATTGTAATATTTTATAATATTATAATAATAACACGAGTACTTCTAACATTTATAATTTAAACAATGGTTTTCGTCTGCTATCAAATAGTTACATTATTGTTTTACAGGTTATGCAGCAAGACACAACACAAAACCACCCTTCAGTGTCAAGAAAATGGAAGGTTTATTAAAGGAAGCATGTGCCCAAGTTACACAGGAAGATTGGAGTAAAGTAGTACAAAAAACAAAGAAAATAATAATGGACGACTTCGAAAGAGACGTACACTTTGATAATGTAATGGACAATCAACTGGTCATTAATTTAAATGACGATGATGACGAAGACGACGATACTAGTACTAGTAGTGAATAAAAAAATATCCTAAACATTTCTTTTATTTAATTATAACAATTGATTTCTTAAAATTCGGATATTATAGTAATCGATCTCTTAAAGTTCGGATATTATAGTAATCGATTTTTTCATCCCATCCCTATCATTCAATTGTCAGAACTGTCAAACGGTACTTCTTAGATTTGACGGACTGTAAGTTTTCTAGATAGAGCACCCACTGCAACTTAGAGTCTATGCCTATTGCCTATTATATACCTAGCAATACTTAGCCCTGTCTGTATTGAGTTTATAACTGTCAAGCATTACGTATGTCAAGCAGTACTACTTGTCTAACAATAGGCAAAGAGAACTTTAAACATTTCGTCATATTCGCTTTTAGTAACAAATTGTTCGCAGAGAACCATTTCGAAACAACATCTAATACGTAGTTACCCAATAGAATAGTCTCCAATAGGATACCCACACGTTAACCCTCGGTCCAAACTTAGCGCGATTACTTTTGTTCGTCTGTCTGCTACCACCTGCCACGCTGTATGAGCTCCGACGATACTAATTTTGATTTCAAATTGATGACCGAACATAACTACGTACCTACTAAATTATGTATAAATTATTTGAAGTTATCTAGCGCGGTAAAACTCGCTCAACATTTTCACACACAATTAAAAATCAAAACTGTTCAACAGTTTTCGTCGCTGACGTAAAAATATAGTGGGTATCATTGTTTCAAGCTCTTTAGATGGAGTACCAGTACATAAATCGAACTTACAATAGCCGGCGTCAGAGGCGCAGTGATTGCCCCTATCCTGCCGATCATGGACGAGAAGGCGAACAGGTTGTGCCGGTACCGCGTAGGGTACAGCTCCGTGGTGTACACGTACAGGGACGTCACCACCGTCGATATGGCGCATTTGCCCACCAGGTACACGAACAGAGAGAGGCCATACATATCTGCAGAAAAACACCTCAATAAAAAAACGAATCAATGAAGAAGGCCCGTATCTCATCATTAGGAATGTAACGGGCCGGAGTGGCCAACCAAATGGAATCGTGACCAACCTAGGGTAAAATGTTGCAAAGACATAATAAGAAACATTTAAGCAAAGCACTGGTCCGCAGTTCGCGCCAAGCGCTCGCTGCGACCGCGCGTCCTCTTCGAAGATGAGCGTTTATACCACTCTAACACCGGTCGACTGCTTCGACTGTAGAGTGTAGCCGGTTCATCATCATCATCATCAGATTTTCATAAGACTATTCATACGCTTCATACCCTTGAATGATAAGCTGCTTACCTGTAGGCATAAAAACGTATGCGAGCTGACACGCACCGCATATCCAGTAGGCTACCATCAGCACCAGCCGCCTCCCGACTCTGCTGAGCAGCGCCACAGAGATCCAATACCCCGGTATATCCACCGCAGATACCAGGATGTAGTTCACGTACTTGTTGCCCGACATAAACACCGCGTTGATCGACAGACCGTAGAAGACCAGAGTCATCGTGATCCACCACACCGGCAAAACTATGCATCTCTTCAAAATCTGTTTGTGTCTGAATACCAACACGATCAACCAAGGTTCCTGTGCTTTTTCGATCTCCTCTAAAGTTTTCTGTCTCTTTTCTTCCTCAGTTGTTAACTTCAGCAAGTAAAGAGACCTATCTGATAACTGTTTCCCGTTTATTCGGGCGGCTTCCTTTAATTGCGCTTCGGATTCTGCGTAGCGACCATTGCTCATCAACCAGCGGACGGATTCAGTGATGAACCAGAAGTAGGCGATGGTGATGAGCTGGGGAGTGTATAGCGCGATGGTGAGGTGCCTCCAGTCTGGCAAAGCCCATGCTATTAGGCCCATGATCACGTTACCAAATGAGAAAAGCGAAGAGAGGATGCCGCCTGCGATCACGCGATACTTAGGACCAACGAGCTCCAGAACTGTTTATCAACATTAAACACATTATAGAATAATTACATACCAAATCTTACAGCTTAGTTTCCATATTAGATAGTTTACAGATTAGATTTTTTGCGTACAGTCGGATAGCAAACAATGTGTAGGTACAGACATAAATTTATTTTAAATTTATATGAGACTTTATGGCGTGCAATATAATGTGCAATATAATATTTATCAAGAGAGAAACATTTACAAAGCTAATAAAATATGATAATGTTATCACTATCAATTTTAACTTCCTATCAATTATTTTTTTCGTCTCTTATGTAAAATGTTACTATTAATAATATTGAATCAAAGTCAACCCTGGCTCAAGGTCATTTCCACTTTATAAAACATTAACCTAGGGTTCCTGCGGTACGTCCTTAGGATTATTTTAATTTTATATGCCGTATATTTTATGCCAATTAGTACACACATTGGTGGCCCGCTATGCAAGCTGCCAGACAAAAATGTCGGACGGGTGAGGCATCTTCTGACGCGTGGTGTTTTAGGGGTTTGTGAATATATTGTATAGGCCGTAATAGTGGCATTATAAGAAGCAGTCCTCAACCAAACTTCATAAACGTTTGACTGTAAACCGAACTTACCCAAAATATAAGTAGTAGAGTAGACACCCGATCCGAAGATTGCTTCCACGAGTTGCGATATGATGAAGCCGGTGTAAGAGGTAGCGAAGATTCGCAAAAGGCCGAGCCAGGCCGTGTTGAAGCAGTTGATGGCCAGCGCCGGCCGCCGCCCCCAGCGGTCCGACACGTAGCCGGTCAGAGGCAGAGCCGCGAACGTGCCGAACGAACGTACGAAGCCGATGAGGCTACGTCGCCATTCGTCGCAACCCATGTCGTACTGCAAAATAGTTATTGTAATAGTAGACCATTACAACAACCACTATCGTATAACAACAAATTAATTTCGTTAGACTTTAACGCGAGATCACAGAAGTTCATCACAAAGTCAATAATTGCTAACGATGAACATTTTCTTAACAATGATGATTTTTAAATTTTGAACTCACATCATAAACGACCGTGTACTGGTGTTCATAGACGCGCTCGTCGCACGGCCGCGTCGTGCTGTTGTCGAAGAGCGAGGCGGGGCAAGTGTCGCCCCAGGTGCCGCTGTCTGCAGCAAGCGTGGCGTTGTTGAACCTGTTGCAGTTGTCGAAGGAGTCGCCGCTTGCCGGGACCGCATTATAAAGCCAGGAAGGAGCAAATTCCGTTGATGTAGCATTTTCACATTCTGGGATCAAACATCTGAAACAATGGTTACGAATAGCTGGTTACGTGGCCCAAGCGTGTATAGTTAGTCTGATGATGATGATATAATACTGACCTGGTGGTAATCCTGTCCGTAGTAAACACATACTCGGCGTGGAAAGCAGCGAAGGTCACTCCGATCGACGCCAGCAGCAGCGTCCTGATCTGATACTTCCCGAACTGTCCTATTTCGTTAATCAGGATCGTGTCCAAGTCTACCTTGGAATCCACCGGTAGTTCAGTTTCCTCGTTCTGCGTTTCGCGCATTTTTAGGGTGAATTTATTTCTGTATTCAATGTCATTCGGTGTTGCCTGCGTGCTATCCAAGTCACGAATTATTTCCTTGCACTAAATATTTTTGATAAGAATTCATTTACTGCTACAGATTAATCCAGAGCGGTAGTATGCATGAAAAAAACGTGTGTCATTTGCAAATTGTCTTTCTACTTCTCATTTAAATAAGTAGTCAAAGGCTATGTTCTACTTTGGCGCTGTTTATTTTATTTAACATATGTATATAAACGCAGTGTTTTATTTTAATAGCAGAATCACATATTCAGACTGCTGCAATTAAAAAGGACAAATTTGAATGGTCGTGACGTAGGGTCATTCTCACGATACAAACCCGGCTGGATCTCCGACGGAGCTTCATGCTAAATTGTTTAATCAAACTGTTGCTCCTAAAGGGTTTAATACCTATTCAAAACCGTGGCGCACACAAAGTCAGATAGGATTATAATAAATTAATTCGTGGTATATATACATCTAAACCCTGTCATTGTCATTTATATTTCATAAGTTACTAACTTTTTCCCGCGACTTCGTCCACGTAGACGACAGAGTCCTTATTCGTTATTTTTCCACTACTACGAAGAGGTCAAGTTGTATCTTTAGTCACTCAACCGATTTTGATGTTACATACCCTATAATCTAAGTTTAAAACATTCCAAGTTACAATTTTATAATAGCAAAGAAAGATAACAAAATTGCGCTGAAATATATGAAATATAAAAACCATTTATAGAAACACTTACAGTAGACTAAATAAATTAAGAACTCAACTAACACTGTTACAGCTGTAAAGACTTTCACTTCACGTTACATTCACAACAACAATTAAACCGTTTTAAAGTTCTTTAGCTAATCAAACTCCGAAGATCAACTTTATTGTGCTAAAATGTTCCTATAATATGCCTAAAGTATACGTACGTACTCGTGTTTGTTTGTTTGTTTGTAGTATTTAGTTATAGTACCTATACAGGTGAATTTTTCAAGTGTGCGTCGAGGCTCAAATCCGATACTATAAATAACTATAACTATAAAAATATAGCCAAAAATTTTCAAAGTCCAAGAGTCCCGGGCCGATTTTGATAAACACTAAAATGCATCAATTAATTTTAGAAAAACCTATTTTCCCAGCCGGGAATCGAAAACATTGATATTGAAAAAATAAAACACCCTGTATTTGCACCTAGCCGATAGTGTCGCTTATAAGGATCAAATTCTGAAAGTAATGTCAAACGGCAAACTAAAGGAAAGTGCAATTTTTTAAAAAAACTTATTCATATTTTTAATTTACATACCATAAGCAAAGAAAACTAAATATCAATAAGTACCCGTAACATGATTTGATGATGACGTTTCGGTGACTTAAATAATACGAAACTGCGGCGTCTGCAGGAGACGCCGGAGCAGAATGCTAGCAAGAAAAATAGCAAGATATACTATACAGATAAGCTCATTATCTATCTATATTTGGGCGTTGGAGACGAAGGTGTCTGTCATTGTAGGAGGTGGGATAAAGGTTATCAGATACAAAGCATTATCTGAAATAAAGCAGAGACCTTGAGACCTCGATACGTACAGATGCCAAACGGGAGCATTTTTGACTATATTTTAATAATTAGATAGACAAAGTTATGCCGTCAAGCGACCTAGTCGTGTTTCGGGATGATGTTCTGTGAACCATCGGGGAGACGGGTCTGAGCAGCCGCTCAACTGCCGTCTCTCTCTAGATCTATGTGCTCCATCTAAGGCCACATCATCGCTTCACATCTGGCGAGATAGCAGCCAAACATAGATCTATTAAGTGTAAAAAAAATAAATAAAAAAAAGAAATAGATATCTAATCAATCTTATGAAATAGCTCTCGCCCGCGTTTAGTAATACGCGCACCAGTGTTGACGGTACATTAACATACGATATACAGAGATAGTCCACATAGTCTTTTGTTCCTTATAAGAAACAGGGTCAATTTTATTAAGGCCATAAAACAATAACAGAGTTTTTAAATTTTTGTATTTTTAATACAATTTCAGTAAAGGCAAACACGCCGTGTAGATTGCCACCGTGCGCCAGGGTTCCCAGAATACTGGCGGCGTCGGCGCCGGCGTTACCCCTTTGTACTAAAAGGCTTCATTTTTTCACAATTGGATTATTGCTGATTATACTTACCTATCTTAATGTACTTTAAACTGCCTTAAAAATATTTGGACCTCTCCCAGTATAGCTCACGTCCCATTTCATTTTCCACCTGTATGAAGGCTTCCTGACTGTCTGACGAACAATGTAGGTACCTACATAATGAGCTTAGGTACTACATCACGTAAAAACCGAATGGTGTTCCAAGACAGGAACTAGGTCGCAAAGCTGATTTATTCTCCGCGCTGTATAATTTATAATTTGTCACGCAGCTCTTCTGTTTTCCAAAGGTTGTGCTCAAGACGATAAGCGAAAACGTTTTCAAACTCTAGTGGGTTACCAGCAGGTCGATGACAGACTGTCAAGGATCGCATACAACTGAGCATAAAGACAGTAAAGGGAAAATAAAGGATACTTAACCATTTTTTTCTACCAATGATTTGTCTTATTTTATAAAAATCCTATGTGTAGAAGTTTTGTTTCTAAGTAATAGTGCATGCTTGGCTATATATAGTATATCAAATATTTAGATATGCAAAATATCTAATATCGCCTCGGCTGCGGCGAAATATTTTGCAAATGTAAATAGTTTTAACCTATGTATTTGAAAGGATACGACAAATAGTTTGTCGGGCCCCCTATCTGCGCAATATAACTTGCTATCTCTCAGAAAAAACTATAAAACCGGATTATATATAAATCCATAAGAAAGCCAATGTGTTTTTATATATACGATCCTATTATCTTTTATGAATTGTTAATAAATTAATAAAAAAGAATAGCGTAGCGTTAGTCTGTATTTAGAGACCTAAGTTCGTGGTCGACCGAACTCAAGCATCATGTCAGCATCTGTCAGAAAGGACTCTACTCGTAAGAAAGCAGAAGATGAGGAGACCCAGAAGAAAGTGAACTTGGATTCTATGCTGGTGAACGAGCTGGGCCAGTTCGGCAAGTTCCAGCTGCGATTGATGATGGTGTCCAGCGTTGTGGCGGTGTTCAGCGCCTGGGCGGCTTCGGAGTACCTGTTCACTACAGCCAGGATCAGAACACGGTAGGTGTGATACCTACATAATTCATATCTCGGTATTTTTACAGTACTAAGAGATGTGAAACAATATTGCAAGTGAAATAATATTATTTATATTCAACTATTCTAATAATTTCAGGAAACATGTTGCATAACTTTTGCCTGCTATGAGAAATGACACTTTTGTGGTGCATCACAATATGTGCATTGTCGTAGTAAAATGTATGAAATTGTAGATCAGCTTAACATTTTATTCATAAGTTTTTTGGAATTGTCTTGGTCATCACCATCAGTGTTCAAACAAAATATCATGCGTAACAAACTGCAACTTTATATGCCACACAAGAATGTAATCTCCGATCCCGTCCACTGCCTATTATGTAGACACGTATGCACATGTTAGATATATGTATAATTGTTTGATATAATTAGTATAATTATAAGCCAATGTATTATCGGTTAATGCTATTATCGTTATGCTATTATCATTATAAATGCTTTATAGTTATAATTTCTAACACACGTATATCATAATATAACTTTTTCCGTATTTCATAATTAGAAACTTTATATTTTACATAAGCTAGTTTGGGGCCCACAGCCAATACAATTGAACTAGTGCTTTACTAAATCATAAAATATATCTAACCTCGAATTTCACGTGTGAATTTTGGAACTAACTTCCATTTTAATTTTTGAAATTAGCCTGTTGTTTCATTGGCAGGTTGTGTTCTTCTTGTGTTAAATGGTGTTCATTCTTATACATAACATAATAGTATAAGAGCATTGGTGTGAAGAATTTTGTATCGTATTGTAGGTGCTTGATCCCCGAATGCGACCCCAACCCTGCCTTGATAGAGTTCTACCCTCAATGGGTTTACAACGCCATCCCCGATGCGGCGGGTGCCCCGGACAACTGCCGGCGGTTTGCGGGGAACGCGTCCGCCGCAGGAGACCAGACCTGCCCCGCCGACTTGTTTGACCGGACCACGGTCGAAAGCTGCGAGGACTACGTTTACGAGCACACGAATTCTATTGTTTATGATGTAAGAGTTCATAATTCTTGTTCTTTAATTATTCTTCAGCAGCGTTCAGCCCGTTCAGCCCCAGTTATTTTGATTAATGACACAAGAGAACTAAGCGAAAGGTAGCCTGATGGAAAGTTTTTGCCTTGGCCTTTGCATATTTGCCATAACCAGAGTATCTAATTATCGAAGGGTTGGTGAGGGTGGAGGAATGGGAGGAGGGCTTCCTGCATGAAACACCAAAATTCTTCTATTGTTAAAAGCTGAAGCACGAAAAGTTTGTAAACTTATTTTCAGTATGGGCTGGCGTGCGACGAGTGGCGGCGCACGCTGATCGGCTCGATGCGCACGCTGGGCACGCTGCTAGCGCTGCCCCTCACGGGCTACGTGTCGGACCGCTGGGGGCGGCGCACGGCGCTCGCCGTTAACGCCGTCAACACCGCCTGGCTCGGCGTTGCGCGCTACTGGGCCGACACCTACATCGGATTCACCATCTCGGAAGTCGTCGAGTCCGTCTTAGGGTCGGGCATCTACACGAGCGCTTATATTTTATGCAAGTATATGAGTGAAGATAGTTTCTAAGACCCTTATGTAATTTCGAATTCTTGGCATTCATAAAATGTGAAATTTTTCAGTGCTGGAAGTCATGGGTGCAAAATATAGAACAGCGGCTGCAGCCACCATAAACACATCCTTTGCAATAGGTCAGATGGCTCTAGCCTTGATTGCGTGGGGAGTTCCAAACTGGAGGAACCTCACTCTCACTCTTTACATACCACAGTTCCTCGCCCTCTCTTACTACTGGCTCGTGACTGAGTCCGTCCGCTGGTACATGAGCAAAGGTAAATATGAGGAGTCGGAAGCAGTTCTCAAGAAAATTGCTAAAACGAATGGAAAGACGCTCTCCCCAAAATCTTTAGAAGCTTTGAGACGATCAGCAGAGGAGGAACAGAAGAAGCAGAAGCTTGAAAAAGTAAAGAAAGCAGAAGAACCATGGCTGGTGGTGCTTGTCTTTAAACATAAGAGTGTACTGTTGAGATGCGTGGTAGCTCCTGTTTGGTGGATCACAAACACTTTCATCTACTACGGCCTCTCCATTAATGCCGTGAACATGACAGGGAACCCGTACCTTAATTACATGGCTGTGTCAGCGGTGGAGATCCCAGGGTTCTGGACCGCTGTGTTGGTGATAAACAAGATCGGGAGAAAACCAGTACTTACTGGGGCCTTTTGGGTGTGCGGCGCTTGTCAAGTGGCGTATATTTTCATATCTGCTGGTAAGAATCCAAAGAACTAATTTTTATTTCTGGTCAGATCTGCGATAACTGTGTATTTCGTTTCACAGATTATTATGGGTTATCTCTGACATTCTACCTTCTGGGGAAGTACTCCATTGCCGTAGTAGCGACTTCTCTCTACATCTACACGGCCGAGCTGTACCCGACCCAGTACCGACACAGTCTGTTCGCGTTCACCTCAATGTTGGGTAGGATCGGATCCATCCTTGCTCCCTTGACACCGGCTTTTGTGAGTATGACTATTGAGTAGGCTCATTTTCGTGTTTAAATTACCAACTCAACCTGCAGAATAACCCGCGTGAATCGAGTCGGTTAAATTTCAGACCAGCAGAGAATAAACAATAGTTGATATCAGTTCAATCATGGAACGTGTGAGAATTTGTCATCCTTATTCCTTACTTTACTAGTGAACGATACTTAAAACCTTATTTAAATTAATTAAGATGTCTCTTTCTAACTTATTTGTTTCAACTGAAGAACTGTATTTGGACCGCGTATCTGTCAATATTGCTCTCTATCTTAGAGTAAAGTAATGTTAACTCTATGCTCTCTATACTAAACTTAAGGAGCAACGCACACTAAGCAGATAACTCGTCAAGTATCTGTGCCAATTCTGTGGGCACCGACATATATCGAAAGATGGTCAGATGTTATCTGCGTATACAAATATATATTTCTTTACTCTATACATGTTGTTGCATTTTAGTTTTTTTTTTAAATATCATCTTTGTTTAAATCATGAATCGCCATAAATGTCGCTTTTGGTTTTAGGAAATAGATAGTAAATTTAGTATCTGATAGATTCTTGAACAGATTAAATTCGCCTCGATAATTTTTAAGTTCTATATGACTTTCCATCCAAATTGTTCGCCTTTTAATTCTTCGCATTCTAACGCAACATGTGCGTCCAATTCAAAATCTTCTTCTGAGGAACTGTCTAATAAATCCAGTAGCAATAAACGCGAATTAACGCAGTTTAGAGGATTTCGCGTGAATGTATAATTTCGTATATTATGGTATCTGCGAAGTGTGTGATACTTTCAGATAAGTTATGTTTTTATACGCAGATAAAATCTTACCGTATCTGCGTAGTGTGTGATACGCTTAACCTTTGTGTATATTTTGTTTACCTTTGTTATGTATTTGTTTATATATTCATCTTGTGTTCGTCTCACAACTGACTGTTCGTGATGTCACTGTCATAGGTTCCGACTGAAAATACTATATTAAATCTTTGGAAAATCAGTACTAAATTGATTTATGACCCTAGTTGTATGCTGAGTCGGAACCTTTTCCTGACATCGCGCAACGCTTCATTATACTATAATTATATTATGTATTTATTATATTTTACATGGTGTTATCCCTTTTCTGTTATCTGTTGTATAGTATTATTTGTTATGTGTAGTATAGTATTCTGTTTAATGTAGTGTTGCGTGTATCTGTCTGGAATAAATGTATTTTCTTTCTTCCTTTACCCTTATCCTTATAACGTCAACCTAGACACTTGTAATTTTGCTTGTGAATTTCAAATTTTAAGCAGATGTACGCTACGATTATCCCCTGAACGTTGATAGTCAAAAAACAAGAAAAATCGTCTTTTTTTTACACTTAATAGATCTATGTTTGGCCACTATCTCGCCTGATGTGAAGCGATGATGTGGCCTAAGATGGAGCACATAGAAAAGATGTCACCAAACTTTTTGCAAAGCAAATCTGAGAGTCGTTACCCCGGATATAACAACTAGGGACTAGCTAGACTGTGGCGGCAATATATCCATCGTGCTATCAAAGTAGGTACATTTTTTTCCCTTGTAAGTATGATAGAATCACTGCGATAGTTTCGCTTATGAACGCTTAACTATTTTTCATGACATCGTAATCATGTTAATGGTTTCCAGGGTGCAGCAACATTCGCGGAGTTCCCGTTCGTGCTGTTCGGCTCGTTCGCGCTACTCTCCGGACTGCTGATGTTCCTCACGCCAGAGACGCTCGGCACAACCCTGCCTGACACTATGGAGGAGGCAGAGAACCTTCGCAAGGGGAAGACACCCTCATAGCGCATGATTATCTACCACTTATAAGAGAAAGAGACTAATGTCAAATGTCGACACGTCAAGAGTTCCTTTAATGATTTTGTTTGTTGCAATCAAATTGAAACTAACATTACATTAATACCGTTTTGTCCAGAAAATATTCTAACTAGTCTATGGTTAGTTAGGCCACAAGTTTGTCTCAATCTATGCTCAAAAAAGCTATATCTTCTCATGCATTTTGAGTGTTCGGTACCCCACCGCATGGACACCATTTTTGTCTAGGGCCTATAGATTTTTATGAATGGTGTATTATTATTTTGTATTAATTAACGTTAAAGGTTAAGGTTAATTAAGGTTTAGTATTAATAAAGGTTATTTTTAAATTGCATTGCTAAGTGTGATTTATAATTAAAATGAAATAGATATCATACCAAAGAATCTTATTTATTCCTTTTGTCACACTGCTGGGAATAAAATCCGATAAACAGGATCGTTTTCTGATCGTTTGCATCGTTTTTTGTTCGAACCACTGCACTAGGAGGAAATGGAAGTGTAAGGATCTATGATAGGATCAAGAAGGAAGGATCATGCTTTAGGTAAACAAGGCAAGGTAATCTACGTCGGCGTCGTAGGTTACGATATGCTATGAAGATCTGGATATAACTGGTGGTAGGTTTCTCGTATGCCTACTGGTGGTAGGTTTCTCGTATGCGAAAGGCCGTCTGGGTGGGTACCACCGCTTTGCCAGTTATTCAGCCTCTAAGCAGTAATGCGCAAGCATAACTGTGTTCTGGCTTGAAGGGCATTGTAGCCAGTGAAATTACTGGGCATAATGAGACTCAACAGCAACTTGTCTCAGGGTGACGAGCGCAGTACAGCGCCGCGCAAGATTTTACAAAACACAGTTCTGGGTGGTGCTGTTATTGTTATGGGCTAGCGTATTGCTTACCATCAGGCAAACGACCAGCTCGTCTCGTCATTCAGTTACATAAAAAAAATACTTCAGATAGACGGTCCGTTGCGGGAATCTTATACTCAGAGTTTACTGATTACATAAATAAAAAATATTTTAAAAACCTTAAGATATAAATATATTATTATCACAACACTATTTTTACAAAAGGATTCAGCATATCTAATCGAGCACATACAATGCAATGAAATCAGGCGTAACGTTGCGGAAATTCATCTCAAAACTGAAACACTGGCTCGTTCCAGCGTTCGGCGAGTCGACACCTGATGATGCCTCATGCAGACGGCGAAACACGTGTCGTACAAAGAGTGTTGTTGTTAGGAACTAACAACAACCTACATTATATTCAGCGGGATTACACTATATATTTTCACTGCGTTTCAGTTTCGAGCACATACATTTAAGCACATGGGCTATGCCTCTGGGGGTCTAATGTCTGATTAAAGACAAACGCAATAATAATTCTGCACAAATTCAGTCTTTGTCTGATCTATATCTAATCCTAACAACTCAAAATGGAGCAATTTGTTCACTATGACGTAGAGTTGGTCTTCTTCCCAAGATCCTCAGCCTCCTCCATGGTGTCAGGCAGCGTGGTGCCGAGCGTCTCTGGCGTGAGGAACATCAACAGCCCGGAGACCAACGCGAACGAACCGAACAGCACGAACGGGAACTCTTCGAAGGTTGACGCACCCTGGGAATTGATTAAACAATAGTAGATTGTTAATTTCAATTATACGCCCAACGATCACATTGAGATACCCCTAACTAAGATTTCCTTTATCTAAAGATCCAAGAGTTACAAGGACTATGGGATCCCACACAGACAACACTCAATTACGAATCAAATGCATGCCTTTTTTTTCTAGTTGACGAAACCGAAATAGCAACCTCCACGATATACCTACGAGATTAAAGTTAAACTGCCCAACCACTACGCCATAGAGGCTGTCTGTAGTCATTTTAATAAATAATAGTACGTTGTTTAATTAAACAAAACAATTTATGTTTTCTTGAATTGAGTACATCGATCCTGCTGCGAAGAGGAAACGATCATCGATGTACCTAGTATCAACTTACAAGGAGTTCCCTCATTGCTGTTGCCGCTCAATGTAACGTTTGTTTTGAGTGTTTGGACGCAGGGGCGGCAAGCAGCTCTTTCATGAAAGGGCATCTCAATCAATTTGTAAACAAGCTCCTCAATGCAAACCTACCGCGTAACCTTTATAAGGACAGATTAGATATTTATGATGCGAAGACAATATTGACAGTATTTTAATAGACGTTTTTAATCTAATCAATTTAGTGACTTTTTTATTTGTCTGCAAAATAGCTTATCCTAATAGATATCTATTATCAACCCAAAATTGTGCCCATTTCTTTGTTGCGTCCTCACCTCTAAAGTACAGAACTGATTTAGATGATGTTCTGATAATAAGTAGGTATTCGATACCAAGTACGAAAATATTGAACATAAGATACTCGGGAACAACGAACTGTAGGATAACTGAAATCTTCGTCCTCGCGGACGCATGAATTAACACAGTTTGGAACTAGCACAGTTTGGAAATTTTTGCTCTTTTTTTTCCAGACCAGACTACAGTTTTTTGCTCGTTAGGCCTAAGGTGGAGTCGTGGGTACGCGATAAGCGAGTTGTAGTAAATAAACTGTTCTTGATGCTAGTTTAAGGAGGGGATACTTACAAAAGCTGGTGTGAGTGGAGCGACGATAGAACCTATCCTGCCCATCATAGACGAGAAGGCGAACAAACTGTGCCGGTACTTGGTGGGGTACAACTCGGCAGTATACACGTAAACTGACGTCATCACGATGGCGATGCAGTACTTGCCGATGAGGTAAACTGTCAGTGAAAGTCCGTAGTAATCTGTAAGAGAAAGAATTTCATTTTAGATGTCGAGATGTACTCGTAATTTTTCGTCACGAAATTGAATATTTAACAGCAGAGAAATCCGTTTCTAAAAACCAATTAGTAGTACCTACACAAGAGTAATGTATAATTACCGTCGGGCATAAAGATGTAAGCCACTTGACAAGCGGCGCAGAGCCAGAACGCTCCCGTAAGGACCGGCTTCCTCCCGATCTTG
The DNA here is from genome assembly GCA_951640565.1 of Petrophora chlorosata. Lineage (NCBI taxonomy): Eukaryota > Metazoa > Arthropoda > Insecta > Lepidoptera > Geometridae > Petrophora > Petrophora chlorosata. Next base: position 423,006 of record OX621199.1, on the reverse strand, counting down.
CCTATCAGGTACACCGCCGACCAGTACCCTGGGATGTCAGCCGCTGCCACCGCCATGTAGTTAAGGTACCGGTTCCCAGACATGTTTACAGAGTTAATAGCCAGGCCGTAGTAGATGAAGGTGTTTGTAATCCACCACACGGGAGAGATACAACATCTCATCAATATCTTCTTATGTCTGAACACAAGCACAATCAACCATTGCTCGTTTGCTTTCTCTTTTTTTTCGAGCTCTTGCTTCTTCTTTTCGTCCTCAGCGGACTGCCGCAACAATTCCAACGATTTTGGAGATAGTGTTCTTCCATTTGTTTTAGCAATTATTTGGAGAACCGCTTCTGACTCTTCATACCTGCCTTTGCTCATGTACCATCGCACGGACTCGGTCATAAGCCAGAAGTAGGCGATCGTGATAAACTGCGGTATATAGAGAGCGAGGGTGAACAGCCTCCAGTTGGGAACTCCCCACGCGATGAGCCCCATGGTGATCTGTCCCACTGAGAAGAACGTGTTCATGGTGGCTCCAGCCATCACTCTGTATTTGGGACCCATGACCTCCATTACTGAAACACATTATTACCATATCATCATGATTGAGGATGTTATGTCATACAGTTCTAATAAGTTTCTTACTATCAAAATTATCTTCTGATGACCTAATCTTGGGAAAAACGCTTCATGGAAGTAACATTTGTTATCAATAAAACAATGTGGTGTTATCACTATAGGACATACTGTTACGGTTAACAGGCTGCTTGATTTTAAAACTTAACTAAAACAATATCAATAATAATTGTTATTTATTATTGTCGGTAGATATCAACCAATTCCTAAATACAGCCACCGCTTTTGCCATCGATAACAGGTACTGCCATATAGTCAAAGGTTTAAATAGATTTATGGTCCAATTTGGCGTGTTTTGCATGTGACAACATGCTGTTCCATTCATGACATTGAGACATTCATATATGTTATTGATGATAAGTAAAAAAGTAAGACCAGAGCAAGTGTTGCTCAGTGGGAGCATGTGCGACTTTCGATCCGACGCACCCGAGTTCGAATAGCGCTGGCCTCGCACCACTGACTTTCTTAATTTTCATGCGCTTTTAACACTCGCTCTTAAAACGGTGAAGGAAAACATCGTGAGGAAACCGGCATGTCTAAGAATTTATCACAAAAATTCAAAGACATGTGACTTCAACCAACCCGCACTGGGCCAGCGTGGTGGATTATGGCCCATACTCTCTCTATGACAGAAGGCCCGTGTTTCAACAGTGAGAACGTGTTGGGCTGATGATATTTTACTCAGTCTAAACCTAGGTACTGCAATTGTATCCTTATTTGTAGTGTTTATGTTGTGGTGGTCACTATTTACCTTGAATTTGTGCAGATTTTTACGAACATACATTATATTTTCATAAAAACCAAATTAGGCTTTTTCCGCTTAGTCAATCAGATAAAAAAAAGAAACTTACACAAGATATAGGCGCTAGAAAAGCCACCGGAGCCGAAGGTGGACTCGACGACTTCCGAGATGGTGAATCCGATGTAGGTGTCGGCCCAGTAGCGCGCGACGCCGAGCCAGGCGGTGTTAATGGCGTTGACGGCGAGCGCCGTGCGCCGCCCCCAGCGGTCCGACACGTAGCCCGTGAGGGGCAGCGCCAGCAGCGTGCCCAGCGTGCGCATCGAGCCGATCAGCGTGCGCCGCCACTCGTCGCACGCCAGCCCATACTGAAAATAAGTTTACAAGCTTTCTTTACGTGCTTCAGCTTTAACAATAGAAGAGTTTTGGTGACTGATGCAGGAAGCCCACCTCCCACCACACCACCCACACCAACTCGTATATAATTAGATACTCTGGTGATGCAAGTATGCAAAGGCTACGGCGAATACTTTCCATCAGGCTACCTTTCGCTTAATTATCTTGTGTCGTCGCACGCCACACCATACTAACGATAAATTATAACTTCTACAAAACTATTAATACACCTTTTACTGGAACTGAGTACCGACAAGCAAGTATTACGCCTGATGGTAAGCGTCACGCTTGCTCATAACAATTGCAGTACCGCACAGAACTTTCATTACCATAAATAAAAACCTGAATTTGAAGTCCTACGCGCTTCAGGTTTCAGCGGAAGACGAAGCTAGAAGATGTTCCTTACCCAGGACTTCTGGCCTACAGGGGTAGTCTACCGCTGTTATAGGGAAAGTAGACAAAACAATAATTCCTTTTTGTGTTCTGTAGTAGCGTAATAAAATAGTTATTGTATTATAGATTCTGTGGTTATAGTTTGGTATATATGTTAGTCTGTATAATATAATAGTATATTTTACGGGCCTCTGTTAATTTTCCCTTGTTGTACTTTAATACTGCCTGAAATAAATAAAAAGTAATGTGGAACATTGCATTGCGCTCGTCACCCCAACTATACCCAGTTATTTCTTGGAGCCGGAGGCTGGAGGCCTTACTCTCACTCCTACGCTCAACTTTGGCACATACTTAGACTCCAAAGCTAAACAAAGCTAAACTAGCAGGCAAGAAACTTGGCATTCTTTATGAGGTCAGGCGGTACTTCACATCGGGACAGCTGTTGAACTTCTGTTAAGCTCAGGTCCGTTCTTGTGTGGAGTGCTGTTGCCATCTATGGGATGGTTCAGCTCAATACCAGCTAGAAGCATTGGATCGGAGTGCAAAAGCGACTAATTGGTGACGAACAACTGGTCGCTACAAAGCTGCATAGTCTTGAGCATCGGTGTAAGGTAGCATGTCTGTCAATCTTTTATAGGATACATTTCGGGGAATGTGCACAGGAGCTTCACGATATCCACCTCCCCCTTCCATCACAGGACGAGTAGAAGATCGGCCAAATATCACCCTTATTTAGTAGACATTCCGCCAATTCGTACAAAGCGCTTTGGTTCTGCGTTTATAGTGCGTACTGCTAAGGAATGGAACTCTTTGTCGTCTTCTCTGTTTCCTGATAACTACAATCTGGGTATCTTCAAGGCCAGAGTGAATACGTATCTTCTAGATCTACGTGCTCTATCTTCGGCCACATCGTCGCTTAACATCAGGCGAGATGGTGGTCAAACGTATATCTATCTTATGTAAAAAAATGTCACTGACTATAATGCCCTTCAAACCAGAACATAGTAATGCGTGCGCACTACTGCTTGGTAGAAGAATAACTGGCGGTGGTACTTTTTTTTAACCGACTTCAAAAAAGGAGGAGGTTCTCTGTTCGATAGTATTTTTTTTTATGTTTGTTACCTCAGAACTCCGTCATTTATGAACCGATTTGAAAAATTCTTTTTGCGTCGGGTTCAGTATAGCTACGAAGTGGTCCCATATAAATTTCATCGATATGTGACCTTGGACTTCGAAGATACATTGAAGTCGGTTTTTGTTTTTTTCTAAAAATTAATTATTTATTATCGAATAGGCTAACATTTGACCGCAGTCTCAACTGATGGAAAATGACCTATCAAGCAGCCTGTCACATTCGACAGACCTGCTACTACCTAGTGGCTACCTACATTCTATACAAAACTCTTAAGGCACCATGTGCAATGTTATGAAAACTTACATCGTATACAACAGTATTTGTGTTCTCATAAACAAACTCGTCGCAGTCCACGACCGTCGTCCGGTCGAAGAGGGCGGCGGGGCAGGTATGGTCCCCCGCAGGCTGCGACTCGTTCCCCGCGAACCGCCGGCAGTTGTCCGGCGATCCCACTGCGCCGGGGACGGCCTCGTATATCCAAGAGGGGTAGAACTCGGCCTCGGCGGAGTTTGTATCGCACTCGGGAATCAAGCAACTGAAACAGTTTGTTTACATTTATTCATAGTTCGACGATTATTAGACACAATGATTTGATGAAACTTTGACAGCTCAGAATGCTTTGGATTCTAAACTTTATTATGACAAATTATTACCTATAATAATATTAATACCATCTACAAATTATTATTTTTCAACGGTCAAATGTCTTTGAAAACCACTCTACAATCTACTTACTAAAACTAAACTAACTACTTACAAGGAGAAGCAATTGGGCAACCCACATACCATTAAAGACCTATAGATAGCCCAAATGCTCCAGCCCACTACCAGTTGGCAGCGTCCCCAAGATGCTGGCAGTATTGTCCAGATGGATTGCAATACTGATATGTTGAGCCAAACAAGTCCCAGTATTTTGGTCAGCTAATTATTGTTGTTATATTTACAAAATAAAATACACTTACCGTGTACTTATTCTGGCTGTCGTGAACACATACTCCGAGGCGCCCCAGGCAGCAAAGATGACCATAATAATGGCAAGTATAAGCACCCTCAGCTGGAAACGGCCAAACTGGCCAATCTCCTCTATAAGGATAGTGTCTAAGTCCACTTTGCCCTTAGTCCTCTCGCCCTCCACGTCTCCAGGACGAGGAGCTTCCTTAGCCGGCACCGACATAGTGCTCTACGGATAGCGAACAACTGTCAACTAACTGTGCGCCATAGCCTTCATTATTTATAACTAATAACACCGATAAAAGTCACCGACTTTCGTCTAGAGACCTGAATACCTTTATTGATGTAGGTATTGCTTTTATGTCTATTTGATTATATTTATCGTGCAAGAATTACTTGTACCTGTAGCGTCACACACGACCTTGCTATCATAAAAGATACCTATAAAAACACGTCTTTGAACAATTAATAGCTATCAAATAGCTAATACCTATTTGATACTTTCATAGGCTTTGTCGTCTACAATCATCTTTTAAAATCATCGTCAGAAATAGTCTCAGTTTTCAGATCCTGAATGACGAACTACATCTGCCCGGATGCACGTAATAGGTATCTACTGTCTTTTGTCAAAACCGATACGAATTTCTAAAGACATATAGCAAGAGAACTAAATAAGCCAATTCAATTCTCCAAGGTCAAATGCTTTCGCAAAACTCAAATATGCTAATCCATGGACATTGTCATGATGTGGTCTCGATTAGTTTTTGTTTTTTTGTGTAGCCTCAATTTTGTCACCGAAACAAAAGTAAGTGATATTTATATGTAGTATTAAATCTAGTTTATGTCTTTGACGTATTAACTTGATAAAAATGTATTAACTGTGCTTTTTTATAGAAATGAGACGAGCAAGTCGTTCGTCTGATGGTAAGCGCCACGCCTACCCATAACAATTGCAGTGACACCCAGAACTTTCAATACCATAAAAAGCACCCCAGACATCAGATATTAAGTGTCATATGCCCAGTAATTTTGCCCAGTAACTTCCAGTAACTTCATAATGAAATCAACAATCATGAACGTGTAGACTGAACGTGAAGATGCAAATGTATAGAGTGCGGACACAGCCTTTTTAGAACCGTGTGATGAGACGAGCAAATCGTTCGCCTGATGGTAAGCGCCACGCCTGTCCATGACAATTGCAGTGCCAGTGGCACTGCATTCACTTATATAGTTCGCTTAAGAGGATATGACACAGCCGCGGCCAGCGAGCACTAGGTATTTGAATAATGGTTTACAGTCTCGCAGAAAATGCGTAAATTAAATTGAATAAATTAAGTAAAAAAAAAAGTTTAACTAAATTCGTATCAATTTCAGATTTCTGTTAAAATTAGCGTTTCGGGAGAAAACGTTTCTACCACACTAAATCTCAACCAAATTTGGTAATTTTGGTCTCAATTTCTTAAATGGAGAATAAACTAGGTTTGTAGGTTTTCGTTTTTCTAAGTTTATGTCTATTTTTAAAGTTAACAGCTTCCAAACTTCAAAAAAATTTTTCGATTAAATATCGAGTTTTTTTGGGCCCATTTATTCAAATTCTAAAGGAATTATCGAAAAAATCAAAACCTACAAACCTCAATAATGGTAACATCTCTTACATGTCCAAATTTCATTGAATTTGGTGAATGTTTAGGGGTAGAAAAACGTTTTCTCTTTTTGTATGAAAATTTCAGCGTGCCCTTCCCTCTAGCGTGCTTTATCTTCTTTTTAGTACTTTCTCTATCTATCTACACTCGAGAGCAATGAATCCGGGTCACTTAAAGAATCCTAAAAATCTCGGAAACTAAAAATGCTAGGTTAATGCAATAAATTGTATTTAATTCATAAAAAAATCAAATTTGAAAAAGGGCCACTTTCGAAGATGGAACTACGAAATTACAGCATTTGGTTATGCTTTTGTTTGTAATCTGTCATTTATGTGGGTACATAAACCATGTCGATAGTGCTCTATATTCATTATTCAAGCTGAAATTATGTCGCTTACGCCTGAAGAATGCACCAGAATACTTACAATGCTGGAAACCGGCCGGAGTCAGCGCGATACAGCCAGGACTGTCGGTGTGTCGCTGTCAACAGTACAAAGAGTTCTCCGACGTTACGAAGAAACTGGTTCTAACCTACGCAGACCAGGAACGGGCAGAACCAGGTGTACCACAGCACGAGAAGACCGATACTTGGTGAACACCATGCTTCGAAATCGCTTTCTCACAGGAACTGAACTCACCAATCAGTTTCGACGCCTCGGAGGAAGTAACCCAAGTGCATGGACAGTAAGACGTCGGCTTGCTGAATCTAACTTAAAACCCCTTAGACCTGCAAACGGCCCTAAACTGGAGCGTGGGCATCGTATTTCGAGACTAAGATATGCCCAGAGCCACGTAAATTGGAGTATTGAAGATTGGTCAAAAGTTATGTTCTCCGACGAATCAAAATTTATGCTCTACAAGCACGATGGAAGACACAGAGTGTATCGAAGACCAGGGGAAAGATTCAAGCAAGCATGCATAGAAGAAAAAGTAGCCTACGGTGGTGGGTCTGTACTTGTGTGGGCCGGAATTTCTTCTGAAAGTCGCACAGAGCTGGTGATCATAGAAAACGGCTCTTTAACTAGCGTAAGATATGTGGAAGAAATCCTCAATGATCACGTTGGTCCATTTATGGTCAATTTAGGTGAGGATGCTATATTTATGCATGACAATGCCCGACCTCATACAGGTAGGATTGTGAATGACTACCTTCAAGAGATGAACATTACTCGTATGGAGTGGCCAGCGCGCAGCCCGGATATCAACCCGATCGAGCATGCTTGGGACGAGCTAGGCAGATGCGTAAAACAACGAAACCCTCCCCCAATCACGCTTCGTGAGCTCAAAATTGCTCTCACAGAGGAATGGGAGAATATTCCCCAAAATCGTATAAGGAACTTGGTGTACAGCATGCCAAACCGCGTAAACGCAGTAATGGAAGCACGAGGAGGCAATACGAAGTATTAAAATTCAAGAAAATCGTAATAAAGTTCAAAAATTTCATGTTTCCTATTTTTGTTTTAAGGAGAGATCAGCAGTTTTTTTCTTTATGTAATTTTGTGTTAATAAAATGTATGGTGACTCATATTTTTTTTACTTTCATTTAAGGAGTATTACATTGTCTATTAAATACAATTTATTGCATTAACCTAGCATTTTTAGTTTCCGAGATTTTTAGGATTCTTTAAGTGACCCGGATTCATTGCTCTCGAGTGTATTTACTTTTGCAAAAATTGTGCTAGATTCCTTGAAATGTTTCTTTCGTATTGCAAAGATGCTTTGCGTGGCTGAAGGACGTAGTAATGTTATGTGTTCTGTGCCGAAGGTAAGCAATAAAACAAACAGCATGTTGTCCTTAACGAGTGTATTTGTATTTGAGATCACTTGTGTGGTTTCTTGCCGAGCTGTTCGGCCTGCTCGATGGTGTCGGGCAGCTTGGTGCCGAGCGTCTCCGGCGTCGTGAAGATCAGCATCCCCGACAGCAGGGCGAAGCTGCCGAAGAGAACTGACGGGAACGGCGCCCACACTTCCTGGGCCTGGAAATTAAATACGGTCGCCCTGAGTTAATGATCTCAACTCTTCGATTGCAATCGTAGACGGCTATGCAATTTGTAAGAAACTACAAGCGCGTCCGACCGTGTGACGGAATTTGCAAATGTTCTCGCCGCGCCCCGTTGAGGTTTTAGCTTTTGGACTTTTGGCTTCTTTCAGTACCACCATCTTCCTCACAGAGTAATCTTTCCATCTGCCTCTCTTAGACTTCTTCCTCCTTAGGGTACTTCCCTGGACCAAATCGGTCCCGTAGAATTAAATAGAGAAACTGAAATATATACTTATGCAAAATGAAAAACACAGATACATTTATGTAGGTTTTATACATACGAGAGCAGGAGTAAGCGGCGCGGTGATGGAGCCGAGGCGGCCCACCATGGAGGAGAAGGCGAACAGGTTGTGCCGGTACTTGGTGGGGTACAGCTCGGCGGTGTACACGTACACTGACGTCATCACGATGGCGATGCAGTACTTGCCGAACAGGTACAGCGTCAGGGAGAGCCCGGGGTGCCCTGGAAACGAGATCGTTTTAACGATCAGTGGCTTTTAAATATTATTTCGTTCTGATAATAAGTCATCTTAGACAGATTTACGGACATTATACGCGATTGGAGCTTGAAAAGAAAGCATTTTGAAACTGAACTCCATGGTAGAAAGAATCCCCAAACTTTAGTAAATTCGTCTATAATTTTAATGTCGACTTCTTTCTTATGCTTTTTGTTAATAAGGAAAAAATTAAGACTTCCGGTTATTAAACTAACTAATAAACAAACTGAAACTTACCTTCCGGTAAGAAAGCGAATCCGAACTGGCAAGCGGCACACAGCCAATACGCAGAAATAAGCACCGGTTTCCTGCCGATCCGATCCAGCAGTAGGATGGCGGTCCAGTAGCCGGGGATCTCTATGGCCGCCACCGCCACATAATTCAAATAACCATTGCCGGACATATTCACGGAGTTAATTCCCATGCCGTAGTATACCAGCGTGTTAGTGATCCACCAAATTGGCGAGACCAGGCATCGAGATAAGATCGTCTTCGACCGGAACACTAGTACGATCAGCCACGGCTCAACCGGCTTTTCCACTAACTTCTCCGCTTCAGCAGTGTCTCTTAAAGCTTTTAAAGACTTCGCCGACAGTTCTTTCTTGTTCGTTTTGGCAACTTTTTTGAGAATTTTCTCCGACTCCTCGTATTTTCCTTTGCTCATGAGCCAGCGCACGGACTCGGAGAGGATCCAGAAGTAGCTGATGACGAGCAACTGAGGCGCGTACAGGACCTGCGTGAGCGGCCGCCAGGCGGGGACTCCCCACGCGATGAACCCGAGAAGCACCTGGCCCAGAGCGAAGAGAGTGGAGATCGTAGCTCCTGCGATGACGCGGTACTTGGCGCCGACCAGCTCCGTCACTGAAATGTGTAAAATGAAACTTTAATACATTGGTTAGGGTTAATAGCTTTTGAGATGCAATCTTAAACATTCATTTGCTATCTTCTATGATACGAGTACAGTGAAATAGCTACTTAAGTTATCATGACTTGATAAAAAAAGTTGAGTATGTCTTCTACAGACCTATTTCTTTCTCTACTCAAACCAAAGTCCAGGACCAGAAAAATGTTAAATGTGGCTTTACCAGTACTTTGAATACACCCGTTAGAGAAAGTAGCACCAAGAAACTCCGCGGGCAGTGCAATTATTTCTTTCTTATTTTAATTAGATCTAGTGGAACAATCAATCAAGCTCCTCATTGATACACAGGATCCTGATTAGGGCTTAAAACCTATGTATATGATCGTTTGATATTTTTATTTTTTATGTTACTGGATGACGAGACGAGCTGGTCGTTTGCTGGCGTATTGCTCACCATCAGGTGAGCAATACGCCAGCTCATAACAATAACAGCATCATCCAGAACTTAACTTATTTAGAGTCAATATTGAGAGATAGAGATAGAGAGCCAATCATTTGAAAAAAATGTTTATAATTGCAGCGACGACTCACCTAAGATATAGCAGGAAGAATAGGCCCCGGCGCCGACAGCTGACTCCAAAACCTCTAACGCTAAGAACCATTCGTATGAGTTGACGAAGGAGCGTACGAGACCGATCCAGCCCGTGTTGAAGGCGTTGATGGTCAGCGCCACGCGCCGCCCCCAGCGGTCCGAGATGTAGCCCGTTATGGGAAGGACTAGAAGCGTGCCGATGGTGCGGATGGAACCGATCTGCGAGCGTCGCCACTCGTCGCAAGCCATGCCGAACTGGAACGTTGACAAACATTGAAGATGAGTTCGAGCGACTATCACGAGACACATTCATGCACGTGTGTGTGATACTCCATACAACTTACAGATGTTGCAGCCAAAACCCTTTTCCGGTCAGAAGTCTTTTTGTTAGACAGGTTCACACTCTATCTAACTACTCTATGTTGAATTTAGGATATTAAGAACACATCATTTATTATTATTTTTATTTACACCGCCGACCTCTCTCACTCCGTTAGTTAACTCCATCTAAACGTTGACTGGAAGAGATAGCTTTTAGCAATAAACCCGCCCATTGTACTTTAGCGTGTAATGTATTGTGTAACTCAAATACCAGGTGACATGAAGCTCGTCGTCCCATCATTTAGTTTTACTTATATACCTTCGCTATTTTAGTCAAAACTGCTTTTGACCGAAGCCTGTAGTCAAAAGTAGTTTTGACTGTTATTGTCATTCAAAACTGCTTTTTTTTCGTATGCTAATTTTACATGTGCATTCGAAGCTTTGACATAGTTCAAAAGCTCAAACACATTGATGAGGCGCGTTTTCTGAGTTTTGCGTTGGTTCGATATTACATGATGACTTCCGATAGCAGCGCTAGTGAAGGTCGTCCTGTGCAGAGAGAGAAACATTTTTCGATTACATCGCGATTAGCGATATCATTTTTATCTGTGTGGAATATAGTAGTTCCTGATAAGTACTTAGATTATGATAATACCTTTTGTGTTTTGTTCCACGAGCCCACGAGCAATATCCACACGTGGTTATTGGCGATAAAACTAATTCCTACCGATTACTTATCATTATCTTTTGACGTAAATACATTTAAATAATAAAATATTATTGTTTATAATGTGTATATTGTAAAAAACTTAGATTACATAATGATTAAGTGCATTGTTGTCTGAAATTAGCCAATTCTATTTTGTTTTTACCATTTTAAAGGAATCAACTCTCCATGAATATTATTATATGTAAAGTATTATTTGCAAGGACAAATGATTCACATAAAACTTAGTTGTGACTTGTTACAGATAACAGTTGTTAGGTGTAGATAGGTTTTGGGTTCTATTCTTGCTTCTTTCTTCATTTGTCAGTATCCGGCAAAAAGCACATGTTATAGTTAGTGTAGTTAACTTACATATTACTTTCGAGTCTGAATTTCATGGCTCCGGATAGTTTCAGTACGTAAGTAATAGTTAGTATTCTTTGGTTTCAGCATGATTCCTAATACTAATAGATTCAGGGAATTTTTAGATGTTATACTCACGTCATATACGACGCTGAGTTGGTTCTGGTAGACATAGTCGTCGCACTCCCGTGTCCGCTGGCGGTCGAACCGGTCGGCCGGGCAGGTGCCGGCCGGGACCGGCGCCGAGCTGTTGGCCACGAACTTGGCGCAGTTGTCGAAGCTGTCGGCGGAGGTACCCGGGACCGCGTTGAGCAGCCAGCTCGGCGACCACTCGGGGTTGTCGCCGTCGCATTGAGGGATCAGGCATCTGAAGTTATAGGGACACGTTTTTTTTTACAATTTATAGGTTTGCATTTGACCACTATCTCACCTGGGCCCCAATTCACTATGACAACTTGGCGATTCCATCATCCACGCGTCGTAGAGAATACAAATTTTGCAGATGTCGTTTATTAATGAAGGAATCGACGTTCCTCGAAGCAAGGAATTGCCAAGTTGTCATAGTGAATTAGGGCCCTGATGGTAAGCGATGATGTAGTCTAAGATGTAACACGCTTGCCTTGAAGATACCTGTCCGCGTTTGATTTGTAGTTGTCAGGCAACGTAGACGTTGGTACTCCTTGGCTGTTCGTAAGATGAACGTTATGAATGGGAAAGCAGCACTAGAGAAACTCATTTTTGTCTTTCAAATTAAGTGACAAATCCTAAAGCCTACGAAGAAGCAGTTTAAACATGAATAGGCTGATGAGAATAAAATTAAAATAAGTCTCCCTAATATAAATTTGCGATTACCACCACCGCCTAACTATAACATGATTACTAACTAAACAAAGACGTGAACAATCTTTACTCGCGAGTACTATTGAGTACCGTACCTGGTAGGTATCCTAGCGGTGGTGAAGATGTACTCCCCCGCCGCGAAGGCTGAAAACATGATGGGCAGCGAGGCCAGAGCCAGCGCGATGAGCTGGTATCGCCCGAACTGCCCCACTTCCTTCTCCAGGATATGGTCGAGGTCCATCTCACCTCTCACCGCCTCCCCCTTCTCCGTCTTCTCCGTCGACATCTTGACCAGAATTCACCAAACAAGTTACAACGAGACCTGGCCTCTGCCGCAGCTAGAGGCCACCTGCTGAATTCCTAAATTCCGCCGTGTACACTTGATTACCTATCACTAAAATTTTATGAACCTTGATAATTCGCTGTAATACATCAATAATATTTTGACAATAAATTGTAGATATAGAAAGGTAGATGAGTAGGTAGCTACGTAGGAGGAAGGTGTTATAGTTGCAGTCGGTTTGTCCCGCTAGGCACTTGTACCAACTGATGTTTGTTCGAAACGTGACCTGCGTGGTAATGTCTTCACCTTTATGTTTGAACAATGACAACCATTTCGAGCAATTGAAATTAACACTCATTACTAATTATTATTATCATTCAAAATAAAATAAAAAATTGGTACATTGAAAACGATTTTACCTTTATTTTTCTCGGATTTCAATTTTTTAACACTGTATTATACTAATCGCTGTTTTTTTTTTAATAATAAGTATGTATATCTGACAATAAGTCTCCCTAATATAAATTTGCGATAGACATTTTTATATATATTTATAGCCTATATTTGTACATAGATAAATTAAAGTTATAAACAAACATACTAACATACGTACGAACTCGTAAGTTCTATATAGATCAATTTATTATATTAGCTTAGGGACAAACATATCGGAGATTATGTTTAAATATCTCCTTAGTTAGGTATGCTAATTCTGTGGGTCTGATATAATTATGCGTAAGATAAAAATGTATCGTAAAACCTTCACGCGACAGTTTATTATCTACAAATTTTATAAATCTTTTTAATTAAATATATAGCAATATTTGGGTTTCTGTAACACTCCCGGATCCTGTCTAGAGTAACCCACAGCGGATTATTTAGAGTAGAGTCTGAAGTATTGGCCCCGCAGACAGTATTAGGTTAGTATTCTTTTGTATTAGGGTGTTCTACAAACATCGATCAAGGGTAGAAACAGAAGCAAGCAGACGTCGAAGTTCTCAACATTGAAAGCGGTAACAGGAATTATTTCTGACATGTCTACATGAATATTTATTATACGTCTCATTTTCCAACTAAAAACTTGATTCTAAAAAACTTCAGAACACAAAATCCAATTTTTACGGTTCGGCGGTTGACCAATCAGTGGCGCTTGGATGGCGAGGAGCCCTTACTTTTGACACATGAAAACTGATGACGGCGGCGACACTTCGTTATTCAAAGATGACACGATGTAATACTTCACTGATGCAATGAACCGACAACGAACAATTCGTCAGTTTGCATAACAATTGCAGTGACACTCAGAACTTTAATTGATATGCAAAGTAGTGCGTGGCAATGCTTTGTGTTCATCACCCATGACATCCGATGTTGTCCCATTATGCTTCTACGCCCATCAAACTAGAACAAATTAATGTTTGCATACTACTGCTTGGCCGCAGATTAACTGGGAAAGCTGGGTGGTACCTACTACCTACCCAGACGGCCTCGCATAATTTGAGAGACCTACCACCTAGGCGACACTGGCGCTGTAAGGCGCGGAGCTTACTACTGGCGCACTACAGTCACCGGGCTACCATAGCAAATAAAAATATATATGTAAATGTAAGTACTATGGCCAAAAATAAAATGTTCATAGCTATAAGTAGGAGCTATTTATTAATAGAATTGGTCCACATTCGTACTGCTAGAAAACTTAACAATCACTTATCACCTCCATACGACTATGTCCATAACTGACTATAAAAGGTTACGACAAACATATAATCATCGACTGCGCCGCTGTCATTCTGATTCACTCTCTTGAGATATTCTTGGCCTCTTCGTCGTCGGGTGTTGCCTTTCCTTCTTCTTCAAAGAGTTGAGCAGCTTCATCACCTGTATCCTAAAAATGAACTTATCATCATCTGTCAAACTCTTTACAGTTGGAATTATAGATTTAAAGAACGCCCTGTCTTCGTCCTCCTCTTTTTCTATAAGATTGACAAGGACGGATACAATATTTTCTTCGGCTTCCACCGGGTCTTTTGGTCGGGGGAATTCAGATTTTATTTTTTTAGCGGGCCCTGGTAACGGCTCGCCTTCAGTAGTCTCCATGTCTAAGAACACCTCGCTAAGCCATTCTTCTTGTTCTTCCTGTTCTTCTGGTTCTCCAGTAGGACTCTTTCCTTCGTGGTACTTTCTCTTGCGGGAGTGCTTGGACTCGTAGATGGCATCGAGAAAGGTGAGAAGGTCTGCGTAGAGGTACGGACGGGAGTTGACGCGAGAGTTGGCGTTAAGGTATTTCTTGTAGCAGTCCCTGATGTTGCACCACTTGCGGTTTATCACCATTCCTGGAACGAAAAATTTTTATTGGATATTTTAAAGGAGCTTTCAATTTAGGTACCTACATACATATATGAATATGTTGACATTACGTCACTCTCGCTACCCTCGCTACCTGTTTCATTGCGATACTCTGTATGTCTGTATATAAGAACATACCGATGATCAAGGATTCTCTGGGTTACAGTATTTTTGATTAAAAGCCATTGCTCTCTATAGCCTAACTATTCAATCACTTGCTAAAACTAGTGAGGTGATACCAGTGTTAGTGACCATGACAGTTTATGAGATGATGTCTCAGTCCACACTTAGCAGACTATGATAGAAGTAGAGTACTTGTTTTTCATACCTATAAGATTTTTAACAAGAAAGTGTTTGTCTATCTATATACTATTATCTATATACCTGTATCTATATACCTTATTATGTTTACGATAATCGGGATCGCGGAGATTTCTGGAATCAAGGTCCAAAGGATAGGTCCGGACCGGCGCCGGGCGGCGCGGTGGCGCGGGCCGGGCGGTCTGTCTGTCAGGGCGTCAGAGCTCGCCGACTCACCGAACTCGTGGCGGTCGGTGCGCGGCATGTGGTCGTAGGTCGGGTCGAGCGCGCGGAAGATCTCGCTCCAGGCCTTGTCCTTGTGCAGCCGGTTGCGGTAGTCGGGGTCGGCGCGGTCCCACAGGCACGGCCGCTGCCGCACCAGGTCGATCAGCACCGCCGTCTCCATGCGAGACGTCTTCTTCGTCATGCTGCACCATCAACATACAATGCAATAGGAAATCTCTTACCACACACACACATGGAAACATTTTGCGATTTAGCGATAAACAGCGGTTTAGAAACAGCGCGGCGGCGGCGGCGGCGCGGTGTGCGCCCAGTGCGCCGGTTTAATACTACCTACCTAGGAAGGTATACGGTATTGCTACACTGCAACATAATAATACCATGTAAATATACCTATAGGTCCACAGAGACGCTGCACCATCTCCACAATTTAGGCGAAATGTCGCAAAATGAAAGGTTCAAAATGAAAGGTTTATTAATGTTGTATTCGTCTCTTATCTTACTTTTGGTGATGTCACGGTCATAGGTTCCGGCTGAAAATCAGTACTAAGGTATGTATTACCTTAGTTTTTATGCTGAGTCGGAGCCTTTTTCTGACAGCGCGCAACGTTCCATTATACTATAATTATATTATGTATTTATAATATATGTTATTACATGTGTTATGTTTTTCTGTTGTATGTATAGTATAATATTATTTGTTATGTGTAGTATAGTATTATAGCTTAATGTAGTGTTGCGTGTATCTGTCTTGATTAAATGTATTTTCTTTCTTTCAAAGTTCAAAACTTTTTTATTCAATTTAGGCATCATAGACGCTCTTATGAACGCACAGTGACTCTACCACCTTATCGGAAAAAGAACCACTACCACAGAAGACTTAATAGTACCAACCACTACCCAGAAGACACGGCAAGAAACTAAGGGGCATTTTATAGAACTTGTTTTGGAACTAAAATAGTTTTTACACGCAATGTAAATTCAGTATATAATTATAGTCACTCTACTCGTATGTTTGTAGAGTTCTATAGTGTAGAGGGAGAGCTATGTACATTATAAACAAAATCAAGGGGCGAATACAGATTTTGGGAATGTATGAGGCGAACGCGGAATAAACCACTAATATTTAGTTTTCTTTGCCACTAGTGATATGACTCATAACTTATGAGAGAGTCGAACCATGGAGGAGTGCGGTGCTGCTAGGGATTAAATCTCTACGTAGTACAAAACAAACTCGCTGCCCGCACGCTGTACTCCTAGATCTTTTAAAGTACGCAATGGATTATCATGTGGTTTTCATCAATAGACAGAGTGATTCAAGAGGAAGGTTTATATGTATAATACACGCATTTAAACCTTCCTCTTCTTCCGTGCGAAGCTGGAGCGATCGCTAGTTTATAATAACCTTTTGTCAATCGTCGATCGTCGGCCTTTAAACAATTAGGTCTAGATTTCATTATGTTTTTAAGTTTAGGTTTGCAATTATGCGGTTGAATTTTAAATTTTCTGATAATAGTATGTAACTGGACAGGCGCTTAATATCAGGCGCAAAACAGCCCAACCACAATAGTATATGACAGCTAGTTGACTTAACAAATTGCAAACATTACCTACCTACTAGAATTCTACCTATGTCGGTATGTAGGTGATGTATGTACCTAGGTATGCATGTGTACCTATTTACCTTGTAGGTACTTTCGTTGATTCAGCGATCAAACATCGCGCGTCGCACGAAAACCAACCTTACGACCGTCTCACAACATACAACATGTGCGCGTGGAACAAAACATCTGACGTAACGCTACGCTACAGCTGACTTTAACATCGCTCATAACTTGGTACCTAGGTAGAAAGTGGAGCGAGGCAAGCCGATTCTTACATTCATTTAAGAATGCTTAATTTTCTGAGACAGTTGATACCTCTAGTTTATTAATGTGGTAAACAAAGTACCTACGTAGATAGAGTCAAGTGCATGAATGACTCACCTCTCCTTGTCCGACATTACTGCTTTGTCCCAAATCACAACCGATCCGGTTGGAAAATGGCGCGAAACGTTCAAAACTCTTTTAATTATCTTCGTTACCTTGATTAATTGCGCAAAACTTAACTGTTTTTAAGATATTCAATTGTTTTGTATGAAAGGGAACGATCAAGCGGCAGTGTACGACCCCCGAGCCGGTTTACGAAGCACTGCCGGGCCGGGCCGGGGGCCGGGGGCCGGCGGCGGCGGCGCGAGGCGAGGGGACGGGCGCCGGGCGCCGGGCGGCGCGGCGGCGGCGGCTGTGGCCCGGACGGACGCTATCCGGTCAGCGGAGCGGCAACGCCGCGCGCCGCGCGCCGCCAATCGCCACCGCCTGCAGCCCGCCGCGGCCGGCTCGAGGACACGGCTCGGCGACGACGACGATCACAATAATACCAAAGAATACTAACTATCTATTACTTGTAATAATACGTAGTTATATAGTATTATCATATATGTGTAGAAATGGCACCAAGTAAATGAAGTTGTAAAAAAAGACATTTATTTCATTTAATAAATCTTAACTCTTAATCTTTATTCATGTATTTAAGTACCTAGTTCTAATGAAATGTTCATTACAGATACTCTAAGATAGAAGTATTATCATGATTTCGTCTTTATGTCGAAGGAAAACACGATTGTTGTATAACATTACAATTAGCAATAGACTAATTTTACTATCGTTCGATATAAAGAGAGTTTTCTTTATAGTAGATATGGTATCTACAAATCGAGATTTACCCTCGAGGATCCAGCAGATCGATTTCCAAATTAAAATCTCCTTATTGTTGTCAATTCATATTATGTCGTATATTTATTATTATTATTATTTATTATTATTATTTATTATTATTATTTATTGTTGTTATTAATCTATTTTTAGCAGTAAGTTTAATTGTTAAATCATTGTATTGACTTAACTACTACTGATCACGTGGTTTGGCCCGAACTACCAACCAGAGGCGTCGATGGTGGGGACTACTTTTGTAGAGGGGACGACGGGTAGTCGAGCCAAGCCACAGGGACAGTATTATTTCGACCATCATTGAGAAAGGTTCTCTAAGCTGTATTTAGTATTGTAAGTGTGATCAATGAATTTGATGGTAGGTATTTTTGTTCATCATGTTTGTTGCATATAATGTATTCTCTCTGCTCTCTAAACAAGTTAGCTTATAAAAAGTAAATCCGTGATTAGATGTAAGACTTAGCAATTACTGTTATTATACTAATTAAGATCTGTGGATTTTGTCAATAAATAAATAAAATATAATAAAATAAATCAAGTGAAATATACATCCCGAAATGGATCGAGTGAGTACTAAGTTTTATTTCCAAGCTACTAAAATCGTCCGTCCTTAAATATAATTTCACCGTTAGTCGGATTCTAAATAGCACGAACACTCTAAAATAAGCCGAATTTTAGTCAAAGGAAAGAATACGACAACATTATAATCTTAGTACCTACTTATACAACAACAACGCTTCGTGCTGCAGAGCTCAGGACTGCGATATACCTCTCCCGATTTAACCAGAGCACGTCGGCAGATGATGTCGTTCGGTATATCAAGGAGAGGTGCGGAGGACGGATCCAGAAGCTGAACCAGTTGTCGCTGTCGAAGTTGGAGTCAACGAGGACGACGAGTTTCAAGTCCTTCGTGCTCCGGCTTCCAGCGAAGTATAAGGAGACGTTCCTGGCTCCTGAGTTCTGGCCCGAAGGCATAGTATTCCGGCGCTACAGGGAGGCGAAGCCGAAGTTAATTCCCTAATCGTAGTTGAAGTGTTTATAAATTGTATATATGCTAATCTGTAAGGTATATATTTATGGGCCTCTGGTACTTTTAATTTGTTAACTGTATTATTGCCTGAAATAAATGAATTAATTAATTATTATTACATAGATACTTAGATACAAACATACATACATAAATAATTTACTATTCACCTTAAAGATATAAATTGAGTACTTGGTACAAGTTAAATGTTTGCAATGTTGTAACAATAGGCGGTCTTATCGCTGAAAGCGATCTCTTCCAGACAACCTTTCGATGAAGAGGAATAAAGAAACATAAACGGACGGCGGTGATAGAAATTATAATAGATATACTAAGGCCTTACACATGATATAAAATGTACTGATAAATATAATGGTTTTTTACAACCCTAACAAACTTTATAGCAATATATCATCCTAACATTCATTCGGTGCAAGTTTGTCGCCGGTTGCGTACCGTGATCATAATGCCATGTAAATATTTGATTTGCACCATCTCAACGACGGACGCAGACTTCAGCATGACAGTTGCATTCCATTAGATAATACCTATGCAACCGGCAAGACACTCGCACTCTCTAAATAGGCCTCTATTGTGGTTCCTAATGATGGCGCGAGAATGTGGCAATGCTCAAATAATAACGGAACAATATTGTATTAAATTAATAATAATGTATTTATTCAACAAGTACGTCTACGTTTTAAAACTTAGATTATGTACCTAGAGCTGTTGTCAGCTTCACAAGTTTTCACTGTCGTTAGTAAAATGTAGTAGCAGCCAGCAGACGGTAGAGCCAACATGTGCGACAAAGATCTGTATGAACTCACCCAGAATAGGAACCAATCAGAGAGAACCAATAAAATCTAAGAATCAAAATAAATCTTAGAATACGAGTATATCCATCGCGGGAATCGTACCCGCCTTGATGATATTTAAGCTAATCTGCCCAACCACAGATGCTGTGGTAAAGCCCTTATCACTAAAGTCAACTACTCTTCCATTGGTAAACATTTATAATTGATCATGTCTGCAAGTTGTATGAGGCGGCGCGGCGAGGCCGAGACGTGTTCAGGGAGACGTCAGTAGTCGGTGTCGGAGTCGCGGCGCGAGGTGTCGCGCGCCTTGATGATGCCGAGCTTGGTGGCGAGCGCGGCGACGTTGGCGCGCACCTCCTCCTGCACCAGGTTGAACGACATCGCCAGCAGCGCGATGCCGAACAGCAGGTACAGCGAGCACAGCGCGATGGAGTGCACGGCCACCGTCGGGTCGTCCACGCGCTGGCCCTGGAACAAACTCATTATTTTAATCTTTCTGAATTGAACCCCACAGAATCGAATTCATGTGACGTACTACGATCCGGCCCGGAGTCCTAATGCCGGTGACTTTGCATCAAGGACTTTCTTAAAGGAAAATATCGTCTGACATCATCTGACAAAGGTGAATCAATGACATTTTATTAATTATCATTACAGGTCGAAAATGCCCAATATTATGTGACATCCTACTCGCACTAGGACAGCGACACAGCGTGTTGGAGTATGGCCCATAGTATCTCTATGCGAGAAGGCCCGTATCCCAGTATTTGGAACGATGGGCTGATGATCATGATTAACGTCGTTCAACAATAGATCTAGCTCCCGCCATCTTTTTCATACCTTATTCCATTCCTCGCTCCAATCTCTCCTTTTTTATAGGATTCAACGGTTTTATAAGTAGATGGCCATGAGTCTGAGACTGCTTTCCATCTGGCAAACCGTCTGTCTGATTATCTGCCACTCTATCCCATTAAAACAGCCTGATTGTGAAAACGAGCTTACTTGCGCCGGCACGAAGTCTCCAAAGCCGATGGTGGTAAGCGTAATGAAGCAAAAGTACGCGGCGTCCAGGTACGCCCAGTTCTCCCAGCGCTTAAACAGGAAAGTGCCTGCCACGATGTAGGAAGCCACCAGGAACACGCACAGCCAGATCGGGACGGGCTTTATCTGCAAGAAATTTGATGTTAGATGTTGCTCAGTAGTTCGAGTATAAAGAATATACTGATGTGACAAATTAAACCTCACCTCTTCTTTGGGAGTTTCTGAAGGTGGAGGATATAACACCGAAGCTCTAGATCCCCACGCTGCAATGCAAAACCACGTATTTAGTAATCCTACTCAAATTGATCAGTATAGTAGTTAGTTATTTTTTGTCAGGCAAGATTTCTCTACTACCTTGAGGTGGAGGTCTGTTACGCCTTGGAACTACTGCAACTTCGTCACTCCAGTCGTCTCTTTCGGGAGATGGACTCTGCACAGACAGAAGAATTTACATAATACCAAAACAAAAAAATTCCAATGAAAAATAAAAAATGTAAGTGAATGTGACATTTATTGAGTGAATTGTTATTTTATTTGTTGAATATTTAATTTGATTATTATTATTGACATTATTATTATTATCATTATTTTATGAATTATTAATCAAATTATTTATTGAATTAATATTATTGAATTAAATTAATTAATAAATAAATAATGCCCAACGATCACATACATAGATCCTGGCCCCTAACTAGGATTCCCTGTATCTAGGGAACCAGGAACTATGAGGACCATGGTCCTACAACACCCAGACACGAAGCAAATGCTTACGCTGTTTTTTTTCTGTGCACAAAAATTTGTCTCGTCGTAGGAATCGAACCCGCAACCTCAGTGGTGTATGAGATTTACGCCAACCTCAACCCCAACAACCAACCACAGAGGCCGTCGACGACATAGCACGTAAGTTAATAATTAATTAATAAATTAATTGAATTGAATTGAAAAACATGAGAAAACACAATTCTTTGGACATTATGTAGGTACAGCTTACATATCTATACGGCATGCGGCTGTCGTCTATTGTATGCAGTCTCCGCAACCCCCTCCCTCTACCCGCCTCCACGTCTACTCTCTCGATCCTGTCCATTCTCCGATCGTCACGCTCATCATCCCAGTGACTCTCGTAGCCGTAGATGGCGCTCTTGGCACGCCGGTTCCTCTTGTCGTAGCCGTAGTCGTCCCGGTCACGTTCGTAATATTCTGAACGACCTCGATCAGACCTACAAAATACGAAAACGTAAATGAAATGAAACGTGTACTTAGCTACTTGTATATTGTCTTTTATTGATTAAGTGTCACCTGCGTTCTCGACGTTGTTTTCTGCTTCTGGGACAGTCGAACTCGAAGTCTTCATCTTCAGGATCGTATCCACGATCTCTATATCCAAATTCCTCTTTATTTTTACCTCTCTCTTTTTCCAATTGCTTCCTTTCTTTGTAATTTTCATAGTCCACGTCATGTAAGTCGTGCATTTCAAACATATCTACTGGCTCCTCTGGTTCAAAGTGTCTCTGATCATCAAATTCCCTCCTAGGACCAAATTCAGGTTTGGCTTTAGCAGAACGTGGTAGAGATTTGCTTCTCAGCTCAGATTTTGAAGCTTTTTTAACGTGATGGTCTTCTAGATCTTGCAGTGCCGCTGCCAGGTCTTGCAATGGAAGAGATATCCTTGGGAAGTCCTCTGAAACAAAACCATCAGATTTATTTCTGGTCGAAGAATTTACTATAAACATTCGATGTCAATAGGTACCTTCTTCTTCATCATCATAGCGTTCAGGACCGCGAACATATTTCTCCAATCGAACTGGTGACCGGTCCTCCGGGTCGTATTCTACAGAACCTGAAACATCGTGTTCTATTAATCAAAATCCTTTTTTACAATCTCGTACATATAGATCCTGGGTTTTCCTTGACCAGACACCATGCAGGAACTATGAATAACACTTTATAAATTACCTTAAAATACCATTAAGATTGTTAAGTGCCTCCAAATGTTTACCTTGCCTTTTCAATTGTGGGGGTTGCGATCTTGTCCTTGGGAGAGACATGGCGTGGGGCGGAGGCGCGGGCGGCTGTCGGGGACGTTTCAAGCGCCCGCTGCTATATCCACTATCTCGATATCTACATCATGAAAACGTGATAGTTATACATCACCTAGAAATGATCACCATTAGTTCCAGTCTTTTCCACTGCTGGGCACTAAAGGCTCATCAATCTGCCAAACAAAGCGCTTAATTATCCAGTGCCAGTTGGTTGAAGTCTAAATAAGATGGTTAGGATTTAGCACTTACCACATCTAAGCAAAGAAGTGCAATGAATGTACGAAGCCACCATCATCATCAGCCCATCACGTTCCCACTGCTGGGACACGGGCCTTCTCTCATAGAGAGAGTATGGCCATAATCCACCACCCTGGCTCAGTGCGGGTTGGTGCGTGTTACATGTCCTTGAATTTTTGTGATAAATTCTTGGATATGCTGGTTTCCTCGCGATGTTTTGCTTCATCGTTTTAGAGCTAGTGTTAAATCTGCACATAACTTATTAAAGTCAGTGGTGCGGGGCCTGCGGGATTTAAACTCGGGTGCGTCGGATCGAAAGTCGCACGTTCTCCCACTGAGCCACACTCGCTCTACGGTCGTACGAAGCCACACACGACAATTTGTATTTATCTAATCAGCCCTTATTCACCCAATGCTGGATATAGGCATCCTCTCGGTCACGCCCCTGTTTCATTTCATTATTATTGCAAGCTTTTATTTAACTTGCAATGTATGTATGTTTGTTCGGGTGGAATCTTGCAAGTTGAATAAGAACCACTTCCTCTTATCCTACGGAGTTGAAATTTTGCATACTTGTCAAAGTCCGATAACAATGCAATATTATGGTGTAAGCTAGCAGATCTGATGATGAAGACGGAAGGTGGGCAATAGAACTCCTTGACGGATAATCGTAAACTACTAGTGTTTGGGCTCATTTTAATCTGCTTGCGGTTCCGATTACGAATTTGTTAAAAGCTTTCAAAAAAAACCATTTTGTATGTTTGTACATAATTCCAGGATAAGTGTACCTGCAGTCTGTATCAGAATGAGCTCGTTCAATAGGCCGAGCTCTCTTCCGAGTCGAGCCGCGACCACTACCTCCACGAACAGAACGCCTGAAAGAAAGAGCATAAGTTACAGAGAGAGCTTGCTAAGTATCCAAAGTATTCTAGGGCATTGGCGACCAAGGTAACCAAGGTCCGTACCTCATAGAGTAGTGTTGGTGGCGATGCCGCTTCTTTGGTGGCCGAGTGCATACGTAGCAACATACGCGCCAGTACAAGAATCTGAAACAAAAACAATTTATATATTTATAATATATATTATATTTAAATTTATATTTATAATATAATATATATATATATATATATATATATAATATATATATTTATGTAACTGGATGACGAGACGAGCTGGTCGTTTGCCTGATGGTAAGCAATACGCCAGCCCATAACAATAACAGCATTATCCAGAACTTTGTTTTGCAAAATCCTGCGCGGCGCTGCACTGTGCTCGTCCTCCTGAGACAATTAGCTGTTGAGTCTCATAATACCCAGTAATTTCGCTAGTTACAATGCCCTTCAAGCTGGAACACAGTAATGCTTGCGCACTACTGCTTCGCGGCTGATAACTGGCAAAGCGGTACCCACCCAGACGGCCTCTCGCATACGAGAAACCTACCACCAGCATGTCTATACAGCTTATGACTTACAGGTACAATAACTCGTAATGTAATATATTTTATGCCACAATGTTTATAGACGTGTAGGTTATAATTAACCCTTTATAATGCAGCAGGTCTCACATAACCTACCGGTTTTTCTATATCTGGATCGAAAAAGGTCAAAAGTCTCATTCATTTCCTATCCTGCTAATATTATAAACGTGAAAGTTTGTAAGAATGGATGTACCTTTGTTACTCTTTCACGCAAAAACTACTAAATGGATTTTGATGAAACTTTACTACTTACTACTTACTTTACTTTTTAATAATATAGCTTACACATCAGAATAACACATAGGCTACTTCTCATCCCGGGAAACCGCGGGTGAAACCGCAGGGCGCAGCTAGTGTTTTATAATTCTCCTGCGGAGATTCAACATGCAATTCTAAATCTACATATTGCTACTGTGACTCTATTATAAACGGGAATATAATAATATAATATGCAACAGTATTTATTAACATCATCATCACCGACCTGAACGAGGACGCCATGACGTCGCCGATGTTGGAGAGACAGAGCAGCATCAGCGGGATGCCGAGGATGGCGTAGAAGATGGTCACCACCTTGCCAGTCTGTGTCTTGGGCGCGATGTGCCCGTAGCCTGGCAACAAATACAACGTAATCTATAAAACATATAATAATTTAGGAAATGAAATATGTAATATAATTTTAATTGAATTTCACATGACATTTCAAACGATCATATTTTTTTATTGGACATTATTACCTAATGCGCTTTCGTGAAACCAAGACAAAGGCACAAACAACAAATAATGCGTACTTCTAAACTAATAACCTAATGGGCTGATGATAAAAATAAAAACGAATTTCAAAAAAATATTTATAAAATTAATAATATTGTATCCGCTTTTGAGGGTGACATCACTTTATTGAGTTGGCATCCGATAGTTATTTATATTTCGAACTGCTTTTACAAGCATCGATGGTTCAGTGGTAGAATGCTCGCCTGCCACGCGGGCGGCCCGGGTTCGATTCCCGGTCGATGCAATATCTTTTTGACCAATCTTTTTATTCCTTATAAATTTAATGACATTTAATGTAATAAGATCAATTATTAATCTTATTACATGAAGGCAGAAAACAGATATGTTTTGTGATGAAGGTCAGTGTAAATTATTGAGCTAAAAATAAATTATAGTAAACTTGTGTCGCATCAATAGATATAAGCATCTACAAGAGGTTATTTAAGTAGGTATACCTGATCTTAGTGAAGTAATATTTTCTCTTCTGTGATAGTGTTAAAAAACTTGCTCATATATTAAAAATAATCTATTTCAGTTGGCCGACTGAAGTAAGTAATGTTAATAAACGAGCAAGTGTTTTTCTTAGCATCTACCTGTCAACTCGAATTACGTTTTTATATAAGTAAATGTTGATATGTTTTCCACTTTGAATTAAACGAGTTGTATAAATGGTTTCCTTTAACAAATCATCAGCTAGTAAAAACTCACTACAACAAAACATCAATCTAGCAACATACCTATAATCATAATTACCATTAGGTAAGGCACAGAATATCTAATAGTACTAAATAATTAAGGCACCTATTTTATACTACAGGATCTACTATAATTTGACGATGATGTTATTATAATGATGGTTAAACAGCACTAAGTTTTTGAATCAAGAAACGTTTAGGTATGTGTCATTTTTTAATTGATTTAACAAAATGCACTTATTATACATAAAAAATCTTGTTGTACCACACAAACCTAGGTAGGCTAGGTACCTAGGTATTGTTGGTTTTAGGTTAACTATCACATCAGCGTGTTTGAAAGAAGCCTCTTCTGATTGACCGGATTGAGCACTCACATGGCCATAGTGGGGCTTAACCTTTCCAAACTCTGTTCGAACCATATTTAAATCACATATGTAATTATATTTTTTTGTGAATCACTTCGATTTCCGTCGTATTATTTGAAACGGATACCGCCGAGGTCGGCTCCTTGCGACCTCTTGTCCGAATATAACGACCAATTACATACAATACAATATCCACTGATATCGGCTAATGAGAAGGTACTATTATTTATTCTGGATAATGACAGGATCTGAGCTCCAATAGAAGGACCTTAGCGATGGGAGATACCATAGGCTAGGTAACAAAACAATGGCTCGGTGGATGCTGCAAGCCGGTGCGGTGCCGCCATGCGCGCCATTCTCCATGGCGCGCGTCCTTCCTCGCTTTGTACGGTATTTTTCCATCATAGAATGTGGACATCTTCATTGTTGAAACTATTGGCTATAACCATGTTATTTAGACATTATTATTGACATCACTATCATTGACAAAGAGCGAGTGTGGCTCAGCGGGAGCACGAGTGACTTTCGATCCGACGCAACCGAGTTCGCATCCCGCTGGCCACCATTGACATTCTTAAAGTCATGTGCGGATTTAACACTTGCTTTAAAAACGGTAAAGAAATACATCGTGAGGAAACGGGCATGTCCAAGAATTAATCCAAAAATTCAAGGACATGTGACATCCAACCCGCACTGGGCGAGCGTGGTGGATTATGGCCCATACTTTCTCTACGAGGAAAGGCCCGAGTCCTAGCAGTGGGAACGTAAAGAGCTGTTGATGATGATAATGATTGCCATCACGCTGAAAACAAGCTCTAGCTAGAGATCGTGTCCTACTTTAACTTAGCCTCGTTGGAAATCCATAGTTTAAAATATTGTCCACAATAAATTATTTTTCAAAAAAAACTAAACCAACTTCAAAACCACAAATAGGCACTCAAAAGTAAAAAATAAATTAATATAATTATCATAAGCGCTACCCACTGATATATTTGAAGTCGGTGCCAGCCAAGTCTAATAGGTAGCAGATAAATACTATGTATATAGTAAGTACTACTTGTAGGTAGTATCTATCTACTACCTTTTAGACTTGGCTGGCACCGACTTCAAATATATGAGTGGGTAGCGCTTATGATAATTATATTAATTTATTTTTTACTTTTGAGTGCCATTTGTGGTTTTGAAGTCGGTTTAGTTTTTTTTGAAAAATAATTTATTTTACCCTTTTTAGTGAAAAACAAGTTTTAATTAAATTAATTCAAAAAGTTTTTAAAGACAAGCTTTTATGATCTAGAAGCCACATCATGACGAAGTTTAAAATGGGCTATCACAATTAAATGCATGTACAAAAAAAATTTCATGTCTGTCTTATTCTCTGTTGAGGAGTTCCCTCGCCAGAAGTCAATCCTGGGTGTATCTGCCATGTCATGATGGAATTTAGAACAGGCTATTATGGTTAAATCCATTTACGAAATGTTGTGTCTGTACTATTCACCGTTGAGGAGTTCCCTCACCGGAAGTCAACCCTGGGTGAAGCAGGTGAAGCAGTCGAATACAAACCTCCACCTTAAGAAAGTTGGTTACGAAAAAAACAAGAACCGACTTGAAGATTAAACTTATATTTTTTGTTTTTGCTATTTTTTTCAAAAACTACTGAATGAATATCGATAAAATTTATATGGGACCACCTTTGAAGTATTATCTACCAATCAAAAAAAGAATCATCGAAATCAATGCATAATTGGCGGAGTAATCGCGTAACAAACACACAAAAAAAAAAAACATACCGTCGAATTGTAAAACTCCTCCTTTTTGAAGTCGGTTAAAAATAGATGAATTGACTGAACAGAATATTGAGACTTATGTTTCTTCTTTTTTTTACAATAGATAGGTCTACGTTTGACCACCATCTCGCCTGATGTTAAGCGACTATGTGGCCGAAGATGGAGCACGTAGATCTAGAAGATACCTATTCACTATGGCCTTGAAGATACCCAGATTGCAGTTATCAGGAAACAGAGAAGACGGCAATGAGTTCCATTCCTTAGCAGTACGTACTATAAACGTGGAACTAAAACGCTTTGTACGAATTGGCGGAACGTCTACTAAATAATAAAAAATAATAGTTTCTAGTTGCTATTGGCTGATACTGTTCTATATGTATGGTTTTTAGGGACCACGGGGCTCTCACTTATTTGTACACTTAGTGTCCAAAGGAGTCCCTGTATTGCCATCATGAACGAGACTCGTATTACGGGAAAATCTATCTAATATAGGTAGGTAGGTACTTATCTTCTGTAAGATCGCTGGCTGCAATGCCCTTCAAACCGTAATATAACTATTTATTAATCTATGCCGGAACCACAGAATAAATCCGGAAAACAGTAATGCCTGCGCACTACTGCTTGGGTAGGTACTACCGCTCTGCTAAGATGAATAAGGCTCATCTGCGTTCATAAGTGCATTTGCAATACCTACCCAACCTGAATAAAGAACCTGCCTTGATGTGAATTGAGCCGTTAGCCTAAAGAAATAGTATGCTGTGACTTCGAGGTCAATCAAAAGAATATTAGTCTGATTAATTACACGCTCCTGTTCACAAATCTTCAACCTCTAGGGGTAACATTAGAATGATAAAGTTTTGGCATGAATCACCGTTATTTTATTTTATTTCAATTGCAAAACATACAAGTAGTGACACACTGCGCTGTTTGCTTATGGTCCAATACATCTAGACACCCATTAAACGTTCTCGCATAATATTGAAACTTTAAATGTTTGTTTGCTACAAACACTTAAAAATGAACAAAAAGTAAACAAGTTTTTTGTTGAAAAATATATTTTTCAAGACAAAGTTTTAACAAATTGAAAATCGGGAACCGCAAGCAGATTAAAATGAGTCCAAGCACTTGTAGTTTACAATTATCCGTCAAGGAGTTCCATTGCCCATCTTCCGTCTCCAACATCAGATCAGCTGTCACCATAATATTGTATTGTCTTCGGACCGAGACAAGTATGGAAAATTTCAACTCCGTGGGATAAGAAGAAGTGGTTCTGATTCAACTTAAAGATTTGACCCAAACCACCCCAAACAAACAAACATTGCAAGTTAAATAAAAGCTTGTAAAAAAACAGAACATGTATTGTTTAAAGACAGATCAAAAGTTGTGTAAAAGTACTAGTACTATGGCCTATTCTGTGGTAAAATGACAATAATAAACACAGCAATTAGTATCTGGACACCAACATAGTAGTTTCTGTACCCTCACCGCCTCACCACCTTCAGACCTAATTATATGTTACAATTTAAGTAACAATTTCACACCTATTAATTTCGTCAATCGAAAAGCGGCGGCAGTGAAGGCACCTCACCAAGGCAAAGGTTGCGTCAGTCGCAAGTCAGCGTGGCCTCAGTGTTTCCCCAGCGCTGGGGTGGGAGTGGGAGTAGGGCAACACTTGTCGCTTCACTAGGTACTCCCGCCTGCGTGACCCACGCGACGAGACGGAGACGATAGCCTTCGATTTAATCAACCAATTACAGAAAGGTGGCAAATTAACCAGTTACACCAAATAATAATATACTATAAGAAGATCAAATTAATCTAATTAAATAACATTTAGATTAAAAACCATTCAAAATAAAATTAATAAACAACAAAATACATCACTGTTACAGCTAGCCCAAATACATAATAATTATGAAAGTCGTAATAATACACTAAATTAATAATCAATAAATTAAATGAAAAGAAAGTATTGTATATGGAGGCCATCATCTAGATATTTTTTTAATTTATTTATGGATGAACAAATAGTACACAACAGAAATATGATTACAGAGGTACATATAGTAAATGATTACATAGTTGGTGCACCAGCATCGTTGTCCACAGGTTACTATGTTTATATTTATGTGAACAGAACGAGTGTAGTTATGATGTTATTTACATATTGTACCAATTGAAACTAATTACCACTATCACACAAAACATCCAACACTAACTTCCGAAAACCACTAGTACGAGTACGTTCATGAAATATATCGATACTATTAAAATTATCGTTATAGGATTTAGTCAAGCGATACAATGGTGATCGCTGACCTGCGTCGCTCGGTGCGACAGGCTGCGGTGGCAAATGTTTTGTGGACGGTGCGTGTGTAGCAAAGCCTATGCACCAACTCAGGGCAGTCGTAACGATTGTGACAGATATCCTATAAGAGCATAGCACCAAGTTGCAACCTCCTCGACCTTTAAGTCTGTTAGGTTAGGTATATTTTTTAAGCAAATCTTCATATGACATTAAAGCATAAAACCTCGGTTACATCTATAATTAATACAACGTAGGAATTTCTTTTGGACCCTTTTAATGTCTTTAATGTAACACTTATAGTAAGGGTTCCATACCGTATTTGCAGTGTGCAGCATATTTATTTATTATAATTCTAACTTCAGGTTTTTTACTAATTAAAGGTGGGTTAATTAGTAAAAAAAAAGTGTTAGGTTCATGTTCTATTGAAGAGAAGAAAAAAAATGACAGAAAGTAGCTCTTATTTTATTGATGAAAACAGTACAAACTATATCCAAACTATTCTGAAGGTTACATGCTTTTCAGATAATATCTACCTAAAGCAAGGTCTTCATATTTCAGATGAAATCCATACACTGAATATATTATTAATTATAATAATAGCTAATTGTACTGAATGCGACATTCGATAGCGATCTACAAATCACGCGAAGTATAAAGCGGGCGCAGCCGCAGCCTCTAGCTCCAAGCGGTTGACTATTACCTCTCTAGGCGGGCGCTGAAACCTGCGCCTGCGCCGGCCGTGTCGCCCAGTGCCCACTGCCCAGTGCTCAGTTACATAACAGAGGGCGCGCTGAACGCTCGTCTAGTGATTTATTAGTTCTGTTCTGTGGTGCCGGAAACAATAATTAATTGGTATTGAAGACTGCATTAATACTGCATAATGAATTACGGTATGAATATTTTTATTATTTATGTTCAAACACATATTTTCGTGACTAATATTTATTACATCCATTTTTCATTCTAATTAACATAATTTTGTACAATAATAAAATTAATTCTCGCATAATAATATAAGAAACTAAAAATAAATTAGTAATTTTATAAATAAATTTCGCTGCAGTATTATATTGATTTAATTGGTACGTCAAGTTTTAACCAATCTTGCAGATTAATATTTTAATGCGTGTATTGCAAATTTCGCATTCTCTACAAAAGGTTTAATAGTGTTACAATCCTTGAGGCTGCGTTTGCGCAACCCTCGCCGCCCGCCCACGCGCGCGCCTAAACTCTACGAATAGACATCCAACTAAGTGTTCAAACATTCCTAAAACATCGACGCAGAAGTATTTAACTATACCGAGGAGACCGACGTGATAAGGGAATGTAATACCTACGCTTACAGTGTTGTTGCAAACAATGCTTTGTTTTCTAAATCTCGCAAAACATTTAGCTCGATACGTTCCTACCTAATTACTTTTCGACGTTCCACGACGCCGGCGGTTCCAGAGCAAAATCAAATCTTATTTGTAACTTTGCTTACTTTTTTTCGCTTTGTACACGCTCTAAAATTCATAGTAATCGAATGTCTAAAACGAAATAAAGAGAAATGCAATGGTATCGTATGTATACATAGAAATCCTGACAGCAACGAAAAACCCAGCAATGGGTAAGGCAAGGATTATCTAAGTAGTTCTTATAATGGCGTATTTCATTAATTAATTTTGATGCAAAAAAAATCGCATTCAATAAAATTCTGATGTATTACCTTCGAAGCCCAATGTCAAATGTCGATGAAATTTATATGTACCTTGAAGCTACCTTGACCCAACGCAAAAATAATTTTCCAAGTCAGTTCGACGGAGTAATCCCGTAACAAAAATACAAAAAAACATACAGTATAATTCAGAACCTACTCCTCCTTTTTAGAAGTCGGCTAAAATGACACCCGCTATGATTACCGTCTAGCCTAAACAAGACTAATAAGTGTAGAGGAAACAAGAGTGTGCTCCTCAACAATTTACATCATTACAGTGTTCTGTTTCTATATCAATTGTCTCTTCCAGCTGCGCCCCGCGGTTTCACCCGCGGTATCCCGGGATAAAAAGTATGTTTGTTAATCCAGGGTATAAGCTATCTTCATTCCAAATTTCATTCAAATCCGTCATGCGAGAATAACAGCGTCAAAAGGAGAACCGACACAGTAACAGGCATAAACAAATTTGCCATTTATAATATTAGTTGTGGCAGGTTGGCTCAAATCTCATACACCACTGAGGTTGCGGGTTCGATTCCCGCGTCGGGACAAATGTTTGCAAACCGGAAATAAGCGTAAGCATTTGTTTCGTGTCTGGATGATTTGGGACCATGGTCCTCGTAGTTCCTGGTTCCCTAGATACAGATAACCTTAGTTAGGGGTCAGGATCTATGTATGTGATCGTTGGGCGTAATTATTGATTTTTAGAGAAGTTATTTTATACTTGAAATTTAAAAGGTTTTCTACGAAAACCACGCGCCTACACCAAATGGAGTTCATGTATGAATATTATAATTAAGAGTGCAAATAATGATGCAAATATAATGATGATGTAAACATAACTAAACGGTACTCGCGTGTAGAAACTGTCAAGTCCTTAATAATAATTCAGCCCAATTATGTAACGCGAAATCCTTCAGCTGTATTTACAAACAACCTCTGTTCTCCGCCGAACAGACTGGCTCGATGTTTTCAAACTAGCAGTCTAGGTGGCCCTTTCCTTGCCTATGAACAGTGATTCATTAATGAGTCACTGGAGATATAATCAATGTCTTCAGAGCCGCCTCCATGGAACAAACAATAGCTAGTTGTCACGCAGTCATTATTATCTTTGTACTGATGCTGCGCCTGTATCGCATAATCTCTGGTAGCCGATTGACCTCACGTAATGCTGAGGTAGTTCACAGGAATTATGCAGGATGAGTAACAGTGGAGGAAGTATCACGCAATGGGCGAGACGAAATCAGTGATGCGTTCTTAAACAGTACTTCCATGAAGGTTTGATTGTCATACGAGCTACCCATGTGTGTAACCTTATGTTTAACATTGTGATAACTAGATACAATAAGTTGTCTGCTTCGTGACTGGATGTTGTGAGGCTATGGCCCTCGTTACTTACGGATTCTCTAGATACAGCGTATATGGTTTGACATTTATTTTCTCAAAAACAGAATACAATTCACTTATATTGAGAAACACTGAATAAACTTAAAAGTAAAATTATTATATGATAGGGGAACGACAGCATCCGAGACCAAGTGGATAACAAATACACTTACACATAGATTGACAGTAGGTAGCAGTATAGAGTAAGGCAAGTATTACAATAACATATCGCATTACCAAATAAATAATACTTAGATTACATTATCAATAACAAACATGATAAACATTATTTTTATTTTGTGAAGGTAGATCTAATAAAGTTGTTAGGAACTAGTTCAATGGATGACCATTGTTCTGCGACTGCCATATTCAGTATCGAAACTTACTTGCTATCATAATAAGTCTTGATAGCAATTATGGTGCTATGATGTTAGATTAGAATTACTTCATAAGATTTAATTTGAATTGTTTTAATTTTTTATATTTATTTAGGTATCTAGTGTATTTAAAGTGTGTAGTAATTTGTTTATCATCATATATATAAAATTCTCGTGTCACAATGTTAGTTACCTTACTCCTCCGAAACGGCTTTACTGATTTTTACCAAATTTTATATGCATATTCAGTAGGTCTGAGA
Organism: Petrophora chlorosata; assembly: GCA_951640565.1. Classification (NCBI taxonomy): domain Eukaryota; kingdom Metazoa; phylum Arthropoda; class Insecta; order Lepidoptera; family Geometridae; genus Petrophora; species Petrophora chlorosata. The sequence continues at coordinate 388,683 of OX621199.1, read as the reverse complement.
ATCGGCTACTATCTATTTTTCATACCCCTAAGTGATAAGGGTTGTTCACGCTTAATAATTTTTTTAAATTTATATGGCAAAACAACGTTTGCCGGGTCAGCTAGTATGTATACATACATATATTATGGTTGGTTTAATAGTTGATATTTGTTAAGAATTATTTTTCATAATGTGATATTTTAATTTTATTTTAAATAATGGTAATGACTGTATTTCCTTTATGTCGTTTGGTAACTTGCTATATATTTTGGCATCCTATTTAGGTGTTAAAAGTAATCATTGATTTTATCAAACTTTGCTTGTGTAATATGTTTACAAGTACGTGAACTGTGTGCTCACACGCCCGCAATGTTTGAGGACCTTCACAAAGAAGATTGGCTATGTATCCACGTGCGAGCACTCGATCGCAAACAATAAGGGAGATGAATGCAGTCGCCGCCGGGGCCGAAGTCGGAAGTACATCATCACTTTATAGGGATATGATTACGGAATTTGATATTTACGGAAGGTGACAGTCCCCGATAGGGATTATTTTGGAGCCTCGTCATGAGCATTTTCATGTAAACAATTCTAGCCAGAAAGAAATTATTCTTGTTTGATTAACATTTTATTGAAACAATTTCAATAAAACAACACAAACATTGTGTTGTTTTATTGAAACAACACAAAACACAACAATACACAGAAACAGTAACAATAATTAAAATAAACCTAACTAAAAGTTGCAATGGTTGGTCTTATCGCTCACAGCGATCCAAACAACCGTGCATGGAAAGGAATAAAATGGGGGTATGGGGAAAATGAAAACTATGGTTGGAGTTCATTTTTATAATAATAACTTCGAAGTCAGGGAAATGACCATGATAGAGTGCTCGGTTCAATGCCGCATTGTTGAATAAGTTTGGTCACATTGTCTTTTGAATATTGTTTAAATAATTCCGCAAGGATGCGACTTGTTAAATAAAGTTATTTTTATTGTTTTATCTTTTAAATTTCCTCCCACGGAATGTAAATGTATCTTGTGGAATTTTATAAAATCATATTCACTTCTCTGAAACTCATAATCAGATTCATCATAAGCCCTATAGGTAGCGTGAGATAATTATAGAGTAGACTTCTATACAATAGTGACACAATATTATTAATCTGCAGGAACATGGATTATTACCTATTGCCAGGCCTAGCGCCTTAGAGTATATATACTTAGTAATGTAAACTCTATGCATAGCGCACTCCACACTGTAGGTACGAAGCTACAAGTACGAGTACATAGCTGTACACCGACGGCGGGTCGCGCGTCGTTACACGTGCCGCGTCAGAAGAGATAAGACCTATGCGATAGAAAGAGAGGCGCTCTGTAGGTTAATATGACTGGTAGGTATGCAGCGCTACGCGAGCTGAATTGAATTTTATTGCATCATAGCAAGAGTCGCTATTTGTTTAAATTTCTTTGCGGAGTGATGCTTCTGTCCGTTAGTATTCTGTGCTATTGCCGGCGCCACTTCCAACGTCGCGTCCGTCGCGGTGACGTCGAGACATTACTTGTTATTGTTTGACGAGACGAGCAGGTCATTCATCTGAGGATAAGCAACAGCCTGCCCATAAACAGTTGCAGTACCACCCAAAACTTAGTTTGGCATTATCCTGCGCGGTACTGTACTGCGCTGTAATAGCTCTTAAGTCTCATAATACCCAGTAATTTATCTGGCTCCAATGCCCCTCAAACCAGGACACACTATTACTTGGTGGCAGAATCACTGGCAGAGCGGTGTACCAACGAAGACGGCCTCTCACATATGCGACAGACCTACTTACTTACCTATATAGTATCTCAGTATATTGCTGGAAAAGATTAGTTACAATTTTGTTCGTGTTCACCAATATCCTTGTCGCACTATAGTAGGAAATGAATAATGTATAAACATTGAACTGCACAGAAACTTTGTTTTAAAAGGGAACGCCAAAACACAATAGAAAATCCTTTGTTATTTTTATAATAAAATTCCAAGTGATGTCTTAATAAAGGTGCATAAATGAACTCGATTAAATCACCTTCTTTACGAACTACTGTTATCTATTATCTATCATCTGTTTTCAAATCCAAACAAAAAAATAATCGTCAGAAATAAACATGTCTATTGTATCGATAGGCTGGCGGGCAGGGAGCAGGCAGGGAGCCCGTTACGGCTCCCTTTTTAGTGCCTTTCGATAGAGATATTTATTTTTATCCATTACAGCATACTCGTACTTGTAACAACATATTGTATCAGTTAATTTAAAAGCCGAACAGTTTAACTATTTTTCAGTATTTAAATATCAGTATATGTTTATTAAAAAGGGTGGAACGCAGCATACGAAGCCGCTAGATGCCGCTGGCGATGCAAGAAATCCTGCTCGAGCAAATAATTACTTTTGTATGTATTTATTCTTGTTCTCGTGTGGATGTGTGGCCAACCCTGCCTGCGTCTGACATAAACTCCGACGTAGTTTACCGACTATTGTCGTGACACAATAACCCGGTCTAATGGCTCAACGTGCCCTCGGAACACGGTACAGCTGCTTAAATGTTTTTTTAATTTTTCTGATTGATGAGACGAGCAAGTCGTTCGCCTGATAGTAAGCGCCACGTCTGCCCATTACAATTGCAGTGCCACTTTTAATACCATAAAAGGCACTGCGCTCATCACCCCGAGACATCAGATATTAAGTCGCATATGCCCGCAGTAATTTCGCTGGCTACAATGCCCTTCAAACCGGAACACAGTAATTCTTGGGCACTTCTGTTTGGTAGCAGAATAACTGGCTAGATGGCCTCCCGCATACGAGAGACCTACCACGAGTAAATATCATATAAACAGTCACCCATCCAAGTTGTAACGCAGCGAAAGTTGCAACTAGCAGATCTGTGACCAACGGCTAGGCAAATTACGCAACCAGCGCTAATTCTGTCCATTTATAATTATAAAGGGAAGACGTTGTAATTTCCAGTTATCTGGTGGAGCTTCGCCAGCATGGCAGCGAGCGCCGCCGCCGCCGCGGAGAAGTGGCAGTGGCCGGAGCAGGCGTCGCGCGCGGCTGCGCCGGCGCACTCCGTCCGGATCGACACCAAGGTGCGGTTCATCGACGGACAGGACCACGAAGAGTGAGTACTACCCTCGGTACTAGTAAGTATTCTGAGGTACTGCATCATAATATGCATAGCGCTACAGGGAGTCAAACACGGCCGACGTTGGAACGAACGGTCCGTCTGGCTTCCATCAATATGTTGCAAACTTTGATATACCTACTGTTATTAGGTAGATAATGTCAAATTGAAGAAGTAGAGCATTGGATTAAATAATGTACAGTTAACCACTGGACATCATATTTTATACACAGTACATGGCAACAAAAGAGCAAAGAGGAAACAAAAGAGGAAAGAGCTAACGCTGTTTTGAAATGAAAAGCTTTTTCCTATTACCTATTAGTTTAATATATTTATTTTAAGGATCGTCGGTAACATTCATAATATGAATATTAAAAAGTTATCTCACGTGTCGGCCTCGCGTCACCTTGACTTCGGCCCCGTGCGCGCCGTGTGTCCGTCGCGCAGCCTCCGAGAAGCTTTATCTCCATTTATTTCGGTTGCGTAAAGCTGCAAGTTGGAACTGGTGACGTCACCCAACTTATTCGAATGCATTACATTTAGCCGAAAACTATTTGTTTTGTTAGCGGCCGCTGAATATTTCAGCAACTCATTTTTTGCGTTTTTTCTCAAACTGCTTCATTTCTTCTAAGATTTGCTATCTTTAGTATTAGAATGTTCGTAACAAACATGCCAGTTGCAAACAATTAGAACTCCTTGTGAATAACGATAGTTTTGCAAAGGCATGAAATACCTAGATCGTGTTGGGTGCAGTAGTGCCGCTCGACTCGGCATCGGCTCCTTGACCGATTTATCTACGACATGAGCACATGCTCTCGTGCTGAGCACATGCTCTCGTGCTGAGCACAATGCGGTTCTCCCACATCACCGTGACAGTAGAATAGGTTCACTTGCATCACTTTTAATATGATCACATTCAGGAGATACTGCACCTACTCCATTGCGCCATTGTTGCATTATCATTTTGTCTCCTCGGTTCCTTCATTCTTTGTTCTCAAAGCAATAAGTATCTACGTAATTACATTAACTCGTTATGTTTGCGTGTTCATAATCAACAGCCACGCCACGCCACGCCACGCCACGCCACGCCACCAATTTTATCTTCAATCGTGATTAGTGATTTCCTTTGCGATTGAGTAGTTTCTAAATCCGCGTGAGTCATAACATCCTAATAAGAATAACAGCAACAAAAACCCAATTTAGACTAGTCTTATAAAAAATACAAATTACATCAGAAGAAAAGAAAAAAATGTATTGCTAGTTCGATTGATATTACACTATCCGTTGAATGGTAGGTACTCGTAGCTTAGTTACCAAACACTGCGCAGTGTTGTAGCACAAGACTGATTGCTTATGTTGTAAACTGAAGTGTAACTTAGCGTCGTTATTTAATAAGATTCTATTTACGAAATGTAAATGTCCGGTTTATATAATTATTTCATAAGTAGAGCAACAAACACTAACTTGTTAGAAAAATAATTGTTGCGTTGAACTCTGTCCCATACAATTCTGTGGTATAACTAATTAGACATGGCCCAGAGAAGGAGAGGCCAATGTAGTGGAGGAATTAGTCAAAACTTTTTGCCCACAACAACAACTCGTTCTAGCTTAGGGTAGTCAGTCAATAAATCCATTAATTATTTTACATATTCAAATGATATCAGCTACAGTGCGCCTCTTGTCAAGTTAATTCTTTTCGAATTTTCTTTGCAACACTCTGCATTAAGATGTCAGTTTGAGTGGTGTGGTCTTCGTAGTACCCTAGATATAGAGGATTCTAGATTGTCGCGCGTTATTTGTTTGAATAATAATAATCAATTAGGTATAATGAAATAATAGTGAAAGGCGAATTTGTTCATAAGTGGACATACTTCAATACATGAAGCTTGGATCACTGGAGCCATCCCACGAAAGTGTTAATAGTCGGATGGTGATTTTTCCAGCCGGGAGCAGGGGCGGGGACAGGGCGGGCGCGTGCAGGCCGACGAGGTGCCCTTCCTCGAGGCGGCCGACACAGACGGCTTCTACAACCGGCCCGGCGGCGCCGGCAGGTACCCCGTGCGGGTCGAGTCGCACCCCTACTCAGTGGACCAGCATGCCATCTACTCGCTGCATACCTCGTACGCATCTTGCATGGCTTGCATGGCTTCAGCAGCTCGGGCTCCAGTCTCGCCGGCAGTGGCGAGCGGCGTGATGAGCAGGGCAATGGCTCGCATAATACTACATGCAGAGCATTAATTGTATTTTGCGTTGTGGACGCTACAGCTCCGCTGATCGCAGCGCTCGTCAAGATGTCAAGACCGGGGACCCCACGCGTATTATGCATCTTTAGCAATTTCTGATGATTCCCGCGTATGTGTTTCAGGCCGAAGAACTCCGACGGTACGTTAGATTCGCTGCAGTACTGCAAGTGCACTACGACGCCGGACTGCAACCCACGACATGACTCTACTGTGAGCATCCAATCTGAATCCTATACCTGCTTATAGGAAACCGTCGAAATATTATTACCAACTTGCTTATTTTCCAGCGTGCGTGCGGATCGGGTAAATTCTTATGCTGCTACAAACGACCTAATAAAGTGACTCCACTGAATTCAGGTACAAAACTCTAAATCATTGCCGACATTTTACTGTCTTGGCAGATGATGAAGATTTGAACTAAGGATATAATATCGTTAATTGCAGAATATTTCAACGAAATCGACGACGAGCGGCCGTCGCTCCTCCCCGGGCGAGAGGAGTTCGCTCGTCCGTTCCCGCCGCCGCCAAGCCACGCGGGCGGGTTCGAGGGCGCCGGCGTCTTCGAGCTGGACCCCGCACGCCGCAGCGGCAGCGTGCTGGTCGGGCCGGGTGGGCCGGCCGGGAACGTCGGCAGCACCGGCCTGCTCGTCGGGCCGGGCGGGCCCAGCGGCGTCATCGGCCCCGACGCCAGGCGAGGCTCAACGCGACACCCTGATGTTCTAGTCGGCCCGGAGGGTCCCACTAACGTGATCGGCCCGGCGCCGATCCACTTCAAAAAGGGAGCTATCGGTTCAGAGGGACCCAGAGACGCCAGGCCTACCGAGTCAGCGCAGCGAGGGATTCTAGTAGGACCCGGGGGCCCTACCGGCGTCATCGGCCCGCGAGGGTATGGGATGCAGCGCCAGGTGTTGGTCGGCCCGGGTGGCCCCACGGGAATCATTGGGCCTCGCATGCGTGGATACTTCAATCAGTTCTTCACTAGACAACAAGGGCCGGGAGTGCTCGCGGGCCCGGGCGGCCCGACCGGCATGATCGGCCCGGCCCGGCAGCTGCTGGTGGGTCCCGGGGGACCCACTGGGCGTATCGGTCCGCTAAATTACTTTGGTTCAAAGTGACGAGTGCTAGTGCGCGTGCTTGATGACTCATAAAATTATCTGCTAATGTGACCGTGGCCGGTGCGAAGGGCAGGCGACGCGGCGCGGCGGCGGCGCGGCGGCGGTACTACGAGCGATTTACTAGTGTAAATATTTTGGTTGAACGACGTATGCGATTGTGGTAACTGCAAAAAACCACCTTTGAATGTACGATTGCCATTGATCTGTTTGCCTTAAGTGAGTAGGTATATAGAGATCAAAGATTAAGGCGTAACATAGACGCCGGCCTCGCGGACGGCGACCAGAGACCTCGGGCAAATTAATAATGTACCTCTTCATAGTTAACTTCAAGGTTATCACTAATAATTCGACTTTTTATCATATAACCATAAAATGAAGCTCTTCACCTAAAAATAAGTTAACGAAGAAAGTACACAACGAACAACTCTACACCGAGTGTTATATTCTGTGTGAATTTAAAATAAAACCTACAATAATTTAGTTTTAGTTTAGTTTTATATTCCTCCAACAAATCGTAACTCTCTCATAAATCATGGTAATTAAACGTAGGTAAGTAAAATAAGCCATACATCACGCAACCGCGCCGCCCGCCCTCCGCCCGCCCGCCGCCGCCGCCCGCCCGACGACGCTCGCCGCCCGTCGCCGCGCCGAAATACACATTTTTCATCTGCGAGCTCATGGATGAAAAATGTTTATTTTGATCATTGATCTACTACACCTCCTTTCACACGGGACGAAAAAAAAAACAGTTTGTCTGTGATAGTTAGTTTGTGTGTTTGTAGTTTGTTTGTTTGTTTGTTTGTTTGTGTGTGTGAAGGGCGAGTTATGAAAATGATGATCCGAGGAGGCAGCGAATTGAACGGCATTTTTAAATAGCAGTGGAGCTTCAAGAAAGGAAGTTGCGACTTCCATACCCCTGGAACACAGAATACCTAATAGTACTGTGGAGTACTATTAGGTATTCTGTTCCAGGGTATGGACCCTCGGGTGTGGAGTGCTATATTAGTATAGAATATTGTGAAATAACATGTTCTATCCATATATTATTGTATTCGTTGCATACCCACATGGGTACTCGTAATGTGACGGACATATTTATATGTATGAGGTTCAACATCTTTTGCTCGAACAACACTTTAAACGCCAGAAGATTTCAATAAAATGCCTGCAAAAAAATCTTAGCTTAAATCTCTCAACAATTATTATGTTACCCGTCCAGTTCAATAACTTTCGTTTACAGATATTTTGCCAAAAGTCATTACCCAGCGATCGTTCATAAGGTTTACAATTTACTATTAGAAATATTTTAAATTATTTTAATTTTTAACTATTTTTCTAATTTATCTTCAATCCGTGCGTTTTAGGGTTCTTTTTTGGCTATTGACCGAGACTTGGACACTCGCGGTACGGCTGGTTCACAAATTTAATTCGCTTAGCGGGCTAAGGAAAGGGCTAGAAGTTTCTCTGAAGGATCGTGTCCGGAACGAGGTGATCGCACAGAGAACCAAAGTCACAGATATAGCACACAGTATATAGTATATAGTCAGCGGAAGTTGCAGTGGGCCGAACATATTAGCCGCAGAAACTATAACCGCTGGGGTAGACGTGATCTTGAGTGAACACGTCCTTAGGGTAGGCGGAGCGACGATCGCTCTGAGTGCCTGTGTCCAGCTGCACACTACGACAGGCTGATGATAATGATGATGATACAAATTGGATAGATATAAATATTAAGAGAATCATATTTGGTGTGGTAATGGTAGTAGTAATATCCATATTTAGTACAATAAATTCATGTGGTATACCTATGTGCTACCTGCCACCCATTTGCTGAATGAGGTAAGATTTCATGCTGACGGGAACCTCTAGAAGTATTGTAAAAATAAGCGACCGCGTGTGGAGTAAAAAGTGGAGGGAAACCTGGCACCCACCCAACAGTCCACGCACGGCGCCAGCGCCCGCGCCTGATTCCTGACATCGCGCGGATATTGTACAAATCCAGCGCTTAATCAACGGATAATGTTGTTAACCTGGATAGGATTTTGATTTCCGTCATTGGTCATAATTCCTTTAGTGCCTTAGAAATAGGAACAGAATATTATCCTTGTCTCCATGAGTCATTCTCCAAAACCCCATATTACGTTTCTTACATTTCACAGTGGTATATTGCAGGTGGGTTTGTGGAAATTCTAAAAAATACGTAACGGTTTAATGTTGTCTACGGCACGTGTACGGTGTCACAGCGTAGTTTGCTATGAAGAGTTTTGTAGGGAAAATACAATAATTCCAGGAATAATTGGCCATAACTATAACATTATGAGAAGTCAAGTGCTTTAATCAACAGCCTAATGATTGCCTATCGAACGCCGCGGCAGTACCTTTTTCATATTTTTTGTAATACGTTACCTAAACAAGCGCCATAATGCTCCATAGAGGCCATAAATCACATATTGCAGGGTGCTTACCGATAGTGGTGATGACGATGATGGAGTAGAAGAGCGCACCGGTGAACGTCCACTGGATGTGGTCGGTGCTCTCGTTACCGTCCCAGCCGCGGATCTTCATCTCGGTGAGGATCGCGTTCTCGAAGTCCTACCGAAAACTATATATTATTATACCATCTATTCTCTTCTTGCTGTAAAGAGATATGTTCAGATGTCATGGGAGCTTATATCTCTTGGCTTTTGGATGTGTCGTATCAATAAAAATGTGAATACATTACGCCACTAGCGGACTACTTAACACGAAGGAAATTTTGCTTTGAGAACTGTTGTTCCTAAATCTAAATAAACCCACATTCGGTGATCTTGACCCCTTACTCGTACCAGGATTTCTTCAAGTATATAGGAAATAAAAACCAAAACTATGGAGGACCATCCTTTAGGAAAATCCTTAATTTTATTGGGCTTCGTTGGTAAGTACAAACATTTTCTGGAATTAGATACGAGCGACAAGTGTTAATTGGGATTGAATTTTTGGGAAGTACTTAAAATAAATAATCAGTCATCGATATTATCAACATTCGTTCAACTGTTTGCCTTCACGTCGTAGCTGCTTGTACCTATTACTTATATAGTAACACAATATATGAGTACGATACCAAAGTGACTACGTACGATATAAAATAGGTATATCTAGCTAGATATAAGTCGATCTGGCATCTGTATTGAACTATCATCGCCACGCACGTATTTTTTATGTCATCAATCCAGCTCCAGGCGCTTCTTGCGTACTACAGTACGCGACGCCCACGCACGCGTGTACGCCTCGTCAAATTTCGAGAGCAATTTACGAGCAGTTTAAAATTAAATTAATCTCATTGTATTCATAACATGTTGAATGTGAAATAAATTCACGAATGTTGAGCACTTGTTGGGCTTCTAAGTGATAGAGAGAGAATTGGCCTTTACGAGGTCAACCTCTCGCGCTGGACCCTGATGTTTGTGTCGATGTACTCGAATTGAATTATTTCATTTTTGGATCTCAGCATAAGTTTTCTGATATTCTTTGAACGGTCGAACGTTAAGATGTACCTTGAGCATGTCGACGACCTCCGAGGTCCAGTTGGTCTGGTTGAGCAGCGGCACGGAGCGCGTCATGGACCAGATGCTCTGCGTCGTGTTGCTGCGGATCTGGGAGATGTTCATCTTCACCTGCAATAAGAACGTTGTAGTAATTGACGATTAGCTTATGTTTTGCGGGACCAGCGGCCACAACCGATATCGAATAGGGAAAATTGACCCACTGAAACTTAAAAAATAATTGTAGTGATAGGCCTCACTTTTTATTGTACTGAGTAAGGAGGCGAGCAAGTCATAGCCCTGGATTGCATCATATGCCCAGTAATGTCGCTGGCTACAATGCCCTTCAAACCGGAACACAGTAACAGGTAACACTTGCGCACTACTGACGCTTGGCGGCAGAATAACTGACAAAGCTGTGGTACGAGTACCTACCCAGACGGCCTCCCGCATACGAGAGACCTACCACGAGTATGACAGATCTGCGTTGGAAAATTTCACACCGTATACAAAAATACAACCGCCAAGCAGTAGTGTGCAAATATTCTATGTTCCAGTTTGAAGGGTGTTTCAAGTGAAATTACTGGGCATTAATTATCAGACTAGCGCTGTGCAGTGCCGCATAAGATTTATCATTTTTTTTTATGTAACTGTATGACGAGACGAGCTGGTCGTTTGCCTAATGGTAAGCAATACGCCAGCCCATAACAAGCACCACCCAGAACTTTGTTTTGCAAAATCCTGCGCGGCGCTGTACTGCGCTCGTCACTCATAACAAAGTTTTAGGTGTTGCTGCAACTGACATGGGTTGATTGCTCTCAGTGTTGCTACTCTCAGTTGAACGACACGCTCGTGTCACACTCAGTTGTATAAATAAAAAGAAACTGTAATTAATTGTCAGCTATTCTATGAACGTTTTATAAACATAAACTGACACAATAAAGATGAGAGATTGTATGAACATACGATTTATCTATGATTGCATGTAAAGACAAATAAAATAGGAATTAGAGTAGAACAAGGTGTTCGTTTCATCGTACTTATATTTACTGTCGCAATAAATATGAAATCTTCACATTGATATTAACAATATGTAAATCAACGGAATTTCTAATAGTTTATTTCTTAGTGTAAAGTGCACCGCAGATACCAGTCGCTCTGAGCTTCACCTTTACGAGGTGCGAAGTGATGCGCTGATGAACAACTCAGTGATGACGCGCTGAAAGCGTGTATCAACAGCGCACAGATCAGACAAATTGCTGACATACAGACAACACTTCTCAGAATCTCCGACTTTCGAGTTTCTTCAATTCTGATTAGATCCATATACATATATGCGTATTCAGGCAAATTTAACCTACAAAAATCATCGTATTAACAAATGTATTTGCTTTTGATTTTTATTATATTAGATACATTTGTTTACATCGTTCGCGTGTTATTAACGATGTAAGTATTGTGTTGAAATAGCAGAAATTCTTGAAACATTCTATGAATAGCTGGATTTGGGTTAGCTGTAATAAATTGTCTTACGCGTGCCTGATGTTTAGTGCCCGACTGGAGATCACAACTCGGCTAAAGTGCTGCGCGGAAACTACTAATAGTGAAACGAACACTTGCAACTACAACATTAATGTAGGATAGGCTATACTGTATTCATAGTGTCAGTAGGTGGTGGTTATATAGCTCTCTAATAATGAAAATGATTTCATAGATTTTGAAAAGTAGCGTGAGCGGAATTCAACAAACGGCTAATGAAACTCGGGATACGTCGAAATTAATCCAAAGGACCAAAATGTCCGACACTCGGTGGTTTCCCATGAGTTTTAGCTGCTAGCTCATTTAACAACGATATTGGTCATGACGGCTATTATCACACTATGCCTTTGAGGAATTTGCAACGTAGAAACCAGGAGTTCTACTCAATAATGTGCAAATCATTATGTATGGTCCAAATAGAGGTCCATTTTCTCTACTAGATTTTGTAGTTATCCTTAGTTAGTAGCTCATTAACTCTACAGCTCCCTTATATGTTAGGTTAGAGTTATCCTTCACCCCGAATCCAAAAATATATAATTCTATTCATGTACGTTTTAAACAAGAGTTCTCCGTATCCGAACGAATCCCTTACTTCTAGACCTTCTATTATATAGATACGGCAGTATACAAGCACGGCCGCGCTGGTTGCGACCTGGACACCCACCTCTCGTTCGTGCTGCGCCTCCAGCTGCTCGAAGGTGGCGGCGCCGAGGATGCAGTACGCCACCACCAGGCTGATCATCACGAAGTGCGAGAACACCACCGAGCACAGCTTCCACGTGTAGTACAGGAACTGCGCCAGCAAAATGTATTAACCTGACGGTTTACTGCGGCTGCACTTCACGATCGAACCACACGTGACTCGTATGTACCTGGGAAATGCAGCTGTACCGCTGTTTCACCATAAAGATACCTCAAACTATATACTCCTACTAAAAAAATATAGAAAACTTCATAAATCCGGCGCTGACAATAATCTACTAGAGAATTTCTCTGAATGATTGAATTGTTTTAGTGATATTGTCACTTTCGAGGTACAGAGTGGTTTATAAACTTACTTTGGCACATTTACTGGGCGGCGGCAGCGGGTACTCGCCCCGCTCGGCGCCGCCGGCGCGGGCCTCTCGACGCGACATGGTGGCAGGCGACCACCTCACTGTGCGGTCCCCGAGCCCGGTCGAACACTGCGCACTCTACCACGGCACCAAAACTTTACCTGGTGTCAACTTCACCGCGCTATACCTACACCACAAGCCCTCCATCGCACTCGCACTCTATCAAACCTTGTGATCTACACCTCGTTTGATGTTCGATAACTCGGAATGTTTGCACAACACGCAGCACTCACTCAAAACCTCCACCTATCATTTTGGCAATTAATATTATTCATCGTTTATCCGAAACCGTAAAGACAATGTTATGATATGTTTGGCGCAAATATTTACGTTTGGGCGGCGCAGGCGCCGGGAGCCCGAGTCCTACTGACGCCGGTTCGTCGGTCCGTCGCGTCGGCGGGTTTCAGTGTTTCCAGTGAATCGGCCGGGATATATCGGGATCGCGCACGACTTTACGATCAAACGACGATTATTTGAGGCGATATTGCATAAATCCATTCACTGCTCATTTGAACTAAAATTAGCAAGCTTAGAACTAATGCCAATCGATTAATTTCAATTTTCTGGAGACATTTTATTAAAAAATATAAATAATATTAAAAAAAATATAAATAGGCGGGACTATGTGTACCTATGCCAGTGTAAAACTTACCACTGTACATCATGTAGAGAAAACACAATCTATAACAATGAAAGAAAATATCCCTGCACTGAATTATAGAGATGAGAATCGCCCCGGATATGTAAATAAATAATTTTTGGGCAAGAAAATGCGGAATTAACATATTTTTTTTTCACTTTCTGTGCCTACGTTCTGTTTCATTAGGTATCTTAATACTGTTCTATTTGTGTCTTCGTTGTTGGCGGAACGGCCTGGAGCATAATAAAGAAACATTCATTACTAAACTACTTTTATTTCACGATGTCTTTATTTATATAATTACAATTAACTTACCTAGGTACTTAATTATACAGAATGAATTTGTGGTGTATATGGCCAACTCTAAAACTTTAACAAATAGACAAAGACTATCAGATGGTACAATAGGTATTCTTATAGCATGTATTCTTGCAACATCAGCGGCGCGATTCGCGGCAAACAGAATAATTTTCAAAAATTATATAATGCTATTCCAAAATCGAGAGAATCCGCATTTTGTAAGTCCAACAGTGTATCCTTCTCAAAAATCATTCTGTATACTTATTTAATCAAAGGCACAAGGTACATAGGACAATTAAATACATAGGTATTCTAAAAGATCCTATATAAATAACTCTCCTTTATCATTTTTAATACTAATAGGCACTTATAAATATGATTATTGCCTCTTTGTTTATAAGCATATTTATAAAACAAGTTATTAATAAATAAATATTTACCTAAGTTATGGAATGTTAAGGTCGTTTCACAAAGTGTCACAATTATCACAGAATAAAAATAGGAAGCCTCAGCTTACAAAATTACATGAGAAAAGTAACTTATCTTCTATATATCTTCAACAGGAAAACATCTTTCCATAGAGGAATTCATCCATCTTTTATTATATTTTAAAGATGAATGATTATAGTTGATCGCATCATCGACTATTGTTGTTCGTGGTGGTCGAAGGAACCCTAGTGAGGGGCAGCATCTGGGGGACGTGATCGCTGGGTATTGTTTATTATTTATATTTGATGAATTGTTTAGGATGCGTTGGGCTATGGCTCATCCTTATGTATTTTGGAAACTAATTACAAGTTTTCTACTTAACACTAAACAAATCTATATTATGTATATTACATTTAATTTGATGTCATCCTTTCGTCTTCCTTAGATGTAACGTGCTCCATCTCCGGCCATGACGTCGCTTAGCATCAGACAATAACTGTACTAAATAAGATCTTATAAGAGATAAAAAAAAATTTTAAAAGTCAAACGTCAAAAGATATTTATTAAATAGGCACAAACATGCACTTATAAATTCACAGATTAATTCTGAAATATAGGAAACCTTGTCACAGAATCTGTAATCGTAAATAATCCTCATATAGATATACCTATAAAAGTGTATTTACGAGCACCACATCCTACATACCACGAAGTAAGCTAACCTGAGCGTAGAAAATAGCTAGTAAAGATTTTCCTTTTCTCCTGCATGCTCATTAATCACTATTCATGCGTTTTTACTGTATAGTATGCGAAAAAGCGTACTATACAGTTAGTAATTACATAGAAGACAAAGGTGAATGGAACATTCCGCTTCTGCCAAGTAGCCAACTGGCGCATAAGAAACATAATATTGTCAAAAACAAACATAAAATATTGTTACTTAAGTTAAAAATGCCCCTCAGTTTCTTGCCTTCTTCATCTTTTGAGTAGTGGTTCTTTTTCCGATACGGTGGTAGAGTCAATTGACATTCATAAGTGCGTCTTGTAATGCTAAACATGAATAAAGAACTTTCTTGAACTTTGAACTTTATGATTTGTCTATATGTTTCATCACTTTTAAGGTGTAACGTTTTATACGTACATGTATATTTCTAAGTCATCGTAAGGTATATTAATCTTAAATTAGAAGCTTAAATACCTACGAAATTATTTACATTTAACTAAATATTTACAATAAAACTTAAAAACTACTTATTAAATAATAATTTAATACATCATCAACACGTTATATATTGAAAGTAGCATTTTAAAACGTCCAATGGACGAATCTATTGTTCTCCGCATCGCGCGATCTTGCGTCATCGGTGGAGTCACAGTTTAATGTATAGTACGCTGCGCAGGCACACCGGCCGTGCGCCGGCGCCGCATTGGTCGCCGCCCGGCCCACAGACGCCCGATACTTGCCAAGTCGAATGCACGTCGCTTAACTCGGTCCCTGCTACGTTCGCAATTCCTTAAAATAATTGTTTTTCGTAACCGTTTTATAGTTGACGTCACTAGCGTTCCTTGGAACCTTGATTTTTAAGTGTCCTAAGTGTAATTTTCAACCCCAGATTGGGTAAGTGGTGCACATTTTTCTAAATGATAGGTAGATTGTGTGACTTAACGTAGTTTCTTTTCTTTGCTTGGGATTTTTTAGCAATTCTTTATAAAGTAATAACCATTTCGTAGTAACCATTTAAATCCATCATTTACATATTATTGCTATAGTAGATAATGGTTTTCTATGCAAGTGGCTTATTCACTCTCTTCATTTCTTTTCACTTCATTTTATTTCCACCCTCGCATTTTCACAAAATAATTTAATGTAGTATTTCCTTTATGTTTTTATCTCCTAATCATTATTGTAATCTCCGTTTCTGATTGTGAACATCCACGGCAACACCACTACTTTCCTAGTGCTTTCCATCTGCGGTTGCCGTGGGCGCTCACAGAAGTACTGGGACAGGCCTTAACGCTTTTTTTAATGGCGCGTTCCAGGGTTCAAAGATCGGACTCCAAGATTTGGGTTACGTAACCGAACCCACCATCACCATCCTGCTTTGCTTCCATCTGGACTGTACAGCAAGCAGAAGCTGCAACCCTGATCCTGGTCTTCACGACGAGCGCCCACCTACATCTGCGGCCGCCTTCAGGATAGTACTGGACCAGTGAAGGAAAATAGAATCAGCGTACCTAATGTATGTCGCTCGAAACCCACTCTTGTGACCCCTCCGTAAATACATACCGTGACACTGGCGCCCCTATACGTGGTAAACATACATACCTGATTCTATCTTTCTTCTTGGTTGTAGTTAGTGTGTGTTTGTGGTTTTTTTTGTAAAACGTAATTTTTATTTTTTTGGTTTTACAGTTACTAAAGTGTACGTAAGTCTAAAAATCAATATATTTTGTAATTCATAATCGTTATCAGTCCTATTACTTATTGTTATCACTTAATCGCAGAATTTTATAATATTTATTTTTGGTGCCTAAAATGGCGCTTGAAAAATTTTAGTATTTTTTTTTAAATTTCAATTTTAATTTTTTTGTTCTTGTTATACCGAAGCTGTACACATTAGTAGCAATTGTTTTTCATCTCTTGTTACTAACTTGTCTTCATTTTTGCTGATTTTACTAATATTAAAAAAAAACCATACGTTCAGTAATTAAATTTGTAACAGAGCGGAGAACGTGTGTTTTTTAACTTTTACTTGTCACCACTTGTCCAACTGGTTTATTCTCAAAGGTCACCATGTTATCTATTAGGTATCTGTCTCTTCAAAAATCGGAATTGGAATATGAAGTTCGGATTAGAGGTGTATATTACGACATTAAAACTAAATTATTATTATGACGACATTAAATTATTATTATGACTTAAAACTTGTCAATAATAATAATTTTCGATAGATATTGTTTTCATTGTTTGTTGTTTTCATTGTTTTGTTTCATGTACGTAGATAGAATGTCAATATCCCACTAGTTTTTTTTACCATCTTGCAATTAATATTGGTCAACTGTGCAATATATCACAGGTGCCCTGTCTACGAAAGAATGCGTCGAGATCATCATATTGTTATGATCTCGTTGCTTGTATGATTATTAGGTGAATTTTGAAAGGTTGAATGTTAGGTGATAATATGAATGGGTAATGTTAATTGCTGTCGAAAGTTTTTAGACGGGTTTTTTTTAAGAATAAAACCCTTTTCGTGACGAGGGGGGTAATGTAACGTTTTATACGTACATGTATATTTCTAAGTCATCGTAAGGTATATTAATCTTAAATTAGAAGCTTAAATACCTACGAAATTATTTACATTTAACTAAATATTTACAATAAAACTTAAAAACTACTTATTAAATAATAATTTAATACATCATCAACACGTTATATATTGAAAGTAGCATTTTAAAACGTCCAATGGACGAATCTATTGTTCTCCGCATCGCGCGATCTTGCGTCATCGGTGGAGTCACAGTTTAATGTATAGTACGCTGCGCAGGCACACCGGCCGTGCGCCGGCGCCGCATTGGTCGCCGCCCGGCCCACAGACGCCCGATACTTGCCAAGTCGAATGCACGTCGCTTAACTCGGTCCCTGCTACGTTCGCAATTCCTTAAAATAATTGTTTTTCGTAACCGTTTTATAGTTGACGTCACTAGCGTTCCTTGGAACCTTGATTTTTAAGTGTCCTAAGTGTAATTTTCAACCCCAGATTGGGTAAGTGGTGCACATTTTTCTAAATGATAGGTAGATTGTGTGACTTAACGTAGTTTCTTTTCTTTGCTTGGGATTTTTTAGCAATTCTTTATAAAGTAATAACCATTTCGTAGTAACCATTTAAATCCATCATTTACATATTATTGCTATAGTAGATAATGGTTTTCTATGCAAGTGGCTTATTCACTCTCTTCATTTCTTTTCACTTCATTTTATTTCCACCCTCGCATTTTCACAAAATAATTTAATGTAGTATTTCCTTTATGTTTTTATCTCCTAATCATTATTGTAATCTCCGTTTCTGATTGTGAACATCCACGGCAACACCACTACTTTCCTAGTGCTTTCCATCTGCGGTTGCCGTGGGCGCTCACAGAAGTACTGGGACAGGCCTTAACGCTTTTTTTAATGGCGCGTTCCAGGGTTCAAAGATCGGACTCCAAGATTTGGGTTACGTAACCGAACCCACCATCACCATCCTGCTTTGCTTCCATCTGGACTGTACAGCAAGCAGAAGCTGCAACCCTGATCCTGGTCTTCACGACGAGCGCCCACCTACATCTGCGGCCGCCTTCAGGATAGTACTGGACCAGTGAAGGAAAATAGAATCAGCGTACCTAATGTATGTCGCTCGAAACCCACACTTGTGACCCCTCTGGCCGAGCTTACCGCCTTAATAAATTTGTTGCACGAACTCTGCCTTCTCACTTAAACTCCCAAATACACAGGGTAGTTAGGAGGTAGGGAACCTATACATACACGTGACAAAGGGAACTGCGAAACCTTTTTTGCTATCTATTTAATCGAAAAGCAGTGGAGTGAATCGAATCTTGGAGAATTTCGAAAAGAATGAATCGCCTTGAATTTGCGAGTTTACATTTCACAAGCTTTGATTCACCCCACTTCGAAGAACAGGCTTTACTGGTGTAAAGCCTGTTCATCGAGTTCCTTGAAGGTTGGGAGCCTATTGCTTGTACGTAGTCATATAGGTTCCTAAGCCAACTCCCCAAACGTAATTAGTATCAAAACTTGGAGACGTGCATCTGTATGTCCTCCTTGACGGAGACGTTCCTGGAGATGTGCTCCGCCTCGGCGATGGTGTCGGGGAGCCGCGTGTGCAGCGTCTCCGGCGTCGTCAGCATCAGCGCGCCCGCCACCAGCGCCGTCACCCCGAACAGCACCGACGGCAGCCACGACACGTATATCGCCTGGAACAACGGAACATATCTTGTACACTACTGTATCACTGTCAGTATATCAAGGAGAGGTGCGGAGGAGGAGTCCAGGACCTAAACCTGTCGAGGCTGGAGTCAACGAGAACTACCAGTTGTAGGTCCTATGTGCTCCGGCTTCCTGCAATATGTAAGGAGATGTTCCTCTGGAGGTGGGCCTCTGGTACTTTTATTTTGTTAACTATATTATTGCCTGAAATAAATGAATTTATTTATTTATTTATTCATATCTTTTAGACTTTTCAAAGGACTGGAGAAATCCAGCTAGTTTAAATACGAACTACGGAATTACACGGAAACTGATAACTTGAAAACCAATATTTTAAAAAACAGTTATATTATGTATTTACTTGTAGGTACTTAATATCACTACATAGTATAAAACAAAGTCGCTTTCTCTGTCCCTATATCCCTATGTATGCTTAAATCTTTAAAACTACGCAACGGATTTTGATGCGGTTTTTTTTCATAGATAGAGTGATTGAAGAGCAAGGTTTATATTATGTATAATAACCGTGCGAAGCCAGGGCGGGTCGCTAGTAAGTTATAAAATCTTGAAGTAATAGAGATTATGATTAATTCTAGAATGAACTCATGGAGCCTAATTCTTTAGAAATTGAGGTGTGTCATGATGTCACACGGAAGGTTGCGCGCGGAGCACACAATGCGATGAATGGTATACATTGCGCTCTGCAAACGCCACCGTTGCCTCTGATCGCCTTGTTCACTGATGGCGTTGAGACTGCGTACTGTTATCTACCATTTGCAAAGCTCTTGAAATTTCAAGTCCCTGAATAATGTTAGGTACAGCAAATGTTTTACTATTATAAATAAATTTACCAGCAGCGGCATCTGCGGCGCAACGATAGACCCGATCCGGCCCACCATGGAGCAGAAGCCCAGCAGCGAGTGGCGCGCATGCGTCGGGAACAGCTCCGACGTGTACATGTAGATGCCACTGAATGCCTGCGTGATGGCCACCTTACCCACCAGGTACAGCAGGGTGGCCAGCCACGGGACTGCTGCAATACAACATTATCAGAAAATCAGAACTTAGAAACACGAAACGTATTCATGTTTTTAGTTTCTTTTCTTTAGTCTTATTAAATGACCATGGTATTAGCTATAAACAAAAAAATTTAATGCTCTATCAGAAAGAATGTATTGTAATGAGATGTTTTTGTCGATTCAATAAGAAAATGCATTTACGAATAAATATGTTTTTCTTCGTAAAGACTCAGAATTAACGATTCGTGAAATCAATTAATGCGAAGGAGGAGTTAAGGTCATAAAATTCGATATAATCAGATGTCCCTCACAGATTGGAAAATAACTTACAGTCGGGGATGAACGGTATTACGACGCAGGCAAGCCCGCACACCGTGTAAGCTATCAGCAGCGTAATCTTCCTGCCGATACGATCCAGCACCAGCGCGTTGGTGACGACGGCGATCACCTCCACACTGACCACCAGCATGTAGTTGGTGTACTTGTCGCCCGCCAGCGACACCGAGTTGATGGCCAGCCCGTAGAACACGAAGGTGCAAGTCACCCACCACCAGGAACAAATTGCCAAACGCTTCATAATTATAGGAGACCTTAGAACTTGCTTCCATAATCCCTGGTTTTCGGACGCATCATTTTCTACTATCTTCGGTTTCTCCTCAGTCAGTTGCCTCATCGTTTCTTCTGATAGAGTCACATTATTGGTCTTAGCTGCCTGCATTATGATCTCAACTGCCTCGTCTTTTCTTCCTTTGGATAATAACCATCTTATGCTTTCTGGAAGCAGGTATATATACAGAAGGAACAGCACCGATGGTGGGTACACCACGAGGATGAACGTCCTCCAGTATTTGAAGGTTTTGGCGAGAAGCGCGAAGCTGATTCCTCCGATGACTAGCATGATTCCCAGGAAGGCTGTGGTCAGGACTCGCTTGTCTTGTCCTAGTAGCTCAATAGCTGGAAATATGAAAAGAAAAACATTATGACCATATGAAGTGACAGTCAAATTAGGTTGGTATACTTTTGTTTTTTTTTTATACACCCATTGATTACATACATAAATCTTGGCCCCTAACTAGGATTCCCTGTATCTAGGGAACCAGGAACTATGAGGACCATAGTCCCAGAACACCCAGACACGAAACAAATTTTGCAAAACAAAGTTTTAGGTGGTGCTGTTATTGTTATGGGCTGACGTATTGCTTACCATCAAGCAAACGACCAGCTCGTCTTATCATTCAGTTACATAAAAACATAAAACAAACAAAACATTTGTCCCGTCACGGGAATCGAACCCGCAACCTCAGTGGTGTATGAGATTTGAGCCAACCTGCTCAACCACTACACCACAGAGACTGTCGAAATACTGCATGTATATAGCAAATGGTCTATGTACTTATTTAAAGAAATGCTCGACTTACTGAGGATGTAAGCCGCAGGGAACACGCTGGCGCCGGCGACTGTCTCCAGGAACTCCACAATGACGTACATTTCATAAGAGATGGAAAACGCCTTTAGAGAGCCGATTACACCGACTAGTGTGCAGCTGAGAATCAAGGCCCGCTTGCGTCCCCACCTGAAACAATCAACATTACCTCCAGCTCTCAGCACACTCTCTGGACTGTAGTATAGGTTTTATTGTCTCTTTTGTTGTTATTTCTTGTTGTGTATTTTTATTTTGACTGTATATAGAATTTTTCGGAACGTTTAAACAATATTTGAAAGGAGATAAAGGTTATTTTCCGAGTTCGAGAAAATACAAGTGAATAGTGGTGGATAATTAATATAATTAATGATAAACTGGTCTTACCGATCAGAAATGTATCCAAGGATAGGCAACGACACCAACATGCCGATGTTGTGGATGGTCCCCACCAGGGTCCTCTTCCATTCTTGGCAAGCCAAGTTGAACTGAAACATTAAATATGCATTCAGTTGAAGGCACTCTGCCTTTACAATTAAATAGATAGATGAACGCTTTATTGCAAACATTAAATTAAAGACATTACATAAAAAAACAATTAAAGAAAGTGATACAATGGGTGACCTTATCGCTAAAAGCGATCTCTTCCAGGTAACCTTTGGATGGAGATGAGGATAGAAGAAGATATCATGACCACGGTCGATGGAACTATTGGCCGAAACATCGATGTAAATACATACCAAAAGTTTACGTAACTGCAGATACAGATTTGTTGATTCAGGCGAATTGGTATGTTCCAGTGACTGTTACGTAGATGAGTAGGTCGGGCTCGCCGAGGGCACTCACTGATGCGGCTCGTACGACCATTAACAGCGGACGGTGAAGCGGAAACGCGGGGACGCACAAATACTTACTTTTTACACATCTGGCGACTGATTTATAAATAGGCAGGTATAGTTTTTGCATTCTTGTAATGTTTTTAAACAGAGGCTTTTTTGCCTACTTTGTTTTTGTTTCTTTTTATTATCTAAATACAGATCATTATAGAAGTTTCAGATTTTCTTAAATTCTTAACCGGCTATGGGATCCAGACTGGTGTTTCTGTCATTGTGAATTCGATCTCGCGGTACCTTGTATTATTAAGAATTCTATGTTGAAACCGACCGGTTAATGTCTTTTTGATAGTCATGCGACGACTGCGCACGTGCGCGGTGACGTTCACACGAAATAACGATTAATAATGAGCCGTCGCTATAAACCTCCTGATTAATATTGCGCATGCTTCTGAAGTGCATGTTATAGGGGCTTTTCAAAAATAGCGCAATTCAGGTCATAATGCACAATTTAGAAAAAAACGTGTAAGTCTGCGGGTTTTTAGCATTCGATTGCGGCGATATATAGAATGACATGGCATCATCAGCTACAATCTCAGACAAAACTCGAAGGTTACAATAGGTAGGCTCAATAGCTAAGTAGAACTATGCGCTAATTGTATTTTCACCTCGGTTCACATATCTAAGTTTAAGTTTAAGTAAGTAAGTTTAAGTGTAAGTTTAAGTTTATAATTGATTTTAAATATTTTACGCTTGACTCAATATATTCGCTCCGTATTCTTGACAAACATTTTTTTACAAATATCGTTTATGGGATTTAAACTATTTAGGAGATTGAAACCAGGGAAGACGTATCTAGGTATATATACCTCATCGATTTCGGTGACGGCAACCCTAAAAAAAATTATAATTTTCGAGCATGAGCCCGAATACGGATTTAGTTTGAAGTACCCAGCCACACGTAGAGCAGTAAAGTTGGCCATCAGTATTGTAGTTGTATGTGTAGGAAGGCTTGGGCCTCTCTTTTCGTGTTTGGCGCTTTTCGTCCAGTGTTTCTAAACGGTTGTTCTCAAAATTCTTAACACTGTTAAAGATAGTAGAGCGCCAAGACGACCTATGTGACGCGAGCTCCTCCCAGCACTATCTAGGTAGCGTACACGTGAGAGGCCAGCTTTATACTATATTAGTTTTGATATGTAAGTAGTTCTTACTTGCCTACTTTCAGTAACCACATCAGTATTTATCTGCTGCCTACATGTCGTCTCGCACGTCAATAATTTATTATGATATCGAAACAATAGGTCTATTCAATTTAATTTTTCTCTAACTGTAACTCATTCATTGACATACTTAGCATACCTACACGATACATGGACGATAGACTGGAGCACCTTATCACAATACAAATATGAACTTTCAACACTGCGGCGGCGGGCGGAATGGAATATTTATGCAGACGAGGTACATAACATATCATGACAAAACCAATATCGATTGATGTGGATCCGATTTAATTCTATACACTGAAACGAAACGCAATGAAAATATGTAATATGTAGTGTACCGAATTCCGCTGAGTATTTTGTAAGTTGTTGTTGGAATAATATAATACGCATGGGGGTAGATAGCAAATGCAAAATGAATTGAAATTAAAAAATATATAGGTATACACAACAAACTCAAATACAGAGAAATATCTAAATGTAAACTATAAAAACTTAAATAATTCCAGAAATACTAAATACGTTTCTTGAGAGCGATACAACAGTGTATCGCCAGTCGCTTTCTTGTCGGCGACGCGACGGTGGCGTGCCGTGCGGAACTAGGAGGATGTACGTACGATATTATGGTATAGGTATGTATGTACCGTCACTGGATAACTGGTAGAAAATGCTTTAGCATTAAGTTCTCCTTTTGTACATTACTTGTAATAGTGCAATAAAGAATTAAATAAATAAATAAATATATATATATATATATATATATATATATATATATATATATATATATATATATATGTAGGGCTTTCTTAATTTAACATTTTTATTATTCACTAAATTAATACATTATTTACCTTGTTTTTAAATACAATATGAAACTCATTAACATATTTATTATTGTTATTTTATATAAAAAAATTCAAATAATATTATTCTAACAATAATCTAAATAATATCCAGCGGAATTACACTACATATTTTGATTGCGTTTCAGTTTGTTTTGAGATGAATTTCCGCAACGTCACGCCTCATTCCATTACATTAATTCTATACACTTGCAGACCGTTTCAAAACATAAAGACGGCAGGTTTCTCGTGAAATCGAGATTCGTTTTGCACCGCTTTCTGCAGGAGCGCGGGCGTAGTTAAGCGTGTCACCCACTACGCAGATACGGTTAGATATCTGTATCTGAGCGCGTATCTATCAATATTGCTCTCTATACTAAACTCAAGGAGCTACGCACACTAAGCAGAAAACTCGTCAAGTATCTGTGGGCACCGACATATATCGAAAGATGGTCAGATGTTAACTGCGTATACAAATACAAATCAAAATCAGTATCTTCTTCTGAGAATCTGTCTAATAAATCCAGAAGCAATAGACGCGAACTCATTATAACACACTGTATATACGATCCGCACCAAAAAACAGGTATAGTCAGTTTGAAGGATTCCGCGTGAATGTATAATTTCGTATATTATCGTATCTGTAAAGTATGTGATACTTCCAGATAAGTTAAGTTTTTATACGCAGATAAAATATTACCGTATCTGCGTAGTGTGTGACACGCTTTATAATTCATGAATCAGAAAATGCTGTGACGTACCTGGTAAAGTTGAAATTCCACCGGGACTACACCCTGACTACACCCTGCCGCGCTTACGATTAGAGCAGTTAGTAAGGTTTATGACTAAACTGAGTTCCATTTCACATTCGGAATCTGCGTAATAAGCTCTGCATTCCTATGGTCAACAAACCTTGGCGGGAACTTGGTAATTCAGTAATGATAATGGCACTATTCTGATCACTCATAAAAGAGCACCCCTCCGCCTCCGCAGCAAATAATTTATTAATTAGTGGTGTGCAATCATAAGCGTAAAACTCGTGTTACCAGCAGAATAGCTAAATGGTAACCTTGTAAAGACGATATGGAATCGAGAGCATCGAGTATTCAATCCTCTTTTAAGTTTTATTTAAGCTTAATCTCAGCTAAATTTAATATTTTGAATAATTGTACTTGTAAGATAGCAAGTTATTTCTGTGTGGCTAATATTTACTTTTACAGGCGTTTAATGCGAAGTTCTGATTGGCTACTACGCCTTACTTGTCACAACAGTGTTTGAACAAGTGTTGTTCTTGAATACTAGTGCCAATCACGCAACAACTATTGAACTGATTGTTGAATGAAGCTGTTACTTTTATTGTACACCCGAAATGGGTAAGCTGTTGAAACTTTTTTGTAACCAAATAACATCTTATGTACACAGTTTTTACGCAATAAACGATATTCTATTCTATTCTATTCCTTTATTTTGTAAATAAGTTGTTTAAAACTGCTACCTGGTGTTTCGTAACTTAGATATAAAATAAAATAAAAAATAAAATTTAGTTCCTGGGAAAAGCCATTTTTTATGGAACTTGATGATAAACGTCACGTCTCGTCTGCCCATAACAATTTCAGTGGCATCCAGAACTTCTATTACTATAAAAAGCACTGCGCTCATCACCCCGAGACAACAGGTATTAAGTGTTGTAATGCCCCGTAATTTCGCTGGCTACAATTATAATAAGGATACTTTTGTTCTGGATTTTTTTACCACTGCCATTCAACCACCTAGCAGTATGGCCACAAAGTGGAGTGGAAATCTCTGCCAGCACCTGTGTTTCCGGATAGCTATAATCTGAGTATCTTTAAGACAAGACTGAACAGGTTTCTTCTAGGCGACAAGCCTATAAATAAAAAAGAAAGTATTGTTCAAACTTTAGGCACTGTGTTCCGGTACTACAACCGGAAGGTTGTAGTACCCCTCAAGGACTACTTCAAATGAAATTTCTAGGAGCTATTGTCTCAGGTGAAAATTTCTGAGTCGCGCTCCAAGTTCTATGGGCAGGTTTTTGCTTACCTACTGTAGATATTTGGGTGAACTATACGTGCTCGTTTCGTGTCGTAGTTGTTTAAGAAAGCCATACGTGTGTGGTGAGGGACCTCAAGAAAGTGCCTCATCCATATCGATTCCAGCTACCCTGATTTTTTTCTGATCCACTTTGAGTCCGGTTCTCATTAAACTAACATTGCTATCGCGGGTACAATGCATTGAGTGTGTGGCGCCGGCGGCGCGGCGCGTGTCAACTAACACGATGGCTAAGTCTAGACGTTATCCGACGTGTACAACTACAATAAACTGTGACTAGAGCATGCAGTGGTATTAGGTATTCTGTGACAGAGACTACTTTAGGCAGACATTAACGCGGCTCAGTGTGAGGAGCTTCCTTCCTGCTCCTTGTCAGATGATCGCAGGCGAATGAGTTTGTTTGTACGTGAGATGTTTGTTGATAAACGCGGTAGTTGCTCTGTTTAGTAGCAAGTATGATCAACCTCGTTGGTCTACTTTAGAATCTCTCTTCAGCAACAATTAACTATGTCAGTGCAGCTTATTACTTAGTGGTACTGCGATTAATATTATGATTAAGTACTTACTTTAATTTTCTTAACGAATCCGGCTGATCCGGGAAAATAATATTGCCATCCACGTTAGGGATAACATGACGTGTTCTGATCAATCATAATTGAAAGTAAGTATTATACCTTAGTACTTATTTAATACCTTAGTATAATCATAAGTACTTAGTTTCCTATATGTATGTATATATGAAGATTTCATGATTACAGTTGTGTTATCTAAGCTAAAATCAGTGGTTGCTTATTATGAAGCAGCGTGGCAGCAGGTGGGTCATGTCATGTCACACCCCACTGCGCAGGGTAACATGTACGCGAGGTGTCACGAGGTGCCTCCGTGGTTCCATGTTTACCTGACTCCTACAGTTTACTCTGTTCTTGACCGATTTGGCACATCTGACTCTATCAATATTATGAACCTGTGCTGTTTGCTGTGATGTATGATTTTAGTGTCTTTCGATATTGGTTCTTGGAACGGTGAGTCAATACTATTTTAATTACGTAGGTATTGGTTTTACCGGACTGCGTCGTTGAAACCAACAACAAATAAAATGTTCAATGTTTTTTTAATACCCTGCATTTATGCACTTACTAGCTGTATCCCGTGGTTTTTACCCGCGGATGAAAAGAGTGTTGCTCTCACCTCGGTGACGATCGTGTAGTTGGAGGCGTAGAGCCACTGATCGCAGGGCTGCCAGTGGTCGCTGAAGGCGGCGGCGTCGCAGCGGCCGGCGCCGGCGCCGAGCGGCGCGCGGCGGGCGCAGCGCGCGTCGCGCCCGGCGTCGGCGGGCGGCAGCGCGCCGCCCAGCCACGCCGGGCTGTACTCCGTGCTGTTGGCGCTCTCGCACTCCGGCACTACGCATCTGGAAGAGGTAAACAGGCTCATTACTTATGGAACTAAGCGTTTGCAAGAAAACCTACCTATAGTTTATGATAAATAGAACGGGACTTAGTCGCGCTTAAAATTTTGTTTTATTTACTTCGGCGTTTTGACCAAGTTGCATTGGCCACGAGAAGAATGGAGAAGGCGGGTATCAGCGTCGAGAAAGGCGGGCGTTGTCACCAACTACCCGCACATGGTCTTGTAAAAGTATAGGGTTGTCACCACGGCACACTACACTGACGATATCACTCAATTTCTTCGAACATAAACCGCGACGAGATAATTTCCTAATCACTGGGTTCCATGATTTATCCAATATAGGAACTACCACAGCTGCATTCTACTTTATACACACCAGGTACCGGAAGAGGAATGACGTGCCGTGGTGTTCTAACGTGCCTTGCCAATTTGGATAAAGGGGTGTACATCGTTTTTATGGAGTAGTTTCGCAGTAATGCTCCTACTTTGTTGGTCACCCTTTTAGCGAGATTAAAATTATTGTTGACGTGTATTTTTAGTACGAATAAATGATTATCTGATTATCTGTATATATATATATATATATATATATATATATATATATATATGTACATAACCATTAAGTCTACTACTGACATTATGTGGTCCTAAATGTATATGTCTAGGTATCTATGGAGACAGCTAGGTACTCATTGCGGCACTTCTGTACAAAAAAGCAACAGATGACATTAATTTTGTCATTATTCTCGGTTACTTTGCGATTACGAATTTGATTGGCATTATTATGTAAATAACTGAGTTTCCGGCCGCGACCCCCGCCGCATGATGCGGCAGAACTATGTAGTTCGACAATTCGTAATAGATGCTATTGTAATAATAGCCTCGTCTTCTTACAATGTAAAGTCAACGATAGAAGTCGCTAAACCTCTTAAAACAAATGTGTTTATGTTTATTTATTTTTTCATTAGTAAGACACTTCAGTAGCATTAACACTTTTCTTACTGTCTCTATTAAGGCGAAGACAATATGTGTTGTTTACAGGTAGCACTTACTATAGTAATAATAATAATAATTTTTTGTGGCGACACTGAACCTTACCCCGAGACTCTCCCTGGGGCTAAATGAGACCCCTGACCCCCGGTTTGCCTTAACTGGCCGTTATTTTATGAGGCGGAATTGGCAGGTGCCGAGGTCTCATATCTTAGACCGGCTCTCATCCATTAAAAATTCACCTCAATAGCCCAATCATAAGTAATTTTCATATCTTCAATAATAGTCCTCGCACTTATCGAGGGCTGTCTTTGATTGTATCTTCTAATGATGCACTTAGAGACAGTCCCCGATAAGTGTTGCCCATTACATATCTAAATTAAATGCTCTAAAAGGCCTCTACGTGTAGGACTCATGTCCCCGCGCAAGCCTTCCAAAGGACCGGGTGTATAACCCGTGAGAAAGAGCGACATAATAATAATAACGCCCAACGATCACATACATAGATCTTGACCCCTAACTAGGATTCCCTGTATCTAGGAAACTAGGAACTAAGAGGACCATGGTCCCACAGCACCCAGACACGAAACAAATGCTTGCGCTTTTTTTTCTGTGCACAAACTTTTGTCCCGTCGCGGGAATCGAACCCGCAACCTCAGTGATGTATGAGATTTGAGCCAACCTGCCCAACCACTACACCACAGAGGCAGTCACTTACTATAGACTTTACAATACACTTTCACTTCAGTACACTAACTCGAAAGCTTTTATCTGTTTGCGTCTTCTCACTATTTCTGTGCTGTCGAGGAGCTGGATGAGCTGGATAGTATTTATAACTAATGTCCATTTTTAACTGTAGGGTATAGTTTGTGCGGGGCTTGTGATGGACGTATTGTGTCGCTGAATGTAGCTGCAACCTAATGTAATGTGTTAGCATCGTATGCGCGAAGTTAGCAGCATCTTATTATTTAAATTATACGTTGTATAATGGCCCAATATAAACATGAAGCTATAAGTAAACACCCTATCATTTCAGATTCCCATCCATTCATGTTGTATTGTTACAAGTAGGTATGTAATTATGCGTTCTCTATTATATATAATAACTGCCATTAGTAAAGTAGGGGTCTTCTTGTCGTTGTGCCGACATGAGTTTTATAATTCGGTCCATGAAAATATCTTTGGATGTCAGCCATACATAGCCAACGTGCTGGAACTTGGTATATAAAACTGTAAATATACTCAATATAGGTACCTACATGTATGTATATTGTATGCTAGAGAGCGAATGTGGCTCAGTGGGAGCACGTGCGACTTTCGATCCGATGTTCGAACCCCTCTGGCCCCGCACCACTTATTTAGTTACGTGTTGATTTAACACTCGCTCTAAAAACGGTGAAGGAAAACATCGTGAGGAAACCGGCATGTCCAAGAATTTACCACAAAAATTGAAGAACATGTCACATCCACCAACCCGCACTGTGCCAGCGTGGTGGAATATGGCCCATACTCTCTCTATGAGGGCAGGCCGGAGTCCCAGCAGTGGGAACGCAATGGGCTGATGATGATGATTGATGGTAGTTAATAAAAGTTCGATCATAAACATAAGGTCCCACATACACCTTTCCATTATGCAGACTGTAGGGGCTGTAAGCTAAAGAAATTGCAAGCCGTTATTTTAATAATATGTAATAGGTACTAATTTAATATGTGTTAAGTACGAAGGTATCAGAGTAAACTTATGTGAACCTTGGGTGTATAACCTCATATCGCCTCAACAAATCAATTATTTATAGTATAGTATATAGTAGGTAGGTACTTGCATTTTAACTGTTGCAAATTGATTGAGTTATAGGCCTATTGTCGTAATATGAGTAGGTAATTAATACAGCGGCGAGATATGGTGCAAGTTATTTCAAGATGCTATAACGTTGGTGACATTGATTGTGATTTGTAATGTCTCATTATCATAGTTCCTTAACCTTAGCGTCAAGTTTAGAGCAGTCGGTAAGGTCTCACGGAAGGCACATTCTGGTGTCTGCTCCGCTGAGGCCGGACGGACGCGACTTGCGATCGGAATGTAAATTGAAATCGTTATTCTCACAGCATTGACATTCGCTGCATGGTCAACTGCTTCTTTACCTGTCTGGCGAATTATAGCGAACCATCCCATACCACTAACTACTTACTAACCTAATTCATTCCAAATAGTAAGTACCCGCCATTTACCTACATTAAATATGAAGTGATTAGGTACATAAAATATTACATTTATAATTAGCTTTTCATCAAGACTTTTAAATGTTGGCTAAACCACCGCGTACAAGTTTAAAACACACAATCGCAAATATAATGCATATACATAGTTTGTTTATTCGATGGAATGGAGAAGGTATGCGTTTGGGATAAGAGGTAGTTTGTATATTTGTGCACATTTCTAAGATCCAATATATCGTCGGAATGGATGAACAGGTTTTAATTTGGTATTCGGTAGTAGCTTTGAAATTTATCTGAGATAGTTCTAAGAAAGGTTATATTGTGATAATCTACCAGGCGGCACTATATTTGATATAATAGTGCGTTTATGCACATTTCTATTTACGAAATGGCCGAACCGCGATTGCGATTTTCGGTAGTATTGTTTTTTATTTATCAATTGTGGTTTATAGACAGGCTATTATCGTACCAATAAACCAGGAATCGCTGCAAATTGTTCATAATTTTTTTTAAATTTACAAATTTTTGAATTAATCTTACGTATCTTTCTAAACTTCGTATAACAATACTGTGTTCGTATAACAATACAGCCGTTTTGTTCGAAATTAAACCTAATGTAGGCAAAAATGTCACAACTTGAAATTAGTGACTACAATCTAATAGCCGTAAGACACAGTATTTATCTACTTGTAACTGATATCTGCTACATTTCCTTGGATATACAAACATGGTGCATATCTACATGTAGAAGTGTGTAAATGGTAGACCAACTGGAAGTAGTGATGTGCAGTTAGCAGTAGTTATGTGAGTAAGACAGCGGAAGGCGGAATTAGGACACATTTAGGTTCAAGTAACATGGACGACTCGTGTCCCGCCGCGACACCGCCAGCTACAGGCAGCTGAGGCACGGCTCGCTTAGTAACCGAGTGCATGGAGATTAGTGGTTTTCAATGACACGATTAACGGCGGCATTACACATAAGCCGCCACTCAAGTTGCGTGCGAATTTTACACAACCAATCTAGTAAAACGATGAAAACATGTAAATTAATTCGAGAATCCAAAAACATTCTGGAAAACGTAACATCCATCCCCGCGTCCGCGTGGTAAGTGTCGCCAGAAATGTTCTGGCGCGTAGCTCCAGAAGCGTGATGAACTGATGAGAAATTATCATTTTATTTACATCCAACGACAACATACGAGAATTACCAATAAGACAATTCAGAATTAAACTATTCCAATGGCTTCATAAGAAAAAAATCTATAATGTAGGTATCTGAATTATTAAATAAGCAATGGACATGTTAACATTATTATTATTATTTTCAATTGTTGTACATTAATATTATTTTTTCTAAATTTCCTGACATCTTGTATCAATGAATTGCTTGTGGCTTTGTGATACTATTATTATTATATACATTCAATTTTTTTTTTAATTTTGCATGTCAGTTATTTATCTGACAAAATATGTGATACGATTTATTTATTAATTTGACCTGTCCAACAACCTAAAGCACCATATTTTATGCAAATAAATAAATTTCATTTCAACGATCACTCAAATAGATCCTGGCCCCAAACTAGAGCTCCATGTATCTATCTAACTAGAAACTACGTCCCACAACAAACTCTTGTACTTGAAACAAAATAGGTAAGCGTTATTTTTTTATGCTCAATAATAATTTGTTTCGTGGCGGGAATCGTACCCGCATCATCTAGGGTGTATGAGGTGCGCTGACTCGTCCAACCACCACACCACAGAGGCTGTGTGTAAACGTTCGCGGACCATCGTTATACGCATTATTCGCTTAGTGAGCGACACAGGCAGGAGAAGCTATAAGTAAAGCTCAAAGACGATGTCATCTAGAAATGTAAGGACTTCTTTAGATATGTAGGCAAGTTTCGTGTTCCTACTAGAACTGGCTAATAGTGTCGTTGCTTATTACCGTAGCAATGTTTTTGTTTAATGTGTGTTAATTCGAACGAATTGGCACGAGGAGCTCTACTTTCATTTTTAAAGACCCATATTTTATGTTACAAAACTAACACGCCGTTGTTAATCGAAATAATATTTAATCGACGGAGGACTTTCATATACATGTATCATGATATTTGTATAAAATAAGCCCGAAGGGAGCTAATTCTGCACGTCATCGTCATGGCGAATATTGTTTGTTTACCGAGTTTTGAAATTGCGATGATTTTTATTAATGAAAAGTTCTCGTAAAGTTTCCTCCACGAAATGTAAAAACACAATATGACAACCCTACAACAATACAGCAGATGTTTTAAATAAGACCCTAACAGCTGGAGATGCAATAATAGCAAACAATGATTCAAGAGTGGTCGCAAATTTCTAAGATAAGTTATAATTTTACTTGTATTGAATTTCAATACGCTATATCCAATCGTACACATCTAGTTCTTCGCACACTTGGTCAGAATATCCCTCAGCGGGTCTATAAACATAATAAAAATATTAAGTTACACTTCGTATTAATTTAATTCATTCACGTATATATATATATATATATATGTATAATTATTATATATATATATTATATATATATAAGTGAATATGCATTTAAATATGGATATTTATAGAAAGAAATGTCTTTATGTAGTTTAAGATGACCACAAACATAACGGCCAACGCGTGCAATGCGGTGCAATGCGGTGCGGTGCTTGCGGTCGCAGGTAAGAAACCTTGAACAAAGTAATGTCGCGGCTGGTTCACATTACTTGCATAGCACTTTAGCTTATTAAATGCACTTAAATCCAATATTTAATGTATTCTTAAGCGCGACTTACAAGGTGCTTTTAATCGATCGGCGGTCATGTGTTAGTGGCTTCTCAAACTATCTCCGCAATCTACAAATATTAAAAAGTCTACAAATATTAAAAGCATATGGCACTGTTTTATAATTATATGTTTAGAAGATAAAGACGTCTAGAACAATCAGCTTCTGCCAAGTAATAGACAACTGGCACGTACACACTATAATTAAAAATAACAACAAATTACTGAAACAAAAGTCTTATAAAAATGCCCCTCAGTTTCTTGTCGTATCGTAGTCGGTTGAAAATTAAAACCATTTACGTGTTCTTTATCCTAAGTTCAAGTACAAATGCAGAAACAGTATTATATACCCATACCTTATACTATTACACATAATATAGTAAATATATAGGTATACGTAGGCAATATAAAAATAATACAAATGCATACATTTCAATATATACATAGCTCTCACTCTCACCTATATTAAATTATACCTACTCTGATTTTTACGCATGTTTTCCAGATTTATAGTTTTTCATTAGACACAGAGTATGTTATTTTGCTTTTTGTTTTATAAAATAATAATAATTATTATTATTATTTTAGCCGTTGTGTCCCACTGCTGGGCAAAGGCCCTTCAGGGGGGACCCTTCTTTCCACTCGTCCCGCCATCTCCTCATTTGTTTTTTTTTATTAACCCATACTGTCCCACTGCTGGGCAAAGGTCTCCCCCAAGTCTCATTTGATAATATATTTACAGAATAGAAATGTGTTATTTATCTACGTCTGTTAGTTCGCGATGACATGGGCAGGAGTTCCGACTGAAAATCAGTGCTAAGATACTTGTAACACCTTAGCTTTATGCCGAGTCGGAACCTTTTCGTGACATCGCACAACATTTCATATATAACTAAGAGTATTTTTGTGTATTGTCTTGAATAAATGTTATTTGTTTGTTGTACCTGTAATCGACGTCAGCGGCCAGGAACACGTAGTTGATGGCGTAAATCGCCGCCGAGAAGGCCGCGATGGCCAACAGCGCGTAGTTCTTCAGGTGGAACGCCTTGAACTGCCCCAGCTCCCTCATAAGCCGTTCCGTGTCCACCCCACCTCCTGCACCCCCTGCCCCTTGCTCCGGGACTGGCTCAGATTTCTTGGACATCTTCGAAACCCAGTTCGATTTTGGTGGTCGTTTATTTCAAGTGAAACAAAGTTACCGATCAATTTAGTAAGCGCAGTGTTGAAACAACAGCGTTTGTTTATGAATTTTGTAATTCACAAAATGTTATTAAATAAGTTAGTGTGTTTGATAAGTAATATTTCATTAAATCGTAAGTCCGCAGCCGTACGTGTTGGCGACACCGCGTGATGCGTCCGCGCGGCCGACCGCTGCCCACTGGCGAGGAATGGCGACTGGCTGCAGACTGCAGGCCGCAGGCGCACGCGCAGCCAGGCACAGTCCTTACGCTGCCTTCGATAACAGTGATAGCGATAACCCACGGAAATATCCTTACACCAGTAGGCAGGTAGGTATGCAATTTCTTACAGGCATCTTACAGCAGGTAGGTATGCAATTTCTTACAGGCGTTGCCTACAAGAAATTGCACATAGCGATAAGGCCGCCCATTGTTCTACCACTATTATAAATGTAACTGTAAACGTTTGTTTCCTGTTTTGGTGTTCAATAAAGTATTATTGTATTGTATAATAACGGTTTACCTCTCTTACACGTCTGCTTGGTTGCCCAAACTAGGTACACGTAACATTCGAATTAAAAAGATGCGCGTCATAGAGATGAACATGGAGAATATAAAAAAACGAGTGACATCGAAGAATCAAGGAGTAGTTGTGTTTAAGTTGAATAAAACTAAGATGAACTAAGAATAACCTGAAATAAGGGTTATTTCAGGAACGGCTTAAAGTTAAGTGAATTTATTATTCATTGCCTAACTAATACACAATATACTCGCGTCATCATCACTACATAGTATAAAACCATGTCGCTTTCTCTGTCCCTATATCCCTATTCCCTATGTATGCTTAAATCTTTAAAACTACGCAACGGATTTTGATGCGGTTTTTTAATAGATAGAATGATTGAAGAGGAAGGTTTATATTATGTATAATAACTGTGCAAAGCCGGGGCGGGTCGCTAGTGTATTATATATCAGAAAACTATATAAACCATAGAAAATATAGAAGAATTGCAGCTTATGTATTTATGGCTGATAGCGCCTCGTCAAGGTCTTTTAAAAAATTATATAGGTACTTATTCCATTGTACCATAAAAATAAATTGAATATGAAAAGCATGCCCTTGCGATGAACAGATTCCAAACCAACTTAGCTATATTCAGTGAATGTATATTCACAGGTGTCGCTGTGAAAACAAACACCTGACTATTTCATATCCGAATGTGAGTTGACTCAGCGTTACGTAATCAGAAAGGCCATTATCGACTTACTAGTAAGTACTTGTACTTTCCACTTGTGTTCATAGTTCAATAACTTTTGTACGGAACAAAGAAGCTAATGAGTATGACATAGTACTAATGACGAGCTCATTGAGCTCGCGCTAATCATTAAGCACACAGCGCGAGCGACGGCGTCGTTAGCGACCCCTGTCATAATCATAACTCTAAGTGATTTCATTCAAGTTTTATCCAGTGACAGTACTGAGCTAATCGGTACTGCATTAAGTGCATAATTTCAATTCAATTCAACTTTATTTATTAGAGCAACTTGGATCACACACACCTATAAACAAACATATTGACAAATTCTTGGAATATTATTTCCAATATTGGTTGAATGATTAGTTGATTAAATAATTAGAATTATCACATTATTTTTTTACTAGAACTGCTAATTAATAGATTATGGAACTTCTCACTTTTAATTTTTTGATAAATGTTTATTGGAATGTATTTCTTTAGTTTAATATATTTAATTATTAATTGGCAAACGCAGTGTAGGACACCTTCAGGCTCGGTGGAGCGACGAAATTCGCAGGGTGGCTGGCAGCAGCTGGATGAGAGTAGCCGGGGATCGTACTCAGTGCCATGCAAATGGAGAGGCCTATGTCCAGCAGTGGACTGGGATAGGCTGGTGATGATGATGATGATAAATTAATTCATTGTGCTTTGTTATGCTATGAAAATTGATAATTGTATGCGTCATAAAGTCATAAGAAACCTAAAATAAATGCATTTTTTTTTATTCTTTGGCTTTTTCTTCTCTATCGAGCGTATTTTCTTTTCAGTATCAGAGACTGACTACGAAAATTCAGAATTTGTGGTGTGGTCACGTGACGTGGTCACGTGGTGTGGTCACGTTGTGTGGTCACCGTGGTGTCAGAACAGTCTCAACTAGTAAGATGCTAGTGGAAACTAACAAATAAATTAAAAAGTTAGGTACTCTACTTACTAAAATTAACTTAACTATTTATAAGATATAGCATTTGGACAACTTATTGGCCATTAAAAAATACAAATAGCCCAAAACTAATATATTAATTCTTACTTATAGGTGACAACGTGTATCTAACTGGCCTAGTTATCCTAGATACAGTTTTATTATCATATTTTATGCATGTATTGATTATAAGTTATCCGAAAATAAATAAATAGAATTTGATTTAGAAACGGGATATTTACCATGTATTTCTTCTGTTGTAATCAAATTCTTGTGTCAGTGACCATGTTAGTTTAAAAACGAATAAATAAATAGTCCAACAAAAAGTCAGTCTCACTCAAGTTTTGTGCAAAGGGAAGAGTATCTACTTAATAACATATTTTATATAGTTATATGGGGTAACAATATGTTATTATATTGTTATGAATCATTGTCTTGTATAAATGCGTATTTGACGATCAACAAAGGAATACTTGTTACTTGTTTTTCATGTACCTATATTTAAGGTTTTTTAACAATAAAGTGTTTATCTATCTATCTATCTACTTTGTGTCCATAACTGACTCCTTAGTTCGCTACAACGACACTCCTGTTATAAGTAACTACCATTTTTGTATATGTGGTGCGTGCGGCTGGCTCCACGACCAACGGAGGCAGGTAGGGTGCCCCTTTTGGAAGCCAATTGTCTGTCGAAGAAGTTTCTGTCGTTTCGGCGGTTGATCGGTGTGAACATTTGAAACTACTAATATTATTTTACTATCGCGCCTTGCAGAGAGCTATCCGCAAAGAGTTAACACAAACAATATAATCTCAGGCCTCGCATTTATGTACCTAATACAAAACTTATAATAATTATTATTATGTTTATGAATGCAATTGATAATGTAAAGGCCATTTTATTCCTAGTCTTACATATTATAAAAAAAAACAGTAACTGAGCGGTGTACTCGTATGTAAACATAGTATTTACATTTTTTGGCGAAACTATCCGGGATCGATTATTTAAGACGAGTAGGCGCTTCGTTTAAATGGTTTACGCACTTTTCGTCCGATTAAAATTTGACAAAATGAAATAATCGCCAATTAACATTTTTGAAATCGCTTATGAAAGTGTTAGTTACTCGTATTTTATTACCAAAGCTGCGCATGAAAATTAATAAATTTTGCTGATTTTTCTTTGATTTTTAGGAAATAATTTGAAAATACATATGTTGCCTATTCTTTTTTTGTAAATACAATCAATAAACAGAGCGCCTGTATTCGCATTCCATTTTAAAAATTGTAGATGTCCCCCTCACGATCGATATCATGTTTTAAAACTTTACCTACTCTGTAATTGCTTGGGTCATTCAGTGTTTCATCCTACGACCCATTCGTCTTATTAGTTATTAAGTGTTCTATGCTATTAGGAACGAACAATTATTCGAAGAAAAATACTGTTCTTCATAATGAAGAATCGTTATTATCTTCAACAAATTATGTTCCCACTTTTAAGGTTACTAAAAGACTTTGTCTCAGAGATGGATGGCGGGAGCCGCGCGCCGGACAGAGTATGGACAAAAAATAATTATTGTTACTTAGTATGGAGTAGCATGGCTGTGCGGGCTCCTTGCAGGCTGGCCCAGGCGGAAGAGTGGATGTCACCTCATGTTTTTAATTTAGTGAATCTCGGACATGCGGGTTTCCTCTAGATTTAGACCTAGTATGCAAAGGCCGAGCTCGTCGTTGGAGCGAGCGGCGGGAGTTGAACTCCGCGCGGGTGCGCCAAATCGAAAGTCGCACCTGTCACCACTGAGCCATTAGTACTATTAAATTATAAGTTAATTAAGTATCACGGTTGCTGTCGTCAGAATTAAATTTAGTGACGAGATATTTACCAAGTTGTATAGTGATAGTTAACGATATAATGACTAGGAAACTATACAGCTTGCTAGACTTCTAATCTCATTAGCATTGTTGGTGCGTCGCGGTCTGCCACCTTCCCTAACAAACATACGTGTACTTTTTAGAGGACAACATTTATTTAAATAAACATACCCATATTATTATAAATCATAAAACAGACAAATAACACAAATCTTACTAAAGACATCTTAAACAAAGCCTTGCGTTTTTATAAGATAGTCTAAAATAAATAACGAATTAGCCGAGACCAAGGTAAACGTAAAAAATCTGTGAATCTTCCACGGTCAAATATCACAAGAATTAGGTAAACGTGTCTAATAAACAGGAAAAAAACATAGAACACGAGATCTGAAGAGATTGTTTAACTATAATTATGACGAGTTTACTAGCTAGTTATATTTTACAAGGTTTGCCCGTGGTCGAGTGTGGGCGTAGCTAACACTTAGTTCGGTATCAATACGGTTCATGTTTGCGCAGCACGCGCCACACAGCATTATATTATAAGTTGCATTTTGTTTTCCTGTTGTTGGACTTTCACTTAGTTTATGTCTCTGTATCTAATATTTATGTATGTTGTTGTGTGAAGTCTGTTGAAAACCCTAGTAAATAAATAAAAATAAATGGACAGTTCTGCACAGCTTGTGTATTTCCCAGGCGGTTTGTTAACCGCTGTTAAATACATATAACAGTTTAGTAACTCACACATAAAGATGGAATGGATATATATTAAGGTATCAGATAATGACGTCGTGGTGGAGGTCAGCGGTGTTCGATGAGATAACGAGATGTTCTGCACTGGATGTTACCTTCCCTTTCCCACTTCTCACTTCCACACTTGAAAAAAATCAAGCAGGGCGACTTAAAATGAGTAACTATACGTATTAACACGTTAGCTGCGGCACCAATTTTTGCAAATTTTCCGTTCCTGCGGCACGAGGTATTATCGGCCCGCACCGTGACCAGACGTTAGGGCGACACGCGGTCTATTAGACCCCACCTCCTTTAACAGACTAAAATCCATTTTCTGGCGCGAAATCAAAGATAAATGAAAATTTTGGTCCTTATCGATATAGACAGTGAATTGATGAACCCTAATGTACCGTCGCCCCGGGATCTGATAGCTAGTTTATTAATTATTAGCAAAACAAAATATGGGATCTTATACACCTCGTAACGCACTGAAATAGGGTAAATTTTCGCTAAGATTAGTGATGAGAAAAATAATATCGACGCAACGACGTTTATCTATTTTTGTGTGAAAGTCTTAATGCGGTTCACAGAATAGAAAAAAAAGAAAACCAGAAGTAGAAAAGAAACTATCCTATTTATTCTGCCTCGGGCTAATACACTTATTAGTAAAATTTACATAAGTCGAATCTAACACACTCAACAAACTTGGTGATTCAAAATAACCCTGTACATATTTTGTTGTTTTTAACGTTTTAGTATTGTTGTTATAGCGGCAACAGAAGTACCTACTTAATTTGAGAAAACTTCAACTATCTAGTTATCGCGATTCTTGAGATATCTGGTGACAGACAAACAGACAGACAGCGAAGTCTTAGTAATAGAGGGTCCTGTTTTTATCTTTCGATACGGAACCCTAAAAATCGTTAGGTAATCTTTATTTACTTTCAAAACCTAGACAAAGAACTACTGAATTATTAATTAATTACTTACCTGTTTTGTCAACGGCTGCTTTGCGTTTTTTGTGGAGTTTTTCACTACCTACAAAAATATCAATTAAGAAATATACCTGTTTTGGTTCTGTTTTTGGGTTTTTTTAAATTAACTTCTTCCGACATCGTTTAGACATGTTCCGCGATGTAAAAGGACGTGCTCTCCAATCGACGTGATGCACAACACTAGTCGCGGGAAGCTCGCGTTGGGTGCGGTACGAGGTCCGGGGGGATATGGGACGTTTTAGCCTCGTTCCGCACTGCATTAAAATTATATTAATTCAGTGCGAGGCCTAAGACATCCGGTACCAAGGTAGGTATACCACCGAGTCCGGGACCATTAGCGCGTCTCAAATATACATTTATCTCTTTTCTATACTGGACCAAACCAAAGCTATGCCCTTCGCACGACAGAGATGTTCACGTTTTTCTTTGCCGCACCACAAGGAAGTTGCATGAGGGGTGATTTAGGCCTCGACTTGCACTTAACGTGTTAAAACAGTTTTTAAAATTTTTGTTTGTTTGTTTGGACTTCTATAACTTAAGAACCACAAATGGGATTTTGATGGTGTTTCCAAGAATATGCTTAACTGAACCCTGATTCTAATATAGGCTATCAAAATTTTGAAAAATCTACTTGTGGGGGGGATAAATGAGGGATAAAGTTAATAAGGAAAAAAGTTATTAGATGTCTTAGAATCTTGAAACACAGAATTAATACTTAGAATTACAAATTAATAAATACGGGTTCGAGCATTTTCAATATTCAGCTTCTTTAAGCGATGGCGACAGAAAATAGATAAAATTAGTCTGACTTTGAAACGCTGTGTAGACTTTGAAAGTGGATATGTGTAAAATTTCAATTACATAAAAAAATATCATGGCAAAAATATAATTTCACCGTTTCGAGGAAGTCTTAGAAAATATAATAGCTTGGAACCTTTACACGAAAGAAGCTATAATTATTTCAACACTTGAAAATTAGTTTATGCGATAGAAACTAGATGGCGTTAGGGGTAAAACTAAAACTCGTTAACAATATTTTTAGTGAATGCACCACACCACTAATATTAAAATATTTTTCTTTTCCACCTTTGTTACCTGATTTATGGTCAGTATATCAGTAGGTACCACTGAAGCGGTGTGGCGAATTTTGATTTCAACCGTCCGGCTCAAACCAACTCAAACCGTCCAAAAAGCTTTTAAAACCCTCTCCAGACTTTGGTCTGTGGTATGTGTGTCAGAAATGTGCTTCGTTCATTTGTGAATTGTTTTGTCAAGAGGAAAATTCTGTCAAAACTTTAATGTACGACAAAGTGCATTTGTTCAACGACAATAAATGTATCTACGATACGATCCTGCATGGAGTACTGTCTATGGAGTGGGTCAGCTGAATACCAACTGGTAGCTCTGGACTTTTTAGAACGTTGCCCAATTAATTTAATAAATAACAATGCGCTGGTTGAGAAGAAACTGACAAGTCTTAAACACAGACAGAAACTTGGGTGTCTGTTGCTCTTCTATCGACTGCACTTCGGGGAGAGTTGTACTAACCGATCCCTTCTTCTCCTTTCCACTTGGGCTTCCAGACGAGAAAAGTCATTTCACCCGTACGTCCTTAATATCCCACCGATCCATACGAAGCGTTTTGCAGATTCTTTTATCATGCGGACTCCTGAAAGAGTGGAACGCTCTGCCAGCTTTTTGTTTCCGAATAGCTACAAAGTCTAGCACGTTCCCAGCGGCATCAATTTATCTGTACTTTCCATTATTGCGTTTCGGGGCGTTTTGAACCTTGTCCTAAACCAGAGATGGCACGAGGCTTATTAAGCCTCACCGCCCGTAGGAAACTAAAATCCTTTTTTTGGCGCCAAATAAGACAAATGTACGGTTTTTCGTCTCGATTAATATTAACAATGAGTTGATTAACCTAAATCTACTGCCACCCGTGGTTGGTTTAATTAGTTTAGATTATGTAGGTAAAATAAAATTGGGATGCTCATGCACCCCGTACCGCACTGGAAAAGGGAAGTGTTTCATATAGTTTAGTGATGGGAAAAAAATATCGATTTTATTTAATTATATTTATTTATCAAAGGTAAGTAAGTAGTGTTTTAAACTTATGGGTTTTTTATTATTATTGTTATTTGTGACCTTAATATTTTTTACTGACTCATATTTACCGCCTGATTCTTCTTCATCATACTCTTTGATTAACTTTCTACGGCAATGTTTTGACATATTCGGCAGCAGTCTTCTTACCTCGTCGGGTGCGCAGACTCGAACGCGTTGCACAACACTGGCCGCGTAAAGCTAGCGCTAGGTGCGGTACGAGGTGCGCTGGGGTACAAGGTGTTTCCAACCTCGTTCAGCACTGTATTAAAATTTTATTTATTCAGTGCGGCACAAGGTCTAAGAAACCCCGCATGAAAGTAGGTATACCAAAGGACTCGGAATCAATAGCACATCTCAGATATATAGTTATCTTTTTCCTACACTAAACCAGATAGAAGTTACGCCTCCCGCACGATAGAGAAGTTTAACTATTTCCTTACCGCTCTAGAGGCGAGACACGGACAGGGTGTTTCAGGTCCTGTTTCGCATTTAACGTGCTAGAGTGTATAGGCTTTTCATGGGCAACCATGCTCCACCTTAGGCCGCATCTTCGCTTTCCATCCGGCGAGATGTCGTCAAACAAATGCCCATTTACCAAGCCCAATTAAAAGTTGTTGTAAGAAAAAAATTTGTTGTCCACGCGAACGAAGTAGAGAAATTTCATAAATAACTGTATTTATGTTATTGTACATAATTTACAAAAAAAGGCGTTAAACTGTAATCCACGCGAACGAAGTCACGGGCAACAGCTAGTACATAATAAAAATCAACATTATTGTAACCAAAGCTCTAAAAATATATCTTCTGTGGAAGAGTCGTTGTGACTGTTAAGAGGGATCGGCACGCTT
This sequence comes from Petrophora chlorosata, assembly GCA_951640565.1. Classification (NCBI taxonomy): domain Eukaryota; kingdom Metazoa; phylum Arthropoda; class Insecta; order Lepidoptera; family Geometridae; genus Petrophora; species Petrophora chlorosata. Next base: position 344,890 of record OX621199.1, on the reverse strand, counting down.
AAATTTTCATACAAAAAGAGAAAACATTTTTCTACCCCTAAAACTAAACATTAACCAAATTCGATGAAATTTGGACATGTCAGAGATATGTATTACTATTATTGAGGTTTGAAGGTTTTGATTTTTTCGATAATTCCTAAATAATTTGAATAAATGGACCCAAAAAACTCGATGATTACTCGAAATTTTTTTTTTGAAGTTTGGAAGCTGTTGTCTTTAAAAATAGACATAAACTTAGAAAAAGGAAAACCTACAAACCTAGTTTATTCTCCATTCAAGAAATTGAGACCAGAATTACCAAATTTGGTTGAGATTTAGTGTGGTAGAAACGTTTTCTCCCAAAACGCTAATTTTTACAAAAATCTGAAATTGATACGAATTTAGCTAAATTATTATTATTATTATTTTTTAGTTTATTTATTTTATTTAATTTACGCATTTTCTGCGAGACCGTAAACCATTATTCAAATACCTAGTGCTAGCTGGCCGTGGCTGTGCCATATCCTCTTAAAGGGCTTTTGAACTTATTAATTCAAATGATATTGTTTTAAATGTGCAGACCCAAACATCATTTTATCTACAAACACACATTGCCACAAATAATACAAAATACAATGAATTGTTTTGGAAGCGTGTTGGATGGGAGCGGAAAAACATGGGAATCGATTTCAGAGAGAATGCGCCGCACAATGGAGTGACGTGACACAGTTTGTGCCACTGTCATCACTGCGTCCGTCGCCGCCCGCCGCCGCCGCCGCCGCGCCCGCACCGCGCCCGCGCCGCGCCGCCCGACTCAACGACAATAACGTTCGAATGCATCCTTGCTGACTGCTTTATATATTTGTGTGTATGAATGTAAACAGTATGAATGTGTAGGTAGATCCCGGCATCGCTGCTATCAAGCCGCAGATAAAACAAACATAAGCCATTAATTTTTCACTCCTGAACCTATTTAGTTTTCTTTGCCTGAACAAAGTAAAATGCTTTCTTTCCTAAGTAATAGATTTAGACTTATTACTCCTACCATAGGGAAACCCTTAACTGCGCTCGACGTGAGAACAGCTGAGTTCTGAACAGCAGAGTGATACATGGATTTAACTATTTACAAACTCCTCAAGAGCAGGTATTTAAAAGATAGAGGGAGTGGTGTGTAATGATGATAGGTTACCTGTAAGGAACGTCTGCAGCGAGGAAGATGTATGTGGTGTGCAGCAAGCCGACCTGCACGGCCGCCAGCGCCACCAGCGCCAGCACGCGCGCGTGGAAGCGGCCCGCCTGGCCCAGCTGCCGGTACGCGGCCTCCACGTCCACCCCGCACGCCAGCTGCCGCCCGCTCCGAGCACTCTTCTCTTCAGGAGGGTTCTCAGTTAGCGCACACATTGTTAACTGACGCGCACTTTGACACTCAAATCAACACTGCTGCAAACTAGGGCCGGAAGCAGTTTTAGTCAGTTCTAAATGAGGTTTTTCCCGACCACAAAACTGTTTTCCTCGGGTAACATGCGAGCGCCTTCAATTTCCACACTTGTGTGAAGAAGAAGACTAGTGTTTATGTAATGGAAAGTCTGAATACACCTAGTTATTTTGTTTATGAAAACATTTGTAAGCTGTTTCCACAAAAGGTATTGTTTTTTAATTATGAACAATGAATCGTGGTTACATGGCTGGGATAGAACGTATAACTGTTACGACTGGAGTTTCATCTGAAACTTTTTTCTTTTGGTGACGATTACATGTGTTAACTTTTTTAATTAAACTAAATGTCAAAGTGTGCACTCGCAGAGACAAGTGGCCCTATAGCGGAGGCTGTCAAACGAACAGTGCACCAGTTCCGAGTGGTGGATGCATCGTCACTGGCGCAGGAAGCGGTGGAGTGTGGTGCTCTTACCGCTCGAGTGGTACCCATTGCCATTGAATTAGAAAGCATTTAGGTCGCGGCCGACCAGCGTTGTCAATCAAGCGTTGCTCGCGAATTGTATACCACTTGAACATTGTGCTCATTTCAATAAGTAAGTACCCACGTCGCCCAATTACCTCTCAATGGTTTCTTTATAGAGGCTATACAATTGCTAAACTAGCTATAGCCCCTTACTTTGCCTATGTAGGTTCGTTTGAAGTAGTCGCTGCAGCACATTTTGCAACAGGAATCGCGAAATTTTATAAAAATGTTTTAGATGCAGATTTTAATAAATAGCTGCTTTATTATTAAAGTACATACCTACACAACAACAATAAGAAAGAAATGATCGATACAGATCGAGTCTACGATACATTTATTGGCTCAACAAAGACTTGAGTAATATTAATATTACTAATACAAAAAATAAGTAATTCTAACTCGTTACTGAGTTAAGGACAAGCTGGCGCACTAAAAATATTAAACAAGAAAAATAATTCGATACCCAAATCAATCAAATCAAATTGTTTTGTATATCTACGGAGTACTAATGATTATAACTTATTAAAATAACAAATTGGTTTTCACAATGTCGTTCTGGCGCACAGAACTGCACAGGACCAGACAGGTGATAACCAATTACGGAGCAAGGTAGGTATTTCTTACTTCTCTTTTTGTGGTAGGTACTTATGATATTGCAGCTGCAATGCTATTCATGTCTTGATTAAGTAGGTAATTGTACTTTTGAAATATGCAAGTCTGTGTTAGACACTCATAATGACCCGAGCAATTACGTGACGTTTCAGAGCGAGCATATTTTGCTGCAATGCTAAAATCAAACCCTTCATCAAAGCATCATGCCTTCGTATCAATAAGGAACAATAAATCCCTGCAACTAGTAATTGCATTAAATAAAACTACTGGGCCTTTTATTATAGTTTAACAGCCGAATATAGAACGCCGCAACACGTCAGCTGTACGTTTTAAATGCAGCAATAAAGTTACATAAGGCCCTCCTAAATCGTGACGATAACGAGTACTAAACGAGTTTTCAGAAACACTAAGCTAAACCTTCTCTGTATTACTCGTGTACCACAAATTGTTGTAACCTTTTTGACAATAAACAATGATTACTATTATTTTGGTTTGCGCAATAGGTATCACCCGTCAACGTTGTGAAGGGCCTTACCTTTCAGTAGATCTTATACAAATAAAGATACCCATACCTACGAGTAGTATACGTGGATATATGAATGTGAAATAGTATTTATTAGGTAATATTATACGAAATCACTGTGCATTTCTTTTATCACAATATCACATTTTTTATTTTATTTTTTTATTACCAGATAAGCAAACATTAACCTGCTGTCTCACCTGATGGAAAGTGATACCGCAGTCGACGATGGAGCATGCTTGCTTAGAAGATACCGATTCATTCTGGACTTGAAGACACCTAGATTATAAGTATCGGAAAAAAGAGTCGCTGGTAAGGTGTTCCATTCCTTAGCTGTTCGCATTATGAAAGTTGAAGCGAAGCGCTTTGTTCTGGCAGGAGGAATGTCAACCATAAACGGATGCCATGTAATTCCATCGCACACTCATCGTGATGTATCCTGTACAATACCGACAGGCTGGCAACTTTACGTCGATGCTCGAGACTCTGAAGCTTAGCTTCAACCAACGCATCGCTATCCTCGAGCTGATAGTTACCCGAGCCGTCCCAGAGATGACTGCAGTATTCCATGCATGACTGGAAAGGTTAAGAAGCTGTCCCGGCGTGAAATACCACCTGACCTTCCTCAGGCCTCCTAACTTCTTTGCGGCTAATGAGGTTTTGGACTCAATATACACCAAAATTAAGGTTGGATGTCAGAGTGACACCCAACAGCTCAAGGTGGTCTGCTACCGGTATGGACACATCACGGAAAGTTGGAGTCAGGTTGAAAAGAGTCCGTTTTGCGGTGAATAGACATGCCTGAGTCTTTGAGGTATTGAATTTTACAAGATTGGCATCGCCCCAGTCGGAGACTGCCTGCAAAGAAAAATCCGAATCACTATTTATATAATTATTACAATAGCCCCTCAGCGCGAATCACCAATAAAATGAGTGACACACAGTTATCACTAGTGTTTCATCGAGTCGCTTTCCTCACGGCGCGGCGCCTCCCGTCTTCCTGTATGATCTGCGACGTGAGGTACCTACTTAATGAAGCGTATCGAGTCGCTTTCCTCACGGTGCCTCCCGTCTTCCTGTATGATCTGCGACGTGAGGTACCTACTTAATGAAGCGTATCGAGTCGCTTTCCTCACGGCGCCTCCCGTCTTCGTGTATGATCTGCGACGTGAGGTACCTATACTTAATGAAGCGTATCGAGTCGCTTTCCTCACGGCGCGGCGCCTCCCGTCTTCCTGTATGATCTGCGACGTGAGGTACCTACTTAATTCAATTCAATTCAATTCAATTCATTTATTCATTCAGATAAAATTCAATCCAGTTTTGTTAGTCAAATTAAAATTAAAATTATGTTAGTAAATCTTAAATATTTTCCATCAATAAATAATAAATTATAATAATAAAAATAAAATTGATATAATTAATAAATACTATTATAATTATCATTTGGCGGCCCGATTTGACGGCAGCACATGCGTCTTGATCCAGTGCGTGAGAATAGGCCCGTCAGCCCTCTCTGCTACCACAGTCAGGAAGCTGTTGGTGCTGGAGCGGACGCGCGACATCAGGGACGCCACTCTCTTTCGCGTTATGGCCGCAAAGTCATCGACGCGGGCGTCCGCGAACATCCCTGATGCGCTGCAGAACCGTGGCAGCCCCAACAGCATCCTAAACGCGTTGTTATATTGTACACGTAGGGCGCCTAAAGCCTTTTGAGTACAGTTGATCCATAAGCTGCAAGTGTAAAATGCCTGGCAATATGCTCTAAATAGAGTTACTTTAACGTCGGCTGTACATCTTGCAAACCTACGAATCAACATGTTACTCCTAACTGCAAGCGCCCTACGTTCCCTCTCTATGTCCATATCATCTCTGAGCGAATCCGTGACCCAGTGCCCCAGGTATTTGAAGTGGAAGACTTGCTTGAGAGGAGAACCAGCTAACTTGAGAACCGGTAACAAGGGGTAGCATTTTGCACCGGCCTTGAACACCATATACTCACTCTTGGTGGCATTATACCTGAGGCCATGGGCTTCCGCATATCGCTCACAGATACCCAACAGCTTCCTCATGGCGCTTATCGACGGGGTTAACAACACCATGTCATCAGCATAGCTGATGTTGTTCATGACAGTACCATCAACTGAGCATCCTACCATTGCCTTACTGAGCTGCTCAATCAGTCGGTTCACGTATAAGTTGAAGAGCCTGGGTGAGGTCAACCCTCCCTGTCTCACCCCGCACTCCAACCCATACGGCTCCGAAAGAGAGTTAGTCCACCTGACTACATTTTGCTGATGACCATACCAGTACCTAAAAACCTCAATCAGTTCGGCTGGTAATGTTGTATCTAGGTAGAGCTTCTTTCAGAGTTCATTGTAGGAGACCAGGTCGAACGCCTTAGAAAGGTCTAAAAAACATGCGTAAACTGGCGTTTTTCTATCAGTGTAATATCGTACTGTATGCTTAAGACAAAGAACTGCAGCCTCAGTGGAAAGTCCCGGCTTAAAGCCAAATTGAGCATCATGTAGTTTGAGATGTTTCTCCAGTTCCTTGTCAAGCACACGGTCGAACACTTTTGCTATAGTTGTTGCTAGCGATATAGGCCTGTAATTGTTTACATCAGAAGCGTCTCCTGTTCTATTTTTTATTAGAGGTACGACTACAGTCTTTGTCATGTTATCCGGCATATAACTGTGTCCTATACAAAAGTTAAATATCGAAGCGAGCACTCTGGGCAAATGAGGCCCCGCATGCTGCAGGTGCTCAATGCTAAGAGAATCATGGCCTGGAGATTTGCCCCTTTTCACACCCCTTATTGCCGCCGCAGTCTCTTTAGCCGTGAACATATGCAGCCGCTCAGTGGGCTTTCTACATTGAGGTATTTCTTCGGTCGATAAGAAAGATGTTTGTACTTTAAAATGCTTTCTGAACAACTCAGCGATTTCCCCAGTTTCACTAATTCCTTCCACGCTAACTGGCAGACTCGACCTGACGTTCAATTTACTGGTCTGTTTCCAAAATTTAGGAAAATTTTTATTAGTATGGTGACTAGCTAAAATGTCCATTTTTATTTGTTCAGCATGTTCTTGACACCATTTCAATTTCTTTTTGAAAACCCGTTTCGTGGTTACCATAGCCTCATAAATAAGGCCGCGATTCGGTTTACCGTTTAAGACCCAGTTCTGAAATTCAAGTCGAGCCGCCGCATGTGCCTGCCTTACATGTTTATTCCAGCCGATTACAACTTTTTTTCTTATTGGTAGTTTTTTGCCGTAACTATAGCTTGCCGCCTTACTTAAAATGTCAATAACATTGTCATAAATTGTGTTAATTAAAATAAAATAAAAATAGTGTTAATTAATGAAGCGTATCGAGTCGCTTTCCTCACGGCGCCTGCCGTCTTCCTGTATGATCTGCGACGTGAGGTACCTACTTAATGAAGCGTATCGAGTCGCTTTCCTCACGGCGCCTGCCGTCTTCCTGTATGATCTGCGACGTGAGGTACCTACTTAATGAAGCGTATCGAGTCGCTTTCCTCACGGCGCGGCGCCTCCCGTCTTCCTGTATGATCTGCGACGTGAGGTACCTACTTAATGAAGCGTATCGAGTCGCTTTCCTCACGGCGCCTTCCGTCTTCCTGTATGATCTGCGACGTGAGGTACCTACTTAATGAAGCGTATCGAGTCGCTTTCCTCACGGCGCGGCGCCTCCCGTCTTCCTGTATGATCTGCGACGTGAGGTACCTACTAAATGAAGCGTATCGAGTCGCTTTCCTCACGGCGCCTCCCGTCTTCCTGTATGATCTGCGACGTGAGGTACCTATACTTAATGAAGCGTATCGAGTCGCTTTCCTCACGGCGTGGCGCCTCCCGTCTTCGTGTATGATCTGCGACGTGAGGTACCTACTTAATGAAGCGTATCAAGTCGCTTTCCTCACGGCGCGGCGCCTCCCGTCTTCGTGTATGATCTGCGACGTGAGGTACCTATACTTAATGAAGCGTATCGAGTCGCTTTCCTCACGGCGCGGCGCCTCCCGTCTTCGTGTATGATCTGCGACGTGAGGTACCTATACCCTATACTTAATGAAGCGTATCGAGTCGCTTTCCTCACGGCGCGGCGCCTCCCGTCTTCGTGTATGATCTGCGACGTGAGGTACCTATACTTAATGAAGCGTATCGAGTCGCTTTCCTCACGGCGCGGCGCCTCCCGTCTTCCTGTATGATCTGCGACGTGAGGTACCTATACTTAATGAAGCGTATCGAGTCGCTTTCCTCACGGCGCGGCGCCTCCCGTCTTCGTGTATGATCTGCGACGTGAGGTACCTATACTTAATGAAGCGTATCGAGTCGCTTTCCTCACGGCGCGGCGCCTCCCGTCTTCGTGTATGATCTGCGACGTGAGGTACCTATACTTAATGAAGCGTATCGAGTCGCTTTCCTCACGGCGTGGCGCCTCCCGTCTTCCTGTATGATCTGCGACGTGAGGTACCTACTTAATGAAGCGTATCGAGTCGCTTTCCTCACGGCGCGGCGCCTCCCGTCTTCGTGTATGATCTGCGACGTGAGGTACCTATACTTAATGAAGCGTATCGAGTCGCTTTCCTCACGGCGTGGCGCCTCCCGTCTTCCTGTATGATCTGCGACGTGAGGTACCTACTTAATGAAGCGTATCGAGTCGCTTTCCTCACGGCGTGGCGCCTCCCGTCTTCCTGTATGATCTGCGACGTGAGGTACCTACTTAATGAAGCGTATCGAGTCGCTTTCCTCACGGCGCGGCGCCTCCCGTCTTCCTGTATGATCTGCGACGTGAGGTACCTACTTAATGAAGCGTATCGAGTCGCTTTCCTCACGGCGCGGCGCCTCCCGTCTTCGTGTATGATCTGCGACGTGAGGTACCTATACTTAATGAAGCGTATCGAGTCGCTTTCCTCACGGCGTGGCGCCTCCCGTCTTCCTGTATGATCTGCGACGTGAGGTACCTACTTAATGAAGCGTATCGAGTCGCTTTCCTCACGGCGTGGCGCCTCCCGTCTTCCTGTATGATCTGCGACGTGAGGTACCTACTTAATGAAGCGTATCGAGTCGCTTTCCTCCCGGCGCCTCCCGTCTTCCTGTATGATCTGCGACGTGAGGTACCTACTTAATGAAGCGTATCTTGCGCTGAAGGACAGAATAATAAATAGAAGTGTGACGTAGCCAAAAGGAAACAACTAGGTAATTCTTGTAAAATTTAATAACACTTAAATAATGTTAAATTACTAAATTATATACAATTAATTATATAAAGGAATACGTAAGTACTTATAATTGATAAAAAAAAGAATAAATCTTTACATAAACTCCACATTACCTGGGAGATCAATATAAAGTATCTCACTCTCACTACGCTCATTGTGTTAGCACCCGTAAGTTTCTTTTCAACACACTTGTTCATAAAGTGGCTCTATGGTCCCCGCAATTAGGCACAGAATGACACCCATAATCAAACTGTCACTATTTCATTGCTATAACTGGCTATAACTCACTAGTGAGTTCATTGAGGTCTCACATCTCAATGAGTGAGTTATAGTTTTTTTTTTAATCTTATTGGTTGAGGTGCTTTATTCTTAAAAAAAGTTTTTATTCAAAAAAGATCGTGTTTAATAGAACAAATAAATTAATGTTCCTATTGCTTGCTCATTTCATGCAACTTCTTATTTAAATAGATAATTCTAACTCGTAGGTACGTGTTTAATAAATAAAACTTTCACTCAAATGTTACTATTTTAGAAGTAAGTAATAGAAGAGGAATGCGACACCCAAGACAAACCTGTTTAAGGTTTATAAGGTGTTAGATTTTTATGAAAAGTTGTAAAATGTATACAAATAATTAAAAAAAATATATAAATTTTGTTTTCTCTGTAATAAAAGAAAACTTTAAATTCCCCATTTTGTACGTGGCAGAATAGGCGCAAACCCTATGCGTGGGAAATAAAAAAAAACCTCATCCCTATAGTCTGTGGCTGATCGCAATGCGCGCGCATAGGAAAACTGATTAATTTTTCCCGCCATAGCGAATCATTTTTCACAACTCGTTTTCACTGTTGAAAATGAGTTTTTATTGTTATTGTATTCACAAGTGTGTTGAAAAACGTCGTATGATACACGTGTGTATTGATGATTACCGTCCTCGGCTCTCTTAAGACCCACCTCTTAAGACTCTATGGCGCCTCAGCGGTAATCACCAACATTACACACTAGTACCATAATGTACTATAAAATTAATACTTTGCACTTACATACTACTTTTGTTATGTGACCATATTAAATCCTACAAATACAGAACTCATATCACATTTACTTAATTACAGCATAACTAAAAATGATATGTTTAAGTGCGCAATAAGTCACATTTAATTGTGCAATAATCACTTAATATTTTTGAATTACAATGTATAGTGTGTATTGTTGTTGCGAGCGGCGCGCTCGTCGAGTTCAAGCGGCCACGTTGGTGCCGGTGACGAGCTTGTACTTCAACGTCTATAAATATAACGGAGCTCGTCGCGACACGAATGGAACGAGGATGTATCTGAGCTGCGCCCACACTATCTCAAACTAAACTAAATTGTCTCGTGATTGTTTCAGAGTAAAATGCAAGGCGGACGACGACACATTCGAACCTCGTTATTCACTGAGGTTTCCCTGAGCTGCACTCAATGCGGGTGTGGATGTCTCGCTGATCTCATAAACATTGTTACAACAATCTAAACAAGTTCTATTTGCAACAGGTACTGTTTAGGCATTGCGATACACCATCGGAAGTCGTAGTGTCTAATCACCCACAACCTTTTCTACGCTTATAGGTCAATGTTTGGCCACTATCTCGCCTGATGTGAAGCGATGATGTGGCCTAAGATAAAGCACATAGATCTAGAGAGACCAACTTTGCAAGTTGCCGTGTCTCATGACCCACAACTTCGTAAATTTCAGTGTCTAATGACCCAAAACATTGTAAGTTCCAGTGTCTAATGATCTACAACTTTGCAAGTTGCAGTGTCGAATGACCCACAACTTCGTAAGTTACAGAGTCTAGTAACCCATAACATTGTAAGTTCCAGTGTCTAATGACCTACAACTTCATAAGTTGCCGTATCTGATAACCCACAACTTCATAAGTTGCCGTATCTGATAACCCACAACTTCATAAGTTGCCGTATCTGATAACCCACAACTTCATAAGTTGCCGTATCTGATAACCCACAACTTCATAAGTGGCCGTATCTGATAACCCACAACTTCGTAAGTTGCAGTATGTAATGATAGGTAGAAGGCGGCAGTGTGTCAGGCAGCGAGCCGTACGTCGGCGGTGGCGGCGTGCTGGTGCTTGAGGTCTGCGAACCGGTCGGGGAGGCGGCGGTGCAGCGTGTCCGGCACCAGCCGCGTCAGCGCCGCGCTCAGCAGAGGCAGCGCGCCGAACAGCACCGTCGGGAGCCACGGCTTGTACTGCGCCTGAGACAACCACATTACACAACTTTAGCATGATAACAGTCATAATATCAGAAAGCCTGAAAAGTATCGATAGTAGGCCAATATTGTCAATATGATGAACAGTATATTTGTATATATAGTATAGGATATAAGAGCCTATCGATGTCGTTACTACTTCTAGGGTGCTATATCACAGCCCTAGGAAATAAACTGTACTGGGTCGCGATAGTGTCGATAGTATCTGCGGCGCCATCGACTCACCAGCAGCGGCGTGAGCGGCGCGAGGATGGCGCCGACGCGGCCCAGCGTGGAGCACGCGGCCAGCAGCCGGTGCCGCGCCTTCGTCGGGAACAGCTCCGCCGTGTACACGTACAGCGCGTTCAGCGACATCGTGGCGCCCGCCTGCCCCGCCAGGTACAGCGCCGTGCCCGCCGCCCGGCTGCCTGTGGACACACACAACAATACATCAAATATACTCATAATACAAATCAATTTAAATACGTTAAAAATGTCAGTGGCTCCGGTTTATATAGGTGATAAGGGGGTTGGGGGGGTTTCCACCTGGGCCTTGGGGTGCTCCCCAAAGCCCAGATGGAAACCAACGGGGGCCTCTACCCCCGAGGAACTAGCAGGCCGCTGGTGACTGCTCCGATAGCCGGGCCGGCGCCTCTCAGCGGCTCTGTGTTGGTCGGGCTAAGGCGTTGAAGGTTACCCTCGCCTGGTCCACCTCAACTTGCTGACAGAACGTCGCGGGGCGGCGCACGCTGCTGGGGGGCGTCGGGGGCCTTATATGGTGGTAAGTTGCTCAAAGACCATCCATCGGTACATAAGAGCTGAATGGGTAGGCAGTAAACACTGACTAAAATCATAATGCGATGATGTTACGTACATGGTGCCTGTTATGAATGTAAACGGTTGATAATACTGTTCGAGCTTCCGGTCACACCAATCGACTTTAAATAACTCGTGATCGGATATCGTTATCCATATGATGTACACCATCGTAAGATGTTCTTCGGCCATCATTGTAAACAATTATTTACAAATGCTTATGGCCTGTATGGTGACACCGAGTGTCCGTCAGAAACTGTTGGGCGAGTCAGCTTATATCTCATACACAATGAGGTTACAGGTTCGATTCCCGCTTCGGTGCAAATGATTGTGCACAGAAAAATAAAGGCAAGTGTTTGTTTCATGTGGGACCATGGTTCTTCTAGTTTCTGGTTCTCTACAAACTGAAACTCCTAGTTAGAAGCCAGGATCTATGTATGCCTAAAGCTTGCATTAATTATTATTCGGTGATCGTTTTACATATTTTTTTATTTAAAGTTATAATTATTGTATGCAGCCGTGCACAAGCCGCGTCTCCCGCACAGGTGCCGTGGTGGGTTACAGCCGATGCTATCTTGGTCTCAGAGAGAAAGAGCAGGAACGTGACAAACTTGACGATGATGATGGTGGGTGCTATCGGTAGTAACCACCGTCATCATGTTCTGTGTACATGTGTTGCCTGGTTATACGAGACAACAATCTAAATGAACATGGATCAAGACAACAATCTGACTGAACATGTGGGTGACATATGGCTAAGGTGCCAGTGTCGACATCAAAATGACGGCGGGATGGGGGCGCGGCGTAGACGGAGAAAACTAAGTCTACGGGGCGCGGGGGCGCGAGCGAGCTGGGGAGCGGGGGCGAGGGGGCGCGGGGGGAGGTGCGGGGCGCACAGTGCTCACCGGCGGGCAGGCAGGACATGCCGATGAGCGCGGCGGCGGTGGCGAGCAGCGCGGCGGTGAGCAGCGCGCGGCGGCCGGCGCGGTCCAGCAGCAGCGTGTTGGCGGCCAGCGCCGGCAGCTGCGCCAGCGCCAGCAGCGCGTAGTTCCCGTGCGCCGAGCCCGCCAGCGCGTGCGCGTTCACCGCCAGCCCGTAGAACACGAACACCGCCGACATCCACCACACGAAGCACACCAGCAGCCGGCACCGCAGCGCGCTGTACCTGACGCGCGTCGCGCACGTTACAACAAATTACTCACTCGTACCTTCATCATTACATTTTCTGAACACATTTGTTTATGAATAAAAGCGGTGAACTGTGGTCACCTTCACCTGTGGAAAGTTGCAGCACCAGAACGAGAGAATTATTCACTTATTCATGCTTACATCTAATGTACCAGACACTTGCTAGAAATGTCTTATAGAATAAATACATGTGTACAATACGCGCCACAAAAGATGAGACTTAACAAACCACGTGGTTTGACTTGCGCAGTAGACGATTTACAGGTCTCTTTAGCGGTATGAGGTCTGAGGCGGGAAGGGATCCGGGGGCATCAGGGCGGCGGAAAGAGCGCGGGAGGTGCCGGTACCGGCACTGCGCATGCGTGTCTGTTGCCTACCGTCCCCCTCACCCCGCGCACGCACCGCTTGACTCCGCAGTACAGACGAGTGCAACTTGTGTTTATAATTTTCTACTTTGTTTTAGTTGTGTTGAGTGTAACTTTGTGAAATGTTTATTATGCCTCGAGGTAAAACATTAAGAAGACAAAGTAGGAAGATGGTTTACGACGTGTACACTTATATCATATATTGACAGTGACAGTGACTAGGCAATCTGCCTTTTTTATCTTAAATTTTATTATTTAGTAATAGATCTATAATAGGTTAAAAAACATAATATAGTATTGCTATACACCTACCTAATTCCGATTGTCGTCGAAAATCCCTGAATAGAAATACAAATTATGGATAGCTATTTCGTACCTGACAGTACCTGCGCAGGCTCCCCACTACTGACACTTGTCAAGTCTCATCTTTCGTGGCGCGTATTGTACAAGTTCTGAATTCATCTGAGTTCTATTCTTGAGGTGGAGACGCATGAGAATCGATAATAAGGCGGTAACCTCTAAGCGGACAATGTTATCAAATACAAAACCGAGTTCCACACGGTGATAAAATATTGTGATGCTTAAGATGCTAAACGTACCTATCCAATTACTTACTTCATCAACGCCTTAAACAAGCTTTCCTCAGCTTCCAGTTCGGCTTCATCCAAGTGCTCCTTCTCGTTCGCCAGAATTTTCTTAAACGAGTTCTCCGGGATCTCCAGTTTGTTGCACTTTGCTGCCTTCTTGATAATCTTTATAGCTTCGTCGGCTCTCCCTCTCGTGACGAGCCACCGCACGCTTTCGGGCAGCAGCCAGGGGTAAAGCAGGAGGAGAAATGAGGGCGGATACGCCCAGCGCGCCCACAGCCGCCAGTAGCCCGTCAGGTAGTCCAGGAGCGACAGGGACGCCATGCCCAGAGACAGGGGGATGCCCAGCACGAGGCTCGCCAGGATGCGATGCTGCACGCCGAGCCATTCGATCACTGCACGCAAACGTCAAGGTGAGCGAGAAAATATTCATATTACACTTTGTGTCGTTTGAGTTTGAGTTCAGGTGAAGTTTGTGTCGAGAACCATTCGCCTGCAACATCGCGCAACATCGCTAGCACACTGGACTTGCGCCTACAATGATTAGTATTGACTAGATATATCCAATAACCGGACGTGGAGATCCAACTGATGCGACATGACTAGACCTACACATGTACATTATGACATGAATGTTTGAACATTAATTTATCAATGAACAGCGTTTCATCACCATCTCCATGTTTACCTTACAATTGACTTGGAACGGAGCTTGTATATTAATTAATTTTGCTCCGTGAAGATCGATAAGGAGGAAAATTGTTCGGAGACCTTAACACGCAGCATTTAACAACAAAGCAAGTTTTTAAAACTGCAATTTTACCTCGAAACATTTAAATATTTACTTTATACGTATTCTGCGTTGATACCAAACATCTAGGCCGTACTCTATTATTGAAAGAGGGCGTCTGCGTATCCGAGCAATGTCAACATAATAGGCAGATATCGTAATGAATTAGAAAGTGATCCATGTGGTGGTCCATCGTCATGATCATGATCATCATCATCAGCCACGGCTGTCATAAGCTTCTTCCTAAGTAGAATACTACATCTCCAAGTGGTCCAATGTAGGCATGTTTGGTAACCATTTGAATAGTTAGTCACTTCACGTTATATTATATAAAAGTATTTACTAAGCACGAAGGCGGCGGGGTAGACGCTGGCGCCCAGGATGGTCTCGAGCAGCTCCCCCGCGAGGTACATGGGGTAGGAGGAGACGAAGGACTTGAGCAGCCCCAGCACGCCCGCGCCGCACCCGCTCACCACCAGCGCCGCGCGCCGCCCCCACCTGGGGGCGAGGGGACGGAGCCGTGAGAACAAGGGACAGGTTCGAGGACTCGCGCTCACAGTTACGCACCGTTACATTGTAGGCGTGAAATGTAATGGAATCAGGCGTGACGTTGCGGAAATTCATCTCAAATCATTATATTCAGCGGAATTACCACTACATGTTTTCATTGCGTTTTAGATTATTTATGCTCGATTTTAAAAAAGTTAGGAAATAAAATGAAAGCTTAGTGGTTAAGGTTCAAGGAAAGATTTTTTTCCACCACAATTTACAATTGTACAATAACTCTCAAGGGTTATGTTTCAATTGCAAAAAGATATATTTGAATGTTTGGAAAATATAAGAATATCCATTAAGAAACAGTTATCAAACTAACCAACTACTTTACTGTTTCTTATTACCACTCCGCTAACTCTTTTTGGCAGAAACACTTACGCAGTTAACTATTGAGTATCGAGCGGAGTCTGTGCGGACCAGTGCAATGATTTTCCTTGTTATTTTCTTAAAGGAGTTCTGTATACATCTACTCAGTGGCCTTAGCATTGCGGCGGTGATCCCAAACTAGGTCTCGGCCTCCGTCACTAAAAGATGCCATTGCCCCCTGTCTAGTACTATTATTAATTATTGTAGGACAGCCGGCGACTTGCCAATTGTTCTTGATAGTTTTTGATTTTGTTATTTGCCGTAGATAGCACTTCTGCCCTTCTTGTACGCACTGAATTTGTCAGCACTTGCCCTGTTAGTCAGCCCTCGCAAGAATACTATACATACAGGTACAACGTTATACGAGCGATGCTATGAACTTATTTTTATTTGATTTTAATGTATTTATAATTACCTATTATTATTTACTAAACTGTTTGAACGTGATGAGGTTCCATTAGTACGAACTGCTAGTAGCTGCGAGGGGAACAACTTGTGTCGTACTGGGAAAGAATGAAATTAGCAGAGACTGCATGGTTTGTACACAATGATGGTTTGTGATGGGACCCACCTGTCAGAGACGAACCCCATGATGGGCAGCGAGATCAGCATCCCGATGTTATGCACCGTGCCCACCATCGACCGCTTCCACTCCTGGCACGCCAGCTTGAACTGGAACATTGCATTTCGATTCATTAGCATTGGTGGTATTACGTGGCGCGACTGGCGCGACTGGCGCGACTGGCGCGACTGGCGCGACTGGCGCGACTGGCGCGACCGGCGCGGCGGTGGCTGCCCATTATTTTGTTTTAAATTTTTTTTCTGCAGTATCGTACCACGTGATTGATCATTTGTTGTTTTGTTTGATTCCGACTTAACATAGATAAAAATATTGCTCCTTTCGGCATCTACAACGAATTGTAAAACATGAAAAAAGAAACAATACTTTTTTCTTTTTGCAATGTTTCACTTATAACTTTAAATTGTATTTTATTTCGAGTTCTTACCTATTTATTTTGTGTTTTATTAATAAAAATGTTTTTTTTATATACAAATGTGTTCGTCTGATTGTTTGTTTTGTCATGGACAGGCTTAGCGCATGCTGAGTCGGAACCTTTTCCTGACATCAGGCAACATCTCACTGTCTTATACGTATATTATGTTTGTTTTTCTCTTTTTATTAGATAGATAGATAGATAAACACTTTATTGTTAAAAAACCTTAAATATAGGTACATGAAAAACAAGTAAATTTCACAGTAATCAGCATAACAATAGGCGGTCTTATCGCTCAAAGCGATCTCTTCCAGACAACCTTTGAACAGAAAGGACTAACATAATTTGGAAGGATTAACATATTAGTATGTTCTTTGTTTATTTCAGTGTGACGTGTGTGTTGCCTTGTATGAATGTATTTTCTTTCTTTTTTCTTTCTTTCTTCCCTTGCCATTCAGTTGGGTATAGTGGCAGCATCTTAAGTATGCTGTCAATGTATAATTTTTTTTATACGTTATTGGCTTGCGTTTTATGGTAAGCGACGATGCGGTCGACGATGTAGCAGGCTTGCCAAGATAGTACCTGTTCACTCGAGATTTGAAGATTCCTAGATTATAAGTATCGGGAAAGATTTACTCAGGGAGTTCCACTCGTTAGCAGTGCGCATAATGAAAAGTCAAAGTCAAATATCATATTTAAAGTGGAAGCGAAGCGCTTAGTGCGCGCAGGAGGAATGTCCACCATATAATGGTGGCGCGATGCCGTTCGTCTTGTAGTCCGATGATGAAACGGGGAGGACGGGGGAATTAGTTGGTGCAATTCCGACGCACACTCGCCGAAATGTATCCGGTAAAAGACCGATAGACTTGCTATTTTGCGTCGATTTTTAAGACTGTGAAGTCTCGACTCTAACAGCGCGTCGTCGCCAATGAGTCCCTATTAAAAATGTTAAAAATACGTAACATTGTTATCTCACCTCCACAACGATACTGCCACTCTGTTGGTACACGAACTCGTCACAGGGCACGGTGGTGGTGTTGTCGAAGGAGGCCGCGTCGCAGGCGCCGCCCGCCCGCCGCCACCGCCGGCACTGCAGGCCGGCGGCGGCCGGCACTGCGAACTGCGCCCACTCCGCCGCAGCCGCCCACTCCTCCGCCGGCAGCACCGTGGCGTTGCCCTCGCACTCCGGCACGCGGCATCTGAAAATCACATACATAAATGACTAATCTCAAAAGCTGTGTAGTGCAGAGTCAAGTCCCAGGAACATCCTATAGCATTTAAAAATATGGGATTATCAATCTGCGAGACGAAAAATGTCGCTAAGCAACAAAATCGATGCTTTGATCATAGACAAATTAGCTAATACCTGACCACAAGGAATAGTCAGCTTACTGGTTATATCGTCATTGTTAGCTTACCTATACTACTACCAATGGAATGCCTTACTCTGAAAAAGAAGTCGGATGCGAGATGGTACGCAAGGTACTTGAACTTCGATTTTTTTTACGAATACACGGATCAAGTTCTACTGTTGACGGGCTATTTTTGATATCCCCAGTTTTTGGCCCCAGTTAGTGGCCCCAGAGGACACGAGAAAGAATTTTTCAGGAATTCCCCCGATTTTATAAGTGGGCAACATTAGCAAGTTTTCCAATTTTATGTTAAATAAACATGAAATGAAAGAAATAAAGGAAAAAAGCACATTTATTGTTGACATCACACACACACACCATCACACTGAACATACTCAAAAATATAAAAAGAAATATTTCTTGATTGTTGACATTCTGCTGGATATTTATGTGAGGCATTCTGTTGGCGGCGGGGACGACCGCGGTTTACTCCTTATTTATGTGAGGCATTCTGTTGGCGGCGGGGACGACCGCGGTTTACTCCTTATTTATGTGAGGCATTCTGTTGGCGGCGGGGACGACTGCGGTTTACTCCTTATTTATGTGAGGCATTCTGTTGGCGGCGGGGACGACCGCGGTTTACTCCTTATTTATGTGAGGCATTCTGTTGGCGGCGGGGACGACCGCGGTTTACTCCTTATTTAGTGTTAAGTTTTTGACTTGCGCCTGCCTCCGTACGTTTATATGTAATATTTTAATTGTATGACTAACAACAACAAATATATAATACCTACATAAATAAATTCTGTTGTCGTGACTGGGTACTTATTTACTTTTTGTCCTCATGGGTTGAATGGTAGCTATCCTTGGTCCTAACAAAAGATTCATGATGATTTTTTCAGCAGTCGCATGTTGTTGTTTGTCAAAGACGCAAGTTCACGGCCGACTGCAAACAAACAACTGAAATCCCATTAATGTTTTCGAATAGGTAAAAACTTAACAAGATCTCGGACTAAAGAAGCAGACTGCGTTTATTATGTACGAAAAAATAAGGAAATATCTCGGAAAGACGTCATGACTATTTTATTATATGTTCAAATCTAATCTTCTAGTCGACTACACATAATGAAGTAGATATCCTTGAACTACAAGTTTATGCGACGCGTAAAGACCTTGAAATGTTGCAAATATTCATGTTTATTCAACGTGACAATGTTTACCAACATCGAACGCAATACATTAATTTGTTGGCGTAGCTCGATGCGGCCGAAGTTCCCTCCCAGGCCGGAGTCCCCTCGTAAGATTATGATATATACTTGTTGAGTATCATTAAAAAAAAATTACGATGTAATATTGGTATTTTAATAGATATCTGTAGGTTAGTAGATAAGAGGGAGCCGCTAGCCGGTGCGAACCGGCAGCGGCCGTGGGGTCACCCGCACCCGTCGCACACGCTATGCTCGCAGATAGCCGCGCGGCAGCTTGCGGCGGTGGCGGGTGATGGGTCAACGTGTCCGTATCATATAAACAGATAATACTTTTCCACTGGCATTAGATAAGTCTCCTCGGCCGGCTGTGTATACTAGCAGTGCAGTAGCGTCGACTGGGACGGAGAGGGACAATTGAGTTTTTGAATGACTCTATGTGTAGGGGAATGACACCCACCCGATCCGCAATAATTACAATCTTCTACCTCACAAAGTCACATGTTCGTTTGCATTCGATGTGTAATGTTAGTATTCCTCAGTACCTATATCAACCTGGCAAGCTACCTACTTACTTATTATGAGGAAAATTATCGCATTTGTTTCATTCGCGCATCGTGATTATAGAACATGTATGGACACTGTAGAATCGGAAGCGTGCTTCACTTAGAAATAAGGTGGAAACACAACAGAGGGTGACACCGACTCACGGCTACTAGGACGATATCATTGGAACCGAGTGCCACCACTGCCACCCGTTCTAGTGACGTGAGTTATTCCATACTAGTTGACCCAGCAGACGTTTTCCTGTTCATACAAAAATCTGGTAGAAAAAAACATTTAGTTTTTCCCGAATTTCCCAAATTTCCGGGTAACTTTTTAAATTTTTCTTTCTAGCATTTGGACTAATAAGAACATATAAATAGCTAAATCGTTCCAGCGGTTCTCAAGTGATGAGCTTAACAACGATAAGCATTTCGTTTTTATTTACATAGGTAGATGTGATTACACTCATACGTAGAGCTACTAATACAAAACAATTCCAATGTTCTCAATGACATACGTGGATGTGGCTGTTCGCGTTGTACTTGTTCTTTCTATCGCTTCATATGCCTGCCTACAACCGTGAAGCAAGTTCAGTGAGAACAAGCCCTCCTCGTTACCTAGGAGCCAATTGTAAGTTAAGTAGCTGGATATAAGTACATTAAGCCTTACCTGGCATGCGCTAATATATAGTACTATAATATGATATATATATATATATATATAATAAAAGAATGCTTACTAATATTATAAACGCGAAAGTTTATGTATGGATTTTTTTACTCTTTCACGCAAAAACTACCAAACCGATTTTGATGAAATTGGAATTACTATAATAATATAACATAATATGTATATGGATCATGGATGGCTTTAATTGTATTTTGGTTTGTATGAATGTTCAGAAGCGGGAGCTACAGGTACTGTATGCAGTATGCAACGGAAGCGGTTGTTCTCATCAGCTACTTCACGTGTTCACTGCACACCGACTACCGAGTCACAGCTACGGGTGTTTATAATTAAAAGTGTACACGTCGAGGTAGGTCAAACAACATTCATTTTATATATCTACCTAAACTACCTAACTTATAACGAATGTGTGAACTTTTTGTTCTACCTTACCTGACTGTAATTATGATGATATCATATTATAATTTATTATGTTATTGACTACAAAAATGAAGAGCTATATAGGTCTCTATGATAATTATGGATAGACCTAATATTTCTATATATGAAAGCATAAAATAAAATATCTGTATGTCGTAGTTTCAATGCATAATCCGCAGTTTTACGAAACTGCTAGTCATTTTACCAAACAGCACTGTATTTTTTTTTTCATCATTCTAGGCCAACGTTTGGCCACGATCTCACCTGATGGGAAGTGACGATGTGGTCGAAGACGAAGCATGCTTGCCTAGTACCTAAGTATCTATTCACTCCTGTTATGAAATCACCCAGGTTGTATTTAATAGGAAACGCAGATGATGGCAGGGCGTTCCACTCCTTAGCTGTACGTATTAAGAAGGATGAGCCAAAATGCTTCGTCATGTCTAGCCGTTATACAAAATTCCTATCAGAAACACACCCCTCCGTGGTTGGACTCGTTCTTACCCCTAGTGTTTATAGAAAGTGCGGAGCCACGCGAAAGAGGCCCTTCATGAAGCTAGCCTACGAGGCAGAGTGGAGCGGAAGGAAGAGGTGGCGACTAGAGTGGTGAGTCAGAGAGGGCGCGGCAACATGTCGCGGACGGCGGAGCGAGGGCGAAATGCAGGCGACTGGTTCTGGAGCCTACTTCATACAGGAGGTATGATTGATGGTTATTTAAAAAGGAATTTACAATCTAACGTATCATTTCACGCAGTTTTGCAAAACCGGTAAACGTTGACCCGCTGCGCTGCGTTGAATAACGCAATACATTTATACAATCCTGCGTATTCATTCATTTTGTGAAATAGCTGAATGTCATTTAGCTCTTTTACATAAAAGTGTTGTGTAAAACGACTAGGTAGCGGTTTTGTAAAACAGCGGACTATACAATATAACTGTGACATATTTAAAACAATTTTCAACGAGTCACTAGTTTAAATTACTACCTACCTACATATTATGGAACAGGTATTGAACTAGCTACTATAAAGTTAGACGAGACACAACAAAACGACGATATCTTTATGTGCCTCGCTAACCCCGCCAAAGATCGTCTTGATTAATGCACACACATGTATGTCTAAGTATGGTATACACGAGCAACTAGTACCGAGACGGCGCAGGCGACGCTATTGTGTATGTGTTCTTTGATATCCGCTACCACGTGCGGCGCGGCGGCGGCGCGGCGCGGCGGCGGTGCGGCGCGGCGCGGTCGGCGGCTGTAATTTATGATATGTAAATATACCTAGCTACCGATAGATAATATCAAGATAAATGTAAAGTTACAGAAACAAACAGTCTCTAAGCAGCAAAACGTGGAACTCTATATAAGACCGAATGCGATGTCTTTACTACGGTTTGCACTACACGCATCGGTATCCATATCTCGTCGATATATATTTTATGCATAGAAATGGTTTTATGATTTTATTCTTTGAGGACCAAACGGTAGATACCCATCCGCCTCGACTCCAAACTGTTTCGCGGATCTTATACAGTAGGTATACATATGTAAAGTAGATACAATATATATAACAAAATATACAACATGAACAATAAGCTGAGTAAAAAATAAAGTACCTAATTCCTAAAATATATGAATCCGACGATGAATGGAATGACAATTCAAGTGATAAGGAATATCTGCCACATACCAGTTAAGGAATGTTAATGATGCGCGAACAAGGAGCCATCCTCCCGCTGTGATGGCTCTTTGTGCGGCGCTTATCTACGTGATATCAGCTCCAACTCGAGGGACGGCTTAGGATGCCTGTCCACCAAAACGGAAAGGAGGGAAGCGGAGCGAGGAAATTATTCCCATGTCTACTCTACTTGGACCAAAGTTTCCTAACTGCGATCTCCTCCGTCCGCTTCTGTAGACTTAGACCCACATGCACCAACGTGAAATGATGGGTTAAAGTAGGATATTGTATAGGTAATTGACTCAAACATAAAACTTCGAAAGAAAAACTGTTTTCGGAACTAAATAATACCGGGCAATATGGGCCCGCGACGCGACAGTGAGATTTCTTATTGGTCCATTCGACCACAGACAAGATGCGCGCATGCGCGAGAACTCTCGCGGGCTCCTATTGGCTAATCTCTAGTGACTTGATATTCCTTGAACCTATCCGAAATTTTCACGCGGCGCGCGGGACGTTTGAATGTAGCAGGACTATTTGCGATAAGGATTAATAAAGTGTATATTTTCATATAAAGGAACAAGTTAAGCAACGTTCGCAGCGGTTACTTCTTGGATGGGTGACCGTTTGTGTGGTATTTACATCTGAGTGTGTCGGAGGGCACGTTAAGGCGTCGGTCCCGGCTGTTGTCTTAGGACAGCCATATCGGACGCCTGCGGGCTGTCTAAACACTACGACACCAAGGTCGACCACACACATACACACACACGAGTGAAGAGAAGACCCGCGTTTACAGCTTAGCTCGAATGTCCCGTAATGTGGGTAGAAAGATCACCGTTTATTTACATACTCCGTATCAATATTGCGATAGTTTTTGGCCCACTAAGTTCTACGAGACGTGAAGATAACAAAAATACACTATCGCAAAGTATGCCTACACTTACCAGTCAAAATAAATAATTGTAAATATTACTTATACTTTTACGAAATCATTTACGAGTGTAGTAGTGTGCACGTAGAGTGCTCGATGGAGTTCTGAGATTGAGCACAGAATAGATAACAGTAGGTACTATTGAGCAGAGTGGTCGGAACTTTTTAAATAGATAGAGCTAATTACAATAATTAAGTAGTTGTCTAGTTGATTGGTGTTTATGGCGTTACACTCCACACTGCGAGTGACAAGTGTCCAAGTGAAGGGCATTACACGCGGTACATTGGCGTGTACTTCTTTCTCTATAGAGATGAGTAATAATGCGGCTAATTAGACTCACTCGAGCTCAGAAATGAAGTTGATGTCGATGTTTGTATCAATTCATGCCAACGCAGAAGTCCGTATACTTTATACGAGTAGTGTTATATTTGCCTCGTCTGCAAGACTCCGCTTTGGGAAGTACTTCTTTTTCAGATATTCTACCGCCAAGCAGTAGTGTGCAAACATTACTATGATACGTTCTTCTGGATAGTGGTTGGTTTTTTTCGATATGCTGTAGAGTCATTTTGATATCTATCTCGGGATGTTTCGGGGTGATGAGCGCGAAACAGTGCTACGCAGTGCTTTTTATGGTATTAAATGTTCTGGGTGACACAAGACTACTCCGTGTGCCCCCGGTGCCGGTGGCGCCGCGACCCACGCATCTCGATCCCTAGAGGCTCAATCAAATATGTAGCGACTATAATGCAGTTCTTTGCAAGATTTGATGTGCTGATTCCTATCATTAAATATTAGCAACACCTGTGCATATTTTTAACCAAATGAACAGCAGGGGAATCGTCTAACCGGAACACCGATCCCGATCGCTTTCAATGTTATCTCGTGATCGGTATTTGTCTATGGAATTTTCTAACTTTTTTTTTCTTTTTTTACTGTTTATAGGCTTGCGTTTGACCTATCTCACCTGATGGTAAGCTGAGATGATGTGATCTAAGATGTAACACGCTCGCCTAGAAGATACCTGTTCACTCTCGATTTGAAGACTCCCAGGTTGTAGTTGTCAGGAAACACAGACGTTGGCAATGCGTTCCACTCCTTGGCTGTTCGTAGGATGAACGTGGCACCAAAACGCTTTGTTCGTACAGGAGGGATGTCTACCATATATGGACGTCGCATAGCCGTGCGTCTGGATGTCCTAAGATGGAATGGAGACGGTGGTACGAGGTGATGTAGTTCCTGAGCACACTCTACAAAGTGCACCCGATAAAACACCGCAAACTTGCAACTTTGCGTCTATGGTCGAGACTCTGTAAATGAGTCTTAAACAGGTAAGTTTTCTACTTAAAGTACACGTCCCAATCACTATCCCAACCACGATCGCTAAAATTGATCGATATCGCAGTTTTAAGGATGCTAACGCCTTCCAAATTTGAAATTAAAAGCGATCGGGATCGGGGTTCGAGTTAGACGGTTCTACTACAGGTTCGATTTCAAACAAAAATATTATATTATTCAAAAATCTAATAAATAATACATTGTTCGTTTTCGCTAAAATCGAAGTCATTAATACATTTTTCTTTAGTTCTTTCTTAAAAAATTAACGCACATTATACTTAGTAGTTAATGTTTAACTTTTTTTAATGTAAGTATTTTTATATGTATTTAAAACAATGAGATTTAAACCGCGCGACATTATGTACTTTTCAATTGTCACCTACGTTTCTTGCGAAAGAAAATACTTAGAAACATTTTTACCCCTATTAATGTCGGCCCAATAAACAATTAATTATTTTAAAAACATTTTTAATGAAACTAAATGCAACAAAAATGTAGTTACGATCAAAAATAATAATGTTTACCTGTAGTGCGCGGGAGCCGCCAGGAACACGTAGTTGGTCCCGTATGCGCCCGTCAGCAGCACCGGCAGCGCCAGCAGCAGCGCCAGCCGCACCTGCCAGAGGCCCCAGCCCGGGCACCACTCGTCCCCGGCGGCGCCGGCGCCCGCCGCGGCCTGCTCGCTAGACATGTCGGCACGCTGCGTGAACTCAATCGAGCTCTCAGTCAAGTTCCCGCGAGGCGGATCGCGGAGCGGTAGCGTGCGTGAGTCGGAGGACCGCGCTCCGACGCCGTGCCGGTGCGTCTGCGCTTGCGCTTCAGGACCAACCTACTTCTACACTGAAGATGGGTAATCGACCGCGGCCGCGCCCGCACCGGCTCGCTCTACCCTCTGTGCTACGCTACTCACTCAAAATGAACTCTGTTTATATGTAGATAAGGGCACATATCTCGGTGGTGGTTAGTATTATTAGTGGCGCGGTTCACACGGTTAAAGCTCGTTTCAGTCTCTGTCCACGTGCTCGTGACAGATAAACACAGAAATAAATATAGGACTAATGCGACTTCATGTGTTCACACGCGAATGTCGTGCGGCTCATCGGAAGAGGTTTGTTAAATCCGAGAGATTTGTTTTTTTTCTTACACGATAGGAACCCGCCACCAGCAGCCACTTAGAGAATGTTAACACAATCGTCGCTTGCTTTCTTAAACTGCCTGTTTCACCGATATTGTAGAGACTCTAGGCCCCTACAATATCGTCACTCGCGGCGTATACAGGGTAGACATTTAAGACGGAACCTGAAGGCAAGCTACTTGGACCGCTGGAGATACGAGTACATAAAAACAATCTTAATTCTTTTTAATTATTCATATTTCGTTATTTTATTTAATTTAAAGTGCATACATAGAATTAAAAAACTTTTTTAGCCTGCAAGATAGTGGGCACTACCTACTAAGGTTTATGCACTAGAAAAGTCAGAAATCGTAATTGGCTTTTTCCATAGCCTTCTAATAACATTTTCCTGTAACTCTAGCGGTTCAACATCTCCCATCTCAAATGTTCACCATGATGTGTCAAAGTTTTGTTTAGAAGTATCTGAGATTCGTCGCACCCAAACGGATGGTTGGAAGACAAAGGCAATGAGGCTCATTTAGTTCTCTCACAAGATTCACTATTGTAACGGAGACGCTTGATATCTATATTTTTTGGTTCAGTGTAATATTACGTATACGTACGAAACAAATGTTTGTATGTTTTTTCTGTTTTCTTCGGATGATCTCATTCTTTTTACAATTACAAAGTACTATTTGGTAGTCAATTAACTTTACAGACGGGACAGTCTAGGTATATCTACGGACCTTGAGCATTTTCCTGAATATACATTGTGTTTAAGTACCGGAACTGAACGGAGCATAAATGTATGGCGATGTCCTTTGGCATTATGTGTTTTAAATAGCGCTAGTTATATATTTATTTTTATGTAAATAATAAATGAGGTAACCATACGGGCAAGGTCGGTTCTCCTAGGTTCCTAGGTTAAGTAGTAAGTGCCACACCTGACTATAAAAACGACAGTAGCACCCACAACTTTGAATTGTAATGTAATGTCCTACGGCAGTGCATCATCATCCTGAGACTCCTGACACTTCATCGTCATCCTGGGACTCGATTCAAGTCTCAGATGCCCAACGGGGGTTGGATCTCGTTAGATAGAGGATTTGGCTAAAAATAAAGTATGTAAAATACGAACAAGTTGTTTATTCTGCGAATTCCTATTGCAGCAGCTGCATAGTTTATAACACGTTTATTGAAATCACTCAACAGTTGGCGGAACAATCGGTAAACATATATAATATATATATATAAACATATATATATACACAGTGAAACATAGAACCGCCTTCTTTTTTGAAGTCGGTAATACCTGTCGGCCATTGAAAAAGAACAGATATTTTTTTTTTTTTAAGTTCGCCCTTTAGGGCCGGTTAAAGTCTCTAGGACCATACCACCATGTCTTACGTAGTTTTTATTCGATAGTTTAATATTCCATTTATTATACTTTTGTTGAGAATGTGGGTCATCAGCAACAAGCCGGACCCTCTCCTAGTGCTTCAATAAAGTGGTGGAACTTTATTCAAGCTTTCCATGGACGTTTTGGGAGAACATAAAAAGCAATGTTTTCTCTATTTTGTTTCATTTGCCTACACTCGTGCACGTTTACGAACACATAATCTATATAATAAAAGAACAGGGTTTTTTTCTACAATCATCGCACAGCCGAAACCGCTTAACATAGAAACCTGAAATTTGGACCACGTATTCTACAAGTAATGAAGGCGTCATTTAAGAACGGATTTTTCGAAATTTGACCTTTAAGTGGGTCAAATGGGGTCATAAAGGATGTATGGGGAAAAAAAATTCTTTTGTCGCACGGTCACGAAACTTTGGCAGTATACTATGCAAAAGAAATAAAAGAGCACGTGTATCACAGTTTTTTGAAAATCAACCCTTAAGGGGGGTTTAGTGTGGTTTTTTAGATTGGAATGCGGAAACAATAATGTATGCTACGGTGATTGTTTCTTGACCAATAGTTATCAAATTTTGCAGGAGCATTAAGCATCTAAATACTAGGAACTAATTTTCGGCATTTTTCGAAATTCGACCCCTAAGGTCATTTATTGGGGTCGCAAATTTTCCATGGTGTATGTTTTTTTAGTAAAGTTATGAAACTTAGTAAATTGACTAAACATAAAAATATAAAAATATATTTTCAGTAACTTTTAAAAAATCAACCCTTAAGGTCATTAAATAGGGCCGCAAAGTTTGTATGGAGTAGGAGTTTTTATTAGTGGGACACTGTAGCTACAGTAAAGAAATAGGGTAAATCAACTAAGTTTGAGCAAGCTTAAAAATTAGTTTTCAGCGTTTTTCAAAAATCAACCCCTAACAGGGTTAAACGTGGTGGTAAAGTTTACATAAAAAATCTTTGTTTATAGCGATGAAACTTGGTACACACACCTAACAAATATTATTAAAAGGTGATTTACAATTTTGGAAAATCATCCCTTAAAAGATTTAAACAGGGTAGAAAGTGAAGATTATTATTTTTAAGCTACAGCGATGAAATGTGGTACACGTACTAAGCCAATGAAATTATATATACGTATTTAACCATTTTTTTGAAAATCATCCCCTAACAAGCCTAAGCGGGGTGGTAAAGTTTGTATAGAAAATCTTTGTTTATGAAGTTTCGTGGCTATGATAAAACTTGGTAAAAGAAGATAATTAAAACGTGATTAACTATTTTTGAAAATCATCCCTTAACAGGGTTCAACAGGGTGGAAAGTGAAGATTATTATTTTTAAGCTACAACAATGAAATGTGGTATACGTGCTTAGCCATTGAAATTATAGATATGTATTTCACATTTTTTTTAATAATCCCCCGACATGCCTAAGCGTGGTGGTAAAGTTTGTATAGAAAATCTTTTTTATTTATGAAGTTTGTGGTTTTGATGAAACTTGGGACATAAACTAAGAAAAAAAAAGATAATTAAAACGTGAAGCACAATTTTTTTAAAATCTACCCCTAATTAGGTAAAATAAGGGTGAAATGTAATTATATTTTTTTAAAGCTACGACGATGAAGTTCGGTTCATTTACTCAGACAGATAAATTTTAAGCACGTCTTTCACCATTTTGCTGAAATCATCCCCAAACCAGTTCAAACGAGGTGGTTAAGTTTAAATGAAGAATCTTTGTTCATAAAGTTATGGCAATTAAATTTAGTACGCAGAGTAAGCACAAGAAATAAATTTAAACGTAATTCGCCATTTTTTGAAATTCACCCTCTAACAAGGTTAAACAGGGTGGAAAGTATCAAATTTTTTTTAATGCTACAATGTTGAAATTTACTATAAGTACTCAGCCAATAAAATTATAAACACTTATTTCACCATGTCTTGAAATCACCCCTAATAGTGTTATACAGAGTGGTAAAGTTTGTGTGGAGAATTTTTGTTTATGAAGTTGTAGCAATGAAATTTCGTATACAGACCAAACAAAAGCAATAAATTAAAACGAAACTCGCTATATTAATTAACCTCTAAAAACGTTAAACAAGGTGGATAATAATTTTTTTTCTAAACCAATGATTTTGAAATTCGGTACGTATATACTAATCGAAGAGACTATACGCACATGTTTCACTACTTTTTAAACATCTTAAAAGGTCTAAACGGGATGGCTAATATTTGTGTGGAAAACCTTTGTTTGTAAGGTGAAAGCGAAACTTTGTATTATAGACTAGGCAAAATAAATTATTTCTAACGTTATGCAATTTTTTACAATTTCCTTATTCGTACAGGATTTTAATAGACTTTTAAAATGCAACATTCAGAAAAATAAGAAATCCTAAAGGTGTAGTCAATCGAAGATTTACAAATATTCAGCAACTTTTGTCATTGACCGTACGTGTCGCAGGGAAATGAGGATATCTGGGATTTCGCGATATTCCTAGGGATACGACAAAATCATGGTATAATCATGTATGGTAAGGACCACTTCTCCGCGGTCCGACTAGCATTTACCCCTAGAGTGTATATAAAAAGCGCGGAGCCAGGAGCTCGCGAGGAGTTCCTGAGCAGAACGAGTGCGCAAGGCCAGAACGAAGCGAGGGGGAGAGGTGGCGAGCGTAGCGAGCCGGCGACCTCCTGAGTGGAGTCAAAAAAAATCAAAATCAAAATCAAAATCTCTTTAATCATTTTGGCATCACAGACGCACTTATGAACGTCAAATTATCACAATGACTCTACCACCGTATCGGAAAAAGAACCACTACTCAGAAGATACGGCAAGAAACTGAGGGGCATTTTTTTTTAGAGATTTTGTTACAATTTTTTGGGCTTTTACAATGTTATGTTTCTTATGTACCAGTTGGTTACTTTGCAGAAGTGGAATGTTCCAAGCATCTTTGTCTTCTATGTAATTACGAACAGTGTAGTATGCTTTTCTCATTAGAACATTCTTAACGCGTAATTTGAATTTACTTTCTGTGAGCTCCGTTATACACTTTGGAATTTTATTATAAAAACGTACGCAGTTGCCCATAAAGGACTTATTCGTTTTAGTTAGTCTATACCTAGGTACAACAATCCTATCCTTATTTCTAGTGTTAATGTTATGATGGTCACTATTTACTTTGAATTTTTGGAAGTTTTTGCGAACATGCATTATATTTTCATAAATATATAAAGAAGGTAAAGTTAATATATTAACTTGCTTAAAAAAATCCCTTAACGAGTCACGTGGACCCAACTCGTAAATCGCGCGAACCGCACGCTTTTGTAATATAAAAATAGTATCTATATCCGCAGCAGAACCCCACAGCAAAATGCCATATGACATTATGCTGTGGAAGTATGCAAAGTAAACTAACCGAGCCGTAGCTATATCCGTTAATTGCCTAATTTTACGAACCGCATATGCAGCAGAACTAAGTTTTCCAGATAGAGCATCAATATGAGGACCCCACTGCAACTTAGAGTCTATGCCTATACCTAGGAATACCGTCGCTTTGTCTGTATCGAGTTTATTACTATTGAGCATTACGTTTGGCTCTACATGTCTAACATTAGGCAAAGAGAACTTTAAACATTTCGTCTTTTTCGCGTTTAGTAACAAATTATTCGCAGAGAACCATTTCGAAACAACATCCAATACGTAGTTCACATGCGCCAATTCACTGTCCTTTCTATCTACTTTAAAAATTATCGATGTATCATCAGCGAATAGAACAATATCTGCAAGGTCTTTAACTACAAAGGGTAAATCATTTATATATGCCAAGAATAAAAACGGCCCCAATATTGACCCCTGCGGTACCCCCATTCTGACTAAGGATCCGGAAGATGTTACGCCATTTACCCCAACTTTTTGCTGTCTATCGGTTAAGTAGGACTCAACAAGATTCAGAGCAGTTCCACGAACCCCATAGTGGTAGAGTTTACGAATTAGTGTACGGTGCTCTACACAATCGAAAGCTTTGGAGAGATCACAAAATACACCAATGGCATCCTGTGAACTCTCCCAAGCTTCAAGCACATGTGTTACTAGTTCGACCCCGGCATCTGATGTTGACCTGCATTTCGTGAAACCGAACTGACTCTCGTTCAGTATTTTGTGTTCGTTGAAGTGGGATAAAAGTTGTTTAAGAATAAGTCTTTCAAATATCTTACTTAGAGCCGGAAGCACAGAGACTGGTCTGTAATTCGAGGGTTCAGTTTTACTACCTGATTTGAAGATCGGTGTAATTTTACTATTTTTCATTAAATCGGGAAATGAGCCTGTGTCAATACACATATTAAATATAGCCACGAGATATGGTGCAATAACTTCTATTAATGATTCTAGCATCTTTACTGATATGCCCCACAAATCTTCAGTGGTTTTGGCATTGAGACTTTTGAATGTTTTAATAATTTCAATAGTGGAAGTATATCTGAACTGAAAATCCGGAAAGTCTACTGGAAAGTGATCTTTTAGAAGAGCTTCTGCTACATCTGGACTAGAGTTAAGTGTTTTTGTGACGTCCAGGGGTATATTAGAGAAGTAATTTTCAAAAGCATTAGCAACACATTTTGCATTGGAGATTTGTTTATTCTCAACTATTAACTTATATTCCGAATCCCTCGACTTAGTTTGGCCAGTCTCCGTGTTAATGGTTTTCCAGACGGCTTTTATTTTATTATCTGATTTTTTAATTTTACTACTAATATACAAAGATTTTGCACGAATACAGACCTTTTTAAATATTTTGGAATAGTTTCTAACATACTCATGAAAATCTTTATTTGATGTCAAAGATTTCTTGTAATACAACTCAAACATGTTATCTCTACTCTTGCGTATACCTCTAGTTGCCCAGTCACTGAATTGTAATTTCGCCTTTATTTTTACCTTTTTTTTGGGACAAATTTGATTAAATTCTTTGCTAAGTACTGAGAAGAATTCTTTATCTATATAATAAAAGAACAGGGTTTTTTTCTACAATCATCGCACAGCCAAAACCGCTTAACATAGAAACCTGAAATTTGGACCACGTATTCTACAAGTAGTGAAGGCGTCATTTAAGAACGGATATTTCGAAATTTGACCTTTAAGTGGGTCAAATGGGGTCATAAAGAATGTATGGGAAAAAAAAATTCTTTTGTCTCACGGTCACGAAACTTTGGCAGTATATTATGCAAAAGAAATAAAAGAACACGTGTATCACAGTTTTTTGAAAATCAACCCTTAAGGGGGGTTTAGTGTGGTTTTTTAGATTGGAATGCGGAAACTATAATGTATGCTATGGTGATTGTTTCTTGACCAGTAGATATCAAATTTTGCGGGAGCATTAAGCATGTAAATACTAGGAACTTATTTTCAGCATTTTTCGAAATTCGACCCCTAAGGTCATTTATTGGGGTCGCAAATTTTCCATGGTGTAGGTTTTTTTAGTAAAGTTATGAAACTTAGTAAATTGACTAAACATAAAAATATAAAAATACAATTTCAGTAACTATTCAAAAATCAACCCCTAAGGTCATTAAATAGGGCCGCAAAGTTTGTATGGAGTAGGAGTTTTTACTAATGCGACACTGTAGCTACAGTAAAGAAACAGGATAAATCAATTAAGTTTGATCAAGGTTGTAAATAAGTTTTCAGCATTTTTCAAAAATCAACCCTTAACAGGGTTAAACGTAGTGGTAAAGTTTACATAAAAAAACTTTGTTTATAGCGATGAAACTTGGTACACACACCTAACAAACATTATTAAAAGGTGATTTACAATTTTAGAAAAATCATCCCTTAAAAGATTTAAACAGGGTGGAAAGTGAAGATTGTTATTTTTAAGCTACAGCGATGAAATGTGGTACACGTACTAAGCCAATGAAATTATATATACGTATTTAACCATTTTTTTTAAATCATCCCCTAACAAGCCTAAGCGGGGTGGTAAAGTTTGTATAGAAAATCTTTGTTTATGAAGTTTCGTGGCTATGATAAAACTTGGTAAAAGAAGATAATTAAAACGTGATTTACTATTTTTGAAAATCATCCCTTAACAGGGTTAAACAGGGTGAAAAGTGAAGATTTTTTTTTAAGCTACAACGATGAAATGTGTTTTACGTGCTTAGCCAATGAAATTATAGATATGTATTTCACATTTTTTTAAATCATCCCCCGACAAACCTAAGCGGGGTGGTAAAGTGTATAGAAAATCTTTGTTTATGAAGTTTCGTGGCTATGATAAAACTTGGTAAAAGAAGTTAATTAAAACGTGATTT
Source organism: Petrophora chlorosata (assembly GCA_951640565.1). NCBI lineage: Eukaryota > Metazoa > Arthropoda > Insecta > Lepidoptera > Geometridae > Petrophora > Petrophora chlorosata. The sequence goes on along the minus strand of OX621199.1, from coordinate 311,681 downwards.
ACAATTTTTAAAAATCATCCCTTGACTGGGTTAAGCAGGGTGGAAAGTGAAGATTATTATTTTTAATCTACAACGATGAAATGTGGTATATGTGCTTAGCCAATGAAATTATAGATATGTATTTCACATTTTTTTAAATCAGTCCCCTACAAACCTAAGCGGGGTGGTAAAGTTTGTATAGAAAATCTTTTTTATTTATGAAGTTTGTGGTTTTGATGAAATTTGGTACATAAACTAAGAAAAAAAAGATAATTAAAACGTGAATCACAATTTTTTTTAAATCTACCCCTAACTAGGTTAAATGAGGGTGAAATGTAATTATATTTTTTTAAAGCTACGACGATGAAGTTCGGTTCATTTACTCAGACAGATAAACTTTAAGCACGTCTTTCACCATTTTGCTGAAATCATCCCCAAACCAGTTCAAACGGGGTGGTAAAGTTTAAATGAAGAATCTTTGTTCATGAAGTTATGGCAATTAAATTTGGTACACAGAGTAAGCAAAAGAAATAAATATAAAACGTAATTCGCATTTTTTTTAAATTAACCCTCTAACAAGGTTAAACAGGTAAGGATAAACAGGAAAGTATCAAAAATTGTTTAATGCAACAATGTTGAAATTTATTATAAGTACTCAGCCAATAAAATTATAAACACTTATTTCACCATGTCTTGAAATCACCCCTAATAGGGTTATACAGAGTGGTAAAGTTTGTGTGGAGACTTTCTGTTCATGAAGTTGTAACAATGAAATTTCGTATACAGACCAAACAAAAGTAATAAATTAAAACGAAACTCGCTATATTAATTAACCTCTAAAAACGTTAAACAAGGTGGATAATGTTTTTTTCTTAAACTATGACTATGAAATTCGGTACGTATATACTAATCGAAGATACTATACGCACAGGTTTCACTACTTTTTAAACATCTTAAAAGGTCTAAACGGGATGGCAAATATTTGTGTGGAAAACCTTTGTTTGTAAGGTGAAAGCAAAACTTTGTATTATAGACTAGGCAAAATAAATGATTTCTAACGTTATGCAATTTCTTGCAATTTCCTTATTCGTACAGGATTTTAATAGACTTTTAAAAGGCAACATTCAGAAAAATAAGAAATACTAAAGGTGTAGTCAATCGTCATTGATTTTGACCGTGACTTTTGTCATTGACCGTACGTGTCGCAGGGAAATGAGGATATCTGGGATTTCGCGATATTCCTAGGGATACGACAAAATCATGGTATACTTAATCATGTATGGTAAGGACCACTTCTCCGCGGTCGACTAGCGTTTACCCCTAGAGTGTATATAATAAGCGCGGAGCCAGGAGCTCGCGAGGAGTTCCTGAGCAGAACGAGTGCGCAAGGCCAGAACGAAGCGAGGGGGAGAGGTGGCGAGCGTAGCGAGCCGGCGACCTCCCGAGTGGAGTGATGGTCGAGTGCGCGAGTGTAGCGAAGGGATGACGAAGCGAGAGTTCTGGCGAGAGCCTATTTATTAAGACTATACGTCGTATCCCTAGAGATTTCGTGAAATCCCTGGTATCTTCATTTCCCTGCGACATACAATATTTTTTCTGGAGCTACGATGATTGACTTTTGGCCAAAATACTTACATATACTTAGCCAAAAAAACTATTGACACATGTATTATTACGATTGTTTTGAATACCATCCCCTGATAGATTTAAACGGATGGTAAAATTTGCAAAGAAAATATATGTATAATGTAACTATCTATTTAAAACGAGATAAGAGCTGAAAGAGATCGGAATAGAAACGACATGAATTCGGGATAGGATTGGGATAGAAGCAGGACAAAATCGGCATAGAAGCGAGAGCAGCCGGAAATAGCCAGGAGCAAAATGAATTATTTTATTAAGCGTACAAAGTCGCGGGCAACAGCTATGTATATGTAAATAGGAGATTTAGGTTTCAAAGATTTCTGTAACTCAGGCTTCATGTATGTACATGGCGCCGGACCGGCGCTGCCGCCGCACCGCAAACTCATGTAAATGATTACAAACCCGGACCGGGACCACGCGCGCCGCACCGTCGCGTCCGTCCGTTTGTACGTATTACTGGTATTACGAATCGTAAAGGAACCGTGGCGGTTCCCCCCGACGTTTCATTTCTACCCGGTTTCTATAGTCTGTAATATGTTTCAAACTACTACGCTAGCATTTTGTACGTTTGATACTTGGTCAAAGAAACTATAAACACATGACTCACAAATGAAGTTAGGGCCAAAAAATTTGGTAATTATTATCGGGACCGGAGTGGGATGACAAAGGGACAAAAAGGGGATGATAACGGTATAGGAGGGGAACTATAACACGGTAGGAGGTTCGCTAGGGAGGACGATAAAGGGTTAGGATCGGAATATGATTGGTAGCAGAGCAGGACGATAATGATATAGAAGCGGGACGGAATCAGGACCAGAGCATTACAGTAACGCTATAGGAGCGGGAACATAAAAGGATGGGAGTGGGAAGGTAACGGAACAGAAGCGGTAAGGTACGGTAACGAGATAGGAGCGGGACGGGAACTGGAACGTGAATATGATGGGACGAAAAATGTTCGGATGCAGGATGAATACTCCACTACGCGGACGAAGTCGCGGGCATCAGCTAGTAAATGATATTTGGGTTATTACTAGTAAATTCGGTATGACTAAGTTTCGAATTTATACTTTTATTAAGTTTTTCTAATCTGCATTTTGTCAATGGTCTATATTCGATTATAGGCTTTGTTTGACGCTTCTCGATTTCGAGTTTAATTGCCAGGCCTTTGTGATCTGACCTGACTCCGCTCATAATTAACATTTGTTTAGGCTTATAGTTTAAAAATATATTGTCTATACAAGTACATGAAGCGGCAGTTACTCTAGTTGGCTCACAGAAAAGATAGTTCAAATTAAATGATTTAAATAAACAAATAAGATTAACTTTGTCAGTTGAATCTACTAAAATATCTATATTGAAGTCGCCACAAACAATAATACTCTTACCAGATTTAGAAATTTTCTTTAGTATGCATTCCATTGTTGACATGAAATTACTGAAGTTTGACGCCGGTGGTCGATAAACACACAATACTATATGACTATCCATTTCTGCACAAGCAACCTCACATACACGTTCCACAGAATATCGTACTATATCAGACCGTTCTTTAAATTTTAGGTTATCTCGAAGAAGTATAATACAGCCTCCTCCTTCAGCAGATATTCTGTTGAACTTACTGGCGACCTGAAAATCTGTAACATTAAATATCATCCTATCTGGTTTTAACCAAGTTTCAGTAAAACATAATATATCAAAATGATGTTTATCTAATAATAATTCAATTTCAAGTATTTTGCCAGAGAAGCGGTTTATATTTTGGTAAAAAAGAGAAATGTCCGCACTCTTCTCTGTTGTCTCATCTACAAGTTTAAACAGTTGATCACAGTATTATTAGTACATGTACTAAAAACTGCAACCTTATTTTTACACATCGTTATATTTCCTATAACTGACTCAATATTATATGCTAACAATGAAGCAATTATATGTCTACATTTCTTAGGACAGTACATGCTGTCCCGTGTTAACTTAAAATTGTAAATAAATTGATTGCTATCAAAAAATAAAAGCTTGTCACTATGACGAGATACCAAGTTAAAAATTAATGCATTTAAAGAATGTATGTGATCATTCTGACTATCAGTCAGAGAGTCTGAGTATGGAAAGGCACAAAGCATTATTTTAAATGCATTTAAGTTCAACAGACAGGTAATTCTAGTAATTACCTCTTGTCTTGACACACCTAAACTTTGGCCTAGGTAGATAATCACAATTGTTCTGCTATCTATCTTAGAACCTAAAATTTTTTTCTCAATTTGAGCATATGATGCTCCTGGCATGCAATGATTTATAACAGTACATTTTATACAATTGTTGAGTAGTACTCCTAATCCTACACCTAATTGGTCTGAAAATACCAAAACTTGGTTACTATTTTCTTGATCAGTTACTTGTCTAGAGTTGACACACTGGGCCCCCCTCTGGTCCGCCTCTGAACTGATGGTCTGGTGGATGAGTGATGGTCGAGTGCGCGAGTGAAGCGAAGGGATGACGAAGCGAGAGTTCTGGCGAGAGCCTATTTATTAAAACTGTACGTCGTATCCCTAGAGATTTCGAGAAATCCCTGGTATCCTCATTTCCCTGCGACATACAATATTTTTTTCTGGAGCTACGACGATTGACTTTTGGCCAAAATACTTACATATACTTAATCGTGAAAAAAACTATTGACACATGTATTATTACGATTGTTTTGAATACCATCCCCTGATAGATTTAAACGGATGGTAAAATTTGTAAAGAAAATATATGTTTATAATGTAAGTATTCTGTCTATTTAAAACGAGAGCTGAAAGAGATCGGAATAGAAACGAGATGAATTCGGGTTAGGATTGGGATAGAAGCAGGACAAAATCGGCATAGAAGCGAGAGCAGCCGGAAATAGCCAGGAGCAAAATGAATGATTTTATTAAGCGTACAAAGTCGCGGGCAACAGCTATGTATATGTAAATAGGAGATTTAGGTTTCAAAGATTTCTGTAACTCAGGCTTCATGTATGTACATGGCGCCTGACCGGCGCTGCCGCCGCACCGCAAACTCATGTAAATGATTACAAACCCGGACCGAGACCACGCGCGCCGCACCGTCCGTCCGTTTGTACGTATTACTGGTATTACGAATCGTAAAGGGTCCGTGGCGGTTCCCCCCCCGACGTTTCATTTCCACCCGGTTTCTATAGTCTGTAATATGTTTCAAACTACTACGCTAGCGTTTTGTACGTTTGATACTTGGGCAAAAAACTATAAACACATGACTCACAAATGAAGTTAGGGCCGAAAAATTTGGTAATTATATCGGGACCGGAGTGTGATTACAAAGGGACAAAAAGGGGATGATAACGGTATAGGAGGGGAACTATAACACGGTAGGAGGTTCGCTAGGGAGGACGATAAAGGGTTAGGATCGGAATATGATTGGTAGCAGAGTAGGACGATAATGATATAGGAGCGGGACGGAATCAGGACCAGAGCATTACGGTAACGCTATAGGAGTGGAAAGATAACGGGGTGGGAGTGGGAAGGTAACAGAACAGAAGCGGTAAGGTACGGGAACGAGATAGGTGCGAGACGGGAACTGGAATGTGAATATGATGGGACGAAAAATGTTCGGATGCAGGATGAATACTCCACTACGCGGACGAAGTCGCGGGCATCAGCTATGGTTAATATTCCACCGATATCACACATGATCACTCGAAATAACACTTGTTTGGAAAATAAAACAAAATTAAACTGTATCACTTTTCACTTCCCGCCAAAGAGTCAAAGAACTAGTGTCATTCCTCAATGCAAAGAACAATTAAGAACGGGACGTAGTGATGGGGTGAAAAGTAGTGCTGCCCCAACAAATGTAGTGGGCACAGGACACGTCACCCGCATATGTCAGTTGTTTGCGTTGCAAGTTTATACCAATAACACGCCCTTCTACAAGCAATCGTATGATCGAGTGGATATTTTCACCAGAAACCTATACCTACTTTAGTCGTTATTATAAAGTACTGTAGTATTTTATATTAAATTCAGTTTGTTCCGCAGCTGTTCCTGCATGCCACATAAAGTGATGGGGTACAACAAGTGTGTTACACACCCCCTTTCCCATTTATAATATTAGAAAGTAATAGTGTTTAAAAAGATATCTTGCTATAATCTTTACTCGCCCACAGCCGCTCGTAACGCAACTCGCCTACAGCCACTCGTAACGCAACTCGGCCGCAGCCGCTCGTAACGCAACTCACCTACAGCCACCGTAACGCAACTCGCCCACAGCCGCTCGTAACGCAACGCGCCCACAGGCGCTCGTAACGCAACTCGCCCACAGCCGCTCGTAACGCAACTCGCCTACAGCCGCTCATAACGCAACTCGCCCACAGCCGCTCGTAACGCAACTCGCCTACAGCCGCTCGTAACGCAAATCGCCCACAGCCGCTCGTAACGCAACTCACCCACAGCCGCTCGTAACGCAACTCGCCCGCAGCCGCTCGTAACGCAACTCGCCTACAGCCGCTCGTAACGCAACTCGCCCACAGCCGCTCGTAACGCAACTCGCCCACAGCCGCTCGTAACGCAACTCGCCTACAGCCGCTCGTAACGCAACTCGCCTACAGCCACTCGTAACGCAACTCGCCTGCAGCCGCTCGTAACGCAACTCGCCTACAGCCACTCGTAACGCAACTCGCCTACAGCCGCTCGTAACGCAACTCGCCTACAGCCACTCGTAACGCAACTCGCCTGCAGCCGCTCGTAACAGATCGTCTGGGAGAATTTCCTTTTTCGAATGTATTCATGTATATTACAAGTTATTTATGTTTAAATTATTGCTTAGTGATTTTAATTTGAATTTGAATTTTATGAAGTAGTTATATTACTTCCTGACGAACGAGATGACTTATTATGTATTATTATTGTTTAATTTGATTTTTTTGGATGTTTATAGCCAATAAAATTCTGATTCTGATCTTCTAGGTTAAGCAACTTTCGCAGAGGCCACAACTTGGATGGGTGACCGTTTCTGTGGCATTTACATCTGAGCGGTACCATGCTTCTGACGGCACGTTAAACCGTCGCCGTCGGCGGTTGTTGTAGGCCATGTCGGCTTCGGGCGGTCACGAGTAAAGAAATTTTTTACATTATCTGTGTATCGAGAGCGAGTGTGGCTCAGTGGGAGCATGTGCGAATTTCGATCCGACGCACCCGAGTTCGAATCCCGCACCACTGACTTTTTGAAGTTATGTGCGGATTTACCACACTTGCTCTAAAAACGGTGAAGCAAAACATTGTGAAGAAACCGGCATGTCCAAGAATTAATCACAAAAATTCAAGGACATGTGACATCCACCAACCCGCACTGGGCTAGCTTACTGGATTATGGCACATAATCTCTCTATGAGAGAAGACACGTGTCCCAGCAGTGGGAACGTGATGGGCTGTTGATGATGATGATGATGATTTATTTATTTACTTTCTAAATCCACAGCTCTTAAACTAACTAATATACTAAACATATTTTTACAACATATAGCCAATAACGGATTTCCATTTTATGGTTTTTACTTTTTATAACGACAGTCAGAAGGAATCAAAAGGTTCAAAAAAACTTTAATTAACTTAACACTAAACCTTAATAATATGGTATTTAAATAGGATATCTATAAGTATTGTGTATGTGAGTGTAAATGGAGGGTGTATGTGTAGGGTATCGTGTATGTTTGCGTTTGTTTGAAGTACCTTCCGAGGACTTGGACCTGAATACACAAGGCACATCCGAGGACCTTTTCAAAGCGAGGACTTTTTTGTGGGTCCTCGGATGGGCCTGACAACATAATCGTGTTTTACGTGCGATTTTGAACCTAACTCTGCATTTAATAAGGCAATCTAAAAAGGTCCTCGTTTTAGTCATGAAGAGTCAAGTTGGCGTGTATAAGTGTGTGAGATTTAGAGGGCGCCACTATCGAATTAATACACACTGGATTAACACTTTTGCCGAGCTTCAGTACCAATTCGAGGTCCCATGTGTTTATTTTTACACAGACGTCCTCGGATTGGTAGGTTTTCCAGACTTTGTGTATAAAGAGTAATTTTCTGACAAACTGAGGACCTTGTGTAAAATTTTCCGTCCTCACTTTGTTAAAAATATGAGAGTAAGTTTGACCACGTATATATCAAAACACAAAAATTAAAAAAGGGAATAAGTTAACAGTAACGCTTTACAAGAGATAAAGCGTTTTAACATAAAATTCCTTTATTTAAGCTTCTTACATATAACAAAAGCAGATCGTAATTAAAACACTATTTCTAACTTATTATTTTGATCAATGTATAAAAACATTAAGCTTGTATAAAAAAAAGCCTATATAAAAATGCATACAGAATTTTAAAAAGCTTAATACATGGTGATACCCAGACTCTTATCAAAGGTATATTTACGCTCCACCCATGTGGTATTTTGTTCATCTGAAAAATGAACATAAACCAAACTATTTTAAATAGATGAGAACCCAAAGAATCTGGATGTAAATTATATAACCTACTAAGTTATGATATCAAAAGATCTAAGTTTTCAATACCTGCATAATATTATGCACTACGCATAATATGTTAAATATGAGCACAAATGTACATCATAGAGACAAGCTTGAAAATCTAGAAATCCATGGAAGGAAACATGACAAGAATGTAGACTCAAAACGCAAAGTTCTGGGTGGCGCTACAACTGTTATAGGTAGGCGTATTTCTTTTTTTCCATCAAGAGAACGACCTGTACATTAATCATACAATCAAGTGTATACAAAAAAAGAAGGACAGTGGAAAGAGCTAGAAGGCCTTTGCTTTTGCTTTTGGAAGCTACATTGAGATATCCTATGTCAATAAATGAAATTAATGAGGAGTCTTTTTTGTATAATATGATAGATCTACATTATTGGCAAACAATGGCCCAGAAACGTGAGGAGTGGAAGGAGGGTACCTCTATGGACTCATGTCCCCGCGCAAGTCTTCCAAAAGACCGAGTGTGCAACCCGCGAAAAAGAGCGACATAATAATGATAGATCTACGACCACCATCTCGCCTGAGATTGACGAGGATGTGGCTTAATATGTACCACGTAAATTTAGAAGAAACATATTCACCCTGGCCTTGAAGATATCCAAATTGTAGTTATTAGGAAACAAAGAAGACCACAAAGAGTTTAATTCCGTAGCAGTACGCACTATAAACGTGGAACCAAAACGCTTTGTATTAATTGGAGAAATGTCTATTAAGTAATGGGAATATGAAATGTATCCTATAAAAGATTGACAGCCAGATTTACAGATTTACGTCGATGCTCAAGATTATGCAGCTTTGTGGCGACCTGTTGTTCATCACCAATAAGTCATTTTGCACGTCGATCTACAGCCTCCAATGCTTCTAGCAGGTACTTGGCATATCCGTCCTATTGTAGATAACACCGTGCTATCATCTGCATTTAAAAATATAACGGCAAGTCATTGATGTGCAGCAGAAGGGTTGCGGAGAGTACGGAGCCCTGAGATACACCGGCATTTATGTCCAAATGATCGGACGAACTGCCCTCGATGACTACTCGAATCGATCGTTATCTAAGAAAGTCCGCGATCCAGAGACAGGCTATCTTAAAGTCTAAAAGCAGGAAGCTTGTTGATAAGGCTGCCAGACCCTATCAAAAGCTTTTGAAATATTAAGAGGCACGGTTGATGCTTCACCATGCCTTAACACAGACCATGAGTCAACATAGATGGAAAATATATCACTTTTCGGTATGTAAACGATATTATCTTGATTCCTTAAGATATCAACGAATTTTCAAGTTAAGCAAGGATAGACAAATATACATAATTATTCGCATAATAAGACTTTATTAAGATGAGTGAGTCATCCAAAAAATAATCTTCCAATATCATGGTGTATCCTAAATTATGGTGCAGGGACTTAAGACACTTACAAACGAGAACATAAATAATTTAAAAGTAGTACAGCGTGCTATGGAAAATTCCTCCACGCTCGGTTTCTCACTAAGAACCAAAATATGGAATCAAATGGTCGACAACGTATAGCGGAACTCAAATGACGAGCGGCTTGTTGAGAACTTGGTAATATTACAATGGAGACAATAGGTGGCCGAAAGTGGTTACGTACGTCTGCGGAGGCCTGAAGATATCAATAGATAATCCACTAGCGAGATGGAAAGATAATGTTGTCTGAATTTTAAGCATGTCATCATAGGCCTGTTCCATCTAAAGAGATGATTTAATCAGCGTTCGGAGTAACAATGGTTGAACGGCACTTCCGCTCATAGACTAAAGAGTGGCGCATATCCAATAGTGGCTAGACAAGGGCTAATCCTCGAAAAGTACATGAAGTTTAATTTAATGTAAAGAAGACAGTGTTTCTGTTTTTGGCCGATATATACCAACATTAGATAGGTACCACTAACGGGTCCTCGTTTTGTACAAGCTGTACTCGTCCTCGCTTTGGTAATGATATGTCTAACACAACGTCCTCGAAAAGTACTTGGAGTTAGATTTAGTGTGAAGAAGACGGTGTTTCTGTTTTTTGGCCGATATATACTAACAATAGATAGGTACCACTAACGGGTCCTCGTTTTGTACAAGCTGTACTCGTCCTCGCTTTGGTAATGATATCTCTAACACAACGTCCTCGAAAAGTACTTGAAGTTAGATTTAGTGTAAAGAAGACGGTGTTTGATCATTGCTGATAATGGATACTACAAAGGGTCCTCGTTTTGTACAAGCTGTACTCGGAAAAGTCGTCCTCGCTTTGGTAATGATATGTCTAACACAACGTCCTCGAAAAGTACTTGAACTTAGATTTAGTGTAAAGAAGACGGTGTTTGATCATTGCTGATAATGGATACTACAAAGGGTCCTCGTTTTGTACAAGCTGTACTCGGAAAAGTCGTCCTCGCTTTGGTAATGATATGTCTAACACAACGTCCTCGAAAAGTACTTGAAGTTAGATTTAGTGTAAAGATGACGGTGTTTGATCATTGCTGATAATGGATACTACAAAGGGTCCTCGTTTTGTACAAGCTGTACTCGGAAAAGTCGTCCTCGCTTTGGTAATGATATGTCTAACACAACGTCCTCGAAAAGTACTTGAAGTTAGACTTTGTGTAAGGAAAACGTCCTCGAAAGGGCATCACTTGGCAGGTCCGTGAGGTGCTCGGAAGGCGCACACACATGGTCCTCGCTTTGTATACCGAGTGCCATGTGATGGAGTGTATTTTGGGTCCTCGAAACAGACGTGAAGATTCTCGTCAAAAAAAGTTGAGATAGCAATATAGAAACTAGCCAGTCAGGCAATTTGATTTGCTACTTACTCGTCTAGGAAACGATGACGTACGACGTTGTTAAATACCTTTTCTGAGACGTCCTCGGATGGATAGGTTTAGGAGAGGTCCTCGCAAGGTACTCTGTACAAACCAGGGTGTGTATGTGTGTATGAATGAGTGATTGAGTGTGAGTTTTGTGAATGTGTTGTTTAGGTTAGCATAATTGAACTAGTTTACGTGTGCCTGTTTAGGTCCTAAGTCATCGGTATTCAATTTTTTTTGTATTTCTCGCTTAAATTCTTTACTATTATAGAACAGATCAACGGTACTAAACATTTTATTGTAGTTCCTTTGCAGCCGATTGACAAGTGCATTTTGAGCATAATTTGTTTTAGACTGAGTAAATGCAAACAAATTTGTATGTCTTGTCCGTTTTCTCGGACAGCAAAAACGCAACATTTTGCTCAGTAGTTCCAAACAGTCAATGTGTCCATTACAAAGACCATAAAGTAAGGTGATGTCAGATTGAGTTCGCCGATTCTCAAGTGCTGTCATTTGGTGATTACTGCAAGAATCACGGTAATCTGTGCAGCTAAGCCAACACCGAAAATTCAAATGTTTTATAAACTTATATTGATTTTTTTAAATTTTTTGTACATAGGTTATGTAGTTAGGATTCCAAATGACACTGCAATACTCCAAAACACTTCTTACATACGAATAATACAAGACCTTCAGACGACCCAGATCTGAGAAAGGTCGTCCAACATGCAATACAAATCCTAGACTTTTATAAGCTTTATTAACTATCATGTCAACATGTTCTGAAAACGATAGTTTTGCATCTACTATGACACCAAAATCTCTTACCATATCCGCCTTATTTATTTTACGTTATTAATTTCATATTCATAATTATTAATTATCCTCTTCCTAGTGAACGAGATGTATTGACATTTATTTATATTTATACCAATACGATTTTTAAGATAAAATTGACCCATTCTATTAAGGTCAGCTAGTAAATTTACACAGTCCGTGATGGTGATGATAACATTATCTGTTGCTCTGCTCCTGCGATAAAACCATAGAATTTTATTAATAATAGAGCTCTCCCACTACCGCTGTCTTCTGAACATTATATTATAAGTATGGCTCAATTCATATTTTCGGTAAGTTTCCACACGATCGCGGCTGGAAAGATAATTAATTGTAAGTATTTCAAACAATGGTAATGTAGGACGCACATGTTGATAATGCTTAACACAATCTAGTCGCTTAGTAGGTAGGTATATATATTTAACACTTTTCCAGACCCTTGGCTGTAATTGATATAGTGTATTTTTCCATATGGAAATTAAATAAATGGAATAAAATGTAGCGCCTGCTAAACCAGTCCCTACTGATAACTTTTCAGTGTGAGCGTTCTGCTATTATTGTAATCAAGGCGTTGGCATTATATACGTGTCCTACAGATCTAGAAACCTATAGCTATTTTGAGTCTAATTCACTGTAATCCATTTCACCTCCCCTCACCATCTGCATTTTTTGTTCCTTTCTAATCTATTGCCAAAATATTTTTTTTACTCAAATCCGTTAGGTAGGTATAGTAAGTGAAGATGTAACTAACACACATACAACCTTTCGCATTTATAATATAGTGCAATATGTGCTTCGTCAGACAGGCAGCAGAGATGAAGACTTAGTAGTATGAACATGGAAACTTTTCGATGGACGCCATGCGGGACAGGAAATACGTACGGTGGTGGCGAAATTAGACGGTTATTCCCATTGACTACTTGCACCTCAGAACCACTTGCTCAATTATTCTCCCTGAAACTTTTACGAGATCAAGGGCCAAATTTTCCGGAACAAGTCTGTTATCAGCGTGCGGCACCCCTCGACTCACCTGTACCTGTCACCCGCGCCCGCGCCCGCGCCGCGTCAGTGCGACGCGCGATGGCAGCGAGCGCGCGCGCCTCCGGCACACAGACGCGCGGCCAGCCGGGCGGCGCAGCCAGCGCCGGCGACGCCGAGCGCGCGCAGCAGGCCGCCGCCGCCGCCGCCCGCAGCGACGCGCTCGACGACGCGCTGGAGCGGCTTGGCCCCTTCGGCCTGTACCAACGGTACTCGCTGCTCATGCTGTGCCTGCCCAACGTGCTCGCCGCCATGTACACGCTCAACTTTGTGTTCGTAGCTGACCAGGTGCCCTTCCGGTGAGAGTATCCTATATATTACTAGAACAATGCAATACACCATTGCAAGAGTATGTTTCCATTGTATAGTTTCTTATTCTTACACACTCAGATACCTTCGTCTTCATTTGTTATACTGTTTCTAAGTACATACATTTGAATATACTGGATACTGGATACGTGTGGACAGCCATTAGGACGAACTCCAAAAGGAAAAGTGGAAACAGGCTTCAGCAATATGTTTAGATCCTCAAAACCCCGAGATTATTATCTCTTTTAGATAAAGTATTAAAAAGATTATTACAAAGATCTACACGTGCCTTATTTACATAATATAATATAGTACGCGCTCGTTATTTATCTCCAGACGTGGAAACGATAATGGAACTATTTATCGGTAGATAATTAATTTTATCTTCCCTCTCATTTTTGGCAAACCAAATTAAACGATTCTATCCAAGTTTAAAGAATTGCAACCAATCAACAAATGTACGAGGAGGGATCAACATAGTGAGAACGACATACTCCTTGGTAAGAAAAAAAAATACTGGCAGGCATAGCTCAGATACATATTTGTAATATTTATAAAGAAAAAATTATTCGATTCTCATTTGTTTTTTTTCTGAATCTAGTCATTTGTTTGCTTCATGTCGGAACGTGTTCTCGAAAATGGAGAAAAACCAAGTGCGAGCCGTTATTAAATACCTCTGTTTACAAAAGTTAACGACGCAAGAGATTCATTGCAATTTGGAGGCAACATTAGGAGAGTCTGCTCCACCGTATTCCACTGTCGCAAGTTGGGCTTCTCAATTTCGAGTAGGGAGAACGAGCACGGAAGACGAACATCGTTACGACCGTCCATCGACGTCAGTCACCCAAGAAAATGTTGCGAACATCGGGAAAATTGTATTGAGCGATCGAAGAGTTACCATCCGATACTTAATTCAAGAAACGGGCATTTCATATGGAAATATTCAATCCATATTGAAACAATCTTTGAATATGAGTAAAGTCTCCGCAAGATGGGTGCCGAGAATGTTAGCCGACAGTCAGAAACAAAATCGACTTGACATTTCGAAGATATTGTTGGACAAGTTTCAAGAAGATTCTGAAAACTTTTTGTCTCGTTTCGTAACAATGGACGAAACATAGGTCCATCATTTTGATCGCAATGGAAACGGCCATCATCACCGACCCCGAAGAAGTTTCGCAAGGTTATGGCCTCAAAATTTTGGGACTCAGAAGGGATATTGTTGATTGATTACCTGGAGCGTGGAACCACTATTACAGGCCAATATTATGCAGCTTTAATTCCCAAGTTGAGGAATGTCATCAAAGAGAAAAGGAGAGGGAAACTTCGAAGGGGCGTGCTGTTTCATCACGACAACGCACCCGCGCACAGGTCGGCAGTTGCGATGACTACCATTCAGCAAGCTGGCTTCAAATTGGTTGACCACCTCCCTTATTCACCAGATCTGGCGCCAGCGATTTTTATTTGTTCCCCAAATTGAAAGAATATTTAGGTACGAAGACGATAACGAGGTGATGGCTGCCGTGGAGAGCTTTTTGCAGGACAAAGACAAAACTTTTTGAAAGGGATTGAAGCCTTGGAAAAGCGCTGGACTCGGTGTGTAGAGAGACTCGGAGACTATGTAGAAAAATAAATTATTAAGTTATCAATAGTCATTATATCTCATTCTCACTACTTTTTGATCCCTCCTCGTATGTCTATATCTAATTCTATGTATATGTATTTCCCGTGTTCAGTTATTTTTATTCGCAGATACGATAGATTTTGTTTAAGGCGAATTACAGTATTCATTATTATCTTATCAGGCAGCTGATAACTGATAGCGTGGCACTGCCTCAAATTATCCCAAAATAGAGCAAAATCACTGTAAACAGACATTTTATGGAATATCCTACACAATATAAAGGTAACAGTGACAGTCACAGACACCTACATACATGTATATGACGGCGCGTTTGTTTTGATATTGAATGAATGGATTAATTCAATCTTATTTTTCAACTCTTTCGTTTACATAATTTGAGATTTGATTTAATTTTACGTCACTGTTATTCTGAGATTGAAATTTGATTAATTGACAGAGTAATATGGTAATCTGTTGATTTATTAGACACTCATTTGACTATTTCCAACCAGAGAGAACGCAGTAATTCGAGTGGGGTTGCGAGCGGCGCCAACGACTAGTGGTGGGGTGCAGGCTTGGAGGCGCATGCGCGCTAGTAGAAGGACTCAGTCTGTGAACAGTGGTGGCGTTGTGCGCACGCTCGCAAATCCACTATCTCTGTGTTGTTTTATGATATTGAAAAAAAGAATATAGAAAGGACAGTGAATTGGCGCATGTGAACTACGTATTGGATGTTGTTTCGAAATGGTTCTCTGCGAATAATTTGTTACTAAACGCGAAAAAGACAAAATGTTTAAAGTTCTCTTTGCCTAATGTTAGACATGTAGAGCCAAACGTAATGCTCAATAGTAATAAACTCGATACAGACAAAGCGACGGTATTCCTAGGTATAGGCATAGACTCTAAGTTGCAGTGGGGTCCTCATATTGATGCTCTATCTGGAAAACTTAGTTCTGCTGCATATGCGGTTCGTAAAATTAGGCAATTAACGGATATAGCTACGGCTCGGTTAGTTTACTTTGCATACTTCCACAGCATAATGTCATATGGCATTTTGCTGTGGGGTTCTGCTGCGGATATAGATACTATTTTTATATTACAAAAGCGTGCGGTTCGCGCGATTTACGAGTTGGGTCCACGTGACTCGTTAAGGGATTTTTTTAAGCAAGTTAATATATTAACTTTACCTTCTTTATATATTTATGAAAATATAATGCATGTTCGCAAAAACTTCCAAAAATTCAAAGTAAATAGTGACCATCATAACATTAACACTAGAAATAAGGATAGGATTGTTGTACCTAGGTATAGACTAACTAAAACGAATAAGTCCTTTATGGGCAACTGCGTACGTTTTTATAATAAAATTCCAAAGTGTATAACGGAGCTCACAGAAAGTAAATTCAAATTACGCATTAAGAATGTTCTAATGAGAAAAGCATACTACACTGTTCGTAATTACATAGAAGACAAAGATGCTTGGAACATTCCACTTCTGCAAAGTAACCAACTGGCACATAAGAAACATAACATTGTAAAATCCCAAAAAATTGTAACAAAATCTCTAAAAAAAAAAAATGCCCCTCAGTTTCTTGCCGTATCTTCTGAGTAGTGGTTCTTTTTCCGATACGGTGGTAGAGTCATTGTGATAATTTGACGTTCATAAGTGCGTCTGTGATGCCAAAATGATTAAAGAGATTTTGATTTTGATTTTGATTTTGATTGAGATACTTAATGAACTGAAGCTTTTATAATAGTGAAGTGAATATTACTTAGTGAAGTCTTGTGAACTTACAATACACAATTTGTTAAAATAAATACGGCGTTCGTATTTCATACTCGATTTCCCACATCTTAACACCCATGATGACGAGTGAACGTGATGGAGAGCTCGGCGATCCGACACATATATTATATACACCTGTATCTAGAATCACCGGAAATAAGGAGTTGTTGGGTGTGGTTTTCGCATAGTGAGGCAACTTAGCTAACTTTCTTGTACACTATTAGACGTGAGATCAAAAACGCAAAAGTATGTATAATAATTTCTAATGTGGGTTGCTTAAAACAGGAGCATGAAGCCTTTACGTGACCATAGCTACCATAGAATGGTCCCTGACCAGCCTCCCGAAAAATGATGCTCATTAAATTTCAGAAGTAAAGACATCAACGCGCTCCAAACAAGCGTCCTAAACAATAAAACAAACATTCATGTCGAACCGTCATTCGACATACATATGTTCGATGCATGGTTCTACCTAGATAAATGATTCTATGCCAGTCTAATAAACTAAAAGAACATATTTAAAAGGCTTGTCGTATATAAATAGCTTGTGGCCAGTGAAATTACTGGGCATATGAGACTTTATGTCTCAGGGTGATGAGCGCAATGCAGTGCTGTGCAGTACTTTTATGGTAGATAAATTTGTGGGTGGCACTGCAATTGTTATGGGCAGATGTGGCGCTTAAAATCAGGCGAACGACTTGCTCGTCTCATCACTCTGAATCATAAAATCAAATAAGTAGGTTTGCTTTCATCCCCGCACAGTTTATTGGTGCTGTCTTCTCTAGCGGGCGTATTTCCGAAGCACTGGTAGAGTCAGTTTTCGCATTTTTTTTTCTGGGCCCGAACTTCAATTTGAGTTCAATTTGGGTATGGGAAAGAAATGGGTAGACATGCTTACCTTTTTTCAAAGTTATGATATTTTAAATAGCAACTTTTTACGTATTTTAATTGAGGTTTGGAAACTATCGAGAGTTGAAATATTCATTATAAATATATAACTCCCGGAAGAAGGACATACCGACCCAATCAGAACGTGAGTGTAGCCGTTTATATTTATAATGAGCATTTTAATTTAATTTTTTTAACGGGCGAATGCCTTTATTACTGAAAACAAACTACACTCTACTTACTAAAACTAAACTAACTACTTACAAGGAGAAGCAATAGGGGATCGGACAACTTTTCAGAAAGTGTTTTAAATTAACTACAATGAATATATATAGCCATGAAAAATACTATTTTAATTAAATAATGCTCTAAAAGTAACTAAAACTATGTTTAAATATTATGTCTCAAATATTGCCGTGCAAAAGGTCACCTCAAAACTTGTGTCTTCATATGTAGGTAGAAAACGACAAACTCTTCGAAATAAAACTTGCAAAGAGATTCTAATACGTTTTGTGAAGTTTGAGGACTATATTGTAGTAATGGAACGAAAAAATTAGCAAAAATACATTTTATGAAAAGCAAAAATGTAAAATAAACACAAGGTTGACTCACGGCATTTGCCTACAAATGACGTCATGCGCTGTGATTGTTGTTTCGTTTGAGATGAAGAACAGATTAATAATGTCAGAATTAGAACATTCAGATTTAGTCAGAACATTCGTTCTAACTACATTTTAGATTTTTTCTTGATTACTGTCCGATCCCCTATTGGACAACCCATAGACCATTAAAGGCCTATAGATAGCTCAAATGCTCCAACCCACTACCAGTTGGCAGCGTACCCAAGATGCTGGCAGTATTGCCCCGTTGGATTGCAATACTGATACGTTGAGCCAAATAAGTCCCAGCAGTTTGGTCACGCGTCGCATCTCTCATATCGCATTTTAATTGGTTTGTATTATGTTCATATGCCGTTTAAAAGTGTATGTTTGTACCTACTTAATAAATATGTTTTGACTTTCTCTTTACTTCCAGGTGTGTAGTGCCGGAATGCGAAGGGTCCAGCGGCGCCTCCTTCTCCAACGAGACGGCGCTGGCCCTGCTGCCGGGCGAGGCGTGCCGGCGGTACCGGCCGCTCGCAGAGCCTGGCGCCCGCACCTGCGACCGGCAGGACTTCCACCACCAGGAGACGGTCAGCTGCG
This sequence comes from Petrophora chlorosata, assembly GCA_951640565.1. Classification (NCBI taxonomy): domain Eukaryota; kingdom Metazoa; phylum Arthropoda; class Insecta; order Lepidoptera; family Geometridae; genus Petrophora; species Petrophora chlorosata. The sequence continues at coordinate 293,023 of OX621199.1, read as the reverse complement.
ACCAGTTCGTTTATGAGAGCCAACAAACTATTTTCGCGGAGGTATTATTACTATACCTAGTGATGATGATGAAGTAAGGTCAATAGGAGTTTTATGGAACATATTTTTAATACTCCGTATATTGCGAAGATTGTAGACTAACAGTCGTGGCTATAAGAACGAGCCTTATCAAAGAAATTTCTTAGTAGGTATCATTTGTAAGTCCAATATTTTAGATTATTTCGTGTGATTAATTTATTAATTCTTTTGTTATTAGACTGAACGAGCTTCTCTATCTGGTCCTACAAAATGGAAAGTTATCTTTATTTTTATAAGCGGATAAGGCACGTCCCTGAACACAAGACAAATAAAGAAATACAGAATTCTGTTCATGACGATCTACTTTTTATTATTATTTCCGTGTTTGGTTCAAAATCTCCGGATGGCAGCGAGACCATTTTAGTGCTTAAACATTATTATATATAAGAGTGTCCATTGAAATATAGGTACTTGATATTTGTACATATTTACTTTGTCTGAGACAAGCATACAATATATAGGTACGTATACATATAAACAATCAGAGAGACATTCGACTACTGGTGTCGTAGGTTGAAGGCTTTGCATTTAGGATCTCCTTTATGAATGGGAATAAGAGTAATAAGATGTTGTTTCAGTTCGAGTTGGGATGCCGCGAGTGGCTGCGCACCCTGGTGGGCACCGTGCGCAACTCCGCGCTGCCGTTCGCGCTCATCCTCACCGGGTACATCTCCGACTCGTGCGTACTCCTCTAGCAACACAAACCAGCTACGTACACCGTACTACACTATATAAAAGACAGCCTCGGGGGCGTCGTGATTATACTAGCTCAACACAAACGATCCGGGTTTGAGGCCCGCTATGGAAAAAATATTTGCAGATTTCAATTTATTAATTTCGTAAATAATAAAAGCAGCAAGAATGTTTCGTGTTTGGATGTTGTGGGACCACCTATAGAAAACTATTGATTGGCTCAAGATCTCCACGCATTGTAATATACCGGCTGTAAACTGCCGCCCGAGTGCCCTCGCTGTGCCTCGCCCGAGGCTACCGGCACAGGACAGAGACCGGGCAAGGACCGACAACACGCAACGTGGACTTACCAGCGTTCCCGGTATCTTCCCGCCCGAGTGCTCTTGCTGAACCCCGGTGACCGACGAGACGAGGACGTGCAAGCGCACCCTGTACATTCTCGTCCTCGGCCTGTCCGGTCTGTCTCGCTGAGAGTGCAGGCAGCAATACGGTTCGCACCTCCTTCAAACTCGCTCTGTATTCGGTCAACCCATCGCATAGATATATTAACTCTAAAAGGAGAGTCTCTTACGTAGTATTTTATCCTGATTTTGTCAGTTTTCTTTTAGAATTCCCTTCTATAATTTGTTAGTTTACGCGTAATCGTTGCTTGCCCCAGGTTCGGTCGCCGCACGGCGTTCTGCATCTTCTCCTGTTTCGCGGGCGTGCTGGGCATCGTGAAGGGTTTCTCCGTCAACTACCAGATGTACCTCGCCATGGAGTTCTTGGAAGCCATGCTGGGATACGGCTTCAACAGTGCTGGTTATGTTATGCGTAAGTAAAGGACTATCGCAAGCTTTATTTCCTTGTAATTTAATCTTATAGAGGATGGAACTCAATAAACGCAGCTTGTTTTATTCCGGACTGGGGCTTGACTCATCGCCCTGCGCACCCCTTGTAAATGCCACACGCAAAGCCGCATGCCAACAGGTAGTCGGCCACCTGAAACCAGATGCAGCCACTAGGTTGACACAAGTGGTCGATGGAAGCGACTGCACGACACGAGTGGTGGACTGGTGACCACTTCCGGGCTACCCCGGCCACTGCCGAGTTTATACAACATTTATGGAAAGTGTAATACCCTAAGCATATCCATAATTATTCCTGCGACTGTCGCTATAGTTGCTTGAGTACCATGAGTCATGACTACATTAAACCATGAGTTTTAGAGAGTCTACAATAATGTGTACTCTCGTTCAATGATAACATTTATTGTGCATTGTGTGCGCTCAGTTGTGGAGCTGGCGCGTCCGTCGGTCCGCGCGACGTTCGCATGCGCGACCGGCGTGGCGTACGGCGTGGGCGGCGTGTTGTTCGCGTGGCTGGCGTGGCGCCTGCGCTACTGGCGCCACCTGCTGTGGGCGGCGCACTCCGCCGCGCTGCTGCTGCCGCTCTATTGGCTGCTGGTGGACGAGAGCTGGCGCTGGCTGCACGCGCGGGGGCGCGTTCAGGAAGCCGCAGCTGTCGTCAGGAAGGCTGCCAGGTGGAATAAGGTCCATTTTCTTGTTCACGAGTTTGATATCTGTTTCCTTCTCTTACCGGGGACCCGGTTTGATGTACAAACCGTATGAACTACAGAGTTTATTTTTGTTAAAGATTCTAGTTCTTATTTCTTTGATCCAAAATAACAACATAATCACTCACGCTTGGCCAGCGTTTTCTTTCGTTTCTAATGCCTCTTACAGTCGAGTGAAGTAATAACTTCATATTGCAGGTGATATTAGACGAAGATGTAATGGCAAAACTCACCGGGAGCGACAACCCAAAAAAGCAATCGGAACCCCAACCAAACCCCTGGGTGGGTCTCGTGAAGTCGCGCGTGCTGGTGGGCCGGTTCGCGGCGTGCGCGTGGTGCTGGGTGGCCGTCGCGTTCGTGTACTACGGCCTGACGATCAACTCGGTGGCGCTGTCGGGGGACAAGTACGTCAACTTCGCGCTGAACATGGCGATGGAGATCGTGGCGTCACTGCTGCTCATGATGGCCCTGGAGCGGTTCGGCCGCAAGTGGAGCATCTTCTCTGCTTTCCTGCTGTGTGGCGTGGCCTGCGTCGCGCCTTACTACATCTGTGAGTGTCACGTGACCTCTCGTGATTATAATCATCCTCGTGAACACAAAAACTATTCCTCCTCGTGAACACAAAAGCATTGTAGTTGTGAGTTACCCGCACGTGAACTCAAAAGCTTTTGAGTTCACGAGGATGAATGCTTTTTGTTCACGAGGATGAATAGGTTTTGTGTTCACGAGGATAAATAGCTTTTGTCTAGATGAGACCTTGCGTGTACATTGACGTTTTGCATAGGCACAGAATTATGAATACCTTCCTACTGCTAAGATTAGGTTCACATAATAAAAAGCCAATCCTAGCACTTACTTAAAAAAGCATCATTATTCTCAAAATAAGATATCTAAATAAAAAACTGTAAGTATCTCACTCTACATGTCCGCAACTGGCTTATCTGATATATGCTGGATCCACGCGCGGTTTCACCTGCGGTTTCCTGGGATTGAAAGAACCCTGTCCCGGGGTATCTTCATCTCCATTCCATATCTTTATCTTCAGCTATCTTCATTTCGAATTTCAATGAAATCTGTTGAGCCGTTACAGAGCGTGAAGAAATGACAAACATACCTACTCAGACACTCACTCACTCACTGACAAACTTTCGCATTTATAAATAACATTAATGTGATTCAACAGTTGAACATGTTTAAAAAGCGCATATATGTACCTACCTACAGTGTGTGCCATCATTGATAAAATACGAAACGACGCTAAAACAAAATGTAGGTCTAGATGTTCTTTTTTTAATTTCTCTAAAGCTTTCGATTCGATCTGATATAGGTTCATCATCATCAGCCTATTACGTTCCCACTGCTGGGACTCAGGCCTTCCCTCATAGAGAGAGTATGGGCCATAATCCACCACGCTGGCCCAGTGCGGGTTGGTGAATGTCACATATCTTTGAATTTTCGTGATAAATTATTGGACATGCCGGTTTCCTCACGATGTTTTCCTTCACCGATATTAGAGCGAGTGTAAAATTCGCACATAACTTAAGAAAGTCAGTGGTGCGGGGCCAGTGGGATTCGAACTCGGGTGCGTCAGATCGAAAGTCGCACATGCTACCACTGAGCCACACTCGCTCTCTTTTTCCACTTTGGGGAAAACATTCCTGATTGAAAATGGGATCGATTGAGCCCGTTATTTTCTCGAGAAATTAAATTTTCCAGGTTGACTGTACCATTTTCAAAGATCCAAAAATGCAGGTTTCCTTTATCCATATTTTAGCCTATGTTTTCTTAGAACAAAACTTTCTCACTGCAAATGAAAAGGTACTTAGGTACCCTAAATATCCCATGTTACCACGCCCTGTATACAACTATACATACTGTAGGAGCGCACTCTACCCTAAGCCCTCTACAACTACACTCAAATGTTGTTTTGTTTGGTGCAGCGCACGAAGGCACAGGCCTGGCGTTGTTCTTCGTGGGCAAGCTGGCGATCACGTTCGCGTTCAACTCCATGTACGTGTTCACGGCGGAGCTGTTCCCGACACGCGTGCGCTCGTCCGCGCTCGCCGCCTGCTCGCTCGTCGGCCGCCTCGGCTCCGTGCTGGCGCCGCAGACACCGCTGCTGGTAACTAACGCTCCTCTCTTCCAGCCGACGGCGACGCTCGTCCGTGCTCGCCGCCTGCTCGCTCGTCGGCCGCCTCGGCTCCGTGCTGGCGCCGCAGACACCGCTGCTGGTAACTAACGCTCCTCTCTACCAGCCGACGGCGACGCTCGTCCGTGCTCGCCGCCTGCTCGCTCGTCGGCCGCCTCGGCTCCGTGCTGGCGCCGCAGACACCGCTGCTGGTAACTAACGCTCCTCTCTACCAGCCGACGGCGACGCTCGTCCGTGCTCGCCGCCTGCTCGCTCGTCGGCCGCCTCGGCTCCGTGCTGGCGCCGCAGACACCGCTGCTGGTAACTAACGCTCCTCTCTACCAGCCGACGGCGACGCTCGTCCGTGCTCGCCGCCTGCTCGCTCGTCGGCCGCCTCGGCTCCGTGCTGGCGCCGCAGACACCGCTGCTGGTAACTAACGCTCCTCTCTACCAGCCGACGGCGACGCTCGTCCGTGCTCGCCGCCTGCTCGCTCGTCGGCCGCCTCGGCTCCGTGCTGGCGCCGCAGACACCGCTGCTGGTAACTAACGCTCCTCTCTGCCAGCCGACGGCGACGCTCGTCCGCGTTCGCCAAACTTAGAGACTTATACGAGTGAGTCATGAGTGTAACCACCATTCTATTTGTGTCACAGTAAGTGCCCTCTGGCTACGCCAATGCAATTTGTGCATTGCATTAGTAGTGACCGACGCGTCGTGTCTGTCCCGCAGAGCTGGTCCGTGCAGGCGCTGCTGTACGGCGGGTGCTCGCTGGCGGCGGCGCTGGCGGTGCTGGCGGCGCCGGAGACGCGGCGCGCGCGCCTGCCGGCGGACGTGGCGGCCGCGGAGCGCCTGCGCGGCGCCGGCGCCGAGCCCGCGCCGCCCGCGCCGCCCCCGCCGCCCCCGCCGCGTGTCCTCTCCGCCGACAGCTGATGCACATCAATTCGTTGTGGCTTCGTTTGTCAACGCCTTTGTTGGGCCACTGTATTGTACAGAGCCTTATAGCTGTTCAAGTTCAACGTAAGGGTCTCTACGATGGGGCTGCGATGGACGATAACTGTGAGAGTTTAAGATAATCTACAAATTAAAAAAGCGCGAACTACAGCCCGCGTTTTCGTAAATTTTCACGGATTGTTAGAAATTCATTGTTTTGTTTTGTTTTGAAAAATGAGTTCTTCAAGTGACAGTGAATAAAATATGAGGCGCTTTTATTTTCTCATAGTGGGTGATGAAATAGTAGATTGTATCATAAGGGAGCAAAATAATATTTTTACGGCGAGGGCGCTTTTTTGAATCCAGAGCGAAGTGAGGGATTCTAGAGTAGAATCCCGAGCGTAGCGAGGGATTCTTTAGTAGAATCCTGAACGTAGCGAGGGATTCAAAGTACGTCGCCCGAGCCAAAAATATATTTTGCGCCCGAGTGATACACTCTACTTTTCATCACCCACTATGAGAAAATAAAAGCGCCTCATATTTTATTGTAATATTATTATTTAATAAAACAGAGTAACAACTAAATTGAAATTAAATAGTATCCTTTATTAAAACAACTAAAAACTTATATTTACATTTGAGACATTTTCGCAATTATGATTTTTTCATTCATCCGGCGGTGTGACTATGGGCCGTCGTACCAGCCAGTCTTTATTCAAACAATATTTGCGTTCGATTTCTTTGGTGCTGAACACTAAGATGTTCCAAATTCAAAAAGTGCGCGGCAAAGATAATTGCGGCGCACTTATAAAGAGGATTAAAAACTCATTACTGCCCGCTAAAAGTTTCTTATAGAAAACACCACCTTTGGGTGCACATAAAGGCGAACCAAGTCGTCCTTTTCGAATAGATGGGATGAAAACAATATGTTACTATTGTACTTAAAAGTAATTATTAACTAAATAAAAGACTTGGTGTCTACTTATGTAACGTAATTTATTTATTATTGTGTAGGTATACCTAATCATAGTGTAAATAAAAAGCTGTGATAATACATTCTCTGTACTTAAACGTAATTTAATTTGAGCTTATAAAGTTTATATAAAAAAAAATATTTTACACACCTATAGCTATATTACTTAACCTGCCCTTGTACACTTAAACATATATACAAAACACCAACTCTATACAAACACTATCACCTTAGAATAAATGGCAGAAACCGACAACTTGGTAACTATAACTAATAAATTATGTAAAGATTGTGTGTAAACACAGTCAATTAGTAACATTTAAAAACTGAGCAAAATGACAAGATTACAATAAACATCTAAACATAACTTTGCATATCCATATAGGTACCAACCCACGACTGGGGCTCAACCAACAACTTTCTCACATTCTTGTACGCAATGCGCACTGCATTGCAGTGCAGTGCAGTGCAGTGCAGTGCAGTGCAGTGCACAGCAAACACACACATTACATTTCGGTCAAAGTGCTACACTTAATTTTAATCTGAGTATATATTATTTACAATTGTTCCGTTATAGGTATACATCATGTAATGTGCTATATATTATTGTTTGTGTTGGTGTTGCGTCGTGCAAGTTTGTGTTTTCAAGTTATCCATATACAGGCTGTGGCAAAACTTTGGGACCTCCAGGGAACTCTTCCCTGCAGTGAAGCCGTTTTGTTCTTAGGAAACGTAGGGCAAACAGGATGTGCTTCATCGACTATGCCTATTTCCCATCAGAAATAACTCCCTCAAAGTAATCAATCGTAACTTATAGACAAATTTTGAACAATCTTTTTCCATACATTTTCATCTGATGCTAGGTTTCGTTCTGCTAGTCAGACATAGCAAAGCAGTTTCAAAGTATACTAAGTACTACTTACAAGACAAATTAATTAGTGCAAAATACAAAAGGCGCGCCGAAACACGTACCAATGAAACTTTCTTTTTCACAAAGGTACGGTTTGATTTGATGGGTTACTGTAACAATGGAAACATTCCTGACAGGAAATAAGATCGGTTAAGCTCATAATGTTTTTATTGAGAAATTTTATTTATTTGCCTGACAATACATATTTTCAAAAACTTTAATATGAAGTGTTTGTTTTATCCGAAACCCCCCCCCCCCTCCCGCTCCAAGTGCTAAGTAGATCAATCTTGAGTTAAAACTAACAGTTCTGTTATATAGAATGCTATCTTTACGTTGACAGAAAGTGCAAGGAAGTGTAGAAAGTAATCAACCTATGAACCCTACCTTACTAACTAACCTTGCATTACGTTAGTGACAGGTAGGGAAGTCTACACTTATGAACATTCAGTCTTTTATTCACAGAAGCATCACAAGTAGGTACTCTGCAGTCGGTATCACAGTAAGTAGGTAAGTTAACTTATTATTAACTTATGTACATAAATAACATCTGTTGTACATACAATCAGGTGCGAACACATTTGCATACAGGGCATGTGTAAACATACAGGGCATGTGTAAACATACAGGGCTTGTGTAAACATACAGGGTATGTGTAAACATACAGGGCATGTGCAAACATACAGGACATGTGTAAACATACAGGGCATGTGTAAACAAAGGAAACCATACATTTACTTATTTCAGCCTCTTCAAAACATAAATCACTAAAAATAAATCTGATATCCAGTCTGCGCAGTGTCATCCAACACTGCTTGACCTTGATATATTATGTAGGCATCAAAATGTGCCGGTAGATACTCCGCACGCGAGGTGCGACTGTCGAATAAAACAGGTCGAATCGTAAATAACGCAGTGCCTACAGCTCGATAATGGCTGCTAGGAGTTAGGTACTGTTTAGTAAGTCGAACATTATTAATCGTTTCGTGTCCATAGAATCGTTGCACATGTCTGAAAAACGCTTTCCTCCTCAATACTCAATTTATAAAAATACGTCTATTGACATAGCCAGAGACAAATACCGGCGGCGGGTCACGTGCCGCCGCCGGGTGGGTCGCGGGCTCGCAGCGCGCGCAGCTCCCGCGGCGCGGGCTCCAGCGACGGCGGGCGTAGGCGCGCGTACACCAGGCGCAGCGCCAGCAGCGCCGCGAACGTGAGCGCCGCCGTGGTGCCGAAGGTGGCGCTGGGCCCGCGGCGCGCGTACACCGCCGACACGAACACCGGGCCAAGCGCGCGCGACAGGCAGCCTGCGCCCGTCAGCAGTCCCATCCACACGCCCTGCGGCCGCGGGCCCAGCACCTTCGAGAAGATCGTCTGGATGAGCGTCACGCCGAGCGAGTACCCCACCGACACGCACGCGTACCCGAGGATGAACTGCGGCACAGTGAGCCCGCGCGTCGTCAGGCACCACGGCTGCGCCGCCGCCGGGCAGCCGCCGCCCGCCTCGGCCGCGTCGGCCGGCGCCGCCGGCGGCGGGCCCGGGCCCCATGGGATGCAGAACACGGACGCCAGCCCCGTCAGCAGGAACCCGCCCCACAGGAGCAGTGCGCTGGAAACACAATATTGCACTATTATCAATTGTAAAGTGACTGCGACAGCTTTAATGTTACCGGAGGCTCAAGTTTGCTATCGAACAGACTACGACGTTGCACTATGCTCACCGCTCCTCGAAGATTTTAGTAAGTGGCGCGATGCAGGCGAAGGTGACGCAGGCGACGACGGCGCCGGCTGACATGAGCGCGCCCATGTACTCCAGCGCCTGCTTCTTGGACCACGCGAACTGGTCCATGGTGAGCGACGTGGCCAGCGTCTCCAGCAGCACGAAGTTAAACACCAGCACAAAGAACGCCGCAATCAGCGTCCAGCTGCTCACCAGATCCGGCTTCATCGCTTTAAGAGCTTCTTTCTCTAAAAACGTTTAATAGAATTTTTACAATCATTTCCAAAAAATGACTTCCCAGTCAGCGCTGCAGTCTCAGTTCAAGATTTTGTAATTTTAATCATGAAAGTAATTAAATAATAATATGCACTCGCAATACAGCACTAACTCCGGTGTCGTAGCAGCCGAAACAGCTGATGTTCTGCTGATAGCAGAAAACACTTAATAGGTTTTAATTCATCTAGTTTTATGACGCCCAAAATGCAATCATCACCTAAGATTTAATATCGCAAAATAAGAGATTACCAGATTCCTTCCCCTGCGCGAGCATGGCTTCCCTCGCGGCTATCTTCCTCTCCTTGAAGCAGAAGGGCATGAACAGCAGCAGGTTGAGGCAGCCGAGCAGCGCGTTGATCCAGCCGGCGGCGGTGTACATGTCGAGCCGCAGCCAGCCGGCGGCGCCGCCGGGCCCGGCCGCGTACGGCGCGCCGGGGCCCAACGGCGCGGCGGCCGCCTGCAGCGCCGGCCCCACCACGAACCCCAGCACCTGCGCCAGCGACACCACCGCCACCGCGCGCGTGCGCTCCGACACCAGCGTCGCCGCGGACAGGTACGACCGCGCCACCGCTATGTTCGCTACCGAATATAGAAACGAGTTATGGTTATACACGGATTTGACTCTAACGTACCTATGCTGATAATTCGGTGGTGAGGAAAACAGTGTGGTGAAACTGAATTGTCCACGAATCACAAAATTACGTACGTTAACGGCATGATTCATCTGCCAAGCTATAAACAAGCAGTACGGGTACTACAAACAATAAAAACTAAATAGTCGCTACAAATAAGCAGGAGCGGTTGAGGCAAACGAGCGTACCCGAGCTGACTCCGACGAGGAACCTCGCGAACACAAGCCAGTACTTGGCGTAGGGACGCGTGAGGTGCAGCTGCGCGTACAGCGTGCTGGCCAGCACGAACAGCACCAGCGTGGCCAGCATGGGCCCGCGCGCCGAGCCCGCGCGGTTCGCCCACAGCCCCAGCAGCGGGGAGAAGATCAGCTGTCCCAGCGGGTTGGCACCCACCGCCAGACCGAGGATCTCCTTCTGGGAGCCGGGCTCTAGCTAGAAAAGACAAAAATGTAAATCAATCCACTGCCGCGAACTTCTCGTTTCCTGCCATTGGAGATACCTACGAGGAGGTGCCTACACACATAATAATATGTTCTGAATCCGAAAAACTAGGCCTTGTTGGAGTAGGTACTCCGCAGAGTTGGACATAATAACCTGCCTTAAGTGATCCTATAGTTTTTTATATGTCCTAAAGTTTGATATATTGTTAGTTGATCTTTTCCTGACGACATGACAGCACAATGAGCCGCTCACAATCGCTAAGGTCATGAGTAGGGACATGAGTTTCCTTGATCCATAGCAATGATGCTACCTAGATGCTTCCTCCGCCTGCCGTGACCTTGCATACACAGCGGAACTTATTTATACAAATGAGGTGTTCGATAATCGAGCGCCACTGCGACTGTTGTCCATTTGTGCATTATTCGTACATTACAAAACATAACCTTTGTATGAGTATCTAGACTGTGACCTACCTAGATAGCCATCTAGTTCACAGTCTAGTTACATTATTTGAGCCAACTATCAAACACGAAGTACCAAACTATTTTCAAAAATCTATCAAAGCGCTTGATGATTCCTACGCAAAATTCTGGGACACAATATACCTAATGACGATATCTAATAACGAATCAGCGTTGAAATAGGAAACAGCCCATGCTGCCAACTGGTAGTGGCGTTAGCATTTCAACTTCCTACAGCATTTATATTTATGTGCCTACATAATAATATTATTAGCACCATTTTACGGATTGTCCGTCTATGGAATCAGAACATTGTGAGCGACAGGTCAAGGGTCATGTTTTTGCGATTAATAATATAATTATAATATTATTCGTAGGTTGACACCTTGAAAGTTGAACAATTCATTTTTCTGTGCAATCATGATGTGTTCGCTCCATCAGGAATACCGCCGACTTTGTTCTGCCATTCTCAGGAAACACCAGAGAAATGAGTAGAGAGACCAATAGACTGGCCGTAAGTAAGTTTGCCGATTGATTGATTTTTATGCAACGGTGATAAGACGAGCAAGACGTTCGTCTGATGGTAAGCGCCACGTCTGCCCGTAGCAATTGCAGTGCCACCTAGAACTTTGCACGAAGCACTGCGTACCACTGCATTGCGCTCATCACTGCGAGACATCTGATATTAAGTCTCATATGCCCAGTGACGTCCAGTAACATTTAAAGAATATGATAACGCACATTGAGCTATTACGTATCTAGTAATAATAGCTCAATGATAACGCAGCAATGTTTATTCCTAAAAATATTGCTAGAAACATTAAATTTGTAGTGCTCCTATTGTTAGGTTGCACGTGCGAATGTAATCGTTGGATGGTGCACGGCTTGTATGTTTCTATGTAGTCGTCTAGTTGGGGCCCGGCCAACAGGAGCCAGCAGTCCAAACTAGCTTGATCACTTATTTATCTAGAAACGAGTCCATAGTTGATTGTATCACGGTATCTTATCATTTATTATTGTATCTTCTCGTGTAGGTACTTTACGCCTCTTCTAGTGTTTTACACTTGGTAAACAATATCATATTATTTACCTACATTGGTTGTAGGCTCAAAGAAACGGGGAATATTCTGTCTCGTACCTATTTGTAATCGTCTGAAACATGTGTACAATGTTGGATAATATAAATTATATTCGAGTTAGATATTACTTATCGCTGTGCTCTACATAATCGACGCACATTTTGTACCTACAATGGAAAACATTTCATTTTCTCTTGAATTCATAATAATTAAGTATAAAAACAGCACATTAGTTTTTGAATACTGTTTACTTTGAACTCCAGTAGGATGCATGATAGGGACTCTCCACGACACCAGCGGCACCAGGGTACGTACAGTTACAGTACAACGTTGTGGTTTGACAAGTATAAGTACGTAGAAGGCTATGTAAGTATGACGTAGGTGCTACTAACGCATGTTAGTACGTGGCACTACGCCGCCGCCGCCGCCGCCCGCGCCTGCCACTTGTAGGCATCACTGGCGTAGCGCCTCGCCCTACTCACCGTGACCTGTTGATCGAGACTCATTATGTAATAGATAGTTGTCACTTTTATAATATATTTATGAAACAACATGACAAGTTAAATTATTATAAGTATGTAATTTTTGGTCGGAACTAGTTCTCTTGTTCTGTAATATGTTATGATTGGGTGTCTTAAAACTGGTGTCTCTACCTCTCCACGCTATACGTAGAGTATGTCAAATATGAATTATTTTGCAAATGCTCGTTCGTAAACTAACAAGTACTTACAGGTTTGCAAGCCTGTAGGCACTTGGACTAAAACGTAGATCACTATTGGGTACTCGCCCGTACAGTTCTTCATAAATAATAACATAGGATAAGTTTTACTAACAAAATGGGCCATAGTCTGAATATATTAAATAAAATAAATAAATGCTTGTCGTGGGCGAACTGAAGTGCATAGTTCATCGCGCCCCAACAATGGAGTAGGTACAAATAATAAATAGTTCGCATTTCAAACTAAATACATACCTACATTGAGATACTTACTCAATGGACTTCGACCGCTGCGGCGCGGGCGCGGCGCGTGGCGTGCGGCGCGCGGCTTGCGGCGCAGCATAGCTCGGTGACCTCGGTGCAAGGAAGGAGGTTCGATTCACTGCATGAGTAGAGTATCTATATGCACCAACATACCCTCGTTCATCAGAGATATTCCCGGCTAATGACGTCCTCGGCGATGACACGCCGCGCCGCCGATGACGACTGCCCGCCGCCCGCCGCCCTCCGCCCGCCGCCCGCTCCCGCCGCCCGCCGCGTGACTCCCGACTTCGTTTGTCTTTTATTTTTAGACAAACGATTTTGTCTCACACATAATGTGAGGTAAAACGATGTAACGATTGTGTCACAGTCTAGTAAATCATACAGTCAATCGACGCCTTTGATGTTGGCGGAAAAGCCGACAAAGTTCACAGTTGACGCGACGACTGCTTGTGTAGGGGTTGACGCGTATTTGAACAAATTAGTGGGTTCAATAATAAGGGAGCAAAATTAACATATTCTACACTTCTCAGATGAGGGCGCTATTTTCAAATCAATCAATGTCTACCTGCTCAATTATAATTTTGTTAATTTTGTCAAATTTTTTTTATGTCTTTTGCTCTATTATAATTTTGGAAATGTAAGTACTATGCTAATGTTAAATAATTAAATAGTCAAATGTGTGTTACATGTGAGATCATTTAGTATGTAACGTGTTGTCCTTCGGCTAGCTGGCCTGGACACCTCGTTAGTGATGGAGTACTCGCCCTTGACCACGGTGGCCGCGGCAAGGGGTGGACTACCTAAGAAGGGGTAACCTATGAGGGGATTTGTCCAGAGAAACACACGGTTATCTAATTAACAATAAAAAGGTTTATATTTCGGTTTTACACAGGTTGCTTAGGGCATCTAGACGGGTACTAAATCTAGGTTTTTACAATGGTTACGGGAGGGGCGACGGACCCCAAGACGACGTGATCGCGGCGGGACCTCAAACGGGAGCGCGTCTCACTCCACAGGGTGACTGCGGCCTAGCTTTTCAGCCCGGCGCTTCTGCCCTGGGAAACGGGAAGCGTAGCCCGGAGTACGGGAAATCGGGGTGCGGGAAACAGGGACACGGGATGTGAGCGGGGTTTACGCGGGGACGGGAGTTAGGGTAATCCACAGGGTGATTGCAGCCTAGCTTTTCAGCCCGGCGCTTCGGCCCTGGGAACGGGAGCGGGAACAGGAACGGGTAATCCACAGGGTGATTGCAGCCTAGCTTTTCAGCCCGGCGCTTCGGCCCTGGGAACGGGAGCGGGACTCCACAGGGTGATTGCAGCCTAGCTTTGCAGCCCGGCGCTTCGGCCCTGGGAACGGGAGCGGGACTCCACAGGGTGATTGCAGCCTAGCTTTGCAGCCCGGCGCTTCGGCCCTGGGAACGGGAACGGGACTCCACAGGGTGATTGCAGCCTAGCTTTGCAGCCCGGCGCTTCGGCCCTGGGAACGGGAGCGGGACTCCACAGGGTGATTGCAGCCTAGCTTTGCAGCCCGGCGCTTCGGCCCTGGGAACGGGAGCGGGACTCCACAGGGTGATTGCAGCCTAGCTTTGCAGCCCGGCGCTTCGGCCCTGGGAACGGGAACGGGACTCCACAGGGTGATTGCAGCCTAGCTTTTCAGCCCGGCGCTTCGGCCCTGGGAACGGGAGCGGGACTCCACAGGGTGATTGCAGCCTAGCTTTGCAGCCCGGCGCTTCGGCCCTGGGAACGGGAGCGGGACTCCACAGGGTGATTGCAGCCTAGCTTTGCAGCCCGGCGCTTCGGCCCTGGGAACGGGAACGGGACTCCACAGGGTGATTGCAGCCTAGCTTTGCAGCCCGGCGCTTCGGCCCTGGGAACGGGAACGGGACTCCACAGGGTGATTGCAGCCTAGCTTTGCAGCCCGGCGCTTCGGCCCTGGGAACGGGAGCGGGACTCCACAGGGTGATTGCAGCCTAGCTTTGCAGCCCGGCGCTTCGGCCCTGGGAACGGGAGCGGGACTCCACAGGGTGATTGCAGCCTAGCTTTGCAGCCCGGCGCTTCGGCCCTGGGAACGGGACTCCACAGGGTGATTGCAGCCTAGCTTTGCAGCCCGGCGCTTCGGCCCTGGGAACGGGACTCCACAGGGTGATTGCAGCCTAGCTTTGCAGCCCGGCGCTTCGGTCCTGGGAACGGGGACAGGACTCCACAGGGTGATTGCAGCCTAGCTTTTCAGCCCGGCGCTTCGGCCCTGGGAACGGGACTCCACAGGGTGATTGCAGCCTAGCTTTGCAGCCCGGCGCTTCGGCCCTGGGAACGGGAACGGGACTCCACAGGGTGATTGCGGCCTAGCTTTGCAGCCCGGCGCTTCGGCCCTGGGAACGGGAGCGGGACTCCACAGGGTGATTGCAGCCTAGCTTTGCAGCCCGGCGCTTCGGCCCTGGGAACGGGAGCGGGAAGTGGGGTGCGGGTAGCGGGTGCGGGTAGCGGGAGGGGGAGAGGCGATTCGCTGGAAACTCTGCGAGCGGTCGGGCTGGTGCTCCGGTGGTACGTCCGTACACCGCGGGAGCCTCGAGCGAATGCCCCGAGTCCGCGCGCCAAGCGGCCTTATATATCGTCCGCGTGGCGTGCGCGGCTGGCGGCGGTCGACGTGGTGGCCGGCTGGTAGGTACTGGTGGTCCGTCGCACCCTCCTCCCTTTTTTGGAGATTTTTACCTGGGGAAAAATCACCGTTTTCGGTAAATAAACATGTTTACATATCTGGTTTAAGTTTTATTACAACGTCTATCAAAGTTGGATTTTAGTTACGGGGTTACGGGTACAGGTAACGGAAAGTAGATTCTACATATCATACATTATTAAGTGCCATTCTGGTGCGGTTAATACTTATCTTAGAACATCTAACACATTACTTTAACATATGAAATAATAATAAAAAAAACTTGGTTCGCTTTTGAGCGTAAAAGTAAAAATGCACAAAACTGGTTAAGGCGAACACCGCCTCTTGCGTGTATAAATAATAAAACAAAATCTATTCCTATATGAATCATCTCTAGGTATCAAAGTTTATTTTCTAGTATCTAGTTTTCTTCTATCCCTATGGTAGGTAAAGTTATAATTTAACATTTGAGCTTGCTTGGTTTTATCTGGTTCTTTTTTGTAACGTCGGGTGTGGCGGCGCCCGCTTCTGCATCCTCTCTTTTTCCTCTGCCGCCCCTCGCTTGCCGTCTCTGTCTTATTTTCACTCGGGTCTCTTGTCAGGTCGGTCAACATGGTCAGGTAAGCGAGGTCGGTCATCTCCAGAGAGGATTCTTCTTCTTGGAGCAGCGCCAGGCCCAGGAGATCTGCCGGTAATTCCTCTTTTACCAGTTTCTGGAGTTCTTCTGTCTCCTGTTTTGTCAGCGTTGGATCTCTTGCGCGTGGTTCTATCGGGTCGTTCTCATTTTCTGTGCCTGTGTTTGTTGTCGCTTGTTCTGGTGTTATGTCCTTTGCATCGTTTTTTTTCTTGTTTGGTGTCCACACTATTTTCATTCCCATTCTTCCTAGTATATCCATGCCTATTACTACTTTTGTTATTTCCGGATGATAAAGCAGCTGGTGGCTTATCTTTTCCTCTCCTATGCCTATTTCTAATGGCAAGGCTTCTTTTATATCTATTTTCGTTCCGTTTACCAGTGTGGCTGTTTCTGATATTCTTTTCGGTTTCAGGTTTCTGTCTGTGAAATTTTTGTATACGTCCTTGTTTACGTATGATCTAGTTGAGCCTGTATCTATTAATGCGTCGTATTCTTTCTGCAGTACCGAGATTTTAATAAATGGTCGGTTATCACCCTTTTGTTGCTGGTTGTGCGTATCTATCCTCAATGATTCTATTCTGTTGTTTGCTTTCTTACAGCAGTTAGTACTTAGTACTCCAAGTTTGCCGCAATTGCTGCAAAATGTCACCTTTTTCCCCTGACAATCTCTCATTGAGTGTCCTGGTTTGCCGCAACTCCAACAGCACTCCCCAGAGTTGTACTTGTAGACGTATTTTGTCGTCTTTTCAGGCCGGGTGCGGTCTCTGGGTGTCCAATTGTCTCGAGTTTCTTCGGGTTCTTGGTACTCACTTTGATTTTGAGTCTGTTGCGTGGATTGGGATTTCTGTTGGTGACCTCGGTCGAAATCTGTGCGGCGTTCTGTTGATATGCTTTCGTAGTCACTTGCTAATTGTATTAATTGGTATACGGTGGTGAATTCGGAGCCCTTTATATAGTACTTGTATTTCGGGGACATATTTTCATAGATAATTTTTAGTTGTTCTTCTTTTGACATTTTGCCGTTTCGTCGCATCAATGTTTGTATCTCAATTAAGTAGTCGTTAAACTTCTGGCGGAAATGCTGCTTCTTCATAATAATTTTTCTTAGCAGCTCATTTTCATGGTCACGGGTAAGGAATGTGAGTTTGAAACACGTGATAAACTCACCCCAAGTTTTAAATGATTCCTTGTTATTCCGGTACCATAGCACGGCCTTGCCTCTCAGGAATCTGGGTATAATTTTTAGCACTTTTTCTTTTTCTATTCCACTTGATTCTATAAGATCATCTAGTCCCTCTAGGAACTCGACTGGGTCGTCATATGTGTCAAAACACAGGTTCCATCTCTCTATACCTCGTTCGTATTGCTCTGGGTAGTTTATCATTTCGGGTTTTTCATCGGTCTCTCCGTCTGATCGTGACATAGTGTCTTTATAATCTGGTTCTGGTTCACTGATGTTGCCGCTTTCTATAGGCTTCGGGACTGGTTTTCGGGTCTGGTCTGGATCTGCCCTTATTGCCTCAGCAAGGGTCTGACGTAATTCTTTGTGGGTTTGGTTCTCTGTTGTGAGGTTTTTCTTCCTGCACTCCTGCTCCAATTCGGATTTTTTCAGGTTGTATAACCACGATGTTTTATCCGACATTGAAAATTTTGACTACTTATTTTACAAGGCTTACCTTCCTCTGGACAAATTTATTTATGGAGGTCACTCGCTAAGCGACGTATTCTTTTGGCTGTTGCCTGAGTTTGTCGTTGTAGTGAGTGCCCTATCCCCTGGGTTGATTTCGCGGGTTTTGAGTTCGGCGCCAATGTAATGTGATTTAATTTCGCAGGTTATTACGTTGGACGCCTATGGAACGTGATCCTCTATGATAATTCCGCGGGTTTTTAAGTTGGGCGCCAATGTAACGTGTTGTCCTTCGGCTAGCTGGCCTGGACACCTCGTTAGTGATGGAGTACTCGCCCTTGACCACGGTGGCCGCGGCAAGGGGTGGACTACCTAAGAAGGGGTAACCTATGAGGGGATTTGTCCAGAGAAACACACGGTTATCTAATTAACAATAAAAAGGTTTATATTTCGGTTTTACACAGGTTGCTTAGGGCATCTAGACGGGTACTAAATCTAGGTTTTTACAATGGTTACGGGAGGGGCGACGGACCCCAAGACGACGTGATCGCGGCGGGACCTCAAACGGGAGCGCGTCTCACTCCACAGGGTGACTGCGGCCTAGCTTTTCAGCCCGGCGCTTCTGCCCTGGGAAACGGGAAGCGTAGCCCGGAGTACGGGAAATCGGGGTGCGGGAAACAGGGACACGGGATGTGAGCGGGGTTTACGCGGGGACGGGAGTTAGGGTAATCCACAGGGTGATTGCAGCCTAGCTTTTCAGCCCGGCGCTTCGGCCCTGGGAACGGAAGCGGGAACAGGAACGGGTAATCCACAGGGTGATTGCAGCCTAGCTTTTCAGCCCGGCGCTTCGGCCCTGGGAACGGGAGCGGGACTCCACAGGGTGATTGCAGCCTAGCTTTGCAGCCCGGCGCT
Organism: Petrophora chlorosata; assembly: GCA_951640565.1. Taxonomy (NCBI): domain Eukaryota; kingdom Metazoa; phylum Arthropoda; class Insecta; order Lepidoptera; family Geometridae; genus Petrophora; species Petrophora chlorosata. Next base: position 274,342 of record OX621199.1, on the reverse strand, counting down.
TCGGCCCTGGGAACGGGAGCGGGACTCCACAGGGTGATTGCAGCCTAGCTTTGCAGCCCGGCGCTTCGGCCCTGGGAACGGGAACGGGACTCCACAGGGTGATTGCAGCCTAGCTTTGCAGCCCGGCGCTTCGGCCCTGGGAACGGGAACGGGACTCCACAGGGTGATTGCAGCCTAGCTTTGCAGCCCGGCGCTTCGGCCCTGGGAACGGGAGCGGGACTCCACAGGGTGATTGCAGCCTAGCTTTGCAGCCCGGCGCTTCGGCCCTGGGAACGGGAGCGGGACTCCACAGGGTGATTGCAGCCTAGCTTTGCAGCCCGGCGCTTCGGCCCTGGGAACGGGACTCCACAGGGTGATTGCAGCCTAGCTTTGCAGCCCGGCGCTTCGGCCCTGGGAACGGGACTCCACAGGGTGATTGCAGCCTAGCTTTGCAGCCCGGCGCTTCGGTCCTGGGAACGGGGACAGGACTCCACAGGGTGATTGCAGCCTAGCTTTTCAGCCCGGCGCTTCGGCCCTGGGAACGGGACTCCACAGGGTGATTGCAGCCTAGCTTTGCAGCCCGGCGCTTCGGCCCTGGGAACGGGAACGGGACTCCACAGGGTGATTGCGGCCTAGCTTTGCAGCCCGGCGCTTCGGCCCTGGGAACGGGAGCGGGACTCCACAGGGTGATTGCAGCCTAGCTTTGCAGCCCGGCGCTTCGGCCCTGGGAACGGGAGCGGGAAGTGGGGTGCGGGTAGCGGGTGCGGGTAGCGGGTGCGGGTAGCGGGAGGGGGAGAGGCGATTCGCTGGAAACTCTGCGAGCGGTCGGGCTGGTGCTCCGGTGGTACGTCCGTACACCGCGGGAGCCTCGAGCGAATGCCCCGAGTCCGCGCGCCAAGCGGCCTTATATATCGTCCGCGTGGCGTGCGCGGCTGGCGGCGGTCGACGTGGTGGCCGGCTGGTAGGTACTGGTGGTCCGTCGCAAGTATACTAGGCTAAGTACATTAAGGCGGGCTTATCCAAGAAGTTTAGGTATTTCGCGCTACCTCAGCCCCCGCATTTGAGCGCGCGACGTATTTATTTACGCTCCCGGCGGCGGCGCGGCAAGCCGTGCACCACTTGACCTTACGTGACCGCGTACGATATTTTAGTGCCACAGTACAGAAAATCAAGCAGTAGGTAGTTATGTTATGTGCTTACTAACTTCAGGTAGGTAATATTGATAACATTTGTGCTAGTATTTTTATTACTTATTATGTGTAGATCTAGATACAGTCACAAAGCTTAGGACATTAAAATTTAAAATTAATCCAGACTAAAAATTAAATAAAAATACTTTGGTTCCGTGTGGTAGGTACATACAGCTTTTCGATTCAGCAACCAGAACACAGAGATAAAAAATACAACTGGTACAAGTAACAATTATATATTTATTTTGAAAAACATCACTTTTCATCACTAAAATGACATACCTACAATTTTATGAATGCGCATCTATGGGTACCTACTAAAATTCATGAAATTGTAGCTGCCTAGGTTTGCATGGACCAAACTGGACACAAGATTGGATTGGACTTTGAATTTGATCCATGTGTTTACTTGGACCTGGCTGCATAAGTATGTCATTATTTTCGTCATTTTCTTTTACAACTATGTCTCGTATTGGCATACCGCGAATTTGTCGTGGGTCTACAATCTCTGGCAAAAGGCATTTCATATAAAAATCAATAATTTTTATTTCTATTTCCACCTTCCAAAATTCGTCATCTCTAGATATGTATTCGGTTATTAGTGGATGATTTTCGCCGGACCAAATTCCAAAAATACATTGGTTTCTCTCGGTTACATGGAGTTGACCCTGCACTTGGTAATACCAATTGCTCCTTTTGTTGATGATTCGCGTACTGTTTTTTTTGTCATATTTATATAATTGAATTTTGTTGTCTTTTATAGCAGCTTCTATTCCGGTCTTAAACGCAGTTATTGGACACTTAACTTCTATAATTTTATCGTTATCGACTAAACCGTCGGGTGTAGCTCCAATAAATGGGTATTGTTTATCTATGAAAAGTCCGCAGGGCTCAATGATAATGTTTTCTTGTCGCTCCATTTGTTGTAGCGCTTGTTTTTCATTTTCTACGCCATGAGCTACAGATTTTACGTGGCCTATATTTTTTTTATACAGTACATTTTTAACAGTATTAGCTGTGCTTTTGGACAGTTTCCTTTTACAAATTGTGCCAAAATTTGAGGCTGTTATCAGGCTTTTTCTAAGTTCCAGCCACTCACTAGAATCTCTTTGTAGAACAGTGTTTCTTTCAATGTTATGTCTATCATTTGTCATGATCTTTAAATTTTGTAGGAAATCTTCCTTTGCCCTTTCCAATTGTACCTCACTCATATCTGGAGCCGAACTTGTAGGTCCATAGTTGTGCTGTACAGAAGGTCCTTCAAATCTCCTTATCTTTTTTGTGGGATGCTCTCTGTTCAATTTCCTCTTTAGTGACCTTCTTTTTTCTATTTCTTTAACTTTTCCCCTTGGACTTCTCCCCAAAATAGCTTTCTGGACAGATGATACCGCAGATTCCCGGTTAAATGAAACTACAGCAGCAGAACATCTTGCTTGATAGCCCCGTCTCAGAGAAAAATTAACTCTTTTGCCACCAATAAATTTAGCAATGACGCTATTGAAACGTTCGACTGTATTTGTGTCCACATCTTCTATGAGACTACGAGATTTACTTGCTACAGTAGAAATTATTGCATTTATCCGAAACAAGAAAGTGGAATTTTGAATTTCATTAGTTTTACTATTATGAGGATTTTTTTCTTTTGAACAGTTATGCTCACAACAAAGTGTATGATCCCCATAAGCATGCGCCAGTGAATTGGTAATGTCTTTGTGGAGTAAATTTATGGATACATTTTTAGGAACTTCTGTGTCCTTATGAAATTTAATTGACTTGACAATAACTTTTCGCATACTCATTATTTTTTCATTCGTTAGCGTCTTTCTATGTTTGATTGCATATTTTGTCTCCTTCACTAATGCTCGCAATTTATTACAAAAGTTGCGTAGGATATGGTTCCTACATTCTATTTTTTCAACAATGTGGTTTAAATGGTCGTAGGGTTTTGCTTCTAATACTTTTTTGTAGGTTGACGAGTCTCCATCTCCAATCATCCTTGCGTAAATTATGCCATACATTTCAACAGATGATTTAAACCCTTCAGAAATTATATCAGCTTCCATGGCACTAGAGGCTCCGTAATAGTTTTTAAAACATATATGATCTTTGGGGGCAAGTTCTTGTTTTTTGGCTCTGGCACAAACAAGACAGTATTTGTTTTTTACTCCTATGTACAGTACTTCTCCGAATCGTTTACCTATGATCGCTGCTGTCCCTGACATTGCTCTATAGTTGTTGCCATACGATCTTGAACCCCAAGCACCATCAACATACACATCTATGAGAGCCATTCCGTTTTTTACTCGACCTTCAGCTACAGCCGCTTCTTTTTCTCGATTAGCAGCATCTTCCATAGATTCGGCAGCTACTTTCTCCCAGTTTTCATAAACAACGTCTTGTAAATGTGAATAATATTTTCGGGAAAAAACAGGCACATCCATAGCAGAAAATATTTCTTCAAATTGTGCAAATCCAATACCAGCAGCTATAATTCCTGTAGTTGCAGCAATATTTGCGTCGACGTACTCTCTCTCTTCTGCACTGTTACATTTTTCTGAGTCAATGGTTATCACTTTATGACATACATTGCATTCAAATTTATATTTTGATATCAACCCTGTCCGTTTTTCTCCAATTAAATTGAAATATCCTACTTTGCAATCAAATAAATCATTATGATGCGCTTTTTCTTGAAGCTGTGATATAAGGTAATTTATATCTACAATTCGCCGCCCACTTATAGATTTATATTCATTTTCTGTGTGGTTTTCAATGTTCAGATAATAGTTATCGATATCCTCCATTCTAAAACAAAAAAATGTTTTTACTATTGAAAAGTTAACATTTAGTAGGTAAATTTGTAAAAAATGTCTAAAAATACCAGTGGGTACATAAAGATTACAACTTACTCATTAGTATAATTTTCAGCTGATTCATCACCATGTTCATCTAGCATTTCAGCAAGTGGTACCTGGACATTGTGTAGACTCGTTCTGTAACAGTAAAATAATCGTTGCTTAGATATGTAGTAGTAGGTGGGTATGTAGGTAGGTAGGTATTAGGTAGGAAAAGGAGTTGTACCTGATTTACAAGGAACTCGGTATTAAAATTCTAACCAAGATCATTTAATTTTTCTAGGAATGTACTTAAATTTGAAAGCTCCATGGACTAATAAAAAATAATATATAGCCCTGCATTTTTTATTATTTGGAAATTCAAAATAATATTTTCTACGAAAATAAATAGGGAAAATAAGCGCTAGAATAGCCCTTTCCGGGCTAAATCATTACACTGATGAATAAACAAATACAAATACAAGGGGTTCACCTACAGTAAACAGTGCTAGATCTAGCTCCAAAAGGGCTAAGGTGGCAACACTGATCGAAAATCAAATTAATATTCAATTTCCTTTGACATTAACATTTCCTTTATACTTTTTTTTTAAATTGGCTTTGAGTTTTTTCAGATTAGCGTGTTTCTTTACGAGATATCCGTTCCGTTTCACGTTACATACCCCAAATATATATTATCGATTTTCTAAATATTGCAGGGCTTTAAAAATATGTTTTTATCAGATAATAAATACATTTTTAATGCTCTTTATAAAACAGCAATCATTGATCTGGTTAGAATTTTTATTTATTTTAATACCGGTAACGGAACAAATCCTTTATAAAAGTTGCCTAAAATATACAGGACGTCATGTCTGTTGGGTCACCCAGTTAGTGTTTCGAATATAATACTTACGTGGTACTATGGATAGAAGAATCCGAGTTACTTAGTGCCTGAGTAACACCGGTGGCTTTGTTTCTTCTCATTGAAGCGCTGCAAAATAAAATGTAGACATACTACGATTACACTTCGCGTCGTTTTTATAGGGTGTGTAGGAAACAAATGACTGCATGAACTGAAGCTATTTGAAATAGTACCTCTGTTTATGTTTACTTACTAGATGACTGATATAATACAATATGTATAATACAATATGATATAATACATTACCTACATAGATATTTTTTATTATATAATATAGAAAATACCCAGAACACCCAGAACAAAATATTTGCAGATCGTACAAACATTTGTCCCAAGACGGGAATCGAACCCGCAACCTCCAGCGTCGCAGGCGGACCATCGCCTGCCACGCCACATCGGTCACCGAAAATAATTACAAATTCAATAATCTACCTTACCTACCTACATACTATACTTTTTAGACTGTGGCGCGTCGACACTCTGTATGATTGTAGGTAGGTAACAAATGCTTGGAACTTGCGGCATTGTAGGAAATCATTTTATTGTAAATAGCTACCGTATCTGAACATACCTACATTTATGTACTTATAAGTAAATGACAAAGAAACTATTTATTGGTGTAGGTAGGTACCTATTTACCAAATATAACTTTATCATTTAGGTAGGTAGGTAGGTGGCACCTAAGTTTATACGCCAAACTTAGGTGGCACCTAAGTTTATACGCCAAACTTACCATTTTTCGAGTAGGTAGGTACCTAACAATTTTCTATTTTGTTTTTTAGGTTTCATCTAGTTCACCTACATAGGTACCTACTTTATTTTTTAGACTGTGGCGCGTCGACACTCTGATTGTAGGTAAATAGCTATTGTATCTGATCATACCTACATACGTAAGGTGACAAAGAAACTATTTATTTGTGTACCTATCTACTATAACTTTAGGTACTTAGGTAGGTCACTGACCTATTATAGGTTTATACGCCAACAGTCTGATAATATAATAAGAAGTATCTACTTACCATTTTTCGAGCAACAATTTTCTATGCTGTGTCTTAGGCTTCAATTTTCTTTTATTGTTTTTATTACCCATATTATTTATAGATAAATCTGTACTGCACTGATTTGAAACGCGGGGGGAATTTTTGGGAGACAAATGGCGTGCGTCCGACCTCGAAGACGTCTTGACGGGCACTGGCCGCCCGGTGCGAGCGCCTGAACGGATAGATTTTGATAGTTTTCTTTCACAGGGATGAATAATAACAAAATAATAATATTTTTTTTTTACAATTTTTTAGTAAATAAAAAGCCCTATCTTTTGATATTAATTTGACATTATTTCAAAAAGAAACCTTTTAGTACCAACCGTTTGAAATATCGATTTAGTGTCATCTTTATGATTTTTTTTAATCGAGAAAATTATTATTATTCACGTTTCTATCTTTACAAAGTTCTAGTATATATGTTCAATTTTAATAAAAAAAATATTTATTGTGCAATTTTTACATTTCTGTAGAGATACAGTTGTTAAAACATCCAAAAGTTTCGAATAAGCCCGCCTTAAGCTTACCGGCATTTATATTTTAACTAGCGACCCGCCCCAGCTTCGCACGGATATTATACAACAACCTTCCTCTTCAATCACTCCATCTATTAAAAAAAACCGCATCAAAATCCGTTGCGTAGTTTTAAAGATTTTAGCATACATAGGGATATAGGGACAGAGAAAGCGACTTTGTTTTATACTATGAAGTGATACCAATCGACATTAACATTGTAAGTGACAAAAAATTTAAGAAAACCTTAAGTGACTGGCTTTTAAGCAACTGTTTTGTGTGTGTCGGTCAGACAATACTTTACCTGGACTACGGCCACGCAGGTCGGTCAGACAATACTTTACTTGGACTACGGACACGCATGTCGGTCAGACAATACTTTACTTGGACTACGGCCACGCATGTCGGTCAGACAATACTTTACCTGGACTACGGCTACGCATGTCGGTCAGACAATACTTTACTTGGACTACGGCCACGCATGTCGGTCAGACAATACTTTACCTGGACTACGGCCACGCAGGTCGGTCAGACAATACTTTACTTGGACTACGGACACGCATGTCGGTCAGACAATACTTTACTTGGACTACGGCCACGCATGTCGGTCAGACAATACTTTACCTGGACTACGGCCACGCAGGTCGGTCAGACAATACTTTACTTGGACTACGGACACGCATGTCGATCAGACAATACTTTACTTGGACTACGGCCACGCATGTCGGTCAGACAATACTTTACCTGGACTACGGCCACGCAGGTCGGTCAGACAATACTTTACCTGGACTACGGCTACGCATGTCGGTCAGACAATACTTTACTTGGACTACGGCCACGCATGTCGGTCAGACAATACTTTACTTGGACTACGGCCACGCATGTCGGTCAGACAATACTTTACCTGGACTACGGCCACGCAGGTCGGTCAGACAATACTTTACCTGGACTACGGCTACGCATGTCGGTCAGACAATACTTTACTTGGACTACGGCCACGCATGTCGGTCAGACAATACTTTACTTAGACTACGGCCACGCATGTCGGTCAGACAATACTTTACTTGGACTACGGACACGCATGTCGGACAGACAATACTTTACTTGGACTACGGACACGCATGTCGGTCAGACAATACTTTACTTGCACTACGGCCACGCATGTCGGTCAGACAATACTTTAACAAACATAGGATAATGACAGTCGTATCTTTAAAATCTACAATATTCTATTAGAAATACATGAAGAAAAACCATAAAGATTTGCACAAATTAAACTTTTTTAAGCCAATTAGGTATTACGTATACTTATTTGATTGACAAAGATACAAAAACAGGGAACGTGCCATTAAATATCAATGTAATGTATTTTAGTACTTTCCAGAATTCGATCCTTATATTTACTAGGCACTGAGCCAGGAATCCAACTCGTTGATTTTTTTAACAACTTCGATTCCCGGCTAGGAAAATAGTTTGTCAAAAGTCCAATTATCCAGTTTTCGTTTTTATTAAAATCGGCCCGAGGCTCCTTTGAGAATTTTTATATTATTCGCTATTCCTTATAGTTTCAGATTTGGCCCTCCACGCCCACTAGAAAACTTCACCCTGAATACTTTCTCTCACTTCAATGTTGGTACTACATCTTAACATTTATATCACGCAGTCGCGCAAAATATACATTATATATTTATACATATATAATTATCATGACTAAAAGGAAATAACTGTTCGTCACCTCGGCTTTGTTTTGCGAAAAGTACGCTCCGCACCGCTTCACAATTATATTATCTAACTGGTTCTGCGGCGTGTCGTGCTCGAGTGAGTCACGCGTGTCGACAGCTTGTTTGTAAATTATTATATACTTCATGTTGCGAGACTTGCGAGCGATTGTCTATAAATACAAAATATATAATACCCTGTTACTACGAATCCTTACAAATATTATAAACGCAAAAGTTTGTATTAATTATAGTTAGTAACAAACATCCATACGATGTTTATTACTCTTTCACGCAAAAACTACCGAACCGACTTTGATGAAATTATGTATGTAGGTACTTTAAGACTTGGAATAGCACATAGGCTGTGTTTATCCCGGGGAACCGCGAGAGGAACCGCGGGCTGCACCTAAACATAAATAAATTATCCTGTTAGTACATATAAGTATGATAGACGCAATAACTATTCCGCCGCGCGCCGCGCGCCGCGCCCGCCGCCCCGCGCCGCGCCGCGCTCCGGCATCGGCACTGTCCGATAGCGCACCACACGACGGGCGGCACGCTTGCGCTAGATTACTGAATCAATTACCGTACAATAGCAACCATTACAATACAATGTAATTGTATTCAGTTCAATTACACTAGGTGCTTCAGTAGATGACGTGGCGTGAGACTCGTTTAATTATTTAGTATCGACATCGTTAGCTGTCCATTAGTTCATTACAGTTTAGCGCATTTTAGCGATCGAAGTTCAATTCATTATGATTTATTATTATGATTCTATTTGTTGGGGAGAGGTGCAGACATTCCTCCAAATGGGATAGTTTACTATAGGTACCAACACATTAGAGATAAGGCATTTAGAGATGAAGTGAAGTGATCGAAGCAAAATTAACGTTAAAAATAAAACGACGGAGGCCACTGTAGGTGTTTTAAAAAAATAAAGTACCAATATAGATATAGGTTTCTGTCTGCTAAAGTTTGCCCCTTTACCTTTACCAGAACATTTGTCCTCATTAGAACTCAATCTAATCAATTCGCACAACAGAAACACTGCTCGAAAAATTATCATTCAATGATAAGTAATATCACTAATATCATATCAACTAGTCAGGGCACAGTTCGCGTCGCCGACTGTGCCGTGTGTGCCTACATGACTTGTATAATTACCTAATTAGTATAATTACGTCATATACCCTATCTACGTATGTGTATTGTGTATAGTAGCTTGGTCACAGGATACTTGGTAACCAAGCTACTATCAAGCATTACTGTTTTCCGGTTTGAAGGGCATTGTAGCCAGCGACATTTATTTATTTATTTACGCACACAAAACAGATCACAGTCAGTTTAGCAAATCACGTTAATTATTTATAAGTTGTTTCGAACAAGACTGCAGTCCAACACATGTGCACACATCATGGCATAATTATAGTTGTTTCAAACAAGGCGACAGTCCATGTGTACATGTGCACACATCATGGCATGGTTATATTTATTTCGAACAAGACTACAGTCCAACACATGTGCACACATCATGGCATGGTTATATTTATTTCGAACAAGACTACAGTCCAACACATGTGCACACATCATGGCATGGTTATATTTATTTCGAACAAGACTACAGTCCAACACATGTGCACACATCATGGCATGGTTATATTTATTTCGAACAAGACTACAGTCCAACACATGTGCACACATCATGGCATGGTTATATTTATTTCGAACAAGACTACAGTCCAACACATGTGCACACATCATGGCATGGTTTTATTTATTTCGAACAAGACTACAGTCCAACACATGTGCACACATCATGGCATGGTTTTATTTATTTCGAACAAGACTACAGTCCAACACATGTGCACACATCATGGCATGGTTATATTTATTTCGAACAAGACTACAGTCCAACACATGTGCACACATCATGGCATGGTTATATTTATTTCGAACAAGACTACAGTCCAACACATGTTCACACATCATGGCATGGTTATATTTATTTCGAACAACACTACAGTCCAACACATGTGCACACATCATGGCATGGTTATATTTATTTCGAACAAGACTACAGTCCAACACATGTGCACACATCATGGAATGGTTATATTTATTTCGAACAATACTACAGTCCAACACATGTGCACACATCATGGCATGGTTATATTTATTTCGAACAAGACTACAGTCCAACACATGTGCACACATCATGGCATGGTTATATTTATTTCGAACAAGACTACAGTCCAACACATGTGCACACATCATGGCATGGTTTTATTTATTTCGAACAAGACTACAGTCCAACACATGTGCACACATCATGGCATGGTTTTATTTATTTCGAACAAGACTACAGTCCAACACATGTGCACACATCATGGCATGGTTTTATTTATTTCGAACAAGACTACAGTCCAACACATGTGCACACATCATGGCATGGTTATATTTATTTCGAACAAGACTACAGTCCATCACATGTGCACACATCATGGCATGGTTTTATTTACTTCGAACAAGACTACAGTCCAACACATGTGCACACATCATGGCATGGTTTTATTTATTTCGAACAAGACTACAGTCCAAACATGTGCACACATCATGGCATGGTTTTATTTATTTCGAACAAGACTACAGTCCAACACATGTGCACACATCATGGCATGGTTATATTTATTTCGAACAAGACTACAGTCCATCACATGTGCACACATCATGGCATGGTTTTATTTACTTCGAACAAGACTACAGTCCAACACATGTGCACACATCATGGCATGGTTTTATTTATTTCGAACAAGACTACAGTCCAAACATGTGCACACATCATGGCATGGTTATATTTATTTCGAACAAGACTACAGTCCAACACATGTGCACACATCATGGCATGGTTATATTTATTTCGAACAAGACTACAGTCCAACACATGTTCACACATCATGGCATGGTTATATTTATTTCGAACAACACTACAGTCCAACACATGTGCACACATCATGGCATGGTTATATTTATTTCGAACAAGACTACAGTCCAACACATGTGCACACATCATGGAATGGTTATATTTATTTCGAACAATACTACAGTCCAACACATGTGCACACATCATGGCATGGTTATATTTATTTCGAACAAGACTACAGTCCAACACATGTGCACACATCATGGCATGGTTTTATTTATTTCGAACAAGACTACAGTCCAACACATGTGCACACATCATGGCATGGTTATATTTATTTCGAACAATACTACAGTCCAACACATGTGCACACATCATGGCATGGTTATATTTATTTCGAACAATACTACAGTCCAACACATGTGCACACATCATGACATGGTTTTATTTATTTCGAACAAGACTACAGTCCAACACATGTGCACACATCATGGCATGGTTTTATTTATTTCGAACAAGACTACAGTCCAACACATGTGCACACATCATGGCATGGTTTTATTTATTTCGAACAAGACTACAGTCCAACACATGTGCACACATCATGGCATGGTTTTATTTATTTCGAACAATACTACAGTCCAACACATGTGCACACATCATGGCATGGTTATATTTATTTCGAACAAGACTACAGTCCAACACATGTGCACACATCATGGCATGGTTATATTTATTTCGAACAAGACTACAGTCCAACACATGTGCACACATCATGGCATGGTTATATTTATTTCGAACAAGACTACAGTCCAACACATGTGCACACATCATGGCATGGTTATATTTATTTCGAACAAGACTACAGTCCAACACATGTGCACACATCATGGCATGGTTATATTTATTTCGAACAAGACTACAGTCCAACACATGTGCACACATCATGGCATGGTTATATTTATTTCGAACAAGACTACAGTCCAACACATGTGCACACATCATGGCATGGTTATATTTATTTCGAACAAGACTACAGTCCAACACATGTGCACACATCATGGCATGGTTATATTTATTTCGAACAAGACTACAGTCCAACACATGTGCACACATCATGGCATGGTTATATTTATTTCGAACTAGACTACAGTCCAACACATGTGCACACATCATGGCATGGTTATATTTATTTCGAACAAGACTACAGTCCAACACATGTGCACACATCATGGCATGGTTATATTTATTTCGAACAAGACTACAGTCCAACACATGTGCACACATCATGGCATGGTTATATTTATTTCGAACAAGACTACAGTCCAACACATGTGCACACATCATGGCATGGTTATATTTATTTCGAACAAGACTACAGTCCAACACATGTGCACACATCATGGCATGGTTATATTTATTTCGAACAAGACTACAGTCCAACACATGTGCACACATCATGGCATGGTTATATTTATTTCGAACAAGACTACAGTCCAACACATGTGCACACATCATGGCATGGTTATATTTATTTCGAACAAGACTACAGTCCAACACATGTGCACACATCATGGCATGGTTATATTTATTTCGAACAAGACTACAGTCCAACACATGTGCACACATCATGGCATGGTTATATTTAGCAGTAATAGCATGTATGGTTATAACTTATAATTTACATATGTTTTAGACAAAGAAAAACAAAATCCAAAATTAAAAAGAAACAAAATAATAATTCATGTAAATTGGTTGAATCTTGAATGCACTCAATATTATCTGAAAGAAAGCTATAAGATCTCTTTTAAACTTCGGTAGCGTGTCTACAACGCAGTGTGCTAGCTAACTGGCAATTTTCCGTATGTAAGTGGACACCTAATTATTTTGACCTCCAAGGTTCAATAATAGGTAGGCAACAATATTTAAAATTAAAAATAAAAATACATGTTCATGTAGTGTACCACAACTAGTTACGAGATCATTACCTAAGAGCGTAATGATGATGAGATCAAACAAATCTAAGTATTAGGTAGGTACTTGATTCTATTAAGTATGCTGTGCTATTACTGCGCAAAGAAGCGTCACTCCCGCCACTAACAAAACAAGTCTAGACAAAAAACCTTAAAAGTTTTTGATTATTTGTTCGAAATGTCCATGATATATGGAAACTTCAACTGAAAATTCTGACTGCACTTTTAATGTACCTACTACCTACCTACCTATATTGCCCAGTGTTTTGTTCTGGTTATTAAAACTAGTGGTTAAGTAACATTGATCATTAAAATAAAACGGTTTGTTATTGATAAATTAAATATCAAACCAAATTATTAAATATTCAAACAATGATTAAAAAATTCGTTAAATATTTACAAAGAAAAACACGTATGTTGCTTACGTATAGCACTGTCCTTGTCCCGACTCGATTGTCTCAGCTCATCTCTACAAATCCTACAAGTAAGTGCGCTCGAGCAACGCACACATAGACATCGCTCACGGACACGATATATGGGCACAGTCGGGATCAGTGCGAGCGCGAGTGCCATCCGCTTGAGACACGCGTCTGTGAACTTTTTTGTGCAAAAATGGAGCAACGAAAAATAGGTTATTATAACTGTTCGGTGGACAGTTGTTTAAATTCAACATTAAAAGGTGAATTGTCGTTTTTTAAGCTACCAGTTGTTTCAGACAGGTAAGTAGGTATTTTCTTGTATTTCGATGGTTCGTTTTCACGTAACACAAAACAGTTAGGTAGGTAGGTAAGCGCCCCGGCCCCCGGTCCCGCGCCGATCAAGCGGACGTAATTTTGTGGCCTTGTCATATTTTAACAATTTATATTAGATATTTACTGTAGTATAAGCTGTATAAGCTCCGTGTTCAATAATTTAATGAGGAAGACTTAAATATAAATTAATTGCATTTTTTGTCTTCAAAAGACTTTATCCAATTATAATAATAACTGCAAAAAATTATGTCCATATCTTGTACAGTTATGTTTTTAAATCAATCAATTTTGGACTTCCAAAAAAATTCCTGCGCCGTCCGAGTAACTGTCGTGACGTCACACCGCTGCGCCGCTCCGCGCCGCCGCCGCCGAGTCAAAGACAGCGGGCGCGCGCATTCAATGCAACTCTCTTTTCATTTTGAAACTTACTTAGTTTACTGTAAACAATTGTACATAAGAATACGAATTTATTACACTTTAAAATATAATAATCGTGCATTTCGCCAATGTCGAAATCGTCGCAAGATATTTTCTGTGACAAATTTGTAATACAACGATATCATTAAAATTAAAATATTTAAGTTATTATTGTTTTATATTTCCGTTCTTCTTTCTCAACAATAAATCAAACTAGATACGAGTGCCATTACTACGATAGTTTTTTGTGCATAAGCCAAAGTTGACAACCCTAGCGCAACTGCCGAGAGTAGGTATGAAAAGTGAAGTACATACATGAGATTGCCTTCTGTACCAGTCTATATTTTGATGTGCGCCGAGTGCGGACAGGCCGGTGGCGGTGTACCGGTAGTAGTAGCAAAGAAAACTAAATATTACTACGTAAAGAAGCGACACTACCCCAACCAGCTAATTTGTTGTCACCCGCAACAAACCGATGAAAAAATGGGCAACGTCGTGCTTGCGTCACTCGGTTCTCACCGCACGCTGCGAATGACCAATGAGTGAGATTCAAATGTTTATTTTATTTGTGCGATAAATTATGTTATTTGAGGTTGTTATGACCTTTTTGGATGACGACGACGACCTGCTTTACAGAGGTAGAGCAGGCCGGCTGACTATTTGACTTTGACACATAGACGAAACATATTGAGAAAAAGACGAAAAGGAGAACGGCTGAAGACGGTGGAGCTGACCAGGACCTGACCTGACTGACGGTGGTCTGCCTATCTCTTTTAAAATGGTTCGTTATTGTTCTGTGTATGGATGCAAAGAAACTTACACATATATATAAGGATTGAAGATTTGTTGGTTTTTCGCGTCTTCCAGCCAAGCTATAGTGGGTGTGAAAGAGAAACACTTAGGTTACTTACGTATAGCGTTGTCCTTGTCGCGCTCGATTCGTATTAGCTCATCCCTACAATAATTACGCACACACACAAAACGTGTGCGGACAGGCCGGTGCGTCAGTAGTAGTACTAGACAGTTAGCGCGGCGAATTTGTATGGAGTGTCGGGGGTCTGGTAGTAGTAGCAGGCTTAGCGCACTCCGCACTGTAGGTACGAAGCTACAAGTACATAGCCGGACACCGACGGCGGGTCGCGCGTCGAAACACGTGCCGCGTCAGAAGAGATAAGAACTATGCGATAGAAAGAGAGGCGCTCTGTAGGTTAATTCAATTCAATTCAATTCATTCAATTCATTTATTCATAATTCAGACAATGTCCATATTTGTTAGTAAAAATACAAGTTCAAAAAATGTTAGTAAATAATTAATTAGCTACATTATAATTACAAAATAAAATCAATAAAATAATCAATAATGTCAATAAAATAATCAATTACAAAACAAAACTACTATGACTGGTAGGTATGCAGCGCTACGCGAGCTGAATTGAATTTTATTGCGTCATAGCAAGAGTCGCTATTTGTTTAAATTTCTTTGCGGAGTGATGCTTCTGTCCCTTAGTATTCTGTGGTAGTAGACAATTAAAACGGTTCACTTGTATGAAGTGTCGGGGGTGTGATGAGACTAAAGGAGGTTGCGTGTGAATGTGAACATCGCCGCCCAGATACCGCCCAGCGGTAGAAGGCGGGCGGCGGCCGGCGGGCGGGCGGGCATACATATTTACAGAATTATTGGACAGTTGCAACAACGCGTGAAATGGAGACTCAATGCAGATACACTGGAGGTTGACAGTCTAGTTGTTGTCAAAGAAGATAACCTACCTCCCCTCAAGTGGCGATTAGGACGAGTGGTTGCTGTAAACACGGGCGCTGATGGCGTCAATCGTGTTGCGGATGTCAGGACTTCTAATGCAATTATCCGAAGATCATTTAGCAAAATTTGCCCTCTAATAAAGGACCCTGTTGAAAGGCCAACTTCCAACGCCCGGGGGCATGTTCGGACAAATTAGCGCCTGCTACCAATCTCCCATTTTAAGCACGCGTCGCTGTCATTTCAAAAAGTCATTATAGCAATAACACCATTGAGGAATGACACTATAGAGTCCTCGACAGCGTAACACTTTTGGAAAGCAATAGTTTTTTGACAGTAATTTTGGAGTGTTTACCATACCTATGAAAAATTCTCCCATTCGCTTGAATGAAAATATAACGTGTTCTGCGTTGCATTGCAGCCACTATAACTTCAGAAGTTCGTGGTTGGTCTGTAAAAGGTAGGACATCTGTACTATTCTGTACCCCAGAGTGAAGAATAGGGAAATAGGGAATATGCATATGTTGTCGAAAAATCTAGAAATTACTTTTTATGATAGACTCCTGTAAACAGATCAAAAGGTGAAGGTCTCTTTTAGGTGGCCGAGTAATGAATACATTCTAGCGTGGCCACAGAATAATAGTATAGATTTCCTACCTTTTACAGACCAACTACCTACGACTTTCTGAAGCTATAGTGGCGGCGATACAACTCAGAGCTCGAATGACATTGCGGTAACTACATTTCCTTACGGTATGCTTCTTATGCAATCATTAATATTTTGTTGTTAACCAGGTTTTATCTGGGATTAAACCAGTCAGGTAAATAAAATAATCAAATAAAATATATGACACATTTATACAATATACATACATTAATTGTTTCCATACAGGTAAAATTTACAATAGAAGAACTAGTATTTTGACATAATTTACAAGACTGCAGCAATACTGATACTTAGGATATAGGTAGATAGATAAACACAATGTTAAAAAAAAACACTTGAAGTATTCTAAATAGCATAGTATCTCAGTTAAATGTCATACTGTCGGAGTAGATCACAGACGTACTTATGAAAGTCAATTATTACATTGACCATACCACCGTATTGGATAGCACTAACTATACATAACTGTCAATTCACTACACTAACCCGAAACGGTTTGTCCTTTTGTGTCCTGAACAGCCTTGACGTTCACATGATGATGAAGTCTACGTTCATGAACTCGTTCTCACTATGTGGCGTTAATTAGGATTAGAAATCCGAGATTCGTTGCTTACATTTTTATTGTAGGATTGTGGTCCATCAATAGAATTGGATGATTGGCCATAGTAATCGACAGCAAGGACCTGTAAGATAAATTTATTACACAAAATAAGAACTTATTTACAACATATGTTCTTACATAAGAGGCGAATGCCTTTACTATTAAAACAATTCTACTCTCTTCTTACTAAACTTTAACTTTTTAATTTCAAATTAAATAAAAACTATAATCATTAACTACTTTTATTACCTATATCTTAATTAAATGGTTGAAGAATGCACAATTTTAATACATTTAACATTTTACACAAATATGCAATTTGTTACCCGACGTAATGGGAACTGAAATGTTTATACGATGGCCACACTGACACACGAAACTGGTCAATGTTGTTTTAACAAAATAACACCGAAAACTGAATATATCAAGCCAAATGCAGGTTCTAATTGTCGAACCCGATGTATAGTTACATCCACATAAATTATAGTTACCGAAAAACATCAATAAACACAAGAAAAACACAAACGTTTGAAAACTTAATCTTTCAGTACAATTTTCACTTCACCATGAATGGAACACCCGAATATTTTTTCACATTTAATTCTAAATTGTTTCTAGTACACATTCACAATGATTCACTTAAAAATAATAAAAAATACCACAACACAAATTAAAAAACCACAAGCCGACCCTGCCGGGCCACTATTTTGACTTAACATGTCATGGCCAATGTTAAGAAAATGGGTTACGCGATAGAGACAATATGATAATAGTTCTACCTCGTTCTTTATAAGAGCCTGTTGTATAGCGCTATCCTTTTTTAGGTCGGAAAACTTCGTAATTATCCCTCTATAGTGTAAGACCTCAATGAATAACACCAATACTTCACTCCTAGCAATGATTAAAAACTATGACAGCGACGCGTGCTTAAAATGGGAGATTGGTAGGAGGGGGCCTACTCCGAGTTGCTTTCGTTCGTTCGTTCGTGCGGACTAAAAGATACACTCTTATGCCTGTTGCATAGCGCTGTCCCTTTCATCCGACAGAACGAAGATCGTTATTACTTTTTCAGAGTACAGGCTAATTTGTCCGAACACATTTTCTACCAGTTATCCAGTGACGATTGGTTATGATATGACGTAGCAGATATTTCTTTATTTATCTTAAGAAAATGATTAAATGTGCAATAAAAACGATACTCAGAAACTCACTAAACAGAATTCTAACATCACATTTCACCGGTAAACCAATTTTTAAAACTTTTAAGTTCAAAGTTCGTTTTGTTTCGCGGGGGTGAACAAGACGTAAGACGCGGGGCAACACGTACCGCCCGCACTGCTCCGCAACCCCGATTCGATTGTCGACTCAAATAGTGATGTGGCGCATTCAGCCTATTCGATAATGATATTTGCTATGAGGATGGCGAGCAAAAGTTTACACCGCCACCGGCACATTATCTGCGCTTGCGATTTGATATTCTAGTAATATTTATAAATAAAAATTTAATTCTGATCTTTGGTAAACGCATCACTCGAGAACGGCTGAACTGATCTGGCAATTTATTTAATGATATTGTAAGGCCTTCATTATGATAATGTAAATAAATAGACATATATAGACATAAAAATAATTCCTGAATTTATTATTTCTAATCTTTCTTATTTCATATCGCATACATATTTTACATAGGTACTACACATGCAGCATATACATTGATACATTAAAATAAATAATGTTCACTTACTAAAATTACACTTATAGGTACACAAGACATAACATACATACACAACAATAGTACCGTGTCACGGCGCACAATTATTACCCATCACTATTTGCCACATATCTATCAAGATAGCTAGCTATAGTTGACTTGCCTACGCTGCGTATTGGGCGACAAGTGCGATACGCGCGCTCCATACCTAGTTATATACATCTATACCTACTCTAAGCTTATAGTTGTTTGAGAATTATAATACCCGTACACTAGATAAGATGTAGGTATACAAGTGCTCACAACACACAACAACACACACCGCAATCACACAGGTAGGTACGTAGAGCCGAAGAGTTCTCGATCTAGTTATTAGTATTATAATAATCACACGAACAATATTGTCACAAGTGTTACAATTTAAATCATTTGTTAAGCTTCCTAAAACACGTTGTATTTTTATTCAGTTTTGACTTTGTTTTTAAATGTATAAAATTTTTAAAATTCATAATAAAATTTATTTATTGTAATACGAACGGAAAACCAATTATACATATTACACATTTAATTTTCATAATAACTTAATGAAATAATTGCGGTTAATATAAATGTATTATTGATGCTATAAAATTATGCCAGAGTTATTCATTACTGTGCAATGTTTAAATACCAAGAGATCGGTTATAACATTGCTAATGTCAACAAATAGTAAATGCAGTGAACATTATAGTATTAAAATAAATACATAATTTAATTTAAATTAGTGTGAATAATTTATTCTAGATATTTATGTAGATGTTGTTTTTAAAAATAATTAAAACTTATTTAAAATTATTGACATGGTCTTACATTTTATATTTTTATGTTTTGTTTTGTTCGTCATTGCAACTATATTGAACTGTTTGACGATCTTTTGTTTTATTGTTTTAAACATTTAAATAACAAACGTAACATAACATTAATATTAGCTTTTGCACTTCTGCAAGCCAACTCCGATACAGAGTTGTTTGTTCACAATTGAAAATCTATTATATCAACCTGTCAGGTAAGTTTAATGTACTGTGAAAATTTAACATTTTTAGGAATATTTGACATCTAACTTATTTATTTCTTTTAATACTGTTATATTCACTGCATTTTTAAAAGAAGAAATACCTTGGTGGGAATTTCTGTAAAAAAAACCAAGAATCCCCACCAGTGGGGATTACTTGGTGGGGATTTTTGGAATAAACCTTTTTTGCAACCTTTTTTGTCTGATGCTAAGCAATACGCCAGCCCATAATAATAACAGCACCACCCAGAACTTTGTTGCAAAATCCTGCGCGGCGCTGTACTGCGCTCGTCTCCCTGAGACAATTAGCTGTTGAGTCTCATAATGCCACATAATGCCCAGTAATTTCGCTTTATGGCCTATTTATATCTGTAACATGCATATTATTTCTTCTTCTATATCACCCTGAAGATATGCACTTTTTAGGTCAGCCTCTGTGGTGTACCTAGTGGTTGGGCAGGTTGGCTCAAATCTAAGACACAACCGAGGTTGCGGGTTCGATGGCCCTCATAGTTCCTGGTTTCCTAGGTAGGTACAGGGAACCCAAATGAGGGGCCTGGATCTAGGTAAGTATGTAATCGAAAGGCGTATCATTGTGGTTTTTATCAATATTATTTTTCTCTAGGCTCATATCTTAAACCTCAAGAGTAGCTATCTCTATTACTTCATATCGTAGTTTAATTTAATATGATCGTTGCTCTGCTTCATATTCACAAATCATAAATTATATCTCAAGCAGTTTCTGAAACTCCTGGTCTAAGAATACAAAACGAAGTAGTTGACACTCTTTGAACCGCATCTGCATGTGTGATGGCGCTGGTTTCAACACATCGCGATTTGTATTGAAATTAAATTAAATTATTTGTCAGAATATCGGTTACAATATTGCAGGTGATATAGCAGTAGTTATCTCCAACAAAATTCGGCATTTGTAGGCGTACAAATATTTAATAGTTTTATATATTTAGTTTTCTTTGGTTTTATTACCAAACATAATTTTGTTTATATATTTCATATTAAATGTCAATATTTTGTAAATCAAATAAAGTCACGCTGAGAAAACATAAAAACGTATTGTCTATCCATAAGTCAAAGTTTTATGTATAGATTGCCTAGAAGTTGTTTGCCTTTCAATGAGGATTCCTGTATTACGTACCACTTATTCCTACATACGTAAACTCTGTCTTTTCCTTCTGTTCAAACGATTTTGTACTTAATCAGTACCTACCTATTGATCGCATTTATTAATGAATAGCATGTGTTTGTTTGTGAACTGGCGGCACCGCGCTCCCCACACGACGAGACGACGACCTTCGCAGCGCGCGGCGGCGGCGGCGGCGTGTCAGTGAACGTGCTTGAACCTTGTGAAAGGCCATACCTACGTGCTACTCGTACAGCTGAGAGATACGGGCCTATCGGCGGCGACGGCGCCGGCTCTCTCTGTTTAAAACAATCGTCGTTGCACGGATACCTTGTCGAGATAGGGCCAGACTCCGGTGAGCACGATGCTGAAGCCGAGTGACATCTGGAACATGGTGAAGTAGATGACGTAGACACTGCGCCAGCGCTCGCGGCGCTCCAGCTCGGTCTCCAGCGTCGCGGCGCCGGTGCCGCCCTCCGGGCCGGGAGAGCGCGGCCGCAGCTCCTCCCTGGCCACCTCCTCGTCCTGCGACGCCCGCTCCCCGCTCCCACCACACACTCGCGCCTTGATCCACTCCATGCCGTATAGCACCCGAATCACATTATTGTTTACGAGAGCAGCAGGGCGAGCGAGCGCTCGTAAACAAAGAACGCGCGTGTCGTGAAACGCGCGCGCGCAGTCCGAGTGTGGCGGCGCGCGCTCCGGCACTAATATGATGATGATGATCGAGTCCGCGAGTTGTTGCTTGTTGATATTACGTAGCGGTAGCGTTGCCGTTGGTTCGTTGGCATCGTCCCCCCGACGCGACCGCGGCCGCTACAGCGGGCGGGGCGGCGCGCGACGCGGCGCCGCGTGAAGACGGCCGCCACAGCGGGCGGGGCGGCGCGCGGCGCGGCGCCGCGTGGAGACGGCCGCTACAGCGGGCGGGTCGGCGCGCGGTGCGGGCGCGATGGTATTGAAAGTGCAAGGCAAGTAGGCTATTCATTCATCCAGATAACACCACACTGTGTAGCGCTTCTGGATCCCGGGATCACGGGAAGTTGGGATGTTCTATTCCATGCAAACATAGACAAATATACTGACCACCAGTAGTTAAATCAGTGTTCCATATACAGAGTGGCCCAAAATAACGTTGTTTAGAGTTCAATTTGCGCCAGTAGTAGTAGTTTGTACAAATGATATCAAAATGAACCAAGGAAATTACCGACGAGACATCCTTGAAACTGCGGTTCTGCCTTGGGGTCAACAACAGTTTGGTAGCCAACCATACATATTTCAACAAGACACTATAAGTATCCTCCAGCTCATAGGGCACTAAGTGTTCAACGTGATGCAAACACAATTTCCCTGGAATCACGGCTCAAACAAATAGCCACCCTGGTCTACTGATCTAGTTCGATGGATTACAGTCTGTGCTTTATCTTAGAGCTATTATTAGGAATAATACCGACTTCAAATATATGAGTGGGTAGCGCTTATGATAATTATATTAATTTATTTTTGAGTGCCATTTGTGGTTTTGAAGTCGGTTTAGTTTTTTTTTTGTGCTAATTTATTTTACCCATTTTAGTGAAAAACAAGTTTTAATTAAATTAATTTAAAAAGTTTTTAAAGACAAGCTTTTATGATCTAGAAGCCACATCATGACGAAGTTTAAAACGGGCTATCACAATTAAATGCATGTACAACAAAATGTCATGTCTGTCCTATTCTCTGTTGAGGAGTTCCCTCGCCGGAAGTCAATCCTGGGTGTATCAGCCATGTCATGATGGAATTTAGAACAGGCTATTATGGTTAAATCAATTTACGAAATGTTGTGTCTGTACTATTCACCGTTGAGGAGTTCTCTCACCGGAAGTTAACCCTGGGTGAAGCAGGTGAAGCAGTCGAATACAAATCTCCACCTTTAGAAAGTTGGTTACGAATAAAACAAGAACCGACTTGAAG
This sequence comes from Petrophora chlorosata, assembly GCA_951640565.1. NCBI lineage: Eukaryota > Metazoa > Arthropoda > Insecta > Lepidoptera > Geometridae > Petrophora > Petrophora chlorosata. The sequence continues at coordinate 251,204 of OX621199.1, read as the reverse complement.
ATTAAACTTGCATCCTTTTCTACTTATCACAAAAGTTACTTGGAATAAAAGAGACCACTATAGTTGCTCAATACCCAAAAAATACCCAAGTGTCTCCACTTTGCCTATATATACTTACTTATCAATTGGTTATACATATATTGTACTTTAGTGATATCCTATTTTCATACCGATACAACGTATCGACCTCCGGTCTTATAAGAAAATGTTAAACATTTTTATTCTAAGACCGGAGGTGAAAATTCTTGTGTAAAGTTTTGAAGGAAGGGACTTGTTACGATGAACGGATTGTATGCTTGAAAGTAGTGTATGCTTTATGCACACTTTAGACTATCTCGTTTTACGTTCGCGCAAGATAAAGCATACTTTAGCTATTTCACACCAGCTAATCTACATTCCGGTCCACGATCAAAAGTTTGCTTAGTCGATCGGGTGTTTAGTTCGTCTTTTCCTTTTGATTTCCTGTGCGTTTGTATCATGCACGCGTCGGGCGAGATATATAACCCCTGGTGATACACCCAGTATCACCAGGCCTAGCGCACTCCGCACTGTAGGTGCGAAGCTACAAGTACATAGCCGGACACCGACGGCGGGTCGCGCGTCATTACACATGCCGCGTCAGAAGAGATAAGACCTATGCGATAGAAAGAGAGGCGCTCTGTAAGTTAATATGACTGGTAAGTATGCAGCGCTCTACGCAAGCTGAATTGAATTTTATTGCGTCATAGCAAGAGTCGCTATTTGCTTAAATTTCTTTGCGGAGTGATGCTTTTGCCCCTTAGTATTCTGTGGTATCACATAGAGGTGCATCAGGCAAGACGCATCCACACCGACTACGACTGTGCACCGCGCAAGTTCGAGCGGTTCTGGATGGGACGGTGTGGACCCGGCTATTGACTTTTTAAAATACTAACTGCTGGAACGGAATAAATTAATAACGCACACTCTTTTAAAATACGTTGAATTTATTTATTTACAGCATACGCTAGTGGCGACATCTAACATCTAACCAATAAGAACGCTAAATATGCTTTTAAGATTGCATGACATACAATACATTGAAGAATAATTTCATTATTATTTATGATTATTTTAATTATTAATTACAGCGAGCACTATCAGTATTAACGATGTCGACGACGAAAACGGAACGTAGTACCTATAAGTTTCTTTATGTTTAAAAGTTGAGATTTTATCTCATAAAATTGCCATGAAAATATTTTTATAGGTAGAATTAAGTCTAGCAAATAGGACATAACAAAGTTTAACCCCCTAGCTCACCTCAATTAGGTAGGGAAAGTTCTCGAACTTTGATAGATTTGTAGGGAAAGTTCTCGAACTTTGATAGATTTGTATTTTTTCTAGAAAATTAATGATAACTCAATAAGTAGGAATCAGATAATAATGATCATTATACCAAAAGATAGGCCTCATTTAGCCGAATAAAACGACATATAGAACTTGATTGTACGATAAGAAACAATAAAGTTATCGACCAAAAACCATAACCAACGAAGCAAAAATTAGGTAGCACTTTGGTCTAGAACATCGGTGTTCTCCTTACGGTAAAGCTACGAGTTACGTAAGCGAGTCCGAAATCGGTTAGAGTGTGTTCTCAGCGGACAAGAGCTGAACAATAAGAAAGGAACATCAAGAAGAAGATCTGAAGATTAGGAAGATCAGGGAGACAGGAAGTTGGAAGGTCCAGACCTCCACAGAAGAGCTTCGTTGGTTTCGGTTGGCCGAATTTGCCGAAACTTCGGACTTTCATTGGGACGTGCCGTCTCCTCCCCGTATCATCCCCCGCCCCTCACCCCCCCTCACCCCGTGAGGATTGAGGGCCGACCGACTGCAGAAGCACGAAGACGCACGACACGCGAGCGGTTGTACCAGTGCGCGCTTGAGCGAGGGATAGAGACTGAATCTCTCTCGCTCGGTGCTTACACACCCGCTCCCCCCGCTACGAGAGTGCGGCGTATTTGGGCCAGACCGCCGTGCGCCCGCTCCAACAAACTAGGTATAGGTTGCGAAGCTTATAAGTCTCCGCTACACAGGTATTTTCTGAAAACAAAAGAATATACTTATAAAAAAGAATATACAAAAGAATACACTAAATAAATGTTTAAATAATTTCTTACAATTGATTGAATTTTATTTATTATGTCAAGCAACCCAGCTTAACATACTGAAATTGAGCTGAATTACATTTTCCAATACTTAAGTCCAAAGATATTATTAATGTTAAAAGTTAGTAGAGGGGGAGCCCCGCTCCCTTTATAGCAATAAGTAATTTGTTATTTTTTAGACTTGAAAATTTTTACCCGTGGGCCATTTTTTTTTAATAAGACTACAATATGTAATTACCTGTCGCGTATATACTGGCTGACTTGAGAAAATTGTAGGTACTACATAAGAATGCAGAAGCCTTTTTTGGGAACCTTCTCAATAACATGATTCGTCGAAATGCAAACTGCATATTCGAGGGTATTGAGTCGGTTCCCAATTTGAACTCTGCATGTTTTTTATCCATGTGTTTCGCAATTCTGCTAACACCGGGAACCTAAAACAAAAACAAGAACCTACGTATTCTAAATATATTTAACATTATTAATTAGCTACAAGTATACATTTTATAAAAAAAACGACTTCAATGTATCTTCCAAGTCCAAGGTCATATACATATCGATGAAATGTATATGGAACCACTTCATCGCTATACTAATCCACACTAAACACAACGCTAAAAGAAATTTTCAAATCAGTTTATATATGACGGAGTTCCGAGGTAACAAACATAGTATAAAAAACAATGAAATAGATAACCTCCAACTTTTTTAAGTCGGTTAAAAATAAAAAATATAGACTGCGAAATTAACTAGAACATAATTTATTCAAGTGTGCCACTTGAATAAATTATGTTCTATTATCATACCTATGTATATTCATACTATGGTTGTGAATTTTACCACATCACTAGACGAGTGCATAAAATGCCAAACACGTCGATCGGTATGCAAAAATCCGTGTTTATTTAGATATGGGAATTCTTCTGCTCGTCATGTGAAGCTAAAATAGCACCTAGTGTAACTTACATACTTTTCAAACGTACAAGAAGGCTAGCACATACAAGTATTCGCATTAGGAGGTGAAATACACGAATCAGACTTACCGATGAAATGTTCTAGCCCTTATGCTTTAAATCACTGACGTAGCTCTTGCAGCCTACCACAACACACGCCATGGTTCATTTACTTGTTGTTTATTGCTTGATATAATGTTTTTCCCGCAAAATTCCTTGGAAAACACCAAAACCACTGCACACAATAAAATACCAGCTGGTATCGACCAAACATCACCAAACGTTACACCCGTTGGCTGGTGGCCCGCAGGGTTTAAAGATGGTGCCATGCGCATAATGCTTTCTCTTTTTAACACATGCAAACGGCCTTTTGAGAAAAAAGAAATGTGTATATGTTTAATTGTTCATCTTTTTGTTTTACGTCTAATTATATAATACGTCTTTGGAAATAATAGTTTTCCATTTATCAGTCAAAATGTCAATATCAGGATTGGCAGCCAGGAGTGCATTAAGATGGTAAAGGGAACGACACGGGGGATTCTGCTCGAGCCACAGTGTGGCCGCCGGGCAGGGCAGACAGCCTGTCTCCTACTAGGCCTGTGGCGCAAATAATTGTCAAGGACGTACAACCTGCATAATCTGTTGTGCAAATCCAGAGAGTCAACCGATCCTCTCAGGACTTTGCAGCATATGGCCAGTTGGTCAAATAACCGTCTCACTTCCAGTGAATTAAAACCAAGTGTACCTAGTAAGAACTTGGTTGGGTAAAGAAATGGGTAGTGGAAATGGTAAGTACCATTTCTTTATCCAACCAAGATTTGGCAAGATACGTAGTATCTCTTACCAGTCTGTGGGCAAGATTGGATATGTGGTCATGAAAAGTGAGAGAACGGTCAAAAGTTACTCCTAAGTCTTTAATGTTAGGTAATTCAAAAGTGCGTCTGCCACCCAGTTGCCACCAAGTCCTATTAAATTGTATGCAGCGTTGCCAGATGATATGCGGCGAATTCTACAAACGAAAAACCTACCTGAAAAGGTACGAAGAGCTCTAAAAAGGTACGACGGCTTCTAAGCATTCTAATTTTATATGGGTTAATCAAAATTACCCAAAGCAATGAGATTTGGAATGCACTTATGCGGCTGATAGCCATCTTAATATTTATAACTTCTAAAAGTATAGCAAAGAAATTGTGACCCCACTTACATTTCTTGATTATTTCTTACTGAAAAAATATTATTTTCAATAGTGAACAATTTATCTTTGATCTTCAATGCAATATTTGAAAATTTTTTTACTCAGATAAAGTATCCAGCCTTTGGCTGTCTACTCGAAGTTTTTTTATATAAACTGGTTGAATGCACAAACTATGCGAAGTCATAAAAAAATTATTTTAGTCCGGTCTTATAAGATAGTACGATTTTTTGTGTTTTGTCTGATTTGTTACGTTAATTGACATTTGGTTTGGTTTTGCTCATTGCCTCATCGGACTCCACCATAAATTTCTGAAATAAAGGCGAAACGTATCTTCAATTTGCTCTCCTATTTCTTGCATTTTAGAGGTTTATAGTTTTTCGCAAAAATGCTGAGTGCACGTCCTATTATGTCCAGGCTGTTGCAGCAATCAGGTAATAGCAGTTTTGGTTTTTAAGTATAAACTCAATCGATCGTCATTTTCTGTTTGCAAAACACAGCTATCATTTGTTTCAATTTTAATTTAATGTTCACGATAGACTACGTTAAGGCTAGCCTACCACTTCAATTTCAGCTCAGTTAGTACTTAAAACTATTTGAATTCAGACATGTTACATAACATCATTGCAGAATAACCTTATTTTTTCCGTTTTCCATTATTATTGTCTTCATTTAACTGCAAAACCTTTCAACACTAAGATGTAAGTGATCACAATATTTGTTGACGCTTTAAAATTAACTAAAATTCATAATCATTCTTTATGAGTAGCAAGACGCCTGGTTCCATCACTAGTCAAATAGATTTACTACCAACTCTTGTTAGCATATCCTTTAAAGTGTGGTCTCTGCATTGAAATGTGTCATGTTGTGCAGTGCGTCGCTACCACGGCGAGGGCCACGTGAAGCCGCCCACCATGGACGAGCTGCCAGTGCCCTCGGGCTCATGGCAGGCCCAATACGACGCCAAACAACGCCGGTACAACGCAACCCTTCTCTTCGGCATCGCCTTCACCGCAGTCAGCCTGGTTGTGGTATGTCTACCTACAACTGTCTGCCTTCTGACAGCATTAACAATATTAATAACTAGGTGTGCCGCAGTTTTACTTGTGATTTTCTGGGTTATAAAATAACCTTTTCTAAAACTTAACGAACATTTATGTACCTAATTACATCATAATCCATTCAGTAGTTTTTGCATGATTGAGCAACAACATCCATCCTTACAGTTGTCTGGAAGAGATTGCTGATTAGCGATAAGACCGCCTATTGTAGTTCTGATAAGAAAGTATGTTCAAAATGTAATTCCTTCTTAAGTGCAACAAAGTGTTTTCTATTCTATTCTTCCATACATCTCCATCTAGCATGTTCATAATTTTTATTTTTTTAAAATAAATATGCCCAACGATCACATACTTAGATCCTGGCCCCTAACTAGGATTCCCTGTATAAAGGGAAGCAGAAACTGCGAGGACCATGGTCGTGAATAAGTCCTTCATGGGCAATTGTGTACATTTTTACAATAAAATTCCATAATGTATAACAGAGCTCACAGAAAGTAGATTCAAATTGTGTGTGAAAAATATTCTAATGAAAAAAGCATACTATACAGTTAGTAATTACATAGAAGATAAAGATGCATGGAACATTCCGCTTCTGCAAAGTAGCCAACTGGCACATAAGAAAAATAATATTGACAAAAACAAACATAAAATATTGTAACAAAAGTTCTAAAAAGTATGCCCCTCAGTTTCTTGCCTTATCTTCTGAGTAGTGGTTCTTTTTCCGATATGATGGTAGTCATTGTTATAATTGACGTTCATAAGTGCATTTGTAAAGATAAAGAGATAAAACTGAAATAAAGAACTTTGGCCCCAAAACACCCAGACACAAAACAAGTGCTTGCACATTATTTTATCTTAGCATCCATTTGTCCCAGCGCCAGCGCGGGAATCGAACCAAACCACCCATTGGTGTAAGAGATTTGAGCCAACCACTGCACCATAAAGGCTGTGTAACATTAGTATGATTTTATTAGCCAAGCTCAAATGCTCAGTTTTGCTGACCACATTGTCATTTTTTGTCATATAACAATGGTCAAATAAGAAATTGAGATTCCATGTCTGCCCCTGACTGTCCTGTTTACTCCAAATTTTGTGTGATTGTTTCAGGCCAAGACCTCTGGACTGATCTACCTCAACTACTCGCCTCCCAAATCCCTGGACTAAGCTAATAACTGAGATTGGAGAGGCTCAGCATTTGTAAACCTGACACACTTTGTGGTAATCCTCGTATGGGTGTAGAATCAACCTATTCCATCATACCACACTTGCATGTTTGATTTGCAAATGTCGAGCATAGTGTATTATTTAGGCGGAATTATAGACATCTTATTTAAATCAATTGCTTTTGGTGAAATAAAAGAAATTAAATAAGAATATATTTGTTTGATTCATAATCTACATAGCTAACACACTGATCCTATAAAAAAAGTCAGATACACTTTTCGGGAACAACACTGTGAAGGCCGCCGGTTAACTATGTGTGCGTGACAACACATAGATAACAGTATTTAACACTGTAGAAACACATGCGTCAGTGTGAGTGTAATGTTGCTAGCGTAAGAAAAAAAATCCCACTGATTCTTTAGTGAACGGTAGGTATATACTATTAATGTAGGTAAAAAGCGTAAAATATATGCACAATAACGTTATCATTTAAAACGCAATAATAACAAAAGGCATTCAAATATCTGTTAAATATTGTCGTAAACATTAGGGTAGTGGCAAACATAACTAACGAAAGAAGGCAGTAAAAGTACAATAGTAGCAAACAGTCAACCGGCCGCCGCACTGTGATTCACCTAGAACAAGCTAGCGAGACAAAAGTCGTTCCCAAGTTTCCCGGAAATTATTTAATAATATGGTAAACAACACCCACGAACTTCGTTTCCAAGAATATTTCGAACAATGGGTCACCCTTGATAAGGATATCAGGTAAGTATATAAGGAAAGGGGTAAGTGAACCAGTAATCATTTGCAATTTTGCTTTTTGCGCGATTACTTAAAACAGTGTTTCATTCGTAGTTTTTGTGTATCTTAGTGATGGATCTGGAAGTTAACGGTAAGTCTTATTTTATTTTGTTATGAAAAAGAATTAGATGCCCCCAGTTATTTTTTTTTATTTACCCAAAGTTCAACTTGCCGAAAACTTGACCATTATTTACGTTTCTTGGTCCCGGAAAGACATGTAATGGTATGCAACAGACTTAAAATCGATACATATGGTGACTGAATCCTTCTTCTTTCAAAATAAGATAAATCTAGGCTGTGGACTTTTGTGGAAATATTTTTTTTTTTTTTTTTACAGTACACGTTTACTCAATCTCAAGATTGGAACTTTTTGAAGAATGGGTTAAACACGGAAAAGAAAACCGAAATACCAGATTGTTTGCCTTTTTGTCATCACGATATGACTTCTCCGGCATTACTGATGAATCGTTAAGAACTCTGAAGCAGGCAATCAGTGCATTTTCTTCAAACTTAGATGCAATTTGGTATCAATCCAAAAAGTGCCGCGATGTCTTCCTTATCAAAAACGCAGAGTGGACGTCAAAAAACTTCGTGTTTAATGTATCGTCCCTTAGTCACGTGCATACGCCATCTACCTACATCCGCAGCATCTTCAACCACCCCTGGGCGTCCAAGCAAAAAGTTTGACGATTCGAGCGACAAAACAAAAAAGAGGAGAGTTGAAGATCTGCTCTGTACACGCGACACGAATCAATTACTGCTTGCAGCGGAAGTCTCAGCACGGTTATCTGGCCACCGAAACCTGGCTGCTGTCATCAGAGACGCTAGCGAAAGTCCCGAGAAGTGCAAAAAAATGAGAAATAGTGCCAGTGCTGGTGAAAGCAGTCAGAGATGCCTAACGAAGGAGGAAGCTTTGGCTTATTATGTGGACTCGAAGTGTACAAGCCACTCCTACAAGCTGACTCGGAAGTGGAGCATGAAGGTAGGGCATATGGTATTTCCATCAATTCATAGCATTAGGCAAGCTAAAAGAGATTGTTTTCCTCTCGAAGATTTCATTTTTGTTGACGAGACGCGCGCAGATATTAAACTTCAAGCTGTTTTAAATAAAACTGTTGAACGTTTAGTTCATGCGCAGCAAGAAGTTTTCAAATCGTCATCTCTTGGGTCATCATTTAGTCTTGTTAGTAAATGGGGTTGTGATGGCAGTTCCGGTCACAGCACTTACAAACAAAAGTTTGCCAGTGCTGAAGCTACTGACGAATATTTGTTTGTATTTTCATTTGTACCGCTTCAATTGCAAGACGAAAGTGGTAATATCGCTTGGCAAAATCCTCGGTCTTCATCTACCATGTATTGTCGCCCGATTAAATTTATTTTCTCCAAGGAAACCACTGAGTTTACCGTTGCTGAAACAAATAAAGTGTTGGAGGAAATAAACCAATTGGTGCCGACAATATGTCACATTGATGATAAAGAGGTATTTGTAATCTTGTGTAGGTACTTTGTTTATTACTTCGCTAAATTTTATATTTTTGATGTTCATATTTTTATCTGGCTCTTGTGTATTTTGTACATATTATTTGTGTTTACTATATACCTACTTAAGTTTTTTAAAATATATTTACCTTTAAATAATTTGGCAATACTTATTTTTTCTACCTACCCGGTAACTACCCTCCTCCAATTGGTTTCCTTACCTTAAAACCAAATTAGGTACTCATAAAACGTTATAAAAAAAGAACTCAAAAAAGTTTTTTTCCACCTATCCCCGAATTAGGGCCCCATATCATTCCTTCCCCATATCCTTAGACCTAATTAGGAAGTCATAACAAGTTATAAGAAAGCCCCATGAAACAGAAAATAGCAAAAAATAATTTTGTCTAGCTAGCTTGTTCTACGTGAATCACAGTGCGCCGGCTCGCGGCTATAAGCAAACAAAAGACTGATGCGTCACACGGAGTCGGTGCAGTGAGACTGCGCCGATGCGCGCGAGCAGGTAGGTGCGCGATTCTCAAACTTTGCAAGCAGGTGTTACTATGAGACATAAAAATATTTAAGTAAATTACTTTAAGCACGACACAATAGTACTTCAGTTTGAGAGTCTCTTTAGATCCGCTTCCGACTTGATGGTGAGGACGGGAGAAGTGGGATTTTTCCGTATAAAGATCTTGCAACCTTTTACCCACGTAAATGCAAAATTTCGCTCTCTCGCTAGTGACTTGGCTTTATTAAGCAGGAGCTTGTTTTCCAGGGTTAGGTGATCATTCACAAAGACCCGACTACTACCCTGCAAGTCCAGATCTGCTGGAGTGATTGTGCACTTTTTTGCAGCTGCTACTAAGCCATATATGCCAGTAAGTGACAGATTAATAACGATTCGTCTCAACTGTAAGCCGCTCCCACTTTACATCGTACAGGTTTATGCCCAACAGCCCTATCTTCTCACGAGGATCTCGACACCTATGAAAGTCTCAACTTTGTGGTACACAAAATCTCCAGAAAAGAAATGCTAGGTACTTGTACAAGGTGACTGGAACTCCAAAGTGACACACAGAACGACAACCATCTTAGACACATTCTCGGAAAATATGGTCTCGGTATACGCAACGAAAGAGGCGGGCGAGAAGTTAATTGCGTTCTGTGTCGGAAATCGGAGAGCGCTATCGCAACCAGATTGATTGCATTGCAATCACACACCGATGGAAATCACCAGTTACAAATGCTCGAACCTACCCAGGAGCTGACTGTGGAAGCCATCATCGACTACTAGTCGTGGAGCTTCAAATGCTCGAACCTACCCAGGAGGTGACTGTGGAAGCCATCATCGACTACTAGTCGTGGAGCTTCAAATGCTCGAACCTACCCAGGAGCTGACTGTGGAAGCGATCATCGACTACTAGTCGTGGAGCTTCAAATGCTCGAACCTACCCAGGAGCTGACTGTGGAAGCCATCATCGACTACTAGTCGTGGAGCTTCAAATGCTCGAACCTACCCAGGAGGTGACTGTGGAAGCCATCATCGACTACTAGTCGTGGAGCTTCAAATGCTCGAACCTACCCAGGAGCTGACTGTGGAAGCCATCATCGACTACTAGTCGTGGAGCTTCAAATGCTCGAACCTACCCAGGAGCTGACTGTGGAAGCCATCATCGACTACTAGTCGTGGAGCTTCAAATGCTCGAACCTACCCAGGAGGTGACTGTGGAAGCCATCATCGACTACTAGTCGTGGAGCTTCAAATGCTCGAACCTACCCAGGAGCTGACTGTGGAAGCCATCATCGACTACTAGTCGTGGAGCTTCAAATGCTCGAACCTACCCAGGAGGTGACTGTGGAAGCCATCATCGACTACTAGTCGTGGAGCTTCAAATGCTCGAACCTACCCAGGAGCTGACTGTGGAAGCGATCATCGACTACTAGTCGTGGAGCTTCAAATGCTCGAACCTACCCAGGAGCTGACTGTGGAAGCCATCATCGACTACTAGTCGTGGAGCTTCAAATGCTCGAACCTACCCAGGAGGTGACTGTGGAAGCCATCATCGACTACTAGTCGTGGAGCTTCAAATGCTCGAACCTACCCAGGAGCTGACTGTGGAAGCCATCATCGACTACTAGTCGTGGAGCTTCAAATGCTCGAACCTACCCAGGAGCTGACTGTGGAAGCCATCATCGACTACTAGTCGTGGAGCTTCAAATGCTCGAACCTACCCAGGAGGTGACTGTGGAAGCCATCATCGACTACTAGTCGTGGAGCTTCAAATGCTCGAACCTACCCAGGAGCTGACTGTGGAAGCCATCATCGACTACTAGTCGTGGAGCTTCAAATGCTCGAACCTACCCAGGAGGTGACTGTGGAAGCCATCATCGACTACTAGTCGTGGAGCTTCAAATGCTCGAACCTACCCAGGAGCTGACTGTGGAAGCCATCATCGACTACTAGTCGTGGAGCTTCAAATGCTCGAACCTACCCAGGAGGTGACTGTGGAAGCCATCATCGACTACTAGTCGTGGAGCTTCAAATGCTCGAACCTACCCAGGAGCTGACTGTGGAAGCCATCATCGACTACTAGTCGTGGAGCTTCAAATGCTCGAACCTACCCAGGAGCTGACTGTGGAAGCCATCATCGACTACTAGTCGTGGAGCTTCAAATGCTCGAACCTACCCAGGAGCTGACTGTGGAAGCGATCATCGACTACTAGTCGTAGAGCTTCAAATGCTCGAACCTACCCAGGAGCTGACTGTGGAAGCCATCATCGACTACTAGTCGTGCAGCTTCAAATGCTCGAACCTACCGAGGAGCTGACTGTGGAAGTCATCATCGACTACTAGTCGTGGAGCTTCAAATGCTCGAACCTAACCAGGAGCTGACTGAATGAATGAAGTGAATTTATAAATAATGTAGTGTGTATGTGTGTTCCAATTTAGACATAATTGATTTTTTCAAACAGCGCTGAATTAATTTCGGTAAAACTTATAAGTATGGGACCACCTCTTAAGTATGACCAACCAAACAAAAACAAATATATCCTAAGAGTGATTTTCAATTTATAGCTGTTTACCTAGAATAAATGAATGTTCAAATAAAATACTTCAGTCCTAGAATATATTATCAAAGCTATATAGTCTTTATCTTTATTGTCGACGCGATGGTTACGATTAATTTGAAGCCGCAAGTTGTAGCACTGGTAACTCTGCCAAGCATCCGCCCCGCAGGCCGCCGGGTGGCGCGCTGTAACAAGCGCGGGGCGGGCGGCGCGGGGCGGGGGCGGGCGGCGCGTCAGTGCTCGCGCGCGATGTCTGAGAAGGCGTCCAGGATGTCCTGCGTGGTGAGCGGCAGCGCCAGCCCCGCCGCCGGGTAGCACGCCGCGATGCGCGCCTGCAACACGCGCGGCTCGGGTGAGCGCGGGGGCGGGGGCGGGGGCGGGCCGGGGGGCGGCGCTTACCTGCAGCGCGCGGTGCTGCGCCATGAACTCCTCCTGCATGGCGCGCCACACCACCTGCAGCAGGCCGCCCTCCTCGCTGAGGTGCTTCTCCACGGTGCGGTAGAGGCGGTGCAGCGCGCGCCGCACCTCGCCCGCCGGGTACAGCGCCAGCACGCGCCGCAGCTCGTGCTTGCTGAACGCCGCGCGGTAGCACACCTCGTCCTCGCGGCACCCCATCGCCACCGCCTCCGCCACGCCCTGCAACACACGCCGGTCAGGACCCCGCGCCGCCCCCGCGCCGCCCCCGCCCCCGCCCCGCTCACCTCGAAGAACTGCGTGAGCTTCTCGAGCGGGCGGCCGAAGTACTGCGTGACGTAGGCGCGCAGCGCGTCGGCGTAGCGCGCGCGGCACTCGCGGCGCGTGGGCTCGAGCGCCGGCACGCGCAGCGCCGACAGCACGCCGTGCAGGCGGTGGTAGTTCTCGAGGTGCAAGACTGCGCGCGGCGTGCGCGGGTGCTCCGCGTGGCGCACGGCCTGCAGCATGGCGCCCGCCAGCGAGCAGTACCAGCGCTCCAGGTCGGCGCGCCGGCCGCCCGCGAAGATGCGCTCGCACGCCGCGCTCAGCTCCTCGAACTCGTGCACGAAGGGCAGCACGCCGCACTTGGCGCGCCGCGCCGCCGCGCGCGCCGCCTCGCCCAGCGCCGCGGCGCGCTCCGCCACGGCGCGGTCCGCCTGCCGCTTGGCGCCCACCGCCGCGCCCGCCAGCGCCGCGCGCGCCCAGCGCGCCTCGCCCTCCGCCGCGCCCGCGCCCAGCACGCGCCGCCCCACGCACGCCAGCACCAGGAACGCGCCGCTGCGGGGAATGCAGAGGTTGCAGCGCCCGCGCCGCCCCGCCCCGCCCCGCCCCGCCCCGCCGGCGCATACTCACTACTGGTCGTGCTTCTCGATGTGCTGCGTGAGCGCCAGCAGCGCGGGCTCGAGCGCGGGGAACAGCGCCGCCATGAAACGGCGGGACTCGGCGCCGCCCCGCGCGCCGCCCCCGCCCCCGCGCCCACTGTCGCTCTTCTCGCTGCGCTCGCCGTCGCTGCTGTCGCTCTGCCCGACGTATGCATCATGTAAGTATACAATATACGCGGACGAGCGAACGCGTCCCGATCTTCAGACTTTACTCGACTCACTTTTACGTCTATATCCAGGAGGAAGAATTGAGTGCAGAAGTCTTGCTCCGCGTTGCACAGCGACTCCACCAGTGTCAGCACCTGCGCACAGACACCAGTGAGAGCGGTCCGAGGGATGGCGACCGCGACCGGAGGCGCCACTCACCCCGTCGAGCAGCTCGTCGGCCTTCTCCGGCGCGCCGCCGGGCTGCGCCAGCTGCGCGCGCGCCGCCTCGCACGCGCCGCGGATGTCGCGCTCCAGCGCGCGCGACCGCTGCGCCACGTACACCTGCACACGCGACCCGTTAGCCCGCGCGGCCCGTCCCCACCCCGCCCCGCCCCGCCCCTCCCCCGCGCACCTTGGCGAGTCCGTCGAAGGCCCGCTCGTCCATGTCCTTGAGGCAGCGCATGAAGGGCGCCAGCGGCAGCAGCTCGGCGTGGTGGCGCGCGGCGGCGGCGGTGGCGCCGGGCGCGCCCGCCGCCGCCTCGTTGCCTAGGTGGATGAGCAGGTTGTTGACGTGGCGCGCCACCGCCGCCGTCACCTGGTCGCGCGCGCGCGCCAGCCGGCGCAGGCACTCGCGCACGGCGGCGAGCCGGCGCCGGTGCGGCGGCGCGGCCGGCTCCGCGCGCAGCGCCGCCCGCAGCGCCTCGCACGCGGCCAGCGCGCGCGCGCGGCCCTCGGCCGACGCGAGCGGGACCTCGGGCGCGGCGTCCAGCTCGCGCAGCGCCGGTGCGTCCAGCCACGCGTATATCTCGTCCAGCTCGCGAAGCAGCGCGCGCGCGTTGGCGTCGGCGCGCGCGGCGCCCGAGCGCGCGTGCACGGCGTCGGGCGCGCCGCGCGCCAGCGCCTCGCAGCGGCGCAGGCGCGCGGCGAGCGCGGCGCCGGCGCGCAGCCCGGCGTCGAGCCGGCGCGCCAGCTCGGCGCCGGCGCCGCCGCCCTCGGTGGCCGCGGCGAGCATGCCGCCCACGTTGAGCGCGTCGAGGCGCGCCAGCCGGTCGCCGAGCCGCGCCACGCGCCGCTCGGGGTCGTCGCCCGCGCCGCCCGCGCTCTCCAGCAGCGCGCCCAGCGCCGCCTCCGAGGCCGCCTCCTCCGCCCCCGGCGCCGCCCCCTCCGCTTCACTCTGCCGCGACGCCTGCGAGTATATCCTCCCTTTAATCTCCAAATCTGCCTAGATCCTAGAGGGTCAGCCAACCCAATAAAAGATAACAAATTTACTGCTTCCGCAGTTACCGCCGCCTCCATCCTCTCTATGAGAGGATTTTTTATTAAAAATGTTTGATATAAATATCCCCATACGGCGCCGAAACCTGCTCTTTGACTGCTGAGCAGAGGCACTCGCTTAATAACTCTGAACACTTACGCATAACACACAATAATTAATAGTATAACAACTGTTTCAGTTGCGGCTCTTGTTGGTGTTTCACCAAGGCACGTGTATAGTCTATGTAAGTGAAGTGAATACAACGAAGTTTCCGGGGATTATGGTCGACAAAAACTGTGAAATGAAAAAAACTTATTTGATCCAGAGGATACGTACGAGCTATCTATGGCACATGGTTTACGGACAGCTGCAAACCTCTATTTCAGAAGTCGCGTATCTTACCTCTGGTCTACATAAGAAAACATTGCGTTTTTGTTAAACAGCATCCTCAGTATTTCAACTTACACTTGGAAGTAGTTAACAGATGTACCAGGAATACATTTTTGCTCTACTTGCCTCAGTCTAGGTTTACAATTGCACAAAAGAAATATCTACATGAATGCTATTAAAGTGTATAAAAAATTTCCTAATTAATTTAAAGATTTGGCTCTAACCATTTTTAAAAGAAAATTAACGCAAGGACTAGCTAAAAAATATTTATTTAATTTGAAAGAGTACATGACATATAAGGAATAATTATGATACAATATTATGTTATAAATTTTGTAATTAAGTAATGGAATTGAGGACATTTTGACATTCATTAAAATTAACTTATAACAATACCCTATAATCTATGTTGGGCCTAAGCTTAAAAAAAAGCATCCAATTCCTGAAAAAAGCATTAAGATAAAATGATCTTCGCAGTCCGTAGATATGGATTCAGATTCCAGTTGGGTTTCAAAATATCTCCAATATTCAGAATTGCGTCAGTTCCATTTTTAGAATAGTATAATAATAAATAACTACAATAAATAACTACTAGTTTGGGCCCTGCCCCACTGCCGCGGCACTCCAGGTTTAGGTTTTTTTTTAATATAGTAGGAGATCGGACAACTTTTCAAAAAGTGTTTTATATTAACTACAATTAATGTATATAGCCATGAAAAATACTATTTTAATTAAATAACGCTCTAAAAGTACCTAAAACTATATTTAAATATATTGTTTCAAATATTGCAAAAGGTCACCTCAAAACTTGTGACGTCATATGTAGGTAGAAAACGACAAACACTTCGAAATAAAACTTGCAAAGAGATTTAAATGCGTTTTAGTGAAGTTTGGGAACGATATTGTAGTAATGGAACGAAAATATTAGCAAAAAATATATTTTATGAAAAGCAAAAACGTAAAATAAACACAAGCTTGACTCACGGCATTTCCCTACAAATGACATCATGCACTGTGTTGTGTTTCGAAACAGATTAAAAATGTCAGAATTATTAGATTTTATTTATTGATTTAAAAATATAAATCATTATTATATCACAAAAATATTGATTGACTGGTCTTTCTGGTTCGTCGAACATTCGTTCTAACTACATTTTAGATTTTTTCTCGATTACTGTCCGGTCCCCTATTATATATTTTTTATACAAAATATTCTAAAAACTTAAATACACGAATGAAAATAAATAATGTGAATAATAATAATATAGTTGGAAGATAGGTAGTATTAATTGAATGATTTTATCAATAGTGATCATAAAGTTTCTACTAATGAAGGTGAAGTGACACGGTATTTCTTTGCTTAGAAACAAACCATTTCTTGTGGCTCCTTGCCGCTTTCCCATTCCCCCTGAAGGGCTGTTTCTTCGAACTTCATCTTTACAGCAAACTTTAGAAGAAATTAAATATGTAAACAAAGAATTTGCAACGCCCCTAACAGTAATCTGTGCTTCCAATTTAATTGAATTACTATAAATAAACATTCACAGAACTTCTTGTTAATCCCATCATATTTTTTTTAATATTGCTCTATGTAATCGTATCGTATATTCAAAGAGAATCCAAATCCAAATCAAAAATAATCAAAGTGTGTAATCAATCAAACCAGATATTTGGCAAGACATATTTTTACGGAGAATGGCGGAAGGTAATGAGGTACGGGGGGGAGGGAGCTTTTCATATAGCAACTCAAACTTATACAACATGTTCATTCAATGTTCATTCTTTGTGTGAGCGTGAATGTACAGCAGTTTCTTCTTGTGGTTTGTGGATCGTTGGGTATGTGTCGTTAGAACGCAAAATGTCATTGTCATATTGTCTTAGTACAATAACATAACGCGTGCAGTACTGGAACACCACCAGATCACATCACATCATCGCTTCACATCAGGCGAGATAGTAGCCAAACATAGATCTATTAAGCGTAAAAAAAAAGGTGACGATTTTATATCGCTGGCGGAGGTGAAGAGGGCCGTGCTAAGACTACCGGGAAAAAAGGCACCAGGGTTAGACGGCATTACAAATGTCGTCCTAAAACAACTACCCACGAAGGGCCTGGTGTCTATAGCGCGGCTCTTCAACGAAGTCCTGCGTACCCGTTGCTCCCCCCAGGAATGGAAGACTGGTAGAGTAATCGTGCTGCCGAAACCAGGAAAGGATCGCCGATTACCCGCCAGCTACAGACCCATCACACTGCAACCGACCATCTCGAAGTTGTTCGAGCGCTTGCTGCTGCGTTGGATGAGACCTCACCTGACTCCGAGAGAGGAGCAGTTTGGTTTCCGCGCCGGGCCCTCCACGACGCTCTAAACCTGGGTAGCCGGCGCTCAATCAGCCGGAGACAAAATATCGGGATATTTCGTATTTCGTCGGGACTCTGGACCTCATATGAAAAGTCGGGACAAACCAGATGAATCCCGACGACCTAGCAACCCTGCTCCAGAGTCAGTGGGTAGGTGCCATTGAGGTCTCACACTATTCCTCAATGGTAGCTACTTTTGATGACCAAGTCCAATAGTTTTATTATGAAACTATATAGGTATATGGAACTTTCATATTTAGGTACATTGTTAGGTTAGTGTAAAGAAAACAATTTACCCACAAATATTGTCATAGAAAAATAGTGTTTGTAAGTTGAAATAGAGATCACACTTATCCAGTGCCACTGCGCCCGCAGCCGGCCGGCCCGAGCATGTCAGGCGCCCTAGGCGAATAACAGGCATGGCGCCCCTTGAAGTAAACATTTCTTTATCGAAAACGAAAACCTATCTTTTAATAACAGTCCCTAGGCAACTACACAGATATGTTTAGATGGATGCGCAAGCTAAGCGAATGCAATTTTTTTAGGCATATTATATTACAATATAAGTAAAGTATGAGGAGAATGAGCTACAAAGTATGGGGCAAATCAATAATAAAACATTAAATTGAGATTAATAATTTTCAAGGCTAATAAGGAATAAAACGTGAGGCGAACGAAGATGTTTTGTGTGGCAAAACATCGAAGGGAGAATACGAAACAAATCAAAAAAATCCGTGATTATTTTGATGACCACTGGTCACGCAACCGTAAGTGCAGTAGGTAGGTTTTAATAGGAGAGGTTTTGTAGGTTATCTAGGTAGGTACCTAACAATAATCAGTCGAGATGTTTTCTAACTTCTCTAGATTAGATTTAGAATAAGAACAAGATATTAAATATCATAGGCATAAAACCATGAAACAAAGAAGCTTCACACTCTCTTTTCTCTAGGTACCTAGTAATTTTATACCTACTACCCGATACCTGCGAATCTGCGTAGAGTTAGCTACCTATTAGAGGTACCTATTAGTTGTTCCTTATGGAACTGTTCGTTTTTCTGTGATGTAACGTAAAAGTACCCACCTAGGTCTTATATAAGTACTTCCTATGTATACCCAGTTTCATACCAAACATTAAAATCCGTTTAGTCAATAACTGGCCCATAGTTTTACGTTACAATCCGTAAAATAAAGCCATAGAATACATAACACTGCTAATTATAATTATAGGTATTTATTTCTATTAAAAATATCTTCATTATTACTATTACTTAATCTGTTATCTGTGATATCGCGCGATGTCTTTACACAAGTTGTTCATGTACACGGTCACACATGCAAAACTATGATTACCAAGATAATTTGCAACTAATCATGCAATATTCGTCTTTATCTTCATAAAAATAAGGACATAAACGTACGGAAAACATAAATAAGTCTCCGTAAAAATAATGTAAACAAACGAATTTTATGTCAAAAATGTATAACACATAGACAAAACAGATGAACACAGAAAGAAAACATCACACACACATACATGAATCCTTGGGTCTGTGATTGCCAGGAGAGAAACAATATAGCTTAATTGCCATGTGTATGCGAAACAATAAGGTTGTACATTCACCATCGTACATTTTGAATTAGCTTTGCAGGTTAAAGATATGTTAGGAAATAAACAGTAGGAGCGATTATATATTGCTCGGTATATTTGAATTTTGAACAAATGATTTTAGAATCGAACATTTTAGTTGAGTAACATTAAAATCTTAATGAAGCCAGTTTATTTAGTGGAATATCTTTCGTTGATGTAACTTTCTTAATATTCATAAGTCAGTCCAGCTCGACTTTTTGAAATGCCCACATTTCATAGTTTTGGAAAAAAAAAAAACAAAATCTCTTTAATCATTTTGGCATCACAGACGCACTTATGAACGTCAAATTATCGCAATGACTCTACCACCGTATCGGAAAAAGAACCACTACTCAGAAGATACGGCAAGAAACTGAGGGGCATTTTTTTTTAGAGATTTTTTTACAATTTTTTGGGATTTTACAATGTTATGTTTCTTATGTACCATTGAAAATTGAGTATCCTCTTTACACTTCAGTTTTAAACATCCATCGTACCAATTAATTTTGTGTGTATAGGCCTTTAATGGTCTATGGTTGTCCAATTGCTTCTCCTTGTATGTAGCTAGTTTAGTTTTAGTAAGTAGAGTGTAGTTTGTTTTCAGTAATAAAGGCATTCGCCCGTTAAAAAAAATGTGTGTTCATTCGTGCTTATATTTACTCTGTACGCAGAAATGATCAAGTCCTATGACGTACCGTACGCACCAAGTACGTACCAAGCATTGAGGTAGTGTCATTCCTCAATGGTACCAAGGTACGTACCTAAGATTTAGTAAGTCTTTGGTACGTACAGTACAACTGTCACATACGTCATGAGGTTTTTTTTTTCTCCGTAAAAATACTTCGTTCGGAATTTTATGTCAAAAATATATACATATATAAATATATACATAGACAAAACAGATGAACACATAGAAAGAAAACATCACACACACATACGAATCCTTGGGTCTGTTATTGCCAGGGGAGAAACAATTTTAAGTGAATATTTTAATCGCTCTCCTACTTATTTTGAAATTGTTTGTAACAATTCTATAATACTATTTTCTATTCTTTTATCTTCCTCTCTCCTACTTGCTGTGCCCAACAGGGCCTGTAATGAACTTTTATAAACTATTAAATTATGAACACCAATTTTAACATTACAGATGCAATAAAGAATTGAATTGGATGTGTTGAATAAAATACCTTATAAACATTTACATATTCATGTTTTTTTGTCAATTTTAACAGGTATGAAAATAGTAACAAAGCAATCCACATTCCACAGCAACTAGAAAAAGCTATATGATGGTCAATGATAAGTCAACTGTTCAGATATCAATGTCTGAAATCTGAAAGTCATCATCTAATAACTGTTCAAGTTTCAGACATATATGAAGAGCTGCTTTCGGATTCGAAATCTGATTGATAAATATTTATGACGAATATATCTGTTATGTTATCTATAATGTGGTTGAGTGGGTGAATTTTTCTGTTGCACTCATAGACTTTTTAGGCCGTGTTTTGGGCGGCGGTGGCGACAGGTGGCCTGCTGCCATAGGCCCTGAGGCCGATGAACCTGCCACCGGCAGAGGTTCCATTGAAGCAACGAAAAAACAAAAACGGAACGGTAACAGCGTGGTAAGTATGGAGCAGCGGAGAAGTGATACGAACGATAGTCAGTAACGCACTGTCATTTATTGGCCACACGGTGCGCAGGCGCAGCTGCGCTATACATATACATAGTAGGTACCTATGTAACAATTCTCCCCTAATAGTTAAAGTTAGTTTGAAATCTGTTTATGGCTGACCCTGGGGTGATTTATCTTCTGTATAATAATCAAGATCGTAGAATTCATCGTCATCCGAGTGCACAGACCTCCTCCGAACACCTCGAGTTACCGTTACCTTGGAGGGTGAGGGTAAGGAACTGCCGGACTGTATTCCACTGATATCGACGTCATCTAGCTGCACGGGCCACCGAACTCCTCGTGTTACCGTTACCTTGGAAGGCGATGGTGTGGCGACACCTGGCTGCGGTCCACTGAAGGGAGTAGTCGGTGTACATGTGCTCGTTGATATTGACTGATCTATAACTCCTCTCTCTTCGTTAAGATCCGTGGTGGTGATGATGTCATCTATAGTTGACGTCGAAGATTGAGTGGAATACAGTCCGGCAGTTCCTTACCCTCACCCTCCAAGGTAACAGTAACGTAAACATCTAGCTCCTTAGTACGGCCCTGCCAACAGACCGGCATTCGTGCACAACCAACACAACCCAACACTTCCCCTGTATAACTCAATAAGTTTTTCTTAGTGCATAATAATGGAACGCATTTAAAATACATATTAAACATATGCTCGGACATAACGGTCACAGCTGAGCCACTATCAATTTCGAATTTTAAATGTATACCATTAATACACACCGTCTCAATCAGTGGTTCGCCTTTAATAGAACGTATATTAAATAACTTACCGTCGTCATCATCGCCCTCATCTACCTCAACCGTTCCAACGTGATTCACTTTTTCACACATACGGCGCAAATGACTTTTCACATTGCACTTTTTACAGGTATAGTTAGCGAATCGACACTGTGCGGCTTTGTGATTCGAGTAACCACACACAGAGCACTTAGCCTTCTTATTTTTCTCGATCTTATACAGCAGTGGTGCTATTCTCTAAGCTCCAACATCCTTGCAACCTTGATTTTAACGTTGCAACGAAGGCGAAGTGTTTATTTGGTATTCGCTAATCTAATCATTTACAACTAGCGCCCCAACGATGTCGACGGCGTGAGAACGAACTAATCTATGGTATAGCATTTGTTTTGCAACGGTATTCGCTAAGCACGTTCGTCGATGAAACATCGCCAAAACATCGCTCTTGCCTTCGATTTTATCTGTCAAAGTGGAAAGTTAGTATTTTGGTGATCAAATGCGTATTTTTTGGATGTGAAAAGCAGCGCCCGGCCGATCAAACAACAAAATTATAACCTAACCTAGCACATTTGACATTCATTTGTTAGTTTTAAAAAGAAAAGTGCCCAACGCAAATGGTACATTCAGCCATTGTTTTAATTTTAATAGTTTGCTTTTTTACTATAGATGTTTATTTCAACTGTTTGTTTCTATTTAAATGCAACATATACAGTGATTTAACATAAAATACCAAAAAGGACGAGTTATACCTCAGTCGAGAAATTATTGATTATTGAATTCAATGTCACATCTCTAATACTCTTGCATCCACGAAACATCGTTGAGATCGCACATCGAAGAGATCGCCGACGAGCTATTTTTACTTAGTGAATACCAATTATTAACATCGTTGCGATATCGACGATCTTTAGGATGTTACATCCATGAATTCGTCTTTGCTGGCAACGATGAAGAGTCTCTTCGTGAATAGCATAGCTGGTCAGCTTCAGAAAGTGACGTAACGTCCCCGCACTGGCTGGCGCTGGCGGCCGCTGCCCGAGCGCTCCGCAGGTTATCCACCATTTCGACGGCCTTGGTCAATGTCATACCAGACAACTCCTGCATGTATATCTTTTCTTTTTCGGTCCCTGGTAACATTCCCATTATGAATCTGTCCCGTAATGCCTCTTCTACGTTGCTGAATTGGCAGGATGCAGTGAGACCGCGCAGTCTCGCAGCCCACTGCGATGCAGACTCCGTCGGGAACTGAGTAGCGGCGTAGAACTTGTGGCGCTCGCTGAACCCCGTCGACTTTGGCGTAAAATGACCGTCAAGAAGAATCACAATATCCTCAAATGGTACTTCTTGAAGTTCCTTCGGCAGCGCCAAGTCCGATGCTAACTTATACGTTGCCTCGCTGAGTGCGCTAAGCAAAATCGCTCGTCTTTTGACTCCCGTCGGGTCTTTCACCGCGTCAATGTCGTTCGCGATGAACCATTGCGTGAGTCTACACTTCCAAGTCTTTCAAGTTTGAAGGCATCAAAATTATTTACAATTCCGAAATTTGAGCACGACTTTTTTTTTTATCTCTAGGGTACTCGTCGCCACTGGTAAGTATGGAGCAGCGGAGAAGTGATACGAACGATAGTCAGTAACGCACTGTCATTTATTGGCCACACGGTGCGCAGGCGCAGCTGCGCTATACATATACATAGTAGGTACCTATGTGACACAGCGCAAACAATAACAAAACAAAAAACCTAATAAATAATACCTATCTAGACAAATTTGGGCGGCACGTGTCATATATTCGTCGTTTCGCGCGTGTCGTTCGCAAGCAGGTGGTTAAAATTGGATCTATCACGAGTGACGAAGAAAATGTCAACTACGGTGTCCCCCAAGAAAGTACCCTGGGTCCGACCCTATTTCAAATCTACATAAACGATCTATGTAAGCTATCTTTATCAAGCTGTCAAGTTTTCTGCTATGCTGATGACACTGCCCTCTTGATACACGGAATGAACTGGACTGAAACGAAGCAATATGCAGAAACAGCCATGCAAAAAGTAACTGTCTGGCTAGCAGAAAATTTGCTTACTTTAAATGTAGCTAAATCGAAGTTTATCACGTTCTCCTTGAAATCTTCCACGCAACCCCCAAGAGACTCGTTCATCATCAAAGCCCATAAATGCACTAATTCTCAAGACATAATCTGTTCTTGCACAGCCCTAGAACGAACTAACAATATAAAATACCTAGGAATCTTTATCGACGAACTCTTAAACTGGCACACGCATGTAGACTCCCTAACTAACCGAGCACGCACACTTATATACATCATGAGAAACCTCAGATCTTCAGCAAGATTTAAAACCCTAAAAATGGTCTATTACGCGCTCTGCGAATCAATTATAAGATATTGTATACCTGCTTGGGGTGGGGCTGCAAAAACCAAGCTATTAAATCTAGAGAGAGCAGGTCAGCAACTCCTCAGGCAGTCCTTAAGGTTATGATGAGGAAACCCTATCAGTTCCCTACGTCACAACTACACGCAGAGTGTAATGTCCTATCTGTCCGACGACTCTTTGTGCTCCAAACCATCATGCGCCAGCACTCCAACCTACCTTACAACCCAGAGTTTTCTGCTATCAAACGCAGATCTGACCGGGTTTGTGTCGTTGAGAAGCACAGAACTGACTTCTACAGTCGCTTTTTCCCAATAATTGCTGCATAATTATACAATCGCATAAATAAAGAATTAAATATATATCCTCTTATAAAGTACGAAATTAAACATAAAATTACCACATGGCTTATGAACCTTAACTACAATGACACAGAGGAACTCATTAAATTTGACGCCTGACACAACTCATTATAGAGGGACTTCTTGCTCCTGCTTTTATTAGGTGTTTGTTTACAAATATGTTTTTTACATCCTAAACTCCAAACTCAGACTCATACACATTATCACTTATGCACCCTACACACCCTCACATACACCTTCACACCTCCTCACCCTGCCTCTACACAAACATACACACATACATACATACATGCATGCATACATACATACATAAACACATACATGCATACACATCCACATAGGTACATACTCGCAAAGAAGTCGGTTATGTGATACAGTAGATTTGAATATAAATAAGAAATAAGTAGATACCTAAGCACTCGTCTGTTAGAACGATAGGTATAGCTGTACTTAGTTGTAAGTTTGGTGCCCACAAATCAGGATTCTTTCCTTGCAATGGGCACCAATTCCTCTAGAGGACAATTCATAGGTTGGTACTTATGTCATATTAAATGTTTATTTTATCCTTCTCTCCATTGCTCACAAACTGTAATACTGCGAGGTGGTGGTGTCAGCTCATTCCTGCAGCTGTGGGTGGAGTGCCGTGTACCGAGATACAAGTTTATACTTAGTTTGGGAACGGCGGTCGGCGACCTCCATCTCCACGGTGTAAATTCATTAAAATGTATGTTCCGTTCCGTGAATATTTCCTGAAATAAAAAAAATTAAAAATAAATAAAATATATATATAAAAAAAAGACAATTTTAATTAAATTGAACTTTATTTGGTCTACTGGTAACCACACTTATGAACGAAGAGAATAATAATGATTAATTATACTTATTTACTTCCTTATATAACCTTAGTTAATGCGTGGGTGATATAGAAGCTTCGAGAACAAAAAGTACTTAACAAGCAATTTGAAATGAATAAACAAGTCGAAGCTTCTAGTACAAATATACAAAAAGTACAAAGTAAGCAAAATTAATGTGAAAAACAACTATATAGCTTTGTTATTTCTAGTGATCATGTGTAATATCGGTGGAATATTAACCATTAGGTATGTGTTTGTAAACGTGCACGATTGCAGGCAAAGGAAACAAAATATGGAAAAACATTGCTTTTTATGTTCCAAAAAGTTCATGGAAAGCTTGAATAAAGTTCCACCACCTTATTGAAGCAGTAGGAGAGGGTCTGGCTTGTTGCTGATAACCCTCATACAAGGATATATGAAATAAATTATTGTAATTTTTACAAACTATCAAATAAAAACTACGGAAGACAAAGCGGTATGGTCCTAGAGACTTTAGCCTGCCCAAATGGGCGATTAAAAAAAGAAAAAAATAAACTTGAGACAAGTCAGACCAAAGAGAGTCAGACCAAAGCATAGAGTTAACATTACCAGTTATGTTTACTCTAAGGACCAAAGATATTTTTTAAATAATTTTTCTTTGAGTCGGACGATCAGTCTGATGTCTGACAGAGACAGATTATTAAGTTCCTCTATGGTGAAGTGTTGTGTTGTGCAAAATGAAAGTCAGTGTTATTAAAACAAATTGGCTGTCGCGTACAATACAGTACGGTGTGAGATCAAATACAGTTACTACTCGTCCGCAGCAGAGATATTATAATGAGGTAATAATAAACTATAGACAAAATAATAAACATTAATTATTGCTTCAAGTAAATAAACAGATAAGTAGTGTGGATTCTATTTAATTTTGTAGGAAGTTGCGACTGCTAGTAGTGCGTCTCCGCCGGCGCCAGCCGCGGCCGAGAGCGCACCAGCGGCGCCTCTATTCGACCTGCACGGAAGACGACACAACTATTTGCGCATTTCACTGACGGAACGATGCAACTTGCGTTGTGAGTGCACTTAGCCAATAGCCGGCCTCGCTAAGCAAGGTTAATGCGACGTAAAAATCCGTACCGGCCTTGCATTACCTTGCCGCGAATTCGATACCTACTACTACTCTTTTGAAATGAAATGAAATAAATTTATTTGTCAGAATTTCGGTTACATAGCAAGGTGACATAGCAATAGTTTTCCCAACGAAATTCGGCCTTTGAAAAAGTTTATCTGCCATGCCTCAAGTAGAACTCTCGGCGATTGTTCCAAAGTAAGGGTTATTAGTTATTTTTACATATTTTACTATTAAAAGAACCTCGAATGTATTAGAGGGAAACAGAATATTTTCAAAATTTTTGAGTCATCAAACAGATTCAACTTCAAAAACGTCTAGGGTGAATGTGAGCAAAGCAAGTGCGAATTTGTTTGATCAGTAACTTATTGCTTCCTAAAGTGGTCATAAAGACGTATAATATATGTGGCAGAGGTGAAAGTGCGAGCGAAGCAAGCTCTTTATATTTCATTAGAACCCTTTCTTATTCTTATTCAATGAGAGGGCGATGACTCCTGCACTGACGTCCCGCATGGGGTGTATTATGCATTCCCCCCGCCAGCATCTACCCTAGCCATCCCAACTCCTTGAAGTAACGAAGTGCGGCTTTGGGGTGCTGGCATAGCTACTCCAGTGTTAAGGTTGTTGTAGGGAAGATGATGGTGGTAATGAAGGTGATGATGTGTGTCCGCTGTCTGCCTTACCGTCTATTGGATTTGTTGCAATAGACGGTAAGGCAGACACGGTATTAGAACCCTATGCTTATAATAAAACTTCAGTATTACAATACATACAGTAGCACAACGCTTTTGACCGCGCCGTGTATGTACTTACATTGTCACACATTTTGGGCATTGTAGCCAGAGCAATTACTGGGCATATGAGACTTAATATCTAAAAAAACAGCTGCAAGGGCTGTCACAAAATGGAAAATTAAATAAATGTCATTAGTATTGTTTTTTAAGTACCTACCTAATATACATTTACATGTGTTGCATTCACACGCGAAGTGTACGATATTAGTTCCCTAGATATGAGCGCCGCTGCGGGCAAACCACCGCGCGCCGTCCGTCGTCGGCGACGCAACGTGCCCTAACGCCTCCCGCAAATTATTCCCAAATCTACAGATTTTCACCTCTGAATCCCAAATGAATGTGTTCCCGGCTGTAAAGGATTCCCATTTCTACAGATTCTCGACTGTACATCTAATTCCCATTTAAATAATATATTTCTGAAAAATCTTACAGGTTACCTACAAAAAATGTTGGGATATTTTACGTGTCCATACCTTCTATCTTGCAGAATGTTTAAAGTCGGAAACCTAGTTAGCAAACATACTTCTTTAGAATTGTTTATCAGATTTATAAATACTCTATCTAATACATCCGAATATCATCTATAATATATAATATTATAAAGAGGAAAGATTTGATTGTTTGTTTGCATTGAATAGGCTCCGAAACTACTGTACCGATTTGAAAAATCCTTTCACTTTTGGGAAGCTACACTATCCCCGGGTGACATAGGCTATATTATATTTTCAAAAAATTAGGAATCCTTACTAAAACCACAGAATACTGAGGGACAGAAGCATGACTCCGCAAAGAAATTTAAACAAATAGCGACTGTTCAATTCTCATATTAACCTACAGAGCGCCTCTCTTTCTATCGCTTAGCTCTTATCTCTTCTGACGCATCACGTACAACGTTAGGGTTTATACTTGTGTTGTGATGAATTATCAATCTGAATAGGTATTTAGTTCTCTACTGTCTATTACTATTATTCTCATTCTATGAACAATAACTTTTCAAACAGTATACCTACTTAGTATTAGCACAGAAGACTTAATAATACAAGTATTTGTAAGTTTTTAATAATACAAGTATTTTTAATAGTAGTATTTGGTATTAGCAGGCCTATCGCACTCCGCACTGTAGGTACGAAGCTACAAGTACATACACCAGCAACGGGTCGTGCGGAGTTCAGTGGGTTGCCGCGCGCCGCCCGTGACGAACGTTTTTCACTTATGCGCCCGCCGCCGGCGCCGCCCGCGCCGCTTTACGACTAGTATTACGTGGTATTACTGTCTAACGTCTAACACAAATATGAAAACAAGCAAATACCTACTGCATCGTATTTGGCTGCCTAAATACCAACAAGAACCGGAATGTCTCTTTTTTTGCACTTCCGAAGGACATCGAAAGGCAAGTAAATAAATGTACCTACACCATTTTAAGAAAGTTACATATCTATTTTTAAATTCTGTGTTCTTGTAACAAGGAATTACCTACCTACTCAAAACTTTATTCGGATATAAATGTTGAATTTTATTAGTAGGTATTATTATATAGTCTGTGCTTTTTATTATCATTATCAATGTCTCTCGTATCGTATTTGCCTGAGTAGGTAATGACAAGATCTGTTTAAACAAGTGATGATAGGGTTTACTAGGTCAGGTATAGCTTTGTCATGTGTTTATTATCTAAATATTTTTATTTGAGATCTAACAGGTACTTTTTTGTTCGCCAACTACTATTAATAGAAACGGAGACTAAATCAAACTTAAGTATATATGTATAGTGTATGCCTAGTTATCTAGGTACTCAGAAAAAAAATATGCACACTTGTAGAATAGTTGTAGTTAATACCTAATACTACTTGTATTATTAGGTATTAACTACAACTATTATTACTAGGTAGGTATACCGTTTGAAAAGTTATTGTTCACAGGATGAGAATAATAGTACCTAATAGATAGTAGAGAAATACATTACTTGAACTATTCAAATTGATATTTCATCACCCCACTCAGGGGGCCACTCGGACTCTGACTTACAAACTATAAATTGAACTAGTGAAAGTTTCTCCCACATTCGGAATATAAATAAACCAGATTCCAGGAGCGCGATTTTAATAATAGCACCTTATTTGAAAAAATAAAGGGGTATTCCAAACAAGTCTTGAACATTTTTGTTTGAAATTTGCGGGGAGTTCCCCGCAAGTTTCTGATGACGAATCTGGAGTACGAACTGGAGTAGAACAAACGATTTTAAATAGTTTAGTTAGGGCTCTTGATTATTTTTTGCCCCAGGGCCTTTGGTTACCTAGCTACGCCACTGTCTGTAGGTTAATATGACTGGTAGGTATGCAGCGCTACGCGAGCTGAATTGAATTTTATTGCGTCATAGCAAGAGTCGCTATTTGTTTAAATTTCTTTGCGGAGTGATGCTTCTGTTCCTTTAGTATTCTGTGGTATTAGCTACAACTATTCTACAAGTGTGCATATTTTAATTTTCAAACTAAGTAGATAACTAGTCATACACTATGTACACTTATATATAGGTACTGTCTAAGAATCTAAATAGATCTGTTAACACGCGACAAGAAACGGATACGGCTACCTAGTTCGGGGACCGTCACCCGAAAATCCTTATTTCTAGTGTTTATGTTGTGGTGGTCACTATTCACCTTGAATTTGTGCACATGTGTACGAACATACATTATATTTTCATAAATATACAGAGAAGGTTAAGTAATCACATTAATTTGTTTAAAGACTTCTCTTAATTATTCGCGAGGACCTAACTCATAAATAGCGCGAACCGCCCGCTTTTGTAAAATAAAATAGCTTCTATATCCGCGGCAGACCCCAACAGCAAAATGCCATATGACATTAAGCCGTGGAAGTATGCAAAGTAAGCTAACCGAGCCGTAGCTATATCCGTTAATTGCCTAATTTTACTAACCGCGTATGCAGCAGAACTAAGTTTTCCTGATAGAGCATCGATATGAGGACCCCACTGCTGAGTCTATGCCTATATCTAGTAATTCCGTCGCCTTGTCTGTGTTGAGTTTATCACTATTAAGCATTACGTTTGGCTCTACCTCTCCTCTCTAAAATTGGGCAAAGAAAACTTTAAACATTTCGTCTTTTTCGCGTTTAATAACAAGTTGTTGGCAGCGAACCAATTTGAAACAATATCTAATACATTATTTACGTGTACTAGTTCACTATCCTTTCTATCTACCTTAAAGATTATCGATGTATCATGCGTAAAAAGTACAACGTCTGCAAGGTCTTTCACCATAAAAGGTAAATCATTTACGTACACTAAAAACAAGAACGGCCCTAAAATTGAACCCTGTGGTACACCCATTTTGACTAAAGATCCAGATGAAGTGACGCCATTTATTCCAACTTTTTGCTGCCTTTCAGTTAGGTAGGACTCTACAAGATCCAGAGCAGTTCCACGAATTCCGTAGTGGTGGAGTTTACGAATCAGAGTACTGTGATCTACGCAGTCAAAAGCCTTGGAGAGGTCACAAAAAACTCCAATGGCATCCTGTGAACTCTCCCAAGCTTCAAGCACATGGGTAACTAAATGTACCCCGGCATCAGTTGTTGATCTGCTTTTCGTGAAACCGAACTGATTCTCGTTCAATATTCTGTGTTCGTTAAAGTTTTATTTTTTTAATATGTGGTACCCATGTGAATTTGCTATCTCGAATAAAACCCAAATATTTCTCTTTCCCTGATTTATTTATTACTTGATTGTTTATGGTCAGCGGAGTATAGTTGCAGATTTTTTGTTTTTAGGCGAAAATATCATATAGCTAGTTTTGGATGTATTTATGGTAAGAAGATTTTTTCGGAACCAAGTATTTAGCAGATTTAAATCGGCCTGTGCAGCGTTAATCATGCCATTAATACAGGGTTTGGCACTCGAAGTGTTACTAATACAAAATGCTGTAATTTTGTTAATTATGAGCATATTTATTTTAAAACTTCAGTATCGAAAAGAAAGCATATAAAATAAATAAAAAAGAAATTATTGTTCAATATGACCACCTTTAGCGCGGATAACAGCATCGAGTCTGACCGAGAAGGCTTCACACGCTGCACGAATGTGGTCTGCTGGTATTTTGTTCCATTCTCGGCGGAGAGCAATCTTTAAGGCGTCGACCGTCTCATATTTTTTTGTTGACACTTTGGCTTCTAGAATTGACCATATGGAAAAATCCATTGGGTTTATGTCCGGGGAATATGGTGGCCATAGTTGCGAAGAAATGAAGCTCGGAAGATTTTCTTGTAAAAAAATTTGGGTTTCACGTGCTTTGTGGGATGGTGCCGAGTCTTGTTGAAAGGTCCAATGATTTCTACCAAATTGTTTACGTGCCCAAGGTAACAAAGCATCGTTTAAAATGTTTTTACGGTAGATCTGCTGGTTTATCTTTACATCCTGGTCAATGAAAACGAGAGGTGAGCGTCCCGTGGCAGTTACCGCAGCCCAAACCATCACAGATGCTGGTGCTTGCTTTCGCAAGGCAATTCGTTGGTCTAAATTGTCATTTGATTTACACTTTAACCATACGCGATCATTTTGTTTGTTCACATATTGCTGAACCGTAAAAATTTTTTCATCGGAAAATACCAAATTTTCAAGCATGCCACCAACGTGCAAGTGCTTTATGTTCTTAGCTCTTTCTAGACGAACTGCCTTTTGTGCAAGTGTTAGGTCTTGCACTTTTTGTAATTTGTAGGGCTTCAGTTGAAGTTTATTTTTCAATATGCGCCCTATGCTCCGGGCAGATACATTAAGACTTTTCGCCAATTTAACTGCGCTTTGTCGTGGATTTCGTTCAATTCTAGCCTTTACCTTTCGAACCATTTCTGATGATGTTGCTGTTGTTGGATGTCCACCTCCATGGCGTTTTTTGATGCTACCCGTATCATTGTAACGCGTGATGGTCCGCTACACAAACATTTTGTTCAAATGTAAATGTCCTAGCTCATTAACGATGACTGACTGCGATTTTCCAGCCAAATACAAAGATATGACACTGTTTTGTTTGACTTCCATCTGCAAAACGTTTTTAACAACGACGAAAAATAATAGGCTTTTGTTAGTTTATTACAATACAATAGACTAAGGAATGTGAAAATATGGGCGCCATACTGTAAACAGTTTAGTTGCTATAGCAACGTAAAGTTAGTAACACTTCGAGTGCCGAACCCTGTAGAATGGCAATGGCATTTAATGTTATCTCTCCTTTTAAACCAATTTTATGCATATTGTTTATATATAAAAGGAATAGGAGAGGCCCAAGAATAGAGCCTTGGGGCACGCCAAACGTAATGATTCACACTCGCTCTTTCATCCTGAGTGCTGCTATGTAATCCTTCATAGATTCGTGGATGCAAAACCACCTGTTATAAATAGAAAAGCAAGATGTACAAGTACCTAAGAATGCCATTTATTGTATCAATAGCATATCTGTGGTTTCCAAGAAAACAGCTGTGCATACTAACAAACAGATAGGTACCCCATAAGCCCATAAGAGTTCCTTTATACTTTATCTTATATAGAGAACCCTTTGTTATATTTGTACTCGTGATGATATCATATTCAAGTCTCCTCCAGTTGTGCCCCCCGTGTTACTGAGTGGCTTACCTCTGAAGAGGGTTACTGCTTTCAAATATCTAGGTCATTGGGTAACCGATAGTTTGTGTGATGATGAGGACATTGAGCGGGAGCGGAGGGCGCTCGCGACAAGGGCGACTATCATAGCGCAAAGGTTTCGTAGCTGTACTGTTCCAGTAAAAATAACTCTTTTCCGAGCCTTTTGTACTTCTCTTTACACATGTAGCCTGTGGACGAATTATAAAAAGAGTTCATTGAACGCCCTCCGTGTCCAGTTCAACAACGCTTTTAGGACGTTGTTGCGGCTGCCGCGCTGGTGCAGTGCTTCGGGCATGTTCGCCGACGCTCACGTGGACGGCTTCCCTGCCACGGTGCGCGCGCGCTGCGCCGCTGCCTGCGCCGGGTGCGGGTGCGCGCCAGCCGCAACAGCCTCCTGGCTGCTGTAGCCGACAGTATGGACAGCCGGCTCATTCTGCACTGGATTGGGTGCATTCAGTTTTAGCTACATACACCTGAGTGCACCTTGGTTTCAGGGCATTCTATCATACTTAAACACAACATAAGTACCGAACTGAACATTTTAAATACCATAAACTTACTACTCACACAACTAACCTTAGCTATAAGTCTGCGATAAGTGATCTAACTAACATACTAACATCATGGATTTGTAATGCTCTGAAATAAAGTCTTTTTTTTATATTGCATTGGAAGGTCAACTTGTTTTGTAAGTGGCAATTTGAGTCTACAATTTGCTGAAGAACCTGCTTTTTTCTACCAAGTGTTTGTAATATTTTTGCAAGTGAGCAACGAGACAAGCAGCCCGTTCGCCTGATGGTAAGCGCACAACAATTGTAGTACCGCCCTGAACATTTCAAACCATGCAAGTGCTGCAGTTTGTAACAAATAAGTAGGTACCTAATACAAAAATACAAGTTATTTGAAACACTGAATGTTTTATCATTTATTTTTATTCTTTGTTTACGTACCGATTGTGCATTGCTTAATGTCGGAGCATGTATGTACATATGTTGTTGCAGTCGTTGATGAGATAGGAAGTTGTTTGATTGTGCAACGAGTGAACGTACTGCGTACTACAAACAGACAGTGAAACATTTTGACCTTCGACCACTTATCTACTCAGCTGGCAAATACTTCAACATGATAAGGAGTTGGGAATGCTTGAGATATCTTTACATTAAATAATTAACTCTGTGTCTAGAAATGTCCCTTCACACTAATTAAATAGGATACTGTCATTTACTCTATTGGGATTCTATAGAGATACATATACGGGCAACTTATAAATGTTTTTACTTCTAGTCGTCGACAAAGTTGCCAAATTGACCCTGTACCTATTGACTTATAGTTAATTGCGGATTTTGCACGCTCGCTCTGAAACGGTGAAGGAAACCCGCCTACGAGCATTGGAGTAGGCCCCACGCCCCGGCTAGCCCCGCGCCCGCGCCCCGACCGGCCCCGCGCCCGCGCCCCGGCCGGCCCCGCGCCCCGGCCGGCCTCGCGCCCGCGCCCCGTCCGGCCCCGCGCCCGCGGTTGTAATACTGACGAACAAATTCATGCCATCAAGCGAGTTAATCGTGTTACAGGATGTTGTTATAAATTAATGAATTATGTATTAAATATGGTAGAAATAGGTCTTCAAAATTACACATTAATGTTGTGCATGTATACATATAATTACCTATATTAAACTTGTGATTAAACATCAAAGCAACATTTAGAATACATTAATTAATAAAAAAAATCGGTGAACCACCAGGGTAGGGTGTAATCTCAACTGTGTGCTCCATCTTCCGCCACATCAAGCGACATAGTATATGTATAAAATGTTAAAAACGTCTATCCCACAGCAAGATTTCCCAGTTCTGAAGTTCTCGTGGCGCGCCACTCCAAGGCGTCGCGTCGCCACAGTATATGTAGATAGTATATTATGTATGTAACTGCTAATCAGCGTCGCATAGATTAGGATCTGTCATTGTTGGTGCTTACATAGTTGTTGAAGTGTGTCGGTGTGTGTCAGGCCAGTACTGCATGCCGGAGGAGGGCGTGGCGCTGTCGCGGCGCGCGGCGCTGCTGTCGCGCGGCGAGCTGACGCGGCTGGTGCGCGCCTTCGCCGCCGCCGGCGTCGACAAGCTGCGGCTCACGGGCGGCGAGCCCACGCTGCGCTCCGACCTCGCCGACATCATACGTGAGTCGACACGCGGCTACACTCGCCTCGCCTCGCACCGAGCTCCGTTCTCGTGCTTCTGTTCACTCTTGCAATGCTTTCAGTTGTCGTTGGATGGAACCGCAACTAAGGAGGACGTCATCATTCAACATTCTTACTCGCCTGTTTCATATTTCCTTGGAAACTGGTAAAGTCCCAAAATGCTGGAAGCCTGTTCCTAAGAAGGGCAGTCGTGCCGATCCCAATAACTGCCGACCTATTTCAGTCACCTTCGTCACATGTAAAACGACGGAGCGTGCACTAAATATATAACTACTCGCATACCTGGAATACAATTATCGCCTCAGTGGTCGATAGTACGGAGTCCTTCGTAACCGGTCACCTGGAGTTTTTATGTTTTATGTCACCCAAATCATAGGTGAGGCCATCGAGAGGCATGGTGAATAGGCACCTCATGGGCAAACGTGCTCCACCTTAGACCGCAACTACGCTATACGTCTGGCACGAGTGGCACGACAGCAGAGTCACTGGATCGCGGACTTCTTTAGTGAATGATGGATTCGAGATGGATCTGCTCGTCCGATCTATTGGATGCTGGTGTACCTCAGGGGTCTGTACTCTCCGCAACCCTATTTCTGCTGCACATCAAAGACATGCTCATACCCGGTATCTTTTTGTACCAAAACCTTGCAGATGACAGCGCGGTTGTGGAAACAAAGTAAAATCCTCTTCACGGCCTAGTAAAGTGGAAATCCAGACACAGAGAGGATATAGTTAGCGTGTGAATCAGGTGCTTGTAACTGTCTTCAACTGGGGCGATGGCAATCTAGTGCAGTTTAATGCCAAGAATGCGCAAGCTTGCCTGTTCACCGCTAAAAAGAACCAACTATCTCTTTCTTCTACTTTCTGGGATGTGCCTATACCATTGTCAGACCACCTGGAGCTTTTAGGCCTTACTCTCACTCCTACGCTCAACTTTGCCACATATTTAAGACTCCAAAGCTAAAGTAGCAGGTAAGAAGATTGGCATTCTCAATAAGGTCAGACGGACTTCACACCGGGACAGCTGTTGAACCTCTATCAAGCTCAGGTCCGTTGATGTGTGGAGTGGTGTTGCCATCTATGGGACGGTTCAGCCCGATACCAGCTAGAAGCATTGAAGTAGATCGACGTGCAAAGCGGTGGATTGGTGACGAACAACTGGTCGCTACAAAGCTACATTATGTCTTAAGCATCGACGTAAGACGTCCCTTTTCCATCACAACACAAGTAGAAGATCGGCCAAATATTACCCTTACTTAGTAGACATTCCACCAATTCGTACAAAGCGTTTTGGTTCCAATTTTATAGTGCGTACTGCTAAGGAATGGAACTCCTTGCAGTCTCCTCTACAATAACTACAATGTGGGTGGCTTCAAGGCCAGAGTCCGCCAGAGTGAATACAACAGACTGATGAAGCGAGCGCGCGAGTGCAGACATCAAGCTCGCGTGGCGCGCGCTCCGTTGACTCGTGCCCATAACAGCATTTTTGGATTATCTCGAAAACTTACGATTTGATTTGTTACGATGTGATTTCATCGATTAAGACCATGTTGTTTTTTTTGATAAATGTCATTTATCTGCAGACCTGATTTTATAGTTGCGTGCAGCGCGCGCCACTGTTGTCGATCGCCCAAGATGGTGGATCAATCTTGGCGATTAACGTCAGTTCTGCTCGCCTCGCAACCCATTGTACCTAATCGATTTACACAATCGTTGTACCTACAGAAAAATAATTTTATAATAGAGAAATATATGTAATAGAGAACCTCCTCCTTTTTTAAGTCGGTTGAAATGGTACACTCGGCTAGAAAAAGAATTTACATTTTGAAATGGATTAAGATTACCTATTAGAAATGTCAGAAACCTAGAAGGTCGTTACAAAGTAACAAGATTAGGTATTTAAATCTTCAACGTCGACGTCGATTGCTTTCCTCTCAAATCAATCATATGTGTGGTGTTGCAGAGGAGCTGTCGGCAATAGCCGGCATCCGCTCGGTGGGGATGACGACCAACGGGCTTGTGCTGACGCGGCGGCTGCCGGCACTGCAGCGCGCCGGCCTCACGCATCTCAACGTGTCGCTGGACTCGCTGCGCCCGGACCGGTACGAGGCCATGGCGCGCCGACCGGTAACTATACACGACGACCAACGGGCTGGTGCTGACGCGGCGGCCTCACGCACCTCAACGTGTCGCTGGACTCGCTGCGCCCGGACCGGTACGAGGCCATGGCGCGCCGACCGGTAACTATACACGACGACCAACGGGCTGGTGCTGACGCGGCGGCCTCACGCACCTCAACGTGTCGCTGGACTCGCTGCGCCCGGACCGGTACGAGGCCATGGCGCGCCGACCGGTAACTATACACGACGACCAACGGGCTGGTGCTGACGCGGCGGCCTCACGCACCTCAACGTGTCGCTGGACTCGCTGCGCCCGGACCGGTACGAGGCCATGGCGCGCCGACCGGTAACTATACACGACGACCAACGGGCTGGTGCTGACGCGGCGGCCTCACGCACCTCAACGTGTCGCTGGACTCGCTGCGCCCGGACCGGTACGAGGCCATGGCGCGCCGACCGGTAACTATACACGACGACCAACGGGCTGGTGCTGACGCGGCGGCCTCACGCACCTCAACGTGTCGCTGGACTCGCTGCGCCCGGACCGGTACGAGGCCATGGCGCGCCGACCGGTAACTATACACGACGACCAACGGGCTGGTGCTGACGCGGCGGCCTCACGCACCTCAACGTGTCGCTGGACTCGCTGCGCCCGGACCGGTACGAGGCCATGGCGCGCCGACCGGTAACTATACACGACGACCAACGGGCTGGTGCTGACGCGGCGGCCTCACGCACCTCAACGTGTCGCTGGACTCGCTGCGCCCGGACCGGTACGAGGCCATGGCGCGCCGACCGGTAACTATACACGACGACCAACGGGCTGGTGCTGACGCGGCGGCCTCACGCACCTCAACGTGTCGCTGGACTCGCTGCGCCCGGACCGGTACGAGGCCATGGCGCGCCGACCGGTAACTATACACGACGACCAACGGGCTGGTGCTGACGCGGCGGCCTCACGCACCTCAACGTGTCGCTGGACTCGCTGCGCCCGGACCGGTACGAGGACATGGCGCGCCGACCGGTAACTATACACGACGACCAACGGGCTGGTGCTGACGCGGCGGCCTCACGCACCTCAACGTGTCGCTGGACTCGCTGCGCCCGGACCGGTACGAGGCCATGGCGCGCCGACCGGTAACTATACACGACGACCAACGGGCTGGTGCTGACGCGGCGGCCTCACGCACCTCAACGTGTCGCTGGACTCGCTGCGCCCGGACCGGTACGAGGCCATGGCGCGCCGACCGGTAACTATACACGACGACCAACGGGCTGGTGCTGACGCGGCGGCCTCACGCACCTCAACGTGTCGCTGGACTCGCTGCGCCCGCCCCGCTCCTATTCCGATTCAGTCTCCTTCCTATACCTACCGTAATATCTTTGCACCTCTATTCTGTTACCACCCCCTACTATCCCGTTACCATCTCGCTCAGTACAAACCGGTTAGGGTTAGGGGATGAATTAAACAATTGCACGTGTTTATAGTTTCTTTGGCTAAGTAGGTATATGTAACAATTTCACCTTAATAGATCAAAACCAATTTACATTCTGTTTAGTTTGTTAGGGGTTGATTTTCATAAAATATTCAATAACGTTCTAATTTGTTAGTAACTACGCCATCACTTCATAAACAAAGAATTTCCATACAAACTTTACCACCCCGTGTAAAACTGTTAGGGGATGATTTTAAAAAAATCGTGAAATACGCGTTTATAATTTTGTTGGCTAAGTTTAAGTACCAAATTTCACAGTAAAAAAATGTTTGCACTTCATAGTGTTCAACCTCGTCAGGGCTCGATTAAAAATACTTAATATTTAATAACGTTCTAATGTATTTGTTTCGCTCAGCCCGTATACAAAGTTCGGTCGCCGCACGTTGGTAAACAGAGATGGCGTGTATTCTCACTCTGCAAGTTGATATAGATCGGGTGGCTGACTGGAGTGAGAGAAATCGGATTATTTCAACTCCGCCAAATGTCAAGTTGTCTCGATGGAGAGCCCACACCGCAATTCTCAACCAGCACCAACTTGCTGACGCGCCACTGGACCGTGCGCACGATATCGTACACCTAGGCTTGACATTACACTCGCAGCTTGACTTCAGAGACCACGTAACTAACATCTGTAAGCAAGCGTATAGGATGTCAGGCTTTATTATGCGCGCCTCGTATACTTTTGAAAAAGCTAATGCTCCAATAGCTCTACACGGCCTATGTACTTACGTAGAAAACTACAATATGAGTCGGTGTTAAGGGACCCCTACGAGAAAAATTATTCTTTAATAGTAGAAAGGATACAGCACAAATTTGCGCGATATATA
Organism: Petrophora chlorosata; assembly: GCA_951640565.1. Lineage (NCBI taxonomy): Eukaryota > Metazoa > Arthropoda > Insecta > Lepidoptera > Geometridae > Petrophora > Petrophora chlorosata. Next base: position 212,036 of record OX621199.1, on the reverse strand, counting down.
TATATATATATATATATATATATTTATTTGTAAAATAAAAATAACTAAAAATAAAATAATATAAATATATGGGTACTACCCATACATGTCCCCGTTACTTTTTCTGACTGGAATGGTAGGACTGAATACCCTTGAGCTACGATGTAAGATGCTTATCATCTTGCATTACTATCAACTCGTTCACAATAGGGTTGACAACCCTAATGGGCGCTGCGACGGAGCGTTCGGGCGCGGCGCCTGCCACGCGCGCGCCGACGCCCAGCGTAATGTCTTAATGTAATGTTTGCAATGAAGCGTTCATCTATCTATCTACTGGCCGGGTCATAAGGTTATTCAACGACACGCTCCATCAACATCCAGATAAAGGTTCAGAAGTGAACTTTTGGCTTACCTTTTCGGCATGTAATGTGTTGTACTTAGTCTGTAAGTTACATGTGTTGTGAATAAATAAATAACGCTCGGCTGTGTGTGTGCGTGTGTCGGCAGGGGCTGGCGCGCGTGCTGGCCGGCGTGGACCTGGCGCTGCAGCTCGGGTACGCGCCCGTCAAGATCAACGTCGTGCTCATGAAGGGTAAGCGAGCGCCTGCCGCGCACATTCATACCTACGGCTCAACTACTGTTGGGGGGCACCTTATTGCAAACGTCGGGCCGAGCTCCAGCGGGACGCTCGACAACTATTACGAAAAAAGCCTTGAATATAGAAAATATGTAGTTTATAATATAGCGTTATACCGCTATATACTATATTCTAGCTGCGCCCTGCGGTTTCACCCGCGGTTTCCCGGGATAAAAAGTAGTCTATGTGTTATTCTGATGTGTAAGCTATATTATTGTAAAGTTTCATCAAAATCCATTCAGTAGTTTTTGTGTGAAAGAGTAACAAAGGTACATCCATACATCAATTCTTACAAACTTTCGCGTTTATAATATTAGCGGGAAGTAGGATATAACTAGCGAATGTCTGCCCCTATATATCTGCCTCTGGCACAGAATATTCATTAAGCCAAAAGATATTTATTAAATAGGCACATGAATACATAATCATACAAAAAGAACAAATGTGAATGATTAATTAATTAGGTACCTAGCATAAAATCGATTTGATAAATGATCTTTGTTTTTTAATTATTCCGTATTGAAATGTACACTCACATGAGCTCGACGTCGGTGTATGTAATGATTATGTAATGTGACATTGCCTAACTCAATACAATTTCAATGTAATAATGAATGCTAAATATACTTGGCTCCAATCTTTGTTTCATCATTATTTTTTTAACTGACATTTAAATTAATATTTTCTTTAAACCTTTGCAGAAACTAATTATAAACCTTGACATTAATTAATTGATTGTGATGACAAACTTTAATTCGATAATTCTATTTTATTTAAATGTTTTTGCTATTAAATTTGAAAATATTATGCTTGCACACCATTGTTATGGTAGGATGTACTGAATCTTATTGTAATTATTATCAACTGCTGTGTACTACATACATCCTGGCAAGTGAATGAGGATTTGATGATTTTTAAATGTCATATAAGTACACATAATATAAATCAATTAAAAACGTTAAAAATATCATGATATTTAAAATAAATTATTTTTCAAAAAAAACTAAACCGACTTCAAAACCCAAATGGCACTCAAAAGTAAAAAATAAATTAATATAATTATCATAAGCGCTACCCACTCATATATTTGAAGTCGGTGCCAGCCAAGTCTAATAGGTAGCAGATAAATACTATGTATATAGTAAGTACTACTTGTAGGTAGTATCTATCTACTACCTTTTACCTTTTGGCTGGCACTACTAAATGAATTTCGATAAAATTTATATGGGACCACCTTTGAAGTATTACCTACCAATCAAAAAAAGAATCATCGAAATCGATGCATAATTGGTGGAGTAATCGCGTAACAAACACACAAAAAAAAAAAAAAACATACCGTCGAATTGTAAACCTCCTCCTTTTTGAAGTCGGTTAAAAAAGGTAAGCATATCTGCCCATTTCTTCCCCAAAAGAAATGCGGAAACTGACTCTACCAGTGCTTCGAAAATACGCCCGCTAGAGAAGATAGCACCAAGAAACTGCGGGATGACTAATTATTTTTAAATCTTTTAAAATGTCTAATAATATAACACTATACAATTAAAAAATGAGGTATAAATTACGATAACCGTAACACAATGTCAAACTAGAAGTGCTAAAAGTACAAGTATCCTGTATCGCCTGTACCCGGATCACCATCGCGATAGCTGAGTCACAAAATATAGACTAGCACAGAAGGCAATCTCATGTATGTACTTCACTTTTCATACCTACTCTCGGCAGTTGCGCTAGGGTTGTCAACTTTGGCTTATGCACAAAAAACTATCGTAGTAATGGCACTCGTATCTAGTTGTTTGATTTATTGTTGAGAAGGAAGAACGGAAATATAAAACAATAATAACTTAAATATTTCAATTTTATTGTTATCGTTATATTACAAATTTGTCACAGAAAATGTCTTGCGACGATTTCGACATTGGCGAAATGCACGATTATTATATTTTAAATTGTAATAAATTCGCATTCTTATGTACAATTGTTTACAGTAAGACAAAAAATTCAATTAATTTACATTTACATCTTCCTCATTAAGTTAATGAATGCGGAGCTTATACAGCTACAATAAATATCTAATATAAATTGTTAAAATATGACAAGGCCACAAAATCATGTCCGCTTGATCGGCGCGGGGCCAGGGGCCGGGGCGCTTACCTACCTACCTAACTGTTTTGTGTTACGTGAAAACGAACCATCGAAATACAAGCAAATACCTACTAACCTCTCTGAAACAACTGGTAGCCTAAAAAATGACAATGCACCGTTTAATGTTGAATTTAAACAACCGTCCACTGAGCAGTTATAGTAACTTTTGCTTTGTTGCTCCATTTTTGCACAAAAAAAGTTCACAGTCGCGTGTCTCAAGCGGATGGCACTCGCGCTCGCACTGGTCTCAACTGGTTCGAGATATCGTGTCCGTGAGCGATGTCTATGTGTGCGTTGCTCGAGCGCACTTACTATGTTGATTGATTTCTGTACTAGTGTATATTTTGTGGCTGAGTGTAGCTTGTCTGCCGCAGGGTTCAACGACGACGAGATCTCGGACTTCGTGGAGTTCACGCGCGACCGCAACGTCGAGGTGCGGTGAGTACTACCTGGCGCCGCGCCCCCGCCCCCGCCCCCGCCCCGCCGCGCTTGCTACGTGCCATAGGAGGCATTATACTCACGATACGTACATGCAGTTTACAAGTCCACCAAAGTCGCTTAGCTAACGTGTCCTCGCTCTGGATAAGTGTATTCCTTATAGCTATAGTAACATGTGTATTTCACACGCTGTACTGATAGACCATACTAAAACCTCATTCTAAAAATCAAAGGTCATTGACCCAATAATAACTCGCGTCTGACATGGCTACGGAACCCGGCCGCGCGTCGTGACACGCACGACACCAATTTATTTAGTGATGTCCCTATGCATAAATCCAGAATGTTCTTTTGGTAAGGGTAGGCGTTTCAAACCGTAAACAGTCAAAAAGTTGTTAAGTTTATTTTATTTATTTATTTTTTATTTATTTATTTATTGGAGAACCAACAGCTCTTACAATAAGAATATACAGAATGATAGTTAATAGAAAGCCAGTTACAGGTACTCACGAATAGATACTAAATAGATACACATATATGAACAGTAAGACACACTGAAGAAGAAAATTTGCTAAGATACATGAAGGATAGTTAATAAGATACATACAAGATAGATACATAACATGGGCAATTTATAAGTGTAGAGAACAAGGTAAGTTACGCCCGGCGGCGGGCTCGGGCGCCGACCGCGGTCACGCCGGCCGAGCGCGCGGCGCCCGGCGGCGGGCTCGGGCGCCGACCGCGGTCACGCCGGCCGAGCGCGCGGCGCCCGGCGGCGGGCTCGGGCGCCGACCGCGGTCACGCCGGTCGAGCGCGCGGCGCCCGGCGGCGGGTTCGGGCGCCGACCGCGGTCACGCCGGTCGAGCGCGCGGCGCCCGGCGGCGGGTTCGGGCGCCGACCGCGGTCACGCCGGCCGAGCGCGCGGCGCCCGGCGGCGGGCTCGGGCGCCGACCGCGGTCACGCCGGCCGAGCGCGCGGCGCCCGGCGGCGGGCTCGGGCGCCGACCGCGGTCACGCCGGCCGAGCGCGCGGCGCCCGGCGGCGGGCTCGGGCGCCGACCGCGGTCACGCCGGCCGAGCGCGCGGCGCCCGGCGGCGGGCTCGGGCGCCGACCGCGGTCACGCCGGCCGAGCGCGCGGCGCCCGGCGGCGGGCTCGGGCGCCGACCGCGGTCACGCCGGCCGAGCGCGCGGCGCCCGGCGGCGGGCTCGGGCGCCGACCGCGGTCACGCCGGCCGAGCGCGCGGCGCCCGGCGGCGGGCTCGGGCGCCGACCGCGGTCACGCCGGCCGAGCGCGCGGCGTCGCCTCGTGTCGCGAGGTCGGAATCATTCATTATCGCACTTAGTCGGTTGCGATGCGATGGCGTAACTTATTTCCTTTCGGCGACACAAACCGGTCCGTCAGCCTTCGGCTGCAATGGCGTATCGTGTGCTCTAATTAAGTAAATAATTATTTAATGAAATTACTAGGTACTTATACACATACAGCGGTGCGGTTACTTCGCTGTATATAGGGTAGGGCACCATATTGGGACATTCGGGGTTACGTTTCCCGTTGCAGTGAGGAAGTTTTGTTCTTAGGAAACATCGCGTTCGCGTGCATTTTTGGAAAAGAAAAATCTGCATACCTACCTAGTAGGTTTTTTGAAAAAGGGTACTTTTTAATTGTGTGAAGTTGTGGATCTGCGGTGTAGAGGGCCAAGTCAGACACTAGATAGAATAGCGAAAAATGCTGAAAGGAGACTGGGAGCCGGTTTTGAAAAAACTGAAACTGCATCATTGGATTTTTGAAAAACTTATTTTTGTAGCTGGGAAGCGAACACATTGATTTTGGCTGACGATTGTAGACTGCATGTGCGATACGTGTACGGGTATGGGGCCTACATGTTAGCAAGGATGTGGATGGCCCCCGCCCGCGCCGCGCCGCGCGAGTACAGCTGCGCTACAGTTGGTATTCTGCGACTAACTGTACTACTGACTCACTTCGACGTAAGTTTCTATAAAATATTTAAATTGAGTGCCGCCAAACATTATTTAAATTGAGAGAACGCGGAAACTAGAATATTACATACATACATTTTATATAGGTAACTTACAATTAAAGTCAGGATTAGAATGCAACACAGAATCGACCCTAATGATCGAGGAGCCGCTTCCACTAATATCATCCGCCACAACTTCTGTACAATATCTCTGCGAAGTGTGGAGGCGCCGCCGCTGCCGCCGCCGCCGCCGCCGCCGCCGCCGCCGCCGCCCGACCGGCCGGCGGCGGCGGCGGCGGCAGCGGCGGCGGCGCGCTCGGTAGTGACGCGGCGGCGGGTGCGCGCAGGTTCATCGAGTTCATGCCGTTCAGCGGCAACCGCTGGGACGACGGCAAGCTGGTGCCGTACCGCGCCGCGCTGGCCGCCGCGCGCGCCGCGCACGACCTCGCGCCGCAGCCGCCGCGCGACAACGACACCGCCAAGGTGCGCTCCCGCCCCCCGCCCCGCCCCCGCCCCCAGTTGTTCCCCCTTCACTAAATAGTAATATTCCGTTTAGTTGTAGCTTTTTCTTGGGACAAGTTTCATTAAATTCTTTACTAATCACAAGAAATAATAAGTTACGACTTAAAGGAAATATATAAATTCCCGTATTGAAAGTTAAATGGATTTTCAACTTATTTGAAAAATCTTTTGGAGTTCAAAGTGTTCAAAAATATTTTATTACGTAGGTGATTTCATGAACATTATAATCATGTCATAGACTACTAACATTTTAAAAAGGTAAAATTGAATGTAAGTTTGTAGAGAGCAATCTCTGGAACTACTGATCCGATTTTGAACATCTTTCACTGATAGAAAGCGGCACTATCCGTGAGTAACATAAGCTGTACTTTAGTCTGTGGATGCGAACGAAGTTGCAAGACGTGCGTCCTGCGCAGGTGTGGCGCGCGGCGGGGCACGCCGGCGCCGTGGGCTTCATCACCTCCATGACGCAGCACTTCTGCGGCGCCTGCAACCGGCTGCGGCTCACCGCCGACGGCAGCCTCAAGGTACGCCCGCGCCGCGCCGCCTTCCCGCGCACGCATTCCCGATTGTACTAACGTGCCGGTTGCGCGCCCGCGCCCAGGTCTGCCTGTTCGGCGCGGCGGAGGTGTCCCTGCGCGACGCGCTGCGCGCCGGCGCCTCCGACGCCGAGCTCGCGGCGCTGCTGCGCGCCGCGCTGCGCAACAAGAAGCCGCAGCACGCCGGTAAGTGCGCGCCGCCGCCGCCGCCGCCGCCGCCGCCGCCGCCGCCGCGCGCCGCCGCTCTAACGCGCTCTCCGTTCGCCAGGCATGCGGGAGCTCGCGCGCATGGACAACCGGCCCATGATCCTCATCGGCGGCTAGCGGCGCCGGCGCGCGCGCTGTGCTCGCGCGCGGCGGACGGCGGCGGCCTGTCGCACCTGGACGCGGCGGGGCGCGCGCGCATGGTGGACGTGGGCGACAAGGCGGTGACGCGGCGCGCGGCCGCCGCCGAGTGCCGGCTGGAGGTGAGCGCGCGGCTGCTGCGGCTGCTGCGCGACGCGCGCCTGCCCAAGGGCGACGCGCTGTGCGTGGCGCGCGTGGCGGGCGCGCTGGCCGCCAAGCGCACGGCCGACCTGCTGCCGCTGTGCCACCCGCTGCCTCTCGAGTGCGCGCGCGTGCACGTGGAGCTGCCGCCGGCGGGCGCGCGCGGCGGCGCCGTGCGCCTCACGTGCGAGGTGCGCGTCACGGCGCGCACGGGCGCCGAGATGGAGGCGCTGACGGGCTGCGCGGTGGCGGCGCTGGCGCTCTACGACATGTGCAAGTCGGTGGACCGCGACATGCGCATCACGGGGCTGCGCCTGCTGTACAAGACGGGCGGGCGCAGCGAGCCCGCGCCACCGCCCCCGCCGCCCCCGCCGCCCGCGCGCGAGCCGGAGCGCGCGCCGCGCGACGCCGGCGCTGAGACCTACGCGCCCACCAACTTCATGAACTTCTAGCGCGCCGCCGCCCCCGCCCCTGCCGCCCCCGCGCGAGCCGGAGCGCGCGCCGCGCGACGCCGGCGCTGAGACCTACGCGCCCACCAACTTCATGAACTTCTAGCGCGCCGCCGCCCCCGCCCCTGCCGCCCCCGCGCGAGCCGGAGCGCGCGCCGCGCGACGCCGGCGCTGAGACCTACGCGCCCACCAACTTCATGAACTTCTAGCGCGCCGCCGCCCCCGCCCCTGCCGCCCCCGCCGCCCCCGCGCGAGCCGGAGCGCGCGCCGCGCGACGCCGGCGCTGAGACCTACGCGCCCACCAACTTCATGAACTTCTAGCGCGCCGCCGCCCCCGCCCCTGCCGCCCCCGCCGCCCCCGCGCGAGCCGGAGCGCGCGCCGCCGCCCCTGCCGCCCCCGCCGACCCCGCGCGAGCCGGAGCGCGCGCCGCGCGACGCCGGCGCTGAGACCTACGCGCCCACCAACTTCATGAACTTCTAGCGCGCCGCCGCCCCCGCCCCTGCCGCCCCCGCCGCCCCCGCGCGAGCCGGAGCGCGCGCCGCCGCCCCTGCCGCCCCCGCCGCCCCCGCGCGAGCCGGAGCGCGCGCCGCGCGACGCCGGCGCTGAGACCTACGCGCCCACCAACTTCTTGAACTTCTAGCGAATTGAATATTACAAAAGAGAATCTCGCCTCGTCGCTAAATTAGGTACATAGTATTTTATACAAGATTTATTTTAAACAAATGTCCCGAACGGGACTGCTGAGCCGCAGTGTGTGCACAATGTTGTCATTGATTATTGCCTTGCATAGGTACATCCACTATTCACGTATCGCTGCATCTTTCAATAGACATGAACTCAGAATCCACTTCACCCTATTGAATAGGATATTCCGCTTTTTTGTGGCAGCTAAAAGGGTTATCTAATTGTTTCGTTTTCATTCACTGCAGTCCTCTTTATCGAGTGCCTCATGCAACTGCATGAGGCGGCTCTTCGAACAATGTGCTGAGCCTGCACTTGGGAGTTATTACGATATCTCATTTTATTGATTCGCAGTAACATGTATATGTCGCAGCCAACTAGCGTAATTAGCCGTTCAATCAACAGCCTAGCTTTTCTAAACAGCGCCGTTCAACTAGCTTCCTGTATGATAAGCAGCCATAGCGTCTGTAACAAAACATACATCAACTGGCTGGCTAATGCTTAGACCAAACGTACGATTAAATGTATCCTACGCGAGATTGCAAACTGTCGAAAGATTGTGAAACGTCGCATTATTTTTGATTAAAATCTACTTACATTATATTCGTATCTAAAATACATGTTGGCGGCGTTGGGGTGGCCCATAGGCCACCCCCGCCGCACCCTAACCTACCGAGGGCTGCAGCTATATTCATTATTATTGTCACTACACTCTTACTATTTTTCATTAAACTTTGGAAAACAGGCTTTATAAATGAACAGGCTAGGCAAGTAATTAAACGTCATCGATCCAAGTCATTTGCGTAGCTGTTTGAATCAAATGGCTGAATATAATTCAGGAAGCTAGTTGAACGGCGCTGTTTAGTAAAGAGCTAGGCTGTTGATTGAATGGCTTATTAAACTAGTTGGCTGCAACATATATATTATGCTTTACATTTTTCAGATTACTGATCAAAACTAATAATTGTGCCATTACATTAGAAACATATCTAATATGAATCCTATCAGCTTGAAAGTTCATGTTTAGGTATACTGATATTGCTTATGCCCTTACCCTAAATAATAAGAACAGTTCCTAAATCATGCCACTGCCACACAGTATAATTTGTTAAAAGCTTTAGAAAATTGATTCGTTAACTATCTGTTTTGATTGATGTCCTTCACATGACTCATCAATAATACCAATAAAAATGCTTTTATACTCTGCTACATAAAACTGATGAGGGTGGCGCAATGACCAAAGTGAGTCTTATGCTCCGACAACAGAAGACGCCGCCACCCCTCCTCCCCTCGCCTCCCCGGCGGGCGCGCGGCGGCACCCGGGAGGCACTTCTTGTCTCCTTGCACACATGTAATTAATAATGTAGGTAGGAAACAAAGTTCTGGGTGGTGCTGTTATTGTTATGGGCTGGCGTATTGCTTACCATCAGGCAAACGACCAGCTCGTCTTGTCATTCAGTTACATAAAAAAAAAAAGATACTGCTTTACTCGTGGACATAATGATTGTTTCCTTTATAATGTCTCACACTGCAGCTTTGAAATATACACAAGACATGTGTGCATAACTGTAATAGGACCAATAAAATAAGAGTGTAAGAGGATCCCACTGGGATTAAAGCATATATTATATTTTTGTCAAAAAGAATTATATGTATATAATCTTAATTTAAGTGATTTTTCTTTATTCATGTTATATTTTATACTTTTGTATACCTACTATTTTAAGCAAAAGTTACAATAAATAATGACTTTCAAGAACATTTTAGATTGTTTGTGTCGCTGATCCATTTTTATTGTTATAATAGTCTTTACATCAAGCAAAATTTTAATACTCGGGGGTGTGTTTAGGAACAAGCCGAATAATTTTTCGCCGGACAAAATGTATACTAGCGGAGCTTCTGAAATGGCGTCATATAGCTTTATTTCGATTTTAGCTATTAAATTCAATACGCCATGTTACCAGACCATACCAGTGTGGTTTTTGCACACATATCAGAACCTCTTGTTCTGATATCTTATGTATGATGATATCTATCGGCCGAACTTCTACGATACATGCTATAATATGATGGTAAGTAGGTACATAAAATTAATACAATGCAAGGAATATTGTGGCAACTTGTAGAGTGAAGTTATTTATGAATCAAGTGAACCCAAAATAAAGATAACCACCATTTTTATATATAAAATTTAAACATAATATAAGTGAAAAAACAATCACTTGACAAAACACTTATTTTGAAAAATAAAACAAAATCAAACTTCATCACTATTCAATTTCTGGCAATCTGAAAACGAAAGGAAGAAAATAAAATGTACTGTGAGAATAACATACCGGTGGTTAATGGCAGCTGAAAATGTATCCACCTCTAGAATCTGCTAAAATGTAGCCTAGTCTGGTGAAAACTCATACCAGACTACACCCGGAAACACAGTTAAAACTAGCTGGTATAAATGTTCACCTCTCCGAGACTGATGGGGTAATCACATTTATCCATTTAATTTTCAAGATTCATGCTAGCTAGATGGCGTAAACGCATCCCTGTTTCATAATGCTATTTTAAACTACTAGAATGTCAGTTTGACATTCATGGATTAGTGAAGTATTGCTTTTCACTAGCACGCGGAGTTAGGTGGTGGCGACGAGCACGTTAGACTTGGCGGGCTGGTCGTCGGCGGGCGCGGCGGCGGCGGGCGCACGGTCCACGCGTTGCACGCGGATGTCGTGGCTCTGGATATACGCGTTGATCTCCTCGCCCTTGCGCGCCAGCTGCTCGTCGAGCGCACGCATGGCGCGCGGCAGCTGCTCGCAGTTGTTCTCCAGCTCGGGCAGCACGGCGCGCACCGTGCGCTCCAGCAGCACGCCGCCCACCATGCGGAAGCACTTGCGCTCGCCGTCCACGCCGCGCAGCGTCTCTATCACGATCCTGGAAACAAGACGTTTCTTATGTGCGCACTCGCTTATCACTATCCTGGCGAAAACTCGACGGTTCGGATTCTGACACCGACTTACTTGTGTTCGTTGAGATCCATCCCTAGCTCAGAGAGCTTGTTGGCGAGCAGACGCTGATCACAGCGAAGCTCCTGGAATTGTGCGAAAATTTCTTCGTTCGTCTTCCCTTTGCCGCTTTTGGTTGCAGTTTTAGACATCGTAGCGAACCTTGGGGTGGTGTATGATTCGGTGTCCGTATTTATAAAGATACTATTCAAAGAGATTTTAGCTATCCTTGTGTTTATGAATACGATGGTATTTTTTTATTCGCTCGTTTTTTTAGGCAGGCTAAAGTCTCTAGGACCATACCGCCTTGACTTACATACATAGTATATAGTAGCTTAAAAAAATTACAATAATTTCTTTCGTCGTATGAGGGCTCAGCAAGGGCTCAGAGTGTCATTACTCTGAGCAAAGATTTATTTTCTTTGACTCTGAGTATGAGGGTCATCAGTTCAAGCTTTCCAGACTTTTTGGGAAATAATAAAAAGCAATATTGTTGTCTATTTTGTTTCATTTGCCCAAAGATTTAATATTTGCCTACACCTCAGATAAAGTTGGCTGTCTAGTCGAAGGCCTACACTCGTGCAAGTTTACGAACACATACACAACATACAAAACATGGTTAATATTCCACCGATATTACCAAGGAACTTAATAATATACTCTAGCGAGGATATTACACATGATCACTCCAAATAGCACTTGTTTGGAAAATAAAATAAAATCGAACTGTGTCACCTTCGAGTAGACAGCCAAATATTTTACTGTCTGGGCGGATATTTTTATCTGAGCCTTTGTCTAAAATCGTATTATTTGAAAGCCTGTCGTACGATATCGGAAACTTTTACTGGCAACACTGATTGTCAGTGTCACTAGCGTCATTGTCATAGAGACATTTGTGATTTGTCATAACATAACCTAAATACTTGAATAACCTTAGTACAATTACCTTAGGCCGCGTTCAGAAATCACCCAGTTAATGTAATTATTACCCTAACGCCGTTCAGAAATTACTCAGGTGAACTTTGACATTTACCCTGAGCCGTTCAGAAAACCAATTGGGGAGAGTAAAAGTTCACCTGACAGGTGAAAATATTAACCGATATAAAAGCGGGTTACGATTCTCACCTGTCAGGTAATAGTTGTCAGTTGTCATTTTACTTTACATTTTGCAATATTTTTTTGCATTGTTTTTTTGTACATACAAATAAAATAAGCGATTCGTGTATTTGAAGCAATATATAAGGTAAAATTCCGATATTAGCCAAAATAACGCAGTTAAATCTGATAAACAAAAGCGCGGAAATCTCGGTCTTGAAAATGATTGGTTTTGATTGGCTGGCTTAATGTATTACTCGATGCCCGTTCAGAAAGGCGTTAGTTAATTTTTAACTTGGCATATCACTGAGATTAACTGACAAGTATTCACTCGTGAACATTTACCCATTTCTGAACGCGGCCTTAGTGTACCTACTATCTATGTATCTATAAGCTAAAGGGAGACTATATTGTACGACCATAATAATGTACGGCCAAAATTGCACAGCCGATATTGTACAGCCAATATTCCATGTACATCGGATTTCAAATACTCGGCTGGTTTTTCCTGGACGGCAAATATTGCCCGTACAAACTCGGTCCGTGTCGATATTGCACGGCCATTATTGCACAGCCAATAATTCATGTAATGGCTTCCAAATGTCAGGGTGTGCAATCCAGTCTGTACATTATTGGATGCGAAATACAGCCCGTGACGATTGTGGTACACTCAGTATTGTACAGGCAATAATCCGAAGCCATCCATAGATAAAATTAGCATTTCTATAGCTGTCAACACGATGCCTCGTTTGTTTCAAGCGAGTCTTTGAAACACAGATTATTAAGGCTTTTTGGCGAGAAATGAAAAGTGATACGGATAAATTTTGTTTTATTTTCCAAATAAGTGTTATTTCGAGTGATCATATGTAATATTGAATATCTACCATAATGTGTTTCGTACACTTGCACGATTGTAAGCAAATGAAACAAAATAGGGAAAAACATTGCTTTTTATATTCTCCTAAAAAGTCCATGGAAAGCTTGAATAAAGTTCCACCACAATATTGAAGCACTAAGAGAGGGTTCGGCTTGTTACTGATGACTCTCATAACAACGATATACGAAAGGAATTATTGTAATTTTTACAAACTATCAAATAAAACTACGTAAAACAAGGCGGTATGGTCTAAGAGACTTCAATCTGCCCAAACGGGTGAATTAAAAAAAAGACAGATTATTAATTTATCGTTATTTACTCAAGTGCAGCCAATCGAACGTGTTTGGCCCAGACCGCCGTACCCGATCAAAAGTTGTTCATATTATTTGGACTATGCAAGTACGACCATGCCTCCGATTCCGCACTAAGCTCAAGTGGCGTGATCATCAACAATTTTTTTCATACTTTAAATTCTCGTGCATTTGGGTCGTCACGTCGTCGTCAGCTGAATTCCTGCACATCACAGAAGTGATGAATAATCGTAAGAATACGATTATTTTTTTACAGTAGTAGCCATAATCATAAAATGTTCTTAGGTATGGGGCATTTGAATTGCCCCATTGCTTTTGGCTTGAATATATATTCTCATATATGGAATAATCTACTTTACCTACTTTTTGGTTTCATGAACATTCTCATAGATATGGAAATAGATATGGGGCTTTCCCATTTTTCACTAAGACAATATAATTTATTAACCTTTTTTATTAAATTCAAACTTTTGTATTCTTTTTAATTTTGAATAGCTGGCATATTAAATTATAGTACTTAAATGAATTTTCATTCATGTGCCCTACTTCCCCCTACAACCTACCACACGCAAGATTTACACCCAGTTGCAGAAAAGAACTTAAAATTTAAAGACAACTATGTAATTTTGTCAAACTTACAACTAATGTTGGATTAATTAGTATTCGCAGCATAAATATGCTGCTAAATGTATATTAGCATTAATCAAATTAATTTTAGTTGCAAAATTCGATTAATGCTATTCATCGCTTAGCACCTTCGAGTAGACAGCCAAATATTTATACTGCTGAATATTTTATCTGAGCTTAGTACACTACTCCCCATCGCTTGGCACTCCACATGAATGCAAACTGCGGCGGCTGTCTACTAATGCTGTTGCGATTGCGAATCGACAGTGTTCCGACCCCGTGCGTCTCGTCTGCGCGATTTCTAAGGCAGATTTTTAAACCAATTTTGCTTGATGTTCTGTATAATGTAATTAACCAACTTCAAAAAAAGGAGGAGGTTTTCTATTCAATTTTATTCTTGTATATTTTTTATGGTTGTTACCTCCGTCATTTATGAACCGATTTAGAAAATTATTTTTGCGTTGGGTTCAGTATAGCTACGAAGTGATTCCATATAAATTTCATCGATATTTGACCTTAAACTTCGAAGATACATTGAAGTCAGTTTTTATAAAATGTGCCTATACCTACTTGTTTATTTGTATGATGTAATTAGGACTTTCAAATACCAGAGATGTATAATACCGGTAATAATACCGTTTTGGTCTCCACAAATACCAGGATCCCGAGTTCCCGGTATTGAAAAAAAAAGTATCCAAGACATAATTTTTTTTGTTATTAAAATATAACTGAAACCTGATCAACTAGAAGAAAAGCTAAACATTATATCGACAGTGTATGAACAGTCATCACTGCTTTCGAGAAATGAATATGCTATCACGGGTACATCTGGGACTTACAGATGATGATGATGAAACCTGAAAAAGATTTGATAATGCTTCTAAGCTATGAAGACATATAAACGTGCATACATCTGAAAGAACATCAATTGCTATGCAGCTTAGAAAACCTATTTACGACACAAAGGTCGCTGGTCACCGAAACTATAAACAATAGGAACTTAACAGCGTGCCGGCTGAGAGTATCCGATTGCAATAACAACTGTTATCGGTAATTATAACATTGTGGCGCGTCAGTGGCGTAGCGTGGGTTTCTGCTGGCCCAGCCTGAATTTGCCAGCACAAAAATATTAAATAAATATTATGGCAATTGCACAAAAATAACTAGGTACTCTTTAACAAGGAATACAAATAAAACGTATGTATAGGCACCTACATAATCTAGGTATATGTCCTTATAAATTATAACAATAGGTTCTGTATTCAACCCTTATGTAAATCGATACTTTCTTTTGTTTGACCGTGATTTTCTGAAAACACACTAAAGCAATTTTCATGATTTTTTGAGCCACGTCCAAAGAGGAAAATCATTGCGTAGCGATCTTGGAAACTTTCATAGGCGTAAGACAATTTCATAATTATTATTCATTATAATCTAATAAGGTACGCAAGTAGCGGGGCGAGCGCGAGGATTCCAAACCGTTAAGTAACTTCTTAGGTACGTACTATCATTATACAAAATAATAGGGGTTACATACTTACGTAGGAAAAATAACGCAAGCGGAGGGAGCGCAAAAATGTTTCACTCACGTAGCTCAGACGCTGCCACATACAAGTAATATATCTATCCACCTATACATAAAACTGCATGCCATCATAATTATCCTTACTAAGTACAAACAAACTCTTTTGTAATCTGTTTCTGTAACTATTTTAATGTAACTATCTCTGGTTTAAGTGAAGGACACAATTTTTTTATTACTGGTTTCAGAACATTGGTACCCAAACTATGAGACCTATTTTGGCATATCAGTACTATGTACGTACAGTATATACTATGATAGGTGATGTTTTTTAACAAGCGGAGGATAATCATCGATAAGTGAGCGGAGCGTGTAAAAGCAAAATGCCTATTTTAATTCTGAAAAAATAGAATAAATTATTTAATGTTACGAGAGCGGAGTGAGCGCCAAAATTTTGCACTTATGTCGATTAGGAACCGCTATGTATACACATAGCAACCTCTCATAATAATTTCTTTTTGTAAAATGATACGAGATACGAAAAATACGAAGAATGTTTTTATACATGTAGCTGAGAAACCGAACAAAAAAATAGCGAACTTCCTGCCTGGAAAATGACACTCCATATGAACTCCATAGCTACATTATTTATTATCACTTCGCAAAATTATAAGAGATACGAAGAATAGAGACGTAAATCGCGAAAAACGCTTACATATTTACTACGTAGCTTAGATAAAAATAGTATAGGTACCTACCTACGCAATGTTAGTTTAGCAAATTTTGATAAAATACATAAAAACGGCAAAAACAAACACAGAAAATTACACTTACACAATTAAATGTACTACGTAGTTTAGAAACAGTTCTTATCGGTAGGTACGCTATGTGAGTTTTTTCGTTTTTATTAAAATTGTACTTTATTGTAAACTTGCGTCGCCCCGCCGTTTCTCAGGATAAAAAGCCTACCTATCCTATCTGTTAATCTAGGGTTTAGGTCAAAGCTATCTCCATTCCAAATTTCACACAACGGTGAAAAAGTAACAAACTTTCATACTCACTATTTCTCGGTTTTATACTTTATACTTTGGACTTTTAATCTCAACTATAAAATCCTGCTTTTATATGAAAAAGTGTGTTATAATTTAAATCGTTTAAAAGAAAACGTACGAATTGGCACCTAAGTCCCAATACCTATCTGTTAATTATTTTGTTCCCAAACTCAGTCCTCACTTTTTTAATGGTGTGTGAAAGAAAACATATATTGCAGCCTAACTTTGCTTGCGAATTTAGTAACTTATTTTATATACTTACATACTAGCTTATACCCGCAATACCTTTCGCGTAGATTTCGGTTTAAATATATTAGTTTCATAAGGAAGTGTTTGTTTTTCCGACATAAACAGCCTTTGTGGTGTATTGGTTGGGCAGGTTGGTTCAAATCTCATTCACCACCAAGGTTGTGGGGTCGATTCCCGCGACGGGACAAATGTTTTTGCAAAGAAAAAAAGGCACAACCACATGTTTCGTGTCTGGGTGTTGTGGGACCATGGATAATCATTGCTTCTGGTCCCCAAGATACAGGGAATCCTAGTTAGGAGCCAGGATCTATGTATGTGATTGTTGGGCGTATTTGTTTATTTATAAAAAGTAGCCTATGACCCGGGACCTAAGTACAGTACCAAAGAACATATCAAATTTCATCAAAATCCATTCACTCGTTACGGAGCTATGTACCTAGATACTTGTTACTAGCAATAATTATTAAGTACCTATTACTTACTAGTAATTATTATTATAATTTGTAAATTATTCTGTGCTATGTACTCAGCCTGCCTGTCTCACCCCGCAAAGTACCTATACAAACCTACCAATACAAACGATCCCAATGCTGATATTGGAGAAAATGTCAGGCGCTAGCAAAAAGTGCCTATATTAACTTAAACATTGCTCTTTAAAATGATTAAGAAAATAAATCCTAGTACCTACTGTACATAACATTTGGATGTTTGAATAGTGACATAATTTATTTATTATATATTTATTCAAAAAAAGAATAAGAATTGACAACCTATCATTCTTTACACTTCCTAACGAAATATCGATAGGTAAGATATTCTAATACCTGCACCAAAGAAAAAATACTACCTATTATACCCTACGCTATGTCTTAGTGTAAGTAGATACTTAGTTACTGATATTTTTATATTAAATCGGTATTTATAAATTATTTTTTTATTATTTAATAAGTCTTAGTGTTCCGTTGCTGAGGTCCCAATACGGTATTTTCCACGCAGAAATTATGCCATAGGTATCACCAACCAGCGTAATTTTTAGTAGACTCCTCAATACATAACCTAGAGAACCTACTAATGCACGCTCAGTGTGAAACCTACAAGTAGATAGGTATACTAAGCTTTAAACGACTTTTTTATTTATTAAAGAATTTTAATGATAAATGTAATAAATTATAATAATTAATATACATAATGTACCTAATACCTATTTGTGCAATAATTTTAAATGTTATTATACTTAGTTTAATATTCAAATATTAGCATGTCTGCTTGCACACTGAATACTGTGCCTGTGACTAATGTTAGGAACTTAATCTTTGTTTTCTCGTAAATAAATAATTTGATTTGATTAGAAAAATCTCATAGAGCGAGTAACCTACACACAGATTAATATATAGTTACTACGTAACTGATAAATCACAATATCACAGTAATCAGTCCCTATGAGATCTTTCATGCCTACTGTTGTAATAGCCTACTCTTTCATGTCGCCGATCGCTGCGTGCCAAAATAAAGCTAATGATTTACTAGATTGTGCCTAAACATTCAAATGCAATGGCGCACCGCACCGGCCGGCGTAGCGGCCAGGGCACCGATACTATTAATTATTCTGTGCCCAGCCCCCCTACCCATATGTCCCTCAAGAGCCAATCGTATATCGTGTTGAGCTCAAATTAAGGTGTAGATTCACTGCGACAATGTCTTATGATGCCATATATTGTCTCATTAAGTTTATCTCAACTCGTAGTCATCGTATTTTGGTATAAATTAATGAGATTAATTCGATTTCTTGCCTAAATCGACCATAATTAGACCGTATCTCATTAGTCGCAGTGACGCTATACCTTAATTCGAGCTCAACACGATATACGATTGGCGCTTGAGGGACATATGGGTACGGGGGCTGGTCAGCCTAATTTGATAAACATATCATTAAAAAATATTTAGGAAAATAGAAGAGCACTTTTTACTATTATTGCATCTATTTTTATCTTAAAATTTTAAATAAGAAGTTACAAGTGTTTTATTTTTATACTAGCTTTCTCCCGCAACTTTGTCCTCGTGAATGACAAAGGAAGCCCATATTCGTATTTTTACCAAGACCTCCACAGTATAAGAGAGCGCGTACTACGAAGAAGTGAAGCTGCATCTTCGTAGTAACCTAACCGATTTTGATGTAGCACATACCCTATAATCTAAGTTGGAATAATGCTACCAAACCCTAAAACCGCATTAGATTTCGTTCAGCAGTTTCTGATAAAATATCAGATCGAGATAAAGTTCAAAACACCGTGGCTTCGTGTTCAGTAGGTACCTACTCTCTAAATGACTGATCCCATTTGGTTTTTCTTAAATATTATTAATGTACAGAATTGGCTGTTAGAGTGAAGTAGTAGTAGTAGAATTCAAAAAGTATTAGTATGGCAACCCGGTAGTTAATAGGATACTTGAAATGACCTAACTTGATACTTTGATATTCATCACCATCATCAAAAGCCATAATAAGACAAAATATATAAATGATATAGAATATAAATTTCCTAGACCTAGATATAGATCTAGGCATAGTTATGTATATTTTCTGCCGCCAAGCAGTAACGTAACTGACATGGGTACTGCATGATTAAATTTATCATTTTCTCGATAACTTCTGCTACTTCCTTTTGATTTGCTATAATAGAACAATTCGATATTAAATTATAGTGCACATGCGATGATTGTTGAAGAAACCGCCAGTTTAAAAAAAAATAGACCAAGTACGAAGATTTGCCAGTAGGAGCAAACACAACCTCGTACTACCGACCTTGAAACTAAAAATCCATAGCTCAGGCCCAAACGTCATGGCAATAAAAATTTACAACAAAATTCCAGACAAAATAAAAGTTGAAAACATCGAATCAATTTTCTTAAAAAAATTAAAACAATACCTAATTAACCAATGCTACTACAACTTACACGAATTTTTTAATGACAAGTAAATAGATATTTTAAATCAATAGACTAATAAAATTAATTCTTTTTATGACTATAAAATACCAAAGTTTATTTAATGGATTGGTCTGCTCGCTCCTATTACTCCTATTGCCATACCCTGTCAGGGTCATATATGTTAACTAACCTTTTTATAAGACCTCTTCAAATGTACATACATATTTGATTGCAATAAACAATTGAGTATTGAGTATTGATTATTTTCCCCAATGTATAATAATAAACTATTAATGTTATTCTGATATCATAAAAGAAGACTATATTATTAATAAAAGGGGATAAAAGTTGAGAGCCACAAAATATGTATTAAAGTATCAAAATATTTGAGCAATACTATATATGCCGCCATCTTGTAAACATTAGGGAAATGCCATACCCTGATTCCGGTATTCCCTAATCTCTGAAAAAAAAACATTGGGACTTAACTCAAGTACATGCTTTTTTTTCGATTAAAAATTAATAAATCATTAAATTCAATAACAATGGTTTATTTTAAATTATTTATTTGATTATAAGTCGTTTTAGTTGTTTTTTTTACATAATGTACTTACAAAAAGATTGTATAGTAGTAAATTACATTGGAGTAAAACTAAGTCGATAAAAATAAAATAAAACAGTCCACTAAAACGTGAGAAACAATTTATTATTAACAAATATTTCATACCTTGGGATCTTGAATTTACTCCGTTATGGAGCATAATGCCCGGAGGTGGAAACACTTTAGTGTGGTCATGTAAAAAGTTAGAAAAAAATCGAGTGTCTACCTTCGTTAGACAGACACTATAGTCTGTGCAAAAAGAGCACTGGCATAACCAAACGAGGCTTCGACTTTGACATATCAATGGAATCGGAATATTGGCTGTACAATACTGGCCGTACAAAATCTGTCCGTGACAATAAATGCCGTACCGTATTGCACAGCCTGATAATTCGTGTACATTGAAAAAAAATTACTTCCGGCTTCGGATTATTGCCTGTGCAATATCGGCTGTACAAAATCGGCTCGGACTGTTATTTCGCATCCACTATTGTACGGCCTAGATTGCACGCCCCAACATTTGGAAGCCATGTACATGAATTATTGGGTGTGCAATACAGGCCGTACATTATTTAGCCTCCAAATATTGGCTGTACATTAACCGGACCCTAAGCTAAAACCCCATTTTTGTGAATGTGAACATTTGTTGTTTACAAAATAATAAATAACATTCACTTTGTGTAGTACAATAACTACATGTATACATATTATAATTTGGTTTTTACATCGAATCGTGAAATAGGTATCTAACAGTTTTCGGTCTAAATGTCTCTTTTTCCTGCTTATGCTCCTGATTCCGGGAAAGAAGTAGAAGAATCAAGTTAGTATAGATGTAAACTTGTCGTGTCGCTGTCTCCTATTTACGAAAAGCGGACGACCAGTGCACTGTTTATATCGTACAGCGAGTGGCGAGGAATGCACCGTGTCGCCGGCGCGGGAGTGCCAGCTGCTGGCGAGCGACGAGGAGCCGCGGGCCGCCTCGCCCGCTCCGCAGGCGCCGCCCGCAAAACGCCCGCGCCCGGACCCACAGCAAGAAGAACACTTCTACTTAGACACGAAGATAGATTACGGCAATTTGAGAGTTTCTACTCTCTACTATCCTGGCAGACCAGAGTATGTATGATGATATTGATAATGTGCCCGAAAATAGGCAGTAGAAGATTTTTAAGACTCTTGACTTTGATTCTGTATACAGGGGGTTAATAACAACTTATGTAATGAGATAAAATAATTACACCTGTTCTATTTTATATTACTTGGAAAACCTGCAGCTTCAAACAAAGAAGTTATATAGAAATTCAGTTCAAACAAATTCAGTAATTAACATTTTACTCCTTTCCTGTTGACCGATTGATCTCAAACTTGGTACACATTTTAAGTCCTAATGACAATACAATTATATATGTTCATTATCATTGTAAGTCCAAGATGGTCATCACCACCACAAAATGGCAGTTGTTTGTTTTCAACCCATTATTTTTTAAATTTAAACGTCAAGTTTTTAAAGCCGAGCTGTGAACAGTGGAAAATATGAACTTGCTCAGCTTTAAAAAGTGTGTTGTGTCCCCGACAGATTCTTGCGAGAACATTATTTGACCCGACATTTGTGCGACATGTTTTAAGTGCTAGTGGTCGAAAGTTAACAATTCTAGCGCCTACACGAAGAACAGAGAATTGAATTTTAGTGACAAGCTCAGGGCAATCCAACAGGCGTGAACAAAATCTGATCTGAGACCCAACAACGGTTTTCCAGAGTAATTAAAGTAAACAAAGCATTCTGAGTAAGATGGTTTATTTTCCTTTGGTGTGTTTATTGTCATTATGATAATTTGACGTTCATAAGTGCGTCTGTGATGCCAAAATGATTAAAGAGATTTTGATTGATATTTATTTATTGGGTCAACAAACAGTTATTTTTAAGAAACTTAACTATAACTATATTAGCATGCATAGTGGTAACCCGCATTGTTGGAGTAACCCACATTAACCGCTAGTTATATCTATACAACGTGTTAAATGTAACAGTATCAAAACTTAATTACAAAATATCAGTCATCAGGAGTGAAGACATACTCCGTCACACAATGTGCTTAATTTCTAGTTAACATTTGGTTTCTTAGTAATTTTAATACTCAAAGTTATTTATGGGTATCACTAAACAGAATAAGTTAGTTAATCTTCAGTTGCCGGACAATTCCTCAACGACTTGCCTTCTAAAAGAGAAAGCAGAAAGAGCAATTATATTCAATGAGTAAAATTCTTTATTGTATGTGTGGAGCAGCCATCGCAGAGGTGTTGTTAGGAAGAACATAAACCGCTTTTGGATTCTATCGAGCCTGTCAATGTGACATTGTATGTGTGGAGCAGCCGTCGTAGAGGTGTTGTTAGGAAGAACATAAACCGCTTTTAGATTCTATCGAGCCTGTCAATGTGACATTGTATGTGTAGAGCAGCCATCGCAGAGGTGTTGTTAGGAAGAACATAAACCGCTTTTAGATTCTATCGAGCCTGTCAATGTGACATTGTATGTGTGGAGCAGCCATTGTAGAGGTGTTGTTAGGAAGAACATAAACTGCTTTTGGATTCTCTCGAGCCTGTCAATGTGACATTGTATGTGTGGAGCAGCCGTCGCAGAAGTGTTGTTAGGAAGAACATAAGCCGCTTTTGGATTTGTCAATGTAACATTGATAAAAAGGATTTCATATACTAGAACCATATTCAAAAATGCTACGTACTAAGGCAGCATATACCGACTTTAGTGCAATAATATTTTTGAAGGTTTTACAATTTCGCCAAACAAACCCTAATGATGTAAAAGATCTGTTAACAATGTAGTATATGTGAGGGACATAAGAAAGTTTTCTATCTAAAATAATACCTAGGTCCTTTATAGACACAACCTCTTCTAGTTGCTTTTGGTCTTAGTATTCTGTGGTAAGACGTAGGAATTAGTGATTTCTTTTTGGTGAATTTAATATGTTTCCATTTGTCTATATTTAGTGGGAGTTTATTATTAATTGTCCAATTTATTAATTTGTTTTTTTCTAAAAATAGAAAAAAACAAAAACAGACTTCAATGTATCTTCGAAGTCCAAGGTCACATATCGATGAAATTTATATGGGACCACTTCGTAGCTATACTGAACCCGACACAAAAATAATTTTTTAAACCGGTTCATAAATGACGGAGTTCTGAGGTAACAAACATAAAAAAAAAATACAATCGAACAGAGAACCTCCTCCTGTTTTGAAGTCGGTTAAAAATACCATCTAAATCTAATTTAAGCTGTTGTAAAGGTCTTAGATTCATACCCGCACACTACAACCTTTTTGAAACGGTTTGACTAATATGATGCAAACCAATGTAATAGGTTTCCATAAACACCGAGCGAGAAGAGCTTGTTAATGAGCAGTTGGTGATCGTCTTAATCGAATGCTTTACTTATGTCGGTATAAATTGCATCTACCTGATGGCCATCGTCAATGGCTTCAGACAGATCCGATACATAGATTTGAAACGGTCGATTTTTACTGCGAAACCCATGTTGCTCAGGTATCAGCACCTGCTTTAAATGGTTAGTCAGGTAAGGGCAGAGTAAAGATTCAAAAACTTTTGCAAAAGAGATATAGGACGATAGTTACTTACAAGATTAGTGATCCCAGTTTTTGGGATGGGGACAACATTGGCTAATTTCCATTTACATGGGAAGACTCCTAGAGCTAAAGAACGGTTATAAATTATATTGAGAGGTTTAGTTAGACTAGCAGCACAAATGATTGAGAAATATGGCGGGCAGACCATCAGGACCGGCACCAAGAGCAGACTTTAATTTGTTTAGAGCGTTTGTAATCCAGCAAGTTGTTATAAACACGTTGCCTAAAGTGTTTGAGGTTGGTAAATTTGTAGAATATAAATAAGAATCATTAGTCGGGGGAACGGAGCTCGCTGAATTGCAGTTTAAAGGGACGGACACATGGTTATTCGCAAAAACTGATGAAAAATGCACAGCAAAAGCGTTACAAATAGTGGTGTGACACGTGAATTTCTCGTCCATATAAAACATTTCGCTAGGGACAGTCTCTACAGTTTTCCGTTTGTTCCGAATACCTAAATGTCCAGAAAGCGTTTAAATTGTTTTTTGCAATAGACGTCTCTAGGGTTGATTTATAATTCGCATAACAGGTGTTAATCGCGTTGTGGCACCTTTGTACCGATTACGATGTTTATCCTTTTCTTTAATAAGCTTAACGACAGTTTTAGTGTACCACACAGGATATAAATTCTGATTCTTGACTAATAGAATTCAGTAAGTAAAGTACATCATAAAAAAAACAAATCTTAAAAATAAAATAATATTTTTTTTATTACTTAAATGGTTTTATTGAAAAGTTAGATAATGATGATGTATCCTAATGCTACTAATATTGTAAACGCGAAAGTTTGTAAGAATGGATGTATGGATGTACCTTTGTTACTCTTTCACACAAAAACTACTGAATGGATTTTGATGAAATTTAGTATGGAGATAGCTTATACCCTGGATTAACACATAGGCTACTTTTTGTCCCGGGAGGCCGCGGGTGAAACCGCAGGGCGCAGCTAGTCCTAATAATCCTAATCCTATCCTAACAATATTATAAATTGCGAAAGTTTGTGTGTGTGTGATGTTTGTTACCACGTATCACCGTAACTACTTAACCGATTTTGATGAAATTTGGAATATAGATAGTTTAAATACTGA
The DNA here is from genome assembly GCA_951640565.1 of Petrophora chlorosata. Lineage (NCBI taxonomy): Eukaryota > Metazoa > Arthropoda > Insecta > Lepidoptera > Geometridae > Petrophora > Petrophora chlorosata. The sequence goes on along the minus strand of OX621199.1, from coordinate 187,184 downwards.
ATAGGCTATGTAAATATTTAAAAATCAACCTCCAAGAGGGTGGTAAAGTTTGTATGGACACTTTTTATTATCTGGTTCAATTCGCTCAAAACTCGGTACAAATAAACCTTAAACTAAATAATTAAACACGTATTTTTTATTATTTCAAACTACCTCTAGGAAGGGTGCATGGGAGTTTTAAAGTTTGTACGGTTTTTTTCAGTGGTGCTATATTCCGTGGTTCGATTCACTTACAATTCAGAACAAATAAATTTACACATAATTTTCAAAACACGTGTTTTTTATTTTTTCAATCAATCAATCAAAAGTTCTTTATTCAATTTTGTCGTCACAGACGCACTTATGAACGTCAATTATTACAATGACTCTACCACCGTATCGGAAAAAGAACCACTACTCAGAAGATACGGCAGGAAACTGAGGGGCACTTTCGAAACTACCCCTAAAAAAGTGTAAGGGCGTTTTAAAGTTTGTATGTTTTTTTTATATTTTAATTTTATTCATTCAAAACTCTGTACAAATAAACTTTAAACTAACGTACAAAACACGTATTTTTTATTTTTTCAATACTACCCCTAGGGGATGTGCAATAAAGTTCTAAACTTTGTACGGAAAATTTTATTGCTTGGTTCAATTCACTCAAAACTCGGCTTAAATCCTAATCCTAATATAGTATGATATAATATATGATGTAATATAATATATAATACAATACATAATGTAATATATAACATACAAAAAAAAATTTCGCTGCTCGCCAGATGGTTTGACCACAACAATTATTGCAGTGCCACCCAGAACCTGAATACCATAAAAAGCAATGCGTAGCGTAGAGACATCAGATATTAAGTCTCATATGCCCAGTGATTTTACTGGCTACAATGTCCTTCAAACTGGAACATAGTAACGCTTGCGCACTATTGCTTGGCGACAGAATAATTGGCAAAGCTTTGGTAAAGTTTGTATATTATTTTTCATTTTAGTTTATTAAACTACCTCTGTGAGAGGTGCAAATGATTCCAAAGTTTTTATGGAAAATTTTATTTCTTGGTTCGATTCACTAAACACTATGTTTAAATAAACTATAAAGTAAATAATGAATGATATATTTTTACAAAATTACCTCTAGGTGGTGTGCAATAGAGTTATAAACTTTATATGAAAAATTGTAGTATTCCATGGTTCGAAAAAAATAGAGAGTTTACACGTGAATGACGTAGGTAATAATAGTGCAATACACCGTCGTCGTTTCCATAATAATCGGTGATGAGGCATTTAGGCATTTCGTATATTTTATACGGCAACCCATATTAGGCACGGGAAATAAGAAAACAAATCGTCAAACACGTGCTTAACAACTAAAGCGAGTTCGCAAATACAGAATAATGATAGATTCGGAAATAATCATAACAGCGCAGCCGAGGAGCCTTACTTTTCAACAACTTTTCTTACTTGCGACACATCAATCTCCACGCGGGCGAAGCCGCGGAGCGCAGCTAGTAATGTATGTACTTACTAAAAGCTAAAAAATAATTAGGCACCAGTCATCACACCACTCTCCTCAGTAATTTAGGGCATTGATCTGACGCAAAAAGAAAACCGACGAAATGAATAAATAAGCTAATTAGAATGTGTTGATACAGGTATCACTCGGGTAACGCAGCGGGCGCGCTGGGGGCGGGGGCGCGGCGCGGGGGCGCGCGGCGGCGCGCGGCGCGCTACTGGCACGCGCCCGCCGCACCGCCGCCGCTCGCCGCCGACGTGGCCGCGCGCCTCACCGCGCTGCGCGCCGCGCTCGCGGGCGCCGGCGCCGGCGCGGGCCACGCCGCCCGCGACGACCTGTGGCTGCGGTATATTGAGTTTCAGGTGCGCCGCGTCGCGGAGAGTGGAGCGGAGCGGCAACGCGGCGCCACACCGACACTCACCGTCCCTCTGTCTCGCGCCGCAGGAGGAGTGGGGCGCGCCGGGCGCGGCGCTGGAGGCGGCGCGCGAGGCGGCGGCGTGCGCGGACTCGCCGCGCGTGCGCGCCGCGCTGCACCGCGCGCGCGAGCGGCACCTCGCGCCCGACGCGCTGCTCCGCGCGCTGCGCGACGACATCGCCGCCGGTAACCGCCGCGCCCCGCTCGCCCGCCCCGCGCGCCCCGCACCGCGCGAGCGTAACGTCCGGTCCGTCGGTTCGCAGAGAGGCGCGCGGGCGTGCGGCTGGAGTTGTGGACGCGGCTTCTGGAGGCGCTGGGCGCGAGCGGCGCGGCCGCCGGCGCCGCCGCCGCGCTGGCGCACCTCGCCGCCGACCCGCGCGCCTATCCGCACCTGCTGTACGTGTACGGTGAGTCGCGCGCCGGCGCCGCTGCCGCCCCGCGCGCCGCGCCGGCGTCGCGTGACGCGCGCTGTGTCCGCAGGGTGCGTGCTGCGCGCGGCCGGGCTGCAGGAGCAGCTGGTGCAGCTGGTGGAGCTGTCGGCCGCCATGAACTTCCCGCCGTCGCACGGCTTCCCGCCGCCGCGCGACGCCGCCGCGCTCGCCGCCGCCGAGCGCGCGCACCAGGCGCAGGAGGACTCGGTGTGCGGCAGCGGGCTGCCGCTGAGCGCGGTGTGGGTGCGCGTGGAGCGGCTGCGCGGTGCGGCGCACTGGCGGGCGGCGCGCGGCGCGGGCGAGGCGGACCCACAGCGCGCGCCGCCCCCGGCCGCCGCCGCCGAGCTGCTGCGGCCGGCGCGCGGCGCGGCGGGCGGCGCGGCGCTGTGCGCGGCGCTGCTGCGGCTGGCGCGCGTGCCGCTGCTGCCGGGCAGCGAGCACGCGGCGCGCGCGGCGGGCCCGGAGCCGCGCGCGGGCGAGGCGGCGCTGCCGGAGGCGCTGGCGGCGCTGCTGCGCGCGGCGCGCCGGCTGCCGCGCGCGCCGGTGCCGGCCGCCGCGCGCGCTGCGCTGGCGCCGCTGCTGGACCCGCCGCACTACTTCTCGGACGCCGCCGGTACGCTCACGTATTGTTCACAGGACGCACGGCGAGACTCAAAAAACGTAAAATTATAGTAATTGGTGATCGAACGAGCAAAAATTTATCACAGCTATTTAAAAAAATCAAAAAAATATTCAATATCAATCAATAAAATAATATTTAAAACCGATTAAACCGAGACCGACGATACATAAAAAGGGCGCCCAAGGTGATATCACTAATTATAGGCCGATCTCACTCCTATCTTCGCTTGGAAAATTATTTGAGTCAATGGTTCAAAAAAGATTGCTCTACCATCTCAAACCTATGATAGAACAAGTACAACACAAAAAAAAAACCAAAAAAAAAACACGGATTCCTTCCGGGAAGGTCAACCACATCGAACCTCTTGGGCTACGTCAGCGATATATCAGACGCATTAGAAGCTAAATGTGAGGTGCATATCTATACTGACTTCTCCAAGGCGTTCGATGTGGTAAATCACAAACTTCTGATACAGAAACTTGGTCATGCTGGTATATGTGGCTCCCTACTTAGATGGTGCGAGTCATACATAGAAAATCGCTCCCAACTTGTTATGATCAGGAGTTTTAAATCTCCCGCCAAAACGGTACCATCCGGAGTTCCGCAAGGATCACATCTCGGACCGCTGTTCTTTCTCGTTTTTATAAAAGACTCATGTGCGACTATAACATCTAGGTATAAAGTTTTTTTTTTTGCGGATGGACTCAAAATATACAGAGTGATTCATACCCTTGAGGATCTAAAATACCTTCAACAAGATATTAATTCTATAATTGAATGGTGTAACGGCAACAAGATGGTTCTTAGTGCTTCAAAGTGTTATTACATGAAATTTATCAGGAAAATTAATTTCATGCCACCTACGTATTATGTACATCTTCTGATCAAAGAAGTCTTTAACATGCGGGACTTGGGTGTTGTGGTGGACTCGAAACTGGACTTTCGGGAACATATCGACTCAATCGTCAAGAAGGGAGCGTAATGTAAGAGTAAGGTTTGGCGTAATGAAACACCTGACTCAGCGTTTCGAGTCACGGTTGGCTCGGGGCTTTTGGTGACACCGCTCGTCGTCGCAACAGAAACATCCTTAGTTTCACTATTGACCTTGGTGATCTCCTTATCGACAGTTTCGCCCGGGTGCGCCTGACGCGGCGTGCCGCCCGCGCGTACTACCTGCTGCCGTTGCTTGTCGCGCACGCGCTCCTCAGTACTCGGCCGCAGGACGTCTAGGCGCCCGCGCAGCCGCCGCCCCATCAAGGCTACTGCCGGCGCCACCCCAGTGGTGGCGTGTTCGCAATTTCTGTATTGAAAAAGCATTTTGCTAATGGCCTGCGTTACGTCCGTTCCTTCAGTATACGCTTTTTTAATGCAATTTTTGACCGTTCGTACAGCATTTCTGCGGCTCCGTTACCTTTGGGCCTATAAGGACTAGTTAACGAATGAACGATTGCATTTTTAGCAAAATAATTCTTTAACTCCTGTGACGTGAACGGTGGACCGTTATCGGTCACTAATTGCAATGGCAGGCCGAAACGCGCGAACAGCTCTCTAAATATATTTATTACTAATTTAGCGGTCGTGCTATTCATTTGAAAAACTTCGATCCACTTACTGTGCGCATCGATCACGATAAGATAATGTTTACCTTTGCACTCGGCAAAATCTGCGTGCAGTCTCTGCCACGGGCGCGAGGGGAATTGCCACGGGGTGAGGGGCGCGTGCGGCGGCGCGGCGCGCTGCTGGCGGCAGACGACTCCAAAATGACCTTCGTGCAGTTCGCGTACTTGTTACTTGTTACTTGTTGTGCGGGCACTTTTCCGCAACTAGGCCGTGAATCGGCCCTTTTTGCGTGATGAGGTGGCGGCAGCTAATCCAGCCACCCGATGTCATTCAGAAAGGCCAGCAGCTCTCCGATTCCGGCGCAGGCTTCTCTGAACGACCCCGGCGCACCCAGGAACTCTGCTCGCTGGGTCGCCACGCTGCTGCACTCCAGGAGCACATGCGGCGCTGTTTCCTCTGCCTCCAGGCAACCTCTGCACAGGGGGCTGTCAGTAACACCTAATGTAAACAGGTGTTTGTTTAGTGAGCAATGACCGGTGACGATTCCGATTATTATTCGGAGTTTGTCCCGGTTGAGATTGCGGAGCTTCCTGGAGTATCTCGGGTTTAAGACCGGGAATGCCTCTTTGGAATGTCTACAATCTTTGATATTTACCCAGTAGTCTTGATGTAATTTGGTAGTTTGATTTCGGATCCATGAGCGGATTTGGCTAAATGGGATCGGGATCACAGGTTCGGGTCCTTCAAATTTGGAGGCCGAACCTCTTCTCGCCAATTCATCCGCCGCATCGTTACCTCTGGATCCGCTGTGGCCTTTGATCCATTGAAGAGTAATGCAGTTCGCGTAATATGTATTGTCTAAATTTCGGTAGAACGACTACGCGATAATTATATACGATACAACCCTGCTCGACGAACAAATTATCTTTCCGATTAAAATAGCCCTTTTCTTGTTCCACGTCAGTATGATTAGGCCACCCGAATAAAATATATTTATAGATCACACGCAATATAGGATCGACCTTTGTCGCAGCAGCCACTTCCTTGTGACTGATAGGAAACTCGTTTTCTAAAAACATTAAATATGATACGGTAACGTCATCATTGTGCGCGGATGCGCGCGCCTTCGGTACTTCGCGAGATAAGGGCAAACGAGACAAACAATCGGCTGGGCCGTTTTGTGCCGAGCTCACCCACTCCACGGTAAAGTCGTAAGCCGCCAGGCGGGCTGCATATCGCTGCAGTCGGCTAGCCGCCGTCTGTGGAATGCCAACCTTATCTCCGAATATATATGACAAAGGTTTGTGATCGGTACGAATAATGAACGATCTCCCGAATAAATATTGATGATTTTTAACAACTCCAAAAAAAATCGCTAGTGCCTCCTTATCCAGCTGACTATACGACTTCTCCGCTTCATTGAGAGTTCGCGACACGTAACAAACCGGTTTCTCGGAACCGTCCGGGTACTTGTGGGCCAGAACTGCACCTAGGCCGTAAGCTTGCACCTAGGCCGTAAGCTGAGCTGTCGGCGCTGAGCACGAGCGGCAAAGTTGGGTCGTAGTGGGCCAGGCACTGTTCTCCACTTAACATTTTTTTAATTTTAATAAATGCTTCTTCGCATTCGGAGCTCCATTGCCAGTGTACTTTTCCTTTTAACAAATTATACAGAGGATATAGAATTTTACTCAAATGTGAAATAAATTTCCCATAATAGTTTACGAGGCCCAAAAATGATTTTAACTGATGGACGTCGGTGGGACGCGGGGCATTCGAAACAGCAATTATTTTCTTTTTATCTGGGTGCAAGCCATCCTTATCTATGATATGCCCCAGGTAACACACAGCGGGTTTGAAAAATTCACACTTTTCTAACTTAATTCTAAGTCCTACCGCTTGTAAACGCCTTAAAACCTCACGGACATTTTTCATGTTATTTTCCTTCGAGGTCCCCCCAATGCAGGCATCATCGAAGTACACGGCCGTCATTGGGACGCCTCTCAGGACCTCCTCCATCAACTTTTGAAACTTCTCTGGAATACTACATAAACCGTAAGGAGTTCGAATGTATTCGAAAGTGCCAACATGCGTGCTTATCGTGGTACAAGGTCGAGACTCAGGTGATAGTAAAACCTGTTCGTATGCGTGTGCCAAATCAATTTTTGTAAATATTTGGGCTCCTCTTAATGCAGAATAAAGCTCCTCGATACGCGGCAACGGATACGGTTCACGCTTTAATTTTGGATTAATTGTTACTTTGTAATCGCCACAAATTCGAATACTTCCGCACTTCTTTACTACCGGGACGATAGGCGTACCAAATTCAGAGGATTCAACTTTTACAATGGTGCCCTCATTAACAAGGCGCTCTAACTCCTTTTCTACGAGCGCTTTTAATGGTAACGGTAGATTGCGCGCTTTACGAAATATAGGTTCGTCGTCTTTTAACTTTAATGAAAACATCTTAGTGCATGTTCCTAAACCGTCTGCAAAAACATCGGGGAAATCCTGCTTTAATAACGAGATTGCGCGATCGGCTTCATCACTCGTATCCGAAACGTAGGCGTCGATATTATTAACTTGAATTTCAATATTTTTTAATTTTAAGTGACGTAACCACATGCGGCCGAGCAGCGGCGGCCCGCCGCCTGGCATGACGTACAATGGAAGATCTGCCGCCTCGCGCTTCTCATGCGCGCTTTCATAGCACACGGACACGCTGATAAAGCCGATGGGCAATATTTTGCCTCCCGTATATGCCTTAAATTTTAAGTTACACTTTGACAACTCACAATTTTTAAAGTATTTCTCGTAATCACGTTCATTTATGGCTGATATCTTACTGCCTGTATCTATTTCAAAGTCTACGGGAATGTCATTAATTAGAATGTTCACTACATACGGTTTATCGTCCTCTCCATCCACGACGATGTTGAAGAAATCGCTATCCTCGCTCTCCGAATCCATTTCGATATAAAACTGATTTTTCCGTTGCACTTTACCTAACGAACCGCAATTATTATCATTGTTAGAACGCGCACTTTTGCACATAGCCCGGAGATGGCCCTTTGCACCGCACTCATCACAATTATACCGCTTATAGCGACACTTATCGGGAGTGTGCTGACGCCCGCATCTCCAACAATTACGTTGCTGCCGGTTGTACCGCGCCGCCGGGCCCGCAGCCGCGCCCGCGCCCGCAGCCGCGCCCGCGCCCGCAGCCGCGCCCGCGCCCGCAGCCGCGCCCGCGCCCGCAGCCGCGCCCGCGCCCGCAGCCGCGCCCGCGCCCGCAGCCGCGCCCGCGCCCGCAGCCGCGCCCGCGCCCGCAGCCGCGCCCGCGCCCGCAGCCGCGCCCGCGCCCGCAGCCGCGCCCGCGCCCGCAGCCGCGCCCGCGCCCCGCGCGGTGCCGCCCGAGCCGCTCGCCTCCGCAGCCTCCAGCGCCAGCGCCAGGTCTACCGCCCGTCTGTAATCCAAATCCTTCTCCGCGAACAGCCGACTGCGCATCTCGTCACCCGCGAGGCCAGAGACGAATTGATCTCTTAGATTCTCTTCGAGTTTTTCGCCGAAGTTGCATGTACTCGCTAGATGCTTGAGATGTTGCAAATATAAACTGAGCTCTTCTCCTGGCACTTGACGACGCAAGCGGAAAATATGCCGTTCCGCGATATCCGATCGCCTGGGTTCTAGATGCTGCTGGACGATGGTGACCAATTCCTTAAAAGATTTCTTCTCGGGTTCGTCGGGAGCACACAAATCGCACATTAAGTCGTAGGTAGGTTCGCCGACTACCGTAATGAGCGTCGCCACATGCAACGATTCTTTAATTTCATTTAATAGCATGAATTGCTTAACACGGTTTACGTACGTCGACCACTTTCGCGAAGACAGATCAAAACTATCGATTTTACCGTACGGCATTGTAATTATTACGCTAAAACCAATTTAAATCGTCGCCAGTAAGGTTTGGCGTAATGAAACACGATCGGGCGGTTAACAAGACTGTTTATTGTAGCACGAGGGTATATAAACATCAGCGGATTACCCACATATATCTAACAGTAAGCACGAAAAGTACGACTGAAAGGGCAACCCTCCGATATCATATTTTTCAATTCAATTCAGTTCAAATTCATTTGTTACACCAACTTTGGATCACATTACATATTAACTAGGTACCCAGTTTATTTATTTATTTATTTGGGTTAACAAACAGTTACTTCTAAGAAACTTAATTATAACTATATTAGCATGCATAGTGGTGTAAGAGTAACCCACATCGTTAACCGCTAGTTATCTATGCAAAATGTTAAATGTAACAGTATCAAAAGTTAATAATATTAATTATAAAATATCAGTCACCAGGAGTGAAGACATACTCCGTCACACAATGTGCTTCATTTCAAGTTAACATTTGTGTAGGGGTTGTAAGCCCTTACACTAGAAATGATAACCGGGGAAAGTAATGATATAGAGCGGCGTAAATGAAACCACCCGAGTTCATCGTCGAAAGCGAACTGATTTATTAATATAGAAAATATGATAAGTACAGACAACACCGGCGCACGCGGTTTTGCGGCGTCGGCACAAAGTTACAATGCATGGATTTCGTACATCTTGCCCACTCAAATAGGCCTAAGATGATTTGATAAGCTAAACAATAAGGAAAATGAAAAATAAGTGCTAAATGATATAATGCTAAAGTATTAGATGATACAATGATGATTAACAATGTTAGGTGTTAGTAAGTACACATGAAAGGTGATTATAAAACGAGTCTAATTCTCTTGAGACACACATGTATTATATACTATTCACTTATACCGAAACGAGCCCTGATAGGCATAGGCGACGTGCCTATATTGACACCTTCTACACTTCGCGCACTTTGCACACATTCACTAACACTGACACGTGAGTCGCAGAGCCGCGCGCGTGGCTGCGGCCGGGCACACGCCGGCTCCGGCAGCGCCAAGAGCGCCCTGCCCTTGAACTTGCGGTAGCCGGCGACAGCGCCTCCGACGAGCACCAACCCGATGATGATGTATGATGTAGTGTAATGATGGACGTCATGTATGCTGAGATTCCCTGAAGACTGTTCCTTTGCATTGTCGATCTCGGCCTTCAGTTTGTACCAAGCTGGCTCTGATATAGGCTCGAGGTCTGTCTCAGAGAGCCGAGTGTTTACCATTTTATTTAGCATCGAAATCTCTGACGCTGTGACAGTCTGGGGTTTGTAGTTAATTTTATTTTGTAAATTATTGTGTGCATAAATTGAATAACTTTCTCCCATTAGAGTGCATCCATTATTTAATGATATGATTCCAGTGTTGTTTATCTCTTCTATTGACATCCCAGCTGGGCAGTGAATGCGGACGTGGCATTCCGCGCAGCACGTGAATAGCCACTGGTTGTTGCCATGTAACCTGATCCACTGATCCCGGCAGGTTGTTATTGTTGTAGAACAAGCCTTATCAGCGGCGGTGTTTACTAATTGAATGTCACATAATGATTGTTTTAATTTAATATTGTATAACGGCATGTCTAATTGGCATAATATTTTGTTTTTAGAGATATAGGTGCATGTCATTAGGTAGTTTTCGGACATCAATGCCGCGACGTCCTTTTTAAGGTTGTAGGCAATGTAGGGTACAATGGGTATTATATGATAGGTATTGTTGTCTTTCTGTTGTGGTAAGGAGATAATTTTATCAAGTTCGAATACATCGTTACTAAGAAGTGGAATCTTGACCTCTATAATTAGGTAGTCAGTGATTACCCTCGCTGATACTTTAAGTAACTTGTATAGCTCCGTGATATCATTGTCCATGGGTAGCATCAGGTTTCCGTGTAGTTGGCCTGATGTTCATCTGCTGTTCTAGTTGCTCCGGAAATAATAAATGCGTGTCAAGGTGGCCGTGGTAGATGTCTGTGATGGTGTCGATTAGAGTTTCTTGTATGTGTCTCAGGTTCGATAGAACCGAATGAAACTGGCTGCTAGTGCTGATGATGATATACATCGAGTTTTCGTTGTCAAATTGTATGCGATTACTTTTTATGGACATGTTATTTAACCGCTCATTGATAAATTGAAATTGCTTAGTCATTATGTCTTCGTGTCTTCTTAAAATATTATATTCTGATTCAATGATTGACGTTTGATTTTTTAACAATTCTTGTAGATGATTTTCGTTCTTCTCTATCTTCTTTATATCTTCTTTGTAGTTCTCCGCAAATGTGCTATCTAATACCCCAAATAATGAGTTTGCAATGTTGCCGATTCCGTTTATAAATCCTCTCTTTTGTCTTCTAGTTTTCTGTCCCTTTAGCAGACTGTTGTAATGCTCAATTTCATTCAGATCTTGTTTTAACTGTAACGTGATACCTTTTAAATGCGGTTCTTGTTTTTGTGATATGATTTGAAGGTGGTTAACAGTTTTCGATAGTTGTCATTCCTTGCCAATATGTAGACAGTTTGTAATAAACGACGAGTTTCCAATTGTCCTTGACGTAATACAGGTCGGCTACTTTGTCGAAAAATAGCGCTTGTGTGCTGTTCAAAATAGTTTTATTATAGAGTGATTGATCGACGTTTTGTGAGCTTGGTGATATTATAGTCATCAGCATGATAATCATGAAAAAGTTCTTGATGTTCCTGACGTTAAATACTCCCCGTCTCTGTCTTTGTGGCAAAGGGGTTGTATTTTGAGGTGATGGTGATCATTAGGCTGAGTTGGTGCCTGCCGATTAATGTTCTGATCTTCTCGGACGGGTAGAGAGATCAATTTGCTGACTGGCCTTTGATGATGTTGTTGCTTGTCTTTAAGGACACGACGCGTACGATTCCGTCTTGTCCTGGGAAAGTGTCTTGGACTCTGCCTAGCGCCCATGTTTCAGGCGGTAGGTTGTCCTCTTTAATGATGACGACATCGTCGACTTCCAATTCTTTTTCTGACTTCTCCACTTTGACCTGGTCTGAAGTTGTTGTAAATATTCAGACGACCATCTTTTCCAAAAGCTGTTATTCATAGCCTGAACGAGTTGCCAACGTCTTGATAAGGTTACAGATTCGGGAACTCTCTGCGGGCGTGTTATCAGTGGCCCACCGACCAGAAAGTGTCCTGGAGAAAGATAACTGTCAGTACTGTCTTCAACCATCTCTGTGAGTTGACATAGAGGCCTGGAGTTCATGCAGGCTTCGATTTGATGAAGAAGAGTAGAGAACTCTTCATATGTCAGTTTCTGATCACCTAATACCCTCTTAAGATGATGTTTCAGTCCCTTGACGGCAGCTTCCCATAAGCCGCCCGCACTGGGCCATGCTGGAGCATTGAAGTGCCATTCAATATTATACTCCTGGATGTCATTGAAGAATTCGGCGTTGATATTGTGTGCAATTTCTCTGTACTCCTTTTGCAGAAGGCGATGTCCGCCACAGAAATTGGTGCCATTGTCACTATAACAGGCGCGAGGTATTGACCTTCGCGCACAAAATCGTCTAAATGCTGCCAAAAATGTCGGAGTACTCAAATCCGACACCAATTCTAGGTGTACTGCCTTTGTCGCTAGGCAAACAAATACTGCGATATATCCCTTGCATGTCTTTACTCCTCGTCCTTTGTTGATTTTTAGTTCAACGAATCCTGTAAAATCCACTCCTGTATGCGTGAAAGGGCGAGAGGGTGTGACCCTCCCATTATATTTTGTGAGTTTTGAACCTTCTACAGCGAACACACTGCCTCAGCTGACGTTTTACTGTGCGCATTCCACTAATAATCCAAAACTTATTTCTGATATATGATAGCGTCAGCCGAGCTTCGCCGTGAAGTGTCGTCAGATGCGCTTGATGAATGACGAGGTCTGTGAGCCGACCGTGGGCTGATAATATCATGGGATATTTCTCTGAATCTGATATATTTGCGTTTCTCAGTCTTCCACCGACTCTTAACAAACCCTGTTTGTCAATAAAGGGATTCAAAGACGCGATTTTGCTCTTTGAACTGACATGTCCTTGTTGTTTGATGTGGTCTAGGTCGTCCTTGAACTCCTGTTGCTGACACTCCTTGATAATGATATCGTAAGAATTATTTAGTTCCGATGACGATAGCGTTTCGCTTCTCGATGCACCTTGCTTATCGCGGACACAGCTGATGAAACGTAACACCCAGCCGAGTACCTTTGTAGTACGAGTGAGCGAGCTGTGTTGCATAAGTAATTCGTTTACAAGTGATGACTTATTATTCTGTAAAGTGGCGTGTACACATGCTTTTTTTAACTTTAGTCCTGGACTTTCATAAGTGATGTTCTTGTCGGTTGATTTGTATGAAGGTAACCATTGAGGACCTTCCCACCATAATGTATGCTTTGATAACTGCTTTTTCGTCAATCCACGTGTTGCGCAGTCCGCGGGATTCTCCTCCGATTTTACATGACCCCAACACGAGGGCGGAATGCCGTCATTTATTTGCTGCACTCGATTTGCAACAAATTGTTTCCAGCGTGATATGTCTCCGTTAAGCCATCCCAAAACGATCATTGAGTCTGTCCAGGCGTGTATCTTGATATTTATGTCGTGAAATGATTCTAAAACCTTTTTTAGGAATTGAGAAAGAAGGAGAGCTCCACAGAGTTCTTTTCTGGCCAGGGACATCGTGTTAGCCAGTGGAGTCAACCTTGTTTTTGCTGCTAGCAGCTTCGATGTGATCACACCTCTGTTGTCTGTTACCATGTATAATGCACATGCATAGGCATTTTCGCTTGCGTCGCAAAATGCATGTAGGTGACATTCCTTGTCTGTGTCACCGATATGTCGTGATATTTTGAAGTCACCGATCTCCTTGAGATCGTTACTAAGTTGATTCCATTCCTTTTGAATGTCTTCTGATACTATGTCGTCCCATGTCATGTCTTTGCTCCAAGTTTTTTGAAAAAGGAGCTTTGCTCTGATTGATAAACCTAATAACCAGCCTTGTGGATCGAATAACTTCGATATTTCTGATAACAACTGCCGTTTCGAAAACGTGTTTATCACTGTCAGCTGTGATTTGATTTTGGTAGGTGAAACAGTCAGTTGTTGGTTCCCACTTTAGTCCAAGTGTCTTTCGAGATTCCGCACACTTAAACTGAAAGTTGTCATTGAGTTGATCGAGTGTCAAGTTGCTTAGTATCTGCGGGTCATTACTACTCCACTTTCGGAGGTTCATCTGGGCAGTTTGGAATATTTGTATGAATTCGCTCTGCAATTCTTTTGCCTTTTCTAGCGAATTATGTCCTGATAGTAAATCATCCATATAAAATGAGGATTTAATGGCAGCCGCTGCGAGCGGGAAGCTCTTGGCTTCATCCTTGGCCAGCATTTGTAATCCGGTTCGAAGGACCAAACCCAATGTAGGGGTTGTAAGCCCTTACACTAGAAATGATAAAATCAAAATCAAAATCAAAATCTCTTTAATCATTTTGGCATCACAGACCTTCATGCACTTATGAACGTCAAATTATCACAATGACTCTACCACCGTATCGGAAAAAGAACCACTACTCAGAAGATACGGCAAGAAACTGAGGGGCATTTTTTTTTAGAGATTTTGTTACAATTTTTTGGGATTTTACAATATTATGTTTCTTATGTACCAGTTGGTTACTTTGCAGAAGTGGAATGTTCCAAGCATCTTTGTCTTCTATGTAATTACGATCAGTGTAGTATGCTTTTCTCATTAGAACATTCTTAACGCGTAATTTGAATTTACTTTCTGTGAGCTCCGTTATACACTTTGGAATTTTATTATAAAAACGTACGCAGTTGCCCATAAAGGACTTATTCGTTTTAGTCAGTCTATACCTAGGTACAACAATCCTATCCTTATTTCTAGTGTTTATGTTATGATGGTCACTATTTACCTTGAATTTTTGGAAGTTTTTGCGAACATGCATTATATTTTCATAAATATATAAAGAAGGTAAAGTTAATATATTAACTTGCTTAAAAAAATCTCATAACGAGTCACGTGGACCCAACTCGTAAATCGCGCGAACCGCACGCTTTCGTAATATAATAATAGTATCTATATCCGCAGCAGAACCCCACAGCAAAATGCCATATGACATTATGCTGTGGAAGTATGCAAAGTAAACTAACCGAGCCGTAGCTATATCCGTTAATTGCCTAATTTTACGAACCGCATATGCAGCAGAACTAAGTTTTCCAGATAGAGCATCAATATGAGGACCCCACTGCAACTTAGAGTCTATGCCTATACCTAGGAATACCGTCGCTTTGTCTGTATCGAGTTTATTACTATTGAGCATTACGTTTGGCTCTACATGTCTAACATTAGGCAAAGAGAACTTTAAACATTTCGTCTTTTTCGCGTTTAGTAACAAATTATTCGCGGAGAACCATTTCAAAACAACATCCAATACGTAGTTTACATGCGCCAATTCACTGTCCTTTCTATCTACTTTAAAAATTATCGATGTATCATCAGCGAATAGAACAATATCTGCAAGGTCTTTAACTACGAAGGGTCAATCATTTATATTTTGCCAAGAATAAAAACGGCCCCAATATTGATCCCTGCGGTACCCCCATTCTGACTAAGGATCCGGAAGATGTTACGCCATTTACCCCAACTTTTTGCTGTCTATCGGTTAAGTAGGACTCAACAAGATTCAGAGCAGTTCCACGAACTCCATAGTGGTAGAGTTTACGAATTAGTGTACGGTGCTCTACACAATCGAAAGCTTTGGAGAGATCACAAAATACACCAATGGCATCCTGTGAACTCTCCCAAGCTTCAAGCACATGTGTTACTAGTTCGACCCCGGCATCTGATGTTGACCTGCATTTCGTGAAACCGAACTGACTCTCTGACTGACGTTCAGTATTTTGTGTTCGTTGAAGTGGGATAAAAGTTGTTTAAGAATAAGTCTTTCAAATATCTTACTCAGAGCCGGAAGCACAGAGACTGGTCTGTAATTCGAGGGATCAGTTTTACTACCTGATTTGAAGATCGGTGTAATTTTACTATTTTTCATTAAATCGGGAAATGAGCCTGTGTCAATACACATATTAAATACTAGCTGTTGCCCGCGACTTCGTACGCGTAGTGTAGTAGTAATTCATCATGCTTCCGACCATTTTCTGTCCCAAAATACTCCCGTTCCAGCTCCCATCCTGCTCCTTTTTCATTACCGTACCACTTCTATTCTGTTACCTTCCCACTCGTATCCTGTTATCGTCCTGGTTGTATTCCGTAACCGCCGCGTTCTGGACTGATCCTGTCCTTCTCCTATACCGTTACCGCTCCCTACTATCCCGTTACCGTACCGCTCCGCTCCTGCTCCAGTCCCGCTCCTATATCGTTACCATTACGCTCCTATCCTGTAACTCTTGCGCTTATCCCATTTCCATGCCCATCTTATCCCGTTATCATCCCGTTTCGCTCCCAATCCTAATTACCAAAGTTGATAGCCCTATCTCTAAAAACATAAACTCTCATTCCTTTTGTCCGCTCTCGTAATGATCCCCTTATAGAACTTACATACCAAACAGCTTCATAGGTTTTTGGTTTTCGAGGTGTGATGTGTGTGTGTGTGTCTGTGTCTGAGGGAGTGGATTATTTTTAACCGACTTCAAAAAGGAGGAGGTTTACAATTCGACGGTATGTTTTTTTTTTTTTTGTGTGTTTGTTACGCGATTTCTCCGCCAATTATGCATTGATTTCGATGATTCTTTTTTTGATTGGTAGGTAATACTTCAAAGGTGGTCCCATATAAATTTTATCGAAATTCATTCAGTAGGTTTTGAAAAAAATAGCAAAACCAAAAAATATAAGTTTAATCTTCAAGTCGGTTCTTGTTTTTTTCGTAACCAACTTTCTAAAGGTGGAGGTTTGTATTCGACTGCTTCACCTGCTTCACCCAGGGTTGACTTCCGGTGAGGGAACTCCTCAACGGTGAATAGTACAGAAACAACATTTCATAAATGGATTTAACCATAATAGCCTGTTCTAAATTCCATCTTGACATGGCAGATACACCCAGGATTGACTTCCGGCGAGGGAACTCTTCAACAGAGATATAGGACAGACATGAAATTTTTTTGTACATGCATTTAATTGTGATAGCCCGTTTTAAACTTCGTCATGATGTGGCTTCTAGATCATAAAAGCTTGTCTTTAAAAACTTTTTGAATTAATTTAATTAAAACTTGTTTTTCACTAAAAAACGTAAAATAAATTATTTTTCAATAAAAACTAAACCGACTTCAAAACCACAAATGGCACTCAAAAGTAAAAAATAAATTAATATAATTATCATAAGCGCTACCCACTCATATATTTGAAGTCGGTGCCAGCCAAGTCTAAAAGGTAGTAGATAGATACTACCTACAAGTAGTACTTACTATATACATATTTATCTGCTACCTATTAGACTTGGCTGGCACCGACTTCAACTATATTAGTGGGTAGCGCTTATGATAATTATATTAATTTATTTTTTACTTTTGAGTGCCATTTGTGGTTTTGAAGTCGGTTTAGTTGTTTTTGAAAAATAATTTATTATATTTAGATATATACATTTTAGCAAGTTCTTTTAGAGATGTTTAAAAATTGGTGAAAAATGTGTTATAGTTTCTTTGACCGAGTATACGTATCAAATGTCATCGTTCAGTTTAAAAAACATATTACGGGACCACGGAGGCCGGGTGGAAATAACACGGGTGGGATTGCCATCGGGGGGAAATGCCATGGACCCTTTACGATTCGTACGCAAAACTGACGGTGACGGTGCGCCGCGGTGCCACGCTAGCCGCCGCGGCCGTTCCGGGCCCGGTACGGTATTGCTATGCTTTTTGTTCGTCTATACCAGCAGTTACTAATAGTTGTTCCACGGAACCCTAGGGTTCCGAGAATTGCCGACGCTGGCCAGCATTTTTATCGATATACTGACCCGCGCAAAAGTGCTGAATCAATTTCGATAAAATTTATATGGGACCACCTCTGAAGTATGACCTACCAAACAAAAAAAGAATCATCAAAATCAAATTATAATTGGCGGAGTAATCGCGTAACAAACATAGAAAAAAAACAGAACATCCTCCTTTTTTAAAGTCGGTTACAAATATGAGTTGGGGTTCCGCCAAAATTAGGTACATAATTTAGTGTTCCATAGCTAAAAAAAATTGGGAACCGCTAGATAAAATTCCTCTACTACTTTCCAAGGCGACATAATCGCATCAGCAAAAAAGCGTTTTGCAAACTGATCAAAAAAAAGCTCCAGTGCAGGTCCAGCGCCATGTCCATAAAACCCGTCACCGCGAGTCAGAAAAACGCCCCTTGATAAGACGTGCTATCTATGGGTGGCTCGATTTAAACAGCTAATTTGCCTTGCAACGGTACTCAACGTTATACCACTCCACCAGCCACCGCCACCGGCACCGCCAATAGTCGCCGCGATCTCGCAGTGTAAACTCGCCCCTGATGAAGAGCATCGGACATGCTCGAAACCTAGGTCGACTAATTTGACAAACTACGTGAGTCCTAGCCGTTTTATTAAATATTTATAATTATAATGAATCAAACTCACGAAAACTTTCATACTAAAATTGCTAATCGGTAGGTACTCAACGTTGTTAAATTGCGTAATAATTCCAGTTTTCGTAAACCAATATTTATAAAACAAAGTTTGTTATGTAGCCTAGGACTCCACAAAACATTTTTTAGAATACCATCGTGTGAACCAATACCTTAGTTCTACAAACTCTGAAGGTAAGTAATAAACCAGTATAAGCTGAGCCATGTGCACAAAGGGTCCGGTATGTTCCGTGGTTCAACTTATAGTGGACACCTATATTTTTTCCTAAATTCCGTCATAACTTCAATATTACTGGACCGATTTTGATGAAACAAAGCTTATGTGTAGCGCCGGACTCCACAGAATATATTTCAAAAAACTGCATTCAAATTCGTGCCCTAGTTTCTGAGTTTATCCCGGACAGACAGACAGACAGACAGACAGACAAAAATTTTAAAAATTGTATTTTTGGGTTCTGTTGCTACCATATACTCCTAAAAAAATTGATTTTCAAAAATATCTTCAATGTACAGTAACCGCTTCGTTACAGTTTTATTATAAGTATAGATAGCCACGAGATATGGTGCAATAACTTCTATTAATGATTCTAGCATCTTTACTGATATGCCCCACAAATCTTCAGTGGTTTTGGCATTGAGACATTTGAATGTTTTAATAATTTCAATAGTGGAAGTATATCTGAACTGAAAATCCGGTAAATCTAGTGGAAAGTGATCTTTTAGAAGAGCTTCTGCTACATCTGGACTAGAGTTAAGTGTTTTTGTGACGTCCAGGGGTATATTAGAGAAGAAATTTTCAAAAGCATTAGCAACACATTTTGCATTGGAGATTTGTTTATTCTCAACTATTAACTTATATTCCGAATCCCTCGACTAAGTTTGGCCAGTCTCCGTGTTAATGGTTTTCCAGACGGCTTTTATTTTATCTGATTTTTTAATTTTACTACTAATAAACAATGATTTTGCACGAATACAGACCTTTTTAAATATTTTGGAATAGTTTCTAACATACTCATGGAAATCTTTATTTGATGTCAAAGATTTCTTGTAATACAACTCAAACATGTTATCTCTACTCTTGCGTATACCTCTAGTTGCCCAGTCACTGAATACCGAGTTCAATACTTTCAGAGTACTTTTTATAAAGAGGATTCCATATACACACGGCGTACTCAAGTTGAGATCTAATGAGTGTAATATATAAATGAAGGTAGGTAGTATGCTTAGTGAAGTCTTTGGATGAACGTATGACGAATCCATATAACTTATATGCCTGGCTAGTGATATTGGCGACATGTATATCCAGATGTAGCTTGCAATCCAGGGTAACACCCAGGTCCCTAATGGTGTCCACTCTTTCCAGGATACTGTTGCAAAGTTTGTAGTCGAAGTGGATACGTTTTTGTTTTTTAGTAAAGGTTATAGTCTTACATATATTGATACTTAGTGCTAATTTGTTGCGAGTACAGTATTCAGACAGCCTATCGAGATCGCTTTGAAAGTCTGTAAAATCATCAACGGAGTTGATTATTATATCTATAGACCTTCAGATCGTCCGCATAGAGCTGAAAATTGCAGTAGCTAAAACAAGTATGGATGTCGTTTATGAATAAGTTAAACAATAAGGGACCCAAAATTGAGCCCTGTGGAACACCAGAACTGATATGTACTAAGTAGGACTCAAACCCGTTCAGGACTACTTTCTGTGTCCTGTTAGTTATATAAGATTTGAACCACCTCCACAGGTTTCCGTGTATACCGTTGTATGCAATCTTTTCTAGCAAGATTTTGTGGTCTACCCTGTCGAAAGCCTTTCGAAAGTCTGTATTAATACTGTCTATTTAGTTTATGACGATTCATGTTATTCTGATTCCGCCGAGAGGCGGTCGGGGGCCGGCGGTGCGCTTAATGTGTCGGGCGCCGCGCAGGGTACCTGAGCTGGACCAACGCGCTGTGGGACGCGTGCTGCGAGTGGACCGCCGGCGAGCGCGGCCTCGCGCTGCTGTGCTGGCGCCTGCGCTGGCTGCACGCGCTGGCGCGGTTGGCGGACGTGCGCGAGGCGCGCCGCGTGCGCCTGCAGGCGCGCGCCGCGCTGCGCAGGCACGCGCCCGCCTCGCCTGTCGCCTTCGCGCACTTCGCGCGTCTCGAGGCGGACGCGAGCGGCACCGCCGCCGGCCGCCGCGCCGCGCTGCACGCGCTGCGTGCCGCGCTGCGCGATGCCGCCGCGCCGCCCGAGCGCGCGCTGTTTGCGGCGCGCGTGCTCGCCGAGCTGGCGCCGGGCACGGCGATGGCGGGCTGGGCGCGCACCTGCGCGGTGCTGCGCCGACCGCTGCCGCCCGACGGCGACGCCTGCCTGGAGAGTGACCCGCCGCGAGACTTACTCGACGCGGCGCGCGCGGCGGTAAGTGTGTGCGGGCAGGGGGCGCGGGCCGCGGAGCGCAGGGCGCGGGAGTCTCACGTGCGTGTCGCCGCGGTTGCAGTGCGGCGCGCGGTGCGAGGAGCTGGAGCGCGGTTTCGCGGCGGGCGGTGCGGGGGATCGGGAGGAGGAGGAGGAGGAGGGGGAGTTGTGCGCGGCGCTGTTGCCGGGCGCCGGCGAGTGGGCGGCGGCGCGCGCGGCGCTGGCGGCGCCGGCCGAGCGCGCGCGGCTGCTGGCGCGGCTGCTGGCGGAGCGCGACCGGTACCGGGTGAGTGCGCGGGGCGGGACGGGGCGGGGCGGTCGGGGCGCTCGCTCGGCTGACGCGCGCGTGTTGCAGGCGGGCGCGGCGCTGCAGTTCGGTGAGCAGGCGGCGTGCGCGCTGGTGCTGGGCGCGGCGGGCGTGCGACGGCTGGAGGCGGCGCGCGCGTTGCTGCCGCTGTTCCCCAGGAACGCACTGCTCGCGCTTGGTACGCACCCTGGCTCTCGGCCGACGGCGGCGGCGGCTCGGATCTTTGTTTCTATTACTTACAAGTGGTATTGTCCGCGCGCAGCGTGCAGCGACGCGCCTCTGTGGGCGGGCGGCGCGGCGGGCGCGGGAGCCGCGGCGCCGGTAGAGGCGCGCGCGGCGCTGGCGCTGGTGCTGCCGCGGCTGCTGCGCGCGCCGTTTGCCGCGGACGCCGACCCGGCCGGTGAGTGCGAGGGGGGCGCGGCGCCGGCGGGGCGCGGCGCCGGCGGAGGCGCATATTCCTCTCCGTTTCGTGTGTATGACTCATCAAGCTAATTGTGCCATACTCTGTGCATCTTTTAGCCGTTGGCTTCTTCAGTAGAGTGATGAATGTGGACATTAACCACTGTTTTGGCAAAACCCCAGAATCAGATGCGGTTAAACAGGTTAGTCAGTGAGTATACCGAGTCTAATAAGTTGGAAAATGTACATGAATTCAATCCGGATTTGGCTCTCTCGAGTGCCCTAATCACTTCTGAACTTAGTATGGGAGGGCCGTCTACATTTGGGAGAGAGCTCACCACTCCTAGGGTGTAGTCAGCGAACATATTGTCAACGTTGCACTTCAACGTTGGTTTTTTGCCTCAGCATCTGGTGACAGTGTTCTACTGTAGTCTATCAGTACATTTTGTTTAGGTCTTTTTAACTGTCCTGCCGTTAGTTATTTATTTATTTGGATTAACAAACAGTTACTTCTGAGAAACTTAATTATAACTATATTAGCATGCATAGTGGTGTAAGAGTAACCCACATCGTTAACCGCTAGTTATCTATGCAAAGTGTTAAATATAACAGTATCAAAAGTTAATAATATTAATTATAAAATATCAGTCATCAGGAGTGAAGACATACTCCGTCACACAATGTGCTTAATTTCAAGTTAACATTTGGTTTCTTAGTAAGTTTTAACACTTAAAGTTATCTATGGGTATCGCTAAACAGAATAAGTTAGTTTATCTTGAGTCGCCGGACAATTCCTCAACGACTTGCCTTCTATAAGAGAAAGCAGAAAGGGCAAATATATCCAATGAGTTAAATTGTTCATTGTATGCATGGAGCAGTCGTCGCAGAGGTGAGCGCCCCCGGCGTCGGTGCGGCAGGTGCCGAGCACAAGGAGGCGGTGTGGTCGCGCTGACCTCTGGGCCCCCGGGGCACGCTGTAACACAGTTTGTTTACTAAGTCAATACAATCAAATTTGTTGTTACAAAGGCCGTATAAGATCATTGCTTCGAGCAAATTACGTTTAGAACTTAAACTAAGTAAGTTATACTTGTCTAATAGTTGAGAGTACGGGAGCCGCTTCCCAAAACATTTATATTGCATAGTGCGTAAAAACTTCTTTTGAACGAGTTCAATACTTTCAGAGTACTTTTTATAAAGAGGATTCCATATACACACGGCGTACTCAAGTTGAGATCTAATGAGTGTAATATATAAATGAAGGTAGGTAGTATGCTTAGTGAAGTCTTTGGATGAACGTATGACGAATCCATATAACTTATATGCCTGGCTAGTGATATTGGCGACATGTATATCCAGATGTAGCTTGCAATCCAGGGCAACACCCAGGTCCCTAATGGTGTCCACTCTTTCCAGGATACTGTTGCAAAGTTTGTAGTCGAAGTGGATACGTTTTTGTTTTTTAGTAAAGGTTATAGTCTTACATATATTGATACTTAGTGCTAATTTGTTGCGAGTACAGCATTCAGACAGCCTATCGAGATCTCTTTGAAAGTCTGTAAAATCATCAACGGAGTTGATTATTATATCTATAGACCTTCAGATCGCCTGCATAGAGCTGAAAATTGCAGTAGCTAAAACAAGTATGGATGTCGTTTATGAATAAGTTAAACAATAAGGGACCCAAAATTGAGCCCTGTGGAACACCAGAACTGATATGTACTAAGTAGGACTCAAACCCGTTCAGGACTACTTTCTGTGTCCTGTTAGCTATATAAGATTTGAACCACCACCACAGGTTTCCGTGTATGCTGTTGTATGCAATCTTTTCTAACAAGATTTTGTGGTCTACCCTGTCGAAAGCCTTTCGAAAGTCTGTATAAATACTGTCTATTTGTTTATTTATATCAAAGCCTTCAAAAATATATGTAGTCATTAAATTTGTAACTGTGGATCTACGTTGCACGAAACCATGTTGTTGGGGTATAATGTTATGATGTAGGGCAGGATATATTTTATTATAAACTAGACGCTCAAATACCTTCGACAGGGCAGTTAGGATTGATATGGGTCGATAGTTTTCAACATTTTTGGTAGAACCGCTTTTATGTATTGGTATTATATTCGCAGTTTTCCACACGTTGGGGGAGATCCCCTCAGTTAGGCATTTGTTGTAGATAATGTGTAAAGGTATGCTTAAGTTTTCCGCCGCGAGTTTAGGAAATATTGCTGGTATTGCGTCAGCTCCGGGCCCTTCCGTCATGTCTAGTGATTGAAGTACCTTGAGTATTTTATGTTTAGTCAAATGTATGTTGTTAATGTGAGTATTAGTATATTGAGTGGAGTCAAGTTGGGGAACGAAGTCAGCAGTCAAGTCAGATGGCTCAAAGACGGATTGAAAATAATCTGAAAAAATATTACATATATCCTCTGGTTTTGAGCTGGCTGTGTCTGTATAGTAAACATTATTAGGTATGCTGGAGGATGCTTTGCGATTCGATATACAATGCGGAGATGACAATATGACTTTAAATGAAAACACTGGCAATACTGGTTTATAGAAACATTTGTAAACTATCAAATAAATCCGAACATCGAAATTAAAAAAACATTTTTTTCTAACAAACTAAATAGCTTAAAACTGCAAACAAAATAAAACACCATTTATAAAATTGGGTACATTGACCTGCGATAAGAATGGCAACGTAGCTTGGTTTCATTCATGATAAAGCTGTGGCCGACGCAGCGACGTCATGTTTGGCGCTATTATTCTTATTATTATTAATGCTCAATTACACAAATCAAATCACAGAATATTAACCAAATAGTCGGGCATCATTCACCCACAACACAACACAACAACAAAGATACGAGAACACTCGCGCGGCGACTTCAAAAGAACGCGGGCGCATCCGAAATTCCAGAGAAAAACAAAACGCGTCACAGGCAGGAAGGACGTCCGGTGACACACTGACCGCGTAACCTAGACACGTCGACAAGTAAGCAAAGTAGAAACAAGCAAACTTACCTATCTCTTTCGCACATACATATTTTGCGATAGACATGAGTGCGTACGCATGCATTTTTTCTTATCTAGCTGTGATGACACGCTTTATGACTCTTATGGGCTCGGACATAAAGTATAATTTGCATTGAGAAAATAAATTTGAAAGAAAAGGCGTAGGTTTTTAAAGTAGCGACCTGGCAACGTGTGTCGTTAACCTGTCGCGTGCTCTCTTGTTTACAATACATCATGTAGAAAATACTTAAAATGAAAAATAATGTCCTGTGGCTAAACTACTGGATATATTCATTTGATTTTTTGTGTGACGGTTGGGAATATCATGACTTATACGAAGTTTCATTTATGATCATATTGTCCTCCCCACATTGTATATGACCAAAAGTATTTAACATTGTTTATTATGCTATTTTCAACTAAGTTCATATAGCTTTTATATCTCTTTGAGCTTTCCTTTTTAAATCTATCTCTGTATAAAGAGAATTGCTCCTTATGGGTTTGTGTTTTATATTCTTTCCATTTAGTCCATGCCCGGTTTTTATCCTTATAAATGTGTACAAGGGCTGGAGTAAACCAGCAGAGTTATTCTAATTCATTCGACTTGGTCGTCGGAAGGTCTCGCCACGGAAATGTTTACGAAGAAAGCTTTGTAATGGTAGAAAACGGATTTCATGGTAGAAAATTTGATAACGAGAAATCTCAAGTAATTCTGTATTTTAATTTCAAAACGTTTCGCTTAAATTTCAATAACACATATTGCAAGTCACAGATATATACTAGTACCGATACTCCAAACAAAACTTTGTTTGAAGTAATTTTAAAACAAAAGGGCAAAGTAGCCTCGTAAATGTCAACATCTCACCAAACCATTTACTATAAAAAGGTATAGAGGACTTCTACCATTAAAAGAAAACCGGGCAAGTGCGAGTCGGACTCTCCCACCGAGGGCTACGTACAAATTTGTAGGTACATATTTAACCTCGATGATTGATTATGTACTTTAAATAAAGACTATATTTTTTCCTGTACCTGTAGTATATGCCGATATTACTTGCCAAATTTCATAGTTGTAGGTCAATGGAAAGTACTCTATAAATTTTGATTCCATTGAGTGTCGAAATATACGTTTTGTGCGGCATAAACGGTCGTATTTTTTTTTTACGTTAACTTAGAAGATTGATTTTTCACAGCTTCAAGGGACTGTGTACCTGAGAATATGGTTTTCATGTCAACTCGATACCTTCACGCGACTCCGAGATTTTTGGGTCGTTACAGACAGATGGACAACAAAGTGATCCTATAAGGGTTCCGTTTTTATTCCTTTTGAGGTACGGAACCCTAAAAAAGAACGGGTGGAATAATCACACAAAATAATACAAAATGGAATAAAATCCAGCCACCTTCTAGTACATGCAATTCCACTGATGAAATCTTACAAACTTCATTCATAACCACAATACACATAAACATTAAATATTCACAAATTATGTAAATAGAATACTACGAAAGTTGAACCGTAAATCGGTTCAGTCACTGTGACTAAAAATGCTGACCCGGCCGAAAAGCAGAGCTACGTACCGTCATCACAAAAAAGTGGCACATAAACGAAGTAACTACTGCTACCTTTTTCTTCCATGAATATATTATACATTTTACTAGAGTGCAAAAGAGACTATTTTGGTAGTTTGATGTCGGTTTGTATAACACACAAAATGTACAGACGCATGTTATCACTCTTGTTACATACTCTATGCACCAGTTTATCAAATGTCAAATGATTATCAGCTGATCAGCAAATTACCGCGAATTTGTGATTGGTTTTGATTCGTCGCATCAGCTAGCGGTTCTGTAAAGTAATAACGCTTATTCTTTCTCTCTGTTTATAGCACTATAATGTGTTCCCTCTACTCAACAATAATGGAAACAATGTATTGTTATAATAATAACCTAAAAGTTGGTAAAAGAATAAGTAATTTTGGGTCAAAACCACAAAACAGAGAGTAAACCCCTATTGATTCAACACTAACTTCACAATATAATTACCGTAGTTAATTTTTTTTTTTTAGATAAATATGGAATTTACGAATTTCGTAAGCGTTTCCGACAGCAAATTGCTCTCGAAAAGATTTGCGCATAATATCCGAATTGGAGTGTCAAACATTTCCGAATTTGGATTTGAGAATAAAGTTCCGAAACCCGATGTTGACATTTACGAGGCTACTTTGCACTTTTGTTTTAAAAATACTTCAAACAAAGTTTTGTTTGGAGTATCGGTACAAATAGTATATATCTGTGACTTGAAAAATGTGTTATTGAAATATAAGCGAAACGTTTTGAAATTAAAATGCAGAATTACTTGAGATTTTTCGTTATCAAATTTTCTACCATGATATCCGTTTTCTACCATTATAAAGCTTTCTTCGTAAACATTTCCGTGGCGGCACTTTCCGACGAACGAGTCGAATGAATTAGAATTACTATGCAGGTCGGGAATGAGGACCGTTTAACAATGTTTAATGGAACATGTTTTTTAATCGTTACATATAATAATTCATATAAATAAGTTACACTAGTGTCGGGGTCTTTATCAGTAAACATGGTTTCCCAGTCTATTTGTGCCAAATCGTTATTAATTGATAGGTAGTCTGCTGTTCGAAAGCAGTATTTGTACCGTTTATTGTGAGCCATGCTATCTTTTTTCGCTTGAGATAAATGAGGGCAAAAATAGGTAGGTGGAATGAGTCAGGTGACACGAAGGTCACCGGAGCCAGTGAACAAGTACTATCAGCCATATCTGTGAGTATAAGGTCTAATATGCGGTTCAACGAATTTTTATTTTTGTTAATCTGGTAGCAGTTCAGAATAGACATTAGATTAAATAAAGCAAGGTGACTGCCATTACCTAGCTACCTGCCAAATGTTCAAGAATACAAAAAGAAGAAACGAGGCTAAAATACAAAATAATGGAATATGAAGAGAAACAAAAACTGATTACAGAAAAAAGTGAAACCAATGTAGACAATAATAATATAAATAAAAACTCTGGATATGTAAAAGACACACATTATAATACTGACACACGACAATGCGTTATATTTTCCGATGATATGGGACATACCATTGCTACAAAGATCGTTGGTAAAATAGACGAATCAATTGCTGTCATAAATTATTGCAAACCAGGAGCAAAATATACAAATGTCTTAGAAAACTTCGTTGGAATTACTAAATCACTAAGTGACGGTGATACGGCAGCTATATTGATAAGTAAATATGATCCAGGATCAACACTCAGTGATTACAAAAACTACATTAAAATGTTGGACACAATTATACATAATCCATATAGAAGATACAACATAATAATCAGTGGAATCCGTTACAATGGTATGAATGACTCGCTCGTCTATAATATTAACAAAAGAATTGCGTATATTGCTACAGTTGCAGAAAACGTGAAATATCTAGATCTAAACCTACGGACGCACACTGGCAGAAGGAGCTCGTACTATGGAACAAAAGAATATGCCATACATACAATAGCATCGTGTCTGAAAACCAAGTTTCAGGCATCGTCTAATCTGAAGTTCATACAATGCTCAACCGAAAAGAACAAAACAACGACGCACGTTACAAATTTTCAGAAAGCGAGCCAAACTATAACAATAAGTTGATAATACTACACGCTAACGTCCAAAGTATTCACAATAAATTTCTAGAAATTGAAGACGTACTTAACGAACATACTTGTGATATTTTGTGTCTCACTGAAACATGGGCAAAAGAACACCAAATAAATAGTATGAATATAGACTACTATGAGTTGGCGACATACTTCAACAGACAATTTTTCGAGCATGGTGGAACGGCGATTTACGTGCGACGGGGCCTAGACTTCAAGATTAGAAAAGATCTCAATAAACTATCTTTTGAAATGAATTGTGAATTCACAGCGATAGAGATAAGAAAATCTAAAATTGTAATTGTCGTAATGTATAGGCCAGATAAAGATCTGTGCCTATTTTTTGATATATTAACTAAGCTGTTACACAGACTTTGCCGAGAAGGTAAACAAATAGTACTGGCTGGTGATTTTAACTTGAACGTCTTAAACAATGATAAAAAGATTCAGAAACTTTCTGTAATTCTTAAAAGTTTCAACTGCAAATGGATGTTAAATACACCTACGCGAATTTTTGGAAACAGTTCTACATGTATTGATAATTTTATTGTTAATTTTGACCAATGTGAAAGTTTTGTTTTAAATCACAAACTATCTGATCATAATGTAATTAAACTTATTTTATATGATAACGACATTAAAGTCAGTAATAAAGAACTCACGCTCCGTAGAATAATATCTAAGAATAATTGTTGCTACTTTCATTTTCTAGCCTGCAAAGACTATGTATCACTGAGGCAGCAGATTGTAGATTGTGATAACCCAAATTCAAGAATGAGTATTCTCCTTGACGCTATATATTTCTATTATAATACCGCTTTTCCTGTAGTAAAATGTTGTACAAATAATGGATTAAAAAGAAAGTGGACTACCCCAGGCATACAGGTATCAAAAAATAATTTAATAAAAATGGAGATCCTTCAAGAACATCAGCCCACAGAACAAAGAAAACTGCGGATTAAAACATATAAAAAGGTTCTAAAAAAAGCTATGGCAGCAGCAAAAAAAATCATTATTCGCTTAGAATTAAATCTTCTAGTAATAAAATAAAAGAAAGTTGGAAAATAATTAATGAAAATATTCGAAGAAATAGCAAAAAACAGGTTAAGAGTCAAGATATAAAATCAATTGTAAGCAACGAAGGTACTGAGATTACTGAGCCAAAACACATAGCAGATATGTTTAACAAGTTTTTTCGAAATATAGCACATCTGCTGACAGTTAACATACAAGTTGACACTGCAAAATGTGTGAACTATCTTCAAAATGTTACAAAACCATCGACTTCAATAACTTTTAATCCCATAGACATTAAAGAACTGAGAGATATAATAAGTGACATGAAATCAAAAGCCACAGTTGACATTTACGACATGAACACTAAAACTATTAAACAACTTCTTTTAAACAATGATGACCTGATGGAAATATTAATGATAGTAATTAACGACTGCTTAGAAAAGGGTGTATTCCCAGAAGTTCTGAAAAAAAGCCGAATAATACCGTTATACAAGAAAGGAAATTGCCGTGACCTCTCTAACTACAGACCCATTTGCATACTACCTACTTTATCAAAGATTTTGGAAACTATTATCAAAAAGAAGATAGTAAAATATTTCGAAGAAAACAATATTTTCACAAATGCTCAATTTGGTTTTCGTAAAGGGAGATCTACTGAGATGGCAATTAGAAGAGTAGTTTATTATATACTGGAAGCAATGGACGAGTCAAATAAATGCGCCAGCATTTATTGCGATTTGTCCAAAGCATTCGACTGTTTGCGACATGAAGTATTAATTTTGAAATTGGACTATTACGGTTTTCAAGGTGTGGAATTGAATATGATGAAGTCATATCTCGCAAATAGAAATCAAGTTGTCACAGTGAATGGTATCAATTCCACAATGGGTGACACCAATATAGGTGTTCTCCAAGGGTCCATCCTAGGTCCAGTATTATTCCTTATCTATATCAATGACCTTACAAGCTGTTTGCCAAATTGGACTTTAGTTAGTTTGTTTGCTGACGATACCCATCTGGGTATAAAAGATAAATGTAAGATAAAATTAAGTAATAAAATAACTGAAGCTACCGCATTATTACAGAACTGGTTTGAAGCAAACGGGATAATACTTAACCCAAATAAAAGCATCGTAATGAAATACCAATCTAGAAAAGGCTTAGATAAAGATGTTCTAGTTACGGATAACTTATTTTTAGGATACACAATTGACTACACTCTTTCTCACTCGACTCACATTGAAACACTATGCAAGAAGTTGGCCAGTGCAAATTACGCACTTTTAAAACTTAAGCCTCTTATGAACAAAAGTACACTCATAACTGTTTACTATGCATATATACACTCGCTGATAAGTTATGCTGTGACTGTTTGGGGTAACGCATCTGACATAATTAAAATATTGAAATGCCAAAAAAGGTCGATTAGAATTATTAATGGACTAAGAAAACGGACCTCAGTAAGAAAATATTTCAAAGAAAATAAAATAATGACTATCATATCCTTATACGTTTATAGAAGCCTACTAGAAATCCACACAGAAAAAAATTTACTATTAAAAAAAAGTGACACTCATAGCCATAATTTAAGGAACAAGGATAAATTGTTTCAGCCAAAGACGAGATTAGCAAAAGTCCAGAAACAGGGAATTTATAATAAAATCGTAATGTACAATAAATTGCCTATAGAATTAACAAAACTAACATTCACGGCCTTCAAACGAACAATAAAACATTATTTTGAAAATAATCCATTTTACGGTCTTAATGAGTTTATGGAAAGACGTCTTGGCGAATCCTCATTTTTGTATAATGTTGTTTAATCAATATTTGTTAAATCTTGACTATATTTATATTTTAATGTGATCTGACTAATTATTATAATGTAAATCTCAATATTCTAATGCAAATAATTCAATTTAAATTAATGATTACGTAATTAATTTTTTTTTATTCCATGTAAGTAGGTATATTAATGACATAAGAAATTTTTGTAATTGAGACTTGCCTAGAATAACAAACTTTGTTATTGTGGTGAATAAATGATTCTATTCTATTCTATTCATTATTAGTTGTCACATCAGGGGCAAGGTGCAGATCCTGCTATAATGTTGGCTGTCATAATGACTGTTATAATGATTATTAATTGAATTGGTATGTATCGTCCGCTCGCGACGTCGACGCTGACACGAGCCGGTGCGGTCGCGTTGCAGAGGCGGGGCGGCTGGCGGAGGCGTGCGCGCGGCTGGCGGCGCGCGGCGGCGGGGGCGCGCTGCTGGCGGCGGCGCGGCTGGAGGCGGAGGCGCGGCGGGGCGCGGGGCGCGCGCGCGCCGCGCTGTTCGCGGCGCTGGCGGCGCACCCCGACCACAAGTGGCTGTACGTGCGCGGCGCGGCGTGGAGCCCCGCCGACACGCACGCGCTCGCGGACGCGCTGCTGGAGCGCGGCCTGCGCCTGCGCGCGCTGCTCGACGAGCTGCCCGGCGCGCCGCCCGCGGGGGACGCCTGATCGCACGCCCCGCACCACCGCGACTCAAATATACGCCACCTGCGAACAAGAAACGAGTTTTAATTTTACAATCAGAGAATCCTCCGAAATCCAACGCTCGCGTCCGGTCTCTGAAATGAATGAATGCGATTATACCTCGATACCTACCTGAATCAGACTTTCATACTAGAATGAGTTCTCACCAGAGGTTGCCTATTGATTTATAATCCTGCTTGAGAGAGTTGGTTGACTCGCTGAATGAATCAATCAATCAATTAGTTCTTGTACCTATGTCATGGAAGATGGGTAAGAAGTGTGTTGTTTGTTCGATTGGACGTACCTATGTATGTACAAAATGCATTTGGGCTATTGAGATAGCATTCACGCTTAGCCCTCGCTCAAATCCGAACAGAATTCCTGTCTGAAAAAGATACTAAGTATACGGAAATTAGGTTAATAGTTTGTACAATGACAAATCGCTTAGCTTGATCTCATATTAAATGAACAATACTGCAGCATTCGCTTTGTAATAAATATATGTTAAATTAGATAGAAGAAGAAGAAGAAAATACATTTATTTCGGACATCACATAACATTACACTGAATATATACATACTAAAATAAAAACAAAACAAAAAACAATACAGTGAAATGTTGCGCGATGTCAGGAAAAGGTTCCGACTCAGCATACGCTAAGGTATCTTAAGTAGGTACCTTAACACTGATTTTCAGTCGGAACCCTTCCCATGACATCACGAACAATCAGACGAAGATAAAAAAACAAACATTAAAACAATAAGAAACAAACATTAAAATTATATGAAAAACAAACATAAAACACAACAAAAAAAATATATATACAGTTATGCAAACCTCGTTCGAAACGTGCAGCAAAGCAAGCAGACAGTAATTAACCAGCTTAAGCTGGAGGGTAAAGCCTGCTATACCTATACTGACGAATCGGTCGAGACAGCGTAAGCAAATCCAAACGCACTATAACGTTTTGGAAAATATGGACCAATATCAAAAAGAAAATAAAAATAAACGAGACCACCAGGACTGTGAGAGGTAGGTAACCACATCTATTTACTATACTAAAACTAAACTACCTAATACCTAATCTAGCTAAGATCTTATAAAATTAATATATATATTTATAGGTAACATTTATTTGCATTCTTAAATAGGTAATTATTTACATATTATGTGTACACAATACGTAAGTGACAACAATGAAACTGCACCCGGTGAGGTGCAATATTTTGTGTTATGTTAATGTGGATTCACACTTTTTGGCATCTCATTAGATGCAGTTTCATGTGTCTCCTAAATGTACAAATGACTTTCAGAGCTCGCAACGGCGGTGGTAAATCGTTCCAGCACTTACTCGCTGCAAATTTAAAACAGCCACGAAAAGCTACAGTCCTGTGAGGAGGTGTGACTAACAAATATGATGATGCTCGTGTGCCATACCTGTGTCTCTCATGAGCCCAAGTTAATTTGTGAAACAAATATTCTGGCCTTCCCTCCTTAATGACACCAAAGAGCAATGTAGCAAAGTGAAGCTTTCTACGAGCTTCCATCTTCATGAGGTTAGCTTCATTAAGGAAGGGAGTAATATGTGCACGAGCAGGCACAGTAAAGCAGAAACGTGCACATGCATTTTGTACTCTCTGAAGCAAGCATTTAGTTCTTGATTAAAGACATGGTCCATAAACCACATCTGCATAGTTTAGCTTTGAAAGAATAAGCGATTCACACAGTGTTATCCTCAAATCTACACTAAGGTAAGGTCTGACTTTGTATAGTACCTTCAACCTATAAAAACAGTTTCGCACAGCCTCTTGCACATGGTTCTCAAAGCGAAGGCGGCTGTCCATTATCAAACCCAAGTTACGTGCTTCAGAGACACACTCTATTGGTTCATTCTGGATGGCAACCCTAGGGTTGTGACACATTATATTTATGATCTGCTTTTTTGACCCCATGACCTATTTTGACTTTAAGGGATTCAGTACCATACAGTTAGATTCAGACCATTTTGCTAACCTATCTAAATCCTCGTTAATTTTTGTTACAGCCATGTCTGTATCATCCGGTGAAAAATGTATGTAGACCTGCAGATCGTCGGCATAGATATGATACCGACAGTGTTTGATGCCTTTGACTATGTCTGCGCTGTACAGTATAAAGAGAATTGGGCCAAGTATCGACCCTTGAGGGACGCCCCTATTATTAAGTTTGCGTGATAAAGTTGCTGTTTTACCATCCAAACCAGTGACCTCTACAAATTGGGACCTCAAGTGCAAATAGCTATTGAACCACTTTATAGTGTTTGTATCAAAGCCATAGTATGCTAACTTTGATAAAAGAAGGGAAATATTAATTGCATCAAATGCTCGTGAAAAATCAAGTAGTACCAGTATCGTACCCATGCCACGATCCTGAGCTGCAAGCACGTCATCAACAACATCAAGTAATGCTGTTGCAGTGCTGCGTTTTTTGCGAAAACCTGACTGAGTCGGTGGCAAGATTTCTTCATCCTCCAGGTATTTTATTAGTTGATTGCATACTACCTTCTCCAATATTTTAGAGAGACAAGGCAGGATACTTATGGGACGTAAGTCTTTTACTGTTGTGACATTAGGTTTTTTAGGAATAGGTTTAATAAGAGAGATTTTCCATAGATCGGGGAAAGTGGAAGTTACCAGGGAATCGTTAATTATTTCAGTAATTAATTCTAAAGTATTTGACAATGTAAGTAAAATTGTTTGTAAAGTAATTTGATCCACACCTTCCGCATTAGAAGAAAGTCCGTTTATTATTTTTGCCACTGTAAACACACTAATTGTATCAAATTTAAAAACTGATGTACCATATCTATGGTATTCAAAGTAAGTAAGGTCAGAGATATTGACGAAGTCTCTACCAGGGACATTAAGGAAATGAGCATTTATCATGTCAGGGTCACAACAGAAAGTAGGTAAATACAGAAATACACACACACACACACACACACACACACACACACACACACACACACACACACACACACACACAGAATCGCAACGACCAAAGAAAAAGTATATATTAAATCTTTGGCAACGACGATAAAAACCAAAGATATTTTTTTTAATGATTTTTCTTTGATAAGAACAGATCTCTATGATGTTTCGCTTTTTGACCTTTTTGCAGTAAGATCGCCGATTTCATTTTGATGTATAAATTCCATTGAGGTCTTACACTAATAAATTCGTACTTCTGTCTGGTTTCTGTCACGCGCACACGTCAAGAGAATGATAGCGCAAATTACAAGTGTGGTTACAAGAATGTTTGGGAATACGTTGTGATATATCGTCGACCACCCGGCACCCGGCACCGAAGCGGTCCGGCGCGCGATATGGCGCGAGCGCGCGCGCTGCCGGCGCTGTTGGCCGCGTTGCTGGCGCTGCCGCTCGCCACAGGTACTTACCCACCACGGCACGACCCGACGCGCCCTCCGCGCTCGCACGCTTCTCTATACATCGGAGCGGTCCGGCGCGCGAGGTGGCGCGAGCGCGCGCGCTGCCGGCGCTGCCGCTCGCCACAGGTACTTACCCACCACGGCACGACACAACGCGCCCTCCGCGCTCGCACGCTTCTCTATACATCGGAGCGGTCAGGCGCGCGAGGTGGCGCGAGCGCGCGCGCTGCCGGCGCTGCCGCTCGCCACAGGTACTTACCCACCACGGCACGACACGACGCGCCCTCCGCGCTCGCACGCTTCTCTATACATCGGAGCGGTCCGGCGCGCGAGGTGGCGCGAGCGCGCGCGCTGCCGGCGCTGCCGCTCGCCACAGGTACTTACCCACCACGGCACGACACGACGCGCCCTCCGCGCTCGCACGCTTCTCTATACATCGGAGCGTTCCGGCGCGCGAGGTGGCGCGAGCGCGCGCGCAGCCGGCGCTGCCGCTCGCCACAGGTACTTACCCACCGCGGCACGACACGACGCGCCCTCCGCGCTCGCACGCTTCTCTATACATCGGAGCGGTCCGGCGCGCGAGGTGGCGCGAGCGCGCGCGCTGCCGGCGCTACCGCTCGCCACAATGTATATTTTTTTTTATTTATTTATTTTGTACATCATCATCATCAGTCTGTATGAGTCCACTGCTGGACATAGGCCTCTCACAATGCACGCCACTGAGCCCGATCTTCGGCTCTTCTCATGTAGTTGCTGCCAGCTGCCTTGCGTAGGTCGTCGCTCTATCTGGCCGGAGGGCGTCCTACACTACGTTTGCCTAAACGTAGTCTCCACTGCAGAACTTGTTTACGTCATCGGTTATCGGTTCGTCGACAGGTGTGACCGGCCCATTGCCACTTCAGTTTGCTAATTCGGTGATCTATGTCTGTTACTTTAGTTCTCTGTCGGATCACTTCGTTACGAATTCGATCCTTAAGAGAAACCCCGAGCACAACAGCTCGTTCCATATCCGCTGAGCGACGTTGAACTTGTGGACAGTCTCACAGTCAGAGTCCACGTTTCGGATCCGTATGTCAGTACGGGTAGGACGCACTAGTTGAAGACTAGTCTTCAGGCATTGTGGGATGGGTGACGTTCTCGTCGAAGCTTACCACTTGACGAAGCTTACCAAATGCCGCCCAGCCCAGCTGAATTCTCTTATCGGCTTCTCTCTCAAAGTTGTTTCTGCCAAGCATGATCATCTGCCCAAGGCAGGCACACCTACCCCTGTACAACTTCGAGAGAAATGCTATTTAGGACTATTGGTTCCGGTGTAATGTTGGCGTTGATCATAATTTTATTTTTGTTCTATCGATGTTCATGCGGAGACCAATACGTCGTCGTGAAGAGTCAGCTAAGCTGGCCAATACTTATTGCAGCTCCTGCAGCGACTCCGCCATAAGGACGATATCGTCTGCGAGTCGCAAGTGTGAGATGTTCTCGCTATTGATGTGTTTATTACTAAGGAATCACAAAATTAAACCACACTATACTTAACACAACTTGTATTTACTTACTTATAAACAAAACTCAACTCGAAGAAAATTATACACCAGCCTACTGCCTTCCGTGTTAATACCGTTTGCGCGTTTTAAGGTTCATTAACGCCATCTAGTGTCGTTTGGCTAAACTAATTACTCTCACAAGCGGTTCAATGGTTCTAACATAATCCGCCCACCAAGGACAGTTTGTCCTTCAACAACATTAAAATATTCAGAGCAAACACACTTATGTCAATTCAAAACCCAATATGATTAAACCGGTACATAGTCATAATGCAGAATAACTTATACCTGCCCTAATGAAAAAAACCAGAAAAATCTTTTTTACGTTATCTCACTCTAACATCAAATTTATCCACAAAGCTTCAAACATCTATAAACTATAAAACTTACATTTTGAATCCAAATCATAGAAACAAAATCCTTTTTACTATATAAACTAAACTACCATTTTATTGCTCAGAACAAAATAGTCTCTTATCTAATAACATAAATAAACAGAAAATATTATTAACATCTAGAAAAGTGGAACATACCGCCCACCGTGACAAAACTGTTTAAACAAAATCATGTTACTATACTATACATACTTATTTTGTGAGAACACAAATTTTGCTGACAGGTCGTTTTAACACCCCATTTTTTGTTTTAATTGTAACAACTCTTGTTATATTATCTAGACCGGGATGCGTTTCAATAATTTTACCTAATAACCATTTTGCCGGTGGGATATTATCTTCTCGTATCACAACAACATCATTAACATTTGGCTCATCAAGTTTCTGGTTCCATTTATATCTCTGATTTAAATTAACAATGTATTCCTTTGACCACTTCTTCCAAAAGCTATCTACCATTTTCTGACAAGTTCTCCATCTATCTAAACCTATCGATGTACTACAATAATTCTCATCCGTTACATTAATTAGAGGTTCGCCGACCAAAAAATGACCTGGCGTGAGCGGGAGAGGATCACACGGATTATCACTTAAAACTGAAACAGGTCGTGAATTTAAACACGCCTCAATTTGTGTTAACACCGTCGTCATCTCCTCAAATGTCAATGTACTGTCACCGATTGTCTTCTTCAAATGATTTTTCACACTTCGCACTCCAGCCTCCCACAATCCCCCAAAATTAGGGGAATGAGGAGGAATGAAGTGCCACGTGGTTGCCTCGAGAGTTAAAAGCTGGATAATTTCGTCGGGCCATGCTGTTTTGGCTTTGTTAAACATCTCTAGAAGCTGTTTATTAGACCCAACAAAGTTAGTCCCATTATCGCTGTACAGATCCTTACAGTGTCCTCGCCTGGATGTGAAGCGTCTAAACGCTGCGATGAAGCCTTTAGCTGTAAGATCGGAGACTGCTTCCAAGTGGATGGCTCGAGTGACCATGCATACAAAGACGCATATGTAGCCTTTGTATGCCTTAGAGCCTCTACCTGGTGAGAATCGAATGCTTATAGGCCCTGCATAATCAACACCCGTAGATTTAAAAGGCTTGCTCGGCTTAAGTCTTGCTTCCGGAATCTGTCCCATGAGCTGTGTTCTACTTGCAGAAGAATATCTGAGACACGTTACACAGTTTCTATAATGTTTTTTAACTTGAATCCTAGCTCTGATGATAAAATATTTACTTCTTAGGTGATTCATCATAATTTGCGGACCACCGTGTAGAGTCTTTATGTGGGCATCTGAAATCACCAACTTGGTAAGATGACTCTTATCAGGCAGTATTATCGGATGCTTCCGATCATAACTTATTTCCGCTCTGTCTAATCGACCGCCAACTCTTAAAATCCCATTGGAATCCAGTATGGGACAAAGAGTATTCAGTGGACTCCTTTTTAAGACACTACCACGAGTTCTTATATGCTCTATTTCTTCTCGAAAATGTTCAGATTGCACAATACCAATGAGTTTTTGTAATGTGTAATTCATTTCGTCAACAGTCACAAACACTGGCATTTTCTGTCTTTTGTCTTGCGGTACTTTCAGATTCAATACTCTTCTACAGTACGATCCCACTCTTAGTAATTTTGTTAAAGATGAAAACCTCTTTAAGAACTCTTCCGATTCGACGTTTTCAGTTAAATTTGCGACTAAGCATACGGTTTCACTTTTCTTTTCTTCTAAAGTAGTCTTTTTAAAATCTCCTGTACAATATTTTACATTTTTCTCTTTAAGCCATTTCGGACCTTTCTTCCAAATTTCCAGTCCAATCAGTTCTGCTGGTTTGAGGCCTCTAGATGCGCAATCCGCCGGATTATCTTGAGACCTAACATGCGACCACTGAGTGTTGTCCATTATGGTGAGTATTTCCGAAACTCTGTTTGCGACGAACGTTTTCCATTTGCTAGGATGATTACTCAACCATGCAAGTACAACAGCCGAGTCTGTCCACGCATGCACATTCTCTTTTGCTACCTCCATTACCCGTGACACGTCTAAAAGAAGTTTTGCAAGCAAAACGGCACCGCACAGCTCTAGACGTGGGATAGAGACTTGTTTAACAGGGGCTACCTTGGTTTTAGAACATACAAGGTTTACATGTATTTCTCCTTGTTCGTCTATCACGCGCATAAACACTACAGCGGCGTAAGCAATGCTAGAAGCGTCACAGAATCCCTGTAGCTCTATGCGTTTGGCGTTCTTGCTGGTCTCTAGCCATCTCGGGACGCTGAAATCAGAAAGTACTTGCAGCTCTTCACGATATGTGATCCAGTCTTTCAAAAGAGGTTCTGGTAGCTCTTGATCCCACTCTATCCCAGACAACCACAGTTTCTGTATGAAGGCTTTGGCAATTGTGATTGCAGGAGCCACCAGCCCGAGAGGGTCGAACAATCTCGCAATATCTGATATAACTTGGCGTTTTGTCACTGGCGTAACTAACGGAGGCAGTTTGATAACATATTCAAAGGTATCATCTGTCCTGTTCCATGTAAGTCCCAATATTTTGACTGTCTTATCCAGTTTGATGAGCACTGATTCGGTCTCTCTTTTTTGATCTTGCCCAATGTACTCCAATAAAGCGTTAGAGTTACTGCTCCATTTTTGAAATTGAAACCCTCCTAACTTCATTAGTTTGTTCAACTCCTCAAAGATATGAACTGCTTCAGATTCGTTTTCGCATCCAGTCATCAAGTCATCCATGTATAGATCACCTTTTGTGATCTTCGCAGCTACTGGACATTGCAGCTTTTCTTCGTCAGCTAATTTATGTAGCGCCTTGACAGCCAAATACGGTGCGCAAGCCGTGCCGAATGTTAATGTCAGTAGCTGGTAATGCTCAATCGGTTGTTCTGGACTTGGTCTCCATAATATTCGTTGGAAGTTGATATCCTTCTCACTCACTCGAACTTGTCGGTACATTTTGACCAGATCGGCTATAATGCAAACTCGATGAGCGCGCCATCTTAGCAGCAAATGATGGAGGTCTTGCTGTAACTTAGGTCCAACCAGCAGATTATCGTTGAGTGACACGTCGTTCACGCCTTTACAAGATGCGTCAAACACCACACGCACCTTTGTTGTGTCTTTATCCTCACGCACGACTGCATGGTGGGGGAGATACACTGCTTTAGGATTGTCAACTTCATTTCTAGGGACAAGTTTTATGTGATTCAAAACCTTGTACTCGTCTATTACTCTACCGTATTCCTCCTGAAGTTTTGATTTCTTGGCCAGACTCCTTTCTAACGACATAAACCTGTTCTGCGCGATTTGCATCGTCTGACCGTACTGGCATTCTGGGTCATCGGAGTTAAATGGCAACCTTACAATGAAACGACCATCCTCACCTCTAGTAGTCGTCGTTTCGAAGATTTCCTCACATCTCATCTCGTGTTTAGTTAATATCTTCTGAGTGATCTCTGGCTCTTTCTCCAACTCCCAAAACTGCTTCAACAATTCGTCTTCCCGAATTTGTGCATGGAGACTGATAACTCTTCTCGCTGTAGTTGAATCTGGCGACACTTTTCCTGAAATGATCCAACCAAGAGCTGTATTCTGAGCAATCAAACTTCTTGACGGATTTTTGATTACCCCACTCCTCAAAATTTCTCCATATACTTCGGCTCCGAGCAAAACATCAATTTTACTCGGTGATGTGAATCCTGGATCCGCTAATGGCAACTTTTCCAACTCGAGCCAATCAGGTGAGTGAACAACCTTTGAAGGAAGCATCGATGTAAGAGCACTTAACACATATGCATTTACTGAGATTGACTTACCTGGGTGATGGCGTGATTCTATGCGCAATACTACGACATACCTAACTCGCGTGTGACCATCTCCCACCCCCGACACCAAACCATTAATTGGTTTGCGCTTTAGTCCCAGTATTTGTACAGTCTCTTCCGTAATAAAGGAAGCCTGTGACCCTTGATCGATTAGCGCTCTAATTACATGTAAAGATCCGTTTACTGATTTAGCCTTAACTATTGCAGTCGCTAACAATACTTCACAAGGTGAAAAGTCTTTGGAAAAGTTTGATACGATTTTCGTGTCTTCTCTAGGTTGTGTTTGTGGTTGTGAATCTTCTCTCTCTTCTTTTGTCGATCCCTGAATCTCCTTCTCGATGTGCAATAGTGAATGATGACGTCTTCCGCAACGTCGGCAATTTGTCGATTGGTGACATCTCCTTACCGGATGTGTCGGTGCAAGACAATTGAAACACAGACCCTTTTTCTGAACATACTCTGACCTCTCGTTTGGAGTATATTTTATAAATTGCTTGCAATGGTAAAGAGCGTGTTGACCATTACACATCACGCACATTATAGCTTTCTTCTCGTCTACTGATGAGTGAAATGATTTAGGTTTCGGAGTCGACTTTACTCCTTCCAACATCTCCATAGTCCTGAATCTGGTCTCCATAAACTTCTTGAGCTGCTCCCAGGATGGCAATTCGTTTAAATCGTTCTGACTCAGCTGTAGCTCCCATTGTTTTCGTGATTCTTGGTCCATTTTCGACAGAACCAGATGATTTATGATAGCATCCCATGAACTTGTGTCAATCCTCAAATTTTCTAATGACTTCAAACAGGCAGATGTCGTATCTAATAGCTGTTTGATAGCGTTAGCTGACTCTGAGTTGATTGTCTTCTGGGCAAAAAGCCGCTTTAGTACTTCATTCGTATTGAATCTTTTGTTATTATAACGTCTGACGAGTTGCGTCCAAGCTTCGTTATAATTGGTCTCCGTGGTAGAGAGATTCTTTAATACGT
Source organism: Petrophora chlorosata (assembly GCA_951640565.1). Classification (NCBI taxonomy): domain Eukaryota; kingdom Metazoa; phylum Arthropoda; class Insecta; order Lepidoptera; family Geometridae; genus Petrophora; species Petrophora chlorosata. Next base: position 145,518 of record OX621199.1, on the reverse strand, counting down.
TCTCCGCTTCGCCATGTAAACAGCTCTTTAGATAATGTAGCTTTTGTACTGGACTCAAAGTTGCATTATTATGAATCAATGACAGGAACAAGTCATGGAAGGACTGCCACTCCTCATATCCACTTGAAAAGCTAGGCAAGTTTATGCGCGGGAGCTTCACTTCACATTGTGGAGCAGGCGCTGCCTGTGGAGTACGACATTCAGGTTCTGAAGCTGAACAACTCTTCAGATCATCTTTCAGTTTAGATTTGTAATCTATATATATTTCTTCGAACTGTTCATACATATCTTCTGTGAAATAGGATAAATTGGCTTGTACACTTTTATCAGCTGCACCTACTATGTGATCATGATTGTCTTTGAACTTCACCCAAAGTGCCTCTAATGTTTCGGTTCTCGTCTCTATATAAGATGAAGTTTTTCTTGACTTCGAAGACTTGCCATAATTTGAATAAGCCTTGTTTAGTAATTTCAAAAGTTCATCTTGCTTGAGAAGTAAAGACTTAGTTTCAGAAGCCATCTTGATGTGTTAAACAATTACAAGTGTCAATTATTTCTTAGGTAATGTCCAAAGTTGATATTATGACGCCGATGTAAATTTTACAAGTGTCCGACAAACTACTCTCACAAATTCCAAGTCCATAGAATCAATTCAGAAAAAAATCACAAGTCCCAAAACAGTTCAAATTTTTCTAAGTCGATGTAGTTCACAAAATTTTACAAGTTCAAATCCAGTTCAAATTTTTCTAAGTCGATGTAGATAGTTCGCAAAATTTTACAAGTCTAATTCCAGTTCAAATTTTTCTAAGTCGATGTAGATAGTTCGCAAAATTTTACAAGTCTAAAACACTTAGAATTTTTCAGAGTCAATAATATTTCACAATTTTTCTAAGTTCACAACACTTCTAAATTTTTTCACTCACGGTTACTAGGTCCATTTAATCCAATAGCACTTCACAGTTCACTCACAGTTCAATCTTCCCTGGTTTTTCGGCACCATGTTTATTACTAAGGAATCACAAAATTAAACCACACTATACTTAACACAACTTGTATTTACTTACTTATAAACAAAACTCAACTCGAAGAAAATTATACACCAGCCTACTGCCTTCCGTGTTAATACCGTTTGCGCGTTTTAAGGTTCATTAACGCCATCTAGTGTCGTTTGGCTAAACTAATTACTCTCACAAGCGGTTCAATGGTTCTAACAGATGCCTTTCCCTTATAATATTTTTGTACATGACACGCTAATGTTCCTAACGTAGGTAGTGGTAAATTGTTAAAGAATAAATGAAATATGAACCCTTGAGCAGTGTGTACCGAGAGTGCGTGCGCAGGCGCGGCGGCGGCGGCGGCGGCGGCGGCGCCCGACGACGCAGACGACGAGGAGGGAGACTCCGCGCCCTTCATGGTGAGTGTCGGCGTACTGTGGCCACGGCTTACATTTCTAGTAACAATTCACTTAGGACAGTAGCAGGTACATACCTAACTAGTTTTATTTTATACTAGCAGATACCCGGCGCGCGGCGTGTGCAACTACGCTAAAAAAGAAATACATTTTGTTTATTAGTGGTCTAAAACCATCTTCGTATTGCCCTTCTAAAGAAACCGGTTCGGGGCACATCGGGCCAGAAACACACGACTCATTTTACCTAGCAGTAAATGTTCAGCGACTTCCTCCACGTGGAATTAGGGTTGCAGCAGTTATCTACTTTTATGCGAATTCAGAATGCACGGCATGCGGCAGTCAATCTCGGGGGACGCTCACCCGCCCGTAGCGTTTAGTGTCCAAGTTTTGAACACTTTATTATTATCTAGTATGGATATTCTAACAGATTACTATTTTCGTATGTAAAATTTACTTAATGTTAGGTTAACCTTAGGTTCCTACTGCAGTCATGGAGCTGTTAGAAATATTATTAGTACCTATCTAAATCGTAAATGCACCCTTTGCACTTTGAACGCACCTTGTGCATGCTGATTTTATAATCTGTATTCTGTGTGTCAAAAATGGAGCCTAAATAAAAAAAGGTGTTTTCTTCCAAAATTATCTTTTTAATCCACAATACCTCAAGAAAAACAACAGCAGAGCGTGGTTATCAGTTATCAGTTATCATATAAAAACACGGAATCGACAATGATGGCCACAACTAATAAGCTCGCACAATTTACGCTGGACGAGAGAACAAATTTTTCAAACTGGAAATTTCGAATTAAAATTCTACTGGAAGAGAAGGGAATTAAAGGTGAACTAAAAGGTATTTCAGACATAGAAGATGCCAAGGCAAAGAGTGTAATAGTCCAGTGTCTAAGTGATCGATATTTAGAAATAGTGAAAAAGTGTAATACATCAGCAGAAATGATAATACAATTAGAAAAAATGTTCGAAAGGAAGAGTGTCTTTAACAAGCTATACTTAAAGAAAAAGTTACTGACCTTAAAAAAGACCCAAGAAATAGAAGATCACTTTCTGAAATTTGATAGCATAATAGCCAACCTAGAAGGGCTGGCTGTAGTTTGGACGAAGGTGATAGAATATCTCACCTACTACTTACGCTACCGGACGAGTATGAGACCGTTATTACAACGCTGGAGACTATGGTAGACGAAAAAGATTTGACCTTAGATTTTGTAAAATCTAGACTTCTGGATGGCGAGTTAAAAATAAAAGGTAAAGAATTTAATCAACCTCCAGTGGAGACATGCATGTTGACATGTTTTAAATGTGGCAAAGAAGGCCACAAGGCATATGAATGTAAGACAAAAAGCAATAACAATTTTAGAGGAAGAGGTAGGCAAAGGTCCAGATTCAGATCTAGAGGCCGCTACAATCGGTCATCAGCATATAATAATATGGCACAAGAACATGAGAGTTTATTTGTAGCATTATCAATGGAAGGGAATGTGAATGAGGATGACAACCTGACTTTTATTGTCGACTCTGGAGCTACACATCATTTTATAAAAGAAAAGTATGAAAAATATATGAGAGACATCGAGAAACTGGAATATGATATTAAAATAAAGATAGCGAATGGACAGACCTTAGTAGCAAAGAAGAAAGGATATCTGAAAGTTATACACAAAAATAAACCTCTCACAATTGAAGCACTTATTGTACCTGGATTGACACATAACCTATTATCAGTGCATAAGTTAATGGAAGGAGGCATCACTGTGGTATTTGGACAAGGACAACTCAAAATACATACTAAATCAAAAACTTTTTATGGAGAGAAGTGTGGTAAGTTGTACACTTTGAAAGTGGAACTATTGAAGAGTGAATACTGTAATTCAGCAAGCAATGAGAAAGATCTAGACATTTGGCATAAAAGATTGGGTCATGTTAATCGAAAAGGTCTGGCAATTATGAACTTGCCATACAGTGATAAGGTATGTGATTCTTGCATGAAAAACAAAAGTACCAGACTACCATTCAAACCCATTACCCGACTACAGTCCCATTCAATTGGAGAATTAATACATTCAGATGTAGCAGGCCCAACCAGAGTACCAACCAACAAAGGACATCGTTATTTTCAAACAATAATTGATGGTTATACACACTTTACACAGACTTACCTGTTGACAAACAAATCCGAGGCTGCTAATAATCTAATAAAATATATAAATGCTATAGAGACAGAAAAAGAAATTAGAGTAAAGAGAATAAGAACCGATAATGGTGGGGAATGTACATCAACATTTTTTAAAAAGTATTGTGAAGAGAAAGGCATTTCCCTGGAATACACTTTGCCTTATAGTCCTCAAATGAATGGCAAAAGTGAGAGGATGAATCGAACGATATATGACAAAGCTAGGACAATACTTGATGAGTTTAAGCTTCCTAGACATTTATGGGGAGAAGCAGTGCTAACGGCAACTTTTACTAAAAACTTACCAAAAAGTATTAACAACCAGATTCCTGCAAAGCTATTTGGTAGAGATCCAATGATGAATAAACTAAAAATATTTGGCTGCAAAGGATGGACAGTAATTCTACCAAAAGGAGACAAATTAGATAACAGGGCCCTGCCAATGAGAATGGTAGGCTATGCAAAAAGTGGATACAAGTTGTGGGATCCTACTACAGACAGAGTAATAATTTCACGAGATGTGCGTTTTGATGAAACAGATACTTTATATGGAGAAAATAAGGAAAAACAAAATAATGTATATATATATATGAAGAAGAACAAGAGGAGGAAAACAAAAAACAGAGAAAGGAACCAGGAAAAGGAAAGAAGAAGAGAATAAAAATGAAACTGAAAATGTAGAAAAGTCCGAAAGTAGCATCGAGATTGAAGAAGTAATCATTACAAAAAGAGGAAGAAAGGTAAATAAACCAGAAGCATTAAGAGACTATGTGACATTAACATACCAAGATTTCTGCTTAATCAGCACTGATGAAGATCCAGAAACCTAGAAGAAGCCATGAAATATGGATGGGAACATGCAATACATAATGAGCTAGATGCACACAGAAGAATGAATACTTGGACAGAGACAGATTTACCAGAAAATAAAAAAGCAATTGACGCTAAGTGGGTATTTAAAACAAAAGAAAACGGCATGAAAAAAGCTAGACTAGTTGCAAAAGGATATCAAATTAAAGAACAAGGTGATTTTGGAAGTAACTATGCGCCAGTAGCGAGAATTTCTACAGTCAGAATGGCATTAGCACAAGCAGTACAGAATTCATGGATGATTAGACAACTCGATGTCCCAACAGCTTTCTTAAATGGCATGCTCGACTCTGAAGTATATATGAAGCCACCCGAAGGTGTTAAGACTGCCAAAAACAAAGTGCTGAAACTAAATCGAGGATTATATGGATTGAGAGAAAGCCCTAAGTGCTGGAATCAAAGATTTGACAACTATATACAGGAAAAAGGGTTTAAGAGATCACAACATGATTTTTGTCTATATATTAGAGAGAGAAACATATGGATAGTGATCTATGTTGACGACATCATAATAACAGGAGAAAAAGACAGGGTGAAAGAAGTAATACAAGGCTTAAAGGAAGAGTTTCACGTCAAGGATTTTGGAGAACCAAAACTATTCTTAGGAATGGAACTTGAAAAGAAAGATGAAATTTTAAAAATTACTTAGAAAAGACAAATTAACAAGATGCTAGAAAAGTTTGGCATGAAAGATTGTAAAGGAGCACACACACCACTAACAAAAGGTTATCAAGTAGACCCTAACGAAGAAATTATTGATAATGTACCATCTCGACAAATTGTTGGTACCCTGATGTTTGTGTCTACTGTATCACGTCCAGACATAACTTATGCAACCTCATATTTGAGTCAATACTTAGATAAACCAACCAAGACCCTATGGACAAAAGCCAAAAGAACTCTCAGATACTTGAAAGAGACAATTGACATGGGTTTGGTCTATAAGAAAAATGAAGAGGAATAACATCTATTCCGTATAGACACCTATTCCGATGCAGATTGGGCTGGAAACCATACTGATAGAAAGAGTGTATCAGGCTCTGTGACACTCTATAGTGGCAAAGCCGTCACCTGGTTTTCAAGGAAACAAAACTGTGTTGCACTCTCGACAGTGGAGGCAGAGTACATTGCTGCAGCCACCAGTGCATGTGACCTTCTATACATGAAAGGACTCTATAAAGATTTTACCGGTCTTGACAATAATAAAGAAGTGAAGTGTATGTTATTCATGGACAATTGTAGAGCAATTCAATTAACTAAATCATTCACAAACAGTAAGGAGGCAAAACACATAGAAATTAAGTATCATTTTATAAAAGACTTGTTGGATAAGAAATTAATTAATATTCAGTACATACCTACAGATAAAAATTTAGCTGACTTGTCAACAAAATCTTTTTTGATGAAAAATTGTATTTGTTGAGAAAATCTCTTAACATATTTTAAATTGTAAAAATTAAAACTTTAATGTAAGATAGAGTAAGCTTAGTTTTTTGTTAAAGTATTATATAACGGTTCAGTTCAGTTATAGATATTTTATTAGTAGATTATATTTTGTAAACGATTTTAAATTTGTTAAAATGTTCAAATCGAGACGGGGTGTTAGAAATATTATTAGTACCTATCTAAATCGTAAATACACCCTTTGCACTTTGAACGCACCTTGTGCATGCTGATTTTATAATCTGTATTCTGTGTGTCAAAAATGGAGCCTAAATAAAAAAAGGTGTTTTCTTCCAAAATTATCTTTTTAATCCACAATACCTTAAGAAAAACAACAGGAGCTAATCAAGATCCATTCGCAACCGCTTTCGCAGTTAAAATTGTAAAATGGTAATGCGGTTACGGGCGGGGACATGCGTAGTACGTGCGATTCGTGTGAATGCTTCTATACGTTTCCTAAATTTCCTAATAGCCGCGGGCAGGCATCGGCGTCGTGTCGGCGTCGCGTCGGCGTCAGGGGGAGAGGCGCGGGGTGCCAATGGGGAGACGTAGACGCTCCTATCTAATTTTAAGATTGCTTTTCCTTGAGCTCGGTACTATATTTCCTGTGCCTCCAAAAGGTTCAATGAAGTACCCAGCTAAGTTACTATTAATCATTCTGTGGCTATCTAAACGGTTCAGTCACAAAACTTATCTGTTTTGTGGTTCAAAGGTCACACATTGACTACCTTATATTTCATATTAGGTATACGTACTAGGTAGGTACCTATTACATACGACGACGAGGAGGTAGTTTTTTTTTTATATAAATAACTGAATGAGACGATCTGGTCGTTTGCCTGATGGTAAGCAATACGCCAGCCAATAACAGCACCACCCAGAACTATGTTTTACAAAATCTTGCGCGGCGCTGTACTGCGCTCGTCACCTGAGACAATTAGCTGTTGAGTCTCATAATGCCCAGTAATTTCGCTGGCTACAACATACAGTTAAGATATTTAATATTTATGCGGTCTGTTTTCCAAGAATAAATCAAAACCTAAAGAATAAAAAAGTATGTACTTGTGTAGGTAAGAAATATGTAGTACCTAGTAGGTATTAAATATGATTCTCTAAAGAGTATCGATCGCACCCGCGTCCGTGGTGAGTGAGTACCTGTAGTACCTGTGAGCTGACCTGCCCGCTGCCACTACTACTACATTTTGGGGGCAACCTTTTGGGAACTGTCCGTAGTCCGTTTGAAAGGGAGAATTTTAAAATTATAAATAAAGATTTTAATATCTTCTTAAAGTGAGCCATTTAGGCGCCCACGTTCTACTTTCAAATAGCCAATTTCTCATTTTATCAACTTCTCGAACTGTTTTCCAAAACATAAAGTACGATGAATAAAAAAGTGCGCAATTTGTTTATATTTGGCTTGACGGGTGACTTTTCGAAGCGGGTTCCCTGTGCCAACTACCCTAAAGAGGCGCTAGAAGTAGAACCACAGAACAACTTGTTGTTACAAATAATCCATCTAGAGTTTTCTAAACGTAAGTATAACATCCGTGGGTAAAAAGTGTTTCTGTATACAGGGCATTACAGAGTTGATAACATGACAAATTGGCTATTTGAGAAATAGACGGTGCGGCGCGTGCGGTGTAGTGAGGCGGGTGTGCGCAGGTGGTGGTGCGGCACGGCCCGGCGGCGAACGCGGGCGCGGGGGGCGCGGCGCTGGTGTCGCTGCGCACGGCGCTGAGCTCGGCGGCGTGCGCGCGCGGCGGCGGTGGCGGCGCGCTGTGGGCCGCCGCGGCCGAGCACCCCCTCGCCACCACGCGGTGCGCGTGGCGTTTACTAAGGCGCGTGGCGCATGTGCGCAGGTGGTGGTGCGGCACGGCCCGGTGGCGGAGGCGGGCGCGGGGGGCGCGGTGGGCGCGGGGCGCACGTGCGGCGCGGCGCTGGTGTCGCTGCGCACGGCGTTGAGCTCGGCGGCGTGCGCGCGCGGCGGCGGTGGCGCGCTGTGGGCCGCCGCGGCCGAGCACCCCGTCGCCGCCACGCGCGTGGTGCGCGTGGCGTACGCCACAGGCGGCGACCTAGAGGTACACCTGTCCTATCTATACTTACTAATATTATAAACAGGTAAAGAAGTTTTATGTATGATGTATGTAGTAAAAATGCATTTTCCGGAAATTCGAAAAGATTTTAACTTGTAATTGGCCTAGTTATCCATAACATAGTTTAATTATCATATGCATGTATTGGCTGTAAGTTTTTAGAAAATAAATAAATAAATTTTTACAATATGTCAATTCCGGAGTTGAGAGCCTTATAATTCCGATGTTATTTTTATTTTTTTTATTTTATCTTTTTTTCCGGACTAGCACGGAAACATCTTTTAGATACGTGTCCTAGCGTCGCAGATCGTGCCCGCCTTCTTGCAGTCTCTGTGTGGGAATCAGGGCTTTGGTTGCAGGCTATCCATCTATCATAAAAATTAAATAAAAAGAGGTTTCTTTAATTTTTATTTCAGGCAAGATTAAAATAAGTTACAGATGTTATTTACTTATTCTACGGCCCATATAAATATATACCTTAGAACTAACATACATATAATTTATATTAAAATATTTATGTTTATGTGACACGTTTTGTCGGCGACGTGTGACGCAACTGCGCGGTGTCAGCGGTGCCGCTTGCAGCCGTCCTCTGAATCGTCGAAACACGACACCCTTTGGCCAGAATTCCTCACACATGTAGGTCGACAGATGTTCAGTGGGTACTCACACCACAAAAGAATTAAAATTCAAATTTGGTGCGACTCCAACCGCACGACCCTCAGAAGAGCATTGGTCTTCTTTTCAACGTACTCGGTAACATCTTCAGCCTTGATGGAGAAGTGTAGGCGGGACACGTAGAGTAGCGTCGTGGGATACGCCGGGCGCAGCAGGTGGCTCGGTCCGGTCGGTGCGGTACCGCACTTGTTCTGGTTCTGACGAGTGAGCTTCTTCCTCTCCATCTTGATGAAACCCTCCTCGTCACATTGTTTCGTTGGAGATGGAGCCACCGGTGCACCCTTAGGAACAGGTGCGCCGCGACTCTGCTTTCCCCAATTGGGCCGCTCTGGTTTCCGTAGTGAGGCGGCGGCGGCGGCGTACGCACGTTCAGGGGTGGACATGCACACACGGTTCGGTATCTGCACAGGTGCAGAGGGACGGGCGGCGGGGCGCGGGTCGTCGGACAGGGTGACAGCAGTCGGTGACGCATCCAACTTCGCCGACTCAAAACTGCCGATGGATGCATTTTGCGCACCGCGACGTGTGTTAACGTTATTGAACCCCGGTGACCTACTTACTGTAATAGTTTTGCATAACGTCACTACTTCAGCACGCAGATCAGAGATGGTATTTTCGGAGTCCGCTAACTTGCACATCACCTCAGCAAGGCTGTTCTTCAGGGAAGTGATGTCCCTGAGCAGCCTGTTGCAGTCCAAGTGATCAAAGGTCACGCTCGGGAGCCGGTCCAGCTGTTTCGCCACAAACACAGGCAAAACGTCCGGGTCGGTTTCCTTCAGCAGCGTGATGATGTCCTGGACACTTTTTTCACCTCTATCCCTCCTGCGGGAAGGCATCCTGTCAGTCTTGCCGAGCGACGGAAACAGCAGTGCTTTGCCATTGCAGATTTCTTCCTCCTTGAAGCTGGACTTGCAGATCTACATTATAGTCACTTCGTCCATGGTGTCAATGGCTGAATAAACGCCAACAGTTCGTTAGCTATAAGTTGTTGGGAACTCACAGCAGTGGTAGCGGGCAGCGGTTATCGCCGCGCGACACGAGAATTATGAAATTCAATACTGTGTAGTGAGACACGTCCGTTTCCGAACGCGTATTGCACTGCACTGCACTGATACTGGCTCTCTTTTAATACTGGCAATTTATTAGACCCATCTGCTTTCCGTCTCGCTATTTGATTGTATATAATTAATTTTTTTTTGGCTAATTTTATAATAATATGTGATTTAATTAATGTAATTGGTTAACCGTTTTAATTAAATAAAATAAATTGAAATTGAAATTGATTAGCTTCTGTCTACGTACGTCTGGGTGCAAGGTGTTATGAAGCCCATCGTTGCCAGTGTGGTACTGAAGTTGACCAACTCGGTCACCACGGTCTCTCATGTTCCAGAAGTGCCGGTCGAATTTCGCGTCACGCCAGTCTTAACGATATCATCCGGCGGGCTTTTACCAGCGTTAATGTTGCAGCCATTCTCGAACCGAATGGTCTAATGCGTGACGATGGTTAAAGGCCTGACGGTATGACCCTGATCCCCTGTAAGTTGGGGCGGCCTCTAGTGTGGGACGCTACTTGCGTCGACACTATGGCGTCGTCACATCCGGAAACGCAGATTACTCTGCGTCTCCGTCAGCCTTACGGCTGGCGCGGCGGCTAATTCGGCCGAGCAGCTCAAGCGGCGGAAATATGCTTACCTCGGTAGCGGTTACATATTTGAGCCGTTTGGTGTGGAGACTTTGGGTCCGTGGGGACCGGGAGCTCATCGTATTTTCAAAAGCCTGTCAGAGCGCCTGATCGATGCGACGCGTGACCAAAAAGCTGGGACTTATTTGGCTCAACGTATCAGTATTGCAATCCAACGGGGCAATACTGCCAACATTTTGGGTACGCTGCTGACTGGTAGATAGATTCTATGTATGTAGTAAGTAGGTAGATACTTGTAGGTAGTATCTATCTACTACCTTTTAGACTTGGCTGGCACCGACTTCAAATATATGAGTGGGTAGCGCTTATAATAATTATATTAAATTACTAGCTGATGCCCGCGACTTCGTCCGCGTAGTGGAGTATTTATCCTGCATCCGAACATTTTATCTCATCATATTCACGTTCCAGTTCCCGTCCCGCTCCTATCTCGTTAACGTAGCTTACCGCGTCTGTTTCGTTACCTTCCCACTCCCATCCTGCTATCTTCCCGCTCCTATAGCGTTACCGTAAGGCTCTGGTCCTGATTCCGTCCCGCTCCTATATCATTATCGTCCTGCTCGGCTACCGATCATATTCCAATCCTAACCCTTTATCGTCCTCCCTAGCGAACCTCCTATCGTGTTATAGTTTTGCCGTTCCTATATCGTTACCATCACCATTTTGTCCCTTTGTCATCCCGCTCCGGTCCCGGTATAATTACCAATTTTTTTGTTTCTAACTTCATTTGTAAATCATGTGTTTATAGTTTCTTTGACCAAGTATCAAACGTACAAAATGCTAGCATAGTAGTTTGAAACATATTACGGACTACAGAAACCGGGTGGAAATGAAATGTCGGGGGGAACCGCCACGGATCCTTTACGATTCGTTATACCAGTAATACGTATAATCGGACGAACGGTGCGGCGCGCGTGGTCCCGGTCCGGGTTTGTGATTATTTACATGAGTTTGCGGTGTGGCGGCACCGCCGGTCAGGCGCCATGTACATACATAAAGCCTGAGTAAAAGAAATCTTTGAAACCTAAGTCTCCTATTTACATATACATAGCTGTCGGCCGCGACTTTGTACGCTTAGTAAAATAATTTATTTTGCTCCTGGCTATTTCCGGCTGCTCTCGCCTCTATGCCGATTTTGTCCTGCTTCTATCCCAATCCTATCCCGAATTCATCTCGTTTCTATTCCGATCTCTTTCAGCTCTTATCTCGTTTTAAGTAGACAGAATACTTACATTATAAACATATATTTTCTTAACAAACTTTCCAACCATCCGTTTAAACCTATCAGGGGATGGTATTCAAAACAATCGTAATAACACGTGTCAATAGTTTTTTTGGCTAAGTATATGTAAGTATTTTGGCCAAAAGTCAATAGTCGTAGCTCCAGAAAAAATATTGTATGTCGCAGGGAAATAAGGATACCAGGGATTTCACGAAATCTCTAGGGATACGACGTACAGTTTTAATAAATAGGCTCTCGCCAGAACTCTCGCTTCGTCATCCCTTCGCTCCACTCGCGCACTCGACCATCACTCCACTCGGGAGGTCGCCGGCTCGCTACACTCGCCACCTCCCGCCCCTCACTTCGTTCTGGCCTTGCGCACTCGTTTTGCTCTGGATCTCCTCGTGAGCTCCTGGCTCCGCGCTTTTTATATACACTCTAGGGGTAAAAGCTAGTTGGACCGCGGAGAAGTGGTCCTTCCCATACATGATATATCATGATTTCGTGGTATTCCTAGGAATATCGCGAAATCTCAGATATCCTCATTTCCCTGCGACACGTACGGTCAACGACAAAAGTTGCTGAATATTTGTAAATCTTCGATTGACTACACTTTTAGTATTTCTCATTTTTCTGAATGTTGCATTTTAAAAGTCTATGAAAGTCCTGTACGAATAAGAAAATTGCAAAAAATTGCATTATGTTAGTAATCATTTATTGTGCCTAGTCTATAATAAAAAGTTTCGCTTTCACCTTACAAACAAAGGTTTTCCACACAAATAATTGCCATCCCGTTTAGACCTTTTGAGATGTTTAAAAATTGGTGAAAGATGTGCGTATAGTATCTTCGATTAGTAGATGCACCAAATTTCATAGTCATAGGTTTAGAAAAAATGTTATATTCGGCCTTGTTTAATTTTTTAGAGGTTAATTAATATAGCGAGTTTCGTTTTAATTTATTACTTTTGTTTGGTCTGTATACGAAATTTCATTGCTCTAACTTCATAAACAAAAATTCTCCACACAAACTTTACCACCCTGTATAACCCTATTAGGGGATGATTTCAAAACATGGTGGAATACGTGTTTGTAATTTTATTGGCTGAGTATTTGTAACAAATTTCAACATCGTGCTTAGCATTAAAAATTATTTGATACTTTCCACCCTGTTTAACCTTGTTAGAGGGTGAATTTCAAAAAATGGCGAGTTATGTTTACATTTATTTATTTTGCTTACTCTGTGTACCAAATTTAATTGCCATAACTTCATGAACAAAGATTCTCCATATAAACTTAACCACCCCGTTTGAACCGGTTTAGGGATGATTCCAGCAAAATAGTAAAAGACGTGCTTAAAGTTAATCTGTCTGAGTAATTGAACCCAACTTCATCGTCGTAGCGTCAAGAAATATAATTCTATTTCACCCTTATTTAACCTGGTTAGGGGTAGATTTTCAAAAAATTGTGATTCACCTTTTAATTATCATTTTTTCTTAGGTTATGTACCAAGTCACATCAAAACCACAAACTTCATAAATAAAAAGATATTCTATACAAACTTTACCACCCCACTTTGCGGCCCTATTTAATTACCTTAGGGGTTGATTTTTGAAAAGTTACTGAAAATGTATTTTTATATTCTTATGTTTAGTCAATTTACTAAGTTTCATAACTTAATTAAAAAAACCTACACCATGGAAACTTTGTGATCCCAATAAATAACCTTAGGGGTTGAATTTCGCAAAATGCCGAAAACAAGTTCCTAGTATTTACATGCTTAATGCTCACGCAAAGTTTGATAACTACTGGTCAAGAAACAATCACCGTAGCATACATTATAATTTCCGCATTCCAATCTAAAAAACCGCACTAAAACCCCCTTAAGGGTTGATTTAAAAAAAATTGTGATACACGAATTCTTTTATTTCTTTTGCATAGTATACTACCAAAGTTTCGTGACTGTGCGACAAAAGAATTCTTTTTCCCCATACATCCTTTATGACCCCATTTGACCCACTTAAAGGTCATATTTTGAAAAATCAATTCTTAAATGACGCCTTCACTACTTGTAGAATACGTGGTCCAAATTTCAGGTTTCTATGTTAAATGGTTTCGGCTGTGCGATGATTGTAGAAAAAAACCCTGTTCTTTTATATTAAACTAGCTGATGCCCGCGGCTTTGTCCGCGTAGTGGAGTATTCATCCTGCATCCGAACATTTTTCGTCCCATCATATTCACGTTCCAGTTCCCGTCCCGCTCCTATCTCGTTACCGTACCTTACCACTTACCTATCTGTTCCGTTACCTTCCCACTCCCATCCTTTTATGTTTCCGCTCCTATAGCGTTACCGTAATACTCTGGTCATGATTCCGTCCCGCTCTTATATCATTTTCGTCCTGCTCTGCTACCGATCATATTCCGATCCTAACCCTTTATCGTCCTCCCTAGTGAACCTCCTATCGTGTTATATTTCCCCTCCTATACGTTACCATCCCCTTTTTGTCCCTTTGTCATCCCACTCCGGTCCCGATATAATTACCAAACTTCATTTGTAAATCATGTGTTTATAGTTTCTTTGACCAAGTATCAAACGTACAAAATGCTAGCGTAGTAGTTTGAAACATATTGCGGGGCTACAGAAACCGGGTGGAAATGAAACGTCGGGGGGAACCTCCGCGGACCCTTTACGATTCGTAATACCAGTAATACTCCCTGATGACGCGGGTGCGGGGCAGCGCCAACACTATTCTGAGCGTGTTCGCGGACCGATGGGAGGGTCCTATATTACGTCGCTGGATATGTATGCATTGTGCGTACATGTCCAGGGAAAAATAATTAAGTAGGATAATACTGTAAATACTAACATAGATATAAGAAAATTGTTACTAACAAATTATGGATGAGTCCGAAATAAATTATTTTATTTATTTATTTATTATTTATAATACGTACAAACGGACGGACGGTGCGGCGCGCGTGGTCCCGGTCCGGGTTTGTGATCATTTACATGAGTTTGCGGTGTGGCGGCAACGCCAGTCCGGCGCCATGTACATACATGAAGCCTGAGTAAAAGAAATCTTTGAAACCTAAATCTCCTATTTACATTCACATAGCTGTTGCCCGCGACTTTGTACGCTTAGTAAAATAATTCATTTTGCTCCTGGCAATTTCCGGCTGCTCTCGCTTCCATGCCGATTTTGTCTTGCTTCTATCCCAATCCTATCCCGAATTCATCTCGTTTCTATTTCACTCTCTTTTAGCTCTTATTTTGTTTTAAGTAGACTGAATACTAACATTATAAACATATATTTTCTTAACAAACTTTACCATCCGTTTAAACCTATCAGGGGATGGTATTCAAAACAATCGTAATAATACATGTGTCAATATATTTTTTTGGCTAAGTATATGTAAGTATAGCATATATAGGCCAAAAGTCAATCGTCGTAGCTCCGGAAAAAATATTGTATGTCGCAGGGAAATGAGGATACCAGGGATTTCATGAAATCCCTTGGGATACGACGTCCAGTATTGATAAATAGGCTCTCGCCAGAACTTTTGCTTCGTCATCCCTTCGCTCCACTCGCGCATTCGACCATCACTCCACTCGAGAGGTCGCAGGCTCGCTACGCTCGCCACCTCTCCCCCTCGCTTCCTTCTGGCCTTGCGCACTCGTTTTGCTCAGGAACTCCTCGCAAGCTTCTGGCTCCGCGCTTTTTATATACACTCTAGAGGTAAAAGCTAGTCGGACCGCGGAGAAGTGGTCCTTCTCATACATGATTATACCATGATTTCGTGGTATCCCTAGGAATTTCGCGAAATCTCAGATATCCTCATTTCCCTGCGACACGTACGGTCAACTACAAGTTGCTGAATATTTGTAAATCTTCGATTGACTACACCTTTAGAATTTCTTATTTTTCTGAATGTTGCATTTAAAAGTCAATTAAAGTCCTGTACGAATAAGGAAATTGTAAAAGATGCATTACGTTAGGATTTATTTCTTTTGCCTAGTCTATATACCGAGTTTCGCTTTCACTTTATAAACAAAGGTTTTCCACACAAATGTTTGCCATCCCGGTTAGACCTTTTAAGATGTTTAAAAAGTCGTGAAACATGTGCGTACAGTATCTTCGATTAGTATAGGTACCAAATTTTACCGTCGCACGTTTAGAAAAAATGTTATATTCCACCTTGTTTCACGTTTTTAGAGGTTAATTAATAATGTGAGTTTCGTTTTAATTTATTACTTTTGTTTGGTCTATATACAAAATTTCATTGCTACAACTTCATAAACTAAAATTCTCCATACAAACTTTACCAACCTGTATAACCCTGTTATGGGGTGATTTCAAAACATGGTGGAATACGTTTTTAGAATTTTATTGGCTGAATATTTATAGCAAATTTCAACATCGTAGCATTTAAAAGTATTTGATACTTTTCACCCTATTTAACCTTGTTAGAGGGTGAATTTCAAAAAATGGTGAATTCCGATTCAATTTATTTCTTTTGCTTACTCTGTGTACCAAATTTAGTTGCCACAATTTCATGAACAAAGATTCTCCATATAAACTTAACCACCCCGTTTGAACCGGTTTAGGGATGATTCCAACAAAATGGTGAAACAGGTGCTTAAAGCTTATCTGTCTGAGTATATGAACCGAATTCCATCGTCGTAGCTTCAAAAAATGTAACTTCATTCCACCCTTATTAAACCTGGTTATGGGTAGATTTAAAAAAAAAAGTGAATCACGTTTTAATTATCTCCTTTTTCTTAGTTTGTGTACCAAGTTTCATCATGACCACAAACTTCATAAATAAAAAAGATTTTCTATATAAACTTTGCCACCCCGCTTGTTGGGGAATGATTTAAAAACATGTAAAATATGTAATGTAGGTAAAATAATTTCATTGGCTAAGCACATATACCACATTTCATCGCTGTAGCTTAAAAATAATAATCTTAACTTTCCACCCTGTTTAACCCTGTTAAGGGATGATTTTCAAAAATTATAAATCACGTTTTAATTATCTTCTTTTACCAAGTTTTATCATAGCTACGAAACTTCATTAACAAAGATTTTCTATACAAATTTTACCTCCCCGCTTAGGCTTGTTAGGGGATGATTTTCAAAAAATGGTGAAATGCATACCTATAATTTCATTAACTTACCACGTGCACCACATTTCATCGTTGTAGCTTAAAAATAATAATCTTTACTTTCCACCCTGTTTAACCCTTTTAAGGGATGATTTTAAAAAATGGTAAATCACATTTTAGTAATGTTTTGTTAGGTATGTACCAAGTTTCATCGCTATAAACAAAGTTTTTTTTTATGTAAACTTTACCACCTCGTTTAACCCACTAAGGGGTTGATTTTTGAAAAATGCTGAAAACTTATTTTAAAACATGATCAAAATTAAATTATTTACCCTGTTTCTTTACTGTAACTACAGTGTCGCATTAATGAAAAATCCTACTCCATACAAACTTTGCAGCCCTATTTAATTACCTTAGGGGTTAATTTTTGAAAAGTTACTGAAATTATATTTTTATATTCTAATGTTTAGTCAATTTTCTAAGTTTCATAAGTTTACTAAAAAAACCTACACCATGGAAACTTTGCGACCCCAATAAATGACCTTAGGGGTTGAATTTCGTAAAATGCCGAAAACAAGTTCCTAGTATTTACATGCTTAATGCTCACACAAAATTTGATAACTACTGGTCAAGAAACAATCACTGTAGCATACATTATAGTTTCCGCATTCCAATCTAAAAAACCACACTAAACCCCCCTTAAGGGTTGATTTTCAAAAAACTGTGATACACATGGTCTTTTATTTCTTTTGTATAATATACTGCCAAAGTTTCGTGACGGTGCGACAAAATATTTTTTTTCCCCATACATCTTATATGACCCCGTTTGACCCACTTAAAGGTCAAATTTCGAAAAATCCGTTCTTAAATGACGCCTTCACTACTTGTAGAATACGTGGTCCAAATTTCAGGTTTCTATGTTAAGCGGTTTCGGCTGTGCGATGATTGTAGAAAAAAACCCTGCTCTTTTATTATATAGATTATTTTTCACTTTTGAATGCCTACTCGTATTTGTGATTTTGAAGTCGGTTTAATTTTTTTTGAAAAATATTTTTTTTAATTAGATTCTGAGATGGGCCCACCGACCTGTTTTGATACTTTCGAGTAATACCTTGAGACACTTATTTGATTAAAACTTTCGTGAGTTTGACACATAATTTAAAAACTATTTGACCAGTCACGTTTATGTTGAACAGTCGACATCGCGACGGCGCTCGACCGGTTTCGGACCATTTAGAGATCCTTCATCAAGAGCTGCGCGAGTGCTCCGTGGGAACGACGCTCGCACACTGACTAGTGCCCCGAGCGGCCCGCGCGGCTGCACGTTCCGCACGGCGTGACGTCATCGGTGCTGGCGCTTCTTCGTCGATAGTTGGTGAAAAATTATAACGGTCCGTACACACCGCACTAACCGTATCCTGCGGCGAGAGGATCACTGAAACGTCCTTAGGTGACACCGTGTTGAGAACAGTTTTCCAGGAGGGTGATACAGTCCATCCCCGGTCGCGGTTGAAATTTGGGAGTCTGTCAATTTCTATAGCTTCACGTACCTTTCGCGGAACCAGAAATTTCTCCCTCGCTAAGACGGAAACCTTGTCAAATCTAAGAAAATGACTAGACTCCTGAGCATGTTCTGCTAGGGCTGACCTGTTCGTGTCCATGTTTTTCACACTTCTTATGTGTTCAGTGACCTTCGTTGCAATGTTGCGGCAAGTTTCACCTATATAGTCCTTGCCGCAATCACATGGAATCTTATATACACCGGGCACGTTTAGCGGTTCTCTGTCCTTTGGCGAACGTAACAGTTGTCTTAACCGGCCCGGTGGGCGGAAGAAGGTCCGGATGCAATACTTGCGTTGCAAGAAGTAGCTCGGGGGCTCGGTTAACTTCGGCTGTCTTCTATCTAACACGCTCACTACCATTTGCCCAACGCGAACACTGTCGCCACTTGTACCCATTCAGCTCCAACACTTGCTTTGCGTGGCTCAACTCAGAATCCAAAGTCTGCGGATCGCATAACTTCAGAGCACGATTAGGGCCTTAGGAACGGAAGCCAGTTGTGACGGATGGTGATGTGAATCTGCCTTTAAATAACGATCCGTGTGTGTACGGTTTGCGACACAGAAACCTTGAGACACATTAATAATAACAGTAGAAGCGTGGTCCGCAGGATGCGGGCGCGGGCGCGGTGGCGGGCGACCCGTGGGCCGGCGCCGCGGCGGATCTGGCGCTGCTGGAGCTGGCAGCGCCACTGGCCGCCACGCGCGCCATCCTCATGGCCACCAACCCCGCTGACTGCGCGCCGCCCGCGCGCTGCCACCTCGTGCGCGCCCTCTCGCAGCCGTCAGTACATTTTTTTTTTAGTAGGCTATACGCCGCTGCACTGCCCTTCTGCCACGGGGGTGGCAAAAAGGTGTGTGGGGCTCGAACCCACTTAAAACCCGTGAGCAGTCTCCTGCCGAGGTGGGGCGAGATGAGGTCGCGCTAGCATTCGCCATCACGCCCTGACAGCAGGCCCGGGTGTTAACCGGGCCTCTACGACTGTGGCTACCCCTCGCCTTGCTCACCAAGGCCACCCCCCAGACGAGTGGGGCCGTGCAAGCCGGGAGAAAGTTCCCCGATTCTCCACCAGTGACCCCACTATGGAAGGTAGAGAAGGCGCTTATACCGCCTTATCCTCACTCCCCTTCGTCTGCGCCGGAGCGGGTCAGACAGAGCATTGTCCTCCCTGGCCCGCTCCACTGTCTCCTCTGCGCCATAACCGCTTCGCAGAAGGAGACCACCGCCTGCCACGATCTCTCGCTGCAGAGAGAGACCCCAACCTATCACCGCTGTACGCGTGTGATGCTGCGGGCCCCATGCGGCACACACCTCCTGCGTGTGGAGCGACATACCCTCCGGCGCCCCACACTCGTGGCAGGCCGGGGTGGCCTCCCGTCTTGCGATCTGGTGGGCGTACTTTCCAAAACGTCCGTTTCCGGAAAGCACCTGCACCAGTCTGACGGTCAGTGACCCGAATCGCCGCCTCACCCACCTCCGAAGGACCAGGCGGATGGCTTCCACCGTCCACTGCCCAGGGACCGGTGGAGCCAGGTCCTCCGTCCACCGCCGTAACAGTGCGGCCCGCGCCTGCCACCGCATGCGTGTGACCTCCTCCCACGCTGGGGGTTCTCCTCGGGATCTCCTCGCCACCACGAAGTGGTATACTTCGGCGAGGATCTCCGCTTAGAGCTCCCCAGGGGGATCACCGGCCAACACGCACGAGCCGTCAGTACCCAACCTAATAGTACCCAACCTACCAGTACCAGTACCTACCGACACTCCCCGCAGCGCAGACGAAGAGGGGCGAGGAGGAGGCGGTTCGACCGCCTCCTCCACCCTCCGTAGTGGGGTCACTGGTGGAGAGTCGGGAGACTCTGCCGGCTTGCACGGCCCCACTCGTCTGGGGGGTGGCCTTGGTGAGCAAGGTCATCCCTTCACAGGCGTATTGGTCCAGCTCACATCCGGGCTTACTGCCGGGGCGAGATGGTGAATGTTAGCGGGACCCTCACCCCACCACGGCAGAGGACTGCTCACGGGGGAGTTTTTAGTGGGTTCGAGCCCCACATACCCCCTTCAGCCAAAATGCACCCGCTACCCGCCACTTCGCTGCCCAAAAGGCACCCGGTGGGTATGGCGATACAAGTCAGCAGATTGGGATGAGATGAAATGTTTTTTTGCATCTTATCCATGGCGGCCTGTCTGCTTCTCTCCTGCTACCCTTCAATTTGCGCAGATGCTGTGACGGACGTTTTTCGACGCACCACTATCCAGCAAAGCTTGCCCATGGTTTGTAGCCGATTGCGGACGCGCTGAAGCGCTGAAACATGATGCGTTCTTAGCATGGGCTGAAGCTCGACGTCGCAAAGCGAAGGATATCGGAGAAAAGAAGAGAGCCTTCAACAAGGCTGCTAAGTCCTGTAGGATAGCTTTGAAAAGGGCACGCTTCGACCGGATCGGCCGAATTGAGACCACACTTGCTTCATACCCTACGGGTAGTAAAGCGTTCTGGTCGCTGTCAAAATCGGTCGAAGCCAACTTTTGTCGCCCTTCACTGCCTCCACTACCCACTAAACCTGACGGGTTACTGACCCACACCGCGGAAGAAAAAGCAAACTTGTTTGCTTCTCTTTTCGCGGAAAATTCACATCTTCAGATCGCTGGCGAAAAACCTCCGCATTTACCTGACTGACAGGTGACCATGCCAAACTTTCGCATCCGTCAGACTGAGGTTCGCACGACGCTGTGCGGTGTTTGGACGTGAATAAAGCTAGTGGGCCTGATGGGATACCAGCCATAGTTCTTACGACCTGTGCCCCCGAACTGTCTCCTGTCTTGACACGCCTCTTCCGCCTTTCGCTAGAGACTGTATAGTGCTGAAATCGTGGAAGCTTGCCGACGTGCAACGTGCGTTTGGCACGAAAGCCTTATCGGTAAGCTTTCATCATATAGCCTACCCACTGGCTTGTGTGTATGGATATCGGACTTCTTGAAGGAAAGATCGATACGAGTGGTCCTTGACGGCTACTCGTCCGATCAATTGGCAGTCAATACCGGGGTACCTCAAGGGTCCGTTCTCTCTGCAACGCTATTCCTGCTGCATATCAACGATCTGTTTAAACCCCTATTTTTGGGTATGCAGACGACAGCACCGTTGTAGAGAGATAGATAACAGAGACACGAGCCAGCGGAGCACAAATACAGTCTCACAAGGAGGCGATGGTCAAGCGCATGAATTTTGCTTTGCAGGCAGTCTCCGATTGGGGCGATGCCAATATAGTAAAATTCAATGCATCAAAGACCCAAGCGTGTCTATTCACCGCAAAACAGAGTCCCTTTAACCTGACTCAAACTTTCCGTGATGTGTCCATACCGGTGGCAAACCACCTTGAGTTGTTGGGTGTCACCCTGACATCCAACCTCAATTTTGGCCCGTATCTTGAGTCCTAAACCTCTACTAAGCACAAGTCCGGTCATGCATGGAATGCTGTAGTCATCTCTGGGACGGCTCAGCTTAAGTATGAGCTCGAAGCCTTGGACTCCATAGAGAGGTTGGCAAAAAAGCTTATAGGTAACGATGCGTTGGTTGAAGCTAAGCTTCAGAGCCTCGAGCACCGACGTAAAGTTGCCAGCCTTTCGGTGTTTTCTATGGATTCATCACGGAGAGTGTGCGAAGGAATTAACGAACTTATTCCTCCATCTCCTTTCTTCCATCGGACAACAAGACGCACGGAAACTCGGTATCCGTACATGGTTGACATTCCTCCGGCTCGAACTAAGCGCTTTGCTTCGACCTTTATAATGCGAACAGCTAAGGAATGGAACACTTTACCAGCGTCTTTGTTTCCCGATTCTTATAATCTAAGTGTCTTCAAGTCTCGAGTGAATCGGTATCTTCTAGGCAAGCATGATCCATCGTCGACCGCGTCGTCACTTTCCATCAGGTGAGACTGCGGTCAAATGCTAGCCTATTCGGTAATAAGAAAAAAACCACCCCCGTGGCAGAAGGGCAGTGCCGTGGCATTTCCCCGCCCCCTCAAAAAAAAAGGCCACTACATTAAAATTCATTTAATATTTCCTAAGTACAAAGTTCCGCACTGCAAAGGAATCTATATGCTACTCTATAATAGTTACGTAACCACGTGGCTCCAGGCACCGGGCGGAGGAGAGCGCGGCGAGCGCGGCGGGCGCGGCGAGCGCGGCGGGCGCGGCGGACGCGGCGGGCGCGGCGGACGCGGGCAGCGCGCGGCTGCGCATCGTGGACGCGCGGCTGGAGGCGAGCGGCACATGCGCGGCGCGCGGCCCGCGCTGGCCGGCGCTGCGCGCGCGGACGCTCTGCCTCGCCGGCCCCGACCTGTGCCAGGTACCTGCTTCCTACCTCGCTACTGCCAGCCACCTGCGCAAACTACTCGTGCTGACGCGACCCACGAATCCACCGATACCTAGTCGGTGAACATGGAGCAGATCTGGCACGGATATTATATTATTATAATTATAATTCAGAGTCACATATGTACCCTGTGTACTTTTTTCGTCAAAATTTATCCTTAAAAAAATCGTCTAAACTAAAATAAATTTCACTTAGTAATAGGTTTTTAAAGTTTAACTTCAAATAGTTACGAAAAAAACTCAAAAAAAGAATTTTTTTGAGTATTTTTCGTATCCGAAATTTTATTATACATTTTGACAGGCATGATGTTTCCGCCAGAACTGTGTATGTTTCCGCCAGAACTGTGTATTTGTAACCTTGAAGAGGGCAGCATTCAATTATGTTTATATCTAGTTTCGTAACGTCGCGGTTTGTCCATTTATTTGTCAAAAAATATAGGATATTTTGTGACGAATTTGCAAATTTCTAAAATGTAAATTGATGTTAATGTCAGTATTTTGTATTTGAAGGAATGAGGTTTGCAACTATCTGGTTCTCTAATATTACTCAATATGCGTATAATTTATTTCTGCATAATAAAGATCAATCAATCAAATCATTTATTGCGAGAATATAGTACCTACATAATGGTGATAAAATTCTAAAAATAAGTCCTTACATTCTAGCATGACAATGGTGTGCAATAACTTGTCTTATTAATTATTTAAATTACATTAGATCTCATATACAAACAAATTATTATTATTAAATTAATTTCAAAAAGCTTCAAATGTCATACAAATTAATAAATTAAAAATGACAAAATATTATTAGTCCAAAGTTAGTAATGTCATTATTAGATGTCAAGGTTTTAAGATTAGATTAGATTCGATTAGATGTGTTGTGCATCAACACTGTTACCCCACAGGATAACGCCGCGCGCCGCGCCGTACCGCAACCAGGCTTCTGCACAAGCGTAATGAGCAGACAGTGCTGTTTTCGTGTCTGTTACTTTTTTAATTCTCGTAGTGCATATGTGAAGCTAGACAATTTATGTTGTATGTTTTTTATATGGGTCTTCCAGTTTATATGTGTGTCAATATTTATACCCAGTAATGTAAAAGTTTCGACGCATTCAGTTTTTGTATTATTATAATAGAAGTAGCTGACCCGACACCGACAGACGTCCAGACAGACAGACTGGCCTTCGGCAAGTTATAAAATATTAGATTACGATGAGATTCAATGTCTCGACATCTAATTATTTGTAAGTAGGTTACTTATCAACATACGTATATGATGGTGAATAATGAAATGAAAATAAAACATTCGCAGAGCGACTGGGGCACGGGCGTCGTGTGCACCGGCAAGCTGTGCGGCGTGCTCAGTCGGTCGGCGGCGGCGCGCGCAGCGGGCGGCGTGCGCGCGGGCGGGGGCGCGCGCGCGCCGGCCGGCGGCGCGCGGCCCGGCGCGGCCGGCGCGCGCTGCGGCGACGTGCACGCCGCGCCCAGCGTGCCGCGCTGGCGCCGCTTCCTGCACTGCGCGCACACGCGCGGCGCCTGCGGACGGTAACTACACTACCTATGCTGAGTCGGTCGGCGGCGGCACGCGGCCCGTTGCGCGTCATTTTATATGCCTATTATGCAAAATTCGGTAAAAAATTTACGTCAACCAACATCATTGCGTATGACAGTAGGCAAACTAAATTCGTTCGCGGCACGATTGATAAGCCCCGCCCACCGCGGCATGATTTGGTTTGGGGCATTTTTGGGCGCTAGAGAGGTTTCCAAGTTTCTTTCCGGTCACTTACCTACACTACCTATGCTGAGTGGGCCGGCGGCGGCGCGCGCGTCCGGCGTGGCGGTCGGTGGCGGCGCGCGCGTCCGGCGCGGCGGTCGGCGGCGGCGGTCGGTGGCGACGCGCGCGTCCGGCGCGGCGGTCGGCGGCGGCGCGCACGTCCGGCGCGGCGGTCGGCGGCGACGCGCGCGTCCGGAGCGGCGGTCGGCGGCGGCGGCGCGCGCGTCCGGCGCGGCGGTCGGTGGCGGCGCGCGCGTTTGGCGCGGCGGTCGGCGGCGGCGGTCGGTGGCGGCGCGCGCGTCCGGCGCCGGCGCGCACGTCCGGCGCGGTGGTCGGCGGCGACGCGCGCGTCCGGAGCGGCGGTCGGCGGCGGCGGCGCGCGTGTCCGGCGCGGCGGTCGGTGGCGGCGCGCGCGTCCGGCGCGGCGGTCGGTGGCGGCGCGCGCGTCCGGCGTGGCGGTCGGCGGCGGCGCGCACGTCCGGCGCGGCGGTCGGCGGCGGCGGTCGGTGGCGGCGCGCGCGTCCGGCGCGGCGGTCGGCGGCGGCGCGCACGTCCGGCGCGGCGGTCGGCGGCGACGCGCGCGTCCGGAGCGGCGGTCGGCGGCGGCGGCGCGCGCGTCCGGCGCGGCGGTCGGTGGCGGCGCGCGCGTCCGGCGTGGCGGTCGGCGGCGGCGCGCACGTCCGGCGCGGCGGTCGGCGGCGGCGGTCGGTGGCGGCGCGCGCGTCCGGCGCGGCGGTCGGCGGCGGCGCGCACGTCCGGCGCGGCGGTCGGCGGCGACGCGCGCGTCCGGAGCGGCGGTCGGCGGCGGCGGCGCGCGCGTCCGGCGCGGCGGTCGGTGGCGGCGCGCGCGTTTGGCGCGGCGGTCGGCGGCGGCGGTCGGTGGCGGCGCGCGCGTCCGGCGCCGGCGCGCACGTCCGGCGCGGCGGTCGGCGGCGACGCGCGCGTCCGGAGCGGCGGTCGGCGGCGGCGGCGCGCGTGTCCGGCGCGGCGGTCGGTGGCGGCGCGCGCGTCCGGCGCGGCGGTCGGTGGCGGCGCGCGCGTCCGGCGTGGCGGTCGGCGGCGGCGCGCACGTCCGGCGCGGCGGTCGGCGGCGGCGGTCGGTGGCGGCGCGCGCGTCCGGCGCGGCGGTCGGCGGCGGCGCGCACGTCCGGCGCGGCGGTCGGCGGCGACGCGCGCGTCCGGAGCGGCGGTCGGCGGCGGCGGCGCGCGTGTCCGGCGCGGCGGTCGGTGGCGGCGCGCGCGTCCGGCGCGGCGGTCGGTGGCGGCGCGCGCGTCCGGCGTGGCGGTCGGCGGCGGCGCGCACGTCCGGCGCGGCGGTCGGCGGCAACGCGCGCGTCCGGAGCGGCGGTCGGCGGCGGCGGTCGGTGGCGGCGCGCGCGTCCGGCGCGGCGGTCGGCGGCGGCGGTCGGTGGCGGCGCGCGCGTCCGGCGCGGTGGTCGGCGGCGGCGCGCACGTCCGGCGCGGCGGTCGGCGGCAACGCGCGCGTCCGGAGCGGCGGTCGGCGGCGGCGGCGCGCGCGTCCGGCGCGGCGGTCGACGCGTGCAGCGCTGAGCTCACGGAGCAGTCGGTCCGTGTACAGGCTGAAGAGACTCGGTGATGTCAGCCCACCCTGCCTCACGCCACATTCCAGGCTGTACTCGTCCGACAGCGACCCGGACCACCTTACAAAATTATATGTATAGGTTTTTTTTAATATTGTCACGTGTATAGGTTCCCTACCTCCTAACTACCCTGTGTATTTGGGAGTTTAAGTGAGAAGGCAGAGTTCGTGCAACAAATTTATTAAAGGCGGTAAGCTCGGCCAGAGGGGACACAAGTGTGGGTGTGTGGGTCCTTCACTGGTCCAGTACCTACTATCCTGAAGGCGGCCGCAGATGTAGGTGGGCGCTCGTCGTGAAGACCAGGGTTGCAGCTTCTGCTTGCTGTACAGTCCAGATGGAAGCAAAGCAGGATGGTGATGGTGGGTTCGGTTATGTAACCCAAATTTTGGAGTCCGATCTTTGAACCCTGGAACGCGCCATTAAAAAAAGTGTTAAGGCCTGTCCCAGTACTTCTGTGAGCGCCCACGGCAACCGCAGATGGAAAGCACTAGGAAAGTAGTGGTGTTGCCGTGGATGTTCACAATCAGAAACGGAAATTACAATAATGATTGTGAGATAAAACAAAAGGAAATGCTACATTAAATTATTTTGTGAAAATGCGTGGGTGGAAATAAAATGAAGTGAAAAGAAATGAAGAGAGAATAAGCCACTTGCATAGAAAACCATTATCTACTGTAGCAATAATATGTAAATGATGGATTTAAATGGTTACTACGAAATGGTTATTACTTTATAAAGAATTGCTAAAAAATCCCAAGCAAAGAAAAGACACTACGTTAAGTCACACAATCTACCTATCATTTAGAAAAATGTGCACCACTTACCCAATCTGGGGTTGAAAATTACACTTAGGACACTTAAAAATCAAGGTTCCAAGGAACGCTAGTGACGTCAACTATAAAACGGTTACGAAAAACAATTATTTTAAGGAATTGCGAACGTAGCAGGGACCGAGTTAAGCGACGTGCATTCGACTTGGCAATAGACATGTGTAAGTAATGCGATTGATGCATTACGCGTAATATTACCCGATCGAGTACTGTAGCATTACATATTACTCGACTAAATTAAACATTACACATCACACCATAGCATCACACAGTGCACTGTTCTGTTCGTTGCATTATGTCTATCGAGTCTATGCCTCACTGACACTATTCGCGCGCGCGTCTGAGAGAGAGGAAGCGAGCTTGATCGCACGTGCGCCCTGCCTGCCACTTGATTAAACTTCCATTTCAAACCGTATTACTAGAAAATTAAGGCGACAATAGGTTATTTTGGCACCGCCCCCGCCCGTAATATTTGAATGTTTTGAACCTCTCGCTCAAAACGATATTGTTATTTTAATTTGATGTACTCGCTCGTCACAAAAAAATAAGTAACTCGCTATCTCATGTATATGCGCTATAACTATCACTTGCTATTGCATTCGAGCATTCCATTACAATATCACACAAGTGATAGATAGTGCGTCCGACGCGACCATCTCAGGTGATGTTTGGGGTGATGAAGTAATGAAATATTACTCGGTACGAAATGTGATGCCATATCACATTACTTTTCAATGCACTGTTTTGCGCATGTCTACTTGGCAAGTATCGGGCGTCTGTGGGCCGGGCGGCGACCAGTGCGGCGGCGCCGGCGCACGGCCGCGCCGGTGTGCCTGCGCAGCGTACTATACATTAAACTGTGACTCCACCGATGACGCAAGATCGCGCGATGCGGAGAACAATAGATTCGTCCATTGGACGTTTTAAAATGCTACTTTCAATATAGAACGTGTTGATGATGTATTAAATTATTATTTAGTAAGTAGTTTTTAAGTTTAATTGTAAATATTTAGTTAAATGTAAATAATTTCGTAGGTATTTAAGCTTCTAATTTAAGATTAATATACCTTACGAGGACTTAGAAATATACGTGTACGTATAAAACGTTACAATATGTATGTATATGTCGCAGCCAACTAGCTTAATTCGCCGTTCAATTAACAGCCTAGCCTCTTTACTAAACAGCGCCGTTCAACTAGCTTTATTTTTTTTATTAGCTAGCAATGACGTTTAATTACTTGCCTAGCCTGTTCAGTTATAAAGCCTGTTTTCCAAAGTTTAAATAAAAATAGCAGAGTTTTACCTACCATTAAAACTCTTATTATGTCCGGAGCCTTATTCGAGGCCTTTAAACAATATTTGAGAAGCAGTCCTTCCGTTTCCGGCCGTGTAATAGTAGTTGTAGTTCCTTTTCCGAGCGGTAGAGGGGGTATTTCCCCACTTTGTTCACCAGGTGGCGCGCACGAGTCGTTCTCGTCATTGAGGTCTCAAATATATACCTAACTTATTTTTAAACTAAAATTAAGATTACAAACACCAGGCAGAACTTACCGTAAGGCCTCGAATAAGGCTCCGGACATAATAAGAGTTTTAATGGTAGGTAAAACTCTGCTATTATGTCCCTTCGCCGTTATTCGAGGCCTTTAAACAATATTTGAGATAATGTTTGTTTTCGCCTGGTGAACAAGACGCCAATGTGATTACTAGTGATTACACATTTAAAATTTTTGCAGCTTGAGCATATAATAATGTAACTTAATTCTTAGTTATATTTGTTCTTTGTCCTTCTTAGTCATATTTGTTCATTTACATTAATACATTAATGAGTAAATTTTACCCATCTTACCGGTTCTAGAACCTAGTCATTGCTTACAACTCAGTGGCGTAGCTACCGGAGGGCTAGACGGGGCAGTGCCCGGGGACCCCAAGCTCAGAAGGCCCCTCGGACTCTGACCAGTGCTCTGACTTGCAAACAATAAATTGAACTAGTGAAAATTTTTTTCCCATATTCGGAATATAAATAAACCAGAGAACGCGGCGAATGCGGAACAAACGATTTTAAATAGTTTAGTTGGGGCCCTTTGCCCCAGGGCCTTTGGTTACCTAGCTACGCCACTGTTACAACTGTTCTATTTTGCGATAATGAACGAATTACAGACATCAGCTTTAGTACGCCTGTTGTTGTCACATATAGGAACTTTTGAACTCACTTTACAGGACGAGGATAACGGTTTTCCACATAAAAAAGTTTCCATTTCGATTCTATGCATGCATAGTCTGTATTGATTCGTATGTAGGCTAATCTATGAAATTACCATCCGAAATACATAAAAGGACATATGACATCCACTGACCATTTCAGTTCGTGTACTTACGACCTGAACTAGTGATAGAAAGTGATTTCCCACTCATAGTTGATCTTATCTTGCATAATATCCAAGATGTTAAAGTATCAGTAGGTATTGAAACTATTCATTTTTTTTTCCTACAAAATTTCACGTTATTTTCTGTACTTACTGCATAAAGCTGAAAACCACGGATTTAAAACCAAGAACGTTCTGTGGCCTTGAATGCCAAATGATGGAAAAATCTGTGCGATTATTAAAAACATGTCTTTCACCCGATTTAGGTGCAAGACAACTTTCGGCATCAGATTTAGTGACGGAAAGATCCAAGCTTCTCCAAACTTTAATTCCCATGTATCATTTTGACTAATTAGACTAGCATTTTGGTACGACGTCGGCTCACGCTAACGCAAAAAGATCCATCTCCAGAACACCTCGTTTGTTGAGAACTATATTCATCAACCGCGGAAGCAGGTTCGGCCACGCGGGAAGTGTTGACTTTAAGGAGATCCGATTGGTTATACTGTTGTAACTGCCCGGAATATGAATTTCGAATATTTAATAAGCCAAATGATTTAGCTCTTTTGATCGACTCCCCCTCAAATATCAGATAACTTACGACAAATCTGCTGTCACACTGCATCACACTGTAACAAAATTGACGAGAAAAGGATTGAATCAAACAACGAGTTCTTCCGCGGCCTCCCGTCCTGCGTCAGCTACCTCTGTTTTGAGAGAGTCTGATACCGATGAAAAGTGTAGTCGACACGATTTATTGATACATAACATCCACCACTCGAGTCAGGCTATACATTACAAACAACAAAAGTTGAACCGTCTCTGTGGTACAGCCAGCCGGGCGACGTAAACCTTAGACTCCCTACTATACTCTGAACATCTCGCAATGTTACCTTTTGGTCTGATTCATTAACTTATTGCATCGTATTGGTATTGTTTAGCTGTAAGGAATAAGGATGTAATATAATGTGATAAAAATAAATTAATAAATTTCAGAATCTTTTACAATATTTTATCAAAGCCCCGCAGTGTTTGAGATATTGAGTCACAGTCCATACATCTTCACAAACTTTTGTATCTTTATTATAGGACTAGGTAGGATCCGTTCATCCTGATTCTTGTCAGAAAGTTGTCCTGTGGAAAAAATCAAACAATCATCTCAGATAAACGACAATTTGATTTTCCTGCTCTCGGAGTATTATCCTCCACTCAATTTAAAATAGGCGCGGAAGCTTTTGGATCATAATCTGAAATAAAGTTATATTATTCAGAATTTTATTACACAGCCAAATATATTTGAGGCTTTTTACAATACTTCTACAAAAATATATATATACAAAAATACTATAAAAAACTGATTAATAATAAAAAATAATATTATTATTATTTGGGAGCTGATGTAAGTCCAAATGGTCAACAGGTCATCTGTAGTAGTTGACTTCAAGAAACAACGATGAGATGGCCTGTATGAGATCAATTTTTTATTATAATCCAATCGTTTGATTGTAAACAGATTGGAATCCGATGAACTGAATTCAGTATTAATTTGGTTACTTTTAGTTATTGCAGTATTCAGGCATTGATATTTAGTCAATAATTTTAAATTAAATATGAGGCCTGAAGCCGTCGTATTATTATGTCACACTTTCTCATGAGTAAGTATACACCCGGTCCTTTGGATGGCTTACGTAGGGACATGTGTCCAACACGTAGACGCCCCTAGGCCATTTAATTTAAATATGTAATCACTTATTTATTAGTACAATATTTATGAAAAAGTAGGATTTCTATAAAACTGGGTGTTTCGGGGATGTACAACTCGAAATTTATACCCAAATATTATGAAATGAGCCATCTCGGAAGATGTAATAGTTTAATAGTTGGTACTGATCGACCGAGGCGAGACCAGCGGTGACCTCTTACCTCGAAACCCACGTGAAGAATCAATATTCCATAGCTTCGTCCCCATCTGACTAAATGAACTTTGTCGAATTAATCTATAGCATTAGTTTTTAGCATTAGTCTGGTTTCTTTGACGTGAGGTAAATGACTCCTCTAAATTTAGGTCGAAGGATACGCTAATTATATTAGCCTGAGCTAGAAATTCGTAATGATCCTCATTCGCACCCTTTAAGAAGGCGGATATCTTACGTTACTACACACAAAACGGTGCCGTGGAGCAACCATCTTGGTTGTAGCCACTAGGTATAGGTAAAAATATTAGGTTATTAAACACAAACGGTGCTGTGGAGCGACCAGCTTGCCAGTAGGTGCCGTGGAGCGACCGTCTTAATGTAGTTGTTAGGTCCAGGTTGCGCAGCCTGGGACCCATAAAAAGCACTCTCTTCTTTTGCGCAGAGAAGGAGGATTTTTGAGTTACAAAGACATTTTCAAATAATTTTCAAATATATTCATAAGATGGTGAATATTTTTAAACTACTATTGAGAAATTGATCTTTACCCAAGCTCTAAATGAATATACTCCTTCTTGTTCAACAATATTGGCCCTCAAATTAATTGCAAACAAACAATAGTTTTTTTTTTTAATTTATGTCTTGTGTCCATTGTAAAAGGGCTCTTTATTTAAAGCATTAGGCAACAAGTATAGATAGGTTTGTATAGTTACAGCATAGGTGATTGCACCCAAAAATACATATATATATATATATATATATATATATATATATATACATATATATATATATATAAAGTTAAAGAACAATTTCGAAATGATGACTCTCGGTTGTTTGATCATTGCAAAATCCTACCTATTCATACACAATTTAAATATACATTGCTTAAAGAACAATTTTTTACAGAGGAGTTAAAGAAAGAAATCCAACATACTGTATACACGCGGGCCGTCGCTCGAAACCGGCTTTGTACAATAGGTGCGAACAATGCATACGGCGAGCGGACATCGTCTTACCTGGTTCCTTGACTAATTAACAGTCTACCTCCGGATTTGGTTAACGATCTCACACCACTAAATATTAAAGTTAAACTTAAGGCTTACTTCTTGAAACACATTGAATGTTAAGATTGCTAAGAAATGTACTTACCAATATTTAAAATGATAAAATATATATATATATATATATATATATATATATATTATTTTGGCTTTTTCGGCCTGTTAATTACTTCATTCACCTCCAGTTCAGTAAACCCCGCCCGTTAAATTTTTTGCTTTTACCTACAATCTTCGGATTTAAAATGTTGTAATGAATTTAAATTATAGCAAATACTCTTATGAAGCTTTGTAACAGTTGACTCTTTTAAGGTTGCTAAATCGAAATTTAACGCACCTGAGGGCCGACTTGGCGGGCACCTCACTAAGCATTTGCTCATTCAGTATGTCTACTTTCGTATCCATATTTGAGTTACAAGACGCATCCTTGCCTTTGGGAAGGTACTGACCAACTCAAAAGTGGACTATAACTATGACAAAAAACAAAAATGTTATGTCACTTACTTGTTTAGTGAGGCGTTCCAAAGCCTCACTCTCTTTAGGAAGTTCCTCACTGTTCCGTCTGCTTTGCTCATTGTACTCACTTCACTTGTTAATTTTTATCCCGCTAGCCACGACTCTTTTCACAAGACGACGAAAAAGAGAAAGCATCGCGGTCCCTTACCACATGTATAAGATATTGTTAAAAATAAATTGTTCACTTTGATCCCGCTAGCCACGTCTCTTTTCACGAGACGATGAAGAAGAGAAAGCCACGCGGATCACTATTTTAAAGGCATTGTTAGAAATCACCTGAAACTTAATTAATATTTAAAAATAATAATAATTGAAACTACAACTTAATAACTTATTCAATTATTTCAGACAACTATTTTAAATTTATTTCTTTTTATTTTATCGAACGCTAACAGCGTGACGTCTTCACGGCACGAAAACTTAGACACCAATGACGAGAGCGACTCGTGCGCGCCACCTGGTGAACAAAGTGGGGAAATACCCCCTCTACCGCTCGGAAAAGGAACTACAACTACTATTACACGGCCGGAAACGGAAGGACTGCTTCTCAAATAATATTGTTTAAAGGCCTCGAATAACAGCGAAGGGACATAATAGTACGATGGAAGAGTGTAGTGACAATAATAATGTGAATATAGCTGCAGCCCTCGGTAGGTTAGGGTGCGGCGGGGGTGGCCCTCGGGCCACCCCAAAGCCGCGAACATGTTTGTTGATATAATATAATGTAAGTAGATTATAATCTATCACTTCGATAGATTATAATCTACCGAAAAATAATGCGACGGTTCACAATCTTTCGACAGTTTGCAATCTCGCGTAGGATACATCTAATCTTACGAATGGCCTAAGCATTAGCCAGCCAGTTGATGTAAGTGTTGTAACAGACGCTTTGGCTGAATATCATTCAGGAAGCTAGTTGAACGGCGCTGTTTAGTAAAGCGGCTAGCCAGTTGATTGAACGGCTAGTTAAGCTAGTTGGCTGCGACATATATATGATAGATCTATGTTCAACCACATCTCATATCAAATATTGAACGATCACGGTGATTGTACAGGGACGGAGACTGCGCTCAACTCTGCAAAGAGGACTGGCTGGTAGACGTGCCGCCGGAGGCGCGACTCGACTCGACTGCCGCCCCCGCCGCTGAGCCTTCCGTCACCGCGCCCGACCCCGCGCCCGCCGCCGCCGCCGCCGCCCCGCCGTCCGCCGCCGCCGCCTCCGCCGCCTCCGCCGCGTCCGGAGCGGCGGCGCGCGCGCCCACGCGCACCGCGCCGTCGCTCCGCACGCCGCCTCTGCTCGAGAGCCAGCCGCCGAGTGCGAGTGAGTCGCGCGTGCGCGTCGTCACTCGTCGCGCCATCTCAATAGTTTTCTGCAAAGGATCGTTCTGACTCGACAAATGGTGTTCGAGTTTGAACCGCACAGCTCAGCGACTGCGTTATTGCATAGTTGCATTGACCGCAATCACTTTACCACAAGTTTACTCATTTTCATCAGCATGCGAACAACTA
Organism: Petrophora chlorosata; assembly: GCA_951640565.1. Lineage (NCBI taxonomy): Eukaryota > Metazoa > Arthropoda > Insecta > Lepidoptera > Geometridae > Petrophora > Petrophora chlorosata. Next base: position 111,311 of record OX621199.1, on the reverse strand, counting down.
CCATGGAGCACCCTCGCGTCACGTGCTCAAACCATTTCAATTAACTAATGGTTACAAGTACCAACATGTAATGGGCTGGTATAACCATGTTTTACCAAATATAATTAGAAGTATTTACTTAGTGATCTTATATACAATTGATAGTGAATGATATAAACCATTTGAGTTAACATTTATTTTAAGACTTTCCTTTCGCTCAGAGCAAAGATATTCGCTAAGGGTTTAGTGGGTCCAACATGACACTCACCCCTCTACAAATGGTTTCAGACGGCGAGCAGAGTCCGTCCGGGTCGCGGCCGACCCGGACGGCGCCGCCCGAGCTCGCGACGGAGGCGGGCGCGCCGGGCCCGGCGCCGGCGCCGGCGGCGCGGCCCGCGCTCGAGTGGGAGCCGAACCGCGCCGACTTTAGGGTGAGACTTGTGTGCGATCGGACGCAGGGCGCCGCCGGCCGCGGCCACGGCGGCTCGGTGCCGGCCCCGGTGGACGTCGGCGTCCTGCGCGGACTTCGGAGATGTAACGCGAGCCCGAGTCGGCGCTCGTCGGCGACTCGGGCCGTTGACTCGTCCCGTGGCGCGTTGTAGATGTCGTCCGCGAGAACCACACGCGTGTTCTTGAAGGCGGGCGAGTACGGGGACAACGCGGCCGAGTACGCGGCGGCCGAGGAGCCGGCGCCGGCGCGCACGCCGGCGGCCGCGCGCGCGCCGGCGGCCACGCGCACGCCGGCCGCCGCGGCGCGCACGGGCGCGGCGCAGCCGGCGGCGCGCGTGTCGCCGGCCCGGCGCGCGGCGCCCGCCGCCGCCGCCGGCGCGCCCCGAGCGCCGCAGCGAGCGCTCTCGGTTTTTGTATGTGTGATATATCTTTGCTACCTAATATAACGGCTTACCCTTCATGTTCGTTGTTTCTTTAATTACACCTGTAATTCTAAAAATGTCCTACAGTTCTAAAACAGTAATAAAAAGTAATTCATTTATTTATTCTTTTAGGAGAACTACAATATAAATGTATGGACAGGTTGATAGCTTATGAAAGTTTCCACAGATGGACAACTAAGTACGCAATACATGCATGCAGTCTCTAAAACTTAAACATGTAACATATTGATTTGATTAGAAAATGCATTATTGAACAATTAATTTGAAGCGTTCGTAGAGTGGCCCTTACTGCACCGCGCAGGCCACGCCGCGAGACCCGGGTACATGTAACGTCCGCTCGCGGTGCCGAAGGGCCGAAATGCTAGAGGGTCTCGACCGGGACCCGTACGGGAGACCGTACAAGGCGGCGCAGAACAAACTGCGCCCCTTCGATCCCCCGCTAGCGGAGACCCTCGAGCCCGCATTGCTGGATGGGATGGTCCGGTGCCTGTTCCCCTAGCAGGACCGAATTTGCCCCACCAGCAATGGACCCCCCGTGGGGGGCGGCCCCGCCGCCCGAGGAGGAGGAGGTGGAGGCCCCTCCAGTCACTGCAGCGGAACTGGAGGGGGAGGCTCTACGCCTCCGCGCCAAGCGGACGGCCCCTGGGCCGGACGGCGTCCCCGCGCGGGTGGTCGCCATCGCCGCCCTCCAAATGGAGGAGAGGTTTCGGGACCTCTACAGCGCGTGTTTCACGGCTGGGAGGTTCCCGAAACCCTGGAAGGAGGGGCAGCTGTGCCTCCTCCGCAAGGAGGGCCAACCGGCGGACTCCCCCTCAGCATACCGGCCCATCGTCCTGCTCGATGAGGTCGGTAAAATGTTCGAGGGGATCGTGGCCAACCGGCTGAACGGCCACCTGCGGAGGGTGGGGCCGGACCTGTCGGACGCCCAGTTCGGTTTCCGAAGAGGGCGTTCGACAGTAGACGCCTTGGCCCGACTCAAGGGCCAAGTGCGGGAGGCCGTCGAGGCGGGGGACGGAGTGTTGGCCGTGTCGTTTGACATCGCCAATGCCTTCAACTCCGTCCCCCACTCGACGATCCTGGAGGCACTCCGTTACCACGGAGTGCCCCGGTACCTGCGCAGCCTCCTGGCCGACTACTTGGAGGACCGAGCGGTCCTCCTCGTAGATCGGACGGGCGAGCTTCGCAGGTACAGAGCCGAGTCCGGTGTTCCACAGGGGTCGGTCCTAGGACCGCTCCTGTGGAACATCGGATTCGACTGGCTCCTGCGGGGTACTCTCCTCCGAGGCACGAGTGTCATCTGCTATGTGGATGACACTCTGCTCACAGCCCGAGGGAGAGGCTACAGGGAGGTGGCGGGTCTAGCCTCAGCCGGCGGATCCTTGGTCGCGGGAAGGATCCGCCGACTAGGCTTGAAGGTGGCGCTGAATAAGACCGAGGCCGTGTTCTTCCACGGGCCTCGGCAGCGCACACCCGCATTTCAGCGGGCTGTCGACGCGCCTGCTTAAGACAGCGGGTGCCCTTTCGTGGCTCCTCCCGAATACGGGAGGGCCGAAAGGGCGGTGCCGGCATTTGTACGCCGGCATATTGAAGAGCATGGCCCTTTATGGGGCCCCAATCTGGGTGGACTCCCTCCGAAGGAGGGAGAACGCCACAGCTCTCCGTCGGCCCCAAAGGGCCATCGCGCAGCGGGTGTCGCGGGCCTACCGGTCGGTAGGCTTCGCGGCAGCGTGCGCTCTGGCTGGCACCCCTCCTTGGGAGCTCGAGGCAGGGGTGCTCGCCAGAGTGTACGAGTGGACGGCAGGGCGTAGGGCGCTCGGTGAGCGCCCCGCCCCGGAAGAGCAGGAGGCCGTCCGGCGCGAGGCGAGGGACGCTGTCGTCCAATATTGGACGGAGGACCTCGCCACCGCCGCGTTTGGCCGACGAACGTTGGACGCTCTCGGGCCGGTCCTGCGGGACTGGCTCGGGAGGTCCCACGGTTTCCTCTCGTTCCGTCTGGTGCAGGTGTTATCCGGGCATGGTTGCTTCGGATCGTACCTGCACCGGATCGGACGAGAGGAGACTGTTACGTATTCAGGATAATTATTTGTTAATTTTGTCACAACACCGAACATTCGATCGATTTTCTACAATTATGCTTGATTGAATGGACAACACTAGTCACATCCTTTTATCCTACATTGTCCCAACCCTATTTCCACTCTCTTCATAAATTAGTTCCGGTGTGTGCGCATCTCCGAAGTAAAATAAGCTTTAACAGTGCAATTGCTCATTGAATCATAAAACAAGTGAAATCCAAGTGTCCACAACACCCCCGCCCAGTGGTAAGTCCTTATATCATACATATTTGTGGTCAATTCGATCCGAATATCTTGTTTGTGACAAAACCGGCGACCTATGCATGCTGGTCGGCAGCCATTACGAGTGGAAAAGTTTAGTTCGCAAAATTTGTAATATTTAGAGTAATAATGTCTAAACTTCAGATTTATACCTTGAAATACGAGTTTTTGTGTGAAAAAGTCAATTCGTTGTATGTTACTGCTAACAAGTTAGATTTTAGTAACCCGCAAGATGTAGGTAAATTCAAAATTCGATGTGCGGAACTTGACACTATTCGTGTCGAATTCGAGGAATGTTACTTGTTCATTAAGTCGTCTATAAAGGATGAGGACGTATTAGAATCCCATAAAAAGAAGTTCGATTTGTTTGAAGAGCAGTGTTTGGAGGTTAGGTACATATTAAGTAGCACATTTGCGACTCAGCCAAATGTCGATTTTAGAGAAAGCATTCACAAAGAACTACCCGCCTACTGTTCATCGAACAAACAGAACGATATCAGATACAAACTACCAGATATAAATTTTCCCCGATTTTCCAAGTTTCCTCAATATGTTCGACGCATTAGTCCACAACAATGATCGATTGAATCTTGTCCAGAAACAGCATTATCTAATGAGTTGTCTTTCGGGCGAGCCCGCCAATCCGATAAAACACCTTTCAAGTATTCCAGACAACTACGAAGTGGCTCGAAAGTTACTTCTCGATAGGTACGACGACAAAAGATCTATCGCCGACGCGCATCTTACGGCTTTATTATCATTACCTGCGGTCTCTTTAAAAAACGCTTTACAGTTACGCAATTTCGTGAACGTACTACAGGAAAACACAAGTGGATTAGTTAATCCACTCCAAGTTTACAGGGAAACTCCCCACTCACTCCTTTACAGGGAATCCCAGACTAGTTAGTCTGGGATTCCCTGTAAAGGAGTGGTCACTTTTACTACTGCACATATTCGTGAGAAAACTCGATAGTGAATTAAGATCTAGATTCGAGCTAGCGCATCAACATGTAAAAATACCTACATTTCTGAGCAGTTACTGTAAAACATTAGAAACAACTGGCGTAGTAAGTCAACCGAGTAGCGGCAAGTCACATAGCACTTTGCCCAATAAAAGTACCAAACAGTCTTATGCGCCCAGTGTAGAAACAGCTGAACCGATCAAACGAAACAGTTCCGAAGAGCAAAAACCTACTACGTGTCCGATATGTAAGGGCACGCATCTCATGATCAAGTGTGTAAAGTTCATAGCCATGGACTTAGCATCACGTCAGGAGTTAGTTAAATCGAAGAACCTTTGTTTTAATTGTTTGCGCCCACACAGGGTTATTGATTGTCATTCCCGATTTCGATGTCAAAATTGCTCACGTAAACATAACACTTTGTTATGTTCCAACAGTCAACCGCGTTCGACTTCCGATTCATGTAGTAACAATGGTAAACAAGTTGCTCACTGTACATGCGCAAGTAGTTCCGCTTCCGATTCCGATGCGATATCGCCCGCGGTCGAGTCAGCGAAGTCGCCACCAAGCGCGCCTCTTCTGTCTCTTTCGCACTCGCACGAGCCGCGCGGCAACGAAAGTGGCACGCGTAATTCACTACTTGCCACCGCAATTGTTGAGGTTTCGTGTTCCAAGAACGGTGAATATCATTCGGTCCGTGCAATATTAGATCCTGGCAGTATGGCGAATTTTATAACTTCATCTTGTATGCAACGACTAGGGATGCGCTACCACAAAACAAATGTTGCAATTTCCGGTGTTGGCGAATCGAATAGGGTGTACCCTAAAGGTGAATTACACCTATACTTGAACAATAGGGTAGGGGGAGGGGCGTGCGGGGCCCGCTGTGTAGGCGGGCGGTCGTCGGCGGGGGACTGGATGAAAAGGCTCTGCCGGTTTCCCAGTCCCCCTCCGCACAGACGATGCCGGAGTGCCGCTGGGTTGTTTAGTGGGTATACCGGTCTCAGTGCCGGGAGTATCACATACACCCCCCCCCATCCCCCGATGGGGGGGTGTGCGTAATGCATTTTTCCCATCGTCAAAAAAAAAAAAAAGGTCAGGTTAGGTTGCGCCTCCGCCCGCCGCTCGCAGCGGACAAGAGGCCGAATATGCCGGGGCCGTCCTCCCAGAAGGAGGACAAGAGGCTGAACCAGCCGGGGCCGTCCTCCCAAGAGGAGGACACCCTTCTACCCTCCTCCACCCCGTCCAATTCTTGGACGGAAGTGGTCAGGAGGGGGAAGGGTAAGGCCAAACAGGGGAGAGCGGCCGCCCCCCCTGCCACCCCCGCGACCTCCCTTCCCTGCCCGTCCCAGGGGACCGGCAAGGGAAAGGGTAAGGGGAAGGGGAAGAAGTTGGCCCCCGTGCCCGCCACCGCTGCTCCTGCAGCCACACGGGCCCCCGCCGGTGGGAGGAAGCTTGTTCCTCCCAAGACCGCAGCCGTCGTGGTGACGCTCACCGCGGAGGCTGTGGAGCGGGGGGAAACCTACGAGTCCGTACTAAAGCGGGCCCGTACCAACGCCGATCTCACCCAACTGGGGATCGGAGCGGTGGCGTGCCGCCGGACCCAAGCCGGGGCTCGAATTTTCGAGTTCCCGGGGGCCCAGGGCGGCACAAACGCGGACCTCTTTGCAGCGAAGCTCAAAGAGGTCATTGCGGACGCGGCGAAGGTGGTGCGGCCCATCAAGTCCGCGACCTTGGAGGTGACCGATCTTGACGGCCACCAAGCCGCACTGTTTGGTGTGTGCCGCCAGCGGCCGCCCGGCCGACCACGTTATGAAGGGGAGGAATTGTAATCCTCCCCCTAAGAAGGGAAAAGCGCAGGCGCCGACCCGGCCTGCCGCGACCGCCGCCGCCGTCCCCGCAACGGGAACCCCGGCGGCTGCTGAGGAGAATGCGATGTCTGAATGATGGATAGGGTCAGACATCGCATCCTCCAGGCGAACACCAACCACTGCAAAGCAGCCCAGGACCTGTTAATACAGGTCCTGGCTGAGTGGTTGGTGGACGTGGCGGTGGTCGCTGAGCCGTACTCGGTCCCTAGCCGTTGGCTAGGTGATCGGGACGGCTCGGTGGCATTGGTGGCGCGGTCTTCCACAGACTCCCCTCCCCTCTCGCTTTTAGAGAGGGGACCGGGATATGTGGCCGCCGCGTGGGGAGAAATAGCCATGTTGGGCGTATATTTCTCCCCTAACCGCCCTCTCCGGACACGGATGTTTCGGAAAGTATCTGCACCAGATCGCAAGAAGGGAGGCAACCCCAGCCTGCCACGAATGTGGGGCGCCGGAGGATACGGCGCCCCACACGCTGGAGGTGTGTGCCGCATGGGGCCCCCAGCGGCACGCACTTTCAGCGGTGATAGGGAGGGATCTCTCGCTGCCGAGCGTGGTGAACGCCATGCTCGGCAGCGAGAGATCGTGGCAGGCGGTGGTCTCCTTCTGCGAGGCGGTGATGGCGCAGAAGGAGACAGCGGAGCGGGCCAGGGAGGACGACGTCCTGTCTGACCCGCTCCGACGCAGACGAAGGGGGGCGAGGAGGAGGCGGTTCGACCGCCTCCTCCACCCTCCGTAGTGGGGTCACTGGTAGAGAGTCGGGGGACTCTCTGCCGGCTTGCACGGCCCCACTCGTCTGGGGGGTGGCCTTGTTGAGCAGGGTCACCCCTCCATAGGCGTAGTGGCCCGGTTTACCGGGCCTGCTGCCGGGGCGAGATGGTGAATGCTAGCGCGACCCCATCTCGCCCCACCATGGCAGAAGACTGCTCACCGTGGGGTTTTAGTCGGTAAGAGTCCGACATAACCTCTCTGCTGCCCCCCGCAGCGGAGAGGTATCCATGAGGATTTCCACACGAAAAAAAAAAAAAAAAAAAAAAAAGGTTGCCGACCCGGCCTGCCGCGACCGCCGCCGCCGTCCCCGCAACGGGAACCCCGGCGGCTGCTGAGGAGAATCCGATGTCTGAATGATGGGGAAGGGGAATGTCTGAGTCGAGTGGGGGACGGAGTTGAAGGCGTTGGCGATGTCGAACGACACGGCCAACACTCCGTCCCCCGCCTCGGTCGCCGGTCGCCCCGGTCAGGACTTCGAGAAAGTTCTCGAAGTCCTGGAGAGGGCGGTTAGGGGAGAAATACACGCCCACCATGGCTATTTCTCCCCACGCGGCGGCCGCATATCCCGGACCCCTCTCTAAAAGCGAGAGGGGAGGGGAGTCTGTGGAAGACCGCGCCACCAATGCCACCGAGCCGTCCCGGTCACCTAGCCAACGGCTAGGGACCGAGTACGGCTCAGCGACCACCGCCACGTCCACCAACCACTCAGCCAGGACCTGTATTAAAAGGTCCTGGGCTGCTTTGCAGTGGTTGGTGTTCGCCTGGAGGATGCGATGTCTGACCCTATCCATCATTCAGACATCGGATTCTCCTCAGCAGCCGCCGGGGTTCCCGTTGCGGGTACGGCGGCGGCGGTCGCGGCAGGCCGGGTCGGCAACCTTTTTTTTTTTTTTTTTTTTTTTCGTGGGGAAATCCTCATGGATACCTCTCCGCTGCGGGGGGCAGCAGAGAGGTTATGTCGGACTCTTACCGACTAAAACCCCACGGTGAGCAGTCTTCTGCCATGGTGGGGCGAGATGGGGTCGCGCTAGCATTCACCATCTCGCCCCGGCAGCAGGCCCGGTAAACCGGGCCACTACGCCTATGGAGGGGTGACCCTGCTCAACAAGGCCACCCCCCAGACGAGTGGGGCCGTGCAAGCCGGCAGAGAGTCCCCCGACTCTCTACCAGTGACCCCACTACGGAGGGTGGAGGAGGCGGTCGAACCGCCTCCTCCTCGCCCCCCTTCGTCTGCGTCGGAGCGGGTCAGACAGGACGTCGTCCTCCCTGGCCCGCTCCGCTGTCTCCTTCTGCGCCATCACCGCCTCGCAGAAGGAGACCACCGCCTGCCACGATCTCTCGCTGCCGAGCATGGCGTTCACCACGCTCGGCAGCGAGAGATCCCTCCCTATCACCGCTGAAAGTGCGTGCCGCTGGGGGCCCCATGCGGCACACACCTCCAGCGTGTGGGGCGCCGTATCCTCCGGCGCCCCACATTCGTGGCAGGCTGGGGTCGCCTCCCTTCTTGCGATCTGGTGCAGATACTTTCCGAAACATCCGTGTCCGGAGAGGGCGGTTAGGGGAGAAATATACGCCCAACATGGCTATTTCTCCCCACGCGGCGGCCACATATCCCGGTCCCCTCTCTAAAAGCGAGAGGGGAGGGGAGTCTGTGGAAGACCGCGCCACCAATGCCACCGAGCCGTCCCGATCACCTAGCCAACGGCTAGGGACCGAGTACGGCTCAGCGACCACCGCCACGTCCACCAACCACTCAGCCAGGACCTGTATTAACAGGTCCTGGGCTGCTTTGCAGTGGTTGGTGTTCGCCTGGAGGATGCGATGTCTGACCCTATCCATCATTCAGACATCGCATTCTCCTCAGCAGCCGCCGGGGTTCCCGTTGCGGGGACGGCGGCGGCGGTCGCGGCAGGCCGGGTCGGCGCCTGCGCTTTTCCCTTCTTAGGGGGAGGATTACAATTCCTCCCCTTCATAACGTGGTCGGCCGGGCGGCCGCTGGCGGCACACACCAAACAGTGCGGCTTGGTGGCCGTACAGGTGGCGGATTTGTGGCCCTCTTTACCGCAACGGTAACAACTGTCCGCCCTGTCTACCGCGGACGGACAGAGGGCCCGCGTGTGCCCGATTCCGAAGCACTTGAAGCAGCGCAAAGGCTGATCTTCAAGTGCTCGGACCCGGCACGAGCTGAAGCCCACGCAGAGCCGCCCCTTGGCGAGGGCGGCTTTGGCCGCGGTGACTGGGCACTCGAGGCGGATGGTGCCCATGCCACCGCGGCCAGGCCGGATGCCCCGGCCTTGCACCGCTGCGACGTCGCAGCCCCCTATCGCTGCGACCGCCGCGACCACCTCCTCTTTGGTGACCGAATCGTCAAGATCGGTCACCTCCAAGGTCGCGGACTTGATGGGCCGCACCACCTTTGCCGCGTCCGCAATGACCTCTTTGAGCTTCGCTGCAAAGAGGTCCGCGTTTGTGCCGCCCTGGGCCCCCGGGAACTCGAAAATTCGAGCCCCGGCTTGGGTCCGGCGGCACGCCACCGCTCCGATCCCCAGTTGGGTGAGATCGGCGTTGGTACGGGCCCGCTTTAGTACGGACTCGTAGGTTTCCCCCCGCTCCACAGCCTCCGCGGTGAGCGTCACCACGACGGCTGCGGTCTTGGGAGGAACAAGCTTCCTCCCACCGGCGGGGGCCCGTGTGGCTGCAGGAGCAGCGGTGGCGGGCACGGGGGCCAACTTCTTCCCCTTCCCCTTACCCTTTCCCTTGCCGGTCCCCTGGGACGGGCAGGGAAGGGAGGTCGCGGGGGTGGCAGGGGGGGCGGCCGCTCTCCCCTGTTTGGCCTTACCCTTCCCCCTCCTGACCACTTCCGTCCAAGAATTGGACGGGGTGGAGGAGGGTAGAAGGGTGTCCTCCTCTTGGGAGGACGGCCCCGGCTGGTTCAGCCTCTTGTCCTCCTTCTGGGAGGACGGCCCCGGCATATTCGGCCTCTTGTCCGCTGCGAGCGGCGGGCGGAGGCGCAACCTAACCTGACCTTTTTTTTTTTTTTGACGATGGGAAAAATGCATTACGCACACCCCCCCATCGGGGGATGGGGGGGGGTGTATGTGATACTCCCGGCACTGAGACCGGTATACCCACTAAACAACCCAGCGGCACTCCGGCATCGTCTGTGCGGAGGGGGACTGGGAAACCGGCAGAGCCTTTTCATCCAGTCCCCCGCCGACGACCGCCCGCCTACACAGCGGGCCCCGCACGCCCCTCCCCCTACCCTATTGTTCAAGTATAGGTGTAATTCACCTTTAGGGTACACCCTATTCGATTCGCCAACACCGGAAATTGCAACATTTGTTTTGTGGTAGCGCATCCCTAGTCGTTGCATACAAGATGAAGTTATAAAATTCGCCATACTGCCAGGATCTAATATTGCACGGACCGAATGATATTCACCGTTCTTGGAACACGAAACCTCAACAATTGCGGTGGCAAGTAGTGAATTACGCGTGCCACTTTCGTTGCCGCGCGGCTCGTGCGAGTGCGAAAGAGACAGAAGAGGCGCGCTTGGTGGCGACTTCGCTGACTCGACCGCGGGCGATATCGCATCGGAATCGGAAGCGGAACTACTTGCGCATGTACAGTGAGCAACTTGTTTACCATTGTTACTACATGAATCGGAAGTCGAACGCGGTTGACTGTTGGAACATAACAAAGTGTTATGTTTACGTGAGCAATTTTGACATCGAAATCGGGAATGACAATCAATAACCCTGTGTGGGCGCAAACAATTAAAACAAAGGTTCTTCGATTTAACTAACTCCTGACGTGATGCTAAGTCCATGGCTATGAACTTTACACACTTGATCATGAGATGCGTGCCCTTACATATCGGACACGTAGTAGGTTTTTGCTCTTCGGAACTGTTTCGTTTGATCGGTTCAGCTGTTTCTACACTGGGCGCATAAGACTGTTTGGTACTTTTATTGGGCAAAGTGCTATGTGACTTGCCGCTACTCGGTTGACTTACTACGCCAGTTGTTTCTAATGTTTTACAGTAACTGCTCAGAAATGTAGGTATTTTTACATGTTGATGCGCTAGCTCGAATCTAGATCTTAATTCACTATCGAGTTTTCTCACGAATATGTGCAGTAGTAAAAGTGACCACTCCTTTACAGGGAATCCCAGACTAACTAGTCTGGGATTCCCTGTAAAGGAGTGAGTGGGGAGTTTCCCTGTAAACTTGGAGTGGATTAACTAATCCACTTGTGTTTTCCTGTAGTACGTTCACGAAATTGCGTAACTGTAAAGCGTTTTTTAAAGAGACCGCAGGTAATGATAATAAAGCCGTAAGATGCGCGTCGGCGATAGATCTTTTGTCGTCGTACCTATCGAGAAGTAACTTTCGAGCCACTTCGTAGTTGTCTGGAATACTTGAAAGGTGTTTTATCGGATTGGCGGGCTCGCCCGAAAGACAACTCATTAGATAATGCTGTTTCTGGACAAGATTCAATCGATCATTGTTGTGGACTAATGCGTCGAACATATTGAGGAAACTTGGAAAATCGGGGAAAATTTATATCTGGTAGTTTGTATCTGATATCGTTCTGTTTGTTCGATGAACAGTAGGCGGGTAGTTCTTTGTGAATGCTTTCTCTAAAATCGACATTTGGCTGAGTCGCAAATGTGCTACTTAATATGTACCTAACCTCCAAACACTGCTCTTCAAACAAATCGAACTTCTTTTTATGGGATTCTAATACGTCCTCATCCTTTATAGACGACTTAATGAACAAGTAACATTCCTCGAATTCGACACGAATAGTGTCAAGTTCCGCACATCGAATTTTGAATTTACCTACATCTTGCGGGTTACTAAAATCTAACTTGTTAGCAGTAACATACAACGAATTGACTTTTTCACACAAAAACTCGTATTTCAAGGTATAAAGAAAAAAAAGAAAGAAAAGAAAGAAAAACCATTTATTCGGCACACGACAAACAAATAATACAAAAAATAAAAACTTAAATAATAAACATAATGTGCCGAATGGGCTCAGCTCAGCATAAAATGCCGAGAGTTTTACACAACTCGGCGCTGATTTTCAGCTGATACCCGTGTTGCTATAGGAATAATGAAAAATTGACTGTACTCATCAACAAAAAAAAAAAAACTTTACTTGTACATTTAAAATAATAATACCCTACAAAATAAAAAAAAAAAAACAAAGATGATACACTAAATAAATCTGAAGTTTAGACATTATTACTCTAAATATTACAAATTTTGCGAACTAAACTTTTCCACTCGTAATGGCTGCCGACCAGCATGCATAGGTCGCCGGTTTTGTCACAAACAAGATATTCGGATCGAATTGACCACAAATATGTATGATATAAGGACTTACCACTGGGCGGGGGTGTTGTGGACACTTGGATTTCACTTGTTTTATGATTCAATGAGCAATTGCACTGTTAAAGCTTATTTTACTTCGGAGATGCGCACACACCGGAACTAATTTATGAAGAGAGTGGAAATAGGGTTGGGACAATGTAGGATAAAAGGATGTGACTAGTGTTGTCCATTCAATCAAGCATAATTGTAGAAAATCGATCGAATGTTCGGTGTTGTGACAAAATTAACAAATAATTATCCTGAATACGTAACAGTCTCCTCTCGTCCGATCCGGTGCAGGTACGATCCGAAGCAACCATGCCCGGATAACACCTGCACCAGACGGAACGAGAGGAAACCGTGGGACCTCCCGAGCCAGTCCCGCAGGACCGGCCCGAGAGCGTCCAACGTTCGTCGGCCAAACGCGGCGGTGGCGAGGTCCTCCGTCCAATGTTGGACGACAGCGTCCCTCGCCTCGCGCCGGACGGCCTCCTGCTCTTCCGGGGCGGGGCGCTCACCGAGCGCCCTACGCCCTGCCGTCCACTCGTACACTCTGGCGAGCACCCCTGCCTCGAGCTCCCAAGGAGGGGTGCCAGCCAGAGCGCACGCTGCCGCGAAGCCTACCGACCGGTAGGCCCGCGACACCCGCTGCGCGATGGCCCTTTGGGGCCGACGGAGAGCTGTGGCGTTCTCCCTCCTTCGGAGGGAGTCCACCCAGATTGGGGCCCCATAAAGGGCCATGCTCTTCAATATGCCGGCGTACAAATGCCGGCACCGCCCTTTCGGCCCTCCCGTATTCGGGAGGAGCCACGAAAGGGCACCCGCTGTCTTAAGCAGGCGCGTCGACAGCCCGCTGAAATGCGGGTGTGCGCTGCCGAGGCCCGTGGAAGAACACGGCCTCGGTCTTATTCAGCGCCACCTTCAAGCCTAGTCGGCGGATCCTTCCCGCGACCAAGGATCCGCCGGCTGAGGCTAGACCCGCCACCTCCCTGTAGCCTCTCCCTCGGGCTGTGAGCAGAGTGTCATCCACATAGCAGATGACACTCGTGCCTCGGAGGAGAGTACCCCGCAGGAGCCAGTCGAATCCGATGTTCCACAGGAGCGGTCCTAGGACCGACCCCTGTGGAACACCGGACTCGGCCGAGAATGGCAGGCCACCAGGCGTTGTCAAACGCTCCCTGAATGTCGAGCGACACCACCACCACAAGTTTCTTCTCTGTAACTCCCTGCTTGATTAGGGTTATCGCATCATAGAGTGCGTCCTCTGAGCTAACCTGCGGAGTAAAACCATACTGTCGTCCGCATAGGCCACGTTCCCTGCCCAACTGCCACTGCAACCTATTCGTGAATAGTTTCTCCAGGATTTTGGCGAAAACCGGTAGAAGACCTATGGGACGATATCATCTCGGCTGGGATGGATCCTTGCCTGGTTTTGGTATTATTTTAACTACCGCAGACTTCCAGCGTCTCGGGAAGTAACCCGAACGTAAACACCCGTTAAAGAGCCCCAGCAGTGCGTCCGGATTGGCGCGGTACGCAGAGCCACAGATGTCGGCAGTGAAGCCGTCTCTCCCAGGCGCCTTACTGGGGTCCATCCCGGAAAGCACCACCTCAACCTCCTGATGGGTAAAATCACGAAGACCATCAACAACTTCAGACCTGGTGTAATAGTCCCTATCTCTGTCTACCAATGATCTGAGCCGCCGCTGTTCCTCTGTCTCACCATCAGTTTGGTCCACAGGGAAGAAAGTCTCGGCCAACAGCTGAGCAGACTCTGCGGGTGGCAGAACCCCATTGCCTGTCTGCGAACTCAAAAGATGATCATTGCCGTTTTTAGTGCAGGCCTTGATGATTCTATAGGTCTTCTTCCAGATGTCTTCCCTCTTCTGACTGGTACAGAGCGCCTTCCAACTGGACGTGATGGTCTTCTCTATGCTGTCTTTATAGTCCAACTTGACCCGTAGATACTCCTCAATGACAAAGTGCCTTCTGTCGTCTCGCGCATTCCTAATTCTGGAACGTAATCTCTTCACCATCTCCTTCTTCTCCTGCAAAGCTGCGTTCCACCAAGGGAGTTCATTCGCCCTCCTAACAGTCACCGCTGGAATCGTGTTCTTGCAGGCGTCATGTAAAATCTCCTCATACCTTTCGACAGCATTATCGATGAGAATTCTGACATCTTCACCGGCAACTGTAGGGTGAAACTCCCACTGTTCTTCGCTGGTTGTAGCACGTACCGCTTCCCTAAAGTCACTCCAATTGGCTTTCATGGTATTGTACCGCCTAGTGCTACTACCTGGAGCCGCGTCCAAGAGTCTTCCCAGTCTGATCTCAAATCGGACCGCACGATGATCGGAGAGATTCACAAATCCAGTATCAACTCTCCAGTTGGTCGTTCTGCCCAATATCCCTGAGGAACAGGCCGTCACGTCTACGATACTGGAATGCAGACGGTCACCTCTAAACTGATGATATGTAGCGACACTACCCTGATTCAAGACATGCCCATTCAACTGGCCCAGCATGTCTACAAACGCTTCCCCCCTTGCATCCTCCACCTCGCAACCCCACCAGGGACTAGAGGCATTGATGTCACCGCCAATGAGGTAGTCTTCAGCGCCAAGTCCTTCCACAGCCCGCAGCACCTCAACCAGAAACGGTTCCATGTCTACGCTGCCCTGCATATACATTGCTACCAGTGTCAGCACGAGCTGCCCTACTTTTATAGTTAGACCTACCACATTTTGAGATACATAACTATTATTGACAATAACCTCAATACTTGGGTCAATGATGACAACTGCCGCCTTTACTGGGTTATCAGGTCCACAATTCGGACTCTGGATTATCCTATAGTTACCAGTGAGGTAACCTTTAGAGCCGACATAAGGCTCCTGTAGCAAAAGAACCGAGATTTTACTCCTAGCAGCCTCATTGAGACATTCCTTTGTCGCGGCCAAACCCCTTCCCAGATTTACTTGGGCGAACCTAAGAACCCCAGAATCAGTGTCCTCAGCAGTATCTTATACCCTGCCTGGCCAACCTGTCCCAACGCTGCCACACGGGACAATCCGCACTGTAAGCCGGATGACCGGAAGCACCGTCCTGGCCACTACAGTTAACGCAAGATGGAGAGCCATCCCTGTTGGGGCAGTCCCGAGTGTCATGCCCAACGGTGGCACAGTACCCACACTTTGCCTCAGCTGCTCTGCACTCTCGCGCACGATGCGCAAAACCGAGACAGCGATAGCACTGCAAGATAGGTGACTGGTCCACCGCTGGGACAATTTGGTACCCAACCCGGACTCTTCTGTCTCTGAGACGTCCCCAAACAGCTGAGCTTACCTCCAGAACAACGTTTTGAACCGAGCCGTGTCGACCCCTAGTGCGTCTGACTACTTTGATGTAAAGAGCGTCGGATGGCAGCGTGCCCAGCACATCATGATTCTGGCTAACCAGGCCTTCCTCGACCCTAGCGTCACTCAGGTCAGAAGCTACTCCAACCAGACGCAGAAAAGGATTCCTGGGCTTGGGAGTCTTAACTGATAGCTGCTGGCTCAAACCCCTAATAGCTGAGCCGATCAACTCCATGTCACGCTCTGAACTGACAGTAATTGCAACCTTGCTGTTTCTGCACTTGCGCACCGCAGTAACACCGATTCCCATGGCAACTACGTCAACCCCGCTCTTTATCCTACTAAGAATATCCTGACCCGTAAGACGAGGATCCGCTGACTCTACCAGCATGGTAAACCTAGGTGTAATGACCGCACCAGAGACGTTGCCACGCGGAGCGTCATTTGCGCGCTGGACCTGTCCCCCAACCCTGTCCCTCAGCTGCTGGTGATTTTGGGCAGGCGTGGCAGGCATAGAGGATGCCGGGCTGAGGCTAGTCCTCAAAGCGCTAACTTCATCCGCCAACCGTCTTGCCGCCAAGGTTACCCCTGCGGAGGCAGCCAGCTCATCATCAGCTGGAGGGCTCCTAGCGAGAACGTCGGCCACCATTCCCTTGAGGGACTCTACCTCACCCGTCAACTTTCCAAGAGGGCCTGCCAACTGTCGCTCTATATCCAGCTTTGACGACTCTACCTGGCAGCAGAGGGCATCCAGCTTATCACTGGCGCTTCTCTGCGCCACCTCGATGGCCTTAATACTGAAAGAGCTGGAAGGGCTAACTGAGGTCTGATCCCCAAGCGACCCCCTCAGAGCCTCAATTTCCCCTGCTAGTTTACCCAGAGGAACCTCGAGTCTGCGCTCCATACTCTGTCCCAAGGACTCAGCTTGACGACACAGCGCATCCAGCCTGCTGTTCGTAGTCCTCTGTACAACCTCCATAGCCCTGAAGTCAGACTGGGTCTGCGCCAGGGCCCGATCCAGCGCCTCAGCATGACGTCGGGCTTCGCGCTCCAGCTCACGAGCACCATGCTGTTTAACCGTGTGGATCAGTTCCCTATTACGCACCCTTGACTCTGCTAACGTCAGGACAATTTCCAACAGCCTATTTAATTTGCCGAAGACCAACTCCTTAACTTCCTTCTTCAAGTTGCCCGCCGACTTGCCATCTAGCGCTGCTTTGGTTTCCCTAACTATGCGATTTGCCTCGACAACGTCACCTCCTACAGGCGAACCCTTCCTATCCTTGGAAGCTGATTCCACGCACCCACCCACTGCCATCGGTTGTGGAGGAAGAGCAGAAGGAGTCCCAACCCGGTGATCCAGGCCCGCCCGCGACTGGGGGGTTGAGCCCGCCTCAAACAAGTCCCGGACCGTTGAAACAAGGCTGTTCCTGAGATATACCGGTTCAAAGTTTTCCAAGATGGCGGCCGAACTGTCAAAGTGCCAATTAAAACCAGTATATCTCCGGCCCCAAGCGTCGCAGAACTCCCGGAAAAAGTCCGGGGTAACGTGCTGCTCGATCTCTAGCCGGTCAGTGGGGTCCCGACTACCCCAAATTTCAACCCCTCAAATCCTCCCGGAACCAGCCCCAGCAGGTACCCAGCAACCAGCCAACCCCAACAGTGAAAGTCCGGAATCTCTAGGACCCCTGGAACCCGAGATACACCACTTCAAAAATTTTCAAAATGGCGGACCAACTGTCAAAACCACTTTTGAAAGTGGAATAACTCAGGCCCCCGTCACCCCAGCGAGACCGGAAAAACACCGCCGTGATGGCCTTGACCAGGCCTATCAAGTATGCTAGGAAACAGCACCGGAAAAAAAGGAAGTGCCGCAGGGGCTCCGAACCTCCAAAAATCAAGAGAGGGACACCCGCCAACAAGAATATCGAAAACCCGAAAGCTCTAGGTAACCTGGTTCCCGAGAAAATTACGATTTAAATTTCCAAGATGGCGTCCAAAATGGCCGCCAAAATGAAAACAACGTCTGGCACAGGCCCCAGGGCACCCAGAGCCACCGAATTTGGGCTTGCCGTAACGAGCAAGACCTCCGCCACCTATACGTGTAGTCGAAAATATCCGATTCCCAGTAGTCCCGGATATTCCAGGAAAAAGGAATAAAACACTATAACTCCCGAACCGCTTATCCTAAATTAAAACTAAAAACAGTTCCTGAAAGGGGAGGAATAGCCGCTAATTATCACGGTGAGAAATTTCTCCGGAAGCGCTCGCCCCGCTCAAAAAAGGGGGGGGAAGATTTTTCACGCTTTCGGCCCTAGCCGGAGAGCCGTTCGAGCTAGAAACCCAAAAATTGGTACAGATGTTGGGGCAGCCTATTCCTATCCCCTCCAGTCGTCAAAAACCACGCGCTCAAATAAACCGCCAAGATATTAACAAAATAAAATCGTAACTACTAACTAAAATAACTCAGCCCCTGAGAGGGGTAAAAATCCAAACTAAACGGATATCAGCAGCACGTCAAGAGGCCCTTTAGACAGTATAGTGACTACAGCCGAAAATCCAGCAGAACTATGACCACGTGGCCACGTGGTTTTTGGATTTTCAGCTGTAACCGCTGAAAACGTGAGCCGAAAAATCCAGAAAATTCTGAAAACATGCGCGGCCCGGAGGCCCACAAAATGGCAGTGAAAAAAGGATGGGGTACCGATCTAGATTCGGCGGCGCACGTGATAAAAGGTTGAAACTACTAACCTCAAATCCGTTTTTTTTTTGGCCGCCGAAGACACAATTTTAAACCCACAACACTAACACTGCATCCAAATTGTAGGCCTCAACGAGCCGCACACACTGACACAAAAATCAAGACGCTACGACCACTAGAACTATTTTTATTGAATTTTTTACGCGGGAGCACGTGGTTTTCGTGGCGTATCGGACGACCGCTGGACTGGAACTGGGTTGTATTATATATTATAATTAATTATAAATGATAATATAATGATAGTAATTGTTGTAATTGATTACGTAATAATTAATGTGTAGTGCGCGCTTTATTGTAATTGGTCGTAATTGTGATTGATTGGTTAAATCTGTTTATTGAAATCTATACTAAATCGATAATTAGAGAGTGGACTGCTTGCTACATTTTGTGTAGTAAGCAGAGCTACAATACGATATTGGATAATTTGGAATAGTAGTTAATAATAAGCATGATAATATAATTGTTATAATTGATTATGTAATTATTAATGTTTTCAATGCGCGCTATATTTTGTGTAATGCGCAGTGTTCTAATTTGATTAGCTTATAAAAGCTCAAAAAGATGTCAATTATGCATTTAACAGTAGGCTATTGTAAAGTGGGTGTTGGCACTCTTCCTAAGGAAGTTTGCCTTTCGCCCTGCATGTTTAAGCGGGGGTATTACTTACATAATGTTATTATGTGATATAATGCCCTTGCTGCATGTTAGGTAGTTGTTCTAAATGATGTTATCAATAGAGTTAAAGAATGAAAGCTGTAATTGATTTAGTGAAACTGAAGGTAAAGGGAACAATACTTAAAGCAAATATTATCCCGTTGCATGTTAGTAAGTAAGTTCAGTAGGTATGATTGTAATATTAATAAGCATTCGGATTTGATTATCTAATAAAGCATCAAATGGTATCCCCATATAGGGATAGTTTTCGCGGGCCGGGCCTTGGCGCCCGGACAAAAAAAAAAAAAAAAAAGGTTAGGTTAGGTTAGGTTAGGTTGGGGAGGGGTGGGGTGCTAGTCCCGGCAACCTCCACGTGTGCTCGGTCGCTGCTTGTCCCTTATGGATACGTCCGGGGGGAACGGCAGTGACTGGGCCGGTGCACCCTGTCAACACGATCAATAACTTCTCCTTGTGGGATTTTGTTGGTCGTGGCAAATAGCTGGGAACGGTGGGCCTCTCTGCGTGTCTCTATGAAGGTAGCATAGAGCACAGCAGATGAGGCCGGCGGATCTTCCGCGGAGGGGGGCGAGCCTCGTGAGAGGCTCAGCGGACCTTCGGGTCGGAGGATGGCCGGCCTGCAAGGCTGGCGGCGCGGCGGGGAGGGTCAACTCGGCCACCCCGTCGGGCACAACTGGCGGTGCAGCGTTGCTGCAGCGGAGTCTTCTCCGCAAAGATGGGAGCCCCGCGAGGGGCTCAGCGGACCTTCGGGTCGTGGGATGGCGGGCCTGCAAGGCCCGCGGCGCGGTTGGGATCGGTCAACCCGGCCACCCAATCGGGCAAACACGATGAGCAGCCGATGCTGCAGCGGACCTTCGGGTCGTGGGATGGCGGGCCTGCAAGGCCTGCGGCGCGGCGGGGAGGGTCAACACGGCCACCCCGTCGGGCCCCATGCGTCTCCGAATCCTAAGGTTTGGCGCCCGCCGATAGGATGCATGGCCGGGGGGAACCCGGTCGCTAGGGCGCCACAAGGGGACCTCACCCCTTCAAAAAGGAAACGGAATGGACAACAAAGGCATTGGAAATATTCCGCAAGTGGGGGGATCCCACCCTTCTGGACGGTCGAGAGAAGGCAGCCCCAATGTATCTGCGGGGGGCAACCAACGCCTCGTGGGCTCCGATCGGGGCCCACGTACCGACGACTCATGCATACCCAAACCGGACACCGAAAACGCTACAAACGATGACCACGGCAAGACAATAACGGACAAAAACGAGGAGGTGCGCGTGGCCCCGTACTACTTACGGAGGGCCCGTGTTGTGCTGGAGCGCACAGTTTGCGCCAAACCAGCCAAGCGCAACGAGGAGGAAGGTGAGGCCTCCGGCGCCTCCCCCGCACCCATCCTGGGTGCGGGTGGGGCCCCGCAGGCCTCAGAGAGTCTGATTCCGACTATAAACCTGTCGGAATCAGACTCAGACGCGAGCCAGATGAGTTGGGAGAGTGTGTCGTCCCGCGGTTCTGGAGCTTCCCGCC
Source organism: Petrophora chlorosata (assembly GCA_951640565.1). Lineage (NCBI taxonomy): Eukaryota > Metazoa > Arthropoda > Insecta > Lepidoptera > Geometridae > Petrophora > Petrophora chlorosata. Next base: position 90,819 of record OX621199.1, on the reverse strand, counting down.
AGGTGAGGAAGCGCCGGACCAGTGGGGGCGAGGAGCACACTCCCTCTCGTCGTGGGAAAGAGTGCCAGTCAAAGACCGGCCTAGCGAAAGCTAGGGCCGATCTTAAACAGGCACAGGAGGAGGCTGCCGAGGAGAACCTGGCGGAAGAGCAGCGGAATAGGGCGGCGAAGACTGCCGCCCTATTCCGTAAGAGTCCCGTGGCCGCGGCCGCTCCGCTTCGGCTGAGCGACTGCGACGCCGCGCAGCTGGACACTATGCTCCTGGGCTCGGTGGACACAGTAATAGCTGTGGCCACCAAGTCCGGGAACTTGAAGGGCACCTTCGTGAAGACCCTGAAGGAGGCCGCGGCCACCATTAAGGCCTCCTTCAAGGAGACGCGGGCCCGCACCATGACGGAGGAGATGGCGTTGTTGGTGCGGGCCAATAAACAGCTCGCGTCGGATATCGGCGATCTCCGACGCGAGCTGGCCGAGGTGAGGGCTGCTGCAGTCCGTCCGGTGCCGAACCCGGTGCCGGCTCGGACCTCAGCCCAAGTCCCCACCACGGAGGACGTCGTGCGACAGATCATGGTGCAAGTTGGCACCATGATCAACGCCCGCTTTGAGGGGCTGGAGGAGAGGCTGTTGCCTGCAAGGACCCTCAGACCGCCTCTGGCCGCAGATCGGCGAAGGGAGGCTGAGGTGCGTCCTACAGCAGGCACCAGCCGAGGTGTTGCGCCAACCGGCGCACAGACGAGGGCCCCGGCGCGCGGAAGCCAGCCCCCGCCAAAGGAGAAGAGTGCCGCCGCGGTCAAAGCAGCGGTCCCGAGCCGAACGCAGGCTCCGCCCACTGCAGCCCCGTCTGAGGCGTGGTCTGTTGTGGCGAGGCGTGGGACGCGCAGGAAGGAGGCGAGGACCGCGGCTTCAGCTGGGACGGCGCCCCCTCCAGCGGAGAGGTCTGCCCCTCCAGCCCGAGTCCCCCCTAGGCAACAGGCGGCGGCGCCAAAACCGCCTCCCAAGCCTACGGCGAGGTTGGCCAAACTCCGCCCCCCCCGCACTGCAGCAGTAGTCATCACGCTGCAGTCCGGGGCGGCGGAGAAAGGCATCACCTACGCCAAGGTATTGGAGGTGGCCAAGGGGCGGATTAAGCTCGGCGAGCTAGGGGTTCCACCCCTAAAAATAAGGACGGCGGCCACCGGGGCCAGAATCCTTGAGGTTCCTGGCACGGACCACGCTGCTAAAGCGGATGTCCTTGCCGGGAAACTCAAGGAGGTGTTCGAGGGGCAGGGGGAGATACGCATCTCCAGGCCGACGACCACCGCTGACCTGCGGGTTAGCGGCCTGGACGATGCGGTGGTGCCGGAAGAGCTGGCGGAAGCCCTGGCGAGGGTGGGGGAGTGTGCTGCGTCGGCGGTGGCGGTTGGCACAATCCGCAGGGGCCCCGCTGGCATGGGAACGGCATTCGTGCGCTGCCCCGTGGAAGCGGCGAGGAGGATCGCTGGCAGCGGACGAGTGCTGGTGGGCTGGGTAGCGGCGCAGGTCCGCATCTTAGATGCCAGACCTCGGCGCTGCTACCGATGCCTCGCACTGGGCCACGTCGGGGCCCAATGCAAGGCTGAAGTCGACCGCAGCGATGAGTGCTATCGCTGCGGTCGAAAGGGCCACAAGGCCCGAGAATGCTCTGCCGCTCCCCACTGCTCACTCTGTGCAGCAGCGGGGAAAGCGGCAGACCACCTCTCCGGGGGCAAGGCATGCGCCAAGCCCCCGTCAAAGTCAGGGGCCAAACGGAAGGCCGCCGTGGCTGGAGCTAAGGCCCAGCCGCGGCCGCCTACCCCTGATACAGGGCAGGCGGTTCGCATGGAGGAAAGTTAATTATGGCCCTAACTTTCCTCCAGGCGAACATCAACCACTCCGCTCGCGCTCAGGACCTTCTCCTGCAGTGTCTTGCGGAGAGGTTGATTCACGTGGGGGTGATTGCCGAGCCGTACGTGATCCCACCCAGGTCTGACTGGGTTGGAGATCTCGACGGCTTGGTGGCAATCACCACCCAATCGTCGGCCCGATCCCCCCCCCTTGAAAGTCGGTCAAGGGGCAGGGGATACGTCGCTGCCTTGGTGGGCAAAGTGATGGTGGTAGGGGTCTATCACTCCGGTAATAGACCCCGCCACGAGCTGGAGACTCTCCTCAGCGAGGTGGGAACCTTTATTGGTCAGACCCGCCCGCTCCCCGTACTCGTTCTTGGGGACTTCAACGCCAAATCAGTGGCGTGGGGGTCCCCGACGACGGATCCGCGGGGAGTCACCGTAGTCGAGTGGATGGCTGAGGTGGGTCTCTGCCTCTTAAATCAGGGGGCGGAAAACACCTGCGTCCGTCAGTGGGGTGGCTCGATCGTCGACCTGACATTCGCCACCCCAGACCTTGCCTGCCGCATACGCGACTGGCAGGTGCTGGTTGACGAGGAGACGCTTTCCGACCACCGGTACATCCGGTTCAGCGTCCCCTCGTCTTTGACGGACGCAGTGAGGGGGGAGACGAGCGAGATCGGTCCGCGTTGGGCCCTGAAGCATCTCGACATCGAGATACTGCTGGAGGCGGCCATCGTCGAGGCGTGGAGCGGCACTGCTCTGGAGCCGGAACCAGTAGACGTGGACGAGATGGCGGACGGGCTGTGTGGGGCACTTACGCGCGTGTGCGATGCGGCGATGCCGCGTGCGCGAGCCCCGCAGCCCAGACGCCAAGTCTACTGGTGGTCAGAGGAGATTGCCGAGCTCCGGCGACGCTGTGTGACGAGGCGCCGCCGATACCAGCGGTATCGGAGACGTAGGCGGCAAGAGACCGAAACCACCGAGTCTCTGTACGCCGCCTACAGAGAAGCTTCCAGGGCCCTACGCGTCGCGATCGACGAGGCCAAGAGGCAGGCTTGGGAGCATTTGCTGGAGGGGCTGGAGCGTGACCCATGGGGCCGCCCGTACCAATGGGCGAGGCAGAAGCTCCGCCCATGGGCACCCCCCGTCACTGCTTCGCTCCAACCGGCAGTGCTCCAGAGGGTGGTTGATGGCTTGTTCCCGGGAGCCCCGGGGACCGAATTCACGCCTCCCACCGCCGTGGCCTCGTCATCGGCCGATCTCGAGGGTGAAGAGGAGGAGGACGAGCCTGTCCCTGTTTCAGAGGGTGAGCTGGGTGCAGCAGTGCTCAGGATGAGGGCCAAAAACACGGCGCCTGGGCCAGATGGCATACCGGGCCGTGCGTGGGCCCTCTCCTTGGAGCACCTCACCCCCGCTCTGACGGCCCTGTTCGACAGGTGCCTCAGAGATGGCAGGTTCCCCAAGAGGTGGAAGAGGGGCAGGCTCGTCCTCATCCGGAAGGAGGGACGCCCTGCGGACGAGCCATCGGGCTATCGTCCGATTGTGCTGCTTGACGAGGCCGGCAAGCTTTTGGAGCGAGTGCTCGCTGCCCGCCTCGTCAAGCACCTCGAGACAGTGGGACCCGACTTGGCGCCCACCCAATTCGGGTTCCGGAGAGGTCGCTCGACGATAGACGCCATATCTCGCGTCCGCGACCTCTCGGAGGAGGCGTGCTCCAGTGGTGGCGTGTTGCTGGCTGTCTCGTTGGACATTGCCAACGCCTTCAACACGTTGCCCTTGAGCACCATTCTCGGGGGATTGGGGTACCATCAGGTGCCCCAATGCCTGCGAAGGCTCGTCGGGGACTATCTCTCCGACAGAGAGGTAGTCTTCCCGACGACCAGTGGGGAGGGACGTAGTCCCATGACGCGCGGCGTTCCGCAGGGGTCCGCCCTCGGGCCACTTCTGTGGAACGTCGGGTATGATTGGGTCCTCCGGTGTGCTAACCTTCGTGGCGTCAATGTCATTTGTTACGCTGACGACACGTTGGTTACCGCCCGGGGGGACAGCTACAGGGAGGCGAAGATCCTGGTGACGGCCGCGGTCGCGACGACCGTATCCAGGATCCGGATGCTGGGTCTGGAGGTGGCGCTCCACAAGTCCGAGGCCATTTGTTTTCATGGCCCGAGACGAGCGCCACCTGCAGACTCCACCATCGTGGTGGGTGGGACATCCATCCCTGTCCGGTCGACGCTGAAGTATCTCGGCGTCGTCCTGGACAGCAGATGGAAGTTCGCGGCGCATGTGCGACAGCTGTCTCCAAGAATCTTGGGGACAGCTGGCGCACTGAGTCGCCTCCTCCCGAACATCGGGGGAGGGGAGGGGAGCTGCCGCCGCCTCTATACAGCGGTGGTCAGCTCCATGGCCCTATATGGTGCTCCCATATGGGCCGGTGGGCTGGATCGGCAGACAACCGCTCTGCTGATCGCAGCCCAGAGGGTGATGGCGGTGAGAGTGTGCAGGGGCTACCGCACCATCTCTCACGAAGTGGCGTGCGCCCTCGCTGGGTCGCTCCCGTGGGACCTCGAGGCTGAAGTCCTGGCCTCGGTCTACTGGCGCAGAGCGCAGGCACGGGAGCGAGACGAGCGATTGGCGCCGCTGGAGGTGACGCGCTGGCGTAACAACGCCAGGGCGGCTGCCATCACCCGGTGGAGGGATCGGCTCCTCACAGGACCCACACGGAGGGGGGCTGGCGCTCAGCGACTGCTTGAGGCGCTTCAGCCCGTACTCGTAGAGTGGGTACGGAGGAGACACGGGAGGCTTTCCTTCCGACTGACGCAGATGCTCACGGGACATGGTTGTTTCGGGAGATATCTGTGTCATGTCGCTCGAAGGGAAGCCTCCCCGGCCTGCCACCAGTGCGGCTACGTGGAGGATACCGCACAGCACGCACTGGAGGCATGCCCAGGAGGAGCCGAGCCGCGGCGATCCCTAGTCGCGGTTGTGGGGACGGACCTCTCCTTACCGACCATCATCGCCAAGATGATCGGCGACGAGAGGTCCTGGGAGGCGGTGGCCTCCTTCTGTGAGACTATTGTCTCGCAGAGGGAGGCAGAAGAGCGGGAGAGAGAGAGAGACCCTCTCTCTCTGCCGCTCAGGAGAGCGCGGACACGGAGACGGGCTAATCGAGCCCGTACTCCGTCTCCGCTTGGAGGGCCTGGGGCGTCGGATGCGGGGGCACCCGGCGCCCCACACTAGGGATAGGCCCTCACGAGGTGTAGATGCCCTCTTATGTTCCGGGGGCATCTGACACGAGGTGGGGAAGTTTCGGCTTCCCACTGAGGCGGGTCCACCGCAAGGCGGACTGCGGCGTCGACGGGGGCTGCGGAGGAATGCGCGAGCGGTCCCGTGCCCCCCGTCACCAGCCGATGACGGAGGAACATCGTGGGGTTTTAGTCGGTAGGGGCACCGATTATCGATTCGATAGTCGGTGTCGAGTCCGACATAACCCACCCGCTCCCCCAGCGGGTGGGTATGCGTCACAGCATTTCCCCACGTAAAAAAAAAAAAAAAAAAAAAAAAAAAAAAAAAAAAAAAAAAGGTTGGGGAGGGGTGCTAGTCCCGGCAACCTCCACGTGTGCTCGGTCGCTGCTTGTCCCTTATGGATACGTCCGGGGGGAACGGCAGTGACTGGGCCGGTGCACCCTGTCAACACGATCAATAACTTCTCCTTGTGGGATTTTGTTGGTCGTGGCAAATAGCTGGGAACGGTGGGCCTCTCTGCGTGTCTCTATGAAGGTAGCATAGAGCACAGCAGAGAGGCCGGTGGGAGCCTCACAGAGGCTCAGCGGACCTCCGGGTCGGTGGATGGCCGGCCTGCAAGGCTGGCGGCGCGGCGGGGAGGGTCAACTCGGCCACCCCGTCGGGCACAACTGGCGGTGCAGCGTTGCTGCAGCGGAGTCTTCTCCGCAAAGATGGGAGCCCCGCGAGGGGCTCAGCGGACCTTCGGGTCGTGGGATGGCGGGCCTGCAAGGCCCGCGGCGCGGTTGGGATTGGTCAACCCGGCCACCCAATCGGGCAAACACGATGAGCAGCCGATGCTGCAGCGGACCTTCGGGTCGTGGGATGGCGGGCCTGCAAGGCCTGCGGCGCGGCGGGGAGGGTCAACACGGCCGCCCCGTCGGGCCCCATGCGTCTCCGAATCCTAAGGTTTGGCGCCCGCCGATAGGATGCATGGCCGGGGGGAACCCGGTCGCTAGGGCGCCACAAGGGGACCTCACCCCTTCAAAAAGGAAAATCATGGATAAACAGGCGATTGGAAATATTCCGCAAGTGGGGGGATCCCACCCTTCAGGACGGTCGAGTGAAGGCAGCCCCATTGTATTTGCGGGGGGCAACCAACGCCTCGTGGGCTCCGATCGGGGCCCACGTACCGACGACCACAGCAAACCCATACCGGACACCGACGACTCTCAACACGACAACCTAGGCAAGACTACGGACAAGAACGAGGAGGTGCGCGTGGCCCCGTACTACTTACGGAGGGCCCGTGTTGTGCTGGAGCGCACAGATTGCGCCACACCGGCTAAGCTCAACGAGGAGAAAGGTGAGGCCTCCGGCGTCTCCCCCGCACCCATCCTGGATGCGGGTGGGGCCCCGCAGGCCTCAGAGAGTCTGATTCCGACTATAAACCTGTCGGAATCAGACTCAGACGCGAGCCAGATGAGTTGGGAGAGTGTCTCGTCCCGCGGCTCTGGCGCTTCCCGCCAGGTGAGGAAGCGCCGGACAAACGGGGGCGAGGAGCACACTCCCTCTCGTCGGGGGAAAGGGTGCTCGCCAAAGACCGGCCTAGCGAGAGCTAGGGCCGATCTAAAACGGGCACAAGAGGAGGAGCTCTCCGCCGAGGCGAAGCTGGCGGAGGAGCAAAGAAATAGGGTGGCAGCGACTGCCGCCCTATTCCGGAAGAGTCCTGCTGCTGCTGCGGCCGCAGCCGCTCCGCTTCGGCTGAGCGACTGCGACGCCGCGCAGCTGGACACAATGCTCCTGGGCTCGGTGGACACAGTGATAGCTGTGGCCACCAAGTCCGGGAACTTGAAGGGCACCTGCGTAAAGTCCCTGAAGGAGGCCGCGGCCACCATTAAGGCCTCCTTCCAGGAGACGCGGGCCCGCACAATGACGGAGGAGATGGCGCTATTGGTGCGAGCCAATAAGCAGCTCGCGTCGGATATCGGCGAGCTCCGACGCGAGTTGGCCGAGGTGAGGGCGGCTGCAGTCCGACCGGTGCCGAACCCGGCGCCGGCTCGGACCCCGGCCCCAGCCCCCACCACGGAGGACGTCGTGCGGCAGATCATGGTGCAAGTTGGCACCATGATCAATGCCCGCTTTGAGGGGCTGGAGGAGAGGTTGCTGCCTGCTAAGACCCTCAGACCCCCTCTGGCCGCAGATCGGCGAAGGGAGGCTGAGGTGCGTCCCGTAGCAAGCACCAGCCGAGGTGTTGCGACAACCGGCGCTCCGGCGAGGGCCCCGATAGGCGGAAAGCAGCCCCCCCCGCCTAAGGAGAAGAGTGCCGCCGCGGTCAGAGCAGCGGTCCCGAGCCGAACGCTGGCTCCGCCCACTGCGGCCCCGTCTGAGGCGTGGTCCGTTGTGGCGAGTCGTGGGACGCGCAGGAAGGAGGCGAGGACTGCGGCTTCGACTAGGACGGCGCCCCCTCCAGCGGAGAGGTCTGCCCCTCCAGCCCGAGTCCCCCCTAGGCAACAGGCGGCGGCGCCAAAACCGCCTTCCAAGCCTACGGCGAGGTTGGCCAAACTCCGCCCCCCCCGCACTGCAGCAGTAGTCATCACGCTGCAGTCCGGGGCGGCGGAGAAAGGCCTCACCTACGCCAAGGTGTTGGAGGTGGCCAAGGGGCGGATCAAGCTCGGCGAGCTGGGGGTGCCGCCCCTCAAAATCAGGACGGCGGCCACCGGGGCCAGAATCCTTGAGGTTCCTGGCACGGACAACGCTGCTAAAGCGGATGTCCTTGCCGGGAAGCTCAAGGAGGTGTTTGAGGGGCAGGAGGAGATACGCATCTCCAGGCCGATCACCACCGCTGACCTGCGGGTTAGCGGCCTGGACGATGCGGTGGTGCCGGAGGAGCTGGCGGAGGCCCTGGCGAGGGTGGGGGAGTGTGCTGCGTCGGCGGTGGCGGTTGGCACAATCCGCAGGGGCCCCGCTGGCATGGGCACGGCATTCGTGCGCTGCCCCGTGGAAGCGGCGAGGAGGATCGCTGGCAGCGGACGAGTGCTGGTGGGCTGGGTAGCGGCGCAGGTCCGCATCTTAGATGCCAGACCTCGGCGCTGCTACCGATGCCTCGCACTGGGCCACGTCGGGGCCCAATGCAAGGCCGAAGTCGACCGCAGCGATGAGTGCTATCGCTGCGGTCGAAAGGGCCACAAGGCCCGAGAATGCTCTGCCGCTCCCCGCTGCTCACTCTGTGCAGCTGCGGGGAAAGCGGCAGACCACCTCTCCGGGGGCAAGGCATGCGCCAAGCCCCCGTCAAAGTCAGGGGCCAAACGGAAGGCCGCCGCGGCTGGAGCTAAGGCCCAGCCGCGGCCGCCTACCCCTGATACAGGGCAGGCGGTTCGCATGGAGGAAAGTTAGTTATGGCCCTAACTTTCCTCCAGGCGAACATCAACCACTCCGCTCGCGCTCAGGACCTTCTCCTGCAGTGTCTTGCGGAGAGGTTGATTCACGTGGGGGTGATTGCCGAGCCATACGTGATCCCACCCAGGTCTGACTGGGTTGGAGATCTCGACGGCTTGGTGGCAATCACCACTCAATCGCCGGGCCGATCCCCCCCCCTTGAAAGTCGGTCAAGGGGCAGGGGATACGTCGCTGCCATGGTGGGCAGAGTGATGGTGGTGGGGGTCTATCACTCCGGTAATAGACCCCGCCACGAGCTGGAGACTCTCCTCAGCGAGGTGGGAACCTTTATTGGTCAGACCCGCCCGCTCCCCGTGCTCGTTCTTGGGGACTTCAACGCCAAATCAGTGGCGTGGGGGTCCCCGACGACGGATCCGCGGGGAGACACCGTAGTCGAGTGGATGGCTGAGGTTGGTCTCTGCCTCGTGAATCGGGGGGCGGAAAACACCTGTGTCCGTCAGTGGGGTGGCTCGATCGTCGACCTGACATTCGCCACCCCAGACCTTGCCTGCCGCATACGCGACTGGCAGGTGCTGGTCGACGAGGAGACGCTCTCCGACCACCGGTACATCCGGTTCAGCGTCTCCTTGTCTTTGACGGACGCGGTGAGGGGGGAGACGAGCGAGATCGGTCCGCGTTGGGCCCTGAAGCATCTCGACGTCGAGATACTGCTGGAGGCGGCCATCGTCGAGGCGTGGAGCGGCACTGCTCTGGAGCCGGAACCAGTAGACGTGGACGAGATGGCGGACGGGCTGTGTGGGGCACTTACGCGCGTGTGCGATGCGGCGATGCCGCGTGCGCGAGCCCCGCAGCCCAGACGCCAAGTCTACTGGTGGTCAGAGGAGATTGCCGAGCTCCGGCGACGCTGTGTGACGAGGCGCCGCCGATACCAGCGGTATCGGAGACGTAGGCGGCAAGAGACCGAAACCACCGAGTCTCTGTACGCCGCCTACAGAGAAGCTTCCAGGGCCCTACGCGTCGCGATCGACGAGGCCAAGAGGCAGGCTTGGGAGCACTTGCTGGAGGGGCTGGAGCGTGACCCATGGGGCCGCCCGTACCGATGGGTGAGGCAGAAGCTCCGCCCATGGGCACCCCCCGTCACTGCTTCGCTCCAACCGGCAGTGCTCCAGAGGGTGGTAGAAGGCTTGTTCCCCGGAGCCCCGGGGACCGAATTCACGCCTCCCACCGCCGTGGCCTCGTCATCGGCCGATCTCGAGGGTGAAGAGGAGGGGGACGAGCCTGTCCCTGTTTCAGAGGGTGAGCTGGGTGCAGCAGTGCTCAGGATGAGGGCCAAAAACACGGCGCCTGGGCCAGATGGCATACCGGGCCGTGCGTGGGCCCTCTCCTTGGAGCACCTCACCCCCGCTCTGATGGCCCTGTTTGACAGGTGCCTCAGAGATGGCAGGTTCCCCAAGAGGTGGAAGAGGGGCAGGCTCGTCCTCATCCGGAAGGAGGGACGCCCTGCGGACGAGCCCTCGGGCTATCGTCCGATTGTGCTGCTTGACGAGGCCGGCAAGCTTTTGGAGCGAGTGCTCGCTGCCCGCCTCGTCAAGCACCTCGAGACAGTGGGACCCGACTTGACGCCCACCCAATTCGGGTTCCGGAGAGGTCGCTCGACGATAGACGCGATATCTCGCGTCCGCGACCTCTCGGAGGAGGCGTGCTCCAGTGGTGGCGTGTTGCTGGCTGTCTCGTTGGACATTGCCAACGCCTTCAACACGTTGCCCTGGAGCACCATTCTCGGGGGATTGGGGTACCATCAGGTGCCCCAATGCCTGCGAAGGCTCGTCGGGGACTATCTCTCCGACAGAGAGGTAGTCTTCCCGACGACCAGTGGGGAGGGACGTAATCCCATGACGCGCGGCGTTCCGCAGGGGTCCGCCCTCGGGCCACTTCTGTGGAACGTCGGGTATGATTGGGTCCTCCGGTGTGCTAACCTTCGTGGCGTCAATGTCATTTGTTACGCTGACGACACGTTGGTTACCGCCCGGGGGGACAGCTACAGGGAGGCGAAGATCCTGGTGACGGCCGCGGTCGCGACGACCGTATCCAGGATCCGGATGCTGGGTCTGGAGGTGGCGCTCCACAAGTCCGAGGCCATTTGTTTTCATGGCCCGAGACGAGCGCCACCTGCAGACTCCACCATCGTGGTGGGTGGGACATCCATCCCTGTCCGGTCGACGCTGAAGTATCTCGGCGTCGTCCTGGACAGCAGATGGAAGTTCGCGGCGCATGTGCGACAGCTGTCTCCAAGAATCTTGGGGACAGCTGGCGCACTGAGTCGCCTCCTCCCGAACATCGGGGGAGGGGAGGGGAGCTGCCGCCGCCTCTATACAGCGGTGGTCAGCTCCATGGCCCTATATGGTGCTCCCATATGGGCCGGTGGGCTGGATCGGCAGACAACCGCTCTGCTGATCGCAGCCCAGAGGGTGATGGCGGTGAGAGTGTGCAGGGGCTACCGCACCATCTCTCACGAAGTGGCGTGCGCCCTCGCTGGATCGCTCCCGTGGGACCTCGAGGCCGAAGTCCTGGCCTCGGTCTACTGGCGCAGAGCGCAGGCACGGGAGCGAGACGAGCGACTGGCGCCGCTGGAGGTGACGCGCTGGCGTAACAACGCCAGGGCGGCCGCCATCACCCAGTGGAGGGATCGGCTCCTCACAGGACCCACACGGAGGGGGGCTGGCGCTCAGCGACTGCTTGAGGCGCTTCAGCCCGTACTCGTAGAGTGGGTACGGAGGAGACACGGGAGGCTTTCCTTCCGACTGACGCAGGTGCTCACGGGACATGGTTGTTTCGGGAGATACCTGTGTCATGTCGCTCGAAGGGAAGCCTCCCCGGCCTGCCACCAGTGCGGCTACGCGGAGGATACCGCCCAGCACGCACTGGAGGCATGCCCAGGAGGAGCCGAGCCGCGGCGATCCCTAGTCGCGGTTGTGGGGACGGACCTCTCCTTACCGACCATCATCGCCAAGATGGTCGGCGACGAGAGGTCCTGGGAGGCGGTGGCCTCCTTCTGTGAGACTATTGTCTCGCAGAGGGAGGTAGAAGAGCGGGAGAGAGAGAGAGACCCTCTCTCTCTGCCGCTCAGGAGAGCGCGGACACGGAGACGGGCTAATCGAGCCCGTACTCCGTCTCCGCTTGGAGGGCCTGGGGCGTCGGATGCGGGGGCACCCGGCGCCCCACACTAGGGATAGGCCCTCACGAGGTGTGGATGCCCTCTTATGTTCCGGGGGCATCTGACACGAGGTGGGGAAGTTTCGGCTTCCCACCGAGGCGGGTCCACCGCAAGGCGGACTGCGGCGTCGACGGGGGCTGCGGAGGAATGCGCGAGCGGTCCCGTGCCCCCCGTCACCAGCCGATGACGGAGGAACATCGTGGGGTTTTAGTCGGTAGGGGCACTGATTATCGATTCGATAGTCGGTGTCGAGTCCGACATAACCCACCCGCTCCCCCAGCGGGTGGGTATGCGTCACAGCATTTCCCCACGTAAAAAAAAAAAAAATATAAAAAAATATAAAAAAAAAAAAAAAAAAAAAAAAAAAAGGTTAGGTTGGGGAGGGGAACCCCCCACAGTGCTTACGTCCTCGTCGTGTTCCCTGGTAACGAACCAGTTCTGTCACCGTAACGGAGTGGCAGACTGGTCTCGGCTAAAGTGCACTGTGCGTTGTAGACATTCTTGCGGGTAATCTACAACACTGGCGGAGGCAAACATGCCTAAACCAGCGCGGGACGCCCTCGGGCGTTTCCGCAAACCAAACGGCCCTTATCAGGGCCACTCAAAAGGCCCTTCTCAGGGCCCACCAAAAGGCTCTTTTCAGAGCCAACCAAAAGGCCCTTCTCAGGGCCCACCAAAAGGCTCTTCTCAGAGCCAACCAAAAGGCCCTTCTCAGGGCCAAGCCGACGACGTCGCGTCGGTAGCGGAGGCTAGCCGCGCATCATCCGCGGCTAGCTTGTTTGCGGATGAGTTTTCGGACTCGGAGAACGACTCTGTCGTTTGTGAGTCCGATGCCTCGATGCCGATGGCGACAGCGGAGAGTCGCCAACAGGCACAGAAGCGGGCCTTCATGAAGGCCGGGTCCTGCTCTTCGGACTCCGCGAAGAGCAAGCCGAGAAAGAAGACGAAGGCCAAAAAGTCTTCTTCTTCAACCGTTACGGCGGACACCCACAATGTGGGTTTGGCTGACGCTCAGCGAGAGCTGAGCTTGGCACGGCGGGCGCAGCTCCAGCAAGACCTGGAGGAGCAGGTCGCTGCCAAGGAGCAGCAGGCGCGCAACGCCCGGGGAAGGTCCGGGTACGGTGGGTCCACCGTCTTGTACGCGGACCACTCCCTAGAGGAGTTGGAGCGTATGGCGCAGGAGGACGAAGAGGAGATCGTTCAGGTCGCCGCTAAGTCCTCCAATCTTAAAGGGACTTTTCAAAAGTCCCTTAAGAGCAGGGCCGCGAGCATGCGCGGAATCATTCGGGAGCTGGTGCAGCGCACCGCTACCGACGAGACGCGGCAACTGCAGGCGAAGGTCGACCGCCTGCAGTCGGAGGTCAGCCAGCTGCACCAGAAGCTGGCTGTGGCCACGGCCCGGCCGACTCAGGTCGACGTCAGGCCAGCGGCTGAGGGCCCTACCTCCTCCTCCAACCTTGAGGATGTAATCCGCAAGGTTGTAATGGAGGAAAGGGCCTTCACGAGAGCCTGCCTCGCCGGCATCGAGGACAGGCTCTTGCCGGAAAAGCGCCTCCGCCCGCCACTCGCTGCGGACAAGAGGCCGCAAGTGCCGGGGCCGTCCTCCCAAAAGGAGAACAAGAGGCCGAACCAGCCGGGGCCGTCCTCCCAACAGGAGGACACCCTTCTTCCCTCCTCCACCCCGTCCAATTCTTGGACGGAAGTGGTCAGGAGGGGGAAGGGTAAGGCCAAACAGGGGAGAGCGGCCGCCCCCCCTGCAACCCCCGCGACCTCCCTTCCCTGCCCGTCCCAGGGGACCGGCAAGGGAAAGGGAAAGGGGAAGGGGAAGAAGTCGGCCCCCGCGCCCGCCACCGCTGCTCCTGCAGCGAACAGGGCCCCCGCCGGTGGGAGGAAGTTGGTTCCTCCCAAGACCGCAGCCGTCGTGGTGACCCTCACCGCGGAGGCTGCGGAGCGGGGCGAGACGTACGAGTCCGTTTTAAAACGGGCTCGTACCAACGCTGATCCCACCCAACTGGGGATCGGAGCGGTGGCGTGCCGTCGGACCCAAGCCGGGGCTCGAATTTTCGAGTTCCCGGGGGCTCAGGGCGGCACAAACGCGGACCTCTTCGCAGCAAAGCTGAAAGAGGTCATTGCGGACGCGGCGAAGGTGGTGCGGCCCATCAAGTCCGCGACCTTGGAGGTGACCGATCTTGACGATTCGGTCACCAAAGAGGAGGTGGTCGCGGCGGTCGCAGCGATTGGGGGCTGCGACGCCGCAGCGGTGCAAGGCCGGGGCATCCGGCCTGGCCGCGGCGGCATGGGCACCATCCGCCTCGAGTGCCCAGTCACCGCGGCCAAAGCCGCCCTCGCCAAGGGGCGGCTCTGCGTGGGCTTTAGCTCGTGCCGGGTCCGAGCACTTGAAGATCAGCCATTGCGCTGCTTCAAGTGCTTCGGTATCGGGCACACGCGGGCCCTCTGTCCGTCTGCGGTAGACAGGGCGGACAGCTGCTACCGCTGCGGCAAAGAGGGGCACAAGTCCGCCACCTGCACGGCCGCCAAGCCGCACTGCTTGGTATGCGCCGCCAGCGGCCGCCCGGCCGACCACGTGATGAAGGGGAGGAACTGCAATCCTCCCCCTAAGAAGGGAAAAGCGCAGGCGCCGACCCGGCCTGCCGCGACCGCCGCCGCCGTCCCCGCAACGGGAACCCCGGCGGCCGCTGAGGAGAATGCGATGTCTGAATGATGGATAGGGTCAGACATCGCATCCTCCAGGCGAACACCAACCACTGCAAAGCAGCCCAGGACCTGTTGATACAGGTCCTGGCTGAGTGGTTGGTGGACGTGGCGGTGGTCGCTGAGCCGTACTCGGTCCCTAGCCGTTGGCTAGGTGATCGGGACGGCTCGGTGGCATTGGTGGCGCGGTCTTCCACAGACTCCCCTCCCCTCTCGCTTTTAGAGAGGGGACCGGGATATGTGGCCGCCGCGTGGGGAGAAATAGCCATGGTGGGCGTGTATTTCTCCCCTAACCGCCCCCTCCAGGACTTCGAGAACTTTCTCGAAGGGCCGAGATGCTGGAGGGTCTCGACAGGGACCCGTACGGGAGACCGTACAAGGCGGCGCAGAACAAACTGCGCCCCTTCGGTCCCCCGCTGGCGGAGACCCTCGAGCCCGCCTTGCTGGATGGGGTGGTTCGGTGCCTGTTTCCGTGCAGGACCGAATTCGCCCCACCAGCAATGGACCCTCCGCGGGGAGCGGCCCCGCCGGAGGAGGAGGAGGAGGAGGTCCCTCCAGTCACCGCAGTGGAACTGGAGGGGGAGGCTCTCCGCCTCCGCGCCAAGCGGACGGCCCCTGGGCCGGACGGCGTCCCCGCGCGGGTGGTGGCAATCGCCGCGCTCCAAATGGAGGGGAGGTTTCGGGACCTATTCAGCTCGTGTTTCACGACTGGTAGGTTCCCGAAACCGTGGAAGGAGGGGCAATTGTGCCTCCTCCGAAAGGAGGGCCGCCCGGCGGACTCCCCCTCAGCTTACCGACCCATCGTTCTGCTCGATGAGGTCGGTAAGCTGTTCGAGGGGATAGTGGCCAACCGGCTGAACGGCCACCTGCGGAGGGTGGGGCCGGACCTGTCGGACGCCCAGTTCGGTTTCCGAAGAGGGCGTTCGACAGTAGACGCCTTGGCCCGATTTAAGGGCCAAGTGCGGGAGGCCGTCGAGGCGGGGGACGGAGTGTTGGCTGTGTCGTTTGACATCGCCAACGCCTTCAACTCCGTCCCCCACTCGACGATCCTGGAGGCACTCCGTTACCACGGAGTGCCTCGGTACCTGCGGAGCCTCCTGGCCGACTACCTGGAGGACCGAGCGGTCCTCCTCGTAGATCGGACGGGCCAGCTTCGTAGGTACGGAGCCGAGTCCGGTGTTCCACAGGGGTCGGTCCTAGGACCGCTCTTGTGGAACATCGGATTCGATTGGCTCCTGCGGGGTACTCTCCTCCGGGGCACGAGTGTCATCTGCTATGCGGATGACACTCTGCTCACAGCCCGGGGGAGAGACTACAGGGAGGTGGCGGGTCTGGCCTCAGCCGGCGGATCCTTAGTCGCAGGAAGGATCCGCCGACTGGGCCTGAAGGTGGCGCTGAACAAGACCGAGGCCGTGTTCTTCCACGGGCCTCGGCAGCGCACACCCCCTGACGCCCACATCGTGGTGGAGGGCGTCAGGATCGAGGTGAAGGCCCAGATGAAATATCTGGGCCTTACACTCGACAGCAGGTGGCGCTTCGGCCCGCACTTCAGCGGGCTGTCGACGCGCCTGCTGAAGGTCGCGGGGGCCCTTTCGTGGCTCCTCCCTAATATGGGAGGACCGAAAGGGCGGTGCCGGCACCTTTACGCCGGCATCTTGAAGAGTATGGCCCTTTACGGGGCCCCGATCTGGGCGGACTCCCTCCGAAGGAGGGAGAACGTCACAGCTCTTCGGAGGCCCCAAAGGGCCATAGCGCAGCGGGTGTCGCGGGCCTACCGGTCGGTAGGTTTCGCGGCAGCGTGCGCTCTGGCTGGCACCCCTCCTTGGGAGCTCGAGGCAGGGGTGCTCGCCAGAGTGTACGAGTGGACGGCGGGGCGTAAGGCGCTCGGTGAGCGCCCCGCTCCGGAAGAGCGGGAGGCCGTCCGGCGCGAGGCGAGGGACGCGGTCGTCCTCCATTGGACGGAGGACCTCGCCACCGCCGCGTTTGGCCGACGAACGTTGGACGCTCTCGGACCGGTCCTGCGGGACTGGCTCGGGAGGTCCCACGGTTTCCTCTCGTTCCGTCTGGTGCAGGTGCTATCCGGGCACGGTTGCTTCGGATCGTACCTGCACCGGATTGGACGGGAGGAGACACCGGCGTGCCACGACTGTGGCGCCGCGGAGGACACGGCGCAGCACACCCTCGAGGTGTGCCCGTCGTGGTCCGAGCTGCGCCGCAGCTTGGTCGCCGTCGTCGGCCGGGACCTCTCGCTTCCCAGCGTGGTCAACGCCATGCTGGGAAGCGAGGGGGCCTGGGCAGCGGTCGCCTCCTTTTGCGAGGAAGTGATGTCGCAAAAGGAGGCGGCGGAGCGCGCAAGGGAGGAAGACCCCCTTGCGGCGCCGCTGCGGAGACGGAGAAGGGGTAGGAGAAGACGCGGTCTTCTCCTACCCCTTCCCGGTGGTCAATAGCGGGAGACAGGCGCGGGGGTGCCTCCTCCCGCATTGCACTTATTGACCACCTCCGTCTGGCGGGAATGACCGAGCACTCGCGGTCATTCCCGGGGCCCCTCCCGCTGGGAGGGGCGTGCGGGGCCCGCCGTGCAGGCGGGCGGTCGTCGGCGGGAGACTGGATGAAAAGGCTCTGCCGGTTTCCCAGTCCCCCTCCGCACAGACGATGCCGGAGTGCCGCTGGGTTGTTTAGTGGGTATACCGGTCTCAGTGCCGGGAGTCCCACATACCCCCTCCATCCCCCGATGGAGGGGTATGCGTAATGCATTTTTCCCAGCGTCAAAAAAAAAAAAAAAAAAAGGTTAGGTTGGGGAGGGGAACCCCCCACAGCGCTTACGTCCTCGATCGTGTTCCCTGGAAACGACCCAGTTCTGTCACCGTAACGGAGTGGCAGACTGGGCTCGCCTAAAGTGCGCTGTACGTAGATATCATTGCCGGCTATCTACAATGTCTGACGACAACATGCGGAAACCGCAGCCGCGTGACCCTTCGGGGAAGTTTAAAAAAGGCCCTTCTCAGGGCCCACCAAACGGCCCTTCTCAGGGCCCACCAAACGGCCCTTCTCAGGGCCCACCAAACGGCCCTTCTCAGGGCCACTCCCCGGTCATTCCCGTAAGGGAACGACGTTCGGACGAGGTCCGTGCTCCTGACATGGAGATAGATGAAGAAGTCGGCCGAAAGCGGCCGAGTTCTTCATTTTACTTGGCCGATTCGGAATCGGAAAGTGACGGGCTGGCTGGCAACAAAGTTTGCCAGACGGCCAGAAGAGGAAGAGGAAGGACTGCCAAGGCGGGCTCTTCAAGAGAAGAGTTTTTAAAACCTTCTCCTGCACTGTCCGGCAATGAGTTGGAGAAGGCCCTGCAATGCAGGAAATATAAGAAGAGGCCGGTCGCTGCAGTCATCGACCTTGCGACGGATACGGGTGCCGAATCCGATGCCGTCGCAACGGTCGGTGACTTCACCGAACTGAACGCCCAGGAATTGAGGGCGCAGGCGGGCCAAAGCCTCGCTTGTATTCAGGAGGTTGCCAGAAAGTCTGGCAACCTCAAAGGCGAGTACGTGGGTCGCCTTAAGCGATCCACTTCATTGCTTAGAGGGGTGGTGGATGCCTTAGCGAATAGGAGCGAGGCAGAGGAGACGAGGCGTCTCAGGGCGGAAAACGGCCGCCTTCGTCTCGAGGTTGAGTCTGGGAAGGCGGAAGTGAAGGCACTCCGTCGCGGCTTCATGGAAGCCAAGACGGAAGCCGCCGCCGCCACGAAAGCTGCCGCTGCTACTGCTGCTACCGTAGAGACGCAGGCACCCCCCGCCACGCTGCTGGGGGCGGCTGATTTAGTGGAGGAGCTGAAGCGCTCCTTGACCACCACGTTCGGGCAAATGCTGAATGCCCGACTCGAGGTGATCGAGGACCGGCTTCTGCCTGCCCAGACGGTCCGCCCGCCTTTAAGGGCAGACGCCAAGAAGACGGTGGCGTCGGCACCGAAACCGACGTCGGAGCCGGCCTGCAAGCCTGCACCCAAGTCGGGCAAGCAGGCTTCACACAAGGCTGCTGCCACCCCTGCAGTGGCACCGGTTGCGGTTCCCTCTACCAGCAGAGGGACCCAACGCGCCGAGAAGGCTCCTCCCCCAACTGTCCCTCAGGCGGAAACCTGGGCGGAGGTGACGAGGAAGGGCAAGGGCAGGGGGAAGGGAAAGTCCTCCCAGCCCTCCCTTGCTCCTGCTCCTACTCCGGTACCCCAGCAGGCTAAGACTGCCCCAGCGGCTCGTGCCGCCGCCGGTAAGCCCAAGCCGGCAGCCTCCACCTCCGCTGCCAAGCCTAAACCTAAGGCGGCGCTGAAACCCCCAAAGTCCGCGGCTGTTGTGCTGTCATTGCAGCCCGAAGCCGCGGAGAAGGGGGTGACTTATAGCGCCGTCCTCCAAAAGGCGCAGGAGAATGTCAATCTCCAGGAACTGGGGATTGACAGTCTCCGCTTCCGCCAGACGGCCACAGGAGCCAGGATGTTGGAGATTCCTGGCTCCCAAAACTCGGAGAAGGCGGACAAGCTCGCGGAGAAGCTCCGCGACGTCTTGTCCGGCGTGGCCAACATCGCCAGGCCCGTCAAATCCACCGATTTGCGGGTAACGGGTCTGGACGATGCAACCACGAAGGAGAAAGTGGCGGCGGCGGTCGCCAAGGCGGGAGGCTGTGCCGAGCACCTTGTGAAGGCCGGCGAGATCCGCCGTGACTTCGGCGCCGGCTCCAGTCTCGTTTCCTGCCCCACTTCAGCAGCTAAAGTGCTGCTGGAAAAGGGCAGACTTCTGGTGGGATGGAGCTCGGTGCGAGTGGTGGCACTGGAGGTGCGTCCCATGCGCTGTTTCAAGTGCATGGGGCTTGGGCACACGCGCCCTCAGTGCCCCGCGGTGGCGGACAGAGGGGACCGGGCGGCCAGCTGCGGCAAGGCCAACCCACGCTGCGCGATATGCGCAGAGTCGGGAAGGCCTTCCGGGCACATAATGGGGGCACGCAACTGTGCCCCCCCAAAGACGAAGGGGAAGGCCGCCAGGACCCAGGCCGCCCCTGCGGCTGCCAACCACGCCGCACCGGGAGGAGGTCGCCAAGCGGCGAGCCAGGAGGTTGTGATGTCTGAATGATGGATCAAGTCAGACATCACAATCTCCTACAGACGAACCTCAACCACTGCGCCCGGGCCCAAGACCTGCTTATGCAGACCCTGGCGCAGTGGGAAATAGGCGTGGCGGTCGCAGCGGAGCCGTACTACGTTCCCTCCCATTCCTGCTGGGTTGGGGACCTGGACGGCTCCGTTGCCATTGTGGGGCGGTCGGGCAGCGGTCCCCCCCTCTCTGTCGAAGAGAGGGGCTCGGGATACGTGGTGGCCAAGTGGGGAGAATACGTCGTCGTTGGCGCGTACTTCTCCCCCAATAAGACCGCTGCGGAGCTGGAGGTCTTCGTAGACCTCCTGGCCGCGGCGGTAAGAAGGCAGGCGCCACGGCAGGTCCTCCTTCTGGGGGACCTGAATGCCAAGGCCCGGGATTGGGGCAACCCCTCCACTGACGCTCGCGGCGAGATCGTCAGGGAGTGGGCGGTTGCCACAGGACTGACCCTCCTGAACAGAGGGTCAGCCCACACGTGCGTGCGACACAACGGGGGGTCCGTGGTGGACTTATCCTTCGCCACCCCGGCGGTCGCAGCACGTGTCCGGGCCTGGAGGGTGATGTCGGAGGTGGAGACTCTCTCGGACCACAAATATATTAGGTTCGAGATCTCCACCTCCGACATCCAGGGAGGGTCTCGGTGCATGCGAGCGGATTTCCCACGCTCCACGTGTGCTCGGTCACTGCTTGTCCCTTATGGATACGTCCGGGGGGAACGGCAGTGACTGGGCCGGTGCACCCCGTCAACACGGCCAATAACTTCCCCTTGTGGGACCTTGTTGGTCGTGGCGAATAGCTGGGAACGGTGGGCCTCTCTGCGTGTCTCTATGAAGGTAGCATAGAGCACAGCAGATGAGGCCGGCGGATCTTCCGCGGAGGGGGGCGAGCCTCGTGAGAGGCTCAGCGGACCTTCGGGTCGGAGGATGGCCGGCCTGCAAGGCTGGCGGCGCGGCGGGGAGGGTCAACTCGGCCACCCCGTCGGGCAAGACTGGGTGCAGCGATGCTGCAGCCGGAGGCTCGGATACCGGGCCATCTGCCGGGGCGAGATGGTGAATGCTAGCGCGACCCCATCTCGCCCCACCATGGCAGAAGACGGAAAACCGTGGGGTTTTAGTCAGTAGGTCGCCGAAAGGCGGAGTCTGACATAACCGAAGGGCCCGTGCCCGGAGGTATCCATGAGGATTTCCCCACGAAAGGTTAGGTTAGGTTAGGTTGGGGTGCTAGTCCCGGCAACCTCCACGTGTGCTCGGTCGCTGCTTGTCCCTTATGGATACGTCCGGGGGGAACGGCAGTGACTGGGCCGGTGCACCCTGTCAACACGATCAATAACTTCTCCTTGTGGGATTTTGTTGGTCGTGGCAAATAGCTGGGAACGGTGGGCCTCTCTGCGTGTCTCTATGAAGGTAGCATAGAGCACAGCAGATGAGGCCGGCGGATCTTCCGCGGAGGGGGGCGAGCCTCGTGAGAGGCTCAGCGGACCTTCGGGTCGGAGGATGGCCGGCCTGCAAGGCTGGCGGCGCGGCGGGGAGGGTCAACTCGGCCACCCCGTCGGGCAAGACTGGGTGCAGCAATGCTGCAGCCGGAGGCCCGGTATCCGGGCCATCTGCCGGGGTGAGATGGTGAATGCTAGCGCGACCCATCTCACCCCACCATGGCAGAAGACGGAGAACCGTGGGGTTTTAGTCAGTAGGTCGCCGAAAGGCGGAGTCTGACATAACCGAAGGGCCCTTGCCCGGAGGTATCCATGAGGATTTCCCCACGTAAAAAAAAAAAAAAAAAAAGGTTAGGTTAGGTTGGGGTGCTAGTCCCGGCAACCTCCACGTGTGCTCGGTCACTGCTTGTCCCTTATGGATACGTCCGGGGGGAACGGCAGTGACTGGGCCGGTGCACCCTGTCAACACGATCAATAACTTCTCCTTGTGGGATTTTGTTGGTCGTGGCAAATAGCTGGGAACGGTGGGCCTCTCTGCGTGTCTCTATGAAGGTAGCATAGAGCACAGCAGAGAGGCCGGTGGGAGCCTCACAGAGGCTCAGCGGACCTCCGGGTCGGTGGATGGCCGGCCTGCAAGGCTGGCGGCGCGGCGGGGAGGGTCAACTCGGCCACCCCGTCGGGCACAACTGACGGTGCAGCGATGCTGCAGCGGAGTGTTCTCCGCAAAGGTGGGAGCCCTACGCAGGGCTCAGAGGACCCTCGGGTCGGTGGATGGCTGGCCTGCAAGGCTGGCGGCGCGGCGGGGAGGGTCAACTCGGCCACCCCGTCGGGCAAACACGATGAGCAGCCGATGCTGCAGCGGACCTTCGGGTCGTGGGATGGCGGGCCTGCAAGGCCTGCGGCGCGGCGGGGAGGGTCAACACGGCCACCCCGTCGGGCCCCATGCGTCTCCGAATCCTAAGGTTTGGCGCCCGCCGATAGGATGCATGGCCGGGGGGAACCCGGTCGCTAGGGCGCCACAAGGGGACCTCACCCCTTCAAAAAGGAAAATCATGGACAAACAGGCGATTGGAAATATTCCGCAAGTGGGGGGATCCCACCCTTCAGGACGGTTGAGTGAAGGCAGCCCCATTGTATTTGCGGGGGGCAACCAACGCCTCGTGGGCTCCGATCGGGGCCCACGTACCGACGACCACAGCAAACCCATACCGGACACCGATGACGCTACAAATGATGACCACAGCAAGATCACTACGGACAAGAATGAGGAGGTGCGCGTGGCCCCGTATAATCTACGGAGAGCCCGTGTTGTGCTGGAGCGCACAGATTGCGCCAAACCGGCCAAGCGCAACGAGGAGGAAGGTGAGGCCTCCGGCGCCTCCCCCGCACCCATTCTGGATGCGGGTGGGGCCCCGCAGGCCTCAGAGAGTCTGATTCCGACTATAAACCTGTCGGAATCAGACTCAGACGCGAGCCAGATGAGTTGGGAGAGTGTGTCGTCCCGCGGCTCTGGCGCTTCCCGCCAGGTGAGGAAGCGCCGGACAAACGGGGGCGAGGAGCACACTCCCTCTCGTCGGGGGAAAGGGTGCTCGCCAAAGACAGGCCTAGCAAGGGCTAGGGCCGATTTGAAGAAGGCACAGGAGGAGGCTGCCGAAGAGAAGCTGGCGGAAGAGCAGCGGAAGAGGGCGGTAGCGACTGCCGCCCTGTTCCGGAAGAGTTCCAGGTCAAGGGGCAGGGGATACGTCGCTGCCATGGTGGGCAGAGTGATGGTGGTGGGGGTCTATCACTCCGGTAATAGACCCCGCCACGAGCTGGAGACTCTCCTCAGCGAGGTGGGAACCTTAATTGGTCAGACCCGCCCGCTCCCCGTGCTCGTTCTTGGGGACTTCAACGCCAAATCAGTGGCGTGGGGGTCCCCGACGACGGATCCGCGGGGAGACACCGTAGTCGAGTGGATGGCTGAGGTTGGTCTCTGCCTCGTGAATCAGGGGGCGGAAAACACTTGCGTCCGTCAATGGGGTGGCTCGATCGTCGACCTGACATTCGCCACCCCAGACCTTGCCTGCCGCATACGCGACTGGCAGGTGCTGGTCGACGAGGAGACGCTCTCCGACCACCGGTACATCCGGTTCAGCGTCTCCTCGTCTTTGACGGACGCAGTGAGGGAGGAACCTAGCGAGATCGGTCCGCGTTGGGCCCTCAAGCATCTCGACGTTGAGATGCTGCTGGAGGCGGCCATCGTCGACGACGCTGCCGGCGACGCTGTGTGACGAGGCGCCGCCGATACCAGCGGTATCGGAGACGTAGGCGGCAAGAGACCGAAACCACCGAGTCTCTGTACGCCGCCTACAGAGAAGCTTCCAGGGCCCTACGCGTCGCGATCGACGAGGCCAAGAGGCAGGCTTGGGAGCATTTGCTGGAGGGGCTGGAGCGTGACCCATGGGGCCGCCCGTACCGATGGGCGAGACAGAAGCTCCGCCCATGGGCACCCCCCGTCACTGCTTCGCTCCAACCGGCAGTGCTCCAGAGGGTGGTAGAAGGCTTGTTCCCCGGAGCCCCGGGGACCGAATTCACGCCTCCCACCGCCGTGGCCTCGTCATCGGCCGATCTCGAGGGTGAAGAGGAGGAGGACGAGCCTGTCCCTGTTTCAGAGGGTGAGCTGGGTGCAGCAGTGCTCAGGATGAGGGCCAAAAACACGGCACCTGGGCCAGATGGCATACCGGGCCGTGCGTGGGCCCTCTCCTTGGAGCACCTCACCCCCGCTCTGAGGGCCCTGTTCAACAGGTGCCTCAGAGATGGCAGGTTCCCCAAGAGGTGGAAGAGGGGCAGGCTCGTCCTCATCCGGAAGGAGGGACGCCCTGCGGACGAGCCATCGGGTGTCACGTGTATGTATAGGTTCCCTACCTCCTAACTACCCTGTGTATTTGGGAGTTTAAGTGAGAAGGCAGAGTTCGTGCAACAAATTTATTAAGGCGGTAAGCTCGGCCAGAGGGGTCACAAGAGTGGGTTTCGAGCGACATACAATAGGTACGCTGATTCTATTTTCCTTCACTGGTCCAGTACTATCCTGAAGGCGGCCGCAGATGTAGGTGGGCGCTCGTCGTGAAGACCAGGATCAGGGTTGCAGCTTCTGCCTGCTGTACAGTCCAGATGGAAGCAAAGCAGGATGGTTGGATGGCAAGTGGGTTCGGTTATATAACCCCAAGTTTCGGAGTCCGATCTTTGAACCCTGGAACGCGCCATTAAAAAAAGCGTTAAGGCCTGTCCCAGTACTTCTGTGAGCGCCCACGGCAACCGCAGATGGAAAGCACTAGGAAAGTAGTGGTGTTGCCGTGGATGTTCACAATCAGAAACGGAGATTACAATAATGATTGTGAGATAAAAACATAAAGGAAATACTACATTAAATTATTTTGTGAAAATGCGAGGGTGGAAATAAAATGAAGTGAAAAGAAATGAAGAGAGTGAATAAGCCACTTGCATAGAAAACCATTATCTACTGTAGCAATAATATGTAAATGATGGGTTTAAATGGTTACTACGAAATGGTTATTACTTTATAAAGAATTGCTAAAAAAATCCCAAGCAAAGAAAAGAAACTACGTTAAGTCACACAATCTACCTATCATTTAGAAAAATGTGCACCACTTACCCAATCTGGGGTTGAAAATTACACTTAGGACACTTAAAAATCAAGGTTCCAAGGAACGCTAGTGACGTCAACTATAAAACGGTTACGAAAAACAATTATTTTAAGGAATTGCGAACGTAGCAGGGACCGAGTTAAGCGACGTGCATTCGACTTGGCAAGTATCGGGCGTCTGTGGGCCGGGCGGCGACCAATGCGGCGCCGGCGCACGGCCGGTGTGCCTGCGCAGCGTACTATACATTAAACTGTGACTCCACCGATGACGCAAGATCGCGCGATGCGGAGAACAATAGATTCGTCCATTGGACGTTTTAAAATGCTACTTTCAATATATAACGTGTTGATGATGTATTAAATTATTATTTAGTAAGTAGTTTTTAAGTTTAATTGTAAATATTTAGTTAAATGTAAATAATTTCGTAGGTATTTAAGCTTCTAATTTAAGATTAATATACCTTACGATGACTTAGAAATATACATGTACGTATAAAACGTTACATTACCCCCCTCGTCACGAAAAGGGTTTTATTCTTAAATAACACCCGTCTAAAAACTTTCGACAGCAATTAACATTACACATTCATATTATCACCTAACATTCAACCTTTCAAAATTCACCTAATAATCATGCAAGCAACGAGAGCATAACAATATGATGATCTCGACGCATTCTTTCGTAGACAGGGCACCTGTGATATATTGCACAGTTGACCAATATTAATTGCAAGATGGTAAAACAACTAGTGGGATATTGACATTCTATCTACGTACATGAAACAAAACAATGAAAACAACAAACAATGAAAACAATATCTATCGAAAATTATTATTATTGACAAGTTTTAAGTCTTTAATATGCCAGACCCCTATGTCCTTACCAGACATATCTTGTAACACATACACAAGAGGGGACCGTTTTTCAGTAATCCGGCATTTTATGAATTTTGGCGCCAACTTTTTACTAAAATATTTGTCTTTGTCGCTTAAAATAAAAGTACGCTTAAAGACTAAATCACCTACATTGAATTCTGCCGGTTTCCTACGAAGGTTATAGTGTGCAGCGTTTTTTACATGTGCTTGCCACAGTGAAGCCTGCACATCATTAAACACTGACGAAAGACACCCTAGGTTTTCTGCATAAATATCCCGCGGCAGGAATAAAACTTCATCGCCTAAGTCTGTATCTGTATAGTGTGATCCACACAAGACCAACTCTCTACCATACACGAGAAAAGAAGGTGTATATCCGGTGGCCTCGTTAACAGAGTTGTTAATCGCGAACTGTACTTTGGGAATAAAAGTGTCCCATGTCCGGTGGTCATTCTCAACAAAAGTAGACAAACTAGTGACGATAGTTTTATTGTAGCGTTCTACAGTGTTAATTTGTGGCGTATATCTGGGTGTAAAGTACACATTTGGTATTTTATATTTATTAAATAAGGTATCAGTTGTAGAACTAATGAACTGACTTCCGTTGTCTAAGAAAATTGTTTGTGGTATACCGTGGACCAAGAAAATGGACTCTTCCAAGATTTTAACGACGGCATCTGAAGTTGCGCGGCGTAAGGGGAAAATGAGACAAAATTTAGAAAAACAGCAAGTTACTACGAGCATGTAACTGTTTTGCTTACGAGTAACCGGAAGAGGTCCGACAAAATCAATTGAGATCATTTGGAATGGCCTTGAACATTGTTTTGGTCGACCCATTTCACCCAATGTAGTGTGATTTTGCGTTTTGTATGATAGACAGACAGAGCAGGAACTTACAAACTTGACAACATCTTGATGCATGCCAGGCCAGAAATATGTCAATGACAATCGCCGATACGTTTTGAAAATGCCAAGATGTCCAGCTGTCGGTTCTGAGTGGTTCTCTGCTATGACGCTTTCTCGTAATTCGCTAGGTACAACTTCCTTCCACGCGAATTCCGAAGTTAGTTGTGATTTATTTTTAGAAAGCCGAAACAAGGAATTATTTTTAATCAAAAAATTTGGAAAATTACTAGGTGTGTTAAGACAACCGTTATAAATCTTTTTATACCAGTCATCGCCAGTATTTGCGAATGAGTTAGAAAGAGAGATGGCGGCATTAGGAAAAGCACGAGAGAGTGCATCCGGTATGACATTGTCAACGCCACGACGGTGTTTAAGTTCAAAATTGAATGCTGACAATCTTACTCCCCAACGTGCTAATCGTCCTGTTGGATTATCTAACGACAAAAACCATTTCAACGCAGAATGGTCAGTATATACCGTGAACTTCTGCCCGTTCTCCACATAGCAACGCCAGTGCTCGAGAGCAGCCAACACAGCGAGTGTCTCTCTTTCTGTGATGCTGTAGTTTTTCTCGGCACTGGTAAGGGATCTACTCATGTAGGCGATAGGGTGTTCCTTACCATCTATAGTCTGCGTCAACATCGCGCCAACTCCATAATTACTCGCGTCCGTGTGTACTTCGAATGGCATCGAATAAACTGGGCATGAAAGTACTGGCGCGGTAACCAAACATTCTTTCAAAGCATTAAAAGCCGCGTCAGCCTCTGGTGTCCATTCGAAAGAAGGTGACTTTTTACTATTGGAAGTAAGTTTATTGAGTGGTCCAGCCACTGTGCTAAAATTAGGAACAAAACGTCGGTACCATGTGGCAGTACCAAGAAAGCGCTTTAGTTCCTTTTTACTGGTGGGAGTTGGAAAATTAATTATTGCCTCCACCTTATCTGGGTCTGTTCGCAGACCACGAGAATCAACCACATATCCAAGATATTTAAGCTCACTTCGAAAGAACTTGCACTTTTCGAAGTTAATTGTAAGATTAGCCTCTCTCAACTTCTCCAAAACGCGCAGCAGACGAGAGACGTGCTCTTCGAATGATGAGCTGATGATGATGATGTCATCTAAGTACGCAAACGTCTTAAACTCCATGTCGCCAAAGAGCAAATCTACCAAACGCTGTTGTGTAGCGGGAGCGTTTGTCAAACCAAATGCAGTGGTCTTGAAACGCAACGTTCCTCTGCCTGGTACGTAGAAAGCCGTCTTGTCACGGTCCTCGGGCGCGATAGGTACCTGCCAAAAAGCTTTAGAGAGGTCCACACTCGATAGGTATTTAGCGTCACGAAGGCTATCTAAAATTTCAGCAACATACGGCAAATTGTAGGCGTCACGCTTAGTTACCGCATTTAATTTCCGGCTATCGAGGCAGAACCTAGGCTCTCCGTTCTTTTTGTTTACAATGAGCACGGGAGAAGACCAAGCACTCTCACAGGGCTCCACTACATCAAGTGATAACATTTCGTCAACCTGCTCAGTTAAAATGCGCTGTTTTTCCGGGGACATACGATAATATCGCTGTCTTATAGGTTGGGCATCACCGGTATCTATGTGATGAGTAATTACGTTAGTTCTACCCAAGCCTTTCACTTCAGTTGATATTGACTTGAACTGAGAGATGATGTTGTCCGCGATAGATTTTTGTGAGTCTAACAAATTGTCGTAAGAATGGATGAAGGTATCATTGTTACTGACCTTTATTTCGGCTAACGAAGTATCAGATAATGTCACACTACCTAAGTATTTAGGACAAATATTAAAAGCGCGCCAAAAGTTAACTCCTAGAATGATGGACGTTTCAACTTCGGGAACGATATATGCCTTTATTATGTGAAATTGACCTTCGAAAGAAACGGGCAAATTCATGTAGCCAATACTGGTTAAAGATTGACCGCCAGCGGCTATCATTTTAATGTAGTCATCCTGGTGCAAGGTGCAGTCGGCTAAATGTTTATGGGAATTATTCCCTAAAATTGATACTGCAGCTCCAGAATCAAGTAAACCACACGCATCGATATTATTTATTTTGAAATTAACATATGGCCTAGAATCGTTAGTTGGTTTTGTTTGCAGAATTGTAGCAACTCTGTATGTAGAAGAAAATGTTCTAATAAACGCGAGCCAAGTCTCCCAGTCTTGTTTATCAAAATTACTACAATTCCGCTCATTTAGTTTTTTGAATTGTTAACATTTTTACTGCAGTTAGGACAATCAGGTGTTTTCACATCTTTTAATCCGCACTTAAAACAAACAATATCGCGTTTAGCTTGACATTGTCGGATGTGATGTGAGTTGGAACGACACCTAGGACAATAAGGTTGATTATTTCCAGCTTCCACAGCATGTACATAATTTTGATTTTGATTCTTATATTGATTATAATTTTGATTCTTTGTATAAAAATTCCTATTGTTATTGTTATTATTATAGTTGTTAACCCTATTTGTTGTTTTACTATCCTTAGTGTATGCAAATTCTGGCGCAAGAGTGTCTGAAGTAACCTTAGGAGGTTCTTGAAATTGAGACAGACGAGCCTGAATGGTCTCATAGTTGCGACATAAGGAACGCAAACCATCTATCGTCGAGATGTGAGCTGCTGAAGCTAATGTACTGGCATAGCAGGGCCTAATATTGTGAAGAAGAATCTCCAGCTGATCCGCTTCTGAAAGAGTCTTGGATAGACGCGAGAACATTCCACTCATGATGGAAAGATAAATGGTGATGTTTTCACGTTCTCCTTGAGTTCGAGAGCGAATTTCTGAAATGAGCCGGTAGTCATAATCAGTTTGATCAAAGTCCTCCTTCAATAGAGCTGCTAATTCTGGCCAACTGGTGACTTTGTCCTTCACAGCACGATACCAGTGAAGAGCATCGTCTTGAAAAATTTCGGTAGCGAAACTTAAAATTTTCGAAGTGGGAATATTACGAGCTTCTATAAATTCATCAACACGTTGTATAAATGAACGCACGCAAGTCTTGCCGTTGAATTTTAATTTAATGATATCAGTAGAGCCTCGATCGCATGTAACCGAAATCAAATTTTGTATTTCCGGTACTGTATGTGAGGTTTCGCTAGAAGTACCAACACCTGAGCCAGAAGAGGTACTAGGCAAAGGTCTTTTAGCTTGAAGAGCTGAAAGCCTATGGGATAAAAATGTATATCCCTTAACAATGTCGTCGTAATCCTTTTTATAGTCGTCACCGCACGTAATCCTCTCAATACGATTATGCAAATGGTTCAACATGTTCTGAGTTCTCATAATTGCAGGAACACTAAGGTCAGGTACATCAAGATTTTGTTGAATTTTGGTGAGAACATCTAAACACCCCTTAAGGTCCTGTCTTACTTCAAGTGGAGATTCCAATATGTGTTCTGAGGGTAAATCTGGAGATATTTTTATAATTTGTTTGCGTAGTTCTTCAACATTAGACGCAGGAGTAACACCTCTAATCCGAACTTCATATTCCAATTCCGATTTTTGAAGAGACAGATACCTAATAGGTAACATGGTGACCGTTGAGAATAAACCAGTTGGACAAGTGGTGACAAGTAAAAGTTAAAAAACACACGTTCTCCGCTCTGTTACAAATTTAATTACTGAACGTATGGTTTTTTTTTAATATTAGTAAAATCAGCAAAAATGAAGACAAGTTAGTAACAAGAGATGAAAAACAATTGCTACTAATGTGTACAGCTTCGGTATAACAAGAACAAAAAAAATTAAAATTGAAATTTAAAAAAAAAAATTACTAAAATTTTTCAAGCGCCATTTTAGGCACCAAAAATAAAAATTATAAAATTCTGCGATTAAGTGATAACAATAAGTAATAGGACTAATAACGATTATGAATTACAAAATGTATTAATTTTTAGACTTACGTACACTTTAGTAACTGTAAAACCAAAAAAATAAAAATTACGTTTTACAAAAAAAACCACAAACACACACTAACTACAACCAAGAAGAAAGATAGAATCAGGTATGTATGTTTACCACGTATAGGGGCGCTAGTGTCACGTGTATGTATATAGGTTCCCTACCTCCTAACTACCCTGTGTATTTGGGAGTTTAAGTGAGAAGGCAGAGTTCGTGCAACAAATTTATTAAGGCGGTAAGCTCGGCCAGAGGGGTCACAAGAGTGGGTTTCGAGCGACATACAATAGGTACGCTGATTCTATTTTCCTTCACTGGTCCAGTACTATCCTGAAGGCGGCCGCAGATGTAGGTGGGCGCTCGTCGTGAAGACCAGGATCAGGGTTGCAGCTTCTGCCTGCTGTACAGTCCAGATGGAAGCAAAGCAGGATGGTTGGATGGCAAGTGGGTTCGGTTATATAACCCCAAGTTTCGGAGTCCGATCTTTGAACCCTGGAACGCGCCATTAAAAAAAGCGTTAAGGCCTGTCCCAGTACTTCTGTGAGCGCCCACGGCAACCGCAGATGGAAAGCACTAGGAAAGTAGTGGTGTTGCCGTGGATGTTCACAATCAGAAACGGAGATTACAATAATGATTGTGAGATAAAAACATAAAGGAAATACTACATTAAATTATTTTGTGAAAATGCGAGGGTGGAAATAAAATGAAGTGAAAAGAAATGAAGAGAGTGAATAAGCCACTTGCATAGAAAACCATTATCTACTGTAGCAATAATATGTAAATGATGGGTTTAAATGGTTACTACGAAATGGTTATTACTTTATAAAGAATTGCTAAAAAAATCCCAAGCAAAGAAAAGAAACTACGTTAAGTCACACAATCTACCTATCATTTAGAAAAATGTGCACCACTTACCCAATCTGGGGTTGAAAATTACACTTAGGACACTTAAAAATCAAGGTTCCAAGGAACGCTAGTGACGTCAACTATAAAACGGTTACGAAAAACAATTATTTTAAGGAATTGCGAACGTAGCAGGGACCGAGTTAAGCGACGTGCATTCGACTTGGCAAGTATCGGGCGTCTGTGGGCCGGGCGGCGACCAATGCGGCGCCGGCGCACGGCCGGTGTGCCTGCGCAGCGTACTATACATTAAACTGTGACTCCACCGATGACGCAAGATCGCGCGATGCGGAGAACAATAGATTCGTCCATTGGACGTTTTAAAATGCTACTTTCAATATATAACGTGTTGATGATGTATTAAATTATTATTTAGTAAGTAGTTTTTAAGTTTAATTGTAAATATTTAGTTAAATGTAAATAATTTCGTAGGTATTTAAGCTTCTAATTTAAGATTAATATACCTTACGATGACTTAGAAATATACATGTACGTATAAAACGTTACACGGGCTATCGTCCGATTGTGCTGCTTGACGAGGCCGGCAAGCTTTTGGAGCGAGTACTCGCTGCCCGCCTCGTCAAGCACCTCGAGACAGTGGGACCCGACTTGGCGCCCACCCAATTCGGGTTCCGGAGAGGTCGCTCGACGATAGATGCGATATCTCGCGTCCGCGACCTCTCGGAGGAGGCGTGCTCCAGTGGTGGCGTGTTGTTGGCTGTCTCGTTGGACATTGCCAACGCCTTCAACACGCTGCCCTGGAGCACCATTCTCGGGGGATTGGGGTACCATCAGGTGCCCCAATGCCTGCGAAGGCTTGTCGGGGACTATCTCTCCGACAGAGAGGTAGTCTTCCCGACAACCAATGGGGAGGGACGTAGTCCCATGACGCGCGGCGTTCCGCAGGGGTCCGCCCTCGGGCCACTCCTGTGGAACGTCGGGTATGATTGGGTCCTCCGGTGTGCTAACCTTCGTGGCGTCAACGTCGTTTGTTACGCTGACGACACGTTGGTTACCGCCCGGGGGGACAGCTACAGGGAGGCGAAGATCCTGGCGACGGCCGCGGTCGCGACGA
Source organism: Petrophora chlorosata (assembly GCA_951640565.1). Classification (NCBI taxonomy): domain Eukaryota; kingdom Metazoa; phylum Arthropoda; class Insecta; order Lepidoptera; family Geometridae; genus Petrophora; species Petrophora chlorosata. Next base: position 58,536 of record OX621199.1, on the reverse strand, counting down.
CCGTATCCAGGATCCGGATGCTGGGTCTGGAGGTGGCGCTCCACAAGTCCGAGGCCATTTGTTTTCATGGCCCGAGACGGGCGCCACCTGCAGACTCCACCATCGTGGTGGGTGGGACGTCCATCCCTGTCCGGTCGACGCTGAAGTATCTCGGCGTCGTCCTGGACAGCAGATGGAAGTTCGCGGCGCATGTGCGACAGCTGTCTCCAAGAATCTTGGGGACAGCTGGCGCACTGAGTCGCCTCCTCCCGAACATCGGGGGAGGGGAGGGGAGCTGCCGCCGCCTCTATACAGCGGTGGTCAGCTCCATGGCCCTTTATGGTGCCCCCATATGGGCCGGTGGGCTGGATCGGCAGACAACCGCTCTGCTGATCGCAGCCCAGAGGGTGATGGCGGTGAGAGTGTGCCGGGGCTACCGCACCATCTCTCACGAAGTGGCGTGCGCCCTCGCTGGGTCGCTCCCGTGGGACCTTGAGGCCGAAGTCCTGGCCTCGGCCTACTGGCGCAGAGCGCAGGCACGGGAGCGAGACGAGCGACTGGCGCCGCTGGAGGTGACGCGCTGGCGTAACAACGCCAGGGCGGCCGCCATCACCCGGTGGAGGGATCGGCTCCTCACAGGACCCACACGGAGGGGGGCTGGCGCTCAGCGACTGCTTGAGGCGCTTCAGCCCGTACTCGTAGAGTGGGTACGGAGGAGACACGGGAGGCTTTCCTTCCGACTGACGCAGGTGCTCACGGGACATGGTTGTTTCGGGAGATACCTGTGTCATGTCGCTCGAAGGGAAGCCTCCCCGGCCTGCCACCAGTGCGGCTACGCGGAGGATACCGCCCAGCACGCACTGATCTCGAGGGTGAAGAGGAGGAGGACGAGCCTGTCCCTGTTTCAGAGGGTGAGCTGGGTGCAGCAGTGCTCAGGATGAGGGCCAAAAACACGGCACCTGGGCCAGATGGCATACCGGGCCGTGCGTGGGCCCTCTCCTTGGAGCACCTCACCCCCGCTCTGAGGGCCCTGTTCAACAGGTGCCTCAGAGATGGCAGGTTCCCCAAGAGGTGGAAGAGGGGCAGGCTCGTCCTCATCCGGAAGGAGGGACGTCCTGCGGACGAGCCATCGGGCTATCGGCCTGGGGCGTCGGATGCGGGGGCACCCGGCGCCCCACACTAGGGATAGGCCCTCACGAGGTGTAGATGCCCTCTTATGTTCCGGGGGCATCTGACACGAGGTGGGGAAGTTTCGGCTTCCCACCGAGGCGGGTCCACCGCAAGGCGGACTGCGGCGTCGACGGGGGCTGCGGAGGAATGCGCGAGCGGTCCCGTGCCCCCCGTCACCAGCCGATGACGGAGGAACATCGTGGGGTTTTAGTCGGTAGGGGCACTGATTGTCGATTCGATAGTCAGTGTCGAGTCCGACATAACCCACCCGCTCCCCCAGCGGGTGGGTATGCGTCACAGCATTTCCCCACGTAAAAAAAAAAAAAAAAAAAAAAAAAAAAAAAAAAAAAAAGGTTAGGTTAGTCCGGGGAACCCCCCACAGTGCTTACGTCCTCGTCGTGTTCCCTGGAAACGAACCAGTTCTGTCACCGTAACGGAGTGGCAGACTGGTCTCGGCTAAAGTGCACTGTGCGTTGTAGATTTCATTGCGGGTATCTGCAACACTGGCGGAGGCAACGATGCCTAAACCAGCGCGGGACGCCTCCGGGCGTTTCCGGAAGCCAAACGGCCCTTATCAGGGCCACCCAAAAGGCCCTTCTCAGGGCCAACCAAAAGGCCCTTCTCAGGGCCCACCAAAAGGCCCTTCTCAGGGCCAACCAAAAGGCCCTTCTCAGGGCCCACCAAAAGGCCCTTCTCAGGGCCAACCAAAAGGCCCTTCGCGGTACCAACGCGGACCTCTTTGCGGCAAAGCTCAAAGAGGTCATTGCGGACGCGGCTAAGGTGGTACGGCCCATCAAGTCCGCGACCTTGGAGGTGACCGATCTTGACGATTCGGTCACCAAAGAGGAGGTGGTCGCGGCGGTCGCAGCGATTGGGGGCTGCGACACCGCAGCGGTGCAAGGCCGGGGCATCCGGCCTGGCCGCGGTGGCATGGGCACCATCCGCCTCGAGTGCCCAGTCACCGCGGCCAAAGCCGCCCTCGCCAAGGGGCGGCTCTGCGTGGGCTTCAGCTCGTGCCGGGTCCGAGCACTTGAAGATCAGCCATTGCGCTGCTTCAAGTGCTTCGGTATCGGGCACACGCGGGCCCTCTGTCCGTCTGCGGTAGACAGGGCGGACAGCTGCTACCGCTGCGGCAAGGAGGGGCACAAGTCGGCCACCTGCACGGCCACCAAGCCGCACTGCTTGGTGTGTGCCGCCAGCGGCCGCCCGGCCGACCACGTGATGAAGGGGAGGAGTTGCAATCCTCCCCCTAAGAAGGGAAAAGCGCAGGCGCCGACCCGGCCTGCCGCGACCGCCGCCGCCGTCCCCGCAACGGGAACCCCGGCGGCTGCTGAGGAGAATGCGATGTCTGAATGATGGATAGGGTCAGACATCGCATCCTCCAGGCGAACACCAATCACTGTAAAGCAGCCCAGGACCTGTTGATACAGGTCCTGGCTGAGTGGTTGGTGGACGTGGCGGTGGTCGCTGAGCCGTACTCGGTCCCTAGCCGTTGGCTAGGTGATCGGGACGGCTCGGTCGCCTCGGTCTCGCCGCCCTCCTCCCCGACGCACCGTCTACTGGTGGTCGGAGGAGCTAGCGGGGCTCCGGGCCGCCTGCGTGGCGGCAAGGAGGGCCTACGCGCGGAGTAGGCGGCGCAGCCGCCGAGATGAGGAGGGAGAGGACCTTCTGTACGCCTCTTACGTAGAGGCGAAGAAGGTCCTCAAGGCGGCGATGGGCGCCGCCCAGGACGCGGCGAGGGCCGAGATGCTGGAGGGTCTCGACCGGGACCCGTACGGGAGACCGTACAAGGCGGCGCAGAACAAGCTGCGCCCCTTCGGTCCCCCGCTGGCGGAGACCCTCGAGCCCGCATTGCTGGATGGGGTGGTTCGGTGCCTGTTTCCGTGCAGGACTGAATTTGCCCCACCAGCAATGGACCCTCCGCGGGGAGCGGCCCCGCCGGAGGAGGAGGAGGAGGAGGCCCCTCCAGTCACGGCGGCGGAATTGGAGGGGGAGGTCCTCCGCCTCCGTGGCAAGCGGACGGCCCCTGGGCCAGACGGCGTCCCCGCGCGGGTGGTCGCCATTGCCGCCCTCCAAATGGAGGAGAGGTTTCGGGACCTCTACAGCGCGTGTTTCACGGCTGGGAGGTTCCCGAAACCTTGGAAGGAGGGGCAATTGTGTCTCCTCCGCAAGGAGGGACGCCCGGCGGACTCCCCCTCGGCATACCGACCCATCGTTCTGCTCGATGAGGTCGGTAAGATGTTCGAGGGGATTGTCGCCAGCCGGCTGAGCGGCCACCTGCGGAGGGTGGGGCCGGACCTGTCGGACGCCCAGTTCGGTTTCCGAAGGGGGCGTTCGACGGTGGACGCCTTGGCCCGACTAAAGGGCCAAGTGCGGGAGGCCGTCGAGGCGGGGGACGGAGTGTTGGCCGTGTCGTTCGACATCGCCAACGCCTTCAACTCCGTCCCCCACTCGACGATCCTAGAGGCACTCCGTTATCACGGAGTGCCTCGGTACCTGCGGAGCCTCCTGTCCGACTACCTGGAGGACCGAGCGGTCCTCCTCGTAGATCGGACGGGCCAGCTTCGCAGGTACGGAGCCGAGTCCGGTGTTCCACAGGGGTCGGTCCTAGGACCGCTCTTGTGGAACATCGGATTCGACTGGCTCCTGCGGGGTACTCTCCTCCGGGGCACGAGTGTCATCTGCTATGCGGATGACACTCTGCTCACAGCCCGGGGGAGAGACTACAGGGAGGTGGTGGGTCTGGCCTCAGCCGGCGGATCCTTGGTCGCAGGAAGGATCCGCCGACTGGGCTTGAAGGTGGCGCTGAATAAGACCGAGGCCGTGTTCTTTCACGGGCCTCGGCAGCGCACACCTCCTGACGCCCACATCGTCGTGGAGGGCGTCAGGGTCGAGGTGAAGGCCCAGATGAAATATCTGGGCCTGACGCTCGACAGCAGGTGGCGCTTCGGCCCGCATTTTAGCGGGCTGTCGACGCGCCTGCTGAAGGTCGCGGGCGCCCTTTCGTGGCTCCTCCCTAATATGGGAGGACCGAAGGGGCGGTGCCGGCATTTATATGCCGGCATATTGAAGAGCATGGCCCTTTACGGGGCCCCGATCTGGGCGGACTCCCTCCGAAGGAGGGAGAACGCCACAGCTCTCCGTCGGCCCCAAAGGGCCATCGCGCAGCGGGTGTCGCGGGCCTACCGGTCGGTAGGCTTCGCGGCATCGTGCGCTCTGGCTGGCACCCCTCCTTGGGAGCTCGAGGCAGGGGTGCTCGCCAGAGTGTACGAGTGGACGGCAGGGCGTAGGGCGCTCGGTGAGCGCCCCGCCCCGGAAGAGCGGGAGGCCGTCCGGCGCGAGGCGAGGGACGCTGTCGTCCAACACTGGACGGAGGACCTCGCCACCGCCGCGTTTGGCCGACGGACGTTGGACGCTCTCGGGCCGGTCCTGCGGGACTGGCTCGGGAGGTCCCACGGTTTCCTCTCGTTCCGTCTGGTGCAGGTGTTATCCGGGCACGGTTGCTTCGGATCATACCTGCACCGGATCGGACGGGAGGAGACACCGGCGTGCCACGACTGTGGCGCCGCGGAGGACACGGCGCAGCACACCCTCGAGGTGTGCCCGTCGTGGTCCGAGCTGCGCCGCAGCTTGGTCGCCGTCGTCGGCCGGGACCTCTCGCTTCCCAGCGTGGTCAACGCTATGCTGGGAAGCGAGGGGGCCTGGGCAGCGGTCGCCTCCTTTTGCGAGGACGTGATGTCGCAAAAGGAGGCGGCGGAGCGCGCAAGGGAGGACGACCCCCTTGCGGCGCCGCTGCGGAGACGGAGAAGGGGTAGGAGAAGACGTGGTCTTCTCCTACCCCTTCCCGGTGGACAATAGCGGGGGACAGGCGCGGGGGTGCCTTCTCCCGCATTGCACCTATTGACCACCTCCGTCTGGCGGGAATGACCGAGCACTCGCGGTCATTCCCGGGGCCCCTCCAGGGAGGGGCGTGCGGGGCCCGCCGTGTAGGCGGGCGGTCGTCGGCGGGGGACTGGATGAAAAGGCTCTGCCGGTTTCCCAGTCCCCCTCCGCACAGACGATGCCGGAGTGCCGCTGGGTTGTTTAGTGGGTATACCGGTCTCAGTGCCGGGAGTCCCACATACCCCCTCCATCCCCCGATGGAGGGGTATGCGTAATGCATTTTTCCCAGCGTCAAAAAAAAAAAAAAAAAAAAAAAAAAAAGGTTAGGTTGGGGAACCCCCCACAGTGCTTACGTCCTCGTCGTGTTCCCTGGTAACGAACCAGTTCTGTCACCGTAACGGAGTGGCAGACTGGTCTCGGCTAAAGTGCACTGTGCGTTGTAGAAATTCTTGCGGGACTCTACAACACTGGCGGAGGCAAACATGCCCAAACCAGCGCGGGACGCCTCCGGGCGTTTCCGGAAACCAAACGGCCCTTATCAGGGCCACCCAAAAGGCCCTTCTCAGGGCCAACCAAAAGGCCCTTCTCAGGGCCCACCAAAAGGCCCTTCTCAGGGCCAACCAAAAGGCCCTTCTCAGGGCCCACCCAAAGGCCCTTCTCAGGGCCAACCAAAAGGCCCTTCTCAGGGCCAAACCGATGAGTTTTCGTCGGTGGCGGAGGCTAGCCGCGCATCATCCGCGGCTAGCATGTATGCGGACGAGTTTTCAGACTCAGAGAACGATTCTGTCGTTTGCGAGTCCGATGCCTCGATGCCGATGGCGACAGCGGAGAGTCGCCAACAGGCAGTGAAGCGGGCCTTCATGAAGGCCGGGTCCTGCTCTTCGGACTCCGCGAAGAGCAAGCCGAGAAAGAAGTCGAAGGCCAAAAAGTCTTCTGCTTCGACCGTTACGGCGGACACCCACGACGTGGGTTTGGCTGACGCTCAGCGAGAGCTGAGTCTGGCTCGGCGGGCGCAGCTCCAGCAAGACCTGGAGGAGCAGGTCGCTGCCAAGGAGCAGCAGGCGCGCAACGCCCGGGGAAGGTCCGGGTACGGTGGGTCCACCGTCTTGTACGCGGACCACTCCCTAGAGGAGTTGGAGCGTATGGCGCAGGAGGACGAAGAGGAGATCGTTCAGGTCGCCTCTAAGTCCTCCAACCTTAAAGGGACTTTTCAAAAGTCCCTTAAGAGCAGGGCCGCGAGCATGCGCGGCATCGTTCGGGAGCTGGTGCAGCGCACCGCAACCGATGAGACGCGGCAACTGCAGGCGAAGGTCGACCGCCTGCAGTCGGAGGTCAGCCAGCTGCACCAGAAGCTGGCTGAAGCCACGGCCCGGCCCACTCAGGCCGACGCCAGGCCAGCGGCTGAGGGCCTTTTCTCCTCCTCCAACGTTGAGGATATACTCCGCAAGGTTGTCGCGGAGGAGAGGGCCTTCACAAGAGCCTGCCTCGCCGGCATAGAGGACAGGCTCTTGCCCGAGAAGCGCCTCCGCCCGCCGCTCGCAGCGGACAAGAGGCCGCAAGTGCCGGGGCCGTCCTCCCAGAAGGAGGACAAGAGGCCGAACCAGCCGGGGCCGTCCTCCCAACAGGAGGACACCCTTCTTCCCTCCTCCACCCCGTCCAACTCTTGGACGGAAGTGGTCAGGAGGGGGAAGGGTAAGGCCAAACAGGGGAGAGCGGCCGCCCCCCCTGCCACCCCCGCGACCTCCCTTCCCTGCCCGTCCCAGGGGACCGGCAAGGGTAAGGGTAAGGGGAAGGGGAAGAAGACGGCCCCCGCGCCCGCCACCGCTGCTCCTGCAGCCAAACGGGCCCCCGCCGGTGGGAGGAAGCTTGTTCCTCCCAAGACCGCAGCCGTCGTGGTGACGCTCACCGCGGAGGCTGCGGAGCGGGGTGAGACGTACGAGTCCGTTTTGAAACGGGCTCGTACCAACGCCGATCCCACCCAACTGGGGATCGGAGCGGTGGCGTGCCGTCGGACCCAAGCTGGGGCTCGAATCTTCGAGTTCCCGGGGGCCCAGGGCGGCACCAACGCGGACCTCTTTGCGGCGAAGCTCAAAGAGGTCATTGCGGACGCGGCGAAGGTGGTGCGGCCCATCAAGTCCGCGACCTTGGAGGTGACCGATCTCGACGATTCGGTCACCAAAGAGGAGGTGGTCGCGGCGGTCGCAGCCCTAGGGGACTGCGACGTCGCAGCGGTGCAAGGCCGGGGCATCCGGCCTGGCCGCGGCGGCATGGGCACCATCCGCCTCGAGTGCCCAGTCACCGCGGCCAAAGCCGCCCTCGCCAAGGGGCGGCTCTGCGTGGGCTTTAGCTCGTGCCGGGTCCGAGCACTTGAAGATCAGCCATTGCGCTGCTTCAAGTGCTTCGGCATCGGGCACACGCGGGCCCTCTGTCCGTCTGCGGTAGACAGGGCGGACAGCTGCTACCGCTGCGGCAAGGAGGGGCACAAATCCGCCACCTGTGCGGCTACCAAGCCGCACTGTTTGGTGTGTGCCGCCAGCGGCCGCCCGGCCGACCACGTTATGAAGGGGAGGAATTGTAATCCTCCCCCTAAGAAGGGAAAAGCGCAGGCGCCGACCCGGCCTGCTGCGACCGCCGCCGCCGTCCCCGCAACGGGAACCCCGGCGGCTGCTGAGGAGAATGCGATGTCCGAATGATGGATAGGGTCGAACATCGCATTCTCCAGGCTAACACCAACCACTGCAAAGCAGCCCAGGACCTGTTGATACAGGTCCTGGCTGAGTGGTTGGTGGACGTGGCGGTGGTTGCTGAGCCGTACTCGGTCCCTAGCCGTTGGCTAGGTGATCGGGACGGCTCGGTGGCATTGGTGGCGCGGTCTTCCACAGACTCCCCTCCCCTCTCGCTTTTAGAGAGGGGACCGGGATATGTGGCCGCCGCGTGGGGAGAAATAGCCATGGTGGGCGTCTATTTCTCCCCTAACCGCCCCCTCCAGGACTTCGAGAACTTTCTCGAAGTCCTGACCGGGGTGGTCGGTAGGGCGGCGCCGCGTCAGGTCGCCGTATTGGGCGACCTGAACGCCAAGTCGGCGGCCTGGGGTAACCCGGCCGCCACTTGTAACGCCCGGGGTCCCGCTGTGGAGCTGTGGGCGGCCTCGTCGGGTGTGTCCCTCCTCAACAGAGGGACGGTTCAGACGTGTGTGCGGCAACGGGGAGGGTCGGTGGTGGACATCTCGTTCGCCACCCCCGTGCTAGCCGCCCGCGTTCTGAACTGGCGGGTGGAGACGGTGGAGACGTTGTCGGACCACCGGTATGTGCGGTTCGACATCGTCACCCAGAGCCCCCGGAGAACGGTCCCCCCGAGCCGTTCTCCCTTTCCACGGTGGGCTCTCACCCGCCTGGACCGGGAGGCGGCTGTGGAGGCGGCGTTCGTCCAGGACTGGCTCGCGCCTCCCCTCCAAGTCCTGGACGTGGACGCCGCAGCGGGCCGGCTCAGGGAGTCCCTGACCGAGGTGTGCAACTCCAGCATGCCTCGGTCTCGCCGCCCTCCTCCCCGACGCGCCGTCTACTGGTGGTCGGAGGAGCTAGCGGGGCTCCGGGCCGCCTGCGTGGCGGCGAGGAGGGCCTACGCGCGGAGTCGGCGGCGCAGCCGCCGAGATGAGGAGAACGAGGACCTTCTCTACGCCTCTTACGTAGAGGCAAAGGGGGTCCTCAAGGCGGCAATGGGCGCCGCCCAGGACGCGGCGAGGGCCGAGATGCTGGAGGGTCTCGACAGGGACCCGTACGGGAGACCGTACAAGGCGGCGCAGAACAAACTGCGCCCCTTCGGTCCCCCGCTGGCGGAGACCCTCGAGCCCGCATTGCTGGATGGGGTGGTTCGGTGCCTGTTTCCGTGCAGGACCGAATTCGCCCCACCAGCAATGGACTCTCCGCGGGGAGCGGCCCCGCCGGAGGAGGAGGAGGAGGAGGCCCCTCCAGTCACCGCAGTGGAACTGGAGGGGGAGGCTCTCCGCCTCCGCGCCAAGCGGACGGCCCCTGGGCCGGACGGCGTCCCCGCGCGGGTGGTGGCAATCGCCGCGCTCCAAATGGAGGGGAGGTTTCGGGACCTATTCAGCTCGTGTTTCACGACTGGTAGGTTCCCGAAACCGTGGAAGGAGGGGCAATTGTGCCTCCTCCGAAAGGAGGGCCGCCCGGCGGACTCCCCCTCAGCTTGCCGACCCATCGTTCTGCTCGATGAGGTCGGTAAGCTGTTCGAGGGGATAGTGGCCAACCGGCTGAACGGCCACCTGCGGAGGGTGGGGCCGGACCTGTCGGACGCCCAATTCGGTTTCCGAAGGGGGCGTTCGACGGTGGACGCCTTGGCCCGCCTCAAGGGCCAAGTGCGGGAGGCCGTCGAAGCGGGGGACGGAGTGTTGGCCGTGTCGTTTGACATCGCCAACGCCTTCAACTCCGTCCCCCACTCGACGATCCTGGAGGCACTCCGTTATCACGGAGTGCCTCGGTACCTGCGGAGCCTCCTGTCCGACTACCTGGAGGACCGAGCGGTCCTCCTCGTAGATCGGACGGGCCAGCTTCGCAGGTACGGAGCCGAGTCCGGTGTTCCGCAGGGGTCGGTCCTAGGACCGCTCCTGTGGAACATCGGATTCGATTGGCTCCTGCGGGGTACTCTCCTCCGGGGCACGAGTGTCATCTGCTATGCGGATGACACTCTGCTCACAGCCCGGGGGAGAGACTACAGGGAGGTGGCGGGTCTGGCCTCAGCCGGCGGATCCTTAGTCGCAGGAAGGATCCGCCGACTGGGCCTGAAGGTGGCGCTGAACAAGACCGAGGCCGTGTTCTTCCACGGGCCTCGGCAGCGCACACCCCCTGACGCCCACATCGTGGTGGAGGGCGTCAGGATCGAGGTGAAGGCCCAGATGAAATATCTGGGCCTTACACTCGACAGCAGGTGGCGCTTCGGCCCGCACTTCAGCGGGCTGTCGACGCGCCTGCTGAAGGTCGCGGGGGCCCTTTCGTGGCTCCTCCCTAATATGGGAGGACCGAAAGGGCGGTGCCGGCACCTTTACGCCGGCATCTTGAAGAGTATGGCCCTTTACGGGGCCCCGATCTGGGCGGACTCCCTCCGAAGGAGGGAGAACGTCACAGCTCTTCGGAGGCCCCAAAGGGCCATAGCGCAGCGGGTGTCGCGGGCCTACCGGTCGGTAGGTTTCGCGGCAGCGTGCGCTCTGGCTGGCACCCCTCCTTGGGAGCTCGAGGCAGGGGTGCTCGCCAGAGTGTACGAGTGGACGGCGGGGCGTAAGGCGCTCGGTGAGCGCCCCGCCCCGGAAGAGCGGGAGGCCGTCCGGCGCGAGGCGAGGGACGCGGTCGTCCTCCATTGGACGGAGGACCTCGCCACCGCCGCGTTTGGCCGACGAACGTTGGACGCTCTCGGACCGGTCCTGCGGGACTGGCTCGGGAGGTCCCACGGTTTCCTCTCGTTCCGTCTGGTGCAGGTGCTATCCGGGCACGGTTGCTTCGGATCGTACCTGCACCGGATCGGACGGGAGGAGACACCGGCGTGCCACGACTGTGGCGCCGCGGAGGACACGGCGCAGCACACCCTCGAGGTGTGCCCGTCGTGGTCCGAGCTGCGCCGCAGCTTGGTCGCCGTCGTCGGCCGGGACCTCTCGCTTCCCAGCGTGGTCAACGCCATGCTGGGAAGCGAGGGGGCCTGGGCAGCGGTCGCCTCCTTTTGCGAGGACGTGATGTCGCAAAAGGAGGCGGCGGAGCGCGCAAGGGAGGAAGACCCCCTTGCGGCGCCGCTGCGGAGACGGAGAAGGGGTAGGAGAAGACGCGGTCTTCTCCTACCCCTTCCCGGTGGTCAATAGCGGGAGACAGGCGCGGGGGTGCCTTCTCCCGCATTGCACCTATTGACCACCTCCGTCGGGCGGGAATGACCGAGCACTCGCGGTCATTCCCGGGGCCCCTCCAGGGAGGGGCGTGCGGGGCCCGCCGTGAAGGCGGGCGGTCGTCGGCGGGGGACTGGATGAAAAGGCTCTGCCGGTTTCCCAGTCCCCCCTCCGCACAGACGATGCCGGAGTGCCGCTGGGTTGTTTAGTGGGTATACCGGTCTCAGTGCCGGGAGTCCCACATACCCCCTCCATCCCCCGATGGAGGGGTATGCGTAATGCATTTTTCCCAGCGTCAAAAAAAAAAAAAAAAAAAAAAAAAAAAAAAAAAAAAAAAAAAAAAGGTTAGGTTAGGTTAGGTTTGACCGAGGTATGCAACTCCAGCATGCCTCGGTCTCGCCGCCCTCCTCCCCGACGCGCCGTCTACTGGTGGTCGGAGGAGCTAGCGGGGCTCCGGGCCGCCTGCGTGGCGGCAAGGAGGGCCTACGCGCGGAGTCGGCGGCGCAGCCGCCGAGATGAGGAGGGAGAGGACCTTCTGTACGCCTCTTACGTAGAGGCGAAGAGGGTCCTCAAGGCGGCGATGGGCGCCGCCCAGGACGCGGCGAGGGCCGAGATGCTGGAGGGTCTCGACAGGGACCCGTACGGGAGACCGTACAAGGCGGCGCAGAATAAACTGCGCCCCTTCGGTCCCCCGCTGGCGGAGACCCTCGAGCCCGCATTGCTGGATGGGGTGGTTCGGTGCCTGTTTCCGTGCAGGACCGAATTCGCCCCACCAGTAATGGACCCTCCGCGGGGGGCGGCCCCGCCGGAGGAGGAGGAGGAGGAGGCCCCTCCAGTCACGGCGGCGGAACTGGAGGGGAAGGTCCTCCGCCTCCGTGGCAAGCGGACGGCCCCTGGGCCAGACGGCGTCCCCGCGCGGGTGGTCGCCATCGCCGCCCTCCAAATGGAGGAGAGGTTTCGGGACCTCTACAGCGCGTGTTTCACGGCTGGGAGGTTCCCGAAACCCTGGAAGGAGGGGCAGCTGTGCCTCCTCCGCAAGGAGGGCCGCCCGGCGGACTCCCCCTCAGCTTACCGACCCATCGTTCTGCTCGATGAGGTCGGTAAGCTGTTCGAGGGGATAGTGGCCAACCGGCTGAACGGCCACCTGCGGAGGGTGGGGCCGGACCTGTCGGACGCCCAGTTCGGTTTCCGAAAAGGGGGTTTGACGGTAGACGCCTTGGCCCGCCTCAAGGGCCAAGTGCGGGAGGCCGTCGAGGCGGGGGACGGAGTGTTGGCCGTGTCGTTCGACATCGCCAACGCCTTCAACTCCGTCCCCCACTCGACGATCCTGGAGGCACTCCGTTATCACGGAGTGCCTCGGTACCTGCGGAGCCTCCTGTCCGACTACCTGGAGGACCGAGCGGTCCTCCTCGTGGATCGGACGGGCCAGCTTCGCAGGTACGGAGCCGAGTCCGGTGTTCCACAGGGGTCGGTCCTAGGACCGCTCCTGTGGAACATCGGATTCGACTGGCTCCTGCGGGGTACTCTCCTCCGGGGCACGAGTGTCATCTGCTATGCGGATGACACTCTGCTCACAGCCCGGGGGAGAGACTACAGGGAGGTGGTGGGTCTGGCCTCAGCCGGCGGATCCTTGGTCGCAGGAAGGATCCGCCGACTGGGCTTGAAGGTGGCGCTGAATAAGACCGAGGCCGTGTTCTTTCACGGGCCTCGGCAGCGCACACCTCCTGACGCCCACATCGTCGTGGAGGGCGTCAGGGTCGAGGTGAAGGCCCAGATGAAATATCTGGGCCTGACGCTCGACAGCAGGTGGCGCTTCGGCCCGCATTTTAGCGGGCTGTCGACGCGCCTGCTGAAGGTCGCGGGCGCCCTTTCGTGGCTCCTCCCTAATATGGGAGGACCGAAGGGGTGGTGCCGGCATCTATATGCCGGCATATTGAAGAGCATGGCCCTTTACGGGGCCCCGATCTGGGCGGACTCCCTCCGAAGGAGGGAGAACGCCACAGCTCTTCGGAGGCCCCAAAGGGCCATAGCGCAGCGGGTGTCGCGGGCCTACCGCTCGGTAGGCTTCGCGGCATCGTGCGCTCTGGCTGGCACCCCTCCTTGGGAGCTCGAGGCAGGGGTGCTCGCCAGAGTGTACGAGTGGACGGCGGGGCGTAAGGCGCTCGGTGAGCGCCCCGCCCCTAAAGAGCGGGAGGCCGTCCGGCGCGAGGCGAGGGACGCGGTCGTCCTTCATTGGACGGAGGACCTCGCCACCGCCACGTTTGGCCGACGAACGTTGGACGCTCTCGGACCGGTCCTGCGGGACTGGCTCGGGAGGTCCCACGGTTTCCTCTCGTTCCGTCTGGTGCAGGTGTTATCCGGGCACGGTTGCTTCGGATCATACCTGCACCGGATCGGACGAGAGGAGACACCGGCGTGCCACGACTGTGGCGCCGCGGAGGACACGGCGCAGCACACCCTCGAGGTGTGCCCGTCGTGGTCCGAGCTGCGCCGCAGCTTGGTGGCCGTCGTCGGCCGGGACCTCTCGCTTCCCAGCGTGGTAAACGCCATGCTGGGAAGCGAGGGGGCCTGGGCAGCGGTCGCCTCCTTTTGCGAGGACGTCATGTCGCAAAAGGAGGCGGCGGAGCGCGCAAGGGAGGAAGACCCCCTTGCGGCGCCGCTGCGGAGACGGAGAAGGGGTAGGAGAAGACGCGGTCTTCTCCTAACCCTTCCCGGTGGTCAATAGCGGGGGACAGGCGCGGGGGTGCCTTCTCCCGCATTGCACCTATTGACCACCTCCGTCTGGCGGGAATGACCGAGCACTCGCGGTCATTCCCGGGGCCCCTCCCGCTGGGAGGGGCGTGCGGGGCCCGCCGTGTAGGCGGGCGGTCGTCGGCGGGGGACTGGATGAAAAGGCTCTGCCGGTTTCCCAGTCCCCCTCCGCACAGACGATGCCGGAGTGCCGCTGGGTTGTTTAGTGGGTATACCGGTCTCAGTGCCGGGAGTCCCACATACCCCCTCCATCCCCCGATGGAGGGGTATGCGTAATGCATTTTTCCCAGCGTCAAAAAAAAAAAAAAAAAAAAAAAAGGTTAGGTTAGGTTTTTTTTTTTTTTTTTTTTTTTGTAGCTGCATCTATGCCACAGACCTGTAGCGGTCCGTGAATTGGGAAAAAGGTAAATGAATTTTTCACACTGTTAATTTTTATTAGCTTTGGCTTAAAGCCTTAAGTAAAGAATGATACTTCCAAAAATGATTTTAAATTTTAAATTTTTGGGACGGCTCCTTTCTAATTATTACAATTAATACTTAATATTAACTTAGGCATACTTGGTTTCACTTTTTTATGTTGTTTTTTGTATTTTCTTTTTCACATTCTTATTTTTTTGTTATATTTTATTTTATTTTCTTTCATTTTTTTTTTTTTTTTTTTTTTTTTTTTTTTTTTTTTCTTTTCTTATATTATAAACACAAAATTCTTATCTCTAAAAGGAGTCGTCCCGCAGCTTTCTTACTTATTCTAACACAATCAACTTATTTGTTCCTCGCCGCTGCGATTCTGGCAGCGTTGCTCGCGAATGCCAAAAACGGTGTTCTAGTGGCCTGGCTCTCCATAATGGTAGGGAGAGTGGACTGGTCTAGCGTGGTCTGGATTTGAGTTTCCAGTTCCATCCTTTCCAGGCCAAATCTTGGACATTCGAAGAGCAGATGCCATATCGTTTCGTCACAATCTGGATCACAGACGCAAGAAGGGCTGTCCTTGACATGAAAACGGTGTAGGTACGCCGCGAATCCTCCATGACCGGTCAGTATCTGGACATGGACAGGTGTTATGGCCATGTCTCTCAGTACGCGTCTTGCAAGCAAGACGGTGGGGAAAAAAGCCCTTGTCACTGATCCGGTACTGGAGGATTCGTAGCGCGCCTGCCACTTTCGGACAGTCTCCTCACGTATCTGCTTCCTGACGAACGATATGGGCACTTTATCGTAGTCAGGGGCCGTCTTTTTTGTGAGCGCCGCTTTTTTCGCAAGCTCGTCCGCTCTTTCGTTACCTGGGGTTCCGATGTGAGCCCTCAGCCAGAAGAGTCTCACGGACTTACCGTGCTCACGGATCTCCCGCACGCAGCTCTTGAGCGCGAGAGCCAGAGGGTGTGTGACATTGGGACTCCTCAACAAGTCGAGCGAAGATCTTGAATCGCTCAAAATGTTGACGGAGTCCCTCCTCGAGTCTCTCGCCATCTTTACGGCTCTAAAGAGGGCGTACAGTTCCGATTGGAACACGGTATTGTATGGGGCTAGACGAAAGGTGGAGTACTTGGTCTCCCTGCCTGCGTCCCACCACGTTAGGGCAGCACCGACCTTCCCTTCAATCTTGCTGCCGTCAGTGAATATTTGGGGCCCGACTACGTGGTGTGACTCTAGGGTTTCGGGATCCATACTATCCAAGCACTCATACTCGGTTGTTATGAGTAGAGATGGGTGGGGAATGTCGCTAAGGCCCACCTTGCTCTCCACCTCTCTACCTGGTGGTAAGAAATCCTCGGAGTACCCTTTTTTGATCTTAAAAAGGGTAGCGGCTTCAATAACCCTGAGATCAAGGGGTAGTTGGCCCGACAGGACTAATGCCGATGTTAGAGACACCGTGCGGTACGCTTTGCAGATCTTCTGGGTGAAGCCCCTCTGCAGTGCGTCCAGCTGCTTTCTGGTCATGATCTTCTCAGCTGCTGGAGACCACGCACTCGCCGCGTACAGCACGATTGGCTCTATCACCGACACATATATGGTCCTAATAATCTCTCTGTTCAACCCCCAGGTCACCTTTGCCGCGCACGCTAGTTGTTTATAAATATCCGCTGCTTTTTTGCAGGTTGCGGTCACGTGCGCGTTAAAGGTGAGTTTGTGGTCTATAATGAGACCCAGCAGCTTAATCTCTGTAACGAGATTCAGCCGAGTGCCGGACATGTGGACTACCGGGGTGTCATATTTGAGCTTCTTCGTGATAACCATCGCATTTGTTTTATGCGCGGCGAAGCTCAGCTTATTACGGACACCCCATCTCACAACGGCATCTAAGGTGTTATCGGCTGTCTGCTGAAGGGTGCTGACCACATGACCAGAGAATACCAGGACCACGTCGTCCGCGAATGCCTGTGAATAAACCCCTAAACTTGCCATTTGTCGTAAGAGTCCGTCTAGGATCAGGTTCCAGAATGTTGGTCCACCAATGGAACCCTGGACACATCCCTTGTTAGTTGCCTTTTCACTAGACGCTCTGGCATAGTTGACCACGATCTTACGGTCCTCCAGGTATGAAGCCACTAGAGCGAAGAGGTTTCTAGGGCAGCGCTTTGCCACAAGTTGTTGTTTTAGGGCCGGCCACCAAGCGTTGTCGAAGGCCCCCTCTATGTCCAACGAGACAAGAAGGACTAGCTTTTTAGCTGTCACTTCCGAGTTTATATGTCTTAAAAGGTCATAGAGGGCGTCCTCGGTGCCACGCTGCGGCATAAACCCGTATTGCCGTGTACTAAGAGTAGGGAGAATATGCCAGCGAAGTCTGCCCACAAGGAGTTTCTCAACGATCTTTCCCAGAACCGACAAAAGTCCTATAGGTCTGTACGACTTCGGGTGGGTATAGTCGTCCTTCCCCGGTTTGCGGATGATGCACACGTGAGCGACCTTCCACTGTTTTGGAAAGTGTGGCAGCGACAAGCACCTATTTGCCAGTGCCAAAAATATGTCGCTGCTACAGTGGATGGCGGCTGTGCATATGTCGGACGTCAATCCATCAGGGCCGGGAGCTTTTTTCGGATTTAGGTCTTGAAGGACCATATCCAGCTCCGCAGCTGTAAAAGGTGGATCGTCGTTCGACAGACCTTGAATATCCCCCGGGGTTTTCCCCTCAGTCAGTTCTCTTATTGTGGTATGGTGTTCGTCCTCGGTATCCACAGAGTCATCAGGATAAAACGTTTTCGCCAGAAGATCCGCTGATAGTTCAGGGCTGAGTGTTTCGCCTGCGGAATTTCTCAGGAGCATGTCTTCCTGTCTTCTAGCCGTTCTCCTTATGACTCTATAGATCCCGTCCCACATACTTTCGCGGTTCTGGGTAGAGCAAAACTCTTTCCAGCCTTGTGTGCGCGCCTCGGCAGCCATCTGGTAGTACTTATAACGTGCCTGCCGATAGTCTTCTAAGACGTGGGGCTTACGGCGGGGGGCAGCATTTCGGATACGTCTCTTTTTAGTCAAAACTTCTCTTTTGAGACGCTCTAGAGACGACGACCACCATGGAGGCATGGGTTTTCCCGCCCATGATCCCAACTTGGGAATTGCATGGTCGCATGAACGATGGATGGTATCTGTGTAGGTGGTCAACAGATCTTCCAGTTCCTCCGGGTTTGATACCTCCGTCACTCTACTGGGTGTGATGTTAGTTTCTGCTAGGCTAGATTGGAAGTGTGTACGGAAGTCAGACCACTTTGCCTTCTTAGTGTTATATTTGCGAGTTGTGATCGGCCTTAAGGGTTCCAAGGCCGTTTCCAACCGCAAAGAGAAGGTGATTGCGTTGTGGTCAGATGTTGTTAGACTTCGGTCCACCCTCCAATCTTCTATCTTGCCAAGCAGTGACAGGCTACAAGCAGTAACATCGACTATGCTTTTGTATAGCCTGTCTCCCCTGTAGGTCTCAAACGTTGGTACGTCATCCGTATTGAGTATTTGGAAGTCCATCTCGTTCAGAAAGGTGTTATACGCGACTCCACGATCATCCTCCGAAGTGCTGCCCCACCAGATGCTCCAGGCGTTCACATCACCTCCCACCAAGATGTTCTCAGTGCAGAGCCTTTCGCAGACAGTTTTTGTTCTCTTAATGTACGGGTCAATGTCCTCTGTTCCCTCAAAGTATACGGATAGCACTCCGAGCTTCAGCCGACCTACCTTTATGAAGACAGCCGCGACATTTTCGGTTACCAGCTGGGGGTCATGAATGACCTCCAAACTGCCCCCGAAAACGACGATTGCTGCCTTCACTGGCTTGCTACGGTTTAGGGTGCACTGGATGACTTGCGTGCCGGGGTTCTGCTTCAACACACCTGTTCTTCCTACATAGGGCTCCTGAACAAGTGCGATGGAGACTCCCCGCCCCTGTGCCGCGGCAAGAAATTCAGCTGTTACTAGCTCGGAACGCATCAGGTTTGCCTGGATGATCTGCAACCTGCCTGTCGATCCGCTCGAGGTGTGAGAGGACACTGACCCGTTGTCTGCCTGGTCGCCCTTAGCACTGGTAGGAAACGCGCGACCTCGCTATATAGTCCCATTTCTGCCTTTCTGGGCACTCTTCGCTGAAGGCGGTATGAGCGAGGTCATCGCCCTCTCTGCGTGCACTAACGCAGTTTACGCAGGTCGGTGGTTTCGCCTCAGCCCTCACGGGACAGACGGTCCCGGTGTGTGCACCGCTGCAAAAGCAGCAGACAGCCGTTTCGGCCTTACAAACGGCCTTAGTATGGCCATAGCCTAGGCACTTGGTGCACTGCACTAGAGGTGACTGATCCTCTACGGGGCATGGGCGTATCCCTATATGGACCTTTTGCGCCTGCGTGAGGCACGTCCAAAGTTTTGGAGAGAGCTCTAAGACAGGATGGCAGATGTGTGGGTTCCTTGCGCGCTTCCTATAGCGCACCTTGATGGTCTCTCCAGTCACATCAACGTTTCGCATTAGATGTTTGTTTTGCGATTTAAGATATTCTACAATGTTGTCGTTGGTGTAACTGGAGAGAACACCACGTATGCACACCAGTGGGTTCGTTGTTTTAGGCTCATGCATTGTAAGACTCTTGTTCCTTTGGACCTGACCCTTCGCTATATCGAGGTCCTCCCTGCTTGCACAGCTAAGGATGACCTTCTGATCCCTCGCTTTCCGAACCCTGTCCACTCTGACCCCGGTTTTTTTGAAGTCCAGGGCCTCGCTGACTGTCTCAATGACGGTGTCACCATTGTGTAATGGGTTCGTCGATTGGACAATAAGCGTGTGGTTGGGTAGTTTCGGAGCCTGGGGTTTTTCGGCCACCTGGGCGTATGTTAACGGCCCCTGCGGTGGCCTTCCCACTGTATTAAGTTCCGAAACCCCCTTTTTTAAGGTCTTAAGTGTCTGTCTGACCTCCTCGATCGCAAGCTCCGCTTTCAGGCTCGGCGCTGAGGGCGACGAGACCTGCGGCTTAATGTCGCGCAATACGCGGAGGTCAGACGACACCATTTCCAGGCGTTCGAAAATGGGCTCTAGCTGATTGGTCAAGTCCAAAGGTGGTGGTGGTGAGGCGGGTGAGCAGATAGGCCTTTCTACTAGCTGCTTCGCTGTCTTCCTAAGATACTCGATCCCTTCCTCTATTTTGGCAATACTTGAAGCCTCCGGAAACACGCACTGAGACGTTGGAGCCACTGAGATCTCTGTTGGTCTAGAGATCGAACCTTTCATCTCTTCCACTGATCTTCGGAGTGCGTCCAACTGATTAGAGACGCTGGCAACCGTAATAATTAGTTTGGATATGCCCTCCTGCGTGACCTCCATTTTGGGGTCACTGCTGGCGTGTACGCTCTCCAACCTAATATTCGTGCCCTCCTGGAAGCTTTCCCTCAGTGACTTCATTTGCACTCCTATCTCTTTGACCCCTCTGAAGGCTTCACTCGTTTCGTAGTCTAACCAACTACGAATATCTTTCGCCTCCTTCAGGGTCCCGGTAATGTCCGATCGGGCATCTTTTAGCTCCGCGACAAGGACCTTCCTTATCGCTGCAAGCTCCTCGAAGTGAGCCCTCTCCACCCGCACAAGTTCTTGCGCGTGGCGAGAGCGCTCCCTTTCGAGGTTGTATTTGTGCCTCGATCTTGAGTCGGCGAGAGATAGGACCGTCTCATAGAGGCCCTGTAAGCTATCAAGTGCCGTAGCTTTGCACTCTCTCTTCATGTTTCCGGCGGTTTCAAGCGCGGCTTTGCCCTTCTGTAGCAGCTCATTCGCTACCCTCGTCGCCGCATCCATCTCCACGCCAGTTCCTCTTCTAGGTGAAGTGTAGAGGATACTGACCCGTCTGTCTGCGGGGCGTTCCGAACCGACCGAAGATACGTCGAGATCTTCTACGTCGGTTATCGCAGTTTCACTGACGGTACGCGGGATGTCAAACTCTATCTCTTGCATTTGGTCTACTGCCAGTGATGTTGAATTTGGGACAGTAGCCGTCTGCTCCTCCTGGATTTCAGGCCTAGTAACATCTTTTGTGAGGACCTTCTTCCTGAGGGACTTTTCCCCGGTTCGCGGCCCGGCTTGTGCGCTCACACTACGTCGCGACGTAGACGCCACTGACCCCGACGACCTGCTGCCAGTCGACTTAACAGATTTAGTTGACATTATGCGACGGGGAACTTCTAAACTTATATAACTAGAATCCAAATGCACAAAAGGTAATAATTTTCTTAAAGCTAACAATGCAAAAAAAATATAAAAAGGTTTGGGCTTGTCACTTAAACTAAAGTAAATAGAATCTCTATGGGCCTCTGTCGCCCTACAGTGGTCCAAATGAGATCCTAAGTCTTCTCTACAGCAGGTTCAGTAGGCTGGAGTAGCTCGTAGTCCTATGTGGTGTGCCGAGTGTGCTGGATGTTATTATTAGACTCGCTAGACAGGTCTGTAGTGAAAAATAAGTGGACTCAGATGTTATTGGGCGAGTCGAAGTGATGTCAGAATGGCCTCTTGTTCGGACGAGTCCACTTAAGACCTGTCACTGTGTGTGTGTAGACTTCCGGATCCGGGGTTTAGGCCCGAGGGGAAATTTCTCTGAGGGGAGGGGAAGGGAGGGGGGGTCGGGGGGGGAGTATATGGGACCTAAATTTGAGGGGGTGAAGAAGGGGGGGTTGGGGGGCGGGGGGAAAATATTTTTTTGGAAGTTTCCGGAAGTTTTTTGGGGCCAGAAACTCCAGCTGGTGTACCCAAATCGACCAAGCCCACTCACTTTTTTTCTACGACTTCTGGTTCCTGAGCTACAGCCCGAGGGGAAATCCAAAAAGCAAGGGGGGTTGGGAGGGGGGGGTACACGGGACCAAAATTTGAGGGTGTGAAGGAGGGGTGGGGGGGGGGAGGGTTTAGAAAATTTCCGGGGGTGAGGAAGGGTCGAGGGAAGGGGACTCTGAGAACGCACCTGATGTTCCGTGTGGCGTTCGGAGATCCTCGGGAGTCTTCGGGGCTCGGGTGTGACGAGAAGCTTTTGTTCGTCACGTGTGTTGGCCGAGCTGGAGGTGTTCCGAAGCTGGTCCGGATTCCTCGGAAGTCTTCGGAGGCAAGTCTGCAGACCGGCGTGAAGGGATGGAGCCCGAGTGTCACAAGCCGGTACTTTTCCACTGGCCGATTCGGGATCTGTCGGGGGTGCTCGGATGTACTTGAGCCTTCGTAAGTGGTAAAACAAGTTTTCCGACGTTCTAGAAGGTTCGAAAGTCGCCTCCTACGTCACTTGTTTACCCCGACTTGAGCTCGTAACTGTAAAAACAGATGACACTGAGCAATGACTTGCACCTATTCAGCTGCCTTGTGGTAGGCTATAGATCCTCAGGAAGTTCTCCGATGTTCGAGAAGTTGATGTTGCCTGATGGATCTATGCCGGCGCTGTAGGTTTCCGATGAACCTTGTGATGCAAGACAGTGCGCACTGCTCAGTATCTCACTTACAAGCTCAATGGCCAGTATCCCTGGAGCTGTTCCACTTACAGACCTGCCTCCATGTATCCTGGCGAGTCAAGCACTAAACTTTCACTGCACACCACTTTTGATTTTACTGGACCACGAATTCCACTTTAGTTGAATTTAAAGCGCGGAGCCAATGTGTCCCGTGTGGCTAGAACGTTGCTACTGGGTTAGGTTAGGTTAGGTTAGGTTAAGGTTGGGCCTAATCCTCGACAGCAGGTGGCGCTTCGGCCCGCACTTCAGCGGGCTGTCGACGCGCCTGCTGAAGGTCGCGGGCGCCCTTTCGTGGCTCCTCCCTAATATGGGAGGACCGAAAGGGCGGTGCCGGCATTTATATGCCGGCATTCTGAAGAGCATGGCCCTTTACGGGGCCCCGATCTGGGCGGACTCCCTCCGAAGGAGGGAGAACGTCACAGCTCTCCGTCGGCCCCAAAGGGCCATCGCGCAGCGGGTGTCGCGGGCCTACCGCTCGGTAGGCTTCGCGGCAGCGTGCGCTCTGGCTGGCACCCCTCCTTGGGAGCTCGAGGCAGGGGTGCTCGCCAGAGTGTACGAGTGGACGGCGGGGCGTAAGGCGCTCGGTGAGCGCCCCGCCCCGGAAGAGCGGGAGGCCGTCCGGCGCGAGGCGAGGGACGCGGTCGTCCTCCATTGGACGGAGGACCTCGCCACCGCCGCGTTTGGCCGACGAACGTTGGACGCTCTCGGACCGGTCCTGCGGGACTGGCTCGGGAGGTCCCACGGTTTCCTCTCGTTCCGTCTGGTGCAGGTGCTATCCGGGCACGGTTGCTTCGGATCGTACCTGCACCGGATCGGACGGGAGGAGACACCGGCGTGCCACGACTGTGGCGCCGCGGAGGACACGGCGCAGCACACCCTCGAGGTGTGCCCGTCGTGGTCCGAGCTGCGCCGCAGCTTGGTCGCCGTCGTCGGCCGGGACCTCTCGCTTCCCAGCGTGGTCAACGCCATGCTGGGAAGCGAGGGGGCCTGGGCAGCGGTCGCCTCCTTTTGCGAGGACGTGATGTCGCAAAAGGAGGCGGCGGAGCGCGCAAGGGAGGAAGACCCCCTTGGGGCGCCGCTGCGGAGACGGAGAAGGGGTAGGAGAAGACGCGGTCTTCTCCTACCCCTTCCCGGTGGTCAATAGCGGGAGACAGGCGCGGGGGTGCCTTCTCCCGCATTGCACCTATTGACCACCTCCGTCTGGCGGGAATGACCGAGCACTCGCGGTCATTCCCGGGGCCCCTCCCGCTGGGAGGGGCGTGCGGGGCCCGCCGTGAGGGCGGGCGGTCGTCGGCGGGGGACTGGATGAAAAGGCTCTGCCGGTTTCCCAGTCCCCCTCCGCACAGACGATGCCGGAGTGCCGCTGGGTTGTTTAGTGGGTATACCGGTCTCAGTGCCGGGAGTCCCACATACCCCCTCCATCCCCCGATGGAGGGGTATGCGTAATGCATTTTTCCCAGCGTCAAAAAAAAAAAAAAAAAAAAAAAAAAAAAAAAGGTTAGGTTAGGTTAGGTTAGGTTAGGTTAGGTTGGGGTGCTAGTCCCGGCAACCTCCACGTGTGCTCGGTCGCTGCTTGTCCCTTATGGATACGTCCGGGGGGAACGGCAGTGACTGGGCCGGTGCACCCTGTCAACACGATCAATAACTTCTCCTTGTGGGATTTTGTTGGTCGTGGCAAATAGCTGGGAACGGTGGGCCTCTCTGCGTGTCTCTATGAAGGTAGCATAGAGCACAGCAGATGAGGCCGGCGGATCTTCCGCGGAGGGGGGCGAGCCTCGTGAGAGGCTCAGCGGACCTTCGGGTCGGAGGATGGCCGGCCTGCAAGGCTGGCGGCGCGGCGGGGAGGGTCAACTCGGCCACCCCGTCGGGCAAGACTGGGTGCAGCGATGCTGCAGCCGGAGGCCCGGTATCCGGGCCATCTGCCGGGGTGAGATGGTGAATGCTAGCGCGACCCCATCTCACCCCACCATGGCAGAAGACGGTAACCGTGGGGTTTTAGTCAGTAGGTCGCCGAAAGGCGGAGTCTGACATAACCGAAGGGCCTTGTGCCCGGAGGTATCCATGAGGATTTCCCCACGTAAAAAAAAAAAAAAAAAAAAAAAAAAAAGGTTAGGTTGCTGAGGGGTGCTAGTCCCGGCAACCTCCACGTGTGCTCGGTCGCTGCTTGTCCCTTATGGATACGTCCGGGGGGAACGGCAGTGACTGGGCCGGTGCACCCTGTCAACACGATCAATAACTTCTCCTTGTGGGATTTTGTTGGTCGTGGCAAATAGCTGGGAACGGTGGGCCTCTCTGCGTGTCTCTATGAAGGTAGCATAGAGCACAGCAGATGAGGCCGGCGGATCTTCCGCGGAGGGGGGCGAGCCTCGTGAGAGGCTCAGCGGACCTTCGGGTCGGAGGATGGCCGGCCTGCAAGGCTGGCGGCGCGGCGGGGAGGGTCAACTCGGCCACCCCGTCGGGCAAGACTGGGTGCAGCGATGCTGCAGCCGGAGGCCCGGTATCCGGGCCATCTGCCGGGGTGAGATGGTGAATGCTAGCGCGACCCCATCTCACCCCACCATGGCAGAAGACGGTAACCGTGGGGTTTTAGTCAGTAGGTCGCCGAAAGGCGGAGTCTGACATAACCGAAGGGCCTTGTGCCCGGAGGTATCCATGAGGATTTCCCCACGTAAAAAAAAAAAAAAAAAAAAAAAAAGGTTAGGTTAGGTTAGGTTAGGTTAGGTTAGGTTAGGTTAGGTTAGGTTAGGTTAGGTTAGGTTAGGTTAGGTTAGGTTAGGTTAGGTTAGGTTAGGTTAGGTTAGGTTAGGTTAGGTTAGGTTAGGTTAGGTTAGGTTAGGTTAGGTTAGGTTAGGTTAGGTTAGGTTAGGTTAGGTTAGGTTAGGTTAGGTTAGGTTAGGTTAGGTTAGGTTAGGTTAGGTTAGGTTGGGTTAGGTTAGGTTAGGTTGGGTTAGGTTAGGTTAGGTTAGGTTAGGTTAGGTTGGGTTAGGTTAGGTTAGGTTGGGTTAGGTTAGGTTAGGTTGGGTTAGGTTAGGTTAGGTTAGGTTAGGTTAGGTTGGGTTAGGTTAGGTTAGGTTGGGTTAGGTTAGGTTAGGTTAGGTTAGGTTAGGTTAGGTTAGGTTAGGTTAGGTTAGGTTAGGTTAGGTTAGGTTAGGTTAGGTTAGGTTAGGTTAGGTTAGGTTAGGTTAGGTTAGGTTAGGTTAGGTTAGGTTAGGTTAGGTTAGGTTAGGTTAGGTTAGGTTAGGTTAGGTTAGGTTAGGTTAGGTTAGGTTAGGTTAGGTTAGGTTAGGTTAGGTTAGGTTAGGTTAGGTTAGGTTAGGTTAGGTTAGGTTAGGTTAGGTTAGGTTAGGTTAGGTTAGGTTAGGTTAGGTTAGGTTAGGTTAGGTTAGGTTAGGTTAGGTTAGGTTAGGTTAGGTTAGGTTAGGTTAGGTTAGGTTAGGTTAGGTTAGGTTAGGTTAGGTTAGGTTAGGTTAGGTTAGGTTAGGTTAGGTTAGGTTAGGTTAGGTTAGGTTAGGTTAGGTTAGGTTAGGTTAGGTTAGGTTAGGTTAGGTTAGGTTAGGTTAGGTTAGGTTAGGTTAGGTTAGGTTAGGTTAGGTTAGGTTAGGTTAGGTTAGGTTAGGTTAGGTTAGGTTAGGTTAGGTTAGGTTAGGTTAGGTTAGGTTAGGTTAGGTTAGGTTAGGTTAGGTTAGGTTAGGTTAGGTTAGGTTAGGTTAGGTTAGGTTAGGTTAGGTTAGGTTAGGTTAGGTTAGGTTAGGTTAGGTTAGGTTAGGTTAGGTTAGGTTAGGTTAGGTTAGGTTAGGTTAGGTTAGGTTAGGTTAGGTTAGGTTAGGTTAGGTTAGGTTAGGTTAGGTTAGGTTAGGTTAGGTTAGGTTAGGTTAGGTTAGGTTAGGTTAGGTTAGGTTAGGTTAGGTTAGGTTAGGTTAGGTTAGGTTAGGTTAGGTTAGGTTAGGTTAGGTTAGGTTAGGTTAGGTTAGGTTAGGTTAGGTTAGGTTAGGTTAGGTTAGGTTAGGTTAGGTTAGGTTAGGTTAGGTTAGGTTAGGTTAGGTTAGGTTAGGTTAGGTTAGGTTAGGTTAGGTTAGGTTAGGTTAGGTTAGGTTAGGTTAGGTTAGGTTAGGTTAGGTTAGGTTAGGTTAGGTTAGGTTAGGTTAGGTTAGGTTAGGTTAGGTTAGGTTAGGTTAGGTTAGGTTAGGTTAGGTTAGGTTAGGTTAGGTTAGGTTAGGTTAGGTTAGGTTAGGTTAGGTTAGGTTAGGTTAGGTTAGGTTAGGTTAGGTTAGGTTAGGTTAGGTTAGGTTAGGTTAGGTTAGGTTAGGTTAGGTTAGGTTAGGTTAGGTTAGGTTAGGTTAGGTTAGGTTAGGTTAGGTTAGGTTAGGTTAGGTTAGGTTAGGTTAGGTTAGGTTAGGTTAGGTTAGGTTAGGTTAGGTTAGGTTAGGTTAGGTTAGGT